>CM035842.1:7910371-9280371 GCA_020510985.1 Pholidichthys leucotaenia
GCATCTACTGAAAAATGTGTATCATTGTATTAAAACTTTACAGCTTTTTAGTTCACTGGGTTTTTTCCCTAAATTAGTGAGTTTTTTTTTCCTGTCATAAATTTGCCATTTCTTATATAAATTTGCCTTTCAGTTTGAAATTTGTTACTGTAAATACTCCTCAGTGAGGACCTGTATCATTTATTGTTCTTTAAAAGCAGTCTACTCTGTACATTTAATGCTGTAGGAATTTATTGTTATTAGGTACAATGACTATTTAATTTATATATATATATATATATATATATATATATATATATATATATATATATATATATATATATATATATATATATGTGTGTGTGGGTGTGTGTGTGTGTGTGTGGGTGTGGGTGTGGGTGTGTGTGTGGGTGGAATTGAGGTTTCCCTTCATTACCAACACATATAAGCTCATGGGGCACCAGTCCAAAATAATGGACACTTTTATTAATAATTCAACTTTGTACCAGCTATGAATCAGTCTCAAACATTCGTGAATTATTCTGCGTGAATCAAGAGAACAGACACAAAAAAATGAAGCAGAAACTTCAATGTACCTTTGACATTATAATGATCAAACTCAGCTTAGATAAAGGATTACATTCAAGTGACTTTTAAGGCAATGTGAAATGATCAACAAGTATAAAGCAACACATTAAACTGTTGAGGTATTACTGCATAAAGTGTATGATTAAGTATTTGTGAAACCAAGGAAAACCATGGCTTTAATTGGCACTGTGATGGAAAATGAAAGGACAGTAAAATAACTAACAGAATGGTGAGGAAAATTGGATGCAATTTCATGACAAAAATGATAAAAGCTTATTTATATGAAAAAAGGAAAATTTTTGTTACTCTAAAAAGGAACAGATGTTAATGAAAAGATGGATTGTGGGGGCACGGTGTTGGACTTCTCCACCCAGGGAGCAATGGACCAAAAGAGGAGGTGTCACCGGGGGCTTCAGAAGGGACAGTAAGGACTATGCGTCCCCCGGGGAGAGGAGTAAATGCCGGGCCGCTGGAGAAGGGTGTGAGAGCAACGCTGGTGTTATGTCACATCAATGTGCCACACAGGCTTTGTCCTAAACATAATGTGTTATGGTCGGAAGGTCCGGGCCTCAATGAATGGAAATAAAGATATAAAAGAGGCATGCAAAGAGGCCTGGGATGAGCTTTTGCTATACTGTTTTGTTGGAGAAAGAATAAAGTCTTGTGTTGTTCGTTGCCTCACCTATTCATTTCTCCACACTGGTGACCCCAAGACGTGCCATGGAGAGCGATACGAGCACAGCCCCGGAGACTACCAGGAGGGAGAGCACCAATGCTGCATGCGCTGTTTCAGTCAAGCTCCCGGATTACTGTCTTCATGACCCGACAGCGTGGTTTTTGCACATAGAAGCCCATTTCGCACTCTGCGGGATAACAACAGATGACACAAGGTACTACAATGTGGTCACAGCACTGGATGTGCACACCACGCAACAGGTGGCAACCCTGCTCCAGGAGCCGCCGGCCCGGAATAAATATGAGTCACTTAAAAGGATGCTTCTCCAGCACTATATCCTTTCGAACAGCGAAAGGGCGGAGACACTCCTAACATGTTCAGAATTGGGGACAGATCAGACGTAGAGCTAATGGAGAGATGTTGGCACTGACGGGCAGGAATAACGAGTCCTTCCTGTTCGCCCACCTGTTCCTCAGGAATCTACCGGCTGCAGTGAGGGTGATCCTGGCCAACTCGCCGTTGCTGGTGACAAAGGACTACCGCACACTGGCGCAGGAAGCGGATCGCATCATTTTAGCGACCAGAATGCTCAGTGTGAATGCAGCGACACCGACATCCAGGAGGGACTCCAGCAAGGTCGAGGAACCATTGGTGGTAGTCGGAGCAGACGCCAGGAGACGCAGGATCGAGGCAATCTGCTACTATCATTGCCATTTCAGCTCAAACGCCCAGCGATGCATGCCACCATGCCAATTCAAGAAGTCGGGAAACGGTACAGCCAGCAGTCAGTAGCAGCTGCGACTGCTGGCGACAGAAACAAGCTGCTGTATGTCACAGACACACATTCGGGCAGATGGTTTCTGGTGGACTCAGACTCCCAGAAGAGCCTCATCCTGCCAGTCAAAGCAGACAGGGTGGCAGTGGGTAGCAGTCCCGAGCTTATGGCCGCCAAAGGATCCACCATCAGGACATGTGGTGAGCGGACACAGAAAATATGCTTACACGGGCGCAGCTTTCAGTGGAACTTTGTGGTGGCTGCATGTTCCGCCCCCATTTTAGGCGCAGAATTTTTATGTGTTTATGGGTTATTAGTTGATGTTGCTAACAGGAGATTAATGGATGCTGTCTCTTTTGCCTTTCTGCCCTGTACAGCTCGAGGAGCTGGGTCAACGACACTGGCCAACATTATAGCTCCAGGGGGTAAGTACCAACAGTTACTTGCACAGTTCCCAGCACTCATGGTCCTAACGTTTTCAGTGATAATGACGAAGCGCGGGGTCGAATATTTCATAACTACAAAAGGGCCGCCGGTATTCGCGTGACTTCAGCGCCTGGACGCAGCTAAACTGGCCAGCGCGCGTGAGGAGTTTGCCAACTGGGAACAGCTGGACATCATCAGGTGCTCCAACAGCCCGTGGGCATCCCCGCTACACATGGTGCCAAAAGTCGACGGGTCATGGTGACCATGTGGCGATTTGCGGCACTTGAACAATGATATGGAACACGATCGCTATCCTGTCCCACACATCCAGGATTTTTCCTTACACCTGGCCGGGGCGCGTGTTTGTTCCAAAGTAGACTTGGTCCACAGTTAGCACCAGGTCCTGGTGCGCAAGGAAGACGTTCCAAAAACAGCTGTACTAACTCCTTTCGGCCTTTTCGACTTTTTATGCATGCCATTAGGATTAGAATGTGAAGACCTTCCAGAGGATGATGGACATAGTGCTTCGCGACTTGTCCTTCATTTTTGTCTACGTAGATGACATTCTGGTAACCAGTGCGTCTGAGGAGGAGCACATCGCCCATCTCAAGACAGTTTTCTGGAAGTTTGAAGCACACGGGCTGATAGTTAACCCGGCAAAGTGCCGGTTTGGTGTGCCAGTGATTGACTTTTTGGGCCATCGCATTTCGCCAGAGGGTGCGATCCAGTTACCGGACAAAGTGAGCACTGTGTCGAACTTTCTGTGCCCGCAGACAGTGAAGGCACTACAGGTGTTTTTGGGAATGGTTAATTTTTATAACCGTTTCCTTCCCCGAGCAGCCCAGCTGATGCAGCCATTGTATGCTGTGCTTAAAAACTAACTAACTAACTAACTAACCTGCACTTATATAGCGCTTTTCTAGTCACAAAGACCACTCAAAGCGCTTTCATTAATACTAACCCTCTATTCTAAGGGCCTATAGGAAACAGATATCTAGGGACAATTTAGAACAGCCAATTAACCTAACATGCATGTTTTTTGGCATGTGGGAGGAAACCGGAGAAATCCCGGAGTAAACCCACACAACACGGGGAGAACATGCAAACTCCACACAGATCACTGTTGGTCGGGGGCTGGGATCGAACCCACGATCCCACGATCCCCACAATCCCCCGGCCAAGGGTAAACTGTGCTGCCGCAGTGCTAACCACTGCGCCACCGTGCAGCCCAAAGAAAAAAAAAAAAAGAAGCCCGTGGAAGCCATTGACTGGACTTCTGAGCAAGTCCAGGCATTCACTAACGCCAAAACAGTGCTTGTGGATGCCACGTTGTTAGCCCACCCAGATCCGTCTGCACAGATTGCACTCATGATGGATGCGTCTGACGTTGCCATGGGGT
Source organism: Pholidichthys leucotaenia (assembly GCA_020510985.1). Lineage (NCBI taxonomy): Eukaryota > Metazoa > Chordata > Actinopteri > Cichliformes > Pholidichthyidae > Pholidichthys > Pholidichthys leucotaenia. Next base: position 7,914,215 of record CM035842.1, read on the forward strand.
AGTGGTGGAGCAGTGCGTTGCAGGTTCGTGGCAGCTGCTCACATTTTTTAGCTGGTCTTTGAGCGACAACGAACGCAAGTACAGCACATTCGATAGAGAATTGCTGACTCTCCACCTGGCGACGCACCGCTTCCAGTTCTGGCTGGAGAGGCTCGAGTTCACCGCATTCGTGGACCACAAGCCGCTGATGCAAGCGATGTCCAAGACCTCGGAACCGTGGTCAGACCGGCAACAACGGCATTTGGCCGCAATTTCGGGGTTTACTATCTACATTTAGATAGTAGAACCCAGCGCTACAAAAACAGCTTTGTCCCTGCTGCTGTCAAAGAGTTGAACAAGCTATAAAAATTATCCATCCATCCATCCATCCATCTTCTACCGCTTTTCCGGAGGTCCGGGTCGCGGAGGCAGCAGTTCAAGCAGAGAAGCCCAGACTTCCCTCTCCCCAGCCACCTGCTCCAGCTCTTCAGAGGGGATACCAAGGCGTTCCCAGACTAGCTGGGAGACATAGTCTCTCCACCGAGTCCTGGGTCTGCCCCGGGGTCTCCTCCCGGTGGGACGTGCCTGAAACACCTCAAGTGGGAGGCGTCCAGGAGGCATCCTAATCAGATGCCCATACCACCTCAACTGACTCCTTTCAATGTGGAGGAGCAGCGGTTCTACTCTGAGCCTCTCCCGGATGACTGAGCTCCTCACCCTATCTCTGAGGGTGAGTCCAGCAATCCTACGGAGAAAGCTCATTTCAGCCGCTTGTATCCGCGATCTCGTTCTTTCGGTCATTACCCAAAGCTCGTGACCATAGGTGAGAGTAGGAACGTAGATTGACTGGTAAATCGACAGCTTTGCCTTAGAACTAAGCTCCCTCTTCACCACAACAGACCGGTACAACGTCCGCATCACTGCAGATGCTGCTCCAATCCGTCTGTCGATCTCTCGCTCCATTTTCCCCTCACTCGTGAACAAGACCCTATAAAAATTATATTGTACATATTTTATATTTACCTATTTTGTAAGATGTGTGCCTGTGTTTGTGTCTATGTTGAATGTAATTAGTGGCTTGTAAATATGGATGTCACCAACTGCAAAACAAATCTACCTACGGGTACAAATAAAGTAACCTGAACCTGAACCTGAACCTGAACATTTAACACGTTGACGGTAAACACGTTTTTTTTTTTTTTTCTTGTAATCATAATATTTATCATATATGACCGGTATTCTGACAATCAATGGTTTTTTGCTCTTTCCTATTGTGTTATCCTTTTCCTCCCTATGCATCCTGTACCCATCTGATGACAGCTGCGTTTTTCAGATGCTGCCACGTCACCGGAAATGCAGGTCGTTTTCTGTGTCAAGTCAAATCCCTCGTATGTTATCAGTTGTTTACTGTTAATGTACTTGGCAATAAATCTTTTCTGAGTTTCTGAGTTTCTAAACTCAGCATCTTGGTCGATTACCTGTGGCGCATAATAATTGCCCTGGTCTAGGTAGGAATTAATTTCCCTGCCATGGCCGGGGAAAAAGCCCGGGATACGGACATTTGTGCGCTCCGGTCTGCACCAACTGGGTTAAGGGTGGAGAACAGGGTGGTGCAGGAAGGGTGCCCTCCCTTGCTATGAGACGTCTCCACTGGCCGCCCGCGCCCAGTTGTTCCGAGCTCTTGGCGTCTTCGCGTTTTTGAGTAGGTCCACTCCCTTTCGCATCTGGGAGTGCGCACTTCGGTGAAACTAGTGGGGGTGAAATATGTCTGGCCGCACTTGCACAAAGACGTGAAAGAGTGGGCTGCAGCTTGAGTCGCATGCCAGCGAGCCAAAGTGCACAAGCACAACAGAGCTCCCCTCGAGCCATTCCAAATCCAGGAGGTTCAAAGCTAGGAGGTTCGACCACATCCACGTGAATTTGGTGGGACCCCTCCCACCGTCGCAAGGTTTCACGCACCTTTTGACAGTCGTCGACTGCACCACTTGCTGGCCTGAAGTGGTCCCGCTGGCTTCTACCACATCCACGGAAGTGGCGTGCGCTTTTTTGTCGGCTTGGGTTGCACGTTTCGAATCTCCATCAGACAACACGTCCGACAGAGGTCCAGAATTTGTTTCAGAACTCTGGTCCATGATGACTCAGAGCCTGGGGGTCAAAATTCACCACACTACCACGTACAACCCCCAGGGTAACGGGCTATGCGAGCGTTTTCATAGGTCACTTAAGCAGTGCTCAGAGCTTTGCTCACGGACATAAATTGGGTCGACCACCTGCCTTGGGTTCTTTTAGGGTTGCATTCCGCACCTATGGAGGATTTGGTCGCCTCCCCGGAAGAACTTGTCTTTTCTCAACTGCTACGGATCCCCAGAGAGTTTTTACCATAAAATCCCGGGCCCAAGGCCGATCCACCCACGCAATTTTTACACAGTGCAGAGGCTATGAGCATTCCGTACCCGGCCCACCATTGTTTTCCCCGCATATTTGTCCCAAAAAGCTAGCAGAATGCCAGTTTTGTTTTGTCAGGCACAATGCGCACCGGACCCCACTGCGCCCACCATAAGATGGACCGTTCAGGGTGTTGGAACCTGGGACGAAACATTTTGTGTTAGACTTGGGAGGATGTAGGGAGACCGTCTACATTGACAGGCTGAAGCCCGCTTTTGTGTTGGCAGACAAGCAGGTGGTGTTTGCCCAAGCTCCCCGGCGCGGATGCCCACCATTGGTGACTCTGCAGGTTGATGATTCCTAAGCAAGGACCGGCACTCATGAAGCTGATGTGTTTTCTTCCCCTTGTGGGTGACCCCCACAACAGACTGGGACAAGCAGAGCGCTCAGCTGGAGCAATTGGCAGAACAATGAGATGTGTGTATTGATATCAATATGCAGCCTCCCTTTGTCTAGCTTTTTCCTGCCAGTAATCTTCCTATTGTTATGGGTGACTCTCAAATGCAAATGTCCATGCCTTCTGCTGTGAATGCATCGTCTGTAGTGGGGTATTTAAACTGCATCGCTCTGGAACACTCTCTCTGTCTCTCTCTCTGACTGCTCAACTGACCACTGCTGCTTATGAGAGCCTGAGAGCTCGCTCTGGCGCGCCTGCACGGTGCTGGGGTGAGTTCTGTGATGGCGGTATGATTAATAAACTCCCTCAAAAACTCTCAGTTCGCTGCTTATTATTTCATGCCGCCACACTGGTGACCCCGAGAAAGCACACGCTTTGTGCAACGCAACCTTCTGGTCTGGACAGCCACACTGGTGACCCAACCCAAGAAAAGAACACGCTGGCAGCCCCCGGCGGTGACTCTCCGACGACAAGCAAACGCAGCAGCCTGGCGCAAATGATCTGCCCTCCCTTCTGCTACAGGGAGACCTCGATGCAGAGCCACCACCAGGCAAAACTCTCCAGAGATCACCCACGACTGGGAAAGCTGTCGAAAGCTTCATGGTGAGATCTGCACATCCATGCTGGGACCGGCCACTCTCACAGCTCCTCCACACGAGAGCGCACGCACCTCGTCCTCTCTCCACGACGGCGACCTCCAGGGCCGACGGAGAACACAGCGCATGGACCTGAACACACCATGACTGAACTACAGCAACAACCTGAACAGGGAGGACCATCGGCGCCGACTACGCTGATCTCCATCAAGCTCCCTGACCCTGACTCGCCTCTCAACAGCGGACCACCCATGCACCGAACCCCCGCGCGTACACCTGGGGGTTATGAGGATGGCGCACCACGCACGGGACAATACCGGCTCCACACAGACCGCCATCGTCCTTCACCGCTGCACACAGAACCTTCAGGGCTGCTCACACACCTGAAGCACGCACGCAGCTCGCTCACAGGATTTTGTACGGGTCTCAGCCACGGCGCACAAAGGGAATTCAGCCGTCAGCTGTCCCCGAGGGCTTTAGGGCTGCGCGCTCGCACCTAAAGCCAACACGCCAAGTCCCTCACTGCTGCAGCTCCTTTTCTCTCACAGCCGCTACGCAGCCTTGCAGCTCCTGTTTTTCTTCACAGTCGCGAGAGGAGTCAGAGACAAATTTTTCTTCACACAGCCGATGTGGACCTCCGCCACGTTCAACGGGACAGCCCCTCAACATCGCGGATCCACAGGCAATTTTTGCGCGGCCCAAACAATTTCGCCGTCCTGGGCTGGCACTTGCTACCCCCACCCCCCTCCCTCCACATCCGCCTGCACAGAGCTTTCCCTGCTCGCTACCAAAGCCGGACTATCGAGGCCTCAGCTTCCCGCTGAGCCCTCTGGGGGGGAGTACTGTGGGTGACCCCCACAACAGACTGGGACAAGCAGAGCGCTCAGCTGGAGCAATTGGCAGAACAATGAGATGTGTGTATTGATATCAATATGCAGCCTCCCTTTGTCTAGCTTTTTCCTGCTAGTAATCTTCCTGTTGTTATGGGTGACTCTCAAATGCAAATGTCTTCCTGTCAGTAATCCTCCTATTGATGTGGGTGACTCTCAAATGCAAATGTCCATGCCTACTGCTGTGAATGCATTGTCTGTAGTGGGGTATTTAAACTGCATCGCTCTGTAACTCTCTCTCTCTCTCTGACTGCTCAACTGACCACTGCTGCTTACGAGAGCCTGAGAGCTCGCTCTGGCGCGCCTGCACGGCGCTGGGGTGAGTTCTGTGATGGAGGTATGATTAATAAACTCCCTCAAAAACTCTCAGTTCGCCGCTTGTTATTTCATGCCGCCACACCCTCCCTTTTTACCTCCCCAGACTGATGTGCCCTCCTGTACACCCCGCCAGCAGGGCAGTTCGACTGGATCGGCGACCCCCCGCTACAGCTGCTATGGGGGCCAGCTCAAGCCCAAAGGAATTGGGGGTAAAGGCCCATTCTGGGTGTTTGGGGGGGATGGGGGGGCTGTGTAGGGGCATGGTGTTGGACTTCTCCACCCAGGAAGCAATGGACCAAAAAGAGCTAGTAACCAGGGGGTTCAGACAGGACAGTAAGGACTATGCGCCACCCGGGGAGAGGAGTAAATGTCGGGCCACTGGAGAAGGATGAGCTTTTCCTATACTGTTTTGTTGGAGAATGAATAAAGTATTGTGTTGTTCAGCTCATTGCCTCACCTGTTCCTTTCGCCACAGGATATTATTACTTTTCCTCAATTTTATAACTTTGGTTGGAGTCTATAACCTAGACCTCAACATGAGAAATTTTGGCATACGTCAGTTCCGATGGACATCACATTTGGCCCAGTAGATTTTTTTAAAAGCTTTATTTAATCAGGTAAGATCCCATTGAGATTAAAAACCCCTTTTCCAAGGGAGACCTGCGCATAGATAGGGGTAGAAAATGGGTCGTGCTTCGAGCCCAGTTGATTGAGTTGACTTCAGCTGGATCCTTAGCTGATCATCAGATGGCATGAAAATTACTGTATATGCCTGCAGATAACTTTTCCCAAACACTCAACTGCGTTGAAGATTCGACCCGGGGATGATGACAGGTTTGGCTGGCTCCGCTGATTTGTGTATCTTCCGGATGGAAAAACATGGGATTTCAGCGGAATCACTCGGGTCCCTGGAGTTTGTAGGTCAATAAAAGTCTGATCAAAGTCACAAAACTTGAAGAAAAAAACAAAACTATTTAAGCCACAAAATCCAAGTTCTTCCGATGTCGTGGTAATTGGGTAAGCTTCTAGTTAAATGTGAGAAAAATGAAAATCAGTCCTCTTTGACAAGGTGATTTAAGGGAAAAATTAGAGAAAGCTTAAAAAAGGGGTGCCAAACCTGGGGCTCCTGGAGCATTCAGGTTTCTGTGGGAAATTACATTTTAGAGCAGGAGATAAGAATGGACACTTGCCTAATCAGGAAGGTTTCTTTGTCTGAAGCTGACCAATAAGGTGAAGGAGGCGTCACACAAACTAGACTCGTTGGTGATTGGCTGATGCAAGTCAGATGGCTTACGTGAGCTTCATGACGAAAGACAAAATGATTGAACTGGAATTCACATTATATATAAGTTAAAATAAACTTCAGTGATTCATGACTATTTTCATTATTACTACAATAAACATGCATTTCCATAAACTTGCCATACTATATTAACATACATTGAATAATTGATTCAAACTGATTGCTGGGGTCTTTCTGCAACTGTGGGGGTTCCCCCTACAGTTGATAGTGCTATGAGATGACTGTTGTTGTGAAATGGCGCTATATAAATAAAGATGAATTGAATTGAATTGAATAAAGTTTTGTGTAACATACTTTCAAACATACATTCAAATCAATGATTAATAAAACATTTTACACCAGAATTGTATGTTGGAGTCCATTCCTAATTATCCAGTGTGTCCTTAGAAGTATCTTCTGAAAAATGAGTCTTACGGAGAAAAAAAATAATTCCTGTGGAATTATGGTTAAATGGGAGGATGAGAAATAACACTTCACTTGTCAATTTAGGGGCAATGTTGGACTTCTATAACTTGGAGAGAAAGAAAGGGAGTCCAGGTCTGGTAAATTTCAAACGGAACTGTCTTGTGGCAATGTATGCCGTCAAATTTACGATAAGGGGGTTCCAAACCACTCCTGGCATAGAGATTTGAGGGTCAGTTTACCAATGGAATGTCACTTCAAAGCTGTGGTGTTTAGGTGAAAGGTAAGCAAAGGGGGTCTTAGCTCTTCTTCAAGAAAGGATGAATCTTTTTTCTTATTTCAAACCAGCTGGTAACGCTACAGTGCTGTTGACAGCCTATTATCCAGACCCTCCAGGATTTCATGATGTTGCAATTCTACTAATTCCCGTAACTTAAGAAGGTTCTGCACAATTTGTCATCAACTTCTGCCAATTTCACCAATCAGATTTGTCCCTGAGTAGCACACAAACGGGTACGTCATCAGTCTGACCAATCAAATGCACTGCTGCAACGCACTCACTTCCGTGTTTACAATGAATATATACCGTACACATCAGCAAAAAACAGTGTGTCCATCCATCTATTCATCCATCCAGCCATCCCGCTACTGCTTTTCCGAAGGTCTGGGTCGCAGAGGCAGCAGTTCAAGCAGAGAAGCCCAGACTTCCCTCTCCCCAGCCACCTACTCCAGCAATTCAGAGAAGATACCAAGGCGTTTCCAAACCAACTGGGATATGTAGTCTCTCCAGCGAGTCCTGGGTCTGCCCCGGGGTGAGATATGCCCAAGTGAGATATGCCCAAAACACCTCAAGTGGGAGGCATCCAGGAGGCGTCCTGATCAGACGCCCAAACCACCTCAACTGGCTCCTTTCAATGTGGAGGAGCAGCGGTTCTACTCTGAGCCTCTCCTGGATTACTGAGCTCCTCACCTTATCTCTAAGGGTGAGTCAAGCAATCCTATGAAGAAAGCTCATTTCAGCCACTTGTATCCGTGATCTCATTCTTTCAGTCATTATCCAAAGCTCATGGCCATAGGTGAGGGTAGGGACGTAGAATGACCGGTAAATTGACAGCTTTGCCTTAGAGATTAGCTCCCTCTTCACCACAACTGACCAGTACAACGTCCGCATCACTGCAGATGCTGCTCCGATCCGTCTGTCAATCTCTCGCTCCATTCTCCCCTCACTTGTCAATAAGACCCCAAGATACTTAAACTCCTCCACTTGGGGCAGGAGCTTGTCCCCAACTCGGAGAGAACAATTTACCTTTTTCCGGCTGATGACCATGGACTCAGACTTGGAGGTGCTGATTCTCATCCTAGCTGCTTCACACTCAAACAAACCGTCCCAGTAAGACCTGTAGGTCATTGCTGGATGATTTTTTTTTTTCTTTCTGAAAAACCAGTGTGTGATTCAAAAATGAAAAATACTCACCTGTGAGTTTTCCCACATTGTTCCTTCCTCCATCTCCGTCTGGTGGCCCCGTCTCCATGGGCCACCAGTTTCCCATACCTGTTCTATGGGTAACCTTCACATTACCTTCACATTCTACTTCCAGCGCCACATGAGTAGGCTGCCTTTTTGCAACAGCGGCTCAATTCTGACTTTTTCTTCTTGTTTATTTATTAACTATCTATGTTTTTCTGGTCAAACTTTCTGATCCTGCAACACCTTATCAATTATGGACACAAAGATCGCCGCACTGGTGCTGGTATCAGTCTGACATTCGGCTCATATTGCAAATGTCTACTGAGCCGGTGGACGAAGCCATTGTTTACAGCAGGAGATGGTACGGCAGTCAGTAACCAGCTGTTAGCACTAAACCGCCCCATGGTGCTAATGCAAAAACTCAACATTCTAAGAGAAGTCACGCAAATACAACACGGATGTCGGGCTGGAGTAAGGCGACGAGTAAGGAATACAAGGTACAGACCCGTCTTTCCATCCGTGATCATGGGGAATGTACGATTGCTACTTAATAAGATGGACGAGCTAGCAGCCATCTCCCATTACAAGAGCACCTTCAGAGAGATTAGCATGATGTTGTTTACTGAGATGTGGCTAACAGAACTAGCAACAGATGCTAACATCGAACTGGAGGGTTTCCACGCAATACGGGCAGACTGGACACCAGACAGTGGGAAGACAAGGGGTGGAGGGGTGAAACTGTAGGTGAACCACAGATGGTGTAACCCTGGGCATATCACGGTTAAAGAGCAACACTGCAGCAAAGACACTGAGTTGCTAGCTAGTTAGTATGCTTCCAGTTTAGTTCTCTAGGGAATACTCACACGTGATCTACGTTGTTGTTTATACAAATCCATCTGCGAACACTGGGGCACTGCGTGACGCCATCCACTCAGTCACTAGCAGGCTGCTAACACAACATCCAAATGCCCTTCTCCTCATCCCAGGTGATTTTAACCAAACTTCACTGTCCTCCATTCTGCCCACGTTCACCCAGTATGTCACTTGCCACACCAGAGACAATAAAACACCGGACTTATTTTATACAAATGCTAAGGAGGCATACACCTCATCGCCACTCCCCCCGCTCGGGAGATTGAATTACAGCCTGGTTCACTTCCTGCCTGTGTACAAACCCCTAGTACACAGACAACCTCCGGTTACCCGCACTGTGAAAGTATGGTCGGAGGAGGCGATGGATGCTCTAAAGGACTGTTTTGAAACCACTGCATGGGAGCAGCTCTGTAATCCACATGGTGAGGATATTGACGGCCTCACACACACCTTCACACACTACATCAACTTCTTTGTGGACAACACCATGCCCACCAAGACCATACGGTGTTGCTCAAACAACAAACCCTGGAATCAACCCCGGAATAAAGTCCCTACTGAAAGAAAAGAAAAGGATCTTCAGGTCGGGAAACAGAGGAGCTGAAGTCCGTACAGAGGGAGCTAAGGAGGAAGATTAGAGAGGGTAAGGACAGCTACAGGAAGAAGATGGAGGACAAGCTTCAACAGAGTGACATCAGCGGGGTCTGGAGAAACCTTAAAACCATCTCTGGGCTCCAGAATACCTCCTCCCAGGCCATGGGGGGCAGGGGGTGGTTGAACAACCTGAACCTGCTTTTTACAGGTTTGACCAACCGCCCTCCCCACCGCCTGCACACCAACCACTGCTGCCTCTACCATCATCTAGTCCTGCTGTTCACGCCCCCCCCCCCCACCAACACCCCCCTCACTCCCAGCACACAGCTCCCCTGCCCCAACCTGACCCTCACTAAGACCCAGGTGTGGGCGGAGCTGAGGAAGATCAAGGTAAGGAAGGCCTCGTGTCTGGACTGCATCAGCTCGAAACTCCTCAAGTCCTGCGCAGACCAGCTGTGTGGGATCATGGAGCACGTCTTCAACCTGAGACTGAAGCTGGAGAGGGTACCACAGCTGTGGAAAACATCCTGTGTGGTACCCGTACCAAAGACCACCCATCCTAGAGACTTGAACAGCTACAGACCAGTGGCCCTCACATCACACCTGATGAAGACCCTGGAGAGGCTGCTCCTTACCCACCTCCGCCCCCTGGTGGGACCAGCGATGGATCCACTCCAGTTCTCCTACCAGCATGACATCATTGTGAAGGATGCAGTGATGTTCCTCCTACACCATTTCCTTTCCCACCTGGAGAAGCCTGGGAGCACTGTGAGGATCATGTTCTTCGATTTCTTCAGTGCTTTCAACACCATCCAACCGGTGATCCTGAAGGACAAGCTACTGTGTGCAGGGGTGGATCAGCACCTGTCATCGTGGATCCTGGACTATCTCACAAACTGGCCACAGTTTGTGATAACCCAGGATTGTGTGTCCGACACTATCATCTGCAGTACCCCCTCCCCCCCCCCAGGGAACAGTTCTGGCTCCCTTCCTGTTCACCCTTTACACTGAGGACTTTTCACACAACACACCACACTGCCATCTACAGAAGTTCTCTGACGACTCTGCGATCGTCAGCCTCATCTCTGATCAGAATCAGAATCAGAATCAGGTTTATTGCCATTGTTCATGTAGTACACAAACTAGGAATTTGTCTCGGTGCAATGCTGCAACATTAAACATGATAGGATAAGAGAAATAAACTATACATGTAATAAAGTGTAGGATAAGATTAAGTGATACTGGTCAACAGTTAAAATATATATTAGCCAGCAGCAGATACTGTGGAGAACTATATAGTGCAGTCGGTAATGCAGGAAGAAAAACAGTGATGAACTGACATGAGTCTGGTTGAGCTGCTGTACATGGTGCACGAGAGTCACTTAGTGTTCAGCAGTCTAATGGCAGAGGGGAAGAAGCTGTTCGTGTGACGGGAGGTTTTAGTCTGGATGGACCGAAGTCTTCTACCAGAGGGGAGGGGGGCAAACAGTACGTGACCAGGGTGTGAGGGATCGGCTATGATCCGGCCAGCACGCCTCCGGGTCCTGGAGATGTACAGATCCTGGAGAGATGGGAGCTTGCAGCCAATCACCTTCTCAGCAGTGCGCACGACGCGCTGCAGCCTTAGTCTGTCCCTGGCAGTGGCTCCTGCGTACCACACGGTTATGGAGGTGGTGAGGATGGACTCGATGATGGCTGTGTAGAACTGCACTAACATCTTGGTGGGTAGCTTGAGCTTCCTCAGCTGCCGCAGGAAGAACATCCTCTGCTGGGCTTTTTTGATGAGTGAGCTGATGGTCAGCTCCCATTTGAGGTCCCTGGTGATGGTAGTGCCTAGGAAGCGGAAGGAATCAGCAGTGGTGATGGGAGAGCCTGAGAGGGTGAGGGGGGGCAGAGGAGTAGTGACTTTCCTGAAGTCTACAATCATCTCCACTGTCTTCAGAGCGTTCAGCTGCAGGTTGTTATTGCTGCACCAGGACGCCAGCTGGGCCACCTCTCTCCTGTAGGCGGACTCGTCGCCGTTGGAGATGAGCCCGATGAGGGTGGTGTCGTCCGCAAACTTGATCAACTTGACAGACTGGTGGCTGGAGGTGCAGGAGTTGGTGTAAAGGGAGAAGAGTAGGGGGGAAAGTACACAGCCCTGGGGTGATCCGGTGCTGATGCTAGTATAGTCTGAGACAGTCTTTCCCAGCCGCACATGCTGCCTCCGGTCCGTCAGGAAGTCGATGATCCACCTGCAGAGGGAGTCAGGCACGTTGAGCAGGGACAGCTTGTCCCGGAGCAGAGCGGGACGGATGGTGTTGAATGCGGAGCTGAAGTCCACAAACAGGATCCTGGCGTAGGTTCCCGGGGAGTCCAGGTGCTGCAGGATGGAGTGGAGGATGGAGGATGGAGATGATGGGGAATACAGAGGACTTATCCTGGAGAGAGGAGGATAGTGGCTAAACTGTCATCTCTGCTGAAGTCCGAGTCCCAGCTCATGCAGGTCACACTGAATGCACTGAGGAGCTCATTTAGCAGTAGGCTGTACCATCCTAGGTGCACGACCAAGAGGTGTTGCAGGTCCTTCCTACCTATGGCTGTCAGACTTTATAACCTAAGCAGGGCTGCTCGTAGGGATCGTATTGAATGGACAAAATGTAACAAACTTGAACAGTAATGGTCCCCTCCATTATACAACTAGAACAATATTAATCGCTACAGAGTGAGACAATTAGGCTGATTCAAATATGAACTAGAAAAGCACTCGGAGAGCGCAGACCTCTGCCAAGTGCTACAGTTCCCCCCATACAGGCTGCACGGTGGCGCAGTGGTTTAGCACTGTGGCAGCACAGTTTTACCCTCGGCCGGGGGATCGCGGGGATCATGAGATCGTGGGTTCGATCCCAGCCCCCGACCAACAGTGAGCTGTGTGGAGTTTGCACGTTCTCCCCGTGTTGCGTGGGTTTACTCCGGGATTTCTCCGGTTTCCTCCCGCATACCAAAAACATGTAGGTTTAGGGCGCTCGCGCATGCAGCGACCGGCAACCGGTGGCTTGTCACCAGACTGCAAAACCAAATCTACCTACGGGTACAAATAAGTAACAAAAAAAAAATAAATAAATACAGTGTTTGTGTGTACATTTTCAGATTCCTTGACCATGAAAACATATGACTAGCAATTGGATTGACAATGATAGGATTAGTGATTGAGTAGTTATTCACGAAAATGGCATTTTCCGTAATGGCGGTTTTCTTGTGGCCGGTGATCCGGATCATCCCCAAAATTTAATCAGTTCTTCCTTGTACCATTTCCAACAAGGCCTGAACGTTTCATCGAAATCCGTACAAAACTTTTTGAGTTATCTTGCTAACCAACAGACAAACAGACAGACAGACAAACCCCGGCAAAAACATAACCTCCTGGCCTGCGGCCTGGAGGAGGTAAATATACTGTATGGGTACATATTCATACTATGCGGGGTAACTGAATAGACCGTTATGCTGTTTATTCCATCTAGCTACAATGCTCCACACTGTGTATATTTCTGTCACATAGGTATATTCACTGCTCTTATCATCTTATCTTTTGAATTGTTGCTCTGAGTGTTGCTATCCCTGTGCTGTTGCAATCCTGGAATTTCCCCATTGTGGGACTAATAAAGGCTTATCTTATCTTATTATGATGCCAGCCTTGGCTTTTATTAATATTATGCAAAATGCTGACTATTTTTTAGTGTTTCTGAAATTATTGGCTATAGTAGAGCATGCATACCTGCCAATATTTGGGTTTTAAAAAAACGGGAGGTTTGCGGGTGGTGGTGGGGAGTTTATGCATAAAAACATATAATATAATAGTAGGACTTTGTCTTTGGTCATTGTAATTTCATGGATTATGTTTACGCCGGGATTTCTCCGGTTTCCTCCCACATGCCAAAAACATGCAAGTTAGGTTAATTGGCCTCAACTGGGGATTCTTAATTATCCTTAGGTGTGACTGTGAGAGTGAATGGTTGTCTGTCTCTCTGTGTTGGCCCTGCGATGGACTGGCGATCTGTCCAGGGTGGACCCTGCCTCTCGCCCAAAGATGCTGGGATAGGCTCCAGCCCCCCGCGGCCTGAAAAGGATTAAGCGGAAGAAGATGGATGGATGGATGAATTCATTTTTATTTATTTATTTATTTATTTGAGAATCAGAGTTCAAATCGTTGTATTCTTGGCATTGCAAATTAATTTTAAAAGGGTCTCTATGTGGAAAAAGTCACAATTTTACCGCAAGCTTTTCAAATTTATTAGGAAAACATAGTAAATTCATTTTAAAATACACATAAACTTAGTGAAAAATCCCACAGATTGATGTGGGAAAAAGTAATAAATTTCCAAGAAAAAGATCTCCTAGAGAAAACTCCTTACAAATGTATAAGAACAAATCTCAAATGTAAAATAATCCCAAATTTACAGCAGCAAAAACAAAAATAATAAGGAAAAAAGTTCACAATTTAAGTGACAAAAATCTTTCAAATTTACAACAGAAAAGTCCTTAATTTGCAAGAAAACTGACATAAACTTAGTGGTGGAGTGATGGCCTAGTTGGTAGAGCATCAAATCCCGGCCGGGTCATACCAAAGACCATATAAAAATGGTACTTTTCACCTTCTAGCTTGGTGCTCAGCATAATAGAATGGGGAAAGTTAACATACAGAGCTACCAGAGGACTGACCCCCCCCCCCCCCCCCCCCACACTGTAGCTTTCACTACTTACAGTAGCTGTGTGGCCTAGGGTCAGAGGAACGGAGACAGGCACCACATGGTGGTGCCTGTCTCCGTTAAGTCCTTCCACACACTGTGGAAGGACACAAGTTAAGTCCTTCCACAAGTTAAGTCCTTCCACACACTGTGGAAGGACTTAACTTCCTTGCTCTTCTTAATTTGGAAGTAAAATCAACATAATAAATGGTAATATATTACTTAGGATACAATATCCATTTTATTATATGAGAGCATCTGACCATCAGTGTCTACTGAGAAAAATTCAGGCCCTTGGACAAATGTATTTGATGAGTCCTTCTCTGCTTCACCCATTGGTAAAGCAGACTTGCACCTTACCAATGTCAAATACAGAATCATCCGTTGACTGAGCTCAGCTCATTGTGTTGCTTTAGATGCTTAATCTTGATATTTGCTCCTGCTGTTTATCCAGGTCGGGACTGCGGGGGGGTGGGGGGTGACCTGTTCCGTGCTAAGTGGAATGACCCTCTGCTCCTCACATTGTTTTTTAGCACGTGTGTTTAGCACGATTCTGCAGAATGCAACGTTCCTCCAGCTTTGCCAGGATAAACATTTGACAACTGCTTCTAATTGAATCACTTTTCATCTTGTAAAGAGTTGGAACCTTGAGAAAATCAAAGGACATAGTCAGTGAGCATCATTGTGTTTTTACTGAAGAACTTTTCCTGCTCATGGAGCAACTCCTACCATCCATATTCATAGGGCTGTCTGGTGAATGAAGACAGAGAATCAGTGCTTTGGATCCCTTCAGTGTCAGAGCCCAGGATTCTGTATGAACACGTAATTTACATCCTAGGCAACAAAGTGGTTTTCACCACAGAGTCATAGCTGTAAAACCGCTGCTAACTGGTTGATGTGGATCCCAGCGTCTGGTGAAATGCAGCATTGGAAAAAAAAAAACCCGTGCCGGCCCTCGCCCTGCTGCTCTGGGACTCCCTTTTTGTTTTATTTCTGTCTTTATTCTATTATGATTATTTTTGTTACAGCCCTCCCCCCCTCATTTTCATTGTCCTTTGCTCACTTTTCTTTTGCTCTCTCCGTGTTGCTGTGAAGCCTCTGAGACCACCGCTGTGGTGCAGCGCCAAGTATTTTTGGCTCAACACTGCTTACATGCAAAATGCAAATGATGGCGAGATCTGTTGCACCGCGATCTAATTCACTGCTAAAACCACATTTTATAGTGATATCTTTTCTGTCAGTCCTGCTTGGTTCAGGTTTTCAGTGACACATTAGTTATAGCACCTCGTCTTTCTGGCAACAGAGCATCTGTTTTATTCAATTATATCACTTGACTTGAAATTGACATTCAGTAATGGATGCAATGCTGTTATTAAAATGTACTCACCCTACCATATTGGGACTGCAGCCCCTTTCATGTGACTTTTCTACTCAATTACATCTAATGATAGGATGAGGGCATGTCTTCACAGGTATATCACCTTCCACTCCAAACACAGTTGTCTTCTTGTGAGCCAGTATGGAGGCCGGGGATTCCCCCCCCTGTATTTATGCAGTATTAGTGAAGCCCCTTGGCCAGACACTTGGCCGGCCCTCTCCCATCTGGCACGGCATGAGGCAGGACTTGCCAGAACAAGCTGAAGCGCCAGGCTTCCACTCACAGGAATGTGTCAGTCATCCCCGCCAGTCCATAGCTGCTGATAATTTAGAACGACACCATAATGAAAGTGGTGAGGTAGAAGGAGAGTGGTACTGTGATGTTCCACTCCTCTCTCAGCTGAGCGGGCTCAGGGAGGAGGGGGAGGGTGGAGGGTGCCCGCTAAAATGCACATAAAAGACACCGAGTGGGGATGAGTGCCAGTCGCCGTGCCAAACTGTTGTGGATCTTGGTGCTTTTGGACTTGGCTCACATTTGGTCTGGCTTCATCCAGACTGCCAGGAGTCCCGGACATACGCTACATTCACATCACGAGCCAAATTGTTCACCTCCAGTGTCTTTGGCCATATCAGATTTTGCCTTTTATGACAGTTTACATCCATAATCACAAGTGGCCTTCACGTGCTTTTACCAACAAAAGATGTCATATTTGTGTGACCTCTCGTTCTCTCTGAAGCAGTCATAGCATGCTCTTTTTCTACATGGTGACATAGTGCTCAGAGGTGTTAATGAACAGAATACATCAGGGTTTAATTATTGCAGCTGCATTTTACACTCAGCTGAAGAAGCCCTCCTCACAACAGGCTGTTTTTGTTGATTTTTGAGCCCCACTTCACCCCACCTACAGCAAAGTTTTTCAACCTTCTTTGAACACATTTTTTGGATTGAAAAAATCCCACAGCACCCCACCGACCAAAAATTTTACAAAATGACACACTGTAGTGTATGACAGCATATGTAATGAAAATTTAGCCTTGTACTTTTGTTTATGCTGAATGTGAAATGTGATGCGATTACATACAAAGTCAATGGAAAGACGTGAAGAAACGCAAACCCACTCAATGTAAAATTCCACTGATGCCTGGTCACAACAGCCAACAAGCCAGCGGGAGCACCAACATCAGAGAACAAACTAGTTTTAAAATAAGACTGCCACCCACCAGAAACAGATGGACCAGAGCTCTGCAGCCGAGCTTTGTGTCCACCTGCGACATTACCGGCAGTCCGCTGACGACGCCCAGTAGCCCACGAAACTGTACACCGGCTCGCCAGTCCAGTGCCAGGAACAGCAAACACAAGAATTCAGTCTCTGGAGGAGGTAGCAGCATCCCCCCAACCATGCCCCTCCAGCTGGTGCACTGAGCCCAAGCATGATGGCGTTCCCCAGGGATTTCAGAGGCAGATGCAGGGTGGCCGCAGAAGCCGTGAAAGCAGTCCCAGTATCCCACAGGGCTCCGGTGGCAAGTGGACCAACACAAGCCCTCGCTTTGTGCCCGGTCAATTACAATTTCCCGTGACACACCTGATGATCGTGCCATGGCACAGTGGTTGAAAATCACATAGCGCACGCTCTGACCCCACCCTCCCTTTTTTTTTGTTACTGCAGATCTCTGTGACTGATGACACAACACAACATGGCTTATATTAGCTGGTTAGCTCATAGCCCCAGTAGCAAACACAGTTTGAGCTAACTAAAGCAAAACTGGCTAAATGCAAGAATGTCAAAGACCAAATAAAGTATTACTGGTGACAGGGGTGTGTGGTTTGAGGGACTGATAGAAAAGGACTGCTCCCAGGAACAACCCTAAACGGAACAGCTAGCTCTGCTAATGACAGCTAACCATTGTCTGTCCTGGTCAGTGCATAATAAACTGTACAAAATAAGCTAAAATAACTTTTCGAAATAAGATATACGGTCAAGTGTTGGTGGATGATCTGACTGGGATCACGGATGTCTTGTGAGATTAGAAATTTTCCGGGGGGGGGGGGGGGACCTGCTGTGGGGGTACCCGGGGGGGGGGCTTGCACCGAGGGGAGTGGGCCAGTCACCAGCCCGGAGGGTGGGGTCGCTGGCCTACTGGCGCCTGGGGCCCGGGAATTGGCACTGGCCCCGCTGGGGGGGTGGGGGGTTGGCGGGCCTGGAGGGGGTGGGCCCACCGTACCGGTCCCCTGGCTGCCTGGCCTCCCTCAATCGTCCCTCCGGGGGTGGATGCCTGGCTTTCCTGGAGCTTGCTGACCTCGGGCATTTGTGCCCTGTGGGGGTTGGTGGAGCTGCCTTGCCTGCTCGGGGTTCCCAGGGGGAGAGCTGCTGCGACTGGCCCCCCTCTTCGTATGTTTCCTGAAAAACCACTCACATGCACACACTTATTTTGTGCGCGCTCTCATATATACGCACACAGACGCACACGTACAAATGTCTCTCCTTTAACAGGTGCGGAAACCAGACTCGTGTTGAGACATCTTTGGTGGAAGAATTCAATTCAATTCAATTCAGTTCAATTCAACTTTATTTATATAGCGCCATTTCACAACAACAGTCATCTCATAGCACTATCAACTGTAGGGGGAACCCCCACAGTTGCAGAAAGACCCCAGCGATCAGAAGGAAGAAGCAGTTTGTCTTCTGTTTGTTTTAGTTGTTGGTTTGTTTGTGTTTTTGTCTGTTCCCCTCCCTTTTCTTCCCCCCTCCACACACTTCCTCTCCCTATTCTCCATCCTGTCAGGTCCTCCATGGGTAAAATAATTTAAATAAAGTATTAAAACTACTTACCGGAGTGGTGGCTCAGTTGGTAGATCATCCGCCCCACACCTGGGAGGCAGGGGTTCGAATCCAGGCCGGGTCATGCCGAAGACCATATAAAAAGTGAAACTTCCTGCCGCCCAGCTTGGTGCTCAGCAATAATGGAATGGAGGGGGGAAATTTGTGGCGGAGCTTTGCATGGCAGTGGCCCTCTGATTCTACACTTGGGGTGTGTGTGATTAACACAGTAGATAGGTAAAACACAATCTCATTCTGCTGTACATGATTGGTTGTACAGTTGAATGACAATAAAGGGTAATTTAATTTAAATTTAATTTAAAAGTTATTACAGGAGGAGTTTACAACAATATACAGTACATAGTTAGGTACTGTATAAAGCTCCTTTTGGCAAAGTAAATCTGTTTTGACACAATAAGGGTAACAGATCTCTGTTCTGCTCACCTAGCTGCCTGACAGGACAAGGGAAAAAAAAAAAAGAAAATTTTCAGAATGACCAACCGCCATGGGTCAACTAAGCTAATGACAGCGACCTGATCTTCCAGGCAATGCCAACCATTGGGACACCAGGTTGGGTAGAAAATTGCTGTGGTCTGGCTGACTTGTCCGTCTCAGCCAATTACATTAACAGCACAACTTCTGGAAAAATAATGGACAAAATTTTTTTAAAAAGACACAGTGGCATGTGATATTGACTGTGATTTAATGAAACAGGGGGAACATGAATGTCTAATAACTCTGGTTGCTCCCCTAAGCTAACTCCATAGTTGCACTGACAGTAGGCTGGGTTAGATGCTCATAGGGACTTCCTTCTAGTATAAGTGCTAATTAAAGATGAGCCAGTCTGATATCCAGTATCAATATTGGTTCAATCCTGAACAGATATCCAAATTTGAATTATATAAAAGTTAGTTTTGACCAAGAATCTGATTGGACAATAAGGATAGGAGGGGTTACTATAGTAGCACTTGGGAATGCCACCAAATATATATCACTCCACTTCAGCTGTGGTCAAATAATCTTTAAATTTTAGTTAATATCGGTAGCTTCTTAAAATATGTGAGAAGTGTAATGCTGTGTTTGATACCTTCATTTCACAGTGAGGTCCTGATTGAAAAGAGGCAGTCCTAAAAATCCAGACCTCCATGACCCAGAAGAGCCATGCTTGTAAATCCGGTCATATTTCACACCTGTTTACAACAAAACAGACAAGCTAGAGTTGGATTTATTGTCTCGATTAATGACCATTATACTGTTGAGGTGATGGACTCTGTTTCCCCTGAAAATGCCAAGAAAATGTGAAACTAAAAGCTAAATCGCTGTTAGCCTCTAACCAGTATCCACGTCAGCTTACTGTAACTGTGGAGGAACAAACGGCAAAATGGACAAGCTGAGGTTGTATTTACCCTCCTGATCAGAGATTCATAATCCCTATGTGGTGATAACATAATCGTGGCTGTAAAGGACTCCCTCAATGGCGCTAGCAAGCTAACTAGCTGCTGGTGTGAGTCAAATGACCCCACGAACCCTACTCAGCAGGAGGGACCAGTTTGTATATAAACACTCACTTCTGCACTGGACAATATTTCATTTGGTTACATGTGTGGGAAGTGACAATAGACCTATTTTTTTCTGTGTTATGTTAATTGAGATGCTTAGCAACAATTAATGGTACATTTGGAAGGAATTACTTTTCTCGGCAGATCAAAATAAGAAAAGAATCAAAAATCACATTTTTCCTGTATCGCTGTTATTTAATAAACTGTGTTTGTACAAGTGTTGTATAAAATGGTGACATGGCGTGGTGTGATGAACATATCACTCAGCTGATGTTGTCCCTGATCACAATGATCTATTCATTGATACCCCCCCCCCATTTGTGCTTTAATATCCCCCCCCCCTGCATTTGTGCTTTAATATTTGTATGGGATTGTGAATTAAAAAGGATATATAGTGGCATCACAAATGCTAATAAGTAATGAAAAGAAAGTGATGACATCAGCATCCTATGCATGGGCAGAGGTAAATGAATTCCAACCTGACCATTCTCAACCAAGTCACATGATCTTGTAGCAGACATATATCTGATCTAGTACCACATAGAAATAGTTTTCAGTCTAGATCACACTTGTGCAGTCAGGCAGATGTAAAAAAATAAATGTGTCATTTTGTCTCGTTGGAACAAAAAATCAGATGTGAGTCACGTCAGAATCTGGCTTCTTTCTGACAAATAAAACAATATGAAAAATAAAAGAAAAAAGCAGAAAGAAGTTTGAACTTGGTGCTGATTAATAGCACCCCCCCCCCCGCTCCCACCCACTGAAATATTTATCCAGATGGATTGTTTAACATGCAGTGGGGGATTTGCATGCTCCAGGCTCGTTGAGCTCACCCATAATTTCATCACCCAAATTCCACCTTGTGGCTTCTGTCCACCAGAGAATACCTCTGATGAAGGTGTCCTCGCCTGTCTCATTCTGGCTCCGCTGCCAGACAGATGTTGACATTTCAGTCGGGAACCTTAAGGGACTGCTGTGTTCCTCTGGAGGTGAATGGGAGAACAAATTATATTGACAAACATGCCTTAGATTCATCCTCTATTAGACAACCTTTCCAGGAGGGGAAACTGTGAGTCAGGCAGGACAGGAATAATCACTAACCATTAGTGACTGGCAGACCAGTGTAAAAACTACTTCTAAATGAAACCATGATCAGCATAACCAAAGTGTCCTTTTCCCTGCTTACATTAGCGGAGAGACCAATTGTTTAGGCCAGCATCCCAGCGAGGGTGTTGGGCTTAATCTGTGGATAAGTGCGCCGACACTCCTCACCTTCCCCCGATGCCTCCCAGTGGAGGTCCGTCAGCTCAGGATTAATTAGAACCTCTCCAGTCCCTGCAGACACATTAGAGAGCTCTGAGTCGGTCAAACACCAGTTAGCGGTTAGTGGTTAGCGCAGCAGAGGCTAAAACCTTGTGCTTGAACACACTGCACAATAATTAATAACTAGCTCTCTGCTCACTCAAACATCAGCCATTACTCTTTACAACAGATGAGATAAAGGCATTTTATTCTTGCCTGAATAAGGGAATCTGGACATTTATTTAGTTTAATAATAATAATCCAAAAGATGTTTAACAATAGGTTTTTTTCTTGGAACTGCTTTCTCCATTGGAGGTCTTTGCCCAGGATCATATTTATGACTTTTTTTTTGATTAGCTAAGCATAAATTTGACATTAAAGTATATTATTTTACTGTTTTATTCATAGAGGTGGGGAAAAATATATAAAAGTTGATAAAGTGTGCTATGGGGCAGTGTGCTATGGGGCTATGGGGCAGTGTGCTATGGGGCAGTCCACATCCCTAACCTAATGGTTAGGGATGTGGACTGGTCAGGAGAAGGTCGCTTTTTTTAATATTATATTTAGCCTTTATTTATACAGGGATGGTCCATTGAGCGGCAACCTCTCTTTTTCAAGGACGCCCTGTTCACATTCACACCAGGAAGCTGCCCAGTCCGACCACAGACTGACTTGTGGCCACTGAGCAGCTCCACTGGAGCAGCTGGGGTTAAGGGCCTTGCTCAAGGGCACCAAAGTGGGGTTAAGGAGGGTGGGGTAAACACTGCTATGTGTTCTGTCCCACCCAGATCTGATCCTTCTGGTCTAGGGATTGAACCCACAGTCCTCTGCTCACCATGCCACACCCCTAACCACTAGGCCGCCACTGCCCAGCTGGTTTGATCCCTGGACCGGCAGGATGTGAATGTGTAACTGTGTGAGCGTGAACAGGGCGTCCTTGAAAAAAGAGAGGCTGCCTCTCAACGCATCTCCCCTGTATAAATAAAGTTAAATAAAAAATGTCAATACTTTGTGGTGGTGGGTATTGTAGAGATTCAGAGACACCAGTATTGTGGTACTTTATTAAAAGATTATTAATAAGTGTTGCACAGAGACACATGCCTATTTACATACCAGAGTTAAGTTAGTTTCATTTCACAGTGTGTGAGACAGCATGAGGTGTATAGGCACAGCGCCGAGCTCACAGCTACTGTAAAGATAGCATCATATGCAAATTAGTAACAATTTTCACCTGGAATCACATTGAATTGGTGCATTTGCATACATTGCATGAACATTGCGCAAATATTGTATAAATGTCATACAAACAGCCAGCAAATTTTGGGCCAAAATTCCCTGAGTTTGTATACGTGCCATGCATTTGTTGCTTTGCTAAGCTAGACTAGTTGCACTGTTGGCGTGTGCCTTCAGAAGCTCACAGGGACACACATCCCACCGTGGCCACCATTAAGATCGAGGTGGACCCCAACAATGTGACAGCAGTGTGTTTCTTCAGAAGTTTTTCCTTTGGCAGCCACTCCAGATACGCAAATCCATATGCAAAAGAAGCTTACCTAGTAAACATGATAATTTAAGATGGAAATCAGGGACGCTTTTGATATTGAACATCACAGTTGCATCTATGAGAAATCTCAGACTAGTTTGAATTTTGGTGACCCTAAATGGTAAATGGCGTTCACTTGTACAGCGCCTTTTCTCATCTCTAGATGACCAAAGAGCTTTACAGATCCTGTTATCCACACATCCACACACTGATGAGCAGAGCTGCCATACGCAGGCGCTGGCCTGACCCACCAGGAGCAGCTCCTGGTGGGTCGTGCTCAAAGACACTTCAACATGCAGACTGCAGACAGAGCGGGAATCGAACCTCTGACCCTCCGATCAGTAGCTGCCAAACTGAACGTGCGCCACGGCCACCCCCCCCACTCAAGGTCAAGGTCAAGGTCACATGTCAGTTTTCCAAAAAACATTTGTCAGCATGATAACCAGGAAAGGAAATGTTGTAACTGTTTCATATCGATACCATATTTTTATCTTTGAAAATACTTCTTTACTGAAGCTAATGAGGGGTAGCACTGGTGCACAGGGGTAGAACAGTATTTTTGAAAATGTATTTGTCCCTTTCATCAACGCAGAAATGAGAAACATGTTTTCCTCATCAGCATTCTATAACCTGTATGTGTTCATCAGCAAAAGATAAAGGAATAAGAAGTAATGACTGAAGAGGATTCCTCCCATATTGATGTTTGCAAAAGTAAAAGATTTTGTTGTTGAAAAGCTTAATGAATATTCATCAATTGGGAAAATTTAAAAAAAAAAAAGCTTGTTTAAAAACAAAAGCAGACATGTCATTATGGCAGATCTGCATTTTTTTTTTGCTGTGTATTAAAAATAACAATCCAACTGAGATTACTGTTTTTATATAAAGCTTTTCCCTGTTTTGTTGTGCACAGTGATTTTTCTCCTCTCCACCTCTGCCTTTAGCAGTTGTACCCATGCATCACAGATAAAGTCCCTTTCTTTCTGCTCCCCGGTGACTCCTTCAGACTCAGATGTCCCACCCGGCTCTTGAATAAACATGGGCCGAGGGGGATCACGGTGGCCGGGATTGAACGGGCTTTTGGTGAAATGTCACGGCGGAGGGGAATCAAAGCAGATGAGGGCTTGATCCGCTTGATCACTCGGTCGTACTGCATGCGCTGAAGGCTAGAAGGGAGACAGATTTGTGTGCACTCACAGCTTATAGACATACAAACAAATGCACATACACAGAGCCTCGGTGCATCCCAGCATATCCCTCTTATCCAACTAGGAGGCAAAGGAAAGGTGTAGCAGCCCATACATGTCAGGTTAGAGGAGCTGACCGTTGCCTTTGAGGGACTCTATGGGAACACATAAGGGAATGGACAGCGGATATAAGGAACCCCTGTAATACTGATGTCCAAAAGGTCATAGAAAAGACAGTGCATCATTCAAAACATGTCAGATCTGCTGAGGCTTGCAGAATGACATCTCAAGCTGGTGATAGACTCCCTCGTATAATGAATGAACTCCAGTTCCCTGCTTTCAATCCCTCTGGATTCGGGTTTGTCTCAGTGTGAGCGTGGCCGGGACTGCCAAGAGACTTGGTCTAGATGTGGAGGGAGAAAGCAGACGGCTCTCTACAGGGTCCAGCTCTAACAACAAGGCCGTCGTCCCCACGCTTACTCAAGACTGAAGTGATTATTTGCCCGATTACTCCCGGCTGAGGGATACATGTTTAGTTGCCTCAAATAAAACTGCAATTTGCCTTCCATTTTCTTACCACGCCACCTTATAAATTACAAATGCGGCGAGTGTCTGCAGTGATGAGCACCAGCGTAAATATTGCGACATCTCTTTTGAGAGTGTGTAAGCTCCTTAAATCAAAATGGTTTGTTTGTCCCCCAGTCACAAATCATTAAATATTTTTGCTCTAGTCCTTGTTTTTGCTCAGTGGGTTACATGAAAATGAGCAGCAAGCCTCCATTCCCTCCTGTGCATGGATTATGAGCCTGTGTTTGGGAGGGCCTGACTCTAATGGGCTAGTAATTAGCGTTTGTTTATGGGTTTATCAATGCATACCACCACCATGCATGGGCTATGGGCAATGCAAGATAAAGATCACACATTTATAGCCCCCCCCCCCCTTCCCAAAAGAGCGAGTTAACTCACATTGTGAACCCCGGCTGTGATCATATTACAAGGCCCGGTACGTTTGATCCACGCCGGCATGCAACCAGGGCATGGAGCTGACTTGACTTTGTAAACCTTTGGATAAACAAGTTGTGCCGTTTCTCACTTTGATGTTTTGCCAAAAACTGTGAAAATCGACAGAAATAGCTCATTATAGGAGGAACGCAGATTGTCCAATTTACACCTCCGTTGCGTCTCCACAGCAGCACCACTGTTCGCTTCACAAGGTCAGCACCTGCACGCGCTGTGAATTACCAACATCCTTTTCACCTGTGTTTACATCTCTGTGCTGCGGCACAAATCTCAGACGCGGGACCGGATGGTAGGTCATGATCCCGTGTTGTCTCGGGGGCTCCGGGGGTGCTTTACACCATGTGCTGCCAGCGAGGCCATGGCAGCAGCAGCAGCAGCAGCAGCAGCAGCAGCAGGCGGCATGAGATCGCTCCTCCTTTTCCCGGGCTCCCGACGACCTGTGCGGCATATGCTCTGGGATGCAGACCCACTCGCCGCCGTTTGTGTTTGTGTGGTCAAATTTAATCAAGATGGCATCTGCTGGTGTTTAATGTGAGCAATTGCCCTGTACAGTGCGCCTGTGCACGGAAGGCATACATTAACACACACAGAGGGAAACGATGGTGAAATGGAGAGTCTATACGCTTTTATGTGCTGCTACAGCACCATCTCACATTTGTTACTGATGCATAATTGTGCCCCTTATGCTTTCAACACCCTGGACTGTTTTTTTTTTTTCTTCTGCAGCTATGTGTTCTTGTTATGAGTGCATTCCTTCTGTGATGGCGTGTTGGTCGGTGTCAAATCATGTGCCAGAGTAATAACTGTCTTGTATGAATGTACCTCCAACTGGCTGGCTGTGGAAATGAATTTCCTCCTCCACAACAAATAGAGCTCTAATCTAATCTGCCCGCTATCTTTTCCAGGGTGTGTGAAGACACATGAAGGTGCAGTATATGTGTGTGGTCGCATGTGTGTGCATGACTTCAGTGTGTGTGTTTGTGTACAGTATGTGTGTTTGCATTAAGGTCCGCCTAAGAGCCCATTGTTGACTTCAAAAGGATTCCGCCGAGGTTTTAATTATGCTACTGCTTAACTTGGCACCAGAAAAAGAGAGTGATCCTGGCTGAAGCCTATAAATCTCTCAGCGCAGACACATCCACGCCCTGCCAAGCCATTGACTCCAATGGACCTCCCAGACACATTAAGAAGCGGCACTCAGGTCTGCCCCAACCACAGCCACCTCGCTCACAAACACCAACTCGGCACGCACGGACACAGGCAAAGCACTGAGCACACACAGGCGAACAGCTGCCTGAGCTGACACAGCCAGACTTGCCCCTTACATGTGTAGGTGTGTGTGCACGTTCATGTTTGCTGCGATACTTCTTACGAGTACACAAGCATGCAGCATTTAAAGCTTTGCTCAACACCCCCTCGCTTTGTTTCCCTTAAAGCAATAGTGAGACGTTTTAGAGAAACTCATTTATTTGATAAGGGCAATGAGTAGGGGTGGGTCCAAAAGATCGATTTACATTTGAATGAGCTGATATCGATTCACAAAATCCACAGATCGATGTTTTAAAATAACGCCATTTACATGTTTGAAGCATGTAAGAGCTCCCGTGTGGCCCAACATCCACGCAAGAGGCCAGCTGCAACCAAGAATGGACCAACACGGCAGCCGATGGCACTTCCAAGCCCAAAAGCAGACGAGAACCCCGAAGAGCCCGACAAAACCAAAGACACACACAAGACCCGTAAAGGCAAAACACCACAGAAACACCACAAACTCCAGAAACCAACACGACACCAGCAAAAACCCTCGACCGCAAGCAAAACGCAGCAGAAAAGGCATCTGCAGCGAAGTCAGCAGCCACCTCCCAGGGCGCTCCAAAAACAACGGTGCCCACAACACCCATGTGCAAGGATACCACCTGGTCAGGATCGGGGAAAGCAATAGCCTCAAAAGTTCCACAAACACACCAGAACCACGCCACCCCCCAGCGAAATGGCAATCCCACTGAAGCCGGTGTAGCGAGCAGCACCAAAGCGCAGCAGCTGGACATCAGGAGCAACGACGGACACTACACCCACCCCGCACTGAAGAAAGCACTCACCAGCACCCCATCCAATCACAAGTCAAACAGAAAGTGCATCACTGTAACTGACTTTGAGTCAGTTCTTAATGTGACCATTTATGTCGGGGTGGGCAGTGAGGGCCATTGCACTGCCCGTTTTCTCTTCCACCCAGTCTCTTCAGCAGGTGTTTTCAATGATTAGCAACCCTTGAAGCTGATAAGAGCAACCACCTGCTGAAGAAACTGGTTGGAAGAGAAAACCTGCAGTAGAATGGCCCTCCATAGCACATGATGGCCACCCCTGATTTATGGATTTAGTTCACCAAGTTAGAGTATTCCTGGTGCAATTTTCAGCATTAGGTCTGAGATTTTTTTCATCTATCCATCTTCTTCCGCTTAATCCTTTTCAGGTCGCGGGGGAGCTGGAGCCTATCCCAGCATCTTTGGGCGAGAGGCGGGCTACACCCTGGACAGATCACCAGTCCGTCACAGGGCCAACACAGAAGTAAAACATTTGTTATAATTGGAATTTCCCTGAGTGAATTGATATCAAATTGAATTGAAACCAAATGGATTCAGAACGTCAAGAATCAGACCCTAATCGTTTCTGGAAATCATTGATGATTCCCAGCCCTAGCAATGATCACCAGTTGTTTCCATGTAAAAACAACTGTACACCCCCTCATAGATTCCCACCTTATCACAATCATGGTGGAGGGGTTTGCATGCCCTAATGATCCCAGGAGCTACAGCTACGTTGTCAGGGACAACTTACCCCTAATAGGGTCTCCCAGGGCAAATTGGTCCAGGGTGAAAGGCCAAACCAAGAGCAGTCCAGTAAAAAAGTTACAGCAAGAATCCAGTGTACCCTGCCTGGTATACATGTTTCTGGAGCCCTGCCTTGGAAACTGGCCAGGGGGAGGGGCTTGATGACAAGCACCTGGTGAACTGTCTTCTGCTCATGGGATCTGGACAGGCTCGGACCGAACGAGCCACAAGTGAGTGCACCACCATACTACATTTGATGTTCACCACGTAAATTTCCAACTTTTAACCCAGTCACTAGGATCCCGGGATAAGCAGGGGTCCAGGTCACCATGATCCCTCCAGCAAGTGGCGAGCCCACTGGAGATCCACCAATGGCTGGTGGATTTCAGCAGTGGCCGGTAAGACAGCCACACCCACTAGCCACTTTGGCTAGTTGTAGTTTTCTCAACCAGCATCTAAAATAATAAACCTGTTGCAAGAGACTAGGAAACTACAACTCCAATAAGTACGGTGATTTTTTTTTTCTAAACAGTTTTCTTTTTCTTTCTCTTCTTTTCTTCTGGTAAAAACAGGTAGTGTCCATTTAGCTTAAATCCATCAGCAGCTCCTAATGTGCAGCCATGAAGGGGTGCCCCACCAATTCATAGGAGTTGCAAATTGATGATTGCAAATATGTTTCTCTACCATTTTACTACCATTTTACAGTATTCACTGCTCTTCATAAATAATTAGACAGTGTTTCTCTGGCTATTTTTATGTATATATGCATGATTTACATTGAAAAAGGTTGCAAATTTAGTTCAAGTAAATCTTAGCATGTCATAGTCCAATGTGATCACATTAAACAAAACAGAATTGTGGCCAGTGAAAGGCTGAGTGGCTAGTAACTTTGGAGAATCACTAGCCACAGTGGCTGGTGAGCAAAAACATTAATATGTAGATAATAGAATAGATAGATAGATAGATAGATAGATAGATAGATAGATAGATAGATAGATAGATAGATAGATAGATAGATAGATAGATGATCATATCCCTGTATCTTAGGTGTGGTCGGCCAGTTGATTTGCACTCAAGCTGTAAATAACGTAGGCCTTTGGGAATAGGACCTTTGTCCATGTGGACCACGTACAGATCAGGTTGAGATGACGCTCCATGAGCATTGAAGGCATAGTCCTGGATCTTATTCTTTTGAGGACTTCAGAGTTGATGATCTTGTCTTCTCATGTCAAGTGAAGACATCGTATGCGGCTTGCTTTTTGTTGGACATATGTTGTCTATGATTCACTGCTGTAGAGTGCCGAGGACACAGACCTGGTACCTGAACATAGTCCAGAATGCAGGTCTGGAAAGCCCTCAACACAGTTCCCCACAGAAATGTTGCTACGGTGATAAAATAGACAAAACTTAACCATCTACTCGCAACATGAAGAGAAATTGTTTATTTGTATCAACTTTTTTCCTCCTCTTCAGTGTGAAATGACTTTCTTGATGTCTTCCACAGTGGCTGACATATAGTTAATGTAGTGTATCCCCCTCCTCCGCCCTACCCATATGCCTCTAAATCTGAAGTGGAATACCCAGATTTATCTCAAAAGCAAATGATGGTTGTTGGTAGCAGACAATCTTCAAATGACTGTATCTTTTATGTGTGTACCCTTTTCCACGGTAAAACAGAAGGAGTGAGGGACTTGAAAAGTGATACCTCTGCGTACCTCCTTGAAAGAGTTTTTTTCAGCATTGAGAACAGAATCTCTTTTCTTTGTTTTTTTCTTGTTATTCTTCACCACTGCGCTCCACCCTCCTCATTAAAGACCATGCATATTCTCCCAGGAGAGCCCTCCACCATTACAACTCTTCTCCACAGGTACAGCTCTCTAGGGTCCTTCACATTTTCTCATCCTTTCCTCTTTCCTCCTTCCACCTCATCTCCTTGTCTGTTTCCTCGCCTGTCACCCTTCTTTTCATGTACCCCCCCCCCATCCTCTCTACCTCCTTCCCTCGTCCTTTACCTCACTATCTTTACTTCGGCAGTGCACAATGCACTCCTTCCCTCATCCACGCCTCTCTTGCTCACTCTCTCACCTTCCATCTGCATATGCAAGTGCTTATTTTGAAGTCATGGCCCACAACAGATATTCAATATTAATGAGGACCCTCATGAATTTTTGAGCTCTAATTAGACGGCTCTGAGTTCGTTAACTGAGAGGGTTTGGGTGCTCAGTAGTGGTGATGGGGGCACTTTGGAGCGGGGGGGGGGAGTAAGGGACAGTCCCACCCTCATCTTCTTCATCCCCCACCTCTGCTCCCCTCATCCTCCCCCATAATGTCCCACGGTGTTGACTGCAATGGGGCGAGGGCTGGTAATCAGCGGGCCTGGATCACCGCGCTCATCATGAGACAGCTGGCCATTAGTTTGCAGGCCCTGTTCATCATCTCAGCAAGCCGCCTCCTGCTGGGGCATTATTTAGCTATTCTATTTCATCGTCACTTCAAATGACGAAACGGTCTATGCAGGAGGGAGCGGACAAGTTTGAACCGAAGAGGTGACACTTCCGCCCTCTTTCACATGACCAATCCACTCCATCCATGACTCGTCACCGTTTCCTTCACTCTATGTAGAGCCAGATTACAATTTTTAAAACTACTCCTCCTTTCCTCATTTCAAGGCTTTTCAATGCATTGGGTAGTGGACAGACACCTGCTTTGAGCCTGTCACCCCCCCCCCCCCCCACCACCACCACCACACACCACTACACACCACCCACCAAATCCCTCCACTTCAATATCATGCCCCGACCTCCATATCTCCACAAGCGCTCCTTCTGTCCTTTGGTTTCTGATTCCCAGAGGTGTGTCACGATCAGCAGATATTACAGGCATCTTTGCCCCCTCCCCCGCCTGCTCGTGCATATGCAGAGGAAGGAGGCATCTCCACTGTGGCAGCAGCAAAACACCGCACTACAAAAGAGATGTGCACCTCTGACAGTAACCATCAAGAAGGGTGTTGACAGAATAAGGGCGGGAGATGATGATCTGAGAGCCAGAGATGAGCAGAAGGAGGCGAGAAGGAAAGAAAAGGGCTTTTTCTTTTCTCTGTCTCTCCTTTTTTCCATACTTTTCTTTTATTTTCCCAGGATTCATCAAGCCCCACTTGACATATGTCTGACTGGGGTGGCGTTAATCTCCCCAGAGGGTAGGGTCCCCCGTTCTCCTCTCTATGCCACTCCTTCACGGAGCCCTTTTCCTTTTCCTGTCAATTTACATTTCAAAACAGGCGATGAGCCGATCAAAGATGGTCACTAAGGAGGGGGCCTTTCATCAGTGGCTGGCGCAGTATGCAGAGATAGCATACAGTGAGCTTTCATTGATCATAAGCAGGTGGGTGTGCTGTTTGGCACTGGTTTGTGTGCTGCGGGGCTCCTGTCATTGTTTTATCCCAAGTTTGTCTCTAGGGGCAAGACATCGCTGGCGGGGGATGTGCCAGTGGGTCTCACCGGAGAATGTCTTTGTCATACAGAAGCCTTACATGCCAGAGAATTAATCACAAGCACCTGGATGAGAAACTTAAAAAAAAATGTTTTTGGGGAGGTTTCAAGAGATCCTGGGCAATTGAAATGTGATTTATTTTAAACTTGTGAGATTTATGTTACCCTCTGTGACGCCACTAACCTAAACTACATGTTTTGGAGAGGGAAGAAAGGAAAGAATAACTGAAATAAGGTGTTTTTGGTTTAACTGGACTTGTCTACACGTTGTGATTACATGTGTAACAGCGCACATATTTGTCTCGAGCCATCACGGTACTGACGTCACAGTCCTGTGCGTTCAAGCAGATGAAGAATATGTCTGAGTGTTCTGCTTTAATTGAATTTATTCACCAACAATCATCCCTCCTGTCTAGTGGGGGGGTGCACATGTTTGGGGCGGTGTTTGTCAACCCCCAAAACAGAAAAAGAGTAGAAGAAGACACCAACCCTCCAAGGCATATACGCTATGAGAATGGAACATTTTTACAGGAAATGTCGGAGAGCCAAAACAAGAATGGCTAGTTCAGATGATTCGGAAGAGCTTGAAGACCTGCCTGCTTGCTTCAAATCAGCAGTGTGGGAAAGTTTTGAGTTCCCTGTGAACTGAGGCGGCAGTGGCGAACAAGTAGTGGACAAAACAAAGACGGTGTGTTGGCGTTGTAAGACAGCTGTGCAGCAGGTGAGTGGAAAAACATCCAACGTGCTAGCACATCTCACACCACCTCACCCAGATGCACCTCTTACCAGTGCAAGGAAAAAGACTACATGAGCGCAAAAACATTTCCTCGTTGCTTTTAGCCAGTCGTGCTTGAAAGCAGACCAGACCCAAGTCATTACCGAGACAATTGGCATTTGCATTTCATCTTCTATGCACACATACACAGTAGCAGAGGAGCCCAGCTTCAGATATTTATTGAAAGTACTCAAGCCACGTTATAATGCCCCATCCCATGGGTACTTTTAATTTTTGGGTTTCATCGGAGTATGTAAAAGATTGCCAAACACTTCGTCAACAGTTCTTGCCAACAGTTTTTCATGGTGCCAAAAATTTTAAACGTTCAAAAAAAATTTTGCGCATGTATATTTTGGTGGACAGTTTCAAAATAGCTGTAAGCATTCACAAACGGTTGTAACTGTCATGTTCGGGGTTGTTCACCCTGTCCATGACTTGTGGCTGTAGGTTTTGATTATTGCTTATTAATTCCAGCTGTCAGATTGAGCCTTGCTCTCTGACAGTCCTACGGCCACGCCTCTTCCTCTTACCAGACATTCACCGGAGGTATCTTATCACCACATGCACACATGCACACACACACTCTCTCTCTCTCTCTCTCTCTCTCTCTCTCTCTCTCTCTCTCTCTCTCTCTCTCACACACACACACACACACACACACACACTCACACACACTGCTTCAATCAGTCCCGCACCTGCTTGCCACACGACAGTGTCCACTCACCTTCGTTAAGGGTTTGTGTATTAATAAAGAGGAGTGTGACCAGCCAGTGTGGCAGCAAAAAGTCAACATTGGACATCCAGGCTTGCATCTGTTGGTTTTCCCCTGGACTAAACTGTGTAGTCGCTCCAGAGCCTTTCCGCTCCTACACATTTGTAAGTCCTTTTATCTGTGCCTTTTCTGTCCGCTCCTGTCTGAGTGTGTTTGGCATTTCCCCTGAGCCAACAAAGTTTGTAGCCGGTTGTCTCACCCATTCTCACGGTGCCTGTTACTTGGACATTTTCCTGTACATTTTTCCCACTGTTAAAAAAAAAACAAAAAAACACATTACTTACACTGCGTTTTGGGCTCATTGCCAATTTCATATGTTTGCTGTGAAATTATGCAGCGGACATGACAGTAAGCTGCCAACAAGAGAGCCCAAGCAGTAAGTAGCGTGTTACTCATTTTTTTGTGTGTATCCTCACCCACCTGTTCGGAGCGTGATGTCCTTGGATAGCCATTCCCACGCTGGTTTTAGTGGATGGGCAGCAGGACAGCCCAGTGCAGAGGGGCAGCGGGCAGCTTGGCAAATCTGGGTGCTTCTGGAGGACACATATGTCTCCATCGGGCCCGGAGAGCGGTTAGCTTGCCTCGATGGAGTAATATGGATCCTGAGGACTCAACGGGGCATCTGGGATTACCCCAAGTACTCCGAGCTGCTGTCCAGTGTCTGTGCGCTAGAGCAGGCTTTCCTCGACCTGATGAGAAGGGCTTTCCGGACAAAACCGAAGCAGAAATGCTCTTCTCCGCCGGCGGCCATCTTCTCCTCTCCTCCATCACTCGCTTCAAGATGGCTGCACTCAGGTCAACATCACCGTCACCCAGAATCCCGAAAGAACAATCCAGCCCCACAAACTGCTCCTGCTCCGACACCGAACCCTGTCACCCCCACAGCAGATTCCATCTCTAGTCCCAAGCAGTCCCGTGTGCAGGATCTCCCTCCATATCTGATGCGAGGTCTTCCTGCCTGGTTTGTTCGCCGGCAGCAGTGGGGTGCTTGCTTTTGTCATCGGGGATTCCCGTTCCTGTGGCGAGAGGGGCGGCTCCCATATCTCCTACAGAGGAGCCTAGCACCGCGTTTCCCGGACGGACGGGTGATGACGTCAAAGCAGCAGGAACCAACACCATAAACCAGGAGAACAGGCAAGTTTTTTTTCATTTGACTCACATTAATAATGAAATGTCTTGCCTGCTTCCCGGTAGGGAGGCTCAGGGTAAGCAGTCCCCTGAGTTCTCCCCACCTGCTGCTGTTAAAAACTGTTCACCAGCCCTCTCTCCACTCTCCTTTTTTTGCATGCTGGAGCCGACCAGTTGGGACCAGGAGGAGTCAGAGGTCTGGGAGGGGTGTCCTCCCGCAACCATGGTGAACTGGATCCCAGCTGCCACACCGAAGGAGTCACCAGTGTGGATCATGGCAGCTGGGGAAAATAAGACTGCAGTGACCATCACGCCTGCTGTGGAGGCCACCACAGCAGAGTCAGCACCCAAGCGGAGCCTCTTGGAGGCCGAACCTGGGAAGACGTCGCCCAGATCACTGAAGTCCTAGATGAAGGTAGAGCTTGAGCTAAGGCAAGTGCTCTCTTTTGTCTTTCTCTTTTCTATTATTGAGCATTTTTGCCTAGCTTTAGATAAGGAGAGCCAGCTGCAGCTGAACACTGCATGTGAGCTCGCCTTGCCAGGCTCTGCCGCTGCTGGTGACTCTGACCCTTCCTCCTCTGTTTCTGAGTCCATTTCCAGAGTCGCCGGAGAGAGTCCTCCATCGCCGGACGAGTCTGTGGACTCAGGTTCACAACCGGAGGTCACTGAGGTTCTGGTTGAGGTGGTTGTTGGGTGCACCCAGTCCCAGTCCAGGGTGCCTGTGATCGATTGCCTCCTCGCTTGGGTGCTCATACGGGTTGGCGGGCCCATGGCCAAGATGGCGTTGGGGTCAGCAGTGGCCCAGCCGGGTCCCACCGCGGGTGCAGCAGGGGTCCAGCTAGATCTTCATCGTGGGTGCAACCATGGCTCGGTTGGGGTCCATCATGAGTGCAACGTTGTCCCAGACTGGGACCACCACAGATGCAGCCATGGCCCAGCCTGGGTCCACCACGGGTTCTACAGAGTCTCAGTCCTACGTCAGGACCGCCGGGGGTGCCACAGGACAGTTTGGGGATGCTGGGGTCTTCCTTTCCCTTTTGGAGGCCCTGTTGGTGTTCGTCCTCCTTCTGCTGGGCACCGTCGGGGTTCTATTCCCTCCGCCACCAGTGACCGCAGGGGTTCCTCTTCCTCTGTCTGGCCACCCACCTCTCAGCCTTCCAGTGGGGAGGCCACCACCTCATCTGCCCTCCTGGTCTGGTGGCTTAATCATGTGGGCAGGCAGCCTGAAAGGCTGATTTCCCCTGCCAGGTGGCCCATATGCCTTGGCAGGCCGCCTGATACTGTTCTGCAGGCCTCCCGCTGGCCCTGGGATTTTGGTCAGCCACCTGAACTTGCGGCCACCTGCTGGGCCTTGGACTCTGGCCAGCCCCCTGAACCGTGGGACTCTTGGGGGTGGGGTGGGTTAGTTTAGTTTTGGGGTTGGGAAAAGTGTTGTTGTTGTGTTGTATTGTGGTGTTTACCTTTTCTTGATCGAGTCCTCCTCCTAACCTGTTTTCCCCCACCTCCAGCCCTGGTTTGTTGTATTGGCCTTTTGAGTGTGTGTGTGTGTGTGTGGGGGGGGGGGGGGGGGGTGCAGGTTGTATTTTCTGTTTTTGATGATACAGTGGGTGTCTTGTACCCACCCCTTGAGGGGGGGGGGAAGGCACTGTCATGTTCGGGTCGTTCACCCCATCCATGACTTGTGGCTGTAGGTTTTGATTATTGCTTATTAATTCCAGCTGTCAGATTGAGCCTTGCTCTCTGACAGTCCTATGGCCACGTCTCTTCCTCTTACCAGACATTCACCGGAGGCATCTTATCACCACATGCACACACACACACACACACACACACACACACACACACACACTGTTTCAATCAGTCCCGCACCTGCTCGCCACACGACTGTGTCCACTCGCCTTCATTAAGGGTTTGTGTATTAATACAGAGGAGTGTGACCAGCCAGTGTGGCAGCAAAAAGTCAAAATTGGACATCCAGGCTCGCATCTGTTGGTTTTCCCCTGGACTAAACTGTGTAGTCGCTCCAGAGCCTTTCTGCTCCTACGCATTTGTAAGTCCTTTTATTTGTGCCTTTTCTCTCCACTCCTGTCTGAGCGCGTTTGGCGTTTCCCCTGAGCCAACGAAGTTTGTAGCCAGTTGTCTCACCCATTCTCACGGTGCCTGTTACTTGGACATTTTCCTGTACATTTTTCCCACTGTAAATAAAACACGTTACTTACACTGCATTTTGGGCTCGTTGCCAATTTTGTATGTTTGCTGCGAAATTATGGAGCGCACATGACAGTAACGTGCATTGTTAAAGTTCTTTTTGGTTCACCTAGTTGTGAACACAAGCAACTGTTTAAGACTCTTTACGACAAAACTGCTGGTGACCTTAAAAACTGTGTGCAAACTCCTTTGCAACCTTTAATGAACCCTGACGAAACCCAACAAGCACAACGTTCTTGTGCTTTTCTCAGCATTCACCACTCCTTGAGATACTAGCTTGAATTTTCTTGATTTTTGCCAACATTTGTCCACAAAGTTGGCAAATTGTCAGCATTCAATTAGCCTTTTTTTTACCAAATGATTCAGTACCAAACCCGTACTGAACCGTGACCCTAAAAATGAGGTACGCACTGAACTGTGACCTCTGTGTACGTTACACATCTAGCAGTCAAGTAAACTTTTCACAGCGCTGTGCTTTACTGAGTAGATTTTTTCCCTTTCAATGAGTTACTCTGGATTTCTCATATCCGAATTGAGTGTGTGACTGATTTTTAAATATTTAAATATTATCAGAGATGTGACTTAATCTACATGCAGCATGTTGTCTGTAATACAACAAAAGGTTCAGATACTTCCCCACCTATTTTCTCTAAACAATTCAAAACTGATAGTGAAATTTTACTTTAATTAAGGCATTATGGAAAACAAAGCTATTTGTGAAAATTCTGAACAGAGAGGAAACTTGTCAGAGATGTTTTCATGTTGTACCAGAAACAGAGTCTTTTCTGCTTGATTAGAGGTTTAATTTATTACCGTCTACTGTTCATTTATATGATATAATTTGGTTTATATCACAGAGTACATATGGCTTATTTTCCTCACATTTACACGTTTTAGTTATTACCACACAAAAGTAGCTCTTTTACTTAAGCACACTTCTTGTACTCATAATTTCTTGGCTTCTCCCCCTACTCTAATTTATGTAGAAACCCTGACCCTTCTGTCTAGGTTTAGTCCTGTAGCTTTTTCATCTCCCAACAGTATTCACAAGGCTGTAGAGTTATCAGATGTTTGTGGGTTATTCTTCCTCACCGAGGTTTAAACCCTCACAGTCTACTTCTGTACCCAGGGTATACAGTACTGTGTCAGTACTTTAGCCACCCAGTTTCTCTATATGTTGTGAGAAAAATGGAGGGAAAGGGTACAGTAATTTATTGAAATATGCATATAAATTGAAATACAGCACATAAGCCAAAAGCAGTTTGTATGCTATGACCGCCTTTATTTTCCGTAATAGCCAGAACTCTTTGTCTAGCATTCTTTTAGTTTCTTTAAATAGTCTTCAGAAATTGTTCTCCAGGTTTCTAAAAAAAAAAAAAAACACCCCAAAGCTCTTCTTTTAATGTTGGCTGCTGTTTGTTCCCTTCTCTGTCAAAGGGCCGTATATTTTAAATCTGGATTCAATAAGATGTGTTTCTGCTGATTTTTGGCCAGTTCTTGTGTAATGTGGCATACAGAACTCTTCTCCGTTTCTGTTCCTGGAGAATGATTTACTGACGGCAGCCCTTCCACTGCGTCCATTCTGATAAGGCTTCAGCCAATAGTGGATGGATCCACTGAGGGGCCAGGTGCACCCCTCAGATCCTGTGTCAGGGCTTGGCTTGATTTTTTTGACATTTCTTAAAGACGTGACTTGCAGATTATGTCTATCTGTAATAGATAGTTGTTTTTTTTTCTTTTTGCCTGACACTTCTGTTGTCCTCCTCTTGCCCAACCTGTGTAACGAAAACTGGGACAATGTGCAGGTACAATTACTACACGGACAAAGGGTGAAAAGGCACCCAGTGTCAAAAAAATTACTTTGAAATACACCATAAAGTCCGGAGAAAGTAAAACATTTTTAAAAGGTACAAAAGTACGAGTGACCCAAGACTTTTGCACAGTACTGTAAATGACGTGTTTTGACACAATAGGTAAATTATCTGAATTATCCCTGCTTACTGGAAAACAATGTGCAGCTTGGAAAGATGTTGGGGTGATGACCAGTGGTTACTCATAAATTGTAAGGGCCCTATTACAATGATCTAAAGCGCACATTTGTGCCATGCTTCCAGTTTTGCACTGGTGGGTTTGTTAGTTTATGTCAGTGGATCATCTGTTTTTCACACTTTGCATCACACCATCTAATTTCCTGTAGACTGTGCATCCAATTTATTCTGCAGCAAGAGGACTTATTTAAAACAGGTGTGGCAGTGGTGCAGTCTCACAAATTGGATTTTTGGTACAGTTTCTCTCAATACACTTATGATCAGCAAAATGCAGTTCTACAGTCAGTTGCGCATTGTCAATGCTGTCTAAGCAGCACATTTTAAAATCGTGGGCACGCACGTACTGACACTGGAACACAACGAAGCACTTAGCATATTTTCTGAGTCAGCAGGAAGAAAAATGATTTCAGCACTGATTTTAATTCAGCAAAATGATATTTGCTATTCACCATGGGCCATACAGTGGACAGGTGGGAATTACACTTACACACTGGTCAGACTACTCTTTCAAAATGACAGCTGACATTCAGATTTTTTCTGTTATGGATGCTTTTTATTGTGAGGTACAAATTAACAGAATACCACATAAAAATGACTTTGTAGTAATTCACATTCCATAAGATGCAGCTGCTGTGCTTGTGCAAAGATGAGAGAATGAACCTGCTGCTGTTGGCTACATTGTACAGCGGAAAAGGAAAAAATATATTCAGCAAAGTAATTCATATTCCGTGATATTCATGTCTGTGTGCTGTACAGCAGGCATTGGGCCTTCTTTTTGTTACCTGTCATAACTAAAAATCCATGTGGCGAATACAAAATGCACCCAAGTGTGCACACAGACATGATAAGCTAAGCTGATGATAATTGTTAAATCATCTCCTCCTCAATAAAATAGCTGCCAAGCTTTAATTTTGGGCTTATTACCAAGCAGACACACTGATTATCCATTTTAAATTGGTGGATGAGGACCATCAGCACCCCTGTAATCCACCTTTGATCATGTGCACCTGTCTCTTAAAGGTGATGAGAAGACTAAATCTGACTGTTTAACTGCATGTTACACCCAACACACACCTCTGAATAATTAAGAGAGCTCAGAACAATGTCTTTGCGCTTTTCACCTGTGCAAAGAAAGTTTTTTGGACTGCCGTAATAATAGTGAAAAGGACTTGTTTTGTGCCTCTAGCCCAGTTCATGGTGGCAAAAATGCACTGGTATGCGAACGAGCCCAGTGGACGCATTCGTGCACAAACCCTACGCAGAGTGAGTGCTGACCGAGCGCATGCAGCCCTCAAAAAAGTGTACACACGTGCAAGTACGCAAATGGTCGTAGTGAACTGCGCATGTGCCCGGAAACTCCCGGCAGAGGGAAGCACTGAGCAATCTGCCAATATTGGGTGAACAAATGTCCGTCTTTTGGCCTGCCTGTTTCTTCCTCTATCACTAAACAGCTAAAGCTCCTTTTCCTCTTGATTGTCATTGTATTCACGTATCTCCATCGCTCCTGCCATTTTAAATGTCTGGCATCATGCTCTTCTTTTGTGTTTGGATTACAGCTGTTCAAATCAGTTTGGTGGCTCTTGGCTGCCCCCGACAGTACGGGCATGTGAACTGCAGATTATTTTCACAGCACATTGGTCCACTGCTTTTCAGCCTCTTCATTAATGATTTGCCGTTAAACTGCTCACCTGCAACATGCCAACTTTATGCAGATGATGCAGTGATATATACAGCTGTCAAGACACCGACACAGGCTGCTGACGTCCTGTCTAAGTGTATGGTTGATGTCCAAGAGTGGCTCTTTCAAAATCATTTACTGTTGAACCGCAAAAAAACAGTGTCTATGTGTTTCTCAATTAGAAAATCTAACCAGCAGTTTTTTAAAGTTAACATACATAATCAAGAAAATACTTCAGTGACAGAATTCAAGTACCTTGGAGTTGTACTAGACCCTCAACTCAATTTCCATCAACACATAAAGAAAACCTCAAAAACAATCAAAAAAAAGTCTGAACTGTTTTAATTAATCAGAAATTACAAACCAAAACAGGCTGCCCTATTGTACATGCATGTAATGATCTTCTTCGCCATGTTTCATACTGTCTGACAGTTTGGGCTCAGGCAGCTCCCTCTACAATAAAACACTTAGTGAGGAGGATGAAAGCAGACGAGACACGAACTGATGACACAGAGGCTTATTTCTCTTCCAACACAGAACAGACTAACCCTGAGTGCCAAAGCGATCTGTTTTATACATTTTCTCCCCACACTCAGGGTAAGCACATTTACACACCTGTTACCTAGTGTGAACACACATCAACATACGCATTAAACCATTCACGCTCCTGCATTCTCAGGTGTGAGCCTGGCACAGCGGGGGCAAAAGGCACATCTTTATTTACTACATACCCCCCGGTGCTCTGGCACCCCTAGCTAGCACCCCCAACACCCCAAAGTACTGGGTGGAGTGTCATCACCTTTGTGTCACAACACAGCGTCCCCCCCACCACCACAGGAAAACCCAGAAGGGGTCCTAAACCTCCGGACCTTTGGGCATGAGCAAGCACCCATAGCGGCTGTAACGTGGGCCGGTCAAAGCACCTTCCTGTCGAGGCGGGTAGGAGAAAGGCTTGGTCTCTGGAGGAAGAAAGGGTGGGGAGGGAAAAAGTTTGTTTCCTGAAAACAGTCCTCTGTGGGGGAACACTAACCTGCGGACCCACTGTAGGGGGGCGCACGCACCAGGGAGCTTGGGCCAACACCACCTGCTCATCTGCCAACACATTAGCGGGCTTTAGCCTGTCTATGCAGACGGTTTCCTTACCCCCCCTCCCCCCCGCCCCAAGTCTAACACAAAATGTTTCTCCTCAGTTTCCAGCACTCTGAACGGGCCGTCATATGGCGGACATCACGGGGTTCTGTGGGTGTCGTGCCTGATGAAAACAAATTTGGCATTCTGTAAACACTTTGGAAGAAAAGTGCGGGGAAAACAATGGTGCGCACCGGAAAAAAAGTGTGTGGGTAGATTGGTACCGGGCGTGGGACTCTCTGGCAAAAATTCCCCCGGGATCCGCAACACCTGAGAAAAAACGAGTTCAGGTTCAGGTCAGGTTACTTTATTTGTACCCACAGGTAGATTTGTTTTGCAGTCAGGTGACATCCATATTCACAAACCACAATTACATTCAACATAAACACAAACACAGGCACACATGAAGCTGACTATAAACATGATAAAAGTACTCAACGCTCCATCAATCAGGATATAAAGACAAAGAGATGAGAGAAAAAACAGAGAGATAAGAGACAAGGGTCATATTAAAAAGTTAAAGACTAGTCAAAGAGGTTAAAAACTCAAAAGTCTAAAACCCAGTAAAAGATTTAGAACCCAAATAAAGAACCTACAAAAATAAGTAAATATAAAATGAAATTAATAAATAGGTAACTAAATTATGTGCAATATATTTTTACATCTTGTTCAACTCTTTGACAGCAGCAGGAACAAAGCTGTTTTTGTAGCGCTGGGTTTTACTTTTTGGGACAGCAAACCTCCATCTGGAGGGAAGAAGCTGAAAGTTGCAGTGCAAAGGGTGGGAGTCATCATTTAAAATGGAGGTAGCCATCCTCTGTACTTGTCTGGTGTGCAGGGATGTCAGGCTCAGCTGTGACTCACCAAGCAAACGACTGGACCATCTAACTACCTGATCCAAGGATTTCCTCTGTTTCAGTTTTATCTGACCAAACCATGACACTAAAGAAAAGGATAA
The DNA here is from genome assembly GCA_020510985.1 of Pholidichthys leucotaenia. Classification (NCBI taxonomy): domain Eukaryota; kingdom Metazoa; phylum Chordata; class Actinopteri; order Cichliformes; family Pholidichthyidae; genus Pholidichthys; species Pholidichthys leucotaenia. Next base: position 7,956,019 of record CM035842.1, read on the forward strand.
AACAGATTCAATAAAAGCCCGATAAAACATTGTCATTATGGTTCGGTCAGTTTGGAAGCGTGCAAGTTTCCTTAAACAATGCAAATGTTGCTGACCCTTTTTGCACACCCTTTCACAGTTCTCTTCAAAGTTTAAATTACTATCAATAATCGTCCCAAGATATTTGTAGGATTGTACACATTCAGTGGTCTGACCTTTTAGTACGGTGACTTCGTGCCTGGGAGTTTTCCTCCTAAAGTCAATAATCATGTCTTTAGTTTTTGTCGTATTCAGCTGCAGGTAGGAATCCTCACACCAGTGAACAAAATCATCAACTACTGGGCCGTGGCCACTCTCACCATCCTGGAGGAGACTGACAACAACTGAATCATCAGCATACTTTATACTGTGTCTGTTGTCATGTCTGCTCCGACACATGTTTGTGTACAGGATGAAGAGTAGTGGTGACAACACACACCCCTGAGGAGAGCCAGTAGAAGAGCACTTTAGGTCAGACAATGTACCATTGACCCTTACTCTCTGTGTCCTGTTGGTTAAAAAATCCAGAATCCAACCCACCAGATTATTATTCAAATCAAATTGTTGCAGGAGCCTTTCAGCTAAAATATGAGGTTGGATTGTATTAAAGGTGGAAAAAAAAGTCCACAAATAAAAGCCTGTGTCCCATTAAAATCCAGATGTTTAAAAAGCATGTTAAGAAGAGTGTCAGTGGCATCCTCCACTCTTCTGTGAGGCCTATAGGCAAACTGCAGAGGATCCAATGCATGCTCAGTCTGCTTTAGGACCTCAAATCTGACCAGTTTTTCAAAAATTTTCATTAAAATTGAAGTCAAAGCAACTGGTCTAAAGTCGTTTACCGTTTTAGGACAGCTGGATTTTGGAACGGGGAAAACCACAGCATCTTTCCAGATCTTAGGCACATGTTGTGTCTGTAAGGACTTATTGAAAATGTAATGAAATATAGGACTCAATTCATGTGCACAGGACTTTACCAATCGCCCACATATATTATCAGGGCCCTGACTTTTGTTCACTTTTACAGCACAGAACTCCCTTTTAACATCCTGCACCTCAATATTAAAGTGCTGATTGTCTTTGAGTTTCTGTTTCAAACCTTGGGTTTCTGTGCTAAAATCAAAGGAATCAAAATGACCATAAAAACAATTAAGAGCATTAGCCAGCTCTGTGTCTGAATTAAAACCATCTAAAAACACAAGATTACTGCGTTCTGTGCTCTGAAGGCCTGCAATAGTTTTCATACTGGCCCAGGCTGAACCAAGTTTCTTTGTTGCCATCTTGCTTTCCAACTCTGATTTATAATTCTGTTTTGCTCTTAAAATTTCGGACTTCAGCTCTTTTGTGGCAACCTGTAGCTCAGAAACAGACCCCTGTTTAAAGGCAAGTGCTTTCCTCTGTAAGCAGGATTTAACTGATTTTGTAACCCATGGCTTGTTGTTGGGATATACTTTGACACATTTACGTGGAACGATCATATCTCTGCAGAAAGTCATGTATGAGCATGTGACATCCAACAAAGAGTCCAAATCATCCCCGCAGGACAGTGTGAACACCTCCCAGTCCGTACAGTTAAAGCATTCCTGGAGGCAGTGCACTGAATCCTCTGTCCACACGTTTATGTCTCTGGTCTTCGCCTTGCCTCTTCTGAGAGCAGTTTTATATGTGGGCAGCAAATGTACACAGTTGTGATCTGAGGATCCTAAAGGAGGAAGGGGAATAGATTTATAGGCCCTCTCTGGATCCATAGCACAGGTCCAATGTCTTTTTTTGCCTGGTTGGGCAGGAGACATACTGATAAAAGTTTTTAAGTGTCTTCTTTCAAGAAACATGGTTAAAATCCCCAAGAATAAAGTTTGGAGCCTCTAGGAAAATTGACTGCAACCGCTGCACCACATCAAAGACGGTGCTGGAGGCGGAGTCAGCATCCGCCCTCGGGTGAATGTACATAGTCATTATAAAAAGTTGGGGGAACTCGCTGGGCAGATAAAAGGGGCGCAGCGATACGGACAGAAGCTCCACATCGGGTGTACAGATGCGCTCTCTGACTGTGACAAATGTGCAGTACTGTTTATTAATGTATAAACATACGCCGCCCCCTGACGTTTCCCCGTTACCTCTTCCTGCCAATCTGAGCGAAGTGGGGCTACAAAGCCGTCAATCCACAGGTCCGCATCCCGGTCATGCGCCGTAAGCCACGTCTCCGTGTAAACCATGACACAGCAGTTCTTGAAGTCCTTCTGATATCGTACATTCCATTGAATTTCATCCACTTTATTTCTCGGAGATTGTACGTTCCCCATAATAATGGAAGGAAGAGGAATGCGGTTAAGCTGACGTCTCCTCAGGTTTAATCTTACGCCTCCACGCTTTCCGCGTTTCCTCCTCTTGTCTCTCTTTTCATCACTGTGTCCATGAAAATCTCTTAAAATAAAGTCCGGCAGTTGCGGCACAGACTCAAACACAGATGCTGCATTATTCATGTTTAAATGCAGTAACATGTCTCTGGAATACTGTATTCTTCCCGGCATGATCGCGATTGCGCTTACCTCCAAGACAAAGAGCTGGTAGGAAAGAAACGACAGTGCAAAAATAAGGAGGAAATCCATACTGATGGAACCAGGGAGCTCTTCGTTATATAGTCCACAAACATTCAAGGACAAAAACGACAGAGTTCTGCCACGGAAGCTGCCAAATCTTCCTTAGGTGAGGAGCGTAACCCCAATAGGACCCAAGGCAGGTGGTCAACCCAATTTGCATCTGTTAGTGAGGCTCTGAACACTGCTTTAAGCGACCTGTGAAAATGCTCACACAAACCGTTAGCCTGTGGGATGTATGCGGTAGTGTAGTGGATTTTGACCCCCAGGTTGTGGGCCATCATGGACCAAAGTTCCAAAACAAATTGTGGACCCCTGTCGGAAGTTCCAAAACAAATTGTGGACCCCTGTCGGAAGTGATGTCCGACGGGGATCCAAACCGTGCGACCAAAGATGACAAAAATGCGTGAGCTACCTCGGTCAAGGTGGTGGAAATCAGCGGAACCACCTTTGGCCAATACGTAGTTTAGTCAGCGACTGTTAAAAGGTGTGTGAACCCCTGTGACAGCAGAGGGGGACCCACTAAATCCACATGTACGTGGTCAAACCTCTTGGCTGGAATTTGAAAAGGCTCGAGGGGGGTTTTGGTGTGGTTGTGCACCTTAGCTTGTTGGCACGCAGTGCATTCTGCAGCCCATTCTTTCACATCCCTGTGAAAGTGAGGCCCAACAAATTTGGATCCCACTAGTTTAACTGAGGCTCACATGCCAGGATGTGAAAGGGAGTGGACGGACTCGAAAACGTGGCAGAGCCAGCAGCACAGAACCACGGGGCGGGTGCGGCCGGTGGAGATTTTGCAGAGCAAGGGGGGACACCCTTCTTGTACCACCCTGATCTCAAGTTTTAATCCGGTAGCTGCGGACTGGAGCGCGCAAATGTCTGTGTCCCCAGTTGGGTCGGTGGCCATTGCGGAAAAATTGATGCCCATGTATACCAGAGAGACCAGCATGCATGACAAGCAGTCTTGCACAATATTCAGTTTACCGGCTACATGTTGGATGTCGGTCGTGAACTCCGAAATTGCAGCGAAGTGCCAAGCTGACCATGGTTCTGAGACTTTGGACATCGCGTAGGTCAGTGGTTTATGATCGACAAACACGGTAAACTCGCGAACCTTGAGCCAGAACTGAAAATGACGCATAGCGATGTGGAGAGCCCACAACTCTCTGTTGAAAGCGCTATACTTACACACCTTGTCGCACAAAGTACGGCTGAAAAAGGTGAGGGGCTGCCACAAACCGGAGACATACTGCTCCACTACAGCTCCTACCGCAACGTCAGACTCGTCTGTGGTGAGCACTGCATGTGCCGACGGGGCTGGGTGGGCCAGCAAAGCTGCTTTAGCGAGCGTCGTTTTGGAATTTGTGAATGCCTGGATCCACTTGGGGGTCCAGTCAATGCTATCCACGGGCTTCTTTTTCTTGAGCATGCCATAGAGTGGCTGCAACAGCTGGACTGCACAGGGGAGGAAGCGGTTGTAAAAACTGACCATCCCCCAAAGATTCCGGCAGCACCCTCATGGTCTGTGGATGCAGAAAATGTGCGTCCTGGCCAGTTGCACGGAAAAATCCAGGATGTGTGGGATGGGATAACGATCATGTTCCGTGGTGTTGTTTAAGCGTCGGAAATCACCGCACGGCCGCCATGACCCATCAAACTTGGGAACCATGTGAAGTGGGGATGCCCAAGGGCTGTTGGAGCGCCGAACGATACCTAAGCATTCTAAGTTAGCAAACTCCTTGTGCGCGATGGCTAGTTTAGCTGCATCCAGGCGGCGAGAGCACAAACACAGGCGGACCTTTCGTGGTGGTAAAATGCTCGACAACTTGTTTTGTGAACACAGCTGCCTTGATTTCTTTGTATGTATGGCTCCCTGGGTTGTTACTGATATCTGGTGAAAAACGCAGGTCAGTGGCTCCATCAGAAATATGTTTCATGAGAAAGATGTTGATGTGTTGATGCGAAGGAGCTAACAAATGTCCTGGCCAACATCTTCAACATCTCCCTGAGTCAAGCTGTTGTCCCCACATGTTTCAAACTGCCATCACAATACCACTCCCAAAGAAGCCCGTCCCATCCAGCTACAACGATTACCAGCCTGTAGCAGTGACTTCTGTCATAATGAAGTGCTTCGAGCAGCTGGTCATGCAGACCATCAAGTCCACCCTCCTTCCTTCCCACGACCCATCTCAGTTTGGATACAGGTCAAACAGATCCACAGAAGACGCCATCTCTGCTGCTCTCCATCCAGCCCTCACCCACCTGGACTCAAAGAACTCCTACATATGTGCAAATGCTGTTCTTGAACTTCAGTCAAGCATTCAACACAATCATCCCCCAGCACCTAATACAAAAACTCAGACACTTTGGACTCAAAACCTCTTTCTGTAACTGGGTGCTGGACTTTCTCTCACAGAGAGGCCACAGAACATGCGTGTTGGCAGCAATACCTCCAGCACCATCACACTGCAGCACAGGGGCCCCACAAGGGTGCATGCTCAGCCCGCTGCTCTTCACCCTGCTGACCCATGACTGTGTACCAGCCTACAACACCAATCACATCATCAAGCTTGTGGATGACACAGCGGTGGTGGGCCTCATCACCAACAATGAGGAGGCCAACTAGTGAAATGAGGTGAGCCAACTGGTCAAGTGGGTGTAGAGATAATAATCTCTTCCTGAATGTGGGAAAAACCAAGTAGATAATGGTCGACTTCAGGAAGGGACACACACAGTATCCTCCTTTGATCATCGATGGAACAGCTGTGGAGCGGGTGAACAGCACCAAGTTCCTGGTGGTGGAAATCTCTGAGGACCTCTCCTGGTCCAACAACACCACATCACTGGCCAAGATGGCTCAAACTTGCCTCCATTTCCTCTACAAACTGAGGAGAGCATGAGTCCCACCCCCCATCATGTGCTCATTTTACCGGAGCACCATAGAGAGCATCCTCACCAGCTGAATCATGGTGTGTTATGGAAGCTGCACCGCCTCCTGCCGGAAGACACTACAACGTACAGTGAAAGCAGCCAGCAAGATCATCTGTACACCCCCCCCCCCCACACCGGACATCTACCTCACCCACCTCTCCCACAGAGCCATCAACATTGCAGGCGACACCTCCCACCCCTCACACTCTCTCTTCAGCCCCCTGCCCTTGGGGAAAAGGTACCAGAGCCCCTGGGCTCGCTCCACAAGACTGCTAAACAGCTTTTTTCACCAGGCCATCAGGACCCTGAACTGTGTCAACTTTCCTCCGCCCTCTTCTTCCCTGGACCGTAATGCATTCACCCGCACAATAACTACCTCAGCTGTTGGCACATGAAGACTGACACAACAACAATAATACATTTTCTGCTGTATGTCTCTGCACCTTACTGCAACCATTTGCACAAATGCCGTACCTGCTGCTGTCTGTTGTTGCAATACTGATCAGGTGCAGTCCTATCTGTCACTTTATGCACCTATACTATCTCATTGAACTTGAAACTACGGGTATTACTGCTCTACTTTTTCTGTATATAGGATTGCTGGGTTTTATTGTTTATCTTTATTTGTACTATGAGATGCCCGAGTTTTATCTTTTACTGTTATTTGCACTATGGGTAGCATTACTGTATGTGGACTACTGTTGTTGTTTATCAGCCTTATTCCTTTTTTTAAATATTGCGCACACCGCTGAAGAGAAAGAAATGGCATTGTATTTCTCCTGTATGTTCTGTATGTATAGTAATATTGACAAATAAAATCTTTGAATCTTGTGTTCAGTACTTATTTTCTCCACTGTAGATTGTCATAATAAGTCACATTAAAATAAAACATCATTACTGGGACAGAAAACATGTCTAGTATTGGGCTGATTGAATAATTCTGAATGGGGCACAAGTAATGATTTAAAGTTAGTAGGATTGTTTGGGGTTACAGTGCCCCTCTACATACATCACATTGTTACTGATGACATAGACTTCATCAAGTTTAGCTAAAGGATCCTGTAGTGGGAAAGGGCATGACAGTAGAGAGGAAGGGCATCCGCCACTCATCAGTGATTGTCACAAACTCAACGCTACACTCTCACATGTCACTCATCTACAGTATGATTTCTGGTCTTTTTTAAAACAAATATCTGCCAAATACTTCATGGAAAATTCTGAGACAAACTGATTTATAATTGTCTGCTGTGATTAAACTTATGAATTATTCAGCTTTGAAGGAGAAGGAAAACATTCTTCATGTTGTCATCCTGTTTCTGTGGGGAGTTGGGGAACTTTCCTCTGGTCTGTGGTAAAGCTCTGGGCTTAAACAAAATTACAACTTTTGAGCAAATCTAAGAGCTGAACGCTGTGATGAGTACAGAGTCAGACCCTTAATCTTGGGATCAAACCCCCCGGGGGTTGGAGATTATATTAGCAGAGACATTCATCTCCAATAATTTAGCAATGTAGATAGTAGATTAGCTCTATTCCCCCTTGTCTGCCAACACCTGGGGCGTAGCTCATATTCAATACCTCCTTGTTCTACAGTATGGGAGCTGCTGTAGGTGGCCCCGTCTCCCCTCTATGCTCATTTGACTCCAAATTACTGAGTTCTCTGAGGGGATAATTCAGCAGCAGCTGACCAGAGGACCCAACCCCCGTTCCCCTCCGTTCACACAAATCTACCCTCTTTCTCTCAATTACTGTTAATGATCAAACATTACGGTGTTAAAAAATGGCAGATTAAGCACATTAATGTCTAATCAGTTGTCATTTTATTAGACACTCTCGGTATGTAACCCGTGCCCTTTTTTACTGTAATTACAACCGAGTGGTAGAAGGAAGGCACGCTGTAATTGTTTCGAGGGAGGAATGGCAGAGGCAAAGATAGATTTCAGATCCCATATTTGCATTGAGGAATTCACCCCCACCACCACCACCCTTTTTTGCCTTCTTCCCAAAAAGGACCCTGTCGTTTTCAGAGCGTGCTGCTCCTGGGGTACTATGCTTTTTATTATTTTTCCAATTAGAGTCAATTGACCTGACAGAATGGAGGGCAATTAGCGATACTTCCCCCTCCTCACAGGCCTGCAGGGTAATTTGCTGGAGGTTCTCGGCAGTGCTTTATGTGGATTCGCGCCCCACCCCACAAACCCTCTCTGGTGCATAATAGCTTATGATTTTTCAGAATATGTCTCTCCTCTTACGTTTTTCTTTCTCCCAGTAAAGTACAATTACAAACTGTTGAGGGGTATCATCTTTTAAACTGCCCGTAATCCCTCGCTCTCCCTCTTCCCCTTATCATATAAAAAGAAGGGCTATGGCATCGAGGCATTGCTTTAGTATTTATGTGCAGAAATGAGATCATGTTCTGGGGTTTGTTGCCTTAGTGGCAGCGGTAGCAGTGTTGGTTTCATAACACATCCATCCAAGGAGGCATAATTGTGAGCAGATCATTTCTCGCAGGGTATGCAGAATTAACTTGTGCATTGAAAGCCAGACTTATGGAGGATGGAGAGGAGGCAGAGCGAGCCTGTTGGCTTAAATCTCAACTTGCTATTGATAAACTTGATGAATGTAATTTGTGCTTTTTTTCTGAACCTCTTTATACCTGCAGTGCCAGAACTCTCTGTTCCCGTGTGCAGAGGAGCACAATGGCCCGGTCCACGCCGGCTCCCTGTCTGAATACCTGAATCTGCCTGTGCCTCTGCTGACGAGTCTGACACACAAAGAGGAGAATAATCTTCTGAACTAAGCTCGTCTGGCATATCCACTGCTGAGTCTATAAGTGCAGAGAAAATCTCCTCAAACTGATGCACTGAAATAAATATGCCTAATTTGCCAGTGCAGGCGCCGGAGACTGCAAAGGCCGTCAAATAAAAGCGCCATCGATGGAGTTGTATGGAGATGCAGATACATGAATGTTTGGGTTAGTGGAGCATGCTATGTACATATATAGCCAAATGCAAATTCACCGAGAGGGGGAGAGAATGCAACAAAAATATGTTAGATGCATTGGGTAAAATTTATTCCATGCATGTGAATGTGCTGCCCCAACCCGCGCACATCATTTGCTCGACATTCAGTACATCTGTTGTGTTAAGTGACTGTAATTTAGGTGACATTGGCACAAAGCCTCTTAATGTAGCCTCGGTGGACCCCCTGTAAGAGGGGCACGTGGGACCAAACAGAGGCATCTCGCAGCTGGAGTTGCGTCAAGGATCATTTCCCTCTTCACATGATTAATTACAGTTTGATCACTTGAATCTAAATCTGATTAATTTTGGTCACATGTCAGGGAGGCATCAGTGGTCTATAATGTATACTGGGTTAATCTGCACCAGGCTCTCCTTGAGAATCCATTTATGAGGGTACAACATGTGAAACTAATGTTGTGCATGTGTGAAGAGCTCACACGATCACTTTATGTCATTCATGTGTGAATCTTTTGAAATTATCATGTGCAAAACAGTGGAACTGGCACCCATACAATGAGGTGATTTAAGCTTTCCATACTGTAAGTTATCTGCTTTGCATATCTATAGGAGGACAAAACCTTCACACTGTGTGCATGATATGAACCTTTTCCCAGGATGTGCCTTATTGGATGCATGTTTGGAGAATGCATTCAGAAAAAAGACACGTCCTGAACACTCACAAGCACTCAGATGCCCTCCAGTCAGCAGGACCGGAGCTGGTAAAGTCTCACAGTAATCTCTTTCATGCTCAGTGTGTCGTGATCGGGGGCACGGTTAGGACCGTGCCCACGCTTTATGTTCATTTGTGGGATTTTTTTCATTGTCCAGCATGCCCAAGACCATATAAAAGCGGAACTTCCTGCCATCCAGCTTGGTGCTCAGCAATAATGGAATGGAGGAGGGAAATTTGTGGTGGCGCCTTGCATGGCAGCGACCCCTCTGATTCTAGATGTGATTAACATTGTAGAGAAGAGAAACGTACTTTCGTTCTACTGTACATGATTGGCTGTATGGATTGAAAGACAATAAGGTTGGCTTTACCGTTACCTTTACGTTTGTATTGTTATTTTAAGTATGAGTTTGCTTATGATTTAGTCCCTTGTTTACTGTTATCACGTCTTCCTCTGTCGCCTGGTGTCTGTGGCTTCTTCTTCTTCTTCTTTTTAGATTTGATTGGCGGTTGGCAACCAGCTTACTGGTGCATGACCGCCACTGACTTGATTATCATCACTCTATATCTTTGTATAAGGAGTTCTGAACAACTCCTTACAGTGTCTGTGTCTTATGTTTGTCCTTTTGTATTTTATCATATTTTTGTATGGTGCCCTGCATGTTCTGGCTGTCTGTCTCCCTGTCTGTGATTGTGTCTTTGTGCTGCCCCTCCCATCCTGGGAGTCCACCTGTTGCCCTGATTACCTTCCCAGCTGTTCTGTGTTTCCCCGATTATGAGTTCCCTATTTATGCCTGTCTCCATTCAGTGTTCTTTGTGAGGGCATCTCGCCATTTCCATGTCTCGTTCCCATGTCAAGTTCTATGTCTATGCCACGTAAGTTTTTGCCATGCCATGCCATGCTACGTTTATTTTTTATTTATTTTTTTTTTGTTACTTATTTGTACCTGTAGGTAGATTTGGTTTGCAGTCTGGTGACAAGCCACCGGCTGCCGGTCGCTGCGTGCGCGAGCGCCCTAAACCTACATGTTTTTGGTATGCGGGAGGAAACCGGAGAAATCCCGGAGTAAACCCACGCAACACGGGGAGAACATGCAAACTCCACACAGATCACTGTTGGTCGGGGGCTGGGATTGAACCCACAATCTCATGATCCCCGCGATCCCCCGGCCGAGGGTAAAACTGTGCTGTCACAGTGCTAAACCACTGCGCCACCGTCTATGTTTGCCAAGTTTTAGTTTAGTTCTGTTAATAAATCACTGTTCACACCTGACCCTGCCTGCACCTCTGAGTCCTCCTCCTGCACTTTCATCTGCCTGGAGGGCAGATCGTGACACAGTGCCAGTTTACTGGATGGCTTTCCACTGTTCACGGGCCTCAGTGCTAATGTGGTTTACAGAAGATCTATGAAATGTTGCAAAAATGTTTGTACTTAGGGACCTATGTGGTCATTAGCTGCAGACCTAACATGCCTGCTCACGGTGACCCACATGCTCGTACTCTGTTGGTGGAGAGTGGGATCCAGTATAAAACCACTCCTTTATCATTTATGCTGCAATATGTTTCTGATGGAACATCTGCTCAGACAATATTTTCATGCTGTTTAGTGCATGACATTTTGATGTTTATTACAGTCACACCAATAGCAGGTAGCAATATATCATGTTGTCGGAGTAAAGGTGCGTTCAGACCAAACGCAAACGGGCAAATTTTTCACGCAGCGTGATTACACTGTAGAAAATAACTAGGTATTTCTACTTAAAAAAAAAAATAGTGTCCAGGCTGCCTTAACATTTTAAGTTGACTGAACTTCAATTTATTTGTTTTAAACTTTACCACTTGTCTTCTCAAGTTCAGTCAACCTAAAATTTCAAGGCAGCCCGGACACCAACTTTTTAAAGTTGAGACAACTTTGTTTTTACAGTGTACATTTTAACTCAATGTAAACATGCGAATAGACATGAATTCACAGTCTGAGTGAGGTGCAGACAGGCGAAGTTGCCTTTATAACTTCTGCAGCTCTTTTCAACCAGCTGTCATGATTGGTTTACATTATCTGACAGGGTGTCACCTGAAAAAATTGTCCCTGCCTCCAGAATTTCACCTGGATGACGAGTTATTTACACTGCTAGCCTTGTTAGCACATCCGTGGCAGGAGTTCATGGGTGAAAAACTTCGACAGTCCAATTCAGCTGCAGAGCTCCTGGTCCTTCTGTCTCTGAGTGTCAGTCTCATTTTCAAACTAGTTTACTCTCCAAAATGTTGATACTTTTACTCTGGTGATGGCAGAATCTCAACACTAGCGCTATCCTTTGGAGATTCGGGTGGGCTTGCTTCTCTCCATTGACTCTGTATGTATTCATGCTGCCTGTTCGCGTTTGGTCTGAAGGCACCTAAAGAATGTGCCAGACCTCTCTAAACCCTTTTCTTGTGAATTTATAGCCTTAAACTTTGCAAAAGGAAGCAAAATACCTGTATAACACAGCCTGGAACCCTGTAAGTACCGAGTAGTTTCAGGATGGTTATGAAATTAGAACACGAGAAGTACTGGGTAACTTTAGAGTACTTGCACATATGACTAATTTGAGCAGTTAACTTATCTCAAGCATGGGAACTGCAAAGACTAAGAGTACTTACATGGTAAATACAGGGTACTTATATGATAAGTATACAGTATGTGCTTATAGGGTAACAACACTGATATTACACCGTACTAACATTGTTTTACCCCTGAAAGTAAACTGTAATTTCATAGTCCTTCACAGCTGTGTTCTAATGTGTTACTGAAAGCACTCACAAGATGTACACAAAACATGAACAAAGAACCACATAAGTATACCAGAGGGAAGATATAATAGAAACTCATGCTGGGAATCAACCAAAAATTTTTAGCTAATTAATTGCACTGATTTTTAAATATTGATCGTCATTGATGGCAATCCATTTTTTTTTTTACCTTAACTAGTGAACAGTGATTAATGAGCGGAAACTGAGGGGTAGGGGTGGAGTGAGTGTGCACAGACACAGTACACACAGAGTTATTTTTTCAGCACATAACTTTCTTTACCTCAGAAGAAGAGCAAGTTCAGTCTGCTTGCCAATGCAATCATTCTAACTCAAGTGAATGGCAGAGTCCAAACTGCTGCAGTGTTGACTCTGCCATTCATTTGAGTTAGAACGATTTTTAAAACTATAATTTTATAGTTATAGATGTCTTTATATTGCTTGCTGTGGATGGCCCTTTACCCCTTGAGCCAGTCAGTTATACTTTAAGTCTATGGTGATGCTAGCACTTGTTGCTAACTTCTGGGAACTATTTTGCACTCCATGATCCACCATTGATGTAAAAACCAAAGTGTCAGTTGGAGTGAACTGAGTTGACATCACTTTGTTTATCTGTAGTGCTTTATCCACACCCACAAGGAGTGTAAAAAGTGAACACACACACACACACACACACACACACACACACACACACAGAGCGGGGAAAATAAGTATTGAACATGTCAACATTGTTCTCATTAAACATATTTCTGATGGAGCCATTGACCTGAGATTTAATATTTAGTAGAAAAGCCATTGTTGGTCATAACAGCTTCCAGATGCCTCCTGTATGGTGAAACTAGGCTCAGGCATTGCTCAGGAGTGATTTTAGCCCATTCTTCCACACAAACTGTTTTCAAATCTTGAAGGTTCCTTGGGTGTCTTCTATGAACGCTGATCTTCAGTCCGTTCCATAGATTTTCAATTGGATTCAGGTCAGGTGACTGACTGGGTCATTCTAGCAGCTTTATTTTCCTTCTCATCTTCAGCATCTTGGCAGATGGCAACAGATTCTTATCAAGGATGTCTCTGTTCATTTGTCCATTCATCTTTCCTTCAATTATATGAAGTCAGCCTGTACCATGTGCTGAAAAGCACCTCCCACCCCATGATGATCCCACCTCCAAACTTCACTGTTGGTATGGTGTTTAGGGGCTGATGTGCAGTGCCATTTCTCCTCCAAACATGCTGTGTGTTATGGCATCAAAAAAGTTCAATTTTGGTCTCATCTGACCAGACTTTAAGTTCATTTAAGTTTATGGTTGTGTGTGTGCCTGTTCACCTATTGTCTCCAGTTCCTCATGTTTCCGTATCCATAGCCACTCTCCCTCAAGTGTGCATTGCCCAGTCCTGAATGTCCTCAGCTATTGTGTCTGGCTTATTGTTCCCTCCCCTATTTATGTGAGTCTCTGTTCTGTGTTCTTTGAGCGGTCATAATATACCATGCATCATGTCTATGATCCTGTGTCGTTGCTGTTCCATGTTCCCTGTAAGTTATCTATGCCTTTGTTTTTGCCAAGTTTTGTATTAGTCTAGTTTTCAGCCCACGTGCTGCTTTAATTTGCTCCTGGAGTTTTTTGTTAATAAATTATGTTTTCACTGCATTCCTGCCTGCACGAGTCCTCCCTTTAAACCCTCAGCTGCCCATAGAGCAGCACATGACAAATTCTTTTGACTCCTCTGTCAGAAATCTTGAGAGGAGCTCCTGGTCGTGGCCGGTTTATGGTAAAATGGTGTTTTTTCCACTTCCAAATGATGGCTCCAACAGTGCTCCCTGGTACATTCAGCAGTTTAGAAATGCACCTGCAACCAGTGCGATCATTATGTTTTGCAACAATGAGGTTACAAAGGTCTAGAGAAAGCTCTTTGTTTCTACCCATCATGAGTTGTTTATGGTGTGACAATCTGATATTCACAGACATTTTTTAAAGGCTATCAGTCAGGACTTAACCAACTGAAATTAATTTGCACTGATGGGGGATGGGATAACTTCCTAAATTCTGATGGATTTCAGCTGGGGTTTTTGGGGGGGCTTTCTATGCCTTTTGGGACCACTTTTTCTTCATGTGTTCAATACTTATTCCCTGGGTCATTCCACTTTATTAAATATAACTTATTTTGAGAACACAGTTGCCTTGATTTCTTTGTATGTATGGGTTACTTGGGTTGTTACTGATACCTGGCAAAAATCTCAGGTCAATGGCTCCATCAGAAATATGCTTGAGAAAAATGTTGAGGTGTACAGTTATTTCCCCCACTGTATATTAGGCATGTAATGGTACATGTATTCAGATTTTTTGCTATACCACCCTGTTGTGTAGAGAGTTCTGTGTGTGTGTGTGTGTGTGTGTGGCCCGTGGGGCTTGCCGTACCTGCCCTGGGTGTGATGTCAGGGGGGCTGCGGCCAGTATATAGTTCTGTGTGTTCTCTAATAAAGTTGAGTTTGCTGCATGGCATAAGAGAGACTCCAGACTCTGATTACTGACACAACATTTTGCCTACGAGAATAAACCACAGAGGCGTGTGGGCTACCCCCACCTCTACCATCATTTCTGGAGTGTCCAGGAGAACCAGTGATCCTGTGGCCAGACTGGATGGCCATGCTTGGGGGATACATCGCTGGGCGTGGCCCTGGGTAACTCGACGGAGACAGAGGACGGGTGCTTCTGGTCTGTCGTCTCAGCATGGAGGAATGGAGAATTCTCCCCATGTTGGGAGAGACGGAGCTTTATATGGATGCTGTCTGGCGGCTGGCTGGAGATTTTGCCAAACATACAAGGGACACAAAGCGGTGCGTAGTGAGGCTGTTGGCGCCATGAGGAGCTAAGCTAGTTAGCTCGGAGGAGCTAAAGGCTCAGTCTATGGCAATGTCGAGGTTAGCCACGAAGCTAGATGCATGCCAAAGCCAAGCTACAAGCTACCAGCTAGTTTTCGAGGGGGGACTGGAGTCATGAGTGGGGGAGCCCCTGGTCACTGATGATAGCAAGCCAGCTGAGGAGCTCAGCACGGTCCGTGACCATAGCACTGGTGGTGAAGACAGTGTGGTGAGCAAAGGCAGCATGGAGGGAGAGCAGGGACTGGACTCAACTGTGTCTTCCCCGCAACGGGAGTCAGGGCAGCGGGAGAACGGGAGTGAGCATGCTGAAAGCACCAGGAAGCAACAGCAGCAGCCGGGCGCAGAGGCAGGGCAGCGCAGCGCCTTGGACGAGGGTGCTATGCGTGAAGGTGAGGCGCCTGATTCGATGAGTGACGGCAACGAGCGAGCTTCAGTTTTCACCGGAGCTTGGCCACAGGGTGCTGGAGTGTCTGGGGCTACAACGGCAGCAGCTGCAGCAGTTCCAAAGACTGTCGGGGGCAGACAGACAGGCATGGAGCTTGGCCACAGGGTGCTGGAGTGTCTGGGGCTACAACGGCAGCAGCTGCAGCAGTTCCAAAGACTGTCGGGGGCAGACCGACAGGCATGGAGGGACTGCGTGCCAAGCAGCAGCACCACAGGTCGAGCAGGACCCCCCTGAGAGTTGTGGACTGGGTTCGGGTCCATGAGGAGGTGTCGGATGGCGGGTCCAGATGAGAGAAGCAGTCGAGGGTGAGGAGAAGAGACATTCTTGCTGGGGAGGTCAGCTTCGAACCCGGGGGCAGGCGGCTTCCAGGCGCACACTTGCTGTGGGGCTGCCCTGGGCCTCCGAGCCGGCTTTATCTTTGGCTGCCCGCGGACTGTGGTATATCCTGAAGACTCTAATGTAAATATGTTCATATGGTGTTTAATAATAGTTAATATGTTTGTGCATGTATATATTTTAAAAAATAGTGTTGGATGTGAGTTTGGTGTGCATGTGAATATGTGTTGTTGTGGGATTATTTTGTGTATACGGCTGTAATTAAACCCTTACTCAACAAGCCAACGTTAGATCCAGGAGCTTTAGCTAACTATAGACCAATCTCTAATCTCCCTTTCATTTCAAAAATCTTAGAAAGAGTTGCTGCTACGCAATTATTTGACCACCTGCAGGGAAATGGTTTACTTGAAGAGTTTCAATCTGGGTTTAGAATCCATCATAGTACTGAAACAGCCTTAGCGAAGGTCACTAACGACCTCCTCATTGCATCTGATAATGGACTAGTTTCTGTACTTGTCCTTTTAGACCTTAGTGCAGCTTTTGATACTATCGTCGGCCTCCGTCGGTCTATGATGACCATGGAAGAGAATCCTAAACGTCTACTCTGCTGGAACAGCACCGCCTGTGGCTGAACAGGCCGATGCGCGAATGACAGTCCCTGTCACACAGGTCACACTTGTGGGTGGTCTCCGTGCTGCTGGGTCTGTGGCGGTTCTTCCTGCGGGTCCTTTTTTCATCTGCTGCAGCAGTCAGTCTCTCTTCACCCGCCTTGAGCTGTCTGGTCAGGGTGCCTCTCCATTTGGAGCGGTCCGTTGCAAGGTCCTCCCAGTGCTCTGTGTTGATATCCAGGGCCTTCATGTCTCTCTTGCAGACGTCTCTAAAGCGCAGCTGTGGGCGGCCAACGTCTCTCCTGCCAGTTGCCAGTTCTCCATAGAGGACGTCTTTGGGGATTCTGCCATCCTCCATACGGTGAACGTGGCCTAGCCAGCGGAGCCTGCGCTGCCTGAGTAGAGTGAACATGGAGGAAAGGCCGGCGCGGGACAGAACTTCTGTGTTGGGCACTTTGTCCTGCCAGGATATGTCCAGGATGTGGCGAATGCAGCGCAAGTGGAAGGAGTTCAGTCTCTTTTCCTGCCGGGCGTATGTTGTCCATGTCTCACTCCCATAGAGCAGTGTGCTGATGACGCAGGCGTTGTACACTGCCATTTTCGTCTTGACAGAGAGTTTGGGATTCTCCCACACTCGTGTGGTGAGGCGAGCGAGTGTGAAGGCTGATTTTCCAATCCTCTTGTTGATCTCTGTATCAAGGGAGAGGTCATTGCTGATCGTGGACCCCAGGTACGTGAACTGATTCACGACCTCCAGCTTGTAGTCATCAATGGTGATGGTTGGTGGTGCTTCCGTGCCTTGCGCCAAGACGTTAGTCTTCTTCAGGCTGATGGTAAGCCCGAAGTCCTTGCATGCCTGGGAGAAGCGGTCCATCAGGGTCTGAAGCTCCTGCTGTGTGTGGGTTGCGACTGCAGCGTCGTCTGCGAACAGCATGTCTCTGATTAGAGCCTCGCGTACTTTGGTTCTGGCTTTCAGGCGGGCGAGGTTGAAAAGCCTGCCGTCAGATCTTGTGTGCAGGTAGATTCCCTCTGTTGCTGTGCTGAAGGCATGCCTCAGGAGCATAGCAAAGAAAATCCCAAAGAGGGTTGGTGTAAGTACACAGCCCTGTTTCACTCCGCTGCGTATGTTGAATGGCTCTGAGACGTTGCCATCGTGCTGCACTATCCCCTGCATGTTGGTGTGAAACGATTCGATGAGGCTTTGCAACTTTGGTGGGCATCCTATCTTTGTTGATACTATCGATCATAATATTCTACTTGATAGATTAGAACACTATGTTGGACTTAATAGAACTTCGTTGCAGTGGTTTAGATGTTATTTATCTGATAGGTTCCAGCTTGTTCATGTAAATAATGAGTTTTCTTTCAACTCAAAGCTTAGTCATGGAGTTCCACAGGGATCTGTGCTAGGCCCTACTCTTTTTAGTTTATATATGTTTCCGTTAGGCAACATTATTAGAAAGCACTGGATACATTTTCATTGTTATGCAGATGACACACAATTATACCTGTCAATGAAGCCAGATGATAGTAATCATTTAGCCAAGTTAGAAGCCTGTCTTAAGGAAATCAAAGCTTGGATGACTTGTAATTTCCTGCTATTAAATTCAGATAAGACTGAAGTCATTCTTGTTGGTCCAAAAAAGGTCCAAAAAACCTTAGAAATTCCTTTCCAAATCAAACTTTCAGTTTGGATGCGGTTACTCTTTCTCTTAATAGCTCTGTGAGGAACCTTGGAGTTATTTTTGATCAGGATTTGTCCTTCAATTCACATATTAAATTTGTTTCTAAGACTGCCTTCTATCATTTGCGTAATATTGCCAAGATTAGGAGCATCTTGTCTCAGAGTGATGCTGAGAAACTGATCCACGCTTTTCTTAGCTCAAGATTAGATTATTGTAATTCTTTATTATCAGGCTGTCCTAAAACATCTTTAAAAAGTCTTCAGCTGATCCAAAATGCTGCAGCAAGAGTTTTAACAGGTACTAGAAAGAGAGATCATATCTCTCCGGTTCTGGCCTCCCTTCATTGGCTTCCCATAGAGTTTAGAATTAAGTTTAAAATCCTTCTTCTTACTTACAAAGCTCTAAACAATCAGGCTCCTTTTTATTTAAAAGATCTGATACTACCATATTATCCTAACAGGGCACTATGCTCCCAAAATGCAGGATTACTTGTAATACCTAGAATCTCCAAAAGTACAATGGGAGGCAGAGCCTTCAGTTATCAAGCTCCTCTCCTGTGGAATCAGCTGCCAATCTGGATTCGGGAGTCAGACTCGATCTCTGTTTTTAAGAATAGGGATAAAACCTACCTTTTTGATATAGCCTACAATTAGGGAGGGATCATGTGTTTCTGAACCCTCCCTTAGTTATGCTGCTAATAGGTTTAGTCAGCCGGGGGACCTCCAGTAATGCACTGGGCTTCACTCCTTTCCTCACTCTCAATGAAATATTTTTTTTGCTGGTCATTAACATTTGTTTGTTCTCTCCCATAGATTGAGTCCCCATCGTGCTGTTTGCTCTCTACATGTCTGTTCTTTTCTTCTTCTCTGTCCCCTCACCCCCCAGCCAGTCGCAGCAGATGACTGCCCCTCCCTGAGCCTGGTTCTGCTGGAGGTTTCTTCCTGTTAAAAGAGAGTTTTTCCTCTCCACCGTCGCCAAGTGCTTGCTCACAGGGTATCGCCTGATTGCTGGGGTCTTTCTGCAACTGTGGGGGTCCCCCCTTCAGTTGATAGTGCTATGAGATGACTGTTGTTGTGAAATGGCGCTATATGAATAAAGTTGAATTGTATTGAATTGAATTGTATTGTGTTTAGTTAGGAAACACAACAGTTATTTATTTATTTATTGTTATGAATGGACTGTTTTATTTAGTAAAGACGGCAAAATAATCTGTCTTGCTTTGTGGGGGTCCTCCCCTAGTGTTTAGTTGTTTTTGGGTGAATGTGTTAGGCCATCATCTTTCACTGTTCCCCGTTATTTTCTTAGTGCATGATTCGGGTCCTAAATTGGGTTGGGTCTGAATTGTGTGTATGTGTTTTGGACTTTTGTAAGGGTGAGGGGAATGTTGTGTGGAGACTGTGGTAAGCCGTACCCACCCTGGGTGTGACGTCAGGTGCACTGCGGCCAGTATATACTGTAGTTCTGGGTGTTCTCCAATAAAGTTGAGTTTGCTGCATGGCGTAAGACAGACTCCAAACTCTGATTACTGACATAACACACCCATGGTATGGTACAGAGGTGCACCGAGGTATAGACCCGAAGTATATAGGCAGCGTGGTGGCGGAGTGGTTAGCACTGCGGCAGCACAACAACTCACCCTTGGCCGGGAGATCCTGAGTTTGATCCCAGCCCCTGACCAACAGTGATCTGTGTTGAGTTTGCATGTTCTGCCCGTGTCTGAGTGGGTTTACGCCGAGATTTCTCCCATTTTCTCCCACATGCTAAAAAAAACATGCAAGTTAGGTTAACTGGAGACTCTAAAACGGCCCCAGGTGTGAATGTGTGTGTGAAAGGTGAAAGGGCTGGGCAACTCACCAGTGGATGCCTCATCCACCCATGCAGATGCCCTGTAATTTCCCCATTGTGGGACTAATAAAGGAATCTAAATATACTGAGTGACAAACAGAAAGTGTAACTGTCATATTGTCATATCACGTTTCCTCCTCCACTATGTTCCCCATCTCTAGCAGCCTGTCAGCGGACCTACGCTGTTTTCTGCCCCAGTGATGAATGACTGAAGTTGGGCCACTTCGAAACACCACACCGGTAAGGTTAGTGAGTTTTAGAGAGTAAAGTCAACACTTCTTATTTTCATTGAGCGACTGTCTCAGCTTTAGAAAACTGATGAAATTGTTGACATGTGCTAATATTACCTGTCGGACAATAATCTCTCTTGGATGATGGTTGCTGATGGCTGAGCTGTTTCAGTTCTGACGGTAACATGCTAACAGCAGTAAATGAGTGAATTAGATGAGTAGCTTATTCTTTTTTATTCTCTCTATTAGTATCATGGTAATATTCTGAATATTAGTGTATCTGAGGAAATTAGAATACCACAATTTGTAATTTAATACAAAAAAGATAACCATAATAATGACAAATAAATTTAAAGAGCTTAAATATTTCTGTCATGAATCGCCCCTTCGGGGCAGAGAGGAACCCCAAGTGCTGAACTGCTGTTTGAGATATTTAGTAAAGAAACACAAGTTCAAGCAGTGCAAGAAATGAAAACTTACAGACGAGACAACACAAGGAATAAGCAGGTAGGAACATAGCATGGCTCTAAGGTGAGACTCTGACAAGGAGTGGATGACAAAGGCAGTCTTAAATAGGGCAAGCATTCAATCAAAACAAATGTCATCAGGTGTGGATCGCGTGAGCGGGCAGGAAATAATCAGGCGAACAAAAACAGCTAAGCAGCCTGTGAACCGGGTTGACAGGAGAAAGTGACTGACACCATAAAAACATAGACTGGAAAGAAACAAAAAGTAACTGATAATAAATAGGAACTTATTTCAGAACTAAAATCCTAACGACCAAGAATACAGGATGATACAGAGACGTGAGAACCAAGCTAAACACAAAATAAACAGATAAAGAATCCAGAAAATAACTAGGATAACCAGGAAGGCTGAGCACAGCCCCCACTAGTGCTCAGCCTCATGACAGAGCCCCTCCCTCAAGGGGTGGGTTCCAGACACCCCAACGTAACATCACATTAAAAAAAAGAATCATAAATGCAAGACGTAAACAAGCAGATACACTATGACCAACACTAGAGGGGAGTGGGGATCGACGTCCAGGGGGACACAAAGTCAGGTGCGGAATCCAGCCAGAGCACACCCGAAGGTAGCAGGAGTCATGGCTCGAAATAAGGGAAAACATACCTGGATAGAGCTACCCACCTCTCCTCAACAGCGACCCCAAGGATGAAGCACAAAAAGACCGAACCCACCAGCACAGAAACACCCACACCCCAACAAAAATAAGACAAATCACCCACCCCGGGAGGGATGAGGGGGAATCCAGGCTAGGGGGGGAACAAAAACAGCAACAACAAAAAACCCCGCTCAGGACCCACACCCAAACCAAAACCAGGCACCTAGGCCCCCAGGACCAGAGAGTTGGACAGTTCAGGTGGTCGAACAAAGTCCCAGACGTGGCAGATGACCCAATGGAAAGAGTCGGGTGGCCTACTGGAGAATGTGGACCACCCAACCCAGTGGCACAATCTGTCAGGCAGCCTGCCAGAGTCCTTTAGCCACTCAAGCAAATGGGATAATCCAGGGGGCGGCTGCCCAACGGGAAAAACTGGTGGTGAGAAGGGCAGAAGCAAAAGGAAATAAAGTGAAGAAGCTGGCCAACCAGCGGGAAGCTCAGGGGAAGGGACAGGACCCCCGTTGGTCACAGGGAAAGGGGTACCCATGGCTGCCTTTGGCGGAGGGGAGGGAACCACAACGTCCTCGGGCATAGCAGAGGGAACTAAAGCCCCATTTCCACCAGTATCACCTGGGCTTTACTTTTTTTTACTGGGTTCGGTTTTTCGCCATTTCCACCCAAGTCCTCACGGTTTAACCAGTACGATTTTCGTGCCTGTTCAGAGGCAGGGTATAGCCGAGCGAAAAGCGAGGTGTGATTTGACGTCAATCGACTGCTAAACACTGATTGGTCAGGGCGTAACGTCACAAAACCCGTCCGTTTTCTGTTTTCTGTTGAAGCTACACGACCGCCATTTGTAATTTCAGCGAGTAACCGCGGTGACTGGATTCACAATTGTGTTCTCATATAACGATGTCCACGCGCAAGTTTATTCCATGAACAAACGAGGAGGTGCGGACTTTTCTGTCCCTCGTAGCCGATGACTACATCCAGAGCGAGTTGGTGGGGCAACTCCCAATGAAAAAATATACCAGGAAGTGTCCGGCCTGCTAGCAATGGCAGAGAATTTGGACTCGACACGGCCACGCAATTGGAAAACGGTGACGGTGAGTGTTGTTTTGTTATTGTCCGTCTTCTTGCCTTTCGGTCAAAAGCGCACTTTATTTAAGCAATAAAGAAAGTTGTTTGATTGTGGGCAATTGTGGTGATGGCTAGCCCGCTAATAGCTAGCTACCTCTGTACCTTGCTGCTACCTCGCATCAAGCTGCTGAATCGCGCTTTTATTTCAGTATTCACGTGAACAAAACGCTGACGTAAGCTTATTGTATCCTGGTTAAAAAGTTTTGTGTTTGCGGTACAGGTTGCACTTTGTTTGTGAGCTTTATTGTGTGTTTTTTCCTGCTATACACAGTTTTCAAATCCCAGGGGTCCGCCTCACTGGACCGCCAGCTCCATCACTATCCGGCATCTCCCGGTCAAGTGCTGGTAAGGCACAACAAACTGAAAATTACCACCCGGTTGTTTTTATATGTGATTGTTATTTTCTATAGACACATAATAAGGAATTTAAAAAGTCTTTCTACGTTTATAAAAATACTAGATTCAGGGGTGTTCATAGCCACAGTGGCCCAGTGTTATAGGTGTGTTGGTGGTAGAAATACTGTTGTATTTTCACAAAAAAAAAAAAGAAGCACATGTACCGACTTCAAATCAACATGCTTGATTGAAATTCTTCAAGTCAGCTAACACTATTAACCCATTCTGATTTATGAGGCCACAGTACAAAGAAATTCTTTTAAAAATAACCCATTAAATCAAAATACTTTTTACAATTAATCCTTTTTGAAATGAAGGGGGGCCTAACCACAGCACCACAGAAGTTGCACAGTCCACTCTACTGAGGGGCAGCAACATGACAGTTGAGCTTAAATACAGCAACGAAGCATCCCACCACAGGCTTTCAACAGTTTAATTCCATAATATTTTTTCTGACATGTTTTGATCCAGTGTTATCTAAATACAATGACTTCTGTCTTTCATATAGGCAAGCTGAAAAGCAACAACATTGCAGACCTTGCATCACTGATGGCCCAGAATCACGCTGAGGAGATGCAGATCCATGAAAGGATGCTCGAACAGCATCAACGGCAGCATGAACAGCGCGAAAGACACCTGCAGTTAGCCCAGGAGCAGGAAGCCGCATTAAGAAGGGATGAGCTGACAGAGACGGCTTCCTTCCACGGAGCCTTCCTAAACCATTTTGGCAGTCTGGTCGAAGTACTGAAAGCTCCCCATTTGTAAACATGTTTTGGGAATATTTGTAATGTAATAAAATGTTAGTCTTTTGGATAAAAGTGTGGTTTGTATATTATAACACTGGATGATAAAGGCGAATAATTACATACACATTCCATTGCCTCATATGACCCTAATCCTGCTGTTCAGCCATAAAGGTGTCAAGATTTTTAATGGTAATGTAATTGTTATTGTTAAATTTAATAAATATTACCACTGCTGTATCCATTGCTCTACACTGGGTACAGTTTTTAAGTAAAATTGTAAGCAGTTGCACAGGTGTAATTTACATTCAGCAGTAGACACTGATAAAGGTAAAAGTCGAATTAGGTAAAAGGTAAGTACATGTGAATTGAATGTTCTATCGGCATTCCAAATTCTGAGAATTCCAATAAATTATAAGCAGTCTAGTATAATATAAAGCGAAAATACCCATACATGTAAACCCAAATATAACATTTTCGATGTTGTAAACGTTGACATGAATATGATAAACCTATGCTATTGTGATTCAATAGATCCATAGTGATCTTTGGTTTGAAAAAGAAAATTATAATTTGGTGTTGGGCAGTGTGACAATGTCAGTGTATTTAGTAGGATTAAAAAAAGTTTCATCATAAAATTTCTAGGTTCATTGGCAATTCCATCAAACCAAAAGTGAGTTGTCTAGCTGCAGCATTTTTTTTTAGTCATTTCTACGTTGTTTTAGTGTGTAATTAGCCACCACTGAACAGATAACCGTTATAAATAACAATAGATGGGGAAAATGATACTCAAATGATACACAATGGGCCTAGATTTGGATTGGCTTTTTTATAATATAAATTATTTGGTAAGTTAAAGTTAACTGGAAGTATAACAAGTTTCCACATATAATTCCAAGGTCAATTGGCAATTCCATCAAACCAAAAGTGCGTTGTCTAGCTGCAGCATTTTCTTTGCAGTCATTTTCTACGTTGTTTTAGTGTGTAATTAGCCACCACTGAACAGATAACCCTTATAAAGAACAATAGATTGTACAATGATACTCAAATGATACACAATACAAAAAATGGGCCTAGATTTGGATTGGCTTTTTTATAATATTTTTAATTATTTTGTAAGTTAAAGTTAACTGGAAGTATAACAAGTTTCCACATATAATTCCAAGGTCAATTGGCAATTCCATCAAACCAAAAGTGCGTTGTCTAGCTGCTGCTTTTTTTGGGAAGTCAGTTTATCATCAGTGTATCATTATTACACAATACACAAAACGGGCCTAGATTTGGATTGGCTTTTTTATAATATTATAAATTATTTGGTAAGTTAAAGGGGTTTAGGATTAAGCTTCTGCATTATTTTAAATTACTCCGGTGTTTCAGCATTTAATTAACCGTCTGTTAACATTTAACCGTTTTGAACAACAGAGGCGACGTAGTTGAAAAGTGCACAACATTTTATTTAAAAAACACGTTTGACATATGTATGCACATGAACACTGAACAAATGAAATGATCTCTGAATGATCTCTGCTTCATATGCAGCTGCTTCAGATTCCTCCTGGGCAACCGCTATTCTCCTCTCCTGCTCCAACGTGTGTTGTCTCAATCCACGTTGTCTTCTCCTGTAAAATTCTCTTGTCTCATTAAAGACATTCATTGTGTTAAAAACCCACAGAAGAATAGTGACCACCGTGGAAATCCTCCGCTCGTAATCCGCTATTTTTTTCTTTGTTATGGAGGAGTCGGTCGCGTCCTTTACTACGTCAGCAGAGTGTAGCGCCACCTCAATCCCGCCCACCCCCAGCAATACTTGGCTTTCCGCGGTTGTGATGGAGGCGCAGCCGTGGGAGAAACAAGTAAAAAAGAAAAGAAAAGAGTAGAGCAGAACTATATAGTGGAAATGTGGCATAAGACAACCTCTGGCAGGGGAGAAGGAACCATGATGACCTCGGGCAGGGGAGAGGGAACCAAGACGGTCATGGCCAAGGGAGAAGAACTCTCGGTGGAAATGGATGGGGGCTGAGGGACCACAGTGATTTGCAAATGGCCTGTAGCACCCTTGGTGACCACGGACTTGGGCATGGCAGCACCCACGGTGGCCCCAGGCTGGGGCGCAGCAGCACCTGCGGTGGCCCCGGACAGGGGCGTGGCTGCACCCACGGTGGTCTCAGGCTGGGACAGAGCTGGACCCATGGTGGTTCTGGGCTGGGACAGAGCTACACTGACGGTGGTCCCAGGCTGGGAGAGAGCTGCACCCACGATTGCCCCTTGGCTGGGACAAAGCTGCACCCACAGTGACCCCCAGGCTGGAGCGTGACACCCACAGTGGACCCAAGCTGGGACGTAGCACCCACATTGGTCTCAGGCTGGGTCGCAGCACCCACGACGGCCCTCGACTGGTACACAACACCCACAAAGACCCAAACTGAGGAGGAGCTGCATCCACGGAGGTCCCGGGCTGGGATGGAGTACCCTCAGTGACCTCAACTGGAGGGGGAGCAGCACCCACGGAGGTCCTGGGTTGGGACAGAGCACCCGTGAAGACCTCAGCTGGAGGGACTGGACCCACAGAGAGCTCTGGCTAAGCTAGACCATCCTCAGTGACCCTGGGGAAAGGCTCCAACAGGAGGGACAGAGAAACAGGGTCAGGGGCACCGGCACCAGTGGAGGACGGCGAGGTGAGCTCAGGTGCAGCTGGCGGCTGCACTTGGCCTTCCCCACCAAGAGCCAGACTAGATCTCTCAAAAACAGAGACAGTGAAAACAAAGGAGAGCATTTTCCTGAGCTCAAGCTCCACCATCATCCAGGACTCCATCGATCCAGGCGGTGACGTCTCAGGCCCAGTGTTCAGGAGGTCCCGCTTTGACTCTGCTGCAGTGGCCCCTACAACAGACATGGTGATTGGTGCCATCCCGGAACCCCCCCAGTGAAGTAACCCACACAGGTGGCTCGCCCGGCATGGAAAGAGGAGATTGACTCCCTGCTGGTGCTGGCTCCTGCTCAGCTGAAGCCAGGGGATGCTCACTCATCGGCACAGGCTTCAGACCACTGGCAGCGCTCTCCCTCCATCTGGACCATGGCTGCGGGGCTGGAACTAGATCCTCCAGGGCCGCAGGCTCCTCCATGGGCCAATGGCTCAATCCTGGGGCCGGAGGACACTCAGGGGGCAAAGGAGGAGACACAGAGAGAGCAAGTGAGGAATTTATGGCTGCAGCAGGAGGTGAGGACTCAGAGGACTGCAATGACTGAGCCTCATCGCCAGGAATTAGACAAGGTAATTCATGTGTAAATGATGGAAAATGAGAATGCACTTGCCTGTGACCCCGGGGCACATTGGAAACTGCTGCAGCTGATCTTGGATCAGCCTCCTCCATGGCTACAGTTGTTGTGGGCCCCTCAGAGGATCGTGGAGGAGCCGCCTCTGCAGACATGGTGATGGGCAGAGCCAGGGGAGAAACGACCGGACCCTCTGCAGTGGGAGGTATCGAGGAGACGAGGGTCGCAGCAGCCATCGAGGAACAGAAGGCTGATGAGACAGCCGGCAAAGTTGAACCAGAGAGGGGAGCTGCTGAAGAAGTTGACTGACTCAGCATCAGGTAAACTACTGACTGAGAGGCGGAAGCATTCCTCCAGCGGTCTGAAGCCGGAAAGCGGCGTCATAAAGCTGGAGAAGCAGGCGCAGGAGCTGGTGGACAATGGGGGAAGAGGGACATCTGCCTTGGAGAGAGCTTCCAAGTTGGCTTCGGTCCCGCTGGAAGCGACTCCATTGACAGCCCGGAAAATAACTGTTGAAGTGAGGAGACCGTGGACAACAGCTCCGCGAATTGAGGATACCTTCTCAACCTGGGGTGCGCCTCGACAATACTGACCACTCCATTCACACTCTCCCACATTTTATTGGGGCCATGGGAGGCGAGAGCTTCATCCACAAAGCCCTGGATAAATTCAACGGCCCATTCCTCCTCCAGGCTCGGGGAACCAGATGCTGATCTTCCTAGGTTGGCTGAAGGCAGGTGTGCTGGGGACATGACGAACGCTCCAGACAAAATGTGAGTGAAAACAAAAAAATGTACAAACTAGCAACAGTTGGGTCTCATTCTGGTCAGAGTCTTCTGTCATGAATTCTGTCAGAGAGAAGACCCCAGCACTGAACTGCTGTTTGTGATATTTAATAAAGAAACACAAGTTCAAGCAGTGCAAGAAATGAAAACTTACAGACGAGATGACACAAGGAATAAGCAGGTAGGAGCATAGCATAGATCTAAGGTGAGACTCCGACAAGGAGTGGATGACAAAGGCAGTCTTAAATAAGGCAAGCAATCAATCAAAACAAATGTCATCAGGTGTGGATCGCGTGAGTGGGCAGGAAATAATCAGGCGAACAAAAACAGCTGAGCAGCCTGTGAACCGGGTTGACAGGAGAAAGTGACTGACAGCACTGGGCTGCACGGTGGCGCAGTGGTTAGCACTGCGGCAGCACAGTTTACCCTTGGCCGGGGGATTGTGGGGATCGTGGGTTCGATCCCAGCCCCCGACCAACAGTGATCTGTGTGGAGTTTGCATGTTCTCCCCGTGTTGCGTGGGTTTACTCCGGGATTTCTCCGGTTTCCTCCCACATGCCAAAAACATGCATGTTAGGTTAATTGGCTGTTCTAAATTGTCCCTAGATATCTGTTTCCTATAGGCCCTTAGAATAGAGGGTTAGTATTAATGAAAGCGCTTTGAGTGGTCTTTGTGACTAGAAAAGCGCTATATAAGTGCAGGTTAGTTAGTTAGTTAGTTAGCATAAAAACATAGATTGGAAAGAAACAAAAAGTAACTGATAATAAATAGGGACTTATTTCAGAACTAAAATCCTAACGACCAAGAATACAGGATGATACAGAGAAGTGAGACCCAAGCTAAACACAAAATAAACAGATATAAAATGCAGAAAATAACTAGGATAACCAGGAAGGCTGAGCACAGCCCCCACTAGTGCTCAGCCTCATGACATATTTCACTGTATGTGTACTGTAGGCTCACCTTCCTGCACTGTAACTTAATGCATTTGTAAAATGATCTTTCTTTTAATTTTCATCTGAAGCCCAATTAAACTTTTAAACTTCTAGACCCAGCAACGTTTCAAACAGGATGGACTAGTTTGTTATTTCCTTTTTGACTTCAATAGAGTTGAATATTTTTCATATTATTACTCCAGTTTGTTTTGAACAATAGCATTACAACAGCAGTAGCAGCAGAAGCTGATATCTGAGTTTTATTTCTTGATTTTTGGGGTTAAAATACCAAACTTTAACAACTTTAATGTTATTTAATTGTTTGGGGGTTTTTATCAATCAATCAATCAATCTTTATTTCGGATAGATTAATAGTACAGATTAAAAGAAACAGAATAATATAACAAAGGGGGAAAGAAAATCCAACAAGGTCATATTCGACAATAACTCCTCTGATTATACAGTTCAACATAAGTTATCCGAAATGGGTGATGGCTGAAGCTGCAGCTTATATTGCCCACCCATATTCCATCCAAGAATTCAAAAGAAAAACAAAACGAGCGATTACAATTCAGAACAAAGCTAAGACAAAATGTGACAAAAAAAAAACAAACTAAGCAACAACACACCGCAGACTGGATATGACAATCCTTATGTGATTTTACATGTCATCTTGTATATATGTTTGGAGTATTTCTTCCTTTAGTTTTTGCTTAAATTGTCCAAGCATTGTACATGATTTTAATTCAGGTCCAGAATCGTTCCATAATCTGACTCCTTGCACTGAAACACAGTGTTGCTTGGTGGTAGTTCTCACTGAAGGTTTTTGAAATATACATGTTCCTCTGAAATGATATTGTTTCTCCCTTATTTGGAACAGCTTTTGGATATTTGCGGGCAGTGATAGATTCTTCACTTTAAACATTATTACTGCAGTTTTAAAGTCGACCAGATCTTTCAACTTGAGAGCTTTTAATTTAAGAAAAAGTGGGTTTGTTGGTTCCCTGTAAGCAGCTTTGTTTATTATTCTAATAGCTCTCTTCTGAAGCATAAAGACTGGATATATGTTTGTTTTATATGCATTTCCCCATACTTCAGTACAATATGTCATGTACGGGAGTATTAATGAATGATACAAGGTATATAGTGTGGGTTGATTCAGCAAATATTTCACTCTGTGTAGTATTGCAATTGACTTGGATATTTTACCTTTAATATAATTTATATGTGACTTCCAACACAGTTTATTATCAATTATTACACCAAGAAATTTAGTTTTGGATACCCTTTCAATCTCTGCACCATTTACACTGAGTTTAGATACTAAGTTGTTGCGATGGTTGTTAAAAACCATAAATTTTGTCTTACTTAAATTGAGTGTTAATATGTTTGAATTAAACCACAGTTTAAGCTTTCCTAATTCCTTTCTGAGTGTATCCAAAAGTTGTTCCAAATTGCTTCCACTGCATAATAAATTAGTGTCTTCGGCAAACAATATTAAATCCATTTTTTCTGAAACTTTACATATATCATTTATATACATATTGAATAACAATGGACCCAAAACTGAACCCTGTGGGACTCCACAAGTAACCTTCAGTAACTGTGAGTTTTTGTTACCAACACATACATACTGATATCTATTCTTTAAGTAACTACATAACCAGGACAGTGCTACCCCCCTAATACCACAATTTTGTAGTTTCTTTAATAATAAATTATGATCCACTGTATCAAATGTTTTTTTGAGATCCAGGAATACCCCAACTGAATACTCTTTATTTTCAACGGCAGTTGATATTTTTTCTATAAATTCCATTAGAGCAAATGCAGTTGTCCTCTTGTGTCTGAACCCATATTGCTGCTCACACAATAAATTATTCTTCAGTATGAAGTTGTCAATTCTCTCATAGAATATTTTTTCAAGTATCTTGGAGAATTGCGGCAAAACACTTCTGATTAAGCTGTTAAGTTAGAGTTTCCAACTCATGTTTCATGGGTCATTATTTTATTTAGCTATGGAAACTTTTTAGAAAAGGCTGTTCAAACCTCTATTGTTGCACTTGTCTGCATTGTTCATTTTTGTTTATTGGAGAACTTACTGCTGGCAGTTTGCAGGTTTTTTGTCAATAAAGCTGTTCACACTTACACAAAAGATAAGCAGTTTTTTGTTTTGCATTTTGTTTTCTTACTGTACCTTAAAACCAAGGTACATACCATCCATCCATCCATCCATCTTCTACCGCTTAATCCTTTCGGGTCGCGGGGGGGGGGGGGGCTGGAGCCTATCCCAGCATCTTTGGGCGAGAGGCAGGGTACACCCTGGACAGATTGCCACTCCATCGCAGAAGGTACATACCAAACTGAAACATTACACCCCTAAAGTATATACATCCAAAACCTTAATCTTCTTCTGGTGAAGCCATTCTTTTAATGAATTGGATCTGTGTTTTTGCAAAATGTAGCCGGGCTTGGGTGTTTTTCTTCATAAGATATGGCTTCTGTCTTGCCACCCTAGATGTAAGATTGTTGTCACATGTACTAAAAAGCCAGTACTTGCCAGAAATTCCTGCAGCTCCTTCAATGTTGCTGCCGGCATTTTGACAGCCTCCCTGACCAGTTTTCTTCTTGTCTTTTCATCAGTTTTGGAGGGACGTCCAGTTCCTGGTAATGTCACTGTTGTGCCATGTTTTCTCCACTTGATGATAACTGTCTTCACTGTGTTCCATGGTATATTTAATACCTTGGAAATTCTATTGTACCCTTGTCCTGACTGACACTTTTGAAGAATGAGACCCCTCATATGCTTCAGAAGTTCTCTGCGGACCATGGCTTGTGCTGTAAGATGTGACTACAAAAATGTCAAGAAAAGCCTACTAGAAGAGCTGAACTTTATTTGGGGTTAATCAGAGGCAGTTTAAATGGTGGCAGATGTGTGCTGACTCCCATTTAACATGAATTTGTATGTGATTGGTTAGTTCTGAACACAGGCACATCCCCAGTTATAAGAGGGTGTGCATATTTATGCAACCCGGTTATTATAAGTTTTATTATTATTATCTATCCCCTAAAAACATTAAAAACATTTCAGTTTGTTTTTCAATTGGGTTGTACAGGTTATAGGTCACATTAATGGTGGAAAAAATTTTGAAATGACTATCTATCTTGGTCTTATATATATATATATATATATATATATATATATATATATATATATATATATATATATATACACAGTATATCACTAGCATTTCAACAAGGGTGTGTAGACTTTTTATACCCACTGTGTGTGTGTGTGTGTGTGTGTGTGTGTGTGTGTGTGTGTGTGTGTGTGTGTGTGTGTGTGTGTGTGTGTGACATCTCTTTGGAACGCTGAGTTTAATTTCTGAAGCCACACCCAGACCTGATTACTGCCACACCTGTTCTCAATCAAGAAATCACTTAAATAGGACCTGCCAAAAGATCCTCAAAAGCTAGACATCATGCAGCAATCCAAAGACATTCAGGAACAAATGAGAAACAAAGTAAATGAGATCTATTAGTCTGGAAAAGGTTATCAAGCCATTTCTAAAGCTTTGGGACTCCAGCGAGCCGCAGTGAGAGCCATTATCCACAAATGGGGAAAACATGGAACAGTGGTGAACCTTGCCAGGAGTGGCCAGCTGACCAAAATTACCCCAACCGCGCAGTGACTGTCACGATCCGCTCTGTGTGCAGGATACCCTAATTATCTCCACAGCTGCGCACACACCTGTTCATCCTATCTAGCGGCCTATTTAAGCAGCACTGCCTTTGGGTCTGCATGGCAACATCAACGCTCCCCCGATCTGGCAATACCTTCTCGCCTTCCCTACTTGTCTTGTTCTGGAGTTCTGCCTCCTCTACTTCCTTCTACTCCGCGCTTCTCCTGGGAGTCTGGACTCCCCACTGGCAAGTAAGCCATTATCCTTTCCTGCACTCTCCACTCTTCTCCATCTCCCCTGTGCACAGGTGGAAGCCTCCTGGAGGTGGATTTCCTCCTCCTGGTGGTGGACCTGAGCACAGCCTGCACCTCTCCTCCACTGTACAAACCGGCACCTCTTCACCTCGTTGGCAGCGGTGGCCTTGACACGGAGCAACTTGACTGGAGCCTCGGAAGTTCTTCAGCACCTCAGCTCTCCTGCATACTCGTAAGACAGCACATTCTCTGATACAATCCTCCATACCTCAAACACTCATCCGTCTGTCTGTGTTTCCTCCTAGGGTTGCCAGTTGGAACGGTGCGCTGCTTGCCCCACTGCTTGCCCCTCTGCTACATTCCTACACGCACACCCACACCCACACTCACACTTCTTATAATAAAAGATAATTGTGTTTATTCTGAGTCCTTATCTGTTCCTGGGTCACCCAATCATGTCAGCAACGACTCATCCAAGAGGTCACAAAAGACCCCACAACAATATCCAAAGAACTGCAGGCCTCACTTGCTTCAGTTACGGTCAGTGTTCATGACTCCACCATAAGAAAGAGACTGGGCAAAAATGGCCTGCGTGGCAGAGTTCCAAGACGAGAACCCCTGCTGAGCAAAAAGAACATAAAGGCTCATCTCAGTTTTGCCAGAAAACATCTTGATGATCCCAATCCCAAAGACTTTTGGGAAAATACTCTGTGGACTGAAAAGACAAAAGTTGAACTTTTTGGAAGGTGTGTCCCATTACATCCGACGTAAAAGTAACACAGCATTTCAGAAAAGGAACATCATACCAACAGTAAAATATGGTGGTGGTAGTGTGATGGTCTGGGCTATTTTGCTGCTTCGGGACCTGGAAGACTTGCTGTGGTAAATGGAACCATGAATTCTGCTGTCTACCAAAATATCCTGAAGGAGAATGTCTGGCCATCTGTTCGTGACCTCAAGCTGAAGCGCGCTTGGGTTCTGCAGCAGGACAATGATCCAAAACACGCCAGCAAGTCCACCTCTGAATGGCATAAGAAAAACAAAATGAAGACTTTGGAGTGGCCTAGTCAAAGTCCTGACCTGAATCCGATTAAAGCTGGGTTCACACTAAAGCGTTTGTACTGACTTTTACTGATGTTTTAAAAAATCAGAGAAATCAGTCCAAACGTTGGTGAAATTACGTTCGAGAGCACACACCAACTTTTACGAACATTTACAAACTTTATCTAGCGTTTCCCAGTGTTGCATTCAGCGTTGTCAAACTTTGGCCAACTTAGGCTAACGTATGTGTAGCAGTTGCCAACTTAGGTTAAATGAAGCAACGGAATGCTCAGCGCAGTTCAGCTGACATCAGCGTAAGGTGACGCTCATATAAAGATCAGTGTTTGTGGAGGCTCCCTGCCATCCTGGACCTGCTTTTTTGGGATGATTCACACTACAACGTTTGGACTGGCCGCTACACCACCAAAGGCTTTGACCTCCTGTGCTATGTTCCACATGCTAAACATGGACGTGCCACCTATGTGCGTTCCGACATAGTTGAAGCAAATCACCTGATAACAACACATTTCTCCGACACCATAACCATTGGTGGCTTCCATATTGTCAATGTGTACAAGCCCCCTAGTGCCAACTGGGATCTGCAGGTCTTACCCACCCTACCCCACCCTGCCATCTATGTGGGGGACTTTAACAGCCATCTCCCTGACTGGGGGTACCCAGCAGTGGACAGTGATGGGGAGGCACTTTCAGACTGGGCATCTAGAAATGACCTTGCTTTGATATACGACCCCAAACAAAGAGGAACCCTCCACTCTGCTAGGTGGAAGAAGGACTATTCTCCTGACCTGTGCTGGGTCAGCTCCTTGAATGGGGAGCCATATCCTACACAGATCCTCATTCTTGATGATTTTCCACACAGCCAACACTGGCCCCTGCTTGTACACATTGGCCTACAACTTCCAGTCATAAACAGCCCAAGGAAGATGCGCTGGAACTTCCGCAAAGCCAACTGGAAGAAATTCAGTGAAACTCTGGACCGGAGTGTTGTTACCATCTCACTCCACACCATCACTGTAGATGAATCATACAACCGCTTCTGCAGTGTGACAGAGATCATCCTGCGCAGTTCGCCCCACACGGGACACGAACCCGCGACCTCTCAGTCAACTAACACAGTTCGAGCATGGGAGACACAGCACGATCGCGCTGAGCTAAAGGTCCGACCGATAGCTCAGCGCTACCGATACTGTATGAGGCTTTGGGAGGGAGGTTTACTAACGTTCTACGCCGAACAGTACTAGTTGGCATCCGTTACACTCTCCCCCTTAAACCTCACTCCCATGCCGGGTTCACGGCACCAGTGTGACAGAGATCATCCTGCGCAGTTCGCCCCACACGGGACACGAACCCGCGACCTCTCAGTCAACTAACACAGTTCGAGCATGGGAGACACAGCACGATCGCGCTGAGCTAAAGGTCCGACCGATAGCTCAGCGCTACCGATACTGTATGAGGCTTTGGGAGGGAGGTTTACTAACGTTCTACGCCGAACAGTACTAGTTGGCATCCGTTACAAGCGCAATCTTCAAGGCTGGCCATACTGCAATCCCACGAGGCTACCGACCCCTCTATGTCCCATGTCTGGATGGAGAAAGCACTGCCCTCCTACAATCCTATCAAACATCAGGGGACCCAGAGATAGCAGACAATCTCATTGAATCGCTAAATACAGCCCGGCGAAAGAAATGGGAGGAGACAGTTGCTGACCGGAGCTTTACCCACTCTAGCAGGTAATGTTGGAGCCTCATCCGTCGCCTAGGAGCTGCACAGAAGCCCCCTAGCCAAAGCCGAGCATCTATCACACCCAACCAAGTTGCATCCCACCTACTGACTATCGCCAAAGCACCCCACGACAAAGACACCAGAAGAGCAGTTACAACTGAGCTAAAAAAACACCAAAAAATACCCGTAGAGGAAACAAACCCTGAACCCTTCGAGGCTGCTGAACTGGAGGAAGTCCTACAGGGCCTGAAATGTGGAAAGGCAGCAGGATACGGTAACATCTTCCCAGATTTCATGAAAAATCTTGGCCCCCGAGCCCTAACCTGGTTGACACAATTCTACACAAGGATCACACAAACAAACTCGATCCCAAAGAAATGGCAGACAGCAAAGGGCATTGCCATTCTAAAACCTGGCAAAGACCACAAACTACCAGCAAGCTACCGCCCAATCTCCCTACTCAGCATTCCTTACAAAATCATAGAGCGCCTAATACTGCAACGTATTTCCCCAGGAATAGAGGAAATTCTAAGTGTGGATCAAGCAAGTTTTCGCAAGGACCGCAGTACAGGAGAACAAGTACTGGCCCTAACCACCTTCATCGAAAATGGCTTCGAGAGCAGACTGAAGACAGGGGCTGTGTTTCTCGACCTTACAGCCGCCTATGATACGGTCTGGCACAAAGGCCTCCTCCTGAAACTTATAAAGGCGATCCCTGCTTGGGCAACAACAATTATAAAAACCCTGCTGACCAACCGAAGGTTCAGAGTCCACCTCGGTCAGAACACAAGTGCATGGAGAACGCAGAAAAATGGACTCCCACAAGGCTCAGTTCTAGCTCCAACTCTGTTCAACCTCTTCATAAACGACCTGCCCACTACAAAATCCCGCAAATTCATCTATGCAGACAACATCTGTTTGGCACTCCAAGCACCAGACTTTGAGCCACTGGAACGGGTGCTCACGGAAGATCTTGCCAAATTGGACCAGTTCTGCAAAATCTGGCGCCTAAAACAAAGCCCAGCAAAAACCGTCTCCAGTGTATTCCATCTCCACAATGTAAAAGCTGCCAGAGAACTAAACATCCACCTGAGTGGACTCAAGCTTAAGCATGCCCTGAATCCAACCTACCTTATAGGACCCTATCCTTCAAGGAACATCTAAAGGGGATGGCTGCTAAGGTGAAGGTACGAAACAACCTGCTTTGCAAGCTCGCTGGTGCAAAATGGGGGGCGGCACCCTCCCCCTTGCGCACCTCAGCACTGGCCCTTTCATACTCTGTAGCAGAATATTGTGCCCCTGTCTGGTCCAGGTCATCTTATACACACCACGTAGACACCCAGCTCAACACAACCATGAGAACTATAACTGGAACAATCCGCTCAACACCACTCCCCTGGCTCCCTGTACTGTCAAACATAGCATCTGGCAAGCAGCATTAACTCAAAGGATGCTTCAAAAAGCTAAAGACTCTCCTCACCTACCAATCCATGCAGATATCTACACCCCACCCACTGCCCGACTTCCATCCAGATGGCCGATTTGGAAAAACCCTCCCCCAGCTGACTTTACCATCCAGACAGCTTGGCAAGAGGAATGGGAGACCAAGGAGGTCCCAAACAAACACCTGGTGACAAACCCCAACAAACAGGTCCCGGGCACCAACCTCCCAAGGAGACAGTGGTCTACACTCAATCACTTCAGGACTGGACATGGCCCCTGCTTGGCCAGCCTTCACAGATGGGGCAGTAGCCCTAGCCCACTGTGCGCATGTGAAGAGGAGCAAACAATGGAACACATCATAGAGGCTTGCCCGCTCCAAAGACTGGAAGGAGGATTACACACCCTCCATACAGCAAACCAGGAGGCAACTGCTTGGCTTGAGGACTTTGCATTTGCTAAATAAATAAATAGTGGTGTTGGACAATTAAAATTTTTAATCGCGGTTAATCTTTTGGAACTTTTAGTTAATCAAGATTAATAACGCGTTAATCACGTGTTTTTCCATTCAGATACAGTTTACCTTAAGTTGGTAATTTTTCAATTTTCTCATACTGTTATAAACATGGGAATGGATAAACATACTTGTTTTCTTCACCTGCAGGTTTATTCTCCAGAAAATCCTCAACTGTACTACCACATGTGCAAAAAACAACAGAATGCCAGGGCTCAGCAACGTCACTGCAATACAACTATACTCCCGTAGTAAACATCCACCAGCTGAACACAAATCAATGGACCTACAACAGACACAATTTCCCTATTAATAGAAAAATTGTAAACATAATCAAATAACTATCTCACCCATGACGTCACCAACCACACAACAAAAATAGGGTGTGGGAGTGAGTGGACATTACGAACACAGCTTGAGAATTTTAGACTGCTACTCACCTACCGAAAGTTGGACCCTGCTGGCAGCTGCTACACCCATAGCACGCAGCTGTTTACTGCTAGCCAGCTTCCAAAGAAGAACAACTGACCTACAGGCGGAGTTTGGGAGGAGGCTGTGACAATTATCCAGGTGAGAGCAGTGACAGATAACGCTGTAAACTTAAACATGACAGCGTTTTGGGGATTTTCATGGTTGTGATCCAGCTTGTTTGACTGCATGGTGCGCACAGTGTCTGTCACTACCCAGAGCGGCTTCCGTAGCTTTGTACGGAGTGCAGTTAAGGTCAAAAAAGTACTCTTCACGCTTTCTGCTGTTAACTGCCGTTAACGGACGAGGGCGAAGTGTTAACGGCCGATTAACACGATATCGTCAACACCACTAAAATATATATATATTAGGGACATTTGTGGGTTTGTTTGCAGGTGATGGGTGTGGTTTGGTGGGTGGTTTCATGTCATCGCAGTGTTATTTTTCTACTGTGGAAAATGTGAAAATGACGAGGCAGAGTTTATCTCACGAGTCAGGTTTATTCACATCTTCCATCATCAACAAAAACAGAGAAAGAGGAAGAAACCCAGACATTTGTCCCTTTAAATACCTCAGGAACTTCAAAGCACACAGTCACATTGCATTTATTCCCAAGTAACAATGCATCTTCTTTCAGATCTTAACACCTCCTCCCAAAGCCTCTGGCGGCCAGGAAACTCCCCCCAGGCCGTCTCTTTGCATACCAAAGACAAAACTTTCACATCCTCATGTTATCTCCAAAGAGACCCAGTTCTTTGTTCAATCTAAGATGTGAAGCCTAAAGTGGTATACATATGGAGCATGAAGTGATATACATATGTGCATATGTGTGCCACATGACGCCCCCCAAACGTCTAAGATGGAACAACGGAATAACAGTCTGCCTGTCATGATAAACCATTACACATCAGTCCACGTGCTGCTTGGGCCTCAGTCTCCTACCGTATATGCTGTAAGTGGGCTTTACCACTTCCGTGGCGCCGTCCTGCTGCGGAGCTGCTGTCTGAGGGTGAGAACTGTTAGTCAATCCCTGTGGGTGTTCTGGGGAATGTCCCCTAGGGGGTCTGCCGTGCCGAGGAGCCCTGGCCGACAGCACATCCTCGTCCGCCACCACAAAGGCGGGTTTGAGCCTGTTTATGCCAATCTTTTCTTTCCTGCCCCCCAAATCTAGCAAAAAATGCTTATCCCCTGTTTCCAGCACTCTAAATGGTCCATCATAAGGTGGTTGCAATGGTGGGCGATGGGCATCGTGTCTGACAAAAACAAACTCCGCGTTTTTTAAGGCCATAGGCACAAAAACGCGCGGAAAACTGTGGTGAACGGGGCCAGGCAGCGTGCCCGATTCCATGCCACTCTGCAACCGCCGAGCCGGGGAGCATTCTGGCGCAGGATTATCTGGGAGAAATTCCCCGGGCAGCCGAAGTGGCTGCGCAAAAACTAGCTCAGCCGGGGAGGCTTCTAAATCCTCTATCGGACGTAATGTCCGACGGGACTCCAAAGCGCGCTACTCATGCTGTTAAAAATGTGTGTGCCACCTCCTCGGCTGTGGTTGACGACAGTGGGACCACTTCTGGCCAGCGCGTGGTGCGGTCTACCATTGTCAGAAGGTGTGTGGACCCCTGTGACGGCGGGAGGGGGCCTACGAGGTCCACGTGAACATGATCGAACCTCTTAGCCGGGATGTGAAACGGCTCCAAGGGAGCTCTCGTGTGTCTGTGTACCTTGGCTCGCTGACAAGCCATGCAGGCTGCTGCCCACTCTCTAAGTTGTTTGCGCAGGCTCGGCCAAACAAATTTCTCTCCCACTATTTTGACCGATGCGCGCATTCCCGGGTGCGCCAGAGAATGAATCGAGTCAAAAACGTGGCGGCGCCACGCGGCCGGTACCACAGGACGCGGTTGCCCAGTGGAGACATCGCAGATTAGGGGGGGCATACCGTCTTGCAGCACCCTGTTCTCCAGCCTTAACCCTGTTGGTCCAGACTGGAGCGCACGCACATCCGCGTCGCTATCCTGATCTGCGGCCATGGCTGCATAATCTATCCCTACGCGGACTGGGGCCGCCACGGCACGCGAGAGACAGTCTGCCACTACATTCAGTTTACCCGCCACATGCTGAATATCGGTAGTGAACTCTGAGATTGCGGCCAGCTGCCTCTGCTGCCGGCCTGACCACGGTTCTGAAACCTTGGCCATCGCGAATGTCAGCGGCTTGTGATCAACGAACGCTGTGAAACAGCGTCCCTTCAGCCAGAACTGGAAGTGGCGAATGGCCAAGTGGAGAGCTAACAACTCCCTGTCGAATGCACTGTATTTTCGTTCACTATCGCGCAAAGTCCTGCTGAAAAAGGCGAGCGGCTGCCAAACCCCGGCTACATGCTGCTCCACGACCGCCCCTATGGCCACATCTGATGCGTCAGTAGTGAGCGCTATGCAGGCCGTTGGGTCTGGATGTGCTAACAACGCAGCGTTTGCCAGGGCTGTTTTGACCTCAGAGAATGCTCGCTCTCGCTCCGGAGACCATTCGATCTTATTTTTGGGTTTTTGTTTTTTGAGTGCGGCATACAATGGTTGCATGAGCTGCGCTGCGCGGGGGAGGAAACGGTTATAAAAATTCACCATTCCCAAAAACTCCTGTAACGCCTTGACTGTTTGCGGCTGGGGAAAATTTGTTACCGCGCGCACTTTGTCAGGCAGCGGAACTGCTCCTTCTGGGGAGACGCGATGCCCCAAAAAATCAATCTGCGTCACCCCGAACTGACACTTCACTGGGTTGATTATTAACCTGTGCTCTCCCAACCTCCGGAAAACTGCCGTGAGGTGGTTTTCGTGTTCGTCTTCGGACGCGCTGGCTACTAAGATGTCATCCAGGTAGATGAATACGAAGGGGAGATCGTGCAACACCGCGTCCATCATGCGTTGGAACGTCTGCACAGCGCCTTTAAGCCCAAACGGCATGCGCAAAAACTCGAATAGGCCAAACGGAGTTATTACCGCTGTTTTGGGTATGTCCTCCGCGCACACTGGGACTTGATGGTAACCGCGGACCAAGTCTATCTTAGAAAAAACGCACGCCCACGCCAAATGAACGGAAAAATCTTGGATATGCGGGATTGGGTAGTGGTCGTGCGCTGTGGCGTTGTTCAACCTGCGGAAATCTCCGCAAGGTTGCCACGATCCATCAGCTTTCGGGACCATGTGAAGCGGGGAAGCCCATGGGCTGTTCAAACGCCTGATGATGCCCAACTTTTCCAGATTGGCGAACTCCTCACGCGCTATGGTCAGTTTAGCTGAATCCAAGCACCGAGCTTTTGCAAAAATGGGCGGTCCGGTGGTAGTAATAAAATGTTCCACTCCGTGTTTAGCGACGGCTGCTGAAAATGTGGGAACCGTGAGTGCTGGGAACTGAGTGAGCAGTGTGTGGAACTTACCGCTTGCCGTTGCGACGTTGGCTTGTGCTGTGGGCGGGGTCACTCGGGCTGCACAGGGAATAGAATAAAAAGAAAGTGCATTAACCAGGCGCCTGTTAGCAAGATCAACCAACAAACCATGTGAGCGCAGAAAATCAGCCCCCAACATATTGAAACTCAGTGCAGCTATAACAAAAGTCCACTCAAATGTACGGCCGTGTAGGGACAGAAGCAGGTTCCTCTCCCCAAAGGTCTTAATCTCCGAGCCGTTTGCAGCTGACGCCCCGTGACCTCCGGGACCCGCCAGCCGGTCGCGGAGGTAGGCGTGATGAAACTCACTTGGGAGCCTGTGTCCACGAGGAATTGCCTCCTCGAACGTGCATTCGTCAAGTAGAGCAGCTTTTTCTCTTCACCGAGGGCCGCAGCTGCTACCGATCCCCGGTCTTTTTTTTTTTTTTTTTTGTTACTTATTTGTACCCGTAGGTAGATTTGGTTTTGCAGTCTGGTGACAAGCCACCGGCTGTTGGTCGCTGCGTGCACGAGCGCCCTAAACCTACATGTTTTTGGTATGCGGGAGGAAACCGGAGAAATCCCGGAGTAAACCCACGCAACACGGGGAGAACATGCAAACTCCACACAGCTCACTGTTGGTCGGGGGCTGGGATTGAACCCACGATCTCATGATCCCCGCGATCCCCCGGCCAAGGGTAAAACTGTGCTGCCACAGTGCTAAACCACTGCGCCACCGTGCAGCCCACGGTGGCGCAGGTCTTGGCGTTTCCCGAGCGCTTGAACTGGCACGGTGGTATACATTTGCATGCCTTCTCTGCAATGCGGCGATGGTAGAAACAGAAGGTGTCTCCTCCACGATCCTTGGCCCCCGCCGCCGCCATCGTCGGTGGGTCTGCTACCGCCGTCTCTGGCCCCTCACCATCTCCGGCCGTTGCGCCGAACTCCGTCGCTGCTGCGGTGGCCGTGCGCTGTTTGCTGGTGTTGAGAATCCGGTGCGCCTCCTGGGCCAGCGCGCGGAAGTCCCACTGGGCCAACAACGGCGAACTGGCCAGGACCACTCTCGTGGCCGACGGTAGGGTTCTCAGGAAAATGTGGGTGAAGATGAAGTCGTCGCCGTCTGAGCCCCTCAAGCTCAGCATGTTCTCCATCAGGTCAATGGGCGTGCCATCTCCCAAGTCGTTCAGAGCCAGGAACCTCTCCACTCTCTCCTGGACTGAGAGAGTGAAGCGCTGTATGAGCACAGCCTTCAACCCACCGTATTTGTCGTCGGCTGGTGGCTGCCCCACAAGGTTCTGCACATGCCGAGCCGTGCGGATGTCGAGCTTGGCAATCACATGGTAGAATTTCGTGTCATCTACCGTTATCCCCCGGAGGGCGAACTGTGCTTCGACCAAGTGGAACCAGGAGCGCGGTTTGTCTCGCCAAAAGTCCGGTAGCTGGACGGTAGCGGCATATGCTTGGCTGGGATCTCCTGACCCGGCTGGCTCGGGGGAATTTCTTTCACTCATGATACGTCTTAGGGTCATCAGTGTGGAAAATGTGAAAATGACGAGGCAGAGTTTATCTCACGAGTCAGGTTTATTCACATCTTCCATCATCAACAAAAACAGAGAAAGAGGAAGAAACCCAGACATTCGTCCCTTTAAATACCTCAGGAACTTCAAAGCACACAGTCACATTGTATTTAATCCCAAGTAACAATGCATCTTCTTTCAGATCTTAACACCTCCTCCCAAAGCCTCTGGCGGCCAGGAAACTCCCCCCAGGCCGTCTCTTTGCATACCAAAGACAAAACTTTCACATCCTCATGTTATCTCCAAAGAGACCCAGTTCTTTGTTCAATCTAAGATGTGAAGCCTAAAGTGGTATACATATGAAGCATGAAGTGATATACATATGTGCATATGTGTGCCACACTACCACTAGGCTATTGTGTTGTGCAAACGTGTCTTTTGCCAGTATGGACTACTGGTTGCCTTGGAAAAAAACGCTATTTTTTTTCTGCTATCTGAAAAAACATTTTCTTAGTCCATGGAATAAAGGTTTAAGTCAAAGTCTGTCTACTCTCTGCCTGCTACATATATGTATATTGTGGGGGACCCATGCTGTAGAGTTCAATAGTTTTCCTCTCAGACTGAGAGAGCATAGAGATTAAAGGGCTGGGGGTTGAGGGGAATTTTCTTGGGGGAGTGAATGGTGAATGCAGGACCTCAGGTAGCAGGGAGGTGTGAGTTTTGGGATATAAAAGAGAGAGTCCCTGCGACACATGTTTAATGTTCTGATTCTGGAAGATCCATCCATCCATCCATC
Source organism: Pholidichthys leucotaenia (assembly GCA_020510985.1). Lineage (NCBI taxonomy): Eukaryota > Metazoa > Chordata > Actinopteri > Cichliformes > Pholidichthyidae > Pholidichthys > Pholidichthys leucotaenia. The sequence continues at coordinate 7,999,330 of CM035842.1, forward strand.
TTCTACTGCTTTTCCGGAGGTCCGGGTCGTGAAGGCAGCAGTTCAAGCAGAGAAGCCCAGACTTCCCTCTCCCCAGCCACCTGCTCCAGCTCTTCAGAGAGGATACCAAGGCATTCCCAGACCAGCTGGGAGACATAGTCTCTCCACCGAGTCCTGGGTCTGCCCCAGGGTCTCCTCCCAGTGGGACGTGCCTGAAACACCTCAAGTGGGAGACATCCAGGAGGCATCCTAATCAGATGCCCATACCACCTCAGCTGACTCCTTTCAATGTGGAGGAGCAGTGGTTCTACTCTGAGTCTCTCCTGGATGACTGAGCTCCTCACTCTATCTCTGAGGGTGAGTCCAGCAATCCTACGGAGAAAGCTCATATCAGCCGCTTGTATCCGCGATCTTGTTCTTCCGGTCATTACCCAAAGCTCGTGACCATAGGTGAGAGTAGGAACGTAGATTGACTGATAAATCGACAGCTTTGCCTTAGAACTAAGCTCCCTCTTCACCACAACAGACCGGTACAATGTCCCCATCACTGCAGATGCTGCTCCAATCCGTCTGTCAATATCTCGCTCCATTTTCCCCTCACTCATGAACAAGACCCCAAGATACTTAAACTCCTCCACTTGGGGCAGGAGCCTGTCCCCAACCCAGAGAGGACAATCCACCTTTTTCCGGCTGAGGACCATGGACTCGGCTTTGGAGGTGTTGATTCTCATCCCAGCCGCTTCACACTCAGTAGCAAACCATCCCAGCAAGAGCTGTAGGTCATTGCTGGATGAAGCCAACAGGACAACATCATCTGCAAACAACAGAGATGAGATCCTGTGGTCACCAAGCATGACACCCTCCATTCCCTGACTGCGCCTAGAAATCCTGTCCATAAAAATTATGAACAGGATCGGTGACAAAGGGCAGCCCTGGCGGAGTCCAACTCTCACTGGGAATGAGTCCGACCGAGTGTTGGCAATACGAACTAAACTCTCACAACGGTCGTACAGAGACCGAATAGCTCGGAACAACAAGCCCAATACCCCATACTCCCCAAGCAACCCCCACAAAAAACCATGAGGGACGCGGTCGAATGCCTTCTCCAAGTCCACAAAACACATGTAAACTGGTTGGGCAAACTCCCACAAACCCTCAAGAATTCTCGAGAGGGTAAAGAGCTGGTCCGATGTGCCACGGCCAGGATGAAAACCACATTGCTCCTCCTGAATCCAAGGTTCGACCAACGGCTGGACTCTCCTCTCCAGTACCTTGGCATAGACCTTCCCAGGGAGGCTGAGGAGTGTGATCCCTCTAAAGTTGGAGCACACCCTCCAGTCCCTTTTTTTGAAGAGAGGAACCACCACCCTGGTTTGCCATGCCAAAGGCACTGACCCCGACCTCTACGCAATGTTGCAGAGGCATGTCAACCATGACAGCCCTACAACATCCAGGGCCTTGAGGTACTCAGGGCGAATCTCGTCCACCCCCGGGGCCCGGCCACCAAGGAGATTTTTAACCACCTTGGCGACCTCAGCCCCTGTGATAGGCGAGTCATCCCCCTCGTCCCCAAACCCTGCTTCCTCTGTGAAAGGCGTATCAGTGGGATTGAGGAGATCCTCGAAGTATTCCTTCCACCGCACAACGATATCCCCAGTCGAAGTCAACAGTGTCCCATCCGCACCATACACAGTGTGGATAGGGAGCTGCTTTCCCCTCCTGAGCCGCCAGACAGTTTGCCAGAAACTCTTCGAGGCCGACCGAAAGTCTTGTTCCATGGCCTCACCGCACTCCTCCCATACCCGGGTTTTTGCTTCAGCAACCACTCGAGCTGCACTCCGCTTGGCCTGCCGGTACACCTCAGCTGCTTCGGGAGTCCCACAAGCCAACCAAGCTTGATAGGACTCTTTCTTCAGCTTAATGGCCTCCCTCACCACTGGTGTCCAACACTTGGTTCGGGGGTTGCCACCACGAGATGCACCTACCACCTTGCAGCCGCAGCTCTGGGCCGCCACTTCAACAACAGAGGTGGAGAACATGGCCCATTCAGACTCCATGTCTCCAGACTCCCTCGGAATGTGGTTGAAGTTCTTCCGGAGGTGGGAGTTGGAGACCTCCCGAACAGGGGCCTCAGCCAGACGTTCCCAGCACACCCTCACTATACGTTTGGGTCTACCAGGTCTGAATGGCTTTCTCCCCTGCCATGGGATCCAACTCACCACCAGGTGGTGATCAGTTGACAGCTCTGCACCTCTCTTTACCCGGGTGTCCAAGACATACGGTCGCAGGTCTGATGACGCGATAACAAAATCGATCATCGACCTGCGACCTAGGGTGTCCTGGTGCCAGGTGCACATATGGACACCCTTATGCTTGAACATGGTGTTCGTTATGGACAAACTGTGGTTAGCACAGAAGTCCAATAACTGAACACCACTCGGGTTCAGATCGGGCAGGCCGTTCCTCCCAATCACCCCCCTCCAGGTTTCACTGTCGTTGCCTACGTGTGCATTGAAGTGCCCCAGTAGGACAATGGACTCTCCAAGAGGAGCACCCTCCAGCACCCCAGTCACAGACTCCAAAAAGGGTGGGTACTCTGAAACATCATTTGGTGCATAGGCACAAATGATGGTCAGGACCCGTTTCCCAACCCGAAGGTGCAGGGAAGCAACCCTTTCGTCCACCAGGGAAAACTCCAATATCGAGGCAGCAAGGTGGGGGGATACAAGAATACCCACCCCTGCTCGTCGCCTCTCACCCAGGGCAACTCCAGAAAAGGCCAAGCTCCAGCCCCTCTCCAGGAGACTGGTTCCGGAACCAGAACTGTGTGTTGAGGTGAGGCCGACTATATCTAGCAGGTATCTCTCAACCTCGTACACCAGCTCAGGCTCCTTCCCCACCAGAGAGATGACATTCCACGTACCAAAAGCCAGTTTAGAAAGCTTGGGATCAGTCCGCCAAGGTCTCCACTTTTGACCGCCACCTAATCCACATAGCACCGGACCCCCATGATTCCACATTCTGGAAGATGTGAGAGTGAAATAATGTTTGTCTGCTTGAAAAGTTCGGTCTGGTTATTTCATCTCCACACTGGTGACCCTTGACGCAGAATGGAACATGAGGCAAACACCCCGGAGACGACCCCGGTGGGAAACCCCAGCAATGTGTGCGCCGTTTTGGTCAAACTACCGAACTTTTGGCTGCACGACCTGAAGTCTTGGTTTCTCCACACCGAGGCTCAGTTCGCGCTCCGGGGAATAACGGCAGATGACACCAGGTATTACTACGTGGTCGCAGCGCTAGACGCTTGAACGACTCAGCAAGTAGCGAGCCTGCTCCAACAGCCCCTAGCCCACGACAAATACAGGGCTCTTAAAGCCACGCTAACCCAGCGCTACACACTCTCGGACTGCGAGAGAGCGGAGAGACTCCTGACGCGCTCCGAGTTGGGAGACGGGTCGGCGGTCAAACGGATGGAGAAGATGTTGCCATTGATGTGCACCGACGACGGGCATTTTCTATTTGCCCACCTTTTCCTCCGGAACCTCCCAACAGCAGCCAGAGCGGTCCTTGCCAACTCGCCGTTGCTAGCCGCACGTGACTACCGTGCGTGACTACCGTGTGTGACTACCGTGCGCTAGCCCAGGAGGCAGATCAGATCATCCTCACCACCAGAGCCCCCACAGTGAACGCAGCGGCGTCGGAACCCAGCGAGACGGCCAGCGGAAGCGAGGAGCCAGCAATGGTAGCGGCAGCGGGGGCCAGGAAGCGCCAGAGAGACACGCTCTGCTCCTACCACCACTGTTTTGGAGAGGACGCACGCCGTTGCATGCCACCGTGCCAATTCAAGCATTCGGGAAACGCCAGGACCGGCAGTCGATAGCAGCTGTGACCGCCGGTGAAGAAAGCAAGCTGCTCTACGTGACAGACTCATGCTCGGGGAGATGATTCCTCGTGGACTCCGGCTCCCAAAAGAGCCTCATCCTGCCGTCCTAAGCCGACCGGCTAGCGGGAACTAGCAGCCCCGAGCTGACAGCTGCAAACGGCTCAGACATTAAGACTTTTGGTGAGAGGACACTGACTGTATCCCTAAACAGCCGTACGTACCAGTGGACATTCGTCATAGCGGCATGCAGTTTCCCAATCTTAGGCGCTGATTTTTTGTGTGCACACAGACTACTAGTCGATGTTACTAAAAGACGTCTGATTAATGCAATGTCTTTTGATTCTCTCCCCTGTACAGCTCGAGGAGCCAGGCCAACAACGCTAGCCAATGTCACAGCTCCAGGTGGTAAGTTCCACACACTGCTCACCCAGTTCCCAGCACTCACGGTCCCGACGTTTTCGGCGGACATCACTAAACACAGGGTGGAGCACTTTATTACCACCACCGGGCCGCCCGTTTTGCACGACCTCGGCGCCTGGACACAGCTAAACTGGCCATAGCGCGCGAGGAGTTTGCCAACTTGGAAAGGCTGGGCATCATCAGACGATCAAACATCCCATGGGCATCCCCACTACATATGGTCCCTAAGGCCGAGGGATCGTGGCGACCTTGCGGAGATTTCTGCAGATTAAACAACACCACAGCGCACAACCACTACCCGATTCCCCATATTCAGGATTTTTCTGTTCACCTCGCCGGGGCACGTATTTTTTCTAAGATAGACCTGGTCCGTGGTTACTACCAGGTCCCGGTGTACGCAGAGGACATACCTAAAACGGCAGTAATAACCCCGTTTGGTCTGTTTGAGTTTTTATGCATGCCTTTCGGGATGAAAGGCGAGGCACAGACATTCCAATGCATGATGGATGCGGTGTTGCACGACCTGCCGTTTGTGTTTGTCTATCTGGATGATATCCTGGTGGCCAGCACGTCCGAGGACGAACACGTAGCCCACCTCAGGATGGTTTTCCGGAGGTTGGAGGAGCACTGGTTAATAATCAACCTGGCGAAATGCCAGTTCGGCGTGACGGGGATCGATTTTTTGGGATACCGCATCTCACCGGAGGGAGCGATACCCTTGCCAGACAAGGTGCGCGCAATGGCGAATTTTCCCCTGCCTCAGACGGTCAGGGCGCTGCAGGAGTTTTTGGGGATGGTGAACTTCAACAATTGTTTCCTCCCCCGCGCAGCCCAGCTCATGCAGCCGTTGTACTCCTCGCTACAAAAAGAGAGAGTCCCTGCTACACATGTTTAATGTTCTGATTCTGGAAGATGTGACAGTGAAATAAAATCCGTCTGCTTGGAAAGTTCGGTCTGGTTATTTCATCTCCACAATATATATATGTAGCGGTTTGATTAAACCCCCACAACACACAGACAGAACACAGAGACAGCCAGCTCGCACTCCTGGGTTTTTTCCGCTGCATGCTGCGTTTACAGCCGTGAAGTTAAAGTGTTCATGCATCTTGTCCTTACTGTGCTTCTTCTGAGCATCTTACATATGTAGATGTGCTTTGGTGCAAATCTCCACAAACAGACTGGTCAAACACAGCGCTCGGCTAGAGCAAATAACAGAACAGTGAAATGTGTATTAATGTCTACAGGCAGCCCCGTTTCGTCTGGCTCGCCTCTGTGATGTTAATGGTTGCCTTTCATGCAAATGTCTCATGCCTGTCCTGTTATCTCTTTGATCAGACCAACTGCTGTGAATGCTTTGATGTATTGTTGTAGTTGGGTGTACATATACTGCATTGTAACCATGCTCTCATCATCTCTCACTCTCGCTTCAACTTTGCTGCAGGACACAGACTTTGTGTCCCTCCTTCTCTGAGAGCCGTGGGCTCGCTCTCGGCGTGCATGCACGGCGCCGGGAGCGGAGCTTGTGACGGCGGTATGATAATAAACTCTACTTAAAACCTCCAACAACGCCGCTTTATTTCATTGCCTCTGCACTGGTGACCCCTTGAAGACGCACACGCTTTGTGCGACGCAGCCTTCTGATTTGGACAGCCACGCTGGCAAACCGACGCTGAAAAAAACGAGCGGCCAGCGAACGCAGCACCCGGACACGCACATGCTTTGTGTGAAGCAACCTTCTGAGTTGGACAGCTGCACTGGTGACCCGTTCTTCAGGATGAGATCTGCACGTCTGAGATCTGCTCATCCACGCTGGACCGGCCGCGCTCGCAGCTCCTTCACACGAGAGCGTGGGCACCTCGTCCCTTCTCCACGATGGCGTCCTCCATGGCCGGCGGAGAACGCAACGCGTGGACCTGAACGCACCACGCCCAAGCCTGAGGAACAAAGATCGTCTATTCCCTCCCGCCGCTCCAACGCATCTGCACGAGCCTGAGGGACAAAAGATCGTCTATTTCCTCTCACCGCTCCAACGCACCATGGCCAATCTGCAGCCACAGCTCAACCTGGATTTTATCGGCGCCGTCTGCGCCGATCTCCGCCAAGATTCTGCACCCTGGTTCTCCTCTCCAGCTGGCCCACCCACGCACGGAACCCCCGCGCACGCACCGGGGAGTTACGAGGACGGCGCATCACGCACGGGACAAGTAACGGTTCCAGAGACTGCCATCGTCCTCCGCCGCTGCTCACAGAACCTTCAGGGCTGCTCGTTCACCTGAAGCAAGCACGGAGCTCGCCACTGGATTTTTTTAATGGTCTCAGCCACGGCACAAAGGGATTTCAGCCGTCAGCTGTTCCCGGGGGGCTTTGGGGTTGCTCCTGCACCTAAAGCCAACACGCCAGTCCCTCTGCTTTTGTTTATTTTTTTCTTACAGCCGCTCCCGCTTTTCTTCATGGCCACGAGAGGAGTCAGAGACTAATTTTTCTTCTTCTGATCTCTGCATGTTCAGACGGGACATCGCGGAGCAGCAAACACTTTTGGCGCGACTCGAACGATTTTCCCGTGCCCGGTCAGCATGTACTACCCCCCCCTCCTCCTGCAGAGTTTTTCCCTGCTCGCTGCCCAGACTGCAACATCGAGGTCACGGTCCCCTACCGTTCCCTCTGGGGGGGGGAGCAGTGTAGTGGTTTGATTAAACCCCCACAACACACAGACAGAACACAGAGACAGTCAGCTTGCACTCCTGGGTTTTTTCCACTGCATGCTGCGTTTACAGCCGTGAAGTTAAAGTGTCCATGCATCTTGTCCTTACTGTGCTTCTTCTGAGCATCTTACATATGTAGATGTGCTTTGGTGTAAATCTCCACAAACAGACTGGTCAAACACAGCGCTCGGCTAGAGCAAATAACAGAACAGTGAAATGTGTATTAATGTCTACAGGCAGCCCCGTTTCGTCTGGCTCGCCTCTGTGATGTTAATGGTTGCCTTTCATGCAAATGCCTCATGCCTGTCCTGTTATCTCTTTGATCAGACCAACTGCTGTGAATGCTTTGATGTATTGTTGTAGTTGGGTGTATATACAGTGGTACCTCTACTTACGAATTTAATTCGTTCCGGAAGAATTCTCGTAACGTGAAAAATTCGTAAGTAGAGGCGCGTTTTACATGTAAATGCCGTAATCCGTTCCAAGCCCCCAAAATTCGGGCATAAATTTTTTATAAATCGTAAAAACGCATCAAAACATGTAACAAATACATGTTACAATTAGATTACTGCACAATAAACATAAAATGAGAGTTTAAAATGAGAGAAAGAATAATAAAAGAATAATAAAAGAGAAAGAATAATAAAAATTATGTTCATTTACCCTTTAACTGCTATCGTCGTCGACGTCGTCACCGTTTGCCTTCTTTGGTTCATGTTCTGATCCAAGGACGTTTGCTTTTGTCGGCTTGTAAGTGCTTCGTTTTGTTTTAATACCGTGCTGATCGTTGATGTATTACGGCCATATTCTTTGGCGAGATCAACCAAACGCATAAAGTTTTGGAAAAAAAACAAACTTCGTGGCCAATGGGATACCAGGAAGATGCTAGGCGATAGCCAATGGCAGAGCAGCTACAGGTATGTTTATGTTCGGTAAACTACGGAAGCTGCGAGGAGCGCGTACTTTTTTGCCTTTCGTATCCTGAAATTTCGTTCGTAACTAGAGGCAATATTTTCCCGTTGAGGCGTCTCGTAACCTGAAAATTCTGTATGTAGAGACGTTCGTAAGTAGAGGTACCACTGTATACTGCATTGTAACCATGCTCTCATCATCTCTCACTCTCACTTCAACTTTGCTGCAGGACACAGACTTTGTGTCCCTCCTTCTCTGAGAGCCGTGGGCTCGCTCTCGGCGCGCATGCACGGCGCCGGGAGCGGAGCTTGTGACGGCGGTATGATAATAAATTCTACTTAAAACCTCCAACAACGCCGCTTTATTTCTTGCCGCCGCATATATATATATTCTTACAAAAGTGTGACAGCCCAAAAGAAAAAAAATCTCCTCATTGACAAATTTACTGTTCTTTATTTTTTGTTCCATGCGTAATCATTCTCCAGGATTTATTGGTTCACTTCCATTGTGGGAATCAAACAGCGCTGATGTGGTGTTAAAAAGTAAATGATATTTTATGTTATTTTAATGGAGAGAGTTGTGACAGTCAAAATCACCTTTCACTTTATTTATATGATGACTCAATAAATAGTTGTTTTTTTTTTATTCCATCCACATTCATATTTTAATTGCAGACTTAGTGTTGGAGTCTATAGCATTATTTTAGTATCTTTTTTAGATGAATGAATGAATGAATGAATGAATGAATGAATGAACAGGGGAAAAGGGTATGCAGAAGTAACTACATAGGAATATCAAACGAAAATAAATACTGAAACATATGCCCAAGGGAGATGTTGTCACTCCAGAAGCAGGTCCAGAATAGCAGGAAGCCTCCACAAACGATTATCTTTATATGAGCATCGCCTGACGCTGATGTCAGCTGAACTGCGCTGAGTGTTTCTGTGATTTTTCAAAACGTCTGTAAAAGTCGGTCCAATTGCTGTAGTGTGAACCCAGCTTTAACTTAGGCTGACTTAGGTAAATTGCATAACTTAGCCCAGCAGTCAGGAACTTTTACAAAATGAGCACAACTTTCACCAACGTGTATTTCCAAACATCGGTAAATTTTCAGCAGGCTGAAAATTTTCAGAGAAAACAATTTTTGCCAGCATTTGCCAACAAACACCAGCAATCATTTTTTTTTTTTTTTTTTTTGTTACTTGTTTTGTACCCGTAGGTAGATTTGTTTTGCAGTCTGGTGACAAGCCACCAGCTGCTGGTCGCTGCGTGCGCAAGCGCCCCGTATCCCTAACCTGCATGTTTTTGGCATGTGGGAGGAAACCGGAGAAATCCCGGAGTAAACCCACGCAACACGGGGAGAACATGCAAACTCCACACAGATCACTGTTGGTCGGGGGCAGGGATCGAACCCACGATCTCACGATCCCCGTGATCCCCCTGCCGAGGGTAAATTGTGCTGCCACAGTGCTAACCACTGCGCCACCGTGCAGCATGGGGCTGCACCACTTTTTCCAGCAGAGCCAGACGTTTGCCAAAGCCCCAGTAAAAGTCAGTCTAAACGTTGTAGTGTGAATCCACCTTAAGATGCTGTGGCATGACCTTAAAAAGGCAGTTCATGTTCGAAAACCCTCCAGTGTGGCTCAATTACAACAATTCTGCAAAGATGAGTGGGCCAAAATTCCTCCACAGTGCTGTAAAAGACTCATTGCCAGTTACCACAAACGCTTGATTGCAGTTGTTGCTGCTAAGAGTGGCCCAACCAGTTATTAGGTTTAGGGGGCAATCACTTTTTCACACAGGGCCATGTAGGTTTGGATTTTTTTTACCTTTAACAATAAACACCTTCATTTAAAAACTGCACTTTGTGTTTACTTGTGTTATCTTTGTCTAATATTTAATTTTGTTTGATGATCTGAAACATTGAAGTGTGACAAACATACAAAAAAATGAGAATTCAGGAAGGGGGCATAGACATTTTCACACCACTGTAGCTTTAATAGCTTTAACACCCAAGTTCTCCTTTAATTTAGTGTAAAAGTGGTTGCAATGAATGAAGCCTATCAAAGTCAGAAAGGTCCTACAAGGGCCTATTTTGGAATGCCGCTGCTGTATGAGCATGTAAGTAGTGTCCGTCTTTTCTGTGCATGACAGAAATGTAAGTTGGCAGGTATAACGGCCCCACAGCGCTGCCTGAGCACAGGCTCACAAATATGGCAGGAATGACTTTTGACTGACAATACGACAGTGCAAAGAAAACATTTTGAGGCCAAGGGTTTCTTTACGGTTCAGGACCATGAGGCCTAAAGTCTTTTTGTGTCTGTATATTTCTGTGTATGTGTGTTGCAGATTTTTGTGGTTTTAACTCATCAGTGAGCTACAGAATCAGAATCCTTGCCAAACCAGTAATTAGATAAGAATGACAAACACACTGAAGCTAACAAGGGAAAATGAAGGGGGAGCTGAATGTCCAGTAATTTAGGTTGTCGAACAAAACTATGTGCCCTGTGTGTTTATTTTTCCCAACTGTCACATGACAGCTTTGTCAGAGCGGCTGAATTTCTCAGGTTTGAGATGTCCTTATGTCCCGAATGTCTTGTCAATGTCAAACATTGTTCAGTAGACTCAAACTCACCTTACCTACTTTGTGGGAAAACACAAGAGCGGTAATTGTAGATGCACCGTATGAAAGGGGGGGGATGACAACCTTCCATTGAAGCTTTGTGAAGAGCGTGGGCTCTGCAACTGTGATCCTCAAGGGCGAATCAGCAGAAAACAAAAAGCTCACAACAGTCATGGCCTACATTCTTGTTGCAGCGCTCTCAATGCCAACAGAGCTTATTTTCATACGCCATTAATTGCTTGAATAGATTGCCTGTTGAATTCTTAATGTGCTATAACTTCCATGTTTGTTTTCCCCAAGTTGACAGCACACAGGCATATTGTGTCAGGCAGTACCCTGTCATCAGCTCTGGCCTTGGAAGAACCTCCACTGAAGCAAGGCCTTCCACATTCTCATCAACCTTATGTTCTCTGGGATGGTTGTGACCATTTGTGTGCCTCTTACAGTTTCTATCTCTGCCACATCTACCCAGTGTATCTGTGCCATACACCCAGGGTTGCTAACTGTTTTATCACCAAAAACTCAGTAAACCAAGTTGGTGTGGTTCACAGTCTGTTGTTTCACATCATTATAATGATAGCTAATCTCATAGTCAAAGCTAAATCTTTCCCAATATGAACTTCTGCACCAGTGATTTGAACTGTCATGATTATTTAAGTCTAGATACTTCTCGCTTTCTGTGATCATGCCATGAATTGCCCCTCAGGGCAGAGAGGAGAGACCCATGCACTGAACTGTAGTTTGTGATGTTTATTGCAAAAACACAAAGAGTCCAAATAGTGCACAAACACGCAAATTCAAATAGTGCACAAAGCAAAACTTACGAACGGCAGGGAGAAAACAGGATACACATGGATAACAAACGTCAGAACAGGAGCAGGGTTCTGAAGCAAATGATTCTTTAAGACTCCAGCAAAAAGTGAAAGAAACAGTCGCCTTAAGTAGTACACGAAACCAATGGACATAAATGGTTGCAGGTGTGGATCACATGAGTGAGTAGGAGATGACAATGATTACCAGTTGGGGTCAGCTGAGTGTAATGAGAGGGGAGAAAGTGGGACTGGCAGCTGAAATGGACACCACCAACAACAGAGCAAAAACCCGGAAGTGCCACTGACAGCTATCACTCCAGAGAAAGAACAACACAATTATAAAGAATAAAATGTCAACAAATACGGAGCTGAGAAATAAATACAAATTAATACCAAATAAAAGAGTAGCAAAACTATGATAACATAAACAAGGGAATAAGAAACAATGCAAGATATACAAAAACCAACCATGAGCCACAAACCCTCGACAGCTAACCTTAACTAACCTTATTAAGTGCTCCCACGTTCCCCGATCATTCTCTGTCATGTCATGTCTTCCCCTGTTGCCTGGTGTCTGTGTCTTATGGTTGTCTTTTTGTATTTGATTATATTTGGTCATCTCTGTTTATTTTTACTGTTTAGTATTTTTGTCTTGCATCTTTAGTCATGTTGTTTCATCCCCGTTGGTCTTTGTTGTCTTTATTGGTTCTTTAGTATTATGATTATGTTCACAGTTATGTTTTGGTCACTGCCCTCTCTGTATTGTGCCCTGTATGTTCATTGTCATGTCTCGTGTGCATCCCCTGTGTCATGGGCAGCAAGAGTGCGCCCCTCCCCTCCTGCCGCACCTTCGTCAATTCATCACTGCGCCTGAGGCAGAGGACACACCTGCACCCGCTCATCAGCCAGCGTATTTAAGGAGGCTTCCTCTGTGCAGTCAGCGCTGGCTCGTCTGGGTATACTGCCCTAAATTCAGGCAAGTAGGTCATATTTTGCAAAGATTAGGCACGCTGTCTAACCTTCGCCTTTTTCTCTCCTTACAGATTGCTGCCATCGTGCAGGTGTGTCTGAGGACTGCGCGCGCTCTCCTGCCACCTCACCATATCCCCAGCAACGGATCTTCACCCGGTCAGGCACTACTAGCTCATTCCCCCTTACCCTACTGGTTCGTCTATTCCTCGCTGGAGTCCTGCCAGTCCTCTTCCGGAGTCTCGAGTAAGTGGTAATTTGGCTCTTCCATATTCCCTACTCCACTTCTCCGGTGACAGCTCTCGCTTTCTCTCCACAGGTGGATTGATCTTCTGGCGAGTGGCTGTTTATCTAACTGTGCGCTGTTTTCTATATTTAATAAACTGTTGAACGTTCCCCCTTGTGTGGTTCCGTCCTGTGCTAGCATCATGCACGTGAGCTGTTAGCTTAATCATGACACCCTGTCTGTGAGTGTGTGTGTGTAACCCCGCCCGTCCTGTTTCCTTCACCTCCTGCCTTGATTGTATGCCCAGCTGTCTCACGTAAATTTCATTATTAGTTACCCTATATATGTGAGTCTTGGATTGTGCTCTGTGTTGCGTCATTAATAGTCTCTACCCTGCTGCGATCCTTGTCCATGTTGCTGTGGTTTATGTAAGTTTTGCTCTGCTCAGTTTTTCAGCCCATGTGCTGCTTTTGCTTTGTTTTTAAGTTAAGTGTTTGTTTAATAAATCATCATTGCACCTGAGCCTGTCTGCACACTGAGTCCTCTCTTCACCCCCACTGCCTGGTAGGCAGCTTATGACACCCTTGGATTCCTTTTGGAGATCAAATCCATTTTTGAATAATCTTTATCCAGGTAGCAAGTAAATGTGTTTCAACTTCAGTGGATCACAGTCTCAGCTGTCTGATGGAAAATGACTGTTATCAAATCTTCATTCTGTAACAACATATCTGACAATAAATCAGTTTAATTCTTGCTGGGTCACAAACTGTCCAGATGCACATCTGTGTTTGAAATCCAGCCGTGGGTGTTTAGACAGCGTAAATCCACTAACACAGTGTTGTTAGCATAGCATAGCACTAGCTTTATCAGAGCTTGCTGTTCTCAGGTACTTCTGAAGACTGCAGTCGCTCTCACCCAGCACTTTGGCTTGCAACCCAACAATATGCTTTTATCCTTTCTCGCGACAAAGGAAAAATAATCTATTTCCACAAAAACAAAATAGCTTCATCTTTTCCTCCTCTCAGTAGTGAAGAGGCTCTTTGCAACAGGTCACATTGACTGATGGCTGCGTTAGCTACCTAGGGTCAGTTTGTATTTATTTGCGCTAAAAATATCTATCCATATTAATAAAACGAGTAACGCATCTGTTCAAATTTACGTAACTGTAACACGTTACTGAATTTTTAAACTAATTTTGTTACACAGCACGTTACTGCAAAAGTAGTGGCGTTACTTTGTAACTCGTCACTCCCAACATTGGTCCTCACTAACACCCACAGTTCTCTACATGTGGACTGATGCACTGAATTAAGGAGCTGTGATTGGATGATGTCAGGTGATCATTCTCCCCTGATATGGTCTTTTTCTTGTTCGTCATGTCCGAGACAAACCAAAACAGCCTGAAATAAGAAAGGTCTTACTCCATGACAGTTGCCAAGCCTTAGCCCCTTTAGACTTCAGCGATGGTCACAAAGATTCTTATGAACAATGGGTTTGTAAGAATCTCCCAGTTCCTATGAATTCTGGAGTTCACAGACATTCGGCGAGGGGGCATAGTTTCTCACGGCTGCTGCTCAATTCACAAAAGTAACTTGAGGCATTCTTGAGAAATTAGGTGCTTTTCTGTCGCACGATGGCCCTAGAGTTCTTCCGTTCTTTGTAAGGGTGCTTTGGGATCTTCCTCCAGCATACTTACTGCCATCTTACGAAAATTTTTGAGCAAATCACCAAATTCTCAAGTCACTGGTAGGAAGATCTTATGGCTTTTAGCACAGTTTGATGGCACAAATGTCACACGAATGACATACTTCTGCTTCATGAGCACCTCACTACCACCTTATGCACGCTGTACGAATCTCCATACAAATGGGGTTTCCTACCACCGCTGTAAGGGGCTGTCAAGAACAACTTAAGGTGTTCTTGAGGCATACTTATGGCCAGCATCTTGTGTAGTTCTTATGTTGTTCCTATCTCAGCCAGCATGCTCATGTGGGCCCCACCATAGGTTGAAGCTGGGCTGTCTTATGGGTCCCATGTGGGTTTGTCCATGGATTCCATGTTGGCCTCATCTGTGTTTGCCCACATGGGAGCAGATTTACTAACGTGCTGCACCATCGCAAAACCCTCTTTTGGCGGTAAAACACTGCTGTTGAGATTTACTAAAGGGCGCAGGGCAAAGATAGTGGTGGAAAGGTGTGGACTATATTAATTTTGTGCCTGGCCTCATTGCATGTGTGTCTGCAGGAGTTGTCATGTCAAAGCGCAAATCTGGGAGAGAAGAGTATTTAAATAACTGGCGCAAGGTGATTAAGGTTTGCTGTTGTTGATTTCCTGCTAAATGCACCAGGATTTAACACCCAAAAAAAGCATGTCTTAATTCATGTGCGCCCGACATGACAGCGATCGGTGCCACAAGGAGACACCGGCGAGAACTGAGGGCCCATGGCCGAAGAGACAGAATTTTCTCTCTGTATGTGGCTTTATTTGGCATGACAGAAGAACAGATTATATCAATATCAACGGACAGAGATTGGTGTTATGCTGAACTGGACATCAGCCGGCACAGTTTTTTTTTTTATTTCATTTATTTATATATAGCCTACAAAGTGAATCTGTATCCATAAAACAGGATACGTGTCAGCAGACAGTGACTTTTTTTTTCTCTTTTCTGTGGAGGTTCACACTTGGACTCTGGAGTTTTCCTCTCTTCCTCCTCCCATTTCCTCTCCCCCTCGCTCTTGAAAGAAAAGCTCTTCCACATTGTCAATTTTATTCGGTTTTTTTCTCTAACCATATTTCAATATTTGTTTCTTTTTGCTGTGCATGAAATGGCAATTCAGTTCCCTCTTCTTCTCTTTAATTCTCTCTCCCAGTTCAGGATACACAATATAGGAGGAAAACAACAATGAGATTATTAACTAAAAGAGTACAGACCCATAGAAACGTCTCCCAAAATTGCAAAACCACGTAGTAACAGCAGTCTCTGCTGTGGTGGGCCGAGAAAAAAATAAAATCGTGTGTGTTTAATTTTATTACGTCACAGACTTCAGAAAACATAAAATGCACATTTATAAAAGGTCGTGAACTGGGAGACCCGTCAATTTTGTTAAAACAAAGTTATTCACATAATAAAACCTGAGTCTCCATCAGACCATCTTGATGGTTCTTGACGGATAATAAAATAAACACGATGATCAAATAATCAGTTTATTCATGAGTAGTCCTTTTTTTAAATTAGATTAAAAAAATACTTCATTTATACATATTAAATAAAGGAGTCTGCCATGTGAAATGAAAATCAAAACTCTGAAATATGACAAACAAAAATAAACTATTTTTAGTGGGTTTTGCACTTAAAAGCTTAGAAAAGCCTTATACTGTATATTATGTTCCTCTGAACTGGCTGAGCCTGTGTTGATGACCAGCTTCCTCAGGTGTGCCTGCGTACAATTTTGCGTTGCTGTTGGTGGGTGGGTGGTCATTATTGAAATGAAATGACTGCGTCTGTGTTCATAATTTTGCGTGTTGTTAGTAGAGCACTGGAAAAAATTGGCCACTTCCTTAGGTGCTCTGTCTAATTTGCTCACTCGCTGCCCTGCCTTAGTAAATCTGCCCCATGGACTACCTGTTTACCTATTTTCAACTTATTATGCCTCAGTGAAACGGAGACATACGGTAATCACTCAATGCGCCGGTGTGTGGATGTGTGTATCTGTCCGTCCGCATCTCTGTTTCATCTTGCCCGGTCAAGATTAAGTGGAACTAGACATGTATCATTGTTTTGCCATATTTTCTGGATTTTTAATTGGCCAGAATTCTGAGATAAGGCTTTGTTTTCAAAATAAACACAAATTTAATTCACCTGTACCGTCAATGGTGCTGGGAAAAAAGGTATTGTAATAACTATGCCTGGCCACTAGAGGCGGCAGTGCAACTTTTTTTACAGCACAACACAGCACGTTTTTTTTTTTTTTTAACAGTACGTGGAGTTGAATTATGATTAAATAGCAGTTACTGAAAAAATGAAAGCACCAAGGTGCTGATGCGTCGGTGCAAGAGCCTTGGTGGAGGTATGCATTCTGGGATCATCACCAAAACAATATGGGTTTCTCTCCAGCCAAAGGACCACCTCTGGTAAAAAATTTCATCCAAAATCCATCCAGTAGTTTTGGAGTACACACATGCGCCGTGAAAATAATCTGCAGTTCACATGCCCGTACTGTTGGCAGCAGCCAAGAGCCACCAAGATGATTTGAACAGCTGCAATCCAAACAAAAGAAGACCACGGTGGCAGACATTTTAAATGGCAGAAGCAATGGAGGTACGTGAATACAATGACAATCAGGACGAACAGGAGCTTTTGCTGTTTAGTGGCAGAAGAAGAAAACAGACGAGCAAAATGATGGACATTTATTGGAGTTTTTAGTGAGTTTTTAATGAGTTTTACCTCGTCCTGTGAAATCAATCGATGTGATGAGTAAATGGTGTAGTTGCTGAATATGTGGGGGTTTTTTCAGTAACCGCTATTTTATAACAGTTCAGCTAGAGATCAACAGCGATAGGAAGTCATCTGTGTGCTGTAAAAAAGTTGCACTGCCCCCTCTAGTGGCCTGGCATAGTTATTACAATAGCTTCTCCTCTGGTTTCATTGATGTTAAAGGTGAGTTAAATTTGTGTTTATTTCAAAAACAAAGCCTTATCTTGGAATTCTGGCAAATTAAAAGTGAAGAAAATATGGTGATGCAATTATACAAGCCTTTAGCTCCACTTAATTCTGACCGGGCAAGCTAAAACGGACAAGCAGACAGATGGACACACACATCCACACACAGATGCATTAACTGATTACCATATGCCTCTCGTTTCACCAAGGCATAAAAACACGTTTTCAGCAACTACACCATTTATTCATCACATCGATTGTTTTCACACTGCTTTTGCTGTTTAGTTTTGCAGAGGAAGGATGAGGTAAAACTCATTAAAAACTCGCTAAAATCTCCAAGTCCCAACATTCCTCACCCGCAAATGGTCACAGTGAACTGCACATGTGCCCGGAAACTCCTGCCACAGGGAAGTACTGAGCAATCTGCCAATACTGGGTGAACACGTCTTTTTGCCCGTCTGTCTTCTTCCTCTGCCACTAAACAGCAAAAGCTCCTGTTCGTCTTGATTATCATTGTATTCACGTACTGTGGTGTTCTAAAACCACAGGTCTGGTCAGTGGTGGCATGATGACGTGGCCATTCAGTGACATCATCACGCCGAACATATAAATGTAAGGGATGGTCATTTTACAGCCTCTGTCTCTTGATCTTTGGCGCTCAGCCTCACAATCGATGACACTCTGTACCGCCACTAAGGTTTCATGTAATAAAGCTCCCAGCAAGACCCTCTCTGTTGGTTCTTCCACGTTTTTCCAGACATAACACATACCTCCATCCCTTCTGCCATTTAGTGCTCTTCTTTTGTGTTTGGAGTGTTTGGATTGCGGCAGTTCAAATCAGGTTGGTGGCTCTTGGCTGCCACCAACAGTTTGGGCATGTGAACTGCAGATTATTTTCACTGCACAAGTGTGTACTCCAAAACTACTGGATGGATTTGGATGAAATTTTTACCAGAGGTGGTCCTTGGGCTAGAGAGGAACCCATAACATTTTGGTGATGATCCCAGAACGTATACCTGTTCCAAGGCTCTGGCACCGAGGCATCAGCACCTTGGTGCTTTCATTTTCTCATAAAGTTGCTATTTTCTTGTAAATTTGTAGCTTTTCTCCCCTCATTTGATATTTTTTTCTTGAAAATTTGAAATTCTCGTAAATTTCTTAGTTTTTCTTGTCAAATTGTGTTTTTTTGTAAATATGGAATATTCTCATAAATTTGCCACTTTTTTTACTGTAATCTTGCAACTGTTTCTTCATTAATTTGTTACTTTTTTCCTTGTAAATTTGCTGTTTTCTTGTAAATTTGTGACATTTTCCCATAAATGTGTCACATTTTTCATGTAAATTTGGAACTTTCTCAAAAATTTTTGACTTTTTTTAACCGTAAACTTTCAACTTTTTCTTGTTAATTTTCAGTTTCCTCATACATTTGCTACTTTTGTTAAATTGCAGCTTTTTCAGAGTTTTCCTCATAAACTTGTGACTTTTTTTCTGGTAAATTTGCTAAATTTTTCTTCTAAGTTTATAACTGTTTTCAAGTAATTTTACAGTTTTTTTTTTCTTGTAAATTTGCAACTTTTTTATCCTCAATTTTAACTTTTTTGCTCATAAATTTGTGACTTTTTTGTAAATTTGTCAATATTTTTTTTACAAACTTATGAAAAAAACTGGAAAATTTATGACTTTTTTTCCATAATTTTGC
This sequence comes from Pholidichthys leucotaenia, assembly GCA_020510985.1. Classification (NCBI taxonomy): domain Eukaryota; kingdom Metazoa; phylum Chordata; class Actinopteri; order Cichliformes; family Pholidichthyidae; genus Pholidichthys; species Pholidichthys leucotaenia. The sequence goes on from CM035842.1 coordinate 8,018,221, forward strand.
CTCTGGCACAAGTGTTACTGAAACCTGCTCACCCATTTAAAGCCAGTGGAGCCCTGCTAGGATTAAAGCAGGCCAGGTGAAGGCCAGGTGAAGGCCAGGTGAAGTCCACGTGGGCAAACGCAGATGGGGCCAACATGGACCTGGTCGACAAACCCACATGGGACCCATAAAACAGCCCAGATTTAGCCTATGGTGGGGCCCACATGGACATGTTGGCTGGGTGCCAGGCTGAAAAGGCCACACGTATTATCATTGTGCCATCCACAGTGGAAGGATTTTCTTTGTGTTCATCTATCAAAACAGTGGCTGCAAAAGCTGAAAGGGTCACCAAGCAGTGCTGCGGCATGGCCAAACAGCTTATCCACAAGCATAGGAGTGGAGTTGGACAACAGTGAAGGGACGTCTCCGGGTTTTGTCTCCTCAAAGTGCAGAATCAGTCGCTTCAGGGCTTTTACCTGTAGGAGTCAAACCCCACTTCCAATCCATTTTAATGCAGAACCAGCAGGGCTTTCCTTTCCAGCTTAATTCATATGCAGGGACTTTGCATGTTTTAAGCTCTATGCAAATATTATTGGATTTTGCAAGGATTTGGGCGGATTTCCTGCCATGGATTTTCCTTTACAAATGTCTTTAGAAAATAAAGTGAACCTATTTTATTTAAATTCAGTTTAAGAAGGCAAATAAATAATTATATGCTAAAAATATTGTGAAGGGATCTTCAGAAGTAGGTACTCAACTTTATATGAAATCATTCCTGATCTTTATGTTGTTGTTGTTTTAAAATGAGAAATTAACTTTCACTTTGGTCAAATATAAAACCTGGATCAAATGCATCATCACCATCATACATGTCTGTGCTGACCACGCTGCCCACATTAAGAAGATGAGTGAAAAATGAACATGGAAACACACATGCTTCTCGGTTGCCCATAGTCGGTGACTTCCTGTTCCATAAATAGGTAGATAGATACATAGTGGTAATCTGTGCTATACTATAGCTGTCGGACTTAGACCTTTCAACTTAAAAAATGACTTGCAAGGAAAAATCTCAAAAATTTACAAAATTCTCCAAAATAGCAATTACAGGTTTATTAGAAAAGTCAGAAATGTAAAAGAAAAAAAAAATTGCATGATAAACAGCAAATTTATAATGAATAAAGTTTGACATTTCCAAGAAAAAAAAGTTCATAGGACAGAGTTTCATAAGAGGAACAACTAATGTATTACTAAGGACCCTTTTGCACAGCACCGAGACTGTTGGGTGATCATTGGAAGATCACAAAATTGGCCCAATCTCACAACAATTTCCTTAAGCCTCAAAAATGATGTTTCTGTGTAAGTGTTTGAGAGATCCTTGCATGATCAAAAATGCCATTTTCGGCAACTTTCACAGTGGTCTACAGAGATCCTTGAAAGGTTCTTGAGAGCTCATTGAGAGACCAGGACAAGGAGCCTCTGGGTACATATGACAGGTTTCTATTGCTCTTCTATCCCCTTTACACAGGGATGGGGATCTTTGAGAGGTCACTGAAAGATGAAAAAATGGCCCGATCTCTCAGTGATCTTCCAGTGAGCATCCAGCAATTGCCAAGATCTCTCAATTATCTCTCATTGATCTTCCAGTCATTTCAACGGATGCTGTTGTCTCCTCAAAGTTTTGACTCAGTCCAAACTTTGGACTGAGTTGGGACCAAAGGGACGCGATCTGTCAAGGATCTTATCGATCTCTCTGCATCGAATGCTGGTGAACGTAGTGGCATTTGTAAAAGGATTTGTCATCAGGATTTGTAAAAGGTTGCCAAACAGTTCGCACAGTTTTTTATGGTCCAAAACAGTTTTTCTTGTTGCCAAAAAATTTAGAAAATGCTTGCATTTTTTGTTTTTCCACAAACATTTGCAAATGATTATAACACATCTTGCTAAAGTTTTTTTTTTGTTCACCAAAAAATGAACACTAGTAACTGTTTAAGAACTTTTGACAAACTGTTGGTAACCTTAAAAACTGTGCGTGAACTGTTTTGCAGCCTTTTATGAACCCTAATGAAACCCATAAAATCCAGCATTCTTGAACGTTCCTCCGCATTTGCTGCTCCGTCAGACACTAGCTTGATTTTCATTTATCGTGGTATGGAAGCTGCACTGCCTCCTGCTGGAAGACACTACAGCGCACAGTGAAAGCAGCCAGCAAGATCATCGGTGCCCATCTGCCCCCTGCTCTCGGACAGCTACCTCACCCACCTCACCCACAGAGCCATCAACATTGCAGGTGACACCTCCCACCCCTCACACTCCCTGTTCAGCCCACTGACCTCGGGGAAAAGGTACTGGGGCTTCCGGGCCCGCTCCACAGGACCGATAACCAGCTTTGTTCATCAGGTCATCAGGACCCTGAACTCTGTCCGCTCCCCCCTCCCCCTCCCCCCGGACCATAACGCACTCACCCACACAATAACTACCTCAACTGTTGGCACAGAAAGACTGGCACACCAACAGTAATGCATCTGCTGGTGTATGTCTCTGCACTTTACTGCAACCATTTGCACAAATGCCATATCTGCTGCTGTCTGTTATTGCAATACTGATCATGTGCAGTCCTATCTGTCACTGTCTGCACCTACACTTCCGCATTGAACTTGCAACTATGGGTACTACATCTCTACTTTTCTATATATAGGATTGCTGGGTTTTATCATTGTTTATCGTTTATCTTTATTTGCACTGTGGGAAGTCTGGGTCTCTCTTTTGTCGTTATTTGCACTACGGGTAGCATTACTGTACATAGACTGCTGTTGTTGTTCTTCCAGCCTTATTCGTTTTTCTTTTTTTATATTGTGCACACCACTGAAGAGAAGGAGAAACATCATTTCAACTCTCCTGTATATCCTGTACGTATAGTAGTGTTGACAAATAAAATCTTTGAATCTTTGAATTCATCAGAAAAGGTCGCAAATCCAAAAATTGCCACGTTCATCAAAATTTGCAGCATTCCATGAGATACTGCCCTTAATGATCACTTAACGATCTCTACCACAGTCTTTCAATAAACTCTATTGATTATTTTATTAAACACTCAGCTATCTCTCACTGATCTCTCAGTCATCTCAGTCTTCAGAGTGGAAAAATTTAGCATTCATTGAAAGATCGCTGAGAGATCATTGGGTGATCAATAAGATCCTTGAGAGCTCCTTGCAGGATCACTTCCCTTTGGTGATGTTGGAGAATTTGTTTTGGACTGAAAAAACTTCAAGTAGACTGTGGCACACTGGTAGATCACTGAAAGATCTTGTCAATTGCTGTTCGTTGAGAGATCTGGCCATTTTTTTCAACACCCCATGCATAAAGGGGGTATAAGGTTGAGACCCACAGTGAAAAATTAAGGAAATAATCACTTTTTGAGGATGTTCATCCAGGTGTTTTATTTTGTAGAAAAGAATCAACTCCCCAATATAACACACAACCATTTTTATACCCCGCTGGTCAAAGGCCAAAGGGGTCAAAGACCAATGGGGGATTATGTTATGGGGCAGTCTGTCCATACGTCCGTCCGTCTGTCTATCTCACTTTTGTGGAGGAGGTCATCTTGAGTAAAAACCTCAACTAGTGAAATCAGAAGGCAGCAGCCAGATTGGTGGGGGAAGAAAATCGGCTGCCTACGTAACATCCATTGCATGGCCGTGCCACGGTCAACAGACATTTATTGCAGAAATAAAAGAAGACTGCTCTCAGTATCAAACTCATGTTAATAATCACCTTTCCTCTCAACAGAACTCCGGCAGCATAAAGCCTGACTAAAATGCTTACACTTCTTTTTTTGCTTTGTTTTTAAGTCACCAGTCTTTATATACTACATAGCGAGCTTGAGCACTGCTTTTCAGCCACTTTATACATAAAACCAGCCTTGAAAGGCGCCAGTGACAGCCTCACATCCCTGAGAAAGCTAAATGACCATCCAGAATAATGGGCTGCTGTTGCAGTCATGTCATCTGAGAGGCTGTTGTATTCCGGATTGACAGCAAGCAATATGACGGGGGTTTGTTTGGACATGACCCCGGGCGGTACACCATCCCCTGCTGCCGTGCAAAATGACACTGGGAAGGGGAGAGAGCACACAAGAACTGGTTACATGTGCCACTGAGAGAGGATCAAAGAGGCAGCCCCCTGAGAAGAAACGGCTAGTACTGCCAAAAAAAGGAAGACTGTGTACACAAATTTGATGACTGCAAATATTAGCCCAACAAACATCTCAAACTTAGACAATAGACAACTTTTTTCTTATAGACCTGCCTCCACCAGCACTGCTCTGAAGACTGGATCCTGTTGAAAGGCTAATAACTTGGTCAGGTGGTGTAAATAATAGAAACTGAACATTGCTGCTGAAGGAATTCCTAGCCAAATCACCTTTTAGTCTCATTTCAAGCTTTTATTCACCTTTCCTTTCTACAATAGACAATACATTGAACCTGTTATCCCAGTGTCCACTGTCATATGGCCCTTTTCCACTAGCACCTACTCAGCTCAACTCACCTCACCTCTACTCGCCCCAACATGGTTTTGGTCGTTTTCCATTACAACTGAGTCCACCTCAAAGTGAGTGGGTTCATTATAGCAAGGCGGCTCGTTATGTTGTTAACATGCTGACGATTTGCTCTCAGAAGCAAACTTAAGAGACAGCAAGTGCAAAATAGAAGCAGAGCACAGTGTTGACACTGATTGTTAGCTAGCTAGCTAACTAGCTAGCTCATTGTCTGCATACAGGAGAAATCGCCGATATCCTTGTTTGTTCAAAGTGAGCTTGCCACCAATGGGATAAATTACATAAAAGATGCTTAAAATCACAAAACATCATCCTCTATCACGGTTTCCAACAATGCCATGACCGAGGTTTTCAATGATGCCGTGGCCGAGTCGAGGCCACTCTCGCTCCCAGTCTTTTCTTTTTGACCCACTTTGGCCGTTGTGGTCCTTGCTGGTCCGGTAATGAGCTTTTAATGTCTGGTGGTACCTGTGAGAGGCCATCAGCTCGGAGACCTCCTGGTATACGTTTTCATTTCAGGTTGCTCCGTTTAGCTCCTTCTGGATTCTCTTGTCAGCCACCAAGCACAGAAAAGTCTGAAACTCGTTGTTGGACTACGGTGTTGATTTGTGTGTAGCCATTTATCTCACTGATTAACAGAGGAATAATAAAAACTCACACTTAGTGTTGCCGAATTTTACAAATGGCAGGTTTGATTCTTGTGAAGACGTCGCTCTCATGACTCATCCAGTGATGTTACGCCCTGGCCAATCAGTGGCCTGTAATCTGACATCACATTTTCAGCTTGATTCAGCTCGCTTGGAACTCCGGCTGAGTAGGTACTGAAAAAGTACCTAGTACCTGGTACAAGGTACTAATGGAAAAGCGTACAAATTGCGTAGAGTCAAAGCGAATCAGGTTGAGTAAGTGCTAGTGGAAAAGGGCCAATAGTTGCCTGTGAAAAATTACCACCAGGGACTGGAGGAAGCAGAACAACTACCCCCTTCCTGTTTTGGTCATGCAACCGAGCCTTCCAGGTTTGTAGTAAAAGATCTATACACAAATAAAATGTCCTAGCCACTAGAATCCATTTAATTTCATTGCAATAAGTTAAAGAAAATGCTTCTTTAATGGCAATGGTAATAAGACAATACCATGGAGTGGAATCTGAGGTGCACATTTTTTTCTTAAATTGGAACACACTTGTGCATACCCGTGCATGCCCATAGAAACCAAGTGTAAGCAAGCATTTCTGCATGCCCGTAGAAAGTTACTGTTACCACAGCAACAGAAACCATGGTGATGCCTGCCTTTAACCTTTGACATGGTTACCATGGTAACAGTAACCATGGTGAAACCTGCCTTTGATCTTTGACATCACCACTTGTTCAGTGATGCCTGCCTTTGATCTTTGATGATGTGTCTGCCTGGCAACAGTAACCATGGTGATGCCTCCGTTTGATCTATGACATCACAGTAACCATTCCTGCCTACTCCCTGAGCTAACTCCATGGCGCCCCATGGACGTTCATTAAAGATTTCCTCTCCTGAACGTTCGCATATTCGGGGAAGCTGAAATTCGGGGATGCACACCCTTGTAACCTCAGCAAAGCACGTATCAAATCTGAGGCCAGTCTGATGAACGATTAGGGAGACACGCGCAGAACACACACACACAGAGACAGAGATTTCTTGCATTATAATATGATGTACTGTTGTGTACCATTCAAATAAGATAAGATAAGATAAGATAAGATAAGATAAGCCTTTATTAGTCCCACAACGGGGAAATTCCAGGATTGCAACAGCACAGGGATAGCAACACTCAGAGCAACAATCAGAAGGCAAGAAAAAAAACAAGCAAGCAAGAGCAGCTAATATACATATGTACATATTACTATGAAATATATATATACACACACACACACAGTGCAGAGCATTGTAGCTGGATGGAATAAATATATGAATATATGAACACAGTGCAGAGCATTGTAGCTAGATGGAATAAATAAGTAAATATATAAACACCCACAGTGCAGAGCATTGCAGCTAGGTGGAATAAATATGCAAGTATATAAACACACACAGTGCGGAGCAATGTAGCTAGATGGAATAATATGTAGATATATAAAAACACAGTGCGGAGCATTGTAGCTAGATGGAATAATATGTAGATATATAAAAACACAGTGCGGAGCATTGTAGCTAGATGGAATAAATATATAGATATATAAATATAAACACACCCAGTGCTGAGCATTGTAGCTAGATGGAATAAATATGTAAATATATAAACACACACAGTGCAGAGCATTGTTGCTAGGTGGGATGAAACAGCATAACCGTCTACTTAGTTATCCTACATGGTATGATTATGTGCCCATACATATTCTCACCCTCCATAGCGACTGATATTTTCCTAGTTGTATGCCGGAGGGGACCATTGTGTAAGTCTATTGCATCTTTTGCATTCAAAAAACTATTAGTTTGTTACGTCTTTTTGCTATCTCTGCGAGCAGCCCTGCTTAGGTTGTACAGTCTGACAGCCGTTGGTAGGAAGGACCTACGAAACCTCTCGGTTGTGCACCTGGGATGATGTAGTCTGCTGCTAAATGAGCTCCTCAGTGCATTCAGTATGTCCTGCATAGGGTGGAACTCGGACTCCAGCAGAGATGACAGTTTAGCCACCGTCCTTCTCTCTCCTATCTCCTCCATCGGATCAAGGCGCTGCCCCAGGACAGAGCTAGCTTTCTTAATCAGTTTGTTCTTAATCAGTTTGTTCTTAATCAAATGGAAGTAATGCTCCAGCCAGCATGCCCATGTGGGCCCCCCCACAGGTAAAACTGGGCTGTCTCATGGGTCCCATGTGGGTTCCATGTTGGCTCCATCCGTGTTTGCCCACATGGACTTGGCATGTGCATTAAATCAAGCTGGGTCCCGCATGGGTTTAATGCAGGTGAGCAGGTTTCAGTGACAGTGGCGCCACAGGCAAAATTACAAGAGAAAAAGTCACAAATTTATGAGGAAAACAAAAGGAAAATTTATGAAAAAAAATAACAACTTTACTGGAAAAAAATAAAAATTGATGAGGAAAAAAATGAAACTAGGAGAAAAAGGTTGCAAATTTACAAGAAAAAAAACTGTTAAATTACTTGAAAAAATTACAAACCTACAGGAGAAAATTTGCAAATTTACAAGAAAAAGTCACAAATTTATGAGAAAAAAATAGAAAAAGTTGCAAATTTAACAAAAATGTAGCAGATATATGAGTAAATAAACTGAAAATTTATGAGAAAAGTTACAAATTTATGAGAAAAAAGTCACAAATTTAATACTAAAATTTTTGAGAAAGTTCAAAATTTACAAGCAGATGTTGCAAATTTATGGGAAAAAGTCACAAATTTACACGAAAATTAAAAATTTAGAATAAAAAGATACATTTATGAGAAAAAGTTGCAAGATTACAGAAAAAAAAAATTGCCCGTTTATGAGAAAGTTTCAAAATTACAAAAAAGTTAGCAATTTTGCAAGAAAAAAGTCACAACTTCTCAAGAAAATAAATTTGTGAGGAAAAAGTTGCAAGTTTATGGTACAAAAAGTTGCAAATTTACGAGAGTTTCAAATTATCAAGAAAAAAGGCATCAAATTTATGGGAAAAAGTCACAAATTTACAAGAACATGGCAAATTTATGAGAAAATATGTTGAAAATCGGTAAACAGGTTAAGTCCATGTGGGCAAACACAGATGGGGCCAACATGGAGGCCGCGGACAAACCCACATGGACCGATAAGACAGCCCATTTTAACCTGTGGAGGGGCCCACATGGACATGCTGGCTGGGACTGTTTCTCTTCTCACCAAACTGCAGTTCCTGTATTAGAACACGACGACCCCTCAACATACATGGTGCAGTTTTCAGGACTTTCTCTCACAGCCATCCCAGCCTGTAACCTCCATTTCGTTCATAGTTCAGTCTGTTGGTGGCTTCTTGGGCTGGGAGGAGGGTCGGTCCTGGCCACAAGCTGAAGGCTTGATTACAGTCCTGGCAAGAGAACAGAAAAGTGAGGGGCAGGCGGGATGGAGCATGATGGGGAAGAGGAGCAGGATGGAGGGAGCTCAGGCTTTGACTAAAAGCAGCTGTGGACAGGGATGGGGTGAAAGCTCTGTTTCTCTGCTGGTGTCTTTTTCTGTCTGTACTGCAGACTGGACTGGACGGTTGAAGTCTGACCCAAGGAGAGCTACACATACATGTGTTATACCCCCTCCTAACCTCACGTTTTGCCCAGGCTTATCCTAATTAATAAAAAAACAAGTTTATATTGTCTTTGGCTTGTTCTGCAGCATTCCCAGGTCTAGCAAGTTAACTTAAATACACTATTATACAACAGTTAGTTCCGACCGAGTAATTTGATTGGGTAATAGGGATTCCAGGAGTTACGAAAATCCATCATAATTGCACTCCAATGTTTCACTGGTTATGTATCACTCCGCTTCAGAGGTGTTCATGTAACCGTTAATTACTAACACTAATTTACTGTCAACTAACTCTCAGTGACAATTGCAATACTGTGTTGAATACCTTAAATTCCACGGTGAGGCGCTGTTTGAAAAGATTTCTTACCTGATCCAGAAGTCCCACCCTTTTGAAGAAAGCTTTATTCAGTTTACAGTCTGTCCTTGTATAAACATCGTGAAGCTATTTCACGTCTGTTTAAAAAAAAATAGGAAGTGCTAGAGTTGGATTTATTGTCTTGATTAACAAATCGTAATACCTTTGTGGTGATGGACTCGTTTCATCTGAAAATGCGAAGAGAAGTGTCATGTGTCTGAGTTCAGGTTTTCACTGAGCTCAGACCCTCAATTTATTTTGAGTGTTGTATGTCTGATTAGTTTAATTTTGTTAGTTTTCTGTATATACTTTGGAATTGTCTTCACTTGTGCCTCCCCTTTCCCCGACACTCCCTTCCACTGCTCACAGCCTACCCTCTCAGCTCAGCTGTGGGCAGTTGGTTAATTAGGCTCCTGCTCGCTCAGTGATTCACACCTGCAGCACATTTACCTGGGTGTATTTAGGCACTGCCGTTTGACTGTCTCAGTGCTGCTAGATTGGATGTCAGGACTGGTTTATCCAAGTTCTGTATACTCCACTTCACCAGTCTCTGAAACTGACTTCTCCTGAGCACTCCCTGCTCAGAGGCTTAATTTGTAAGTTATTATTGCTTTGCATTGTTTGGACTGTTGGCACTTTTTGCACTCTATGTTGTTTTCTTTAATAAATTGCACTAACACCATTCAGCACGTGGGTTTGTTCCTCTGCTCCAAAGGAGCATTCATGACAAAAAGTGAGTGAATTGTACTAAATCAATAGCATGCTAACTACTAGCCACCAGCTAGCTACTGGCATTGGCTATGTTTTGATCTTGGGTCTTCTGCAGTACCGACTCAACAGGTATACAGTATGTCTTATAAACACAATACTTTTGCACTTGACAATATTTAATTTGTTTACGCATGTGAAATGACAATAGATATCTTCATGCTGACTGAGATGTTTAGCATCAGTTACTGGCTACATTTAGAAGGGATGATTTTTTTCTCAGCTGCGCAAAATAACTGGTTAAACAAACAAATAATATTTTGTTCAGTATTGATGTTATTTAATACATTGTGCTTGCCAAACTGTTGCATCAAAGCAACACGCACTCAAGGTTGTTATGGTATCATGAATACAGTAACTATGGGTGTGATACATTGATACTGTACTCCCTCTCGTGTAATATTGCTTAATTAGCCTACCCAATTCTAATGTCTAAAAAATAGCAGGCAACATTAACAGCAGGGAAAGTTCTACCTGTACAATGGTGCAGCAGATTTTTAATGCTGGATCCAGGCCAGCCATGAGCCGGCAAAACTTTTTTTCCTTCCTGAGAACGCAGTCACCATTACCAGGAATACCAGCCAACTAACTTCTGCTGCATAGACCTCCAAGCTTTCCCCGGGCGCCCATAGCCGGTGTTCTGACATTGTGGCATACCTATCAGAACAGCACATCCTGGGTTTCTGTGCATGCATGTGCACAACAGAAATACACAGTGCTGAGCCAAAGTTCATCATTTCAGTATACCACCAGAGACCTCATACAGCTGACCGAATGCAAGCGTTATGTAATGTTAGAAATGTATAGAGTTGCATATTAATTCTGTTGTTGCCCTGTTATATATAACTGTAGTTTGAGTGTAGTTAACTTAAAATAAAAAAGTAAAAAAATGCTGTTGTACTGGAGGAAATTAGTGGTATATAGGTTGTTTTTGTGTGACTATAATTTTATTGACATCTAAGGTTTTTAGTATGTGAATGTATGATTGTCCTGTTTAGTTCTACCACTGTATTAAACTATAGGTATGCCATTCTGTCCGTGTAAATTAACCTATCAGAACATCATACCACTATTAAACTAGTATTCTTTTGTGTTAACTTAAATGGCCTCACAAACGGCCTCAGTTTGTGAGAACCCGGGACTGTGTGTCCGACACGATCATCGGTAGCACGGGGGCCCCCCAGGGAACGGTTTTGGCTCCCTTCCTGTTCACCCTTTATACTGCAGACTTCTCACACAACACAACACACTGCCATCTACAGAAGTTCTCTGATGACTCTGCGATCGCTGGCCTCATCTCCAACGGAGATGAAGCTGAGTACAGAGGGCTTATCCAGGACTTCGTGGACTGGTGCCATCGGAACTGCCTCCAGATCAACGCGAGGAAAACTAAGGAGCTGGTGGCAGACTGTTGCAGGCAAGGACAACCCCTCACAGCACCAGTAAACATCCAGGGAACAGACATCGAGATGGTGACATCCTGCAAGTACCTGGGTGTTCATCTGAACAATAAACTAGACTGGTCACACAATACTGACGCACTCTACAAGAAGGGACAGCGCAGGCTGTTCCTACTGAGGAGACTCAGGTTTTTTGGTGTACAAGGGGCACTGCTGAAGACATTCTATGACACGGTGGTGGCATCAGCCATCGCTTTTGGAGTGGTCTGCTGGGGCAGTGGCATTACAGCAGCCGATAGGAAGAGACTGAACAAACTGATCAAGAAAGCTAGCTCTGACCTGGGGCAGCACCTTGACCCAGTGGAGGAGATAGGAGAGAGAAGGATGGTGGCTAAACTGTCATCTCTGCTGGAGTCCGAGTTCCACCCTATGCAGGACATACTGAATGCACTGAGGAGCTCATTTAGCAGCAGACTACATCATCCCAGGTGCACAACCGAGAGGTTTCGCAGGTCCTTCCTACCAACGGCTATCAGACTGTACAACCTAAGCAGGGCTGCTCGCAGAGATAGCAAAAAGACGTGACAACCTAAAAGTTTTGAATGCAAAAGACGCAATAGACTTACACAATGGTCCCCTCCGGCATACAACTAGGAAAATACCGGTCGCTATGGAGGGTGAGAATATGTATGGGTACATAATCATACCATGTAGGATAACTAAGTAGACGGTTGTGCTGTTTCATTCCATCTAGCTATAATGCTCCGCACTGTGTGTGTTTATATATTTACATATTTATTCCATCTAGCTACAATGCTCCGCACTGTGTGTTTATATATATATTTATATCTTTACTCTATCTAGCAACAATGCTCCACACTGTGTGTTTATATATTTACATATTTATACTATCTAGCTACAATGCTCCGCAATGTGTTTATATATTCATATATCTATTCCATCTAGCTACAATGCTCCGCACTGTGTGCTTATATATCTACATATTATTCCATCTAGCTACAATGCTCCAGACTGTGTGTGTTTATATATCTACATATTTATTCCATCTAGCTACAATGCTCCGGACTGTGTTTATATATTTATATATTTATTCCATCTAGCTACAATGCTCCGGACTGTGTTTATATATTTATATATCTATCCCATCTAGCTACAACGCTCCGCACTGTGTGTCTATATATATATATATATATATATTGCTGGGACGCTGGGACCGACCGAGGGACAAAGAGCGTCTACTCCCTCTCACCGCTCCTCCACATCCACACGAGCGCGCACGCACCTCGTCCCCTCTCCACGACGGCGACCTCCAGGGCCGAGAACGCAGTGCGTGGACCAGAATGCACCATGACCCGGCACGAGCGAACGACAGCAACAGCCAAGACAGGGAGGACCATCGGCGCCGATGACGCTGACCTCCATCAAGCTCCCTGACCCTGACCTGCCTCGCGACAGCGGACCACCCACGCACCGAACCCCCGCACGCACACCAAGGGGTTACGAGGACAGCGCACCACGCACGGGACAATACCGGCTCCACAACACTGCCATCGTCCTCCGCCGCTGCACACGCCCGAGAAACACGGCTGACCGCCATCCTCAGAACCTTCAGGGCTGCCCACGCACCTGAAGCAGACACGCAGCCCGCACACAGGATTTTGTATGGGTCTCAGCCACGGCGCACAATGGGAATTCAGCCGTCAACTGTCCCCGAGGGCTTTAGGGCTGCGCCCGCACCTAAAGCCAACACGCCAAGTCCCTCACACAGCTTCAGCTCCAACTCTTGTTTTTTTCTTCATGGCTGCTACACGTCCTCGCAGGACTGAACCGCGAGGGGAGTCAGAGACAAATTTTTCTTCTCACAGCCGTTGTGGATCTCCACCACGTTCAATGGGACAGCCCCTCAACATCGGGGATCCACATGCAATTTTTGCGCGGCCCGGACAACTTCGCCGTCCCGGGCCGGCACTTGCTACCCCCACCCCCCTCCCTCCACCTCCGCTTGCACAGAGCTTTTCCCGCAGCTTGCTTCCAAAGCCGCATGATCGACGCCTCAGCCCCCTGCTGAGCCCTCTGGGGGGGGGAGTGGTGTGGGCGACCCCCACAGCCTACGGGTCAAGCAGAGGGCTCAGCTGGAGCAATTAGCATAACAGTGAGATGTATGGACTGATATCAATAGGCAGCCTCTCTTTGTCTAATTCTGGCACCAGTAATCCTGCTATTGATATGTGTGACTCTAATGCAAATGTCCATGCTTTACTGCTGTGCATGTATTGTCTGTAGCTGGGTATATAAGTCTACTGCATATCGCTTGCTCTCGCTTACTGCTTTTTGATCACTTGCATTGCCTGTTTGCTGACTAGAGACACAGGGCTCGCTCCAGCGCGCTCCCACAGCGCTGGAGCGAGTCTCGTGATGGAGGATGAAATAAACACCCTTTTAAACTTCACTTCGCCGTGTCCTGCCTGCACTTATTCCGTGCCTCCACACTGGGTTCCCTTATTTTATCCGCCACAATATGTACATATGTATACTTGCTGCTCTTGTTTTTTTCTCTTGCCTTCTGATTGTTGCTCTTAGTGTTGCTATCTCTGTGCTGTTGCAATCCTGCAATTTCCCCATTGTGGGACTAATAAAGGCTTATCTTATCTTATCTTATCTTATCTTATGTACCTACCGGAGCAACCAACCTTGTAACTGAGCTTGACCAGGTCTAACAAAGTAATTACCCAGATCAGTATAAAGCACAAAGCTCTGCTTTGCTCTTTATTTACCAGCACACACACAGATCTACATTTCCCATTTCTACTACAGAAAACCTATGACAACACTACAGGGCAGTGGGACAGTTGTTATTTTTCAACAAAGAGATGGTTTGTATTAATAAATTCAGCATAAGGTACAACTGGCTAAGTGTAAATTAGGTGCAAATTTGCATGAATAAAGGCACAAAAATATGATAAAATATGCCAATATAACATTTCAAAAAGGCACAGATTACATTTTAATTGTCCATCCATCCATCCATCTTCTACCGCTTTTCCGGAGGTCCGGGTCGCGGAGGCAGCAGCCCAAGCAGAGAAGCCCAGACCTCCCTCTCCCCAGCCACCTGCTCCAGCTCTTCAGAGGGGACACCAAGGCGTTCCCAGACTAGCTGGGAGACATAGTCTCTCCACCGAGTCCTGGGTCTGCCCCGGGGTCTCCTCCCAGTGGGACGTGCCTGAAACACCTCAAGTGGGAGACGTCCAGGAGGCATCCTAATCAGATGCCCATACCACCTCAACTGACTCCTTTCAATGTGGAGGAGCAGCGGTTCCACTCTGAGCCTCTCCCGGATGACTGAGCTCCTCACCCTATCTCTGAGGGTGAGTCCAGCAATCCTACGGAGAAAGCTCATTTCAGCCGCTTGTATCCGCGATCTCGTTCTTTCGGTCATTACCCAAAGCTCGTGACCATAGGTGAGAGTAGGAACGTAGATTGACTGGTAAATCGACAGCTTTGCCTTAGAACTAAGCTCCCTCTTCACCACAACAGACCGGTACAATGTCCGCATCACTGCAGATGCTGCTCCAATCCGTCTGTCGATCTCTCGCTCCATTTTCCCCTCACTCGTGAACAAGACCCCAAGATACTTAAACTCCTCCACTTGGGGCAGGAGCCTGTCCCCAACCCGGAGAGGACAATCCACCTTTTTCCGGCTGAGGACCATGGACTCGGACTTGGAGGTGCTGATTCTCATCCCAGCCGCTTCACACTCAGCGGCAAACCGTCCCAGCAAGAGCTGTAGGTCATTGCTGGATGAAGCCAACAGGACAACATCATCTGCAAACAACAGAGATGAGATCCTGTGGTTACCAAGCATGACACCCTCCATTCCCTGGCTGCGCCTAGAAATCCTGTCCATAAAAATTATGAACAGGACCGGTGACAAAGGGCAGCCCTGGCGGAGTCCAACTCTCACTGGGAATGACTCCGACCGAGTGTTGGCAATACGAACTAAACTCTCACAACGGTCGTACAGAGACCGAATAGCTCGTAACAACAAGCCCGATACCCCATACTCCCGAAGCACCCCCCACAAAAATCCACGAGGGACGCGGTCAAATGCCTTCTCCAAGTCCACAAAACACATGTAAACTGGTTGGGCAAACTCCCACGAACCCTCAAGAATTCTCGAGAGGGTAAAGAGCTGGTCCGATGTGCCACGGCCAGGACGAAAACCACATTGCTCCTCCTGAATCCGAGGTTCGACCAACGGCCGGACTCTCCTCTCCAGTACCTTGGCATAGACCTTCCCAGGGAGGCTGAGGAGTGTGATCCCTCTAAAGTTGGAGCACACCCTCCGGTCCCCTTTTTTGAAGAGAGGAACCACCACCCCGGTTTGCCATGCCAAAGGCACTGCCCCCGACCTCCACGCAATGTTGCAGAGGCGTGTCAACCATGACAACCCAACAACATCCAGGGCCTTGAGGTATTCGGGGCGAATCTCGTCCACCCCCGGGGCCCGGCCACCAAGGAGATTTTTAACCACCTTGGCGACCTCAGCCCCTGTGATAGGCGAGTCATCCCCCTTGTCCCCAAACCCTGCTTCCTCTGTGGAAGGCGTATCAGTGGGATTGAGGAGATCCTCGAAGTATTCCTTCCACCGCCCGACGATATCCCCAGTTGAAGTCAACAGTGTCCCATCCGCACCATACACAGTGTGGACGGGGAGCTGCTTTCCCCTCCTGAGCCGCCGAACAGTTTGCCAGAATCTCTTTGAAGCCGACCGAAAGTCTTGTTCCATGGCCTCACCGAACTCCTCCCATACCCGGGTTTTTGCTTCAGCAACCACCCGAGCTGCACTCCGCTTGGCCTGCCGGTACACCTCAGCTGCTTCGGGAGTCCCACAAGCCAACCAAGCTTGATAGGACTCCTTCTTCAGCTTAATGGCCCCCCTCACCACTGGTGTCCACCACTTGGTTCGGGGGTTGCCACCACGAGATGCACCGACCACCTTGCGGCCGCAGCTCTGGGCCGCCGCTTCAACAACAGAGGTGGAGAACATGGCCCATTCAGACTCCATGTCTCCAGACTCCCTCGGAATGTGGTTGAAGTTCTTCCGGAGGTGGGAGTTGAAGACCTCCCGGACAGGGGCCTCAGCCAGACGCTCCCAGCACACCCTCACTATACGTTTGGGTCTACCAGGTCTGAATGGCTTCCTCCCCTGCCATCGGATCCAACTCACCACCAGGTGGTGATCAGTTGACAGCTCTGCACCTCTCTTTACTCGGGTGTCCAAGACATACGGTCGCAGGTCTGATGATACGATAACAAAATCGATCATCGACCTGCGGCCTAGGGTGTCCTGGTGCCAGGTGCACATATGGACACCCTTATGCTTGAACATGGTGTTCGTTATGGACAGACTGTGGTTAGCACAGAAGTCCAATAACTGAACACCACTCGGGTTCAGATCGGGCAGGCCGTTCCTCCCAATCACCCCCCTCCAGGTTTCACTGTCGTTGCCCACGTGCGCATTGAAGTCCCCCAGTAGGACAATGGAGTCTCCAGGAGGAGCACCCTCCAGCACCCCAGTCACAGACTCCAAAAAGGGTGGGTACTCTGAAACATCATTTGGTGCATAGGCACAAATGATGGTCAGGACCCGTTTCCCAACCCGAAGGCGCAGGGAAGCAACCCTTTCGTCCACCGGGGAAAACTCCAATATAGAGGCAGCAAGGTGGGGCGATACAAGAATACCTACCCCTGCTCGTCGCCTCTCGCCCGGGGCAACTCCAGAAAAGGCCAAGCTCCAGCCCCTCTCCAGGAGACTGGTTCCGGAACCGGAGCTGTGTGTTGAGGTGAGGCCGACTATATCTAGCCGGTATCGCTCAATCTCGTACACCAGCTCAGGCTCCTTCCCCACCAGAGAGGTGACATTCCACGTACCAAAAGCCAGTTTAGAAAGCTTGGGATCAGTCCGCCAAGGTCTCCGCCTTTGACTGCCACCTAATCCACATAGCACCGGACTTCCATGATCCCTCCTGCAGGTGGTGAACCTACTGGAGGGCGGACCCATGTAACTCCTTCGGGCTGAGCCCGGCCGGGTCCCATGGGTGGAAACCTGGCCACCAGACGCTAGCCTTCGAGCCCCTCCCCCAGGCCTGGCTCCAGGGTGGGGCCCCGGTAACCCCATACCGGGCGGGGTACACTGAATCCTTGATATACAATTTATCATGAGAGTCTGTTGGATCGTTCTTAGTCTGGCCCTTCACCCAGGACCAGTTTGTCTTGGGAGACCCTATCAGAGGCAAATTGCCCCGGACAACATAGCTCCTGGGATCACTGGGGCACGCAAACCCCCCCACCACGATAAGGTCACGATCCATGAGGGGGACATTTTAATTGTATTGAATACAAATTTGACCAGCATCCAGATGAGCATTGAAAATTTGCAATATAAAACTTGAAAACTTACAAGAGAAAAATTACAAATTTATGAGTAAAAAGGCTGCATATTGGTATGAAATTTTTTTTTCTTATCTACAAAAAAGTTGCACATTTACAAGAAAAACAACACAAATTCATGGGAAAAAAGTTTTGCAAATTTATAGGAAAAAGTGTGTGTGTGTGTGTGTGTGTGTGTGTGTGTGTGTGTGTGTGTGTGTGTGTGTGTGTGTGTGTGTGTGTGTGTATATCATCATTATAGCAGTCTGTCGGGGACGACAATGACTGTTTCATTTAGGTCTGAGCAGATTCCTCCACACAGCTCTGTCCTTCGCCTTCCGCTGCCAGGAACTCCTGACCTTGTTAACCCGGGCGACGTCCGAGCCGGTATGAGTTGCTCTCTGAATGACCATTTCATGAAACTGCTTGCAAAGTGTTTGAGTACCGCTAGCTTTTGCTGGACTAGTGGCACATTCTTGGCAGATAGAGGTATTATCAGTGGCAAGGACAGGCAAAGACAAACTGACTTCAGTATCTGTTGCAGTGACTGACCAGATGATAGGTTTGTTTATCTCTGCTCTTTGTGTAGTGCATGTCACGATGCACCAACTGGCAAAAGTCCACCACAGACCTTGCAACAGATGTGCTTATCTGCCAGGATGTCCAGTCTCACCCCGTGTAACTGGGAGTGGTCCACCACAGACCTGTGACAGATATTGTTTTATACACATACACATATATACATACACATATACATATGCAACAGCACAAGGTAAGTAACCACACGAAGGGGCACGTTTGACAGTTTATTAATTTGCAAAACAGCGCACAGCTTAAGGAAACAGTCACTCGCCAAAAGAATCCACCTGTGGAGAGAAGACGAGAGCTGTGAGTGGAGGAACGGAGTAAGGGGAAATGGGTGAGACAAATTGCACTTACTTGGGTTCCGGGGAAGAACCGGCAGGACTCCAGCTGTGAATAGACAAACCAGTAAGGTAGGGGGAATGAGCTGATGGTGACTGACTGGGTGGAGGTTGTGAGCCAAGGGATTATGGAGATGTGGCAGGAGAGTGCACACAGTCCTGGAGACACACCCGCACAATGGCAGCAACCTGAAGGAGAGAAGAAAACAAGGTGAGACAGCATGTCTAACTTGTTTGTAATTATACTTGCTTGTCTTAGCATGGGCAGTATACCCAGATGAGCCAGCATTGAATGCACTGAGAGAGCCTCCTTAAGTATGCTGGCTGATGAGCAGGCACAGGTGCGTCTTCTGCCTCAGGTGCCATGATGAGTTGGTGAAGATGAGGCAGGCCGGGAGGAGCACGCTCTCGCTGTCCATAACAGGGCCCCCCCTTCTAGGAGCGCCTCCTGGTGGTCCGTAGGGGTTTTCCGGGTGAGCACGGTGGTAGGCCCGGAGCACTTCCTTGTCCAAGACCCGCCACGTGGGAACCCAGGACCATTCCTCTGGGCCATAGCCCTCCCAGTCCACTAAGTACTGAAGGCCCTAGCCCCAACGGCAAACATCCAGCACATGGTGTACAGTGTAGGCGTGGTGGCAGTCGATGATCCGGGGAGGAGGAGGCGGCTTCGGGGGGGGGGGGAGGTTATAGAGGGGACTGGCCGAGAGGGGCTTGATGTGAGCGACATGAAACGTTGGGTTCACCCGTAGGGTCGGCTGCAACTTAAGCTGAACCAACGCGTCATTAATCACCCATGAGATGGTGTAAAGACCCAGGAAGCGGGGGGGACAGTTTCTTTGACTTAACTTTAAGAGGGATCTGGCTGGCTGCCAGCCAGACCTGCTGCCCGATGACATACCTGGAGGCAGGAACCCACTTCCTGTCTGCGGCAACCTGGATGTGTTCTGTGGAGTGGGCGAGGGCAGCCCGAGTAGACCTCCAGACGCGCCAGCAGCAACGAGCATGGACCCCCACGGATGGAACTGTGACCTCCCTCTCGGCCATAGGAAGAAGTGGTGGTGTGTAACCCAGCGACACCTCGAACGGGGTGAGTCCAGTAGCAAAGGAGACGGCTGAGTTTAGAGAATATTCTTCCCAGGTCAGACGTGTGCTCCACGATGAAGGGTTATCGGCTGCTACACACCGCAAGGCAGCGTCCAGGGACTGGTTGGCGTACTCCGCCTGCCCGTTTCTCTGAGGATGATTACCAGAAGAAAGGATCACCGTCGTTCCCAGAGTCCGGCAAAAGGCCCTCCAGACCTGGGAAGTAAATTGAGGACCCCAGTCAGACACAATGTCCACAGGGATGCCGTGGATGCGGATAACATGATCTGTGAGGAGGACCGCTGTCTCCAAGGCCGAGGGGAGCTTCGGGAGGGCCACCAGATGAACAGCCTTGGAGAAGCGATCCACAATCGTGAGGATCACCATCTTGCCGTGGGAGGGGGGAAGTACAGTTACAAAATCCACGACAATGGGGGACCACGGACGATCAGGGATGGGAAGAGAATGGAGGAGTCCAGATGGAGGGGAGGAGTCAGATTTTCCCCGGACGCAGGTCTAACAGGCTCTGACATACTGCCGGACGTCCGGGTGATCCCCTGGGTGACAGGCGTTAAGACTGGTGTGACCCCACTGGATGACATCCCTGCGGAGGGCGGCCGGGACATACAGACTGTTCCAGGGGCACCCTACTGGCACAGGCTCCTGGGACTGGGCCTGGTGGACCCTCTGTTCGATATCCCAAGTAAGGGCTCCAAGGACGCAAGAAGGTGGTATGATGGTTGGGGGGGGGCACCTCCCTGGAATCAAACTGGTGCGATAGCACGTCCGGTTTGGTGTTCCGGGTGCCAGGCCGGTACGTGATGGTAAAATTAAATCGCTGGAAAAATAGAGCCCAACGAGCCTGTCTGGCATTCAGTCAGCGGGCCAACCACAAGTACTCAAGGTTCTTGTGGCTGGTCCACACAACAATGGGGTGAATAGCCCCCTCTAACCAATGCCTCCACTCCTCCAATGACAACTTAAAGGCAAACAGCTCTCTGTCCCCCACGTCATAGTTCCTCTCGGCCGGCGTAAGCCAACGAGAGAAATATGCACACGGACGGAGCTTCTGATCGGGGTGTGTGTGCTGCGACAGCACAGTGCCAACCCCTGAATCAGATGCATCCACCTCATGGACAAACTGGAGCTGCATGTCGACCTGGGCCAAGATTGGTGTTTCCGTGAACAGGCGTTTTAATTTTACAAATTGCCTGTTCAGCTGCCTCAGTCCAGCAAAAGGGGACCTTAACAGAGGTCAGCTGTGTCAAGGGCAGTGCCACCCCACTTTAGTTCCTGATGATCCTGCAATAAAGGTTTACGAACCCGAGGAAGCATTGGAGCTCCTTACGGGAGTGGGGAGTTGGCCAGTCCAGCACTGCCCTCACCTTGGCCGGGTCGGCAGTCAGTCTCCCTTCAGCCACTATGAAGCCCAAGAAGGTGGTTGATGTAGTGGAGAACTCACACTTCTCGGCTTTGACAGAGAGTTGGATCTCCAAGAGCCGTTGTAAAACGGCCCTGACATGGGCTTCATGTTCCTTTGGCAAGCGGGAGAAAATTAGAATGTCATCCAAGTAGACAAAAACGAATTGGTAGAACATATTGCAGAGGATGTTGTTAATTAACTGCTGGAAGACGGCGGGGACATTAGTGAGCCCAAAAGGCATCACTAAGTATTCGAATTGCCCCTGGTGAGTTTTAAAAGCCATCTTCCATTCGTCGCCCTTGCAAATGCGGATCAGATGGTAAGCATTCCTTAAGTCTAACTTGGTGAATACCCATGAGCGCTGAAGGAGCTCGAATGCTGAATTAATCAAAGGCAGAGGGTACTTGTCTTTGATGGTAATTGCACTGAGCTCCCGGTAGTTGATGCACAGGTGCAACGAGCCATCCTTCTTTCCGATTAAGAAGAATCTGGCTCCGAGTGGAGCCGAAGATGGCTGAATAAGGCCGAAGTTCAGCGATTCCTTTATGTACTTATCCATCGCCTCTCCCTCCAGGCCAGAAATACTGTATAACCGACTGGACAGCAGCCTCGCCCCAGGGATGAGGTCTATAGCACAATCATAAGAGTGGTGAGGTGGCAGCGACAATGCTCTTGATTTGCTAAAGACCTCTCTTAAATCGTGATAAGCCCGGGGAACGAAGCTGAGGTCTGGTGGCTCGACCGGGGGGAGGAGATGGTTTTTTGATCCCAATTAATTATTGGGTTGTGCCTCCGGAGCCAAGGGTAACCAAGGACCACCCGGGAAGATGAAACAGGAAGAACCAGGAACGAGAGCTCCTCCTGATGGTTCCCGGAAAGGAGGATGGAAATCAGCACCGTGCTTTGGGTGACTACCGTGACCTCTCGGCCAAATATGGTAGTGATCCTCTGATCACAGGGCAATTTACATGTGGGAATACCCACCTGCCTAACGAACTGGGCAGAAACAAAATTGCCGTCAGACCCTGAATCAACCAGCACCATAGTCCTCCTCTCGACCCCCCCCCCGCAATTGCCTGAGGGCCGAAATTGAAAAATTACCAGAGGGAGTAGATTTAGTCTGCCCATGACAGGTTCGGTACGTACCTTGGTTTTAAGGCCACGGTTTGGTTCATTTTCAGTACAGTTTGGAAACAAAATGCAAAACATAAAACTGCTTATCTTTTGTATAAGCGGGAACAACTTTGACAAAAACAACTGCAAACTGCCAGCAGTTAATTCTTGAATAAATAAAATGTATACAGTAAAACTAATTTATTTTCTTTTTAGAACTATGCAGACAAGTGCAACAATAGAAGTTTGAATAGTCTGAATTATTCTTTTATTTTTAGGAAATTTAAGTTCCTTATTGCCTGAAGCAATGTTTTTAACCAGGATGCTCTGGTATGTTCAGGTTTCTGTGGGAAATTAATTATCAAATTTCACTTGTTAATTGGTCAAAAAAATTGCAAATAATTTGTCATTGTTGTGTATAGGTTCTGAAGGTACCCGTGCACAACAACAGCAAATTATTTCCAATTTTTTGGACAATTACAAAGTTAAATTGAATAATGTCCCACAAAAATCTGAACATACCAGGGCACCCTTGAAAAAAACCTGGCCTAAAGTGCAGCATTAACAGATTTAGCTTTTCTTTAAAGGATGGTATTATTTTCTGGCTGAAGTGGGCACAACAAGGAACTTCATACCAGGGCTCAGTTACCTTCAGCATGTGTTTAAACCCGGTGTTCTTAACAGCTGAATATGGCCTTAGAGTTGCTGCTATAAAAACACCAGTGGCATTTGTTGTTGCTTTGGCTCGGTCTGAAAAGCCCTGGAGAGGCTGTCTAAATGCCGCTGGAAGCTGCGCCTGTACTGCGTTAGTCTTTTTTTGTGCTTCTTCTTTTTTTCGTGCTGCATGTTCACGTGGTGCTGTTTCAAATGAGTTAACAAGTTCAACATACTGCCAAAAGCGTATCTGATGCTGTTTTCGTCTTATTCACTTGCCTTGGTCCGTCTTCAAGCTCTGGCTGCTCTGTACAGCAAGCAAATGACGTTCCCTGTGCTCAGCTGTTTGTTTACATGTCCAGCGCGAGGCAGTTACACTTCATGTCCGTCACTCAACATGGTCCGTGTGGAACTTCGGTATGACTCTGCACCGAAACGAAGGTGCCATACCGAATATGAATACATATACTGTTACACACACATATACACACATACACACACACACACACATATACACTACCGTTCAAAAGTTTGGGGTCACTTAGAAATTGCCTTATTTTTGAAAGAAAAGCACTTTTTTTCAATGAAGATAACTTTAAACTAATCAGAAATACACTCTATACATTGCTAATGTGGTAAATGACTATTCTAGCTGCAAATGTCTGGTTTTTGGTGCAATATCTACATAGGTGTATAGAGGCCCATTTCCAGCAACTATCACTCCAGTGTTCTAATGGTACAATGTGTTTGCTCATTGCGTCAGAAGGCTAATGGATGATTAGAAAACCCTTGTGCAATCATGTTAGGTCTGCAATGCTGTAATTGCTGAAAATGGAGGATTCTTTGACAAAAGCAAAGTTTGAAGGAAAAAATTATTATTTCAAATACAAATCATTATTTCTAACCTTGTCAATGTCTTGACTATATTTTCTATTCATTTTACAACTCATGGTGGTAAATAAGTGTGACTTTTCATGGAAAACACAAAATAATTGTCTGGGTGACCCCAAACTTTTGAACGGTAGTGTATATATACCGTCATGTGAAAAAATTAGGATACCCCATTAAATATTCAGTTCTTTATTAAGAAATGTTCACATATCTATGTCTAACCTTGTTTTTGTTTTTATTTGCATTTTTTAACACTCATATATTTATTTTAGCCATTTTAAGTTGGAATGAATGTGGGGTGTCCTAAAAAGATGGGGGGTGTCCTTATTTATTCCTCACTATTTGTTTAGAATTTCATTTTACAGAAAATTTGAAAAAAAGTCTTCACTTCATTTTTAATTGTTTAGTTGTATTACATGAATGTCCCAGTATTCTTAACATTGCTATCACATATCCATAAGTCCAAATATGTAAAAAAACAAAACAAAACAAAACACAGGCTTATACACAGTGCCCTAATTTTTTCATGACTCTGTGTGTGTGTGTGTGTGTATCTATCTATCTATCTATCTATCTATCTATATATATATATATATATATATATATATATATATATATATATATATATATATATATATATATATATATATATATATATATATATATATATATATATATATATATAAACACACACACATACAGGGCTTGACATGAACTTTTTGCTCACCAGCCACAGTGACTAGTGATTTTCCAAAGTTTCTAGCCACTCAGCCTTTTCACTAGCCACAATTGTGTGGTTGGAAAATTATGTTTAAAATGATCAGATTTGACTATTGCATGGTAAAGTTTACTTGAACTAAATTTACAGCCTTTTTAAATGTAAATGACCCTTATACATACATACACAAAAATAGCAAGAGAAGCACTGTTTAATTATTAACAGCAGTAAATATTGTAAAGCAGTCGAGAAAAATATTTGTAACATGAGAGTGAAGTACAAGTCAGAAATTTACTAGAAAGAAAGCTGTAAATTCAGAGAAAACCTTGGACCTCCTGACGGGCTGTTTTTGGCCCGTGGGCCGCATGTTTGACACCCCTGGACCAGCACATTAAAAATGCACAATTAGAAGTTTTACTTCCATGAAACAGCTGCATATCACATATATCATAGATAATCACAGATAAACAAAAGTTCACCTCAGAAGAAGCTTCATTTGCTCTCTACAGCAACATAAAGTTTAGTCACTTTTTCTCTCTCATATGAAAACTTAAATTTGCACAACTGCGGACAGTAAATGGGAACTTCTTGCTCTAAAATTAATCATATTTAATCACAGAGGTGGGAGCTGATGTGGGGGGAGAGCCCAGGTTATTCTCACCGCTGGGACAACAGGAGATCAGGGACAGTTGTCCCCGTGATCTGATCACTGAGAGGGGCTGCTCTGTTCATCGCCGTTTCTCTCCAGACTGGAAGGAAAATGAGCCGAGCTATGGAGGCAGAGTCCTGCGCTGCAGCTGGCTGACAGTGGACCAGTGAGAATACACTGTGTGTGCAGATAATGTTTATGGGAGTTGTAGTTTTGTAGTCTCACTTTGCGATAGGTTTATTAATTAGATGTCGTTTGCAGTGTTGGGGGTAGTAACTCAAAAAAGTAATCATTACAATTACTAGTTACTTTTTAAAAATATATTCCCTTACTTTACTTAATTACTCATTGTCAAAAGTAATCAATTACAGATTACTTTTAGATTACTTTCAGATAGTGTCAGTGAAATATACCATATTTCCACATAAGTTAAACTGTTTATGCCCAAACTAGACATTTTTATAGCCTATACTAACAAATAAGACAAAGAAAAAGCTTTTTTACTCTTGTGTCTTTAATGTAAAATTAAAATCTCCCTGATGGCACTTAACAGAAATGTAAAACAGTACTGAGAATATGATCCAGTGGGTGGTCATGCCTAAACAGCTTTTACTGTGGCTAGTCCAAATGTCAGCAGTTGTTGACACATACTCCAAGCTCTCGAATGCTTTCTTTAGCTCAGTGTTCATCTTAATATAACATTTGTCTAGGTAGTTAGCAAAAGTTTTCCTGTCCAAAGGCGGGAGGCTGTTTCTTCTTATAGATATTTTACTTGGTATATTTCTGAAAGACAATGATTCAACAGTCAAAACAGGCAACATTTCCTCCACAATGTACGCTGCAACAAGCCTATTTATCAATGCTTTTGTCCATACCTATAGTTGAAAATCAAGCCATGGCTGCTTGACTGGTGGAACCTCGCTTTTTTCCACAGTCACCAGGCGCTCCTCGCTCGCCAGCAGCCACCTACAGCCAAGATACAGCCACCCAGGTAAAAGAGGCCGGACTTAGGTGCCCGCTATTTATACGAGCGTAATGACAGAAACGGAAGTGTGCTTCTTCTACTGTTTATTGGCAGCGCAGGCATTTTGTAAGTCGCTAAAAAGAAATGCTAGTAACGCGATCTTTATTGGATTAATAACTGTAACCGGATTACTATATTTATCAGATTAACGTGTTACATTGCTGTGTTACACCAAACAGTAATCAGATTACTGTAACCCCCAACACTGGTCGTTTGAGAAAACAACTCCCCAAAATGGCTAGTGAGAGTCACTGTCTTACCCGCCACAGCCGAAATATACCCACCAAGGGTGGGAGGTCGGGTGTTAATGTCAAGCCCTGTATACAGTGGTGTGAAAAGTGTTTGCCCCCTTACTGATTTCTCATTTTTTTGTATGTTTGTCACACTTAAATGTTTCAGATCCTCAAACAATTTTAAATATTAGACAAAGACAACACAAGTAAACACAAAATGCAGTTTTTAAATGAAGGTGTTTATAATTAAGGGAAAAAAAATCCAAATCTACATGGCCCTGTGTGAAAAAGTGATTGCCCCCTAAACCTAATAAGTGGTTGGGCCACCATTAGCAGCAACAACTGCAATCAAGCACTTGCGATATCTGGCAATGAGTCTTTTACAGCGCTGTGGAGGAATTTTGGCCCACTCATCTTTGCAGAATTGTTGTAATTCAGCCACATTGAAGGGTTTTAGAGCATAAACCGCCTTTTTAAGGTCACACCATAGCATCTCAATCAGACTCAGATCAGGACTTTGACTAGGCCACTCCAAAGTCTTCATTTTGGTTTTTTTTAGCCATTCAGAGATGGACTTGCTAGTGTGTTTTGGATCATTGTCCTGCTGCAGAACCCAAGTGTGGTTCAGCTTGAGGTCATGAACAGATGGCCGGACATTCTCCTTCAGGATTTTTTGGTAGACAGCAGAATTCATGGTTCCCTTTACAACAGCAAGTTTTCCAGGTCCTGAAGCCGCAAAACAGCCCCAGACCATCACACTACCACCACCAGATTTTACTGTTGGTATGTAATGGGATTCACACCTTCCAAAAAAGTTCAGCTTTTGTCTCATCAGTCCACAGAATATTTTCCCAAAAGTCTCTGGGATCATCAAGATGTTTTCTGGCAAAACTGAGACGAACCTTGATGTTCTTTTTGCTCAGTAGCGGTTTTCATCTTGGAACTCTGCCATGCAGGCCATTTTTGCCCAGTCTCTTTCTTATGGTGGAGTCATGAGCACTGACCTTAACTGAGGCAAGTGAGGCCTGCAGTTCTTTGGATGTTGTTGTGGGGTCTTTTGTGACCTCTTGGATGAGTCATTGCTGCACTCTTGGGGCAATTTTGGTCGGCCCACCACTCCTGGTAAGGTTCACCACTGTTCCATGTTTTCCTCATTTGTGGATAATGGCTCTCACTGTGGTTCACTGGAGCCCCAAAGCTTTAGAAATGGCTTTATAACCTTTTCAAGACTGATAGATCTCAATTACTTTGTTTCTCATTTGTTCCTGAATTTCTTTGGATGGCAGCATGATGTCTAGCTTTTGAGGATCTTTTAGTCTACTTCACATTTTCAGGCAGGTCCTATTTAAGTGACTTCTTGATTGAGAACAGGTGTGGCGGTAATCAGGCTTGGGTGTGGCTAGAGAAATTGAATTCAGCTTTCTAAAGATGTGATAAACCACAATTCAATTCAATTCAACTTTATATATATATATATATATACAGTATATATATATATATACGTATATACGTATATATACAGTATATATATACAGTATATATATATATACAGTGCAATTTCACAACAACAGACATCTCATAGCACTTTCAACTGTAGCGGAAACCCCACAATTGCAGAAACTTGCACCAATTGAAGAAAGACCCCAGCAATCAGGCGATCCCCTTGTGAGCAAGCATTTGGTGACGGTGGAGAGGAAAAACTCCCTTTTAACAGGAAGAAACCTCCAACAGAACCAGGATCAGGGTGGGGCAGTCATCTGCTGTGACTGGCTGGGGGGTGAGGGGCTAGAGAAGAAGAAGAAAAGAACAGACGTGTAGAGAGCAAACAGCACGACGGGGACTCAATCTATGGGAGAGAACAAACAGATGTTAATGACCAGCAAAAATATTTCATTGAGCGTGAAGAAAGGAGTGAAGCCCAGTGCATTGTTGGAGGTCCCTCGGCTGTCTAAACCTATTAGCAGCATAACTAAGGGAGGGTTCAGGGGCACATGATCCCACCCTAATTATAGGCTATATCAAAAAGGAAGCGTTTAACCCTATTCTCAAAAACAGAGATCGAGTCTGACTCCCGAATCCAGATTGGCAGCTGGTTCCAAAGGAGAGGAGCTTGATAACTGACGGCTCTGCCTCCCATTGTACTTTTGGAGATTCTAGGTATTACAAGTAATCCAGCATTTTGGGAGTGCAGTGCTCTGTTAGGATAATACAGTAGTATCAGATCTTTTAAATAAAAAGGGGCCTGATTATTTAGAGCTTTGTAAGTAAGAAGAAGGATTTTAAACTTAATTCTAAACTCTATGGAAAGTCAATGAAGGGAGGCCAGAACCGGAGAGATATGATCTCTCTTTCTAGTACCTGTTAAAACTCTTGCTGCAGCATTTTGGATCAGCTGAAGACCTTTTAAAGATGTTTTAGGAAAACCTGATAATAAAGAGTTACAATAATCAAATCTAGAGCTAACAAAAGCGTGGATTAGTTTCTCAGCATCACTCTGAGACAAGATGATCCTAATCTTGGCAATATTATGCAAATGATAGAAGGCAGTCTTAGAAACAAGTTAAATATGTGAATTAAAAACAGATCTTGATCAAAAATAACTCCAAGGTTCCTCACAGAACTATTAAGAGAAAGAGTAATCACATCTAAACTAAGACTTTGATTTGGAAAGGTATTTCTAAGGTTTTTTGGACCCACTAGAATGACTTCAGTCTTATCTGATTTTAATAGCAGAAAATTACAAGTCATCCAAGCTTTGATTTCCTTAAGACAGGCTTCTAACTTGGCTAATTGATTACTATCATCTGGTTTCATTGACAGGTATAATTGTGTGTCATCTGCATAACAATGAAAATGTATACAGTGTTTTCTAATAATGTTGCCTAGCTTAGGCATATATAAACTAAAAAGAATAGGGCGTAGTACAGATCCCTGTGGAACTCCGTGACTGACCTTAATGTTTAATGGTGGTGGTGGTGGTGGTGGGGGGGGGGGGGGGTGTCACTTTTTTACACAGGGCCTTGTAGGTTTGGATTTTTTTTTACATTAATAATAAACACCTTCATTTAAAAACTGCATTTTGTGTTTACTTGTGTTATCTTAGTTTAATATTTAAATTTGTTTGATGATCTGAAACATTTACGTGTGACAACCATACAAAAAAATGAGAAATCAGGAAGGGGGCAAGCACTTTGTCACGTGTGTGTGTGTGTGTGTGTGTGTGTGTGTGTGTGTGTGTGTGTGTGTGTGTGTGTGTGTGTGTGTGTGTGTGTGTGTGTGTGTGCGCGTGTATCCATCTTCTTCCGCTTAATCCTTTTCGGGTCGTGGAGGGCCTGGAGCCTATCCCAGCATCTTTGGGCGAGAGGCAGGGTACACCCTGGACAGATAGCCAGTCCATCACAGGGCCAACACAGAGAGACAGACAACCATTCACTCTCACATTGATACCTATGGACAATTTAGAATCCCCAGTTTGAGACCAATTAACGTAACGTGCATGTTTTTGGCATGTGGGAGGAAACCGGAGAAATCCCAGAGTAAACCCACGCAGACACGGGGAGAACATGCAAACTCCACACAGATCACTGTTGGTCAGGGGCTGGGATCGAACCCAGGATCCCCCGACCAAGGGTGAGTTGCTGTGCTTCCGCAATGTGTGTGTGTGTGTGTGTGTGTGTGTGTGTGTGTGTGTGTGTTGCATTTCAGCTTAGAACTGGTGTTTGAAATTCATTTTATTCAGTATGTAACATGATTTCTAAAAAAGGGTTATGGTGGTAATGGGGGTGATTTCTTCTTTTTTCCAGGTTAGGAGGGAATGTCCCCCTGTTCCTGCCATGATTTATGCCTCTGAATGGGGATGGGGGGATGGCAGGTTAATAAGGGGGATGATGTTGGGTCATTTTGCTGACAAGGGGGACAAATCCTCCCCTCTTCAAATCATCTACCGCTAGAGGGATATGTCCACATCGGCCCCATACTTGACATAAAAATCTGTTATAATGGCAAAAATATGGTGAGAGAAAACCAGTTAAAAACTCAACCAACTACAAAGTGATCCTATCAGTGGTTCAGCAGACTGTTTTCATTTTAGCTCCTATTTATTTGAAACAACAAGAGAAACCAAAGAAAAAAGGTGAACAGCTACTGCAACAATGCTGCCAGACTAATGACACATTTAGTCCGAGAACTCGGCAGTATTGAGGAGATGAACGCCGTGAAGATGCTCTGCGAGGCTAAATTTGTTCAGTGGATTTACATGTGTAAATAGCCAATGACTCCCACTCTTTTCCTCAATACCCAGGACTTGGGGGAGGAGGTGGGGCGTTTGTGCGCAGGGAATACGGGCAACAGTCTACAGTGTCCTAGCTCAGTGGAATTTTTTTTTCACACTCCCACAAACCTTCTGTCAAATCAACATTATCATGGGAGTGAGTCGAAGAAAAGATGGCAGAGGAAGAGGAGATCTTTCTGCACCTCTTCTTCAGAAGTAAACATACTTTGATTTTAAGAATGCTTGTATTTACCTGTGGAGTTCTAGTTGTCTTGTTACACCGCCTGTCAAAAAAAGTGAGGCATTCTAGTATTTCACTGGACATTCATCTTTAGTGTTGAGCTTAAACACGGGCTATTTCAGAGACAAATCGCCCATCCCAGCCAGCATGCCCATGTGGGCCCCACTATAGGTTTAACTGTCCCATGTGGGTTGCTCCGCGGGTTTCAGGTTGGCCCCGTCTGTGTTCGCCCACATGGACTTCACCTGTGGTGCAGGAGAGCAGGTGATGTGTTTAGCAGATCCTTCAGCAGCTTTCAGGGACACTTGCTCCACAGGCAAAACTGTGAGGGGAAAAAAATCACAAATTAATGAGAAAAAAGTCACAAATTTATGAGAAAAATATGAAAATTTAGGAGAAAAGTTGCAAAACAGGAAAACATTTGCAAGTTTACAAGAGAAAAGGCACAAATTTATGAGGAAAAAATCTGAAACGGTTGCAAATTTTAAAAAAGTAGAAAATATGAGTAATTTGAAAATTTACAAGAAAAAAGTTACAAATTTATGAGGAAAAACTGCAAGTAAAAAAAGGTGGTTAACAATAGAACTTGTCAGTGTCCAAATATATTTGGCCCTAACTGTAAGTGCTTCAGGATGGAGTTTGGTTTGGTTAGCGCAAAGACAAGAAGAAAAGGACCAATGAGGAAGCCTAAAAAGGGCATTTCATTCAGCGGCCTGGACGACCCGATTCACCAAAACTGGAGGCAAACAGAGGGTCATCCTCCAAGGCCAAGGTTCGGCACCCGGCCTGGAAGTGGCACGCACTTAAGCCCAGATGAAATGGCTTTTCTTTGGGAGCAGGGCTTTAATGTGAAGATAACATGTTGTTGTTTGGAGACGTTGAGACCCAATCTTAAGTATCCCTCTTGAATGTGAATCATCTCATTACCAGGCTTTCTCACACTGAGATAATGTGAAGCATAATGTGTTTTATATCATCATGGTATGAAGCAGGGCCAGCAGTGCACTGTGTAAAATCCCCTTCAGTGGCATTATTTTGGTCGTCACAAGCATAAATTTGGATGTGAGGAACATCAAAGCCCCCATATAAATGCCTTTCTCTTCATGTTGTCATCCTATCTTTGAATCACTCCCCCTCCCCCCCAGGGCCATGGTTATTTACATTTTCAAATCTGCATTTTTCATATAGATCTGTCTGCCTCTGATTTTAATATCAGTGATGTTTCCCACGACACCTTTTGTTTTATTATGCATTATGAATTTCTTCTCCTCTCACTCCTCCCTCTCTCTCTCTCTCTCTCTCGCCTCCATCTTTTTCTAATCCCTATCCCCCACACAAGGCTTATGAGTCCCAGTGTTTTATCATGGGGAGAGAGATTTATCATTTCAATCTCATTTCAATAAATAAAATAATCTCTCTTCTCCTGTACGTGACAGCAGCTAATAGTATTTTGTTATCGTGGAGTGAAACTTTGCAGACTTGGTGCACTTGCTGAAATGCTTTGCATTGGCATTCTGCGGCGGCCTATGGTAGCAACGCCTGCATATTGTGATGAATTCTTATCGTGTTGTGGCACTAGTGCATTCAAAGAAACGTTGACTCCGGCCCACCTGATTACGGTAAAGTGTGATCCAAACATCCGAACATTTTAACACCGATTCAGTGTAGTGTTCCTGTGTTACAACACGCACTCGTCGGTTGTTACGTTGTCATCCGGAGGTTAAAGACGACATCGTGGTTGCTGCTTAACAATTAAATGAATAGTGCACTTATCGCATTTGGTTTGTACCTCTTTTCAGCTGCAATCTAGTCCGTCTCTTGTACCAATTCGGTCCTCTTAAAAGCTACTGGGCTGCACTCGTGTATGCTTTTATCTCTCAGCCAGGATATGTTCTTGAAGCACGGTCTGTCAGATCCGCCTGCACTGTGGTGTGCAGAAGAACAAGAGCAGCCATCAAGACGACAGTTTTATTTTAATTGCTATCTCCCTTTCCTCCCGGTCCTTCATTTTCCCTTACCCCTGGAGCAAATCAACAGAAAAAATGTAAAAGGACTGACAGGAAAACAATTGCGTTTCAAATTGAACTCCCTGCAGAGTGTGTTCACTTCCTTAACCTGACATCCCCTCCCTTCCCCACACATGGCAGAGGAGAAGAGGAGAGCAGCCACACTAAAGCCGGAGATGGGGGGGTGGTGTTGGTGGGGGGGGGCGTCCTTTTGAATATGTGTTTTCTGTTTATCATTAGCTGACTGGGTGCTTCATCATTCGGCGAAAATCCCTATCTGCTGAACATAAGGCCGAGAGACAGCGGGGAATCAATCTTTTGTGCTTGGGCAGATAAACACAGGACGCAATCAGGGGGAGACGGAGCGACGGAGCAGGCCGCGGGACTCACGCCGCCGGTGATGGATGGCGGAAGTGAAAGTGTCAGGATGGCATTATGCAAATGGGGGAGGCATCCGAGCATCGCCCCGGTGATTATGGGAGATGGGAGAGCAGCCTGTGGTCCCCCTGGCACCAAGGCAGCCATTTTGGGGGCTTCGTTGTCTCCTGCCGGCACCGAGGGGGGAGGAGGGAGGGAAGGAGGGATGGATGGATGGATGGAGTGGTGGACGGGGGTGGGGTGGAGGAGATGAAGGAGGAGGAGGAAGAGGGAGGGAAGGACGTGTCATGGTATCATTCCCTCACATGCGCCACCGCCTTACCCCCCCCCCCCCCAAAAAAAGGGAGGAATAAGTCTGTAAGCAGAGTGAGAGGCATCTGTGTCATTTACTGAAACAAATGATCAGCCGTTCTGTTTCTGAGGCGTTTGAATGAGGAGGGGGAGGCCGCCGAACGATAGAGATGGAACACTGATAGGACAATCATGAATGGTGAACTTGAACTGGACGGGGGGGGGGGGGGGGGAACCAGGAACCGTGATTGCAGCAGCCACCTTTTAAAAAAAAAAAAAAAAAAAAAAAAATTCTCCAAGTCAAAATGACTGCATGCCGAGTGGCTCTCAGAGGCCAATGTGACCCCCGGGTACAATGGTACCCTTCCTCCCACGGTCACACACACACACACACACACACACACACACACACACACACACACACACACACGAACGAACACCAATCTCAATGACAACCAAGCAGGACACACACACGCGCTCCCGGTAACGACCAAGGATGCCACTTGTATTCAAATGAAGGCTGAAAGTGAGAGCAAGGCGGATACTTGAGGGAGCAGCCGGGCCCAGAGGGGAGATCCAGCCGGCGTCCCCGCTGCACCATTATGGCAAGATTGGATGAAGATGGAAACACGGGAAATATGATGGCGCAGAGTAGACTGCTGGCCCCGATGATGTATGCGGAGGAGTCCGAGCACGCTGTCGTGCGCAGATGGTGACAGAGCAGAGGTGGAGGGGAGTTGGTACCGCGAGTCCAGGGGTGTACAACATGTGGATGTGGAGTATTATGTGGCTCTTTAGCCCGGTGAAAAAGAGCGCTTCCAAAATTAAGGAGAAAACAAGTAAATGTCACAAATTTGCAAGGAAAAACTGCACTGCAACGACAGTTCAGCAGAGAAAAAGTAGTAACTTCACAAATGCACCGAGCACGCTCCACCTCATAGTATGTTGACTTATTAAAATGTGATTAGAAGCCAACTGTTCTTTTAGGATATTAGCAAATATCTGCAGAGAAATGAAGTCTAGCACATCTGCACCAAAAAACGATCATATCATTTTGACAATATTTGAAAAACTATGCGATGAAATCCATGACCACAGTACTGAATTCATGTTATCTTCACTGCGCATTAGTGATAGTTTATAGTTTCTTCCCTTACTTGCCACCATACAGCAGGTCAGAAAAGACTGTCCTTAAAACATAATAAAAGCATTTTTCTATCAGCTAGATCCTGAATTTTATCTACATGCACACTAAGCTACTCATTCGTCTATACCATCATCCTAAATATGCCTGTTTTTTTTTTTAATCAAGATCTATGCAATATTCAACAAAAAAGTTATGAAAATGTTGAAAAATGAGCTATCTCGCAATGTTACAAACCACACAAAAAAATTCTGGAGCCGTTCCTTGTTCAAATCCAAACCAAACTTTAACAGGGTGAAGTCTGGGCCAATCCCCCCCACAACTACAAGTTTCACGGAAAAACCATGGAGTAGTTTTTGTGTAATCCTGCTAACTACCAGACAAACTATGGGGGATGAAAATGTGACCTTGATTGGGGAGGTAATAAAGGTCATGAAAAACAGTGATACATTTACAAATACAAGGTTGAAAATTAATAAGGAGAAACTTTGGAAATTTGCATGAAAAAATCTTACAGTGACCTAACCCTTTTCCTCAAAATTCTACACACAATACCCCATAATGACAATGTGAAAAAAGTTTCTTTTATTTTTTTTTAGATTTTTGCAAATTTATTAAAAAACTCAGACAAAAAACTCAGAAATCACATGTACCTAAGTATGTACATAAGTATTCACAGCCTTTGCTCAATACTTTGTTGATGCACCTTTGGCAGCAATTATAGCCTTAAGTCTTTTTGAATATGATGCCACAAGCTTGGCACACCTATCTTTAGGCAGTTTGGCCCATTCCTCTTTGCAGCATCTCTCAAGCTCCATCAGGTTGGATGGGAAGCGTTGGTGCACAGCCATTTTCACATCTCTCCAGAGATGTTCAATTGGATTCAAGTCTGGGCTCTGGCTGAGCCACTCAAGGACATTCACAGAGTTGTCCTGAAGCCACTCCTTTAATATCTTGGCTGTGAGCTTAGAGTCGTTGTCCTGCTGGAAGATGATCCTTCGCCTCAGTCTGAGGTCAAGAGCACTCTGGAGCAGGTTTTCATCCAGGATGTCTCTGTACATTGCTGCATTCATCTTTCCCTCTACCCTGACTAGTCTCCCAGTTCCTGCCACTAAAAAACATCCCCACAGCATGATGCTACCACCACCATGCTTCACTGTAGGGATGGTATTGGCCTAGTGATGAGCGGTGCCTGGTCTTCTCCAAACATGACGCCAGGCATTCACTCCAAAGAGTTCAATCTTTGTCTCATCAGACCAGACAATTTTGTTTCTCATGGTCTGAGAGTCCTTCAGGTGCCTTTTGGCAAGCTCCAGGCGGGCTGCCATGTGCCTTTCACTAAGGAGTGGCTTCCGTCTGGCCACTTGAGATGAGATGAGATGAGATTCAACTTTATTGTCATTACACATGTATGAATACAAGGTAACGAAACGTGACTTGGCATTTGGGCACGCTCTGCAGAGCGCATCTAAGGCCGGGGCAGCCGCTAGGCGCCAGTCATAAAGAAGAAAGGAAAAAAAAGAAAAAGGGAAGGGATATGACACAGTAGGCGAGAGAAAAAAACTTTTTTTTATCAAAATGCCGCTCGGCGAGTGAGCGAAATTTTGATTGCAGGCAAAAAACCCTCAATGCACATTTAGCAGACATTTAGCAGGGGATCACACACAAAAGTTGAGAGAGGCAGTGTATTTGTATGAGTCAATATTTGTATCAGTCATGTAATGTTGTATGCATTGTGTAGTGTAAGTGTGACAGTTGTTAGTGAGCAGCAGAGGGCGCCTCCTGGCAGTGGATAGATGTTATAATCATGTGACTTATAAACAAGTCCAGAGTCTATCTCTCTTGCTTGCAGAAGGCACATGGGCACTGTCCTTGAGGGTCCAATCCGCTGATACGACAACAACTGATTGTCGATTGTTTGGGTTAGCAGAGCCGGTCCTTCCGCTTATCTTCATCAGGAGGAATGTAAACACGGGGCACCAAAGACAAAGTCAAATCAAATCACGCAAAACTTTACCACACAGGCCTGATTGGTGGATTGCTGCAGAGATGGTTATCCTTCTGGAAGGTTCTCCTCTCTACACAAAGGAACACTGGAGCTCTGACAGAGTGACCATCGGGTTCTTGGTCACCTCCCTCACTAAGGCCCTTCCCCCCCAATCGCTCAGTTTAGATGGCCGGCCAGCTCTAGGAAGAGTCGTGGCTGTTTCAAATTTCTTCCATTTACGGATGATGGAGGCCACTGTGCTCACTGGGACCTTCAAAGCAGCAGAAATTTTTCTGTGCCCTTCCCCAGATTTGTGCCTCAAGACAATCCTGTCTCGGAGGTCTACAGACAAAAAAGTGTAGGTCTTGTTTTTCAGGGTTTAAATTTACACCACACAAAATTGATCCTCTGGTATTCAGGATGATCTCATCCTACACACTCATCCCACTTAAAATAAACACACACACACACACACACACACACACACACACACTTGCCTTATCGTCATTGATTATGGTCGTTCACACAAAAGTATGAAACAGGCAGAATTTGTCAGAGTGAGTGGAGAAAATCACACTCCAATATAAAGTGAATTAAAGCTCTTTCAATCAGTTAAGAATTGCTCCATTGGTCATTTTAAAGATGCACTCTGGCTGCTCTAAAACCACCACAAAAACAAATGTGCATTGCCCAGAATAGTATATTGTGTTTTTTTACCCACAAAAATACTTTCATTGCCTTAAAATTGCTTAGAAAGAGCTTTAAAATCTTGCACCTACTTAAGTATGTGTGGATCTATGAATATTCTAATTAGCAACCTGCAGGGCTTGCTCGTGATTGGCTGGCGTGACTCCTGGTGGGTGGGCTATTAGTCTGTTCACGATGCTTCCAGACATTAAAGTTTTGACTATATCTTCAAATGTAAAAAGCGAAACATTTTTCTAAAAGTGGCCACCGCCAGTTCTGCTTACCAAAAGTAAGCAGAATTGGCCCACTGGGCAGCTCAAATTCCACAGCTCGGCACCCCATCCGCCGGCAAAGTGAGCTGAGAGCAGCGGTCTTGCCGAGCCACATTCAAGCCGGGTCCCCTCAGGTCCCCCCTCCCCTCCTCCCTCTTCCTCCACTGCATCGCTATGCAAAACGGACGCGTTCAGCCCCCTCAATCCTGCTGCTCCTTTGCTGCTCCTTTGCCCGTTGGAGAGGGGCATTCCCAAACTGGACTTTCACAGCAGAAAAACAGACTTGGGACTGCGGTGAGATTTTGCCCTTGATATGTCTTGTAGTCACAAAAAAACATGTCACAGACATGCTAACAACAGAAAAAACTTGATTTTTTCCAGAGTGTCACTTTAAGGGTTGAGATAATTAGGAAAGTTACCTTAAGTAGAAGCATTGACTTCCTCTTTGACTGCGTCAAAGAAAAACAGGAAATTTGACAACAATATTAAAAATAGTAGTTTTGCAAAGAAATCGATTCCCTCATTATAATGAACTGGAAATGAATATTATGAATTGCCATCATGAAAAACTTTAACTGAATATACATTCATGATTATCAGATGTTGTATGATGCTCTTGCAGCATTATTGTTGAGTATGAAAGTCACAAACATGTTCAAAGAAAATGCAATTAAATGTTGCTACAGCATTTCTTCTTTTTCATTGATTCTTTGATCCAAGTTTGCTATGCAAATTAATCACAATTAATTATAGAAAATGTACAATTCATTC
The DNA here is from genome assembly GCA_020510985.1 of Pholidichthys leucotaenia. Taxonomy (NCBI): domain Eukaryota; kingdom Metazoa; phylum Chordata; class Actinopteri; order Cichliformes; family Pholidichthyidae; genus Pholidichthys; species Pholidichthys leucotaenia. The sequence continues at coordinate 8,056,719 of CM035842.1, forward strand.
ATTCATTCATTCATCTTCTTCCGCTTAATCCTTTTTGGGTTGCGGGGGGGCTGGAGCCTATCCCAGCATCTTTGGGCGAGAGGCAGGGTCCACCCTGGACAAATCGCCAGTCCATCACAGGGCCAACACAGAGAGACAGACAACCATTCACTCTCACAGTCACATCTAAGGACAATTTAGAATCCCCAGTTTGATGCCAATTAACCTAACTTGCATGTTTTTGGCATGTGGGAGGAAACCAGAGAAATCCCGGAGTAAACCCACGCAGACACGGGGAGAACATGCAAACTCCACACAGATCACTGTTGGTCAGGGGCTGGAATTGAACCCAGGATCCCCGGCCAAGGGTGAGATGCTGTGCTGCCGCAGTGCTAACCACTCCACCACCGCACCACCCAATTAATTAGTTCAAATTTCAATCACTGCACAGGCTTAATATGCACTGTATACTGTATATATGAATGTTAAAAAAATTACAAAAGGCCGCAAATATGAAATGTATGATATTTCTTCTTATAAAAATATTGGCAATTAATTTGATTCAAGATTCATAGGCTTTATTATTATGTGCACAGTTAAGAAATGCTACATTTCCTGAGCAATGAAATTCTTACTTTGCTCTCCGAATGAATGCCGAGTTAAAGGTACAGAAACAACAATTCTAACAAGGACACAGTAAGACAGTAACTCAGTCCTAATACTAATGGATGCTAAGAACACACACACCAACACACAGTTAGGCAACAGAGGAATGAAATAGAAAATTCACTGGATGACTAAAGTGATCGTGGTGTATTGATATTAGAGATGATGTGAACCTGAGATGGCATGAACCTATGTACAGTGTGCAAATGAGCATTGTGCAACGAGCAGTGTATAATTACAAATTATTTCTGTAACGGTAGTACCAGTAGACTGTGCATGATAAGTAGCAGCAGAGATGATAATTAGCAGCAGAGATGATGTGGACATCAGACGGGTGAGACTATATCTACTGTACAGGTGAGCAGTGTGCAAATTTAGCAGCCGGTGTGTGAGTTCCTATATGCAAAGCTGTGTTACGGAGTTTTGGGAGTTGTTATCTGTTCATGAGTCTGATGGCAGTGGGAAAGAAGTTCTTCAGTCTGGTTGTCCTGCATTTCACACTTCTGTAACTGCGGTCTGAGGGTAGGAGTGTGAACAGTCTGTGCTGGGGGTGGGTGGGGTACCGGAGGATGGTGTCAGCTCTCCTTTGGACTCTGCGGTGGTAGATGCTCTGCAGAGAGGGGAGTGGAGTCCTGATGATCTTCTCCACTGACTTCACCACTCTCTGCAGGCGTTTGCCGTCCAGGGCAGTGGTGATGCCGTACCACGCAAATTAATATGAAAATATAGCAAAATTACAGATAAAGCTGCAAAAAAAAAAAAAAAAAAACACGAACAATTCTAGTTAAATACTCACAAGTTTCCACAATAATCTTCACAAAAACTTAATAAAACAACCAGTTTTTACTGTGAACTGCCATTTCTAACTCTCGGGTATAATGACCCCGCGTTTTCACTCGTCTTCACTCAGGAACAGTGGACGGACATGTCTGTTGGTGAAGTTTGTGAAACAGGTGACGATCACGTCTCTCCAGCAGCACATCAGCCTCTTCAGAATCTGAACGCCGCCCTCCGTTTCTCCCCTCTGAAGCTATTTTTAGCGTCTGACCTAGAGAGACAATGCGGGCTCTGGTGGTCGTCCTCCACCTCAAACTTCACCGCTAGCCACAGCACACAGACAATACCACTCCGTTCCGCCTGATTGGATCCATTTGCAATGCACACCTCCTCTGCATATTGATTGATGGGTTTAATCAGCGAATCAGGGGGAGCGCTCAGACATCAATCTCTGTCAGGCCCCTACCTTTTATTTATTTATTTTTTTGAGCCTGTGATTCCCTGCTAGGACTCATCAAGGAAAGCAAGTTTAGACAGAGATGAGGATGGGGCCAAGGTATAAGAGGAAAGGTGGGGGGGGGGGGGCATGTGGAGGAGTGGAAGGACAAAGTGGTTGAAATAACTTCAGGTGGATTTCTCCGACTGGTCGCCGTTAAAGTATATCAGGTGTAGTATAAAGGACGACTGATCAACTGTGACTCCATGAAATGTGGAAATTAAACAGCAGCCAGACTGAGCGCATGTGGAAAGGTACAGCAATGAAATAAAATGTAAGAGTCAGTGGCATGTTTTACGCTTTTTTCTGCAGTTATTTTTTCGTATAGCTTGACACTTCCTTTCAAAAATTTGAACGACTTCCATTCTTTTGCTGTTAACCTGCTCGAGCATTAAAGGCCCCATATTGTGTGAAATGGTGCTTTTGTGGATTTTAATTCACAAGAGCATGAACATGGGTACACTGTTAAAGGACTAAACCAGTCCCCCCAAGATTTTGCAATGCTGCGACTGGACTAATTCACACAAAATCAGTGATTGGCCGCATCTTTTGCGCTACCTTGCAACTTTGTCCAATCACCACAAATTTCCTGCAATTTTGGCCAGTCCTCATCAGCTTCTGTGAATTTTGCCAATCAGATTTGTCCCTGAGTGGCACTCAAATGCTCAGTCTAACCAATCAAATGCATCACTGCACCTCACTTCTGTATTTACAGTGAGTATTAACGGAACACATCAGCAAAACAAAGTGTGTGATTTTAAAAAACATTCACCCACGAGTTTTCTCACACCGTTCTTCTTCCGTCTTCCCTGGCCCACCAGTGAATGTGAAGTCTCTGTCCTGACCGCGTGTATGAAGTATCGGGTTTGTGTTGAAAAACATCTGCCTGCCATAAAACCACAAACAAATGAGCAAATCTATCACTACAGCCAGTGTTTGAACATTTTCTACATCTTTAGACGTAAAATCATTACTACATCTTGTCAATGAGCTTTAAAGCTGTGAATCGCCGGTCTGGACACGGACCAATGCGTGCCCCTGGCAAACCCCTAAGGAGAGCCTTTCCTTCCGGAAAAACTCCCAGTAAAGGAAAGATGAGTATCTGATTAGACAGGTGTGTGTCAAGACGTAGCAGATAGACAGACAGGTAGGAGTCAGGTATGGAAAGAGAGAGAATATTCAGTATTTTTTTCAGAAAAACACAGACTTGGATAGGCAATACAGAGCAACAGAATAAATTATTTCTTTTTTCTCTGCGCCCGGTACCAAGTGGTTGGGGATCGCTGCAGTTAGGGAGTTTTCAAATGAAGGTTCTACCATAATTTCCAAATCTCTACTCTTTAACCTTTTAACTGTCCACATTTCATGGTTGTGTGCCCCCAGTGGCACAGAGCAGCAGCTGCACCTGTCAACTTTCTGGCTGTACTCTGACGTCCCCAGCTGTACTGAGGATTTGTACTGAGCTGTACTGATCTGACAGTTCAGAAGGTGGCAGGCACGTGTCGGAGGAATCATGGCTGACATGGAATACAGCAAAGAAGAAGAAATCCTCATTATTATTCTTCCTTTTTCTGCCTAGAGCTCACAAGACCAAGATGGCCACCACCACCATCATCTGGATCATCACAGAAACTGCATCATACAGGAAAAATAGCCGTGTAATACAAATTAAATTCATGTGGGATAATTATGAGTTTGTAGATGTGGTAGAGAGCTTAAATGACTGACCAAACGCAAAACAATGACCATGATGGGCAAAAACGGACCAATCACGCGAGCGAGTGAGCCCCCCCCCCCCCCCCCCGCCACCAGTAAGTGATGAATTTATGTGTTTTTTTTTTTTACATTTGATTGATTTTCTGGTTCATATACTTTGAAGATAGGATAAAAACATACCCCTGTAGACAAAATGGTGTAAAAAAAAACGAGCCATTCTTTGTGTAAATATGTCCAAAGTCCACTTTTGACTGACTTATGCAATTTATATAGCTGCTGTGACATTATGCAAATTAGATGCATAAATTTATTCCTATCTGAAACTTTGGATCATATTCTACGTCTTTCTAATTGACAGTAAGCCATTATCTCTTGCAACTTTCAAGTTATAGCCTTGGAAATCTGAATTATTTTATTGACAAAAAATATTTACCACTCTTGACCACTAGGGGTTATGTTATCTCTTTAACTGTCACAGTCACCATATGGCAGTTGCATTCAGTTAAATTTAGCTGTTGTAAGGATAATTATTTGTTCATCCTTTTTTATTCATGCTCTCAGCAAGAGTAGCCAACAGTGTGGGTCATTTTTATGATAAATTTATGAGTAGCTACTTCATTCTTATTTAATTGTGCTAAAGTCTGTATTTGCTGTTGCACAAAAGAGTTTTTCTATATAGCAGAAGTTTCTGCTTAAAGTCCTCGGACGGTGACATTTTTTTATTGAACCAATAAACTGATTGTATGAAAATATTCCATTCTGGCCATTCCCGTGATTTAATATGTGTCACCAGCCTCCATAAATGACTTTATTTGGTAATAGCCCATCTTTCACTTAGTGATGCTGTAGTACCGCCATCTGTCGATAGGGGCAGGCAGCAGTGACGTCAGCTCAGGAAGAAGTGAGGGTGATATTGCCTGCCTGTGCTGTGAGCCTCATCAGAGAAACATTCCCATCGGATCACTACAAGGGATTTTGCCTACCAAGATTAGATTTGTGAAAAATGATATTTAAATAAAGTTTTGTAAAATCATATATTGAGTTTATTAATGTTCATGTCAATTTTATAATTCTAATATTTCAGCATTCATCAAAGTTGCATGTCATATACATTTGAATAATTTTTCTACCATTTTATGGTATAAAATTCGGGTTCAATTCGGCACTCAATGTGGCAGGAACTCTGGCTTGTACATAGTGCCACTGCTCCCATAAGTGGGTTGGATCAACCAAGGTTTTGTTGAACAGAGTATTCATCAGATCATCCACATATTCTGAAAAAAAAAAATATTCAATAAAAATTAGACATCCATTTGACTACAGTATGAAATACAAATTTGACCCAAATTAACATAATTTGATAAAAGCTATGAAATGTGAAAGTTGAATGAAGACCAACCCTCCACCCACTGTAAATATCATATACAAGCCTAGAAAATGATACTAATATTTTTTATACTCCCCGAAAGTTGGATTAACTTTCTTTGCTTGCAGTGTATATCCGCCTTTTTTGGGTAATTTTGGGTAATTTTGGGTATTTTATCACAATGATTTATTTTTGGACATATAAGTGATCTGTCTATCAGCAGAAACTCTATGTAATTGGCACTGTTATTATAATTGCATTTCATATTTTTGGTCACATATTGCATCTCCTCACCTTGTCAACATTCCAAGGAATGAGAAGTGTACACTCTTTGGTGCAAAATGAATAATCAGACTGTGGAAAGCCTCCACATTTGAAGTTTGCTGCCCTGGACTCAGCTTTCGCACATCCCTGAGGACCCGTGTTTTGTTGATCATATCAACAACTTTTTCACAGCCCTTTGTCCCTGAAATAAATAAATTGTAGGTGTGAGATATGTGACCAAAAATGATGAAAATCAATGGGATAATAATTTTTATATATATATAATACATGCACTGTTGTTTCATTGTGTGAAACTGTTTTTTGTGTTAGGTTGCAGTCTCTCAGGAGCTGCGGGATCGTATGTAGTGCTCGCATCTTTGTATTTGTACTACGCAGGTGTGCGCGCAGCTGAAGCCGCTGATGAGCGGCGAGTCGTGACACAAATTGCATCTTATTCTCGAAATCGCTGTCAACGAAATGTCTACTACACATGTTGGGTGAGTTACCAACATCATTCCAATTTTTTCGCGTTTTCTGAACGAATTTCACCCATGCCGTTTCCCAAGGACGGGAAATTCAAAAACACTCACCGCATGCTCCGCTGGTATAACGTCGCACCCGTAGACAACACAACGCCAAACCATAATTAATTCAATTCCTGAAATCCTAATCTTAATAAATAATCTATTTGTAATCCACAAGTACTCCGAGAAATATCCGTATTCGCTGATTTTAAAACGTAAACAACAAACAATGTCCGCCGAGCGTGTGCGTGTCTCTCCCGGTGATGATGTCACACAGTCAGGGGCCATCTTAGCCGCTGATCGCTTGGCTGAGCCAGACAGCTCTCAAGGACAGCGTACTTCAAGAGCACATTGTCACCTTATGCGACATTTGTTGACACCAAAACATGTGCGGTTCAAATTAGCTCATCTCACACAAAAATTTAAGATATGATTTAGCGATATTGAATTTTCGTCCGGCCGACGCCTTTAATATACAAATCACTGTTTAATAGGAATTTTTTGGCAATCCTGTGCTTTTCTTGTGGTGTTATATAGAATATCACTGCAGTAAACTATGGAAAAAAGCATCTGCTTTAAAATTTGTAATTCTTCCCACAACTTTTAGTGCAAAAAAAAAAAAAAAACCCTTTCTAAACATTGCAACTTTTATCACAACTTTTAAAAAAAAAAAAGCTCCTGTGAATGCAGGCTTTTTGGGCCGCAACAATCATAAAAACATGCGGTGAAATCCTGGAGGGTCTGATTAAATGATCACATTGCCGAGAAATACACACCGCCATTAACTGGTGAAACTCCAGAACATTTATTGGTATTTTGATAACAGAAAATCATTTCTGTCTTCTTTATATGAGATCTAGAAATCCACTCTGACCTTTCCCAGAAAATGCTGTGTGGCAGGCCTCTTCAGCGTTATTCATGAGCTCCTAATCTGATTGGCTGAAAGTGTTGCCATTGATACGAGTGGCAAAGACAATCACGGAAATGGAAACAAAACTAGGAAATGAGCAGCAGCAAATCTGACCAGATAAAGAGCATAATGAAGATCCAGTGCCTATAAGAATAAAATCTAATGCTCCTGTGATTGTTAAGGGTCCATTTTTGCAAGTAGATCTTTTACAAAATTAAACTTTAACAATACTAGCTTTACAGGTGCATCTCAATAAATTAGAATGTCACTGAAAATTTATTTCAGTAATTCAATTAAAAAAATGAAACTCATACAGATTCATTACACACAGAGTTACATATGTCAAGCGTGTATTTCTTTTAACTTTGATGGTTATGACTTATGAAAACCCCAAATTCAGTTTCTCAAAAAATTAGAATATTACATAAAATTAAAAAAATACATTTTGAATATTGTAATATTTAATATTTTAACATCAAAAATCATTTAAAAATTGATATTATGTAATATCCTCATTTTTGGATAAACTGAATTTTCAGTTTCCATCAGCTGTAAGCACTAATCATCAAAATTAAAAGAAATAAACACTTGAACTATATCAGTCTGTGTAATCTACATATTTAATATGAGTTTCACTTTTTGAATTGAATTGCTGAAATAAATTAACTTTTCAATGATATCCTAATTTACTGAGATGTGCCTGTATTGCAGAATACCTTGTACTCTTAACTGAGTACATTTTTGGAGGAAAAAACTGTACTTTTACTCAAGTACATTAGATCATGCTCTGTGAGGTACTTTTGGTTTCACTGATTTGGAAACTAGTTGAAAAATGCTTGATTATGTTGAAACAACTTATTTTCACCAGAAAATACGGCATCTATGGTCATTGTAGTAAATTTATTGTCTGTGATCTCATTCTGTTCTTACAGTAAACATGAGTAATTATTAATATTACAAGGTAGTGCTATTTTTACTTGAGCACATCTTGCTACACTTGGCACTGCTGTTAAGTGTATCAAAAATCATCATTAGGTGTGCTCAGACAAAACGCAGATTTTTTTTTTGTGCAACACGATTACATACAAACTGAATGGAAAGGTGTCGGTTTGCTCTTGGGAATGTGAATACACACAAATCTGCATCCGCACAAGCTGGATTCTTTTTCAACTACGGAAAATTATGCTTGATGCTTGGTTGTGATAGTCAGCATTGAAATCCAGCCGTCACTGGGCGTGAGTGTGAATAATGGAGGGGGTAAGCAGTTTGAAAAATAGACTGTCACTCACCAGAGGCAGATGAGCTGTGCAGAGTTTGTGGTGTTGTATCCACCCGTGAAATTCGGCCACTGATCTATCAAGGGCTAGCAGCTCATCAAACTGGACACCAGTCAGCTTCAGTTAGCACTGAAAACGGCTGTTTTCAAGATGTAGTTTTTGGAGGAGGCAGTGATACTTTCCCACATGTATGCACTGCTAACATGACACCTTTAAGGCATTGGTCCCCAACCACCGGACCGATCCGTGGACTCCTTGGTACTGGGCTGCAGAGAGAAAATGAGTATTTTATTCTGTCCCTCTGTACTGACTATCAAACGCTGGGTTTTATTCTTTTTTTTTTTTAAATTCAATTCAATTCAATTCAACTTTATTTATATAGCACCATTTCACAACAACAGTCATCTCATAGCACTATCAACTGTAGGGGGAACCCCCACAGTTGCAGAAAGACCCCAGCAATCAGGTGATCCCCTGTGAGCAGCACTTGGCGACGGTGGAGAGGAAAAACTCCCTTTTAACAGGAAGAAACCTCCAGCAGAACCAGGCTCAGGGAGGGGCAGTCATCTGCTGCGACTGGCTGGGGGGTGAGGGGATAGAGAAGAAGAAAAGAACAGACATGTAGAGAGTAAACAGCACGATGGGGACTCAATCTATGGGAGAGAACAAACAAATGTTAATGACCAACAAAAAAAAAAATATTTCATTGAGAGTGAGAAAAGGAGTGAGGCCCAGTGCATTACTGGAGGTCGCCCGGCTGACTAAACCTATTAGCAGCATAACTGAGGGAGGGTTCAGAAACACATGATCCCTCCCTAATTGTAGGCTATATCAAAAAGGTAGGTTTTAGCCCTATTCTTAAAAACAGAGATCGAGTCTGACTCCTGAATCCAGATTGGCAGCTGATTCCACAGGAGAGGAGCTTGATAACTGAAGGATCTGCCTCCCATTGTACTTTTGGAGATTCTAGGTATTACAAGTAATCCTGCATTTTGGGAGCGTAGTGCTCTGTTAGGATAATACGGTAGTATCAGATCTTTTAAATAAAAAGGAGCCTGATTGTTTAGAGCTTTGTAAGTAAGAAGAAGGATTTTAAACTTAATTCTAAACTCTATGGGAAGCCAGTGAAGGGAGGCCAGAACCGGAGAGATAGGTTTTCACCTGTATGCCACAGTAAACTGTATCCTCTCGGCGCCACACGAGTAGGCTGCCTTTTTGCAACAGCGGCTCGATTCCGAGTTTTTTTCCCTTCCTCTCTTTTTTGACCAGTCTTTTTTTTTTCACCCCACTTATATCACGGACACACAGATCGTCCCAAATGTCTCCTGAGCCGGTGGACGGAGCCACTGTTTATAGCAGGATACGATACAACAGGGAAGAGCTGCTAGCATTTAACCGCCACCCGGTCCCATTGGAAAAACTCGACATACCGAGAGAATTGAGGCGAAAGCGTCGCGGCTGCCGGGCTGGAGTAAGGCGGAGGACAAAAAATATAAGGTACAGACCCTCCCTTCCATCTGTTGTCATGGGAAATGTACGGTTGATACTGGGAAAGTTAGATGAGCTAGCGGCTATCTCCCGTTATGATAGCACTTACCGGGAGTGCTCTCTCCTTTTGTTTACTGAGACGTGGCTAACTGAACTAGCAGCAGATGCTAACATTGAGCTGGAGGGTTTTCACATGATACGAGCTGACCGAACACCAGACAGTGGCAAAGCTAGGGGCGGTGGAGTGATAATGTATGTTAACAACAACTGGTGCAGACCAGGACATATCACTGTTAAACAACGACACTGCAGCAAAGACTTTGAGTTGCTAGCTGTTAGCATGAGGCCTATATATCTCCCGAGAGAACACTCACACGTGATCTGCATTGTTGTTTATGCAAATCCGACGGCGAACGCTGGGACAGCGAGTGACGTCATCTATTCAGTAACCAGCAGGCTGCAGACAGAACACCCAGATGCTCTTCTCCTCATCTCAGGCGATTTCAACCACGTTTCACTGTCTCCCATTCTACCCACGTTCACCCAGTATGTCACATGCCACACTAGAGACAATAAAACACTGGATTTATTCTACGCAAACACTAAGGAGGCGTACACTTCATCACAACTCCCCCCACTCGGGAGATCGGATCACAACTTGGTTCATCTCCGGCCGGTGTACAAACCCCTAGTGCACAGACAACCTCCGGCCATGCACACTGTGGAGTTATGGTCTGAGGAGACAATGGACACTCTAAAGGACTGTTTTGAAGCCACCGCCTGGAAGCAGCTCTGCGATCCACATGGTGAGGACATCGATGGCCTCATTCACACCTTCACGGGCTACCTCAGCTTCTGTGTGGACAAATCAGTTCCCACCAAGACCATACGGCGTCACTCAAACAACAAACCCTGGATCAACCCTGAGATAAAAACACTTCTGAGAGAGAAGAAGAGGATCTTCAGGTCGGGGAACAGGGAGATGCTGAAGTCCGTACAGAGGGAGCTGAGGAGAAAGATCAGAGAAGGCAAGGACAGCTTCAGGAAGAAGATGGAGGACAAGCTGCAACAGAGCGACATCAGCGGGGTCTGGAGAAACCTCAAAACCATCTCGGGGCTCCAGAATACCTCCCCCCAGGCCACGGGGGGCAGGGAGTGGGCGAACAACCTGAATCTGTTTTTCAATAGATTTGACCAACCGCCCTCCCCCCTGTCTGCACAACAACCACTGCTGCCTCTAAGAAATCAAGTCCTGCTGCCCACTCCCCACTCCACCGACACCCCCCCCCCACTCCCAACACACAGCCCCCCATCCTGACCCTGACCAAGACCCAGGTGAGGACAGAGCTGAGGAAGATCAAGGCGAGGAAGGCGTCGGGACCGGACGGCATCAGTGCAAAGCTCCTCAAGTCCTGTGCAGACCAGCTGTGTGGGATTGTGACGTATATCTTCAACATGAGCCTGAAACTGGGGAGGGTACCACAGCTGTGGAAAACATCTTGTGTGGTACCTGTACCAAAAACTTCCCACCCCAAAGACCTGAACAGCTACAGACCGGTGGCCTTGACGTCCCACTTGATGAAGACCCTGGAGAGACTGCTCCTTGCTCATCTCCGCCCCCTGGTGGAACCAGCGATGGATCCACTCCAGTTCGCCTACCAGCATGGCATTGGAGTGGAGGATGCGGTGATCTTCCTCCTTCACCGTTCTCTGTCCCACCTGGAGAAGCCCGGGAATATGGTGAGGATCATGTTCTTTGACTTCTCCAGTGCTTTCAACACCATCCAACCGATGATCCTGAAGGACAAGCTGCTGCGCGCAGGGGTGGACCAGCACCTGTCATCATGGATCCTGGACTACCTCACGAACCGGCCTCAGTTTGTGAGAACCCGGGACTGTGTTTCCGACACGATCATCAGTAGCACGGGGACCCCCCAGGGAACGGTGCTGGCTCCCTTCCTGTTCACTCTTTATACTGCGGACTTCTCACACAACACAACACACTGCCATCTACAGAAGTTCTCTGATGACTCTGCGATCGTTGGTCTCATCTCCAACGGAGATGAAGCTGAGTACAGAGGGCTTATCCAGGACTTCGTGGACTGGTGCCATCGGAACTGCCTCCAGATCAACGCGAGGAAAACTAAGGAGCTGGTGGTGGACTGCCGCAGGCATGGGCAGCCCCTCACAGCACCAGTAAATATACAGGGAACAGACATCGAGATGGTGACATCCTATAAGTACCTGGGTGTTCATCTGAACAATAAACTAGACTGGTCACACAATACTGACGCACTCTACAAGAAGGGACAGCGCAGGCTGTTCCTGCTGAGGAGACTCAGGTCTTTTGGTGTACAAGGGGCGCTGCTGAAGTCATTCTATGACACGGGGGTGGCATCAGCCATCACTTTTGGAGTGGTCTGCTGGGGCAGTGGCATTACTGCAGCCGATAGGAAGAGACAGAACAAACTGATTAAGAAAGCTAGCTCTGTCCTGGGGCAGCGCCTTGATCCGATGGAGGAGATAGGAGAGAGAAGGACGGTGGCTAAACTGTCATCTCTGCTGGAGTCCGAGTTCCACCCTATGCAGGACATACTGGATGCACTGAGGAGCTCATTTAGCAGCAGACTACATCATCCCAGGTGCACAACCGAGAGGTTTCGCAGGTCCTTCCTACCAACGGCTGTCAGACTGTACAACCTAAGCAGGGCTGCTCGCAGAGATAGCAAAAAGACGTAACAAACTAATAGATTTTTGAATGCAAAAGATGCAATAGACTTACACAATGGTCCTCTCCGGCATACAACTAGGAACATACCGGTCGCTATGGAGGGTGAGAATATGTATGGGCACATAATCATACCATGTAGGATAACTAAGTAGTCGGTTATGCTGTTTCATCCCATCTAGCAACAATGCTCTGCACTGTGTGTGTTTATATATTTACATATTTATTCCATCTAGCTACAATGCTCAGCACTGGGTGTGTTTATATTTATATATCTATATATTTATTCCATCTAGCTACAATGCTCCGCACTGTGTTTTTATATGTGGCGCAGTGGTTTAGCACTGTGGCAGCACAGTTTTACCCTCGGCCGGGGGATTGCGGGGATCATGAGGTCGTGGGTTCGATCCCAGCCCCCGACCAACAGTGAGCTGTGTGGAGTTTGCATGTTCTCCCCGTGTTGCGTGGGTTTACTCCGGGATTTCTCCGGTTTCCTCCCGCATACCAAAAACATGTAGGTTTAGGGCGCTCGCGCACGCAGCGACCAGCAGCCGGTGGCTTGTCACCAGACTGCAAACCAAGTCTACCTACGGGTACAAATAAGTAACAAAAAAAAAAAAAAAAATTATTCCATCTAGCTACATTGCTCCGCACTGTGTGTGTTTATATACTTGCATATTTATTCCAACTAGCTGCAATGCTCCGTACTGTGGGTGTTTATATATTTACATATTTATTCCATCTAGCTACAATGCTCTGCACTGTGTGTTCATATATTCATATATTTATTCCATTCAGCTGCAATGCTCTGCACTGTGTGTCTGTGTGTGTGTGTATATATATATATCTTATAGTAATATGTACATATGTATATTAGCTGCTCTTGCTTGCTTGTTTTTTTTCTTGCCTTCTGATTGTTGCTCTGAGTGTTGCTATCCCTGTGCTGTTGCAATCCTGGAATTTCCCCGTTGTGGGACTAATAAAGGCTTATCTTATCTTATCTTATCTTATCTTATCTTATCTTATATGATCTCTCTTTCTAGTACCTGTTAAAACTCTTGCTGCAGCATTTTGGATCAGCTGAAGACCTTTTAAAGATGTTTTAGGACAGCCTGATAATAAAGAATTACAATAATCTAATCTTGAGCTAAGAAAAGCGTGGATCAGTTTCTCAGCATCACTCTGAGACAAGATGCTCCTAATCTTGGCAATATTACGCAAATGATAGAAGGCAGTCTTAGAAACAAATTTAATATGTGAATTGAAGGACAAATCCTGATCAAAAATAACTCCAAGGTTCCTCACAGAGCTATTAAGAGAAAGAGTAACCGCATCCAAACTAAGACTTTGATTTGGAAAGGTATTTCTAAGGTTTTTTGGACCAACAAGAATGACTTCAGTCTTATCTGAATTTAATAGCAGGAAATTACAAGTCATCCAAGCTTTGATTTCCTTAAGACAGGCTTCTAACTTGGCTAATTGATTACTATCATCTGGCTTCATTGACAGGTATAATTGTGTGTCATCTGCATAACAATGAAAATGTATACAGTGCTTTCTAATAATGTTGCCTAACGGAAGCATATATAAACTAAAAAGAGTAGGGCCTAGCACAGATCCCTGTGGAACTCCATGACTGAGCTTTGAGTTGAAAGAAAACTCATTATTGACATGAACAAACTGGAACCTATCAGATAAATAAGATCTAAACCACTGCAACGAAGTTCCATTAAGTCCAACATAGTGTTCTAATCTATCAAGTAGAATATTATGATCGATAGTATCAAAAGCTGCACTAAGGTCTAAAAGGACAAATACAGAAACTAGTCCATTATCACATGCAATGAGGAGGTCGTTAGTGACCTTCCCTAAGGCTGTTTCAGTACTATGATGGATTCTAAACCCAGATTGAAACTCTTCAAGTAAACCATTTCCCTGCAGGTGGTCAAATAATTGCGTAGCAACAACTCTTTCTAAGATTTTTGAAATGAAAGGGAGATTAGAGATTGGTCTATAGTTAGCTAAAGCTCCTGGATCTAGCGTTGGCTTTTTGAGTAAGGGTTTAATTACAGCCGTTTTAAAAGTCTGCGGTACATGGCCTAAAGTTAATGAAGAATTGATTATATGAAGAATAAAGTTACCAATAAGTGGGAAGACTTCTTTAAATAACCTGGTAGGAATAGGGTCTAAAAGACAAGTTGAAGGTTTGGATGAAGAAACTATTTTGTCTAACTCACAAAGGTCGATTGGAGTAAACTCATCAACACAGACATCAATAGAAGGAGTTGTAATAGTTATAGTATTTAAGTTAACTGTGGGAAGAATCTGATTGATTTTATCTCTGATGGATGAAATTTTATTATTGAAAAAGTTCATAAAGTCCTGACTAGTAAGCTCTAACGGAATGCTAGGATTGACAGAGTCCTGACTCTTTGTCAACCTGGCTACAGTACTGAAAAGAAGCCTGAGATTATTCTTGTTCTCTTCTATTAATGCAGAGTAATAGCTCGTTCTAGCTTTTCTAAGAGATTTTTTATAAATTAAAAGATGATTTCTCCAAGCTAAATAGATTTCATCTAAATTAGTAGAGCGCCATTTTCTTTCTAATTGACGAGTCTTCTGTTTTAAGCTACGAGTTTCTGTGTTGAACCAAGGAGTTAGAAATCTCTGATTAGACTTTTTCTTTTTTAAGAGGGCCACCAAGTCTAGAGTCTGATGCAGAGAAGCTGAAACACTATCCACCATGTTATCAATTACAGAAGGAGCAAGCTGTCTATAGCTTATTTCCGTTGTGTTGACACATCGCATAGAGGAAACAATCTGCATAAATTTGGTAACAGCATCATCTGAGAGGCATCTACTGTAATAATATTTTTCTTTAGGAGCCAAATAGTCAGAAATAGTAAAATCAAAGGTTAACAGACAATGGTCTGACAGTACAGGGTTATGAGGAGACACTACAAGATTTTCTATTTCTATGCCATATGTCAGAACAAGGTCCAATGTATGGTGGAGGTAATGAGTAGAATTTCCTACTTTCTGAGAAAACCCAACCGAGTCTAATATTGAATTAAATGCCACATTAAGGCAGTCACTATCTACAGCCACATGTATATTAAAGTCCCCTACTATAATTATTCTATCAGATTTCAGCACTAAATCAGCTAAGAAATCAGCAAATTCAGATAAAAATTCTGAGTAGGTTGATGGGGGACGATAAACTATGGCAAATAAAATTGGGTTTAACCTAAAATTGCTAAAGTGCCCAATACTGAGGACCAGGCCCTCAAAGGAATTATAACATGTTTTTTGCTTTACATTAGCTAGTAATTTGGAATGGTAAATTGTTGCTACTCCTCCTCCACGACCAGAACTTCTGGGATTTTGACAGTTTAAATAACCAGAGGGAGTTGATTCATTTAAACCAACATAATCCTCTTGTCCTAACCAAGTCTCTGTAAGGGAAATTAAATCAATCTGATGATCAATTAACAGATCATGGACTAACAGAGACTTGGGAGTTAGAGACCTAATATTTAATAAACCACATTTAATTTTTAAATTATGAGGAGGAACAGAGGCCAATTCATTCAATTTAGAGGCTTTATGTTTAATTTGAGTTTTACCAATATTTTGCTTTATCACTTTGGGATGCTTATACATTATATTTTTATGTACTTTGGAAGGAGCAGACAACGATTCTCTGATGGGGAAGACAGGGGCTAAGTTGAGGGGTGGCGGATGAAGAGGAGCTGCAGAGAGACGTGTAAGACTGCGACTCTGCTTCCTGGTCCCAACTCTGAGTAGTCATGGTTTTGGAAATTTGGATAAAAAAGATGCCAGATTGTTAGATAAATGAGAAGCACCATCCAAAGTGGGATGAATGCTGTCTCGTCTCATAAGACCAGGTTTTCCCCAAAAAGAGCTCCAATTGTCAATGTAGCCCACGTCATTTTTAGGACACCACACAGACAGCCAGCGGTTCAAGGATGACGAGCAGCTAAACATGTCATCACTGGTCAGATTGGGGAGGGGCCCAGAGAATACTACAGTGGCAGACATTGTTTTTGCAAAGTCACACACCGATTCTATATTAAGTTTCGTGACTTCCAACTGCCGGAGACGGATGTCATTAATGCCGGCGTGAATAACAATTGTGGAATATTTACACTTACTTTTAGCCAGCATTTTCAAATTTGACTCGATGTCGCCTGCTCTGGCCCCAGGAATGCATTGGACTATGGCCGCTGGAGTCTCTAGGTTCACGTTTCTGACTACAGAGTCGCCAATGATCAGAGTTTTTTCCTCAGCGGGTGTGTCGCTGAGCGGGGAAAAACGATTAGAAACGTGAACAGGTTGGTGGTGTACCGGGGCTTTGCGACTAGGCTTCCTTCTCACCGTCACCCACCCAGTCTCCTCGCTGCTGAGGAGAGCCGGGGGGCCGCTGACAGTGGGGCCTAAGCTAGCTAGCTCCGCTGCAGCTAAGGGGCGTCCGTTGAGAGTAACTGGCGCAGACGGTGTTTCAATGCAGCGGAGCCGGGATTCCAAATCAGACAACCTCGCCTCGAGTGCCTCAAAAAGACAACATTTATTACATTTACCGTTATCGCTAAAAGAGGCAGAGGTGTAGCTAAACATCTGACAGAGAGAGCACACCAGAGGAGGAGAGGAAGGAGAGCTAGTAGAGCTAGTAGCCATAGCTAGTGGCTGGAGAGCAAACCACAAAATCACAGAGTAGTCTCTTTTCCAGTGCCTGACTTCCTGTCTGTCGTCTCTGTTTTGTCTGCTCAGTTATTAGTGTGATACTTGGAAATTTAATCCACAACCAGTCTTTGCTTTCAAAAGAGTTTAAGTCACACTGGGGATCCCTGGGGGTTAGCCGGTAGGCGTGCACTGTTTCAGGTTAGGACCAGAGACTGATGGACTTGGGGTCGATGAAGGCTAGGTGTCCGGAGTGGTGGCGCCCCCTCCATTGCCTTCCCCCGACCATTCCCCGCTGGAATGACCAGCCCCTGGGCCCTTTTGGTGCAAGTGTTCAGATGGAGGAATGGAAAGCGTGATAGCTCGTGGGTGAATTTTTTGTTTTTTTTAAATGATACTCTCCAGTCCACTTTTTTTTTTTTTTTTTTTTATTTGTTACTGGACCATGAAGTAAAAAAGTTTGGGAACCAGTGATTTATGGGATTTCAACATCAGGTACATGGCACAATTGAAGTTATCCCTGTCCCTTCACAAGGTAAATTTTAGTGTGTTGCTCCCACTCTGGTGGCTGAGTTAGAGTGAGTTGAGGGACATGAATTTTCACTTCACATTTGGTCTGAACACATTAGATGAAGCCCACTGGCTCATTAAATTTGTCACTGGAGCTGGGCAATAAATCGATTTTAAATCAACATTCAGATTTTTGGGCTGTCAAAAAATAAAGTGAAAACTGATTTTATAGGTGCATCTCAATAAATATGAATATCATCGACAAGTTAATTTATTTCAGTAATTCAATCAAAAAAGTGAAAATCATATTATATAGATTCATTATACACAGAGTGCTAGATTTCAAGTGTTTATTTCTTTTAAGATTGATGATTATGGCTGACAGCTCATGAAAACCCCAAATTCAGTTGATCAAAAAATTTGAAAATTACATAAGCTCAATTTAAAAAATGGATTTTTAATAGAAATGTGGGCCGACTGAAAAGTGTGTCCATGTACCACTCAATACTTGGTCGGGGCTCCCTTTGTCATGATTTGGTGTTTTAAGGAGGCTTAAGTGCAGGGCAACCAGTTCAGAAGAACATTCAGACACAGATGAAACGTTACACCACTTTAATGAAAAACCAAAAACCCTATACACAACATGCTAACTTAGGAAATAAATACACACACCACAATTAATGAAACCCGCAACCAAGGCGCCACACTATATACAGGAAAACAGTTGCACGCTGGAGCCACATGCAGCCTAGGAGGAAAGAGAGGATAGGTGGTATGTCCATCGATGATCCGGGGGGGTGGAGGGGGGTCTGGAGGAGGGACCAAGGGGCTGACGGAGAGGGGTTTGATCTCTGAAATGTGGAAGGTAGGATGGATGCAGAGAGATGGGGGCAACCTCAGCAGGACCATGATGTCATTGATGATGCGGGAGATCGGGAATGGGCCCAAACAGTGAGGGGACAGCTTCTGTGAATCCCCCTTCACTGGTACCTTCTCGACGGATAGCCAGACCTTCTGGTCCACGGAGTATTTAGGCGCTGCCGCACGCCTGTGGTTGGCATACAAATGATTCCACTTGGATGATCGCTGAAGAGCCGCCCGAGTGGACCTCCAGAGGCGGCGACAGCAATGGGTGGGGTCAGCCACCGAGAGAAAAATGCACACGGGTGGAGCTTCTGGTTGGAGCCAGAATGCTGTGAGAGCACAGCACCCACCCCCAAATCAGAAGCATCCACCTCAACCATGAACTGGGCTTGGGTTGGGTTTACCTGTACCAAGATAGGCATGGTGGTAAATTTCTCTTTGAGTGTAGCAAACGCCAGCTCAGTGGCCTCGGACCACTTTAATGGGCTCTTGGTCAAAGTAAGCTGGGTAAGGGGCAGAGCGATTTTGCTATAATCACGGATGAACTTGTAATGTTGTTCATATTATTAAGACATATTATTCTGTGATATGGGTGGTAGCTCCACCTTTCCGGCTCCGCTGCCACCCTGGGTATAAAAGGCTGATGTGGAAGAGGCATGGTCTCTTTTGACCTCACCTCTGCCTAGACGGGAGCGCCATGTCATACTGTGAGTCATATAATAAAGTCACTTTCTACTGCACCTCCGGCCTTGTTATTGGAGTATTGGTTATGGACATAACAGAACCGGCGGTAGAAATTGTCAAAACCAAGGAAGCGATGTAGCTCCTTCCTGGTTTGGGGAGTAGGCCAGTCTGCTACTGCCTGAATCTTTTCTGGGTCGGCCTTAAACATGCCCCCGCCTACAGTAAATCCCAAGAAAGAAGTGGAGCAGATGGAAAACTCACACTTTTCAGCTTTCACAAAAAGCTGACTTTCGAGCAGCAGCTGCAGGACAGTCCAGACGTGGACCACATGTTCCTCCAGTGTGCGAGAGAAAATCAATATGTCATCTAAGTAAATCCTTAGATGCATGACCAACCAATTCCAACACTCTTCCATGAGTGTGGTCAAAATGACCCCAACTAGAATGTGTGTGTTTTATGCTGTAAACTTGAGAAATTTCTTTCATTTTGGTTAAAGATGATTATTTTTATTATATTTTGGGTGATTATTATTATTATTATTATTATTATTATTATTATTATTATTATTATTATTATTATTATAATAAATTATATTTTAGTCAACAAAAGAAGGGGACAGCTTGGGGTCATTTTTGACCCCACATATGGAAAAGTGTGGTACTGATACAAAAAAATGCAATTAAAAAATATAACAATTAGATACAAATCCAAATGGCCTCATGTCAAAGACAACCTATTTGAGGAATACATGGAAGATTAAATGATAAAAAATTAAAATTACAAAGATATTGCAAAAAAAAAAACAGCCGCTCGGGCATTTTTGACCCCTGCATCTAACAATACCTACATTGTCCTCACTGTATACACTGTATTGTCCTCATCTGTTTACCCTCTCTGTTTACCCTCGGCATCCAGTCTGAGATGCAAATTGCAGCATCTACAGTGTTACTTATAACCTTGGTGAAATTGAAAAGGGGACAAAGACAGCTTGGGAGAAGCTTGGGATCATTTTTGACCCCACATATGCATCTAAAAAAACCTATTGTCCTCATCTGTTTACCCTCTCTGTTTACCCTCGGCATCCAGTCTGAGATGCTAATTGCAGAGTCTACAGTGTTACTGATAACTGTGCTGAGATTCAAAAGGGGACAGCTGGGGATAAGCTTCTGGTCATTTTTGACCCCACATATGGAAAAGTGTGGTACTGATACAAAAAATGCAATTACTTAAAAAATATAACAATTAGATACAAATCCAAATGGCCTCATGTCAAACACAACCTATTTGAGGAATACATGGAAAATTAAATGATAAAAAATTAAAATTACAAAGATATTGCAAAAAAAACAACCGCTGGGGTAATTGTTACCCCGCTTATGCACCTAAGGGTAAACAAAAATGAAATTGTTTACCATGTTCCGGAGGACGTCATTGATTAATTGCTGGAAGACGGCAGGGGCGTTGGTCAGGCCAAAGGGCATGACCAAATATTCAAAATGACCCAAATGTGTTTTAAACATCGTCTTCCATTTACCCCCCTTGCAGATACATACCAAATGATACACATTCTGGAGATTGAGCTTAGTATATACCCGTGCCTGTTGGAGAAGTTCAAAGGCCGAATTAGTGAGTGGCAACGGGTATTTATCCTTAGTGGTGATGGAATTTAGCTTGCGATAATCAATGCAAGGCCGCAAAGTCCCATCCTTTTTGCCTACAAAAAAGAACCCCGCGCCGAGAGGAGCAGACATCAGGCGAATAAGGCCAGTGGGTCTTTAAGGGTGTCTTTAATGTAGCTCTCCATCGCTTCCCTCTCCGGCCCAGATAAACTGTAGAGCTAGCTGGATGGAAGCCAAGCACCCGGAAGGAGGTCGATAGTGCAGTCATAGGACCAATGAGGTGGCAAAGATAGGGCCCTTGACTTGCTAACGACCTCCCCTAAGTCATGGTAGACCTTGGGCATGCGACTGAGATCCGTCAGCTCAGCCAAAGGGGAGGAGAGAGGGAGAAAGCGTGAGCAAGCAGCGGAACGGAGACATGATGACAAACAGAATGAGCTCCAGGAGGAGATAGAGCCCTGGGCGCAATTGATTATTGGATTATGTTTGTGAAGCCACGGATACCCCAAAATCATGGAGGCGGAAGATTGTGACAGCACAAAAAATGGAATTGTCTCGCGAAGGTTACTGGACAAAATGACCAAAATGGGCTCAGTTTGCCAGGTCACCGCCGTGAGACTATGGCCAGATAAGGTGGAAACATTGACAGAGGTTGGGAGGTTCCTGGTGGGGATTTGAAACTTTTGAACCAACTCCAGGTGAATGAAATTTTGCTCAACCCCGGAATCCACCAGAGCGGAGGTTATACACTTGGCTCCCAGTTACTGGACTAGAGCCGGAAGTGTAAAACAGCTGGGGGGATTTAGAGAAGAACCTCCCGCCAGACGCCCCACAGTTACTGACGGGCCTGTTCTTTTGGCCGAATTGGGCATTAAGAGATGGTATAATCAGTGGCTCCGCAATACATACACACCCCTGCCTTGTCCAGGTGTTGGAGCTCCTCCGGGGTCAGATGAGTCCTCGCCAGGACCATCGGTTCCGGAGGTGACACGGTGAATGTGGTGCGAGGGGGCTGGGCAACCGGCCACAGGGCAGGCAAGGACGCAGCAGTCTTCTGCTCCCTAGTGCACTCCCAGAACCGGTTATCTAAGGCCACAGCCTGTGTGATCAATTCATCCAAAGGGGAGGGATTCACCCAAATAGGCAGTTTGTCACAGAGGTTGGTATTCAAACTCCAGAGGAGGACACTACAATGCCCAGCGACATTCCACCCGGAGACTGCCGCGATGACCCGAATCTCAACAGAGTAGTCGGCTACTGACCGACTCCCCAGCCACAGCCCCAGCAACTGGCAGGCAATGCTACCCTCGCTCTCTGTGTAATCAAATGCCTGGGGTGAAATCCTGAATGAACTGTTCAAAAGTGTAATAGGCCCCCTCTGGACCACTCAAGACGGATTGAGCCCACTTGAGTGCCCGGTCACAAAGTAACAGGGTAAGGAACTGAATTCTGGCCAAATCATCCCTGTATTCTCCCTCCACCTGCTGGAAATATATCCGACAGTGTAACAGGAACCCTTTACATCCCCCCACCTCCCCCCCGTAGGGGGCAGGCGTGGGCACGGAAACGGTCCTGCAGAAAACGTGAGCTGTCGGGACAGCAGGTGCAGGAGGGGGAGCAGCCACACCAGGAAGCCAACAAATGCTCTGTGACTGTGGTCAATTGTTGGGTGATAGTTTGGAGCTGCTCAGACAAAAACATGAGGTGGTGCTCTGTGGCTTCCAAACACGAGAGCGCTGACGGTTCTCCTGAGGCAGCGCCCGCAAAGCCTCGATCCTGGCTGGATCGTTCTGTCATGATTTGGTGTTTTAAGGAGGCTTAAGTGCAGGGCAACCACTCAGAAGAACATTCAGACACAGATGAAACGTTACACCACTTTAATGAAAAACCCATAACCCTATACACAACACGCTAACTTAGGAAATAAATACACCACAATTAATGAAACCCGCAACCAAGATGCCACACTATATACAGGAAAACAGTTGCATGCTGGAGCCACATGCAGCCTAGGAGGAAAGAGAGGAAAGGAATGATTAATGATGAGAATGGCACACAGGGAAATGACAACTGAGGTAAAGGGGCTTACAATACTGGCAGAGAGCCCGGCAGTGAACTCCAGCGGAGGAAAGGTGAGGGGATCTGGAGACTGCAAGGAAGGCAACGAAAGAGCTGAAGAACCTGGGTGGAGAAGCCATTGTCTTTGAGGAGAGATGATTCAGGTGAGCGGACAAACACAGCTCCGGGGGACACACTGCTGGAGGCGGCAGCAAATCTGAGAGGAGGAGAGGAGAAGGTAAGACAACTTGGGGAAATAATTAATTTACTTCACAACAAGAACTATAGTTGCGATTCGGCACAAACCCAACGATCCAGTGGAGAGCTCTTCACACTCTGGCCCTTAACCCCTTGCACTCCGGTCAATTTTCCTAAAAACGCCAAAAAATAATGTGCCCAAAGTAAATCGAAAGCTGTTCTTCAACCCTTTGCAGCATCTTCATGGGGTTGGTCTCATTTAAAAGAAAACACTTTGAATTTTTTGGCAAAACAAACATAATCTCTCTAAGTGCTCCGGCCACTGAGTTACAGTCATCTAAACATAGTGAACTTGAAGAAAATAAATTTGGCCTGGGTGTTTTTTTGGATACAAATGCTTGCAAATAACACACAGCTTCAGATCCGGGCTGGAAAATGCAACAGAAATGTAGAACCAAGTGTTATCCAGCTGAGGTCCAAATTTTGTAACAATATCACAAAAAATGAGTATTTTATACAGCTTTGTTCTCAGGCTGTCCCCAGGCGTTTTGGAACTGTGCCAAATTGTGCCAAATGGCACAGTTTGGAAAAACGTCTGTAACTTTTGAATGATTCAATGTAGAAGCTTCATTTTGGGCTCTAATGAAAGGTGACACTCAGGGCTGTGTCTGTGTATGTGTGTGTGGGGGGGGGTTTGTCCCCCCCCCTCGCTACAGAGGACGGAGATCAGCCATCGCTACATGACGGATTACACTCGGATGTGGCGATGTGGCCACAGCAGCGCTGTCACCGCGGCTCCCCCACCCCCGCTACAGAATCGTAGCGGCGGGGGGGGCGTTCATGGTCCGGAGGCGACGAACGAACCGTGTAACGCGGCGCACGCACTTCGGACATTGTGCGCTGCACAGTTGTAATTTACCGATCGGTCAAAAGTCATTTTTGATTACAATTTTCAGGGATAAAAAATAATTTGGCTTATAACACCTTACCTCTTCACAGCCACATTGTCCTGGCCAACTTCTCTTCCTCATTGTCAGATGAACGTGACGCCGGTCCGCTCGTGGTTCTGGTCTCGCGACCCGGTCAAAACATAATTCCATGATTGCGGTTTTGGCGAATGATTTACGACCTTCGTCGTCGGCCTCCGTCGGTCTATGATGACCATATAAGAGAATCCTAAACACTCTGCTGGAATTAAAAAAAAAAAAATAATGGAGCACTGCCTGTGGCTGCTGAAGCAGTCTCTCTTCACCCAGCCTTTGTAGACAAAACAGCTCAGCGAACTTCTGTGCTTCAAATGGCTCGCTGCGTTGGTAGGCGGGTCCTTCTTGCCAAGTTTTCAGTCATTGGTTCTTCAAGGTTTCAGAAACCCAATTCAAGGCTCTTATTAGTCAAATGAGAGGTCAATCAGATGAACTAATCTGTTTGCGGCTGTGTCTGCAGCTTTTATTTTCAGTGCGCGCTTGGATGCCATACACCACCTACATCACAATCTCCATCATGCGTCCTAGAGTGCACGAGAGCGCCCTCGTGCGCTCTAGGACACAGAGACTTGCCCGCCCGCGGGACAACGGAGCGCAAGAGGTTAAATACACTGGTGAATCAGGAAGCAGCAGGTGTGTAATCACGCAGGTGCACTGATGAGCTCCGGAGCCAGGAAAACAGAAACAGGAAGGGAGGAGGGAGATACGCTCACCTGATCATGACACCTCTTGCATGAATTACTTCATCAGTGCAGCGTGGCATGAAGGTGATCAGCCTGTGGTGCTGCTGAGGCTTTATGGAGGCCAAGGTTGTTTTGATAGCAGCCTTCAGCTGCTCTGCATGGTTGGATCTGGTGTCTCATCTTCCTCTTGGCCAGGGGTGGGCAGCGGGGGCCATTCCACTGCAGGTTTTCTGTTCCACTCAATCTCTTCAGCAGGTGTATGCTCTGATCATCTTCACGGATTGCTCATCAGTGAAAACACCTGCTGAAGAGACTGGGTGGAACAGAAAACCTGCAGTGGAATTGCCCTCCAGAAAGGATTAAGCGGAAGAAGATGGATGGATGGATGGCACATGATTTCCCACCCCCACTCTTGACAGTATTCCATAGATTCTATGGGGTTTAGGTCAGGAGAGTTTGCTGGAGAGTCAACCACAGTGATACCATGATCGTTAAACCAGGTATTGGTACTTTTGGCAGTGTGGGCAGGCGCCAAGTCCTGCTGAAAAATGAAATCAGTATCTCCATAAAGCTTGTCAGCAGAGGGAAGCATGAAGTGCTCTAAAATTTCCTGTAGATGGCTGCACTGACTTTGGACTTGATAAAATGCAGTGGACCAACACCAGCAGATGACATGGCTCCCCAGATTATCACTGAGAGTGGAAACTTCAAGCTGGACCGCAAGCAGTCTCTCCACTCTTCCTCTAGACTCTGGAACCTTGATTTCCAAATGACAGGACTTGGCACCTGATTTAGGGATCCATGTCATCTGCTGGTCTTTGCCCACTGTGTCTTATCAAGTCCAAGTTCAGTGGTATTCTAAATTATGGAGATCCACCTGTATATGGTAGTCAACAGCTGAAGGCTTTATAAAAGTTAAATTGGCACTTTATTAATGAGAAATATGTGGATTCATGGGCCGCTCGGTGGAGCAGGGGGTTAGCACTGTGGCAGCACAGCAAGAAGGTGGTGGGTTCGATACCATTCCCTGACCATCGGTGACCCTTCTGTATGGAGTTTGCATGTTCTTCCCTTGTCTGCGTTGGTTTACTCCGAGTGCTCTGTTTTCCTCCCACAGGCCAAAGACATGCAGGTTAGGCTAATTGGCATCAACTGGGGATTCTAAATTGTCCTTAGATATGAATGTGAGACTGAATTGTTGTCTGTCTGTGTTGGCCTTGTGATAGACCGGCAATCTGTCCAGGGTGGACCCTGCCTCTTGCCCAAAGATGCTAGGATAGATTCAAGACCCCCACCCCCATCAGCAACCCCAAAAGGATTAAGCTGTAGAAGATGAATGAATGAATGCGGATTCATCTTTGTTTGATATTGGATAAAGCCAGGTTTATACTTCATTCCAAATATAGAATCATGTTTGTGCTGGAATATAGATAGCTAGATAGATAGCTAGATAGATAGATAGATAGATAGATAGATAGATAGATAGATAGATAGATAGATAGATAGATAGATAGATAGATAGATAGATAGATAGATAGATAGATAGATAGTTTTTGAATCTGTTTTTTAATAGGTTCAACTCACAGTCTGTCACCCCAGCAACACAACCAGACCCCCCACACACCCCTCCCCACCCACCCTCCTGTGCAGAACCTCTCTCCATCTCCCCCCTCCTCCTCCTCAGGGGGCACCAGGACCCTCCCTCACTTCACGGTGACTACAGATCAGGTGGAGAAACAGCTGGAGAGACTCCGTCAGCGGAAGGCGGCGGGCCCTGATGGCATCTCCGCAAGGACCCTGAGGACCTGTGCCAACCAACTAGCTCCGGTACTGAAACACCTGTACAACCTGAGCCTGAGTCTAGAGGGAGTACCAAGCCTGTGGAAGACATCCTGCCTGGTTCCTGTCCCAAAGAAGTCATCTCCATCGGATTTGAATGACTACCGACCAGTTGCCTTCACATCTCATGTGATGAAGGTCCTGGAGAGACTGGTTTTAGCCCACCTGAGGCCGCAGGTGAAGACGTGGCTGGACCATCTGCAGTTTGCATATCAGCCCCATTTAGGAGTTGAAGATGCTGTCATCTACCTTCTGCAACGAGCCCATCTGCACCTGGATGGTGGAGGAGATACTGTGAGAATCACTTTTTTTGATTTATTTGCCTTTAACACCATCCTCAAGTGGGAGCCGACCATCAGCTCCCTCATCAAAAAGGCCCAGCAGAGGATGTTCTTCCTGCGGCAGCTGAGGAAGCTCAAGCTACCCACCAAGATGTTAGTGCAGTTCTACACAGCCATCATCGAGTCCATCCTCACCACCTCCATAACCGTGTGGTACGCAGGAGCCACTGCCAGGGACAGACTAAGGCTGCAGCGCGTCGTGCGCACTGCTGAGAAGGTGATCGGCTGCAAGCTCCCATCTCTCCAGGATCTGTACATCTCCAGGACCCGGAGGCATGCTGGCCGGATC
Source organism: Pholidichthys leucotaenia (assembly GCA_020510985.1). Taxonomy (NCBI): domain Eukaryota; kingdom Metazoa; phylum Chordata; class Actinopteri; order Cichliformes; family Pholidichthyidae; genus Pholidichthys; species Pholidichthys leucotaenia. Next base: position 8,083,679 of record CM035842.1, read on the forward strand.
ATAGCCAATCCCTCACACCCTGGTCACGTACTGTTTGCACCCCTCCCCTCAGGTAGAAGACTTCGGTCCATCCAGACTAAAACCTCCCATCACATGAACAGCTTCTTCCCCTCTGCCAGTGAAAGTGACTTATTGACTCTCGTGTACTATGTACAGCAGCTCAACCAGACTCATGTCAATCATCACTGTTTTCTTCCTGCATTACCGACTGCACTATATGGTTCTCCACATTATCTGCTGCTCGCTAATATATTTTAACTGCTGACCACTATTACTCACTCTTATTCTACACTTTATTGCATGTATAGTTTATTTCTTTTATTTTATCATGTTTAATGTTGCAGCATTGCACCGAGACAAATTCCTAGTTTGTGTACTACATGAACAATGGCAATAAATCTGATTTTGATTCTGATTCTGATTCTGATCCAGCCACTGCTGCTGAGTGAGAAGCTGCGGGTGATGGGGGTTGACAGCTCTGTGATCTCCTGGATTACTGACTACCTGACAGGCAGACCACAGTTTGTCCGGCTGGGCAATGTCTTGTCTGGAGTGGTGGCTAGTGATACGGGAGCTCCACAGGGGACTGTGCTCTCTCCTTTTCTCTTTACCTTATACACTACTGACTTTCAGTACAACACTGAGTCATGCCACCTGCAGAAATTCTCTGACAACTCAGCTGTTGTGGGGTGTATAAGAGGAGGAGAGGAAGGGGAGTACAGGGCACTGGTAGACAGATTTGTGGAGTGGACGGAGCAGAATCACCTGAGGTTGAATGTCAGCAAGACCAGAAAGATGGTGATTGACTTCAGGAAGAGGAAGACTCCTTCTCAGCCACTGCAGATTAGGGGGGAGGATGTGGGAGTGGTTGAGGACAACAAATATCTGGGTGTCAGGATCAGCAACGGGTTGGACTGGAGATCCAACACCAATGCTGCGCACAAGAAGGGGATGAGCAGACTCTACTTCCTGAGAAAGCTGAGATCCTTCAACGTGTGCAGCAGGACATTGGAGCTTTTCTACCAGACCGTTGTCGCCAGCGCCATCTTCTTTGCTGCTGTCTGTTGGGATAGCAGTATCAGGGCCAGAGATACCAGCAGACTTGACAAGATTATCAAGAGGGTTGGCTCTGTAATTGGTCTCAGACCGGAGACCTTTGAGACAGTGGTGGAGAGGAGAACACTAAATAAACTGCGATCCATTATGGACAATCCCGATCACCCCCTCCACCACACAATAGATAGACAGCGAAGCACTTTCTCCAGTAGACTACTACAGCTTCGTTGTCGAACGACCAGGTACGGGAAATCTTTCCTGCCACATGCAATTTCACTGTACAATAACTCACTATGATATTGTATTCTGGTCATAACTATGCTCCCATTCTGCACCTTACAGACTAACTGGTACCTCACATTTTCACTCTGCTCCTGATAAGATAAGATAAGATAAGATAAGATAAGATAAGATAAGCTAAGCCTTTATTAGTCCCACAATGGGGAAATTCCAGGATTGCAACAGCACAGGGATAGCAACACTCAGAGCAACAATCAGAAGGCAAGAAAAAACAAGAGCAGCGAGTATACATATGTACATATAAACATAAATATATAGACACACGATGCGGAGCATTGCAGCTAGATGGAATAAATATATAGATATATAAACACACAGTGCGGAGAATTGTAGCTAGATGGAATAAATATGTGAATATATAAACACACACAGTGCGGAGCATTGTAGCTAGATGGAATAAATATATGAATATATAAACACACAGTGCGGAGCATTGTAGCTAGATGGAATAAATATGTAAATATATAAACACACACAGTGCGAAGCATTGCAGCTAGATGGAATAAATATATGAATATATAAACACACACAGTGCAGAGCATTGTAGCTAGATGGAATAAATATGTGAATATATAAAAACACACACAGTGCGGAGCGTTGTAGCTAGATGGAATAAATATATGAATATATAAACACACAGTGCGGAGCATTGTAGCTAGATGGAATAAATATGTAAATATATAAACACACAGTGTGGAGCATTGTAGCTAGATGGAATATATATGTAAATATATAAACACACACAGTGCGGAGCATTGTAGCTAGATGGAATGAAACAGCATAACCATCTACTTAGTTATCCTACATGGTATGATTATGTACCCATACATATTGTCACCCTCCGTAGCTACCAGTATTTTCCTAGTTGTATACCGGAGGGGACCATTGTGTAAGTCTATTGCGTCTTTTGCATTCAATACTATTAGGTTGTCACGTCTTTTTGCTATCTCTGCGAGCAGCCCTGCTTAGGTTATACAGTCTGACAGCCGTTGGTAGGAAGGACCTGCGAAACCTCTCGGTTGTGCACCTAGGATGATGTAGTCTGCTGCTAAATAAGCTCCTTAGTGCATTCAATGTGTCCTGCATAGCGTGGAACTCGGACTCCAGCAGAGATGACAGTTTAGCCACCATCCTTCTCTCTCCCATCTCCTCCACTGGGTCAAGGCGCTGCCCCAGGACAGAGCTAGCTTTCTTGATCAGTTTGTTCAGTCTCCTCCTATCGGCTGCTGTAATGCCACTGCCCCAGCAGATCACTCCAAAAGTGATGGCTGATGCCACCACCGTGTCATAGAATGTCTTCAGCAGCGCCCCTTGTACACCAAAAGACCTGAGTCTCCTCAGTAGGAACAGCCTGCGCTGTCCCTTCTTGTAGAGTGCGTCAGTATTGTGTGAGCAGTCTAGTTTATTGTTCAGATGAGCACCCAGGTACTTGTAGGATGTCACCATCTCAATGTCCGTTCCCTGTATATTAACTGGTGCTGTGAGGGGTTGTCCTTGCCTGCGGCAGTCCACCACCAGCTCCTTAGTTTTCCTCGCGTTGATCTGGAGACAGTTCCGATGGCACCAGTCCACAAAGTCCTGGATAAGCCCTCTGTACTCAGCTTCATCTCCGTTGGAGATGAGGCCAACGATCGCAGAGTCGTCAGAGAACTTCTGTAGATGGCAGTGTGTCCACAATATAAAGGGTGAACAGGAATGGAGCCAAAACCATTCCCTGTGGGGCCCCCGTGCTACCGATGATCGTGTCGGATACACAGTCCCGGGTTCTCACAAACTGTGGCCGGTTTGTGAGGTAGTCCAGGATCCATGATGACAGGCGCTGGTCCACCCCTGCGCACAGCAGCTTGTCCTTCAGGATCATCGGTTGGATGGTGTTGAAAGCACTGGAGAAGTCAAAGAACATGATCCTCACTGCATTCCCAGGCTTCTCCAGGTGGAACAGAGAACGGTGAAGGAGGAAGATGACCGCATCCTCTACCCCAATACCATGCTGGTAGGCGAACTGGAGTGGATCCATCGCTGGTCCCAACAGGGGGCGGAGGTGAGCAAGGAGCAGTCTCTCCAGGGTCTTCATCATGTGGGACGTTAGGGCCACTGGTCTGTAGCTGTTCAGATCTTTGGGGTGGGAAGTCTTTGGTACAGGTACCACACAAGATGTTTTCCACAACTGTGGTACCCTCCCCAGCTTCAGGCTCAGGTTGAAGATGTACTCCACAATCCCACACAGCTGGTCTGCACAGGACTTGAGGAGCTTTGCACTGATGCCGTCCGGTCCCGACGCCTTCCTCGCATTGATCTTCCTCAGCTCCGTCCTCACCTGGGTCTTAGTAAGGGTCAGGTTGGGGGGGCTGTGTGTTGGGAGTGGGGGGGGTGATGGTGGAGTGGGGAGTGGGCAGCAGGACTTGATGTTTTCAGTGGCAGCAGTGGTTGTTGTGCAGTCGGGGGGGGCGGTTTGTCAAACCTATTAAAAAAACAGATTCAGGTTGTTCGCCCACTCCCTGCCCCCTGTGGCCTGGGGGGAGGTATTCTGGAGCCCAGAGATGGTTTTAAGGTTTCTCCAGACCCCACTGATGTCGCTCTGTTGCAGCTTGTCCTCCATCTTCTTCCTGAAGCTGTCCTTGCCTTCTCTGATCTTTCTCCTCAGCTCCCTCTGTACGGACTTCAGCATCTCCCTGTTCCCCGGCCTGAAGATCCTCTTCTTCTCTCTCAGAAGTGTTTTTATCTCAGGGTTGATCCAGGGTTTGTTGTTTGAGCAACACCGTATGGTCTTGGTGGGAGCGGTGTTGTCCACACAGAAGCTGATGTAGTCCGTGATGGTGTGAGTGAGGCCATCGATGTCCTCACCATGTGGATCGCAGAGCTGCTCCCAGTCGGTGGTTTCAAAACAGCCCTTTAGAGTGTCCATTGCCTCCTCAGACCATAACTTCACTGTGCATATAACCGGAGGTTGTCTGTGCACTAGGGGTTTGTACACCAGCCGGAGATGAACCAAGTTGTGATCCGATCTCCCGAGTGGGGGGAGTTGTGATGAGGTGTACGCCTCCTTAGAGTTTGTGTAGAATAAGTCCAGTGTTTTATTGTCTCTAGTGTGGCATGTGACATACTGGGTGAACGTGGGTAGAATGGGAGACAGTGAAACATGGTTGAAATCACCTGAGATGAGGAGAAGAGCATCTGAGTGTTCTGTCTGCAGCCTGCCAGTTACTGAGTGGATGACGTCCCAGCGTTCGCCGTCGGATTTGCATAAACAACAATGCAGATCACGTGTGAGTATTCCCTTGGGAGATATGTAGGCCGCATGCTAACAGCTAGCAACTCGATGTCTTTGCTGCAGTGTTGTTGTTTAACAGTGATGTGTCCTGGTCTGCATCAGTTGTTATTAACATAGATCAACACTCGCCCCTTGCTTTACCACTGTCTGGTGTTCGGTCTGCCCGTATCTATCTATAGATAGATAGATAGATAGATAGATAGATAGATAGATAGATAGACAGAGATATATCCATCCATCCATTCATCTTCTGCCACCTAATCCTTTGCGTACCAAAGCTGGTAGAGGGTTGAAATTGTGTGGCAGTTCCAGTTCTCTACAGTGTAGATGCTCCTCAGCAGAAAGATGAGGCCAGACAATGCTAAGAAAAGGAAGACAACGGCATATTTAGACGGATTTCGATACATGGTGGTCTACTTCTCTCTCCATTCATCAGGCCCGACTACACACAGTCACCACGGCGATAATGGCGTCATTTCATCACGAGCTAGTGTTAGCATCCTGTCGCTGTGGAAGGGTTGCGGTCAACATGGAGGGTAGCTGGTGGGATGAGAGGTCAATCCTTTTTTTTAGTCACAAAGACCACTCAAAGCTCTTCACTAGCAGCTAAACTAGCCTTCTGTTCTAAGGGTCTTTCAGAGACAGATTCCTAGGGACAATTTAGAGTCTTCACTTAACCTAACATACATGTCTTTGGATTGTGGGGGGAAACCTGAGCCCCCACAGTAAACCCACACAGCACAAGGAGAACATGTAAACTCCACACAGAAAGGTTTCTACCCCTGCCAGCCTGGGGATTCCAATCCTGGAACCTTCTAGCTGTGAGGCAACAGTGCTAACCACTGTACCTCTGTGCTGCCAAAAACAGGAGTTCTGCTGCTTGTAATTAGACTGTCAATTATTAACTGTGTGTGGTAAACTGCACGGGCTGCACGGTGGCGCAGTGGTTTAGCACTGTGGCAGCACAGTTTTACCCTCGGCCGGGGGATCGCAGGGATCATGAGATCGTGGGTTCGATCCCAGCCCCCGACCAACAGTGAGCTGTGTGGAGTTTGCATGTTCTGCCCGTGTTGCGTGGGTTTACTCCGGGATTTCTCCGGTTTCCTCCCGCATACCAAAAACATGTAGGTTTAGGGCGCTCGCGCACGCAGCGACCAGCAGCCGGTGGCTTGTCACCAGACTGCAAACCAAGTCTACCTACGGGTACAAATAAGTAACAAAAAAAAAAAAAAAAAAAACTGAAATATTTCTGCCGATGTGAATAAACTTGATAACGTAAGTTTTAAGCAAGAAAAAAATCAGTTACATGTTGTGAAGAACTTTCTATGAGGTGGGCTTTCATTTTATTTTATTATGCAGCTATTTCATAATTAAGCAATATTACATGAGAGGGAGTACGGTATTGATGAATATAGTAACTCTGGGGTGTGATACTGGAGGCCATTAGAGTATCACATCCGTAGTTAGTATGTTCATGATACCGTATGACCTTGAGTGTAATATTGCTTTTATACAACAGTTCCGCAAGCACAATTTATTAAATGACAGCAAGATATTATGATTTGTTTGTTTAACCAGTTATTTTGAGCAGCTGAGAAAAAATAGTCCCTTCTAAATGTAGCCAGTAACTGTTGCTAAACATCTCAGTCAGCATGAAGACGTCTATTGTCATTTCACACACATGTAAACAAATTAAATATTGTCAAGGGCAAAAGTAAAAAGTGTTTATAAAACATATACCTGTTGAGTCGGTACTGCAGAAGACCCGAGATCAAAACACTGGTTGTCAGAACACTGGTAGCTAGCTGGTAGTTAGCAGTTAGCATGCTTCGGCACACTTTGCTCGCTTTTCTTGGCATTTTCAGCTCAAACAAAGAGTCCATCACCACAAAAGTATTGTGGTTTTACCATATTTTCCTCGTTGTTGCTTTTGTCCAGATTAAAAATGACCAACTTCATACAGTGCAAATGAGAGGCTATGATTTATATACCACAAGCAGGTCAAAAAAAGGGTGGTGGTGTTGCTTTATATATCAGGTCCTGCTACCAAAGCCAAGTTGTAGATAATATGTCTTTTGAAATGGAAAACATCATGGAGTGTGTAACTGTGGAATTAATCACAGCAACTACAAAAAACATCATAATAAGTTGTATTTATAGAGCACCGGGTACCGATATTGACATTTTCAAAGAAAAATTATTTGAGCTTTTCAGTGCAGTAGGTAATAAGAAGCTGGTATTTATTTGCGGAGACTTCAGTATTGACTTATTAAATCCAAATGACCATATCCAAATAAGTGAATTCATAAATTCCATGTTTTGTCTGGGTTTCTACCCTTCAATAACAAACCCCACTAGAATAACACATTCAGCAACGCTTATTGATAACATTTTCACAAATGTCACTGAGGGGAATGTAACTGCTGGTCTTATTATCAATGATGTGACATACCATCTGCCTGTTTTTGTTTCTTCACACACTGGTGTAACACAGAACGTTGAAATAGATCAGGTTTTTAAACTACATGTAACAGAAACCGCAATCAACAATCTTAGAAATGATCAAAAAATACAAGACTGGATCGGTGTTTATGTTGACAACGTTGACACAGCATATGGAGAATTTGTCTCTATTTTATCACAACTATATAATAAACACTGCCTTCTAGTGGTAAAGGAAACTAAAGTTAAATACAGAGATAAGCCTTGGATCACCAAGGGCCTGCAAAATGCTTGTAAAAAGAAAAACTTGTTATACAAAACGTTGCTGAAATTAAGAACTGTGTAACAAAAATGAAATACAAGACTTATAAAAATAAACTCATTAGTATTTTAAGATCAAGTAAAAAAACATATTATAGTAAATTATTGGAAAATAACAAAACTAATACATGTAATATATGGAAGGTGTTGAATAATATAACAAAGAGAGGAAAACTAAATTCCAACCACATCTCTTATTTAAATTCAGAAAATGGAATAATCAATGAAAATAGCTTGATCTCCAACACGTTTAATGAATATTTTGTTAATAAAGGAAAAAAGATCGCCAACTCCACTGTATCATCAGCAAATACAAGTGGCGCTGACGATGTCGTCAACATAAACGCTTACTCAATGTTTATGAAAGAAACAGATGAAAAAGAAATTCTTGACATTGTTAACAAATTCAAAGACAAAAAATCAACTGATTGTAATGATTTCAGTATGTTCTTGGTTAAATGTGTTGTTGATTGTATTGTTAAACATTTCACTTACATATGCATCATCATAGCAGTCTGTCGTGGGCGACAATGACTGTTTCATTTAGGTCTGATCAGATTCCTCCACACAGCTCTGTCCTTAGCCTTCTGCTGCCAGGAACTCCTGTCTATGTCCATCTTCTTCAAGTTTCTTTTTACAGTGTCTTTAAATCTGAGCCTTGGTCTACCCTGATTACGTTTGCCCTCGCATAACTGTGAGTAGAGTAACTGCCAAGGGAGACGCTGGTGGTCCATCCTCTCAACATGTCCGAGCCATCTCAGGTTCATCTGTATTAGCATGTTCTTCATTGATGGTAGACCAGTTCGTTTCAACACTTCTATGTTGGTTATCTTGTCTTTCCATGAGATGTTCATTATGGCTCGAAGGTGTCTCATCTTGTACGCGTGGAGTTTCTTCACCTGCACTCTGTAGACAGTCCAAGTTTCAGCACCGTACAATAGAGTAGCCAGTACTGTCGCTCTGTACACTTTGCATTTCACACAGATTGACACATGTCGATTGTTCCACAGTCTCTCCCTCAAGTTTCCAAACACAGCGCTCGCTCTTCCCATTCTGAGAGATAGTTTGTCCTCCAGCCTAGCATTCTCTGATACAGTACTCCCTAGGTACTTGAAAGTCTTGCACTTGACTAGTTGCTCTGTACCACTGCTGATCTCTTCTGGTAGTGATGTTGATAATTAGAACTTTGGTGGTTGATAAAGGCACTCTTTCTTCTTGATGTTGATTTGGAGGCTGAATTGGCTAGCTGCTCTTGCAAATTTCTCCACTAAAGATTGCATATCTTCCACGCTGTGTGCAACTAGAGCACTGTCGTCGGCAAAGAGCATTTCCCTTACTATCTTTATCGATGTCTTACTCTTGGCTTTAAACTGTGCCACATTGAACAAGTCTGCTTCTTTCCTTGTTTGAATGTATACTCCTTCTGAAGTGTCTTTGAAGGCCACCTCAAGCATGGCTGCCAGATATAGCGAGAAGAGTGTAGGTGCCAGCACACACCCTTGTTTCACCCCGTTGCTTACTGAAAAGTCTTTAGATACTGAACCACTCATTGCCACGTTTGCTTGCATACCTGTATGTAGTGCCTCAATCAGGCTGACAAACTTCTCTGTACAACCATATTTCTTGAGTACCTGTCAAAGTCCTTGTCGCGAAACAGTATCAAAGGCTTTACTGAAGTCTATGAAGACTACATAAAGTGGCATGTTGTGTTCGATACACTTTTCTTGAACCTGTTTCAAGCAGAAAATCATGTCCATTGTGCTTCTTCCACTTCTAAAGCCGCACTGGGTTTCTAGTAGTACATTCTGCGAGATGTGTTCACTGAGTCTGTTAAGTAGTACACGTGAGAGAATCTTACCAACAGCGGCTAGTAGTGATATACCTCGGTAATTTCCACAATCCTTTCTGTCACCTTTCTTGAACAAAGGCACAATACTTGCATCCTTCCAGTATTGAGGTACTTTCTGGGCATCCCATATCTCTTGGATGAGCTTGTGCAGGCAGTTGGTCAGCTGAACACCACCAAATTTCCACACTTCTGCTGGAATTCCATCCCTTCCTGGAGCTTTACCATCCTGTGTTGTCCTGATAGCTGCCATTAGTTCATCAAAATTTGGTGGTTCATCCAGACTTGATACAGCTGGTCACTGCACTAGAGCTCCTTTAGCCTCTTCAGTGAGATCTCCAGGGTTGTTTAATAGTTGGTCAAAGTGGTCTGCAAATCTGTCCAGGATCTTGTCTTTCTCCTGCAAAACCGTTTCACCATCCATAGCCTTTAGTTGGATCAATCCTCTTGGTTTAGGGCCGTAGATTTCTCTCAAACCTGTGAAGAATGTTTTCATGTCCTTCCTGTCTGCTGCAGTTTGAAGTTTCTCTGCTTTTTCATCCCACCAGTTGGACTTCATCTCTCTGGTGTACTTCTGGAGCTCACTTTGAGCCTTTGAGTATTTCTTCTTCTTCGACCTTGTGTTACACTGTAGGTTTTCCTGCCTAGCTGTATTCCTCGCTTCTAATAGTTTCTTCAGGTGTTCATCATGCTCATCAAACCAATCTTGATGTTTCCTCTCAGGGTAGCCTAATACTTCACTCGCAGTCTGATACACCGTATCCTTCAGCGTTGCCCATTTCTCTTCTATGTCATTCTCTGAGTTGTTGCTGTCATCCATTTTCTGTGTAAATTCTTCCTGCTTCTTTTGGCCTTTCAGTGCACTAGTGTTTAGCTTCCGTGGTGGCTTCGCACCCTTCCTGCAGTGCTGTTTTCGTCTGCAAATCCTTAATCTAGATCTCAGCATAACATGATCAGTGCCACAGTCCGCACCTCTCATTGCACCTCTCATTGCTCTGGTGTCTAATACATCCCTTCTGTCTCTCTGACTGACTATGATGTAGTCTAATAAGTGCCAGTGCTTGGATCTTGGGTGCATCCATGTCTTCTTGTGTGTGTCCTTGTGCTTAAATAGAGTGTTGGTTATCACAAGGTTGTACTCTGAACATAGTGCAAGTAGAAGTTCTCCATTAGCATTGCACTTGCCTACTCCATGACTGCCTAGCACTCCTTTCCATTTCTCGGTGTCCAAACCAACTCTGGCATTAAAATCTCCAACGAGTATCAGCCTGTCATCAGTCGGTACACGCCTGATAGTCTCACGTAAATCACTGTAGAACTCTTCCTTCACCTCCTCTGTGTTGGTCATTGTTGCAGCATATACACTGATGAGTGTGGCATACATCTTCCGCTGTAGTGGGAGTCTCATAGTCATTATCCTGTCATTGATTGGCACCAGTTCCTCATCAAACATTGCTGCTATCTCCTTTCTAACTGCAAAGCCCACTCCTGCTTCTCTCCTTTCTTGAATTGATCTCCCACTTCAAAAGAAGATGTACCCATGGTCTTCCAAGCTGTCATATCCAGGCAATCTTGTTTCACTAAGTGCAGCTATGTCTACATTGTACCTGTTCATTTCCAGGGCCACAAGCGTGGTCTGTCTTTCTGGGCGCTGTGATGTTGTTCCGTCAAACAGAGTGTGTACATTCCATTCTGCTACACACAAGGTTGCTGTTTTCCTCTTCTTTTGTCTTCCTGCTCCTAACTTACTTTTCGCTGCCTGTCGGAGTGTGAACAGATCAGCTTTTGCTGTGAACAGATAGCTTTTGCTAGTCCAGCAAAAGCTAGCAGTACTCAAATACTTTGCAAGCAGTTTCATGAAATGGTCAATCAGAAAGCAACTCATACCGGCTTGGACACCGCCCGGGCTTACAAGGTCCACGCTGATCTGATCTGAACTCACATATGCAACATCTCACTTACTCTGGTAAATTTCCAAAGAAAATGAAAATAGCAAGAGTCATTCCTCTGTATAAGACTGGTGACAAACAGTTATTGTCAAACTACAGACCCATCTCCTTGTTACCTCAGTTCTCCAAAATACTGGAAAAAAATATTTGTTAAGAAACTAAATGATTTCATTGATAAGCACAATATACTCTGTGAACAACAGTATGGATTCAGGAAGAACCGGACCACCTCACTGGCACTCATGGACTTTGTTGAACAGATTACGGATGCAACAGATAGAAGAGAATACACAGTTGGAATATTTCTGGACTTACAAAAGGCATTTGATACAGTTGACCGTAAATTACTCTTCAGTAAATTACATAAGTATGGCATCAGAGGAATTGCTTTTGACTGGCTACACAGCTATTTAGAAGACAGATATCAATATGTTCATGTGAATAATACAGACTCTGAGTTGCTGAAGATGACGTGTGGGGTACCACAGGGTTCTGTGCTTGGTCCATTGCTGTTTATTTTGTATATTAAGGATTTATGTTCTGTGTCTAAATTGTTCAAGTGCGGCGGCATGAAAAAATAAGCAGCGTTGCTGTGGTTTTAAGCAGGTTTTATTAATCATACCGCCGTCACGGGAACTCGGCTCCAGCCCATAGCATGAGCAGGCTGAAGCCGAATTCCTCAGGCTCTCAGTGAAGAAGAAGAGAGGCGAACGCGTGTGTGTCTACCAGTTGCAGGATCAGAGTGAGTGAATGAGAGAGAGAGATTGCGTTACAGAGTTGCACCTTAAATACTTGACCATAACAATACATCAAAGGGACATACCCCACAGTTAGAATGATCAAAGCAATAACCGAACAGGCAGGAGGTATTTGCATTTGTAAGACATACATCACCATGGGCAGATTAGCTAGACCTCGCTCCAAGTGTCAGACAAAGAGGCTAACAAGCACATCTACATATTGATCTGAGTCTCTAGGTCACAGTAAGGGCAAAATGCATGAACACTTTAACTTCAAGGCTGTAAACTCAGCATGCAGCGGAACAAACCCCAGGAGTGCGAGCTGACTGTCTCTGTGTTCTGTTTGTGTGTTGTGGGGGGTTTAATCAAACCGCTACACTGCTCCCCCCCAAGAGGGAAACGGTAGGGGACCGTGACCTCGATGTTGCAGTCTGGGCAGCGAGCAGGGAAAAGCTCTGTGCAGGAGAAGGGGGGGGGGGGGTAGTCGCGCCAAAAGTGTTTGTTGCTCCGCGATGTCCCGTCTGAACATGCAGAGATCAGAAGAAGAAAAATTAGTCTCTGACTCCTCTCGTGGCCATGAAGAAAAGCAGGAGCGGCTGCAAGAGAAAAAAAAAAAAAGTAAACAAAGCAGAGGGACTGTTGGCTTCAGGTGCCGAAGCAACCCCAAAACCCCCGGGAGCAGCTGACGGCTGAAATCCCTTTGTGCCGTGGTTAAGACCATTAAAAAATCCAGTGGCGAGCTGCGTGCTTGCTTCAGGTGAATGAGCAGCCCTGAAGGTTCTGTGAGCAGCGGCGGAGGACGATGGCGGTCTCTGGCGTGGCTGAGACTGTTAACAAATCCTTCCAGTATGCTGCATGCGTGCCTCAGGTGAGCGAGCAGCCCTGAAAGGCAGCGGCGAAGGAGGAAGGCAGTCTGTGGAGCAGTTACTTGTCCCGTGCATGGTGCGCCGTCCTTGTAACTCCCCGAGCGTGCGCGGGGGTTCCGTGGCGTGGGTGGGCCGCTGGAGTGGCGAGTCAGGGTGCAGAAACTTGGTGGAAATCGGCGCAGATGGCGGCGATAAAATCCAGGTTGAGCTGTTGCTGTAGATTGGCCATGGTGCGTTGGAGCGGTGAGAGGAAATAGACGATCTTTAGTCCCTCAGGCCCGTGCAGATGCGTTGGAGCGGCGGGAGGGAATAGACGATCTTTTGTTCCTCAGGCTCATGCAGCTGCGTTGGAGCGGTGTGAGGAAGTAGACGATCTCCGTCCCTCGGGCTCGTGGAGACGCGTTGGAGCGGTGCGAGGCAATAGACGATCTTTGTGCCCCGGGCTCGTGCAGTTGCGTTGGAGCGGTGAGAGGGAGGAGACGATCGTTGTCGCTCGTGCGGCCATGGTGCGTTCAGTTCCACGCGCTGCGCTCCCCGTCGGCCCTGGAGGTTGCCGTCGTGGAGAGAGGACGAAGTGCGTGCGCTCTCAGTGAGAGCGGCCGGTCCAGCGTGGACGTCCCGATCTCAGGCGAGGGTCGCGCCATGACGTTTTCTGCAGTTTACCCGGTCGTGAGTGATGTCCGGAGAACGGCTCGCCTGTGTTGGCTCCGCGTCGAAGTCTCCCTGAAGCCGCAGGGAGGGCGGACCAGTAGGCCGCTGCGACGGAGCATTCATGCCCGGGTGTTGCGTTCGCTGGCCGCTCGTTTTTTTCAGCGTCGGTTCGCCGGCGTGGCCATCCAAATCAGAAGGCTGCGTCGCACAAAACGTGTGCGTCTTCAAGGGGTCACAAGCGCAGCTGTGCGGCTGTCCAGCTCGGAAGGTTGCATTCGCACAAAACGTGTGCGTGTTTGAGGGGTCACCAGTGCGGTGGCATGAAAAAATAAGCAGCGTTGCTGTGGTTTTAAGCAGGTTTTATTAATCATACCGCCGTCATGGGAACTCAGCTCCAGCCCATAGCGTGAGCAGGCTGAAGCCGAATTCCTCAGGCTCTCAGTGAAGAAGAAGAGAGGCGGACACGTGTGTGTCTACCAGTTGCAGGATCAGAGTGAGTGAATGAGAGAGAGAGATTGCGTTACAGAGTTGCACCTTAAATACTTGACCATAACAATACATCAAAGGGACATACCCCACAGTTAGAATGATCAAAGCAATAACCGAACAGGCAGGAGGTATTTGCATTTGTAAGACATACATCACCATGGGCAGATTAGCTAGACCTCGCTCCAAGTGTCAGACAAAGAGGCTAACAAGCACATCTACATATTGATCTGAGTCTCTAGGTCATAGTAAGGGCAAAATGCATGAACACTTTAACTTCAAGGCTGTAAACTCAGCATGCAGCGGAACAAACCCCAGGAGTGCGAGCTGACTGTCTCTGTGTTCTGTTTGTGTGTTGTGGGGGGTTTAATCAAACCGCTATACAAGTGTATTTTATTTGCAGATGACACAACTGTTTTTTGTAGTGGAGAAAATCTTAAGCAGCTTCTGGATTCAGTAGAAAATGAACTTAAACAAATCAGTCAATGGTTCACTGCCAATAAATTATCTATTCACCTTGGAAAAACAAAATGTATAATATTTGGAAACCGCAAATTATATAATCACAGAAAAATTAAAATAAACAATGTTGAAACTGACACAGTTTTCGAAACCAAGTTCCTAGGGGTCATTGTTGATAAACTAAACTGGAAATCACATATAAATTATGTCAAAACTAAAATGTCTAAATCCATTGCCGTACTGTATAAAGTTAAGGATCTCCTGTGCTGGAAATCTCTTTGCATTTTATATAATTCACTGATAGTTCCTTATATGACATACTGTGTGGAGATCTGGGGAAACACATATAAAACAAACACAAACTTAATCTTTTTACTACAGAAAAAAGCCGTACGCATTGTATCAAAGAAACCTTACCATGAACCAACAAATCCAATATTCATTCACTTACATACTCTTAAATTTAGAGATCTGGTAGATTATAACGTCACTCAAATCATGTACAAAGCAAATAATAACCAATTACCTGTAAATATTCAGAGACTGTTTAAAAAAGGGAAAGCAAATATGAGCTAAGAGGTAACTCTGTTTTTAATAAGCCAAAGGTTAGAACAAATACAAAGTATCATTGCATGTCTGTCACTGGAGTTAAACTGTGGAACTGTTGCTCTGAAAATATTAAAACATGTTCAACTCTGAAGCAATTCAAAAAATTGTACAAAGATGAGAAAATCTCCCAGTATCTCACTGTAAATGTTAGGAGATAAATTTGTAATAACTTAAAGGTTTTTGTTTGTTTTTTTGTCTACATGTTCTATTTGATTTTCTTTGTTGATTTGGGTATGACTTAAATTTTTATGCTATTGATTTTAAAATTGTAACGAGGTAGGCACTATATAAGCACCTGCTTCAGCGTACACCCTTTCAGTTGTTCTTTTGTGTGTTCTTATTGTACTGTATGTATGTTTATTCATTCATTCATTCATTGTCCAGGTCAGCTGATGAAATTCTTACACACTGGGAGGTTTCCATGGAAATTGCCTGGCTTCTTCCTTTCTCCTCCCCCTCTTCTGATGGCCATTCATAATTTAACTCAAATGTTATATTCGAAAAAATGTCCATAGTTTTGCTGTATTGCATTAATGTTGCCTTAAAGTGCCGACCAGGAGTCGACAGTAAATAACAGTTACTAGAACACCTTTGAACAGAGTGATACATATCCAGTGAAACGTTGGAGTGCATTTATCATGGATTTTAGTAACTTCTGGAATCCCTATTGTCCAATCAAATTGCCTGGTTGGAACTAACTGTTGTATAAGTGAAATTAAACCCTCTCTCTCTCTCTCTCTCTCTCTCTCTCTCTCTCTCTCTCTCTCTCTCAAAATTATATCACAATACTTTTTTTTAAAGCTATACTGTCCAGCCCTAATTTGAAATAATTCCTTGTCTTCAATCCAGAAATATTGATTCAAATTTAAAACTGAATGTGGCATAAAAAAAAAAAAAATCACAATTTTATTTTTTAGGCCTTGTTGCTCTACTTGTCACCCCAACTTTTTTACAATTTGAAGGAAAATGATCAGTTAAAAATGCTATAATAAAAAACACTTAAAATGTATTTCTATTTCTTCCTCTGGTTAAACAAAGGGCCTGCCATCCCACTTCCTCCACCTCAGTGCTGCTGTCAGACTACAGGATCATTCGGACGGTTATCAAATGTCTGTGTGTGCGTGGGCACACATTTCTCCTCATGCACAATTGTATATATAGAAAGTGTTAATTGAGCTGTGATTGCCATCGTGCTCGTCATGGGAGAGGATGTACACGACCACCCCCCCTCCATGTCAGTGTGAGCATGTACCTGTGACACGTGGAGATGGCAGATTCTTCGTTTCCTTCTCACCTGATAATTACCGTAAGGTGAGCTCAATTAAAAATAAAGAATTAAAAGAGAGAGTGAGCAGCTCGCTAAGGGAGGTGAGGAGTTTGGTGAAAATGTGAATTAAAAGATAGAGATGTGACAACTGTGTGGCATTTGCGCGAATGAATGCGGATTGTAACATGAAGAATTGACTGCATCACGTGGCCTGGTAAGCAAGACAAAAGTGAAGGATTAAAAGCAGCATTCAGAGCACGTGGCTGTGTTACAGTGATCACATTTTGTCCTCAAACAGCCTCCACATGCCCTTGTAAAAATGTTAAATGGACTCAAGCTCTCTACAGCAACATTTGTTCAGAGAAGGAGAATTTCTTCTATTAAACTCAATTACTTCCTGCATGAACCTGAAAAAAAAGGCAGAACATTGCAACATGCTCGTTTTTGGAGGAGAAACTTTTAATACCCACAGCTCTTAATGACGCTGCTGCAATTAGAGCGGCTGCATTTTGTTTTGTTTTTTTGCTCTAGCCGCGAGTCAAAGGAAAACAAATAAAGCAGCTCGATTTAGAAACCTTATTAGACTTTGAGTCCCTGAGCAATTAAAGTATTACAGCTGAAGTGCTTCTGTGAGCCCACCGATGGAAAGCATTTAGAGGTGGTCTCGACTTTACCGGTGGTCTGGTACTGGGCATTTCTGTTTGGAGCTGCAGACTTTTAACTGCCTGTGTAGGACAGTCGCCAACATGTGGCCTCTGTTGATTAAAAATTAAGCAGAATGTGATCAGTCAGAACTTTCTACAAGCAGCTGATTTGTCTTGTCTTTTTCAAGCCCAACTCATCTCTTTATCATGCCGGCTGAAGCACGTGGCCCCATGCCGTGTCTAAATTGGCTTGGCTCTGATGATGCCCTTTGCAATGCAATCTCTCCAATTTGATGCCTTATCAAATTACTTAACCCAGAGGAAATTAATGGTATCATCTGTGTCAAGGCATTGATGTAGTTTCACTTAGCCCCAAACACTATGGTCCTAATTGAATGATTAGATTCCTTTTAGATTTTCTATCCATCTTAATAGTAATTACAATTAAAGAGGGGCAAGAACGAGTGGCGTTTCAATTTTGACACATAAAAACCAGGTGAAAATGAGCCCAAAAAGATGTATCAGTCACACAGAATTCAATAAAAGGCGTATAATTGGAAAGGAGCTCAGAGTATCTTGGATAGGTTTTCCTTCAGTCGGCTGTGTGTTTTGGTGGGAGAAGAGCAGAGCAGGAAGAGACTAAAACCTGGTGTGCCACTAGGGGGGGTGGTGATGCTTTTGGGGGCAGACAGGCGTGTTCATCGGAATGCAGAGATGTTTAAAGGTTGTCTGTCATTGTCAAACACACAGAAAGAAAGAGTGGCGGGAGAATGAGGGCGAAAGGAGAATATGGTCACATGACTGCTCTGTCTCCACTGACTCTGGCCTGCGATTCCACCGTCTGTCTGCTAGTATGATAATCCGGCCTGTGATGACCTCCTCGGCCTCTCGGCCCACTCCCGACACCAGTCCGCTTGGCCACCTCTGGCCCCTTCAGTCCCTCGCCTCCGATCACTCAGCAAGGGCCCCGCCACTGTAATTGACTAATGACCCCATATCCATATTTGGCTGTGGTCGCAGGCTTTCAGTACTGTTGTAATTTAAAGTGGATTAGTGTTCGCCTCAGCACGTTTCTTTTGGCAGGCGGCCAGTGGGACGAGCGTCTGATAACAGGTTCCTTCTTGCATGAGTGTGTTTCCAGTGTAATTGTGTGTGTATGGGTGAGCTGTGTGCTTGTGTGTGTGTGTGTGTGTGTGTGTGTGTGTGTGTGTGTGTGTGTGTGTGTGTGTGTGTGTGTGTGTGAACTACATAAGCTGTCCATCGGCCCACACATTTTTGACACTAAAACAAGAGAAGAAAAAAAAACCAACTCTGTGGGCTGCAGCATTTAAGGGGAATTGAAAAGAAAAGACAACAGAGCCAGAAACTGTACTAAAGCAAAAGTATTGTGACTTAAAGACAGTGACAACTACAGTCTTCTTCAGTCACAGTAAAAAAGTATTGCCTAAAAACAGTTTATTTGTGGAAAGTAAAACACAAACTAGATACAGTGTACCCTCTAAAACAGTGCTTTTGAGCTTTTTTGAGCCACAGTATGACACACACCAACCAAAAATGCTTCAAAATGGCACATTGTGCCCTATTACAGCATCCAAGCAGCCCTCCGATACAAAAAGGTAGGAAACACTTAACAGTATATTGCAGGACTGTCAGCCTGTTTTTTATTGATCTGACAGTAACACTGGCCCTCATTCATCAAAAGTGGGTAGAAATCGGCACACACACAAAAAGGTCCAGGTGGTATTTATGAACGCGTGTGTACCTGGTCAATCGTATGCTGTTCATTCATTGATAAATCTGGTGGATGGAACTGATTATAATTTACATACCACACCCGCTCTCAGCTTCAGTATTCATGACACAACAGAACACAAGATGGCAAAAGAGAAACTTTTCCAAAGCAGAAATTGGTATTATTAAGAGAAGTAAAAAATAATAAAGTAGTGTTGTGCGGCAACCTCAAAAGTCACTTTATATGCAAAAGAACCACATTGTTGAGGAGATTAGTGCTGCACAACAGGGTTAGTTTGACCAGCTGATTTCCATCTGAGGGTTATAATCTAAAATCTGTATTGTTTGACTTAGATGATTGAGTAAATGTTGGTCATTTTGTCATTTTAAAAGTTACTTGTGTGTAACAATTTACGGTAACACTATAACAAAGCCCCTGAAGTACTGTGAAATTACAGGCTATTTTCCAAGAACTTTCAGGGAACGTAAATCAGCATTAGTATGGAGAAACAGCAAAGTAACAAACCCTGCAATATTTTTTTTTTTAAAAAACACGGCTTGTTAGCCAGAACCTGCTCAACTCTAGTGAAAAATTCACTTGATACTGAGAGCATGCACCAGCAGCGAGAACAAATTAGTTTTAAAATGAGACAGCAGCCCAGCTCACGCAGATGGACTGGGGCTCACAGACAAGGTTTTCATCACTTTTGGAGTGGTCTGCTGGGGCAGTGGCATTACTGCAGCCGATAGGAAGAGACTGAACAAACTGATTAAGAAAGCTAGCTCTGTCCTGGGGCAGCGCCTTGATCCGATGGAGGAGATAGGAGAGAGAAGGACGGTGGCTAAACTGTCATCTCTGCTGGAGTCCGAGTTCCACCCTATGCAGGACATACCGAATGCACTGAGGAGCTCATTTAGCAGCAGACTACATCATCCCAGGTGCACAACCGAGAGGTTTCGTAGGTCCTTCCTACCAACGGCTGTCAGACTGTACAACCTAAGCAGGGCTGCTCGCAGAGATAGCAAAAAGACGTAACAAACTAATAGTTTTTTGAATGCAAAAGATGCAATAGACTTACACAATGGTCCTCTCCGGCATACAACTAGGAACATACCGGTCGCTATGGAGGGTGAGAATATGTATGGGCACATAATCATACCATGTAGGATAACTAAGTAGACGGTTATGCTGTTTCATTCCATCTAGCAACAATGCTCTGCACTGTGTGTGTTTATATATTTGCATATTTATTCCATCTAGCTACAATGCTCCGTACTGTGGGTGTTTATATATTTATATATCTACATATTATTCCATCTAGCTACATTGCTCCGCACTGTGTGTGTTTATATACTTGCATATTTATTCCACCTAGCTGCAATGCTCCGTACTGTGGGTGTTTATATATTTACATATTTATTCCATCTAGCTACAATGCTCTGCACTGTGTGTTCATATATTCATATATTTATTCCATCCAGCTACAATGCTCTGCACTGTGTGTCTGTGTGTGTGTGTATATATATATATTTTATAGTAATACGTACATATGTTTATTAGCTGCTCTTGCTTGCTTGTTTTTTTTCTTGCCTTCTGATTGTTGCTCTGAGTGTTGCTATCCCTGTGCTGTTGCAATCCTGGAATTTCCCCGTTGTGGGACTAATAAAGGCTTATCTTATCTTAAGGTTAGTGTCCACTCGCAACATCCCGCTGGTCCACCAATGACAGCCGTTAGCCCATGAAACTGGACATCAGCCTGCACATCCAGTGCCAGGAACAGCCAACACCAGGATGTGGTCTCTTGAGCAGACAGCTAACCTCCCCCAGCCATGCTTTCTTTAGGACGCTGCTGTGAGCCTAAGCATGTTGGCATTTCCCTGGGATTTCAGCAACAGGTGCAGGTGTGGGCCAAACGCACCTTGAATCTTTGAAATAATCATTATTTGGATCAATAATATGAAATTAGAGTATTTCCTGCAGCACGCCTGATGGACTTGCATGGTACTGAAGAGTACCGCTCCACAGTGGTTGAAAATCATTGATCTAAAACACTATCAGATCTGAGCCACAAGACAATCTAATTCTATAATAATTGTTCTACTAGTACAGTATAGCATACTGTCCAGGCCTGCAAGCCGCAACAGTTTACCCTTCGCTCTATTACAATAACACAATTATCAATCAATCCACAGTAGATAGGCTACTATGACTGAACTTAAGAGAGCTTGTTGGGAAAATGTCCAAATAAAAAGTAGATTTAGAAAACCGAGGCTTTTCTGAACCCCTCTGTGGATCCTCACCTTATCGTGGTGGACTGGTTTGCGTGCTCTAATGATCCCAGGAGCTATGTTGTTGGAGGCAACTTGCCCATGGTAGGGTCTCCCAAAACAAACTGGTCCTGGATGAAGGGACAGACCAAGAGCGGTCCAGTGGATCCCAATGAAAAAAGTTAAATTAAGGACCCAGAAGGAGCTACATCTATTCACCCACCAGTGGGCTCACCACCTGCAGTAGGGATCCTGGGGATCATGTTGCTATGTGAACCAGGCAGCAGTCTGTTCTTCTCTGCTTGGACTGTTTCCCCTGTGACCTGGACCCCTGGATAAGTGGTAGAAGATGGATGGATGGAAGCTTTCCAGACAGGAAAAAAGGTATAATATGTGCTCTTTGACATCAAGGGTGAACCTGACCAGTCTTATTTTGCTCTTTAACTGCAAGGTAAGCTGTTTGTATCTGGATTATTTTCATGTTTCTCATTGATCACAACTGAAATAAAACCTTTTCAACAGAAATGATTCAGTAAAACTTCTGAATGAAATGAAATGTTGACTTGTTTGGCCTGTAGTTGGGACTCGGTTTCTAGTTCTGGCCCCTCTCTGAGTTGGCCACCCTTGCTCTAATATCAAGCAACATCAGACTGAAGCTCTGGTGGTGTTACTAGTGGGACATCAGCACAGTCGTGATGCATTGTAAGTACAAGGTACACCACAAGGTGTACCACAAAGTCCAATGCGATGTCACTATCATGTAACAATTCCACAAGCATAGTTTATTAGCTGAGGCCAATATGTGACCAAAGATGAAGACTTATTTTCCTCCACAGAGAACAAAGTGGTTCCCCAACTGTACCAGAACTTAACTGTTTCAAAGTGCCACAATGAGCAGGATATAGAATACAATAGTTTTATTGTCATTTACACACATGTATAAAAAATTATCAACTGTGCAGAACACAAGCAGTTGTTCTGATATCAAGGGGCCTGCTAGCTAGCTAGCTTGATGCACTTTCACTTTTAAACCAAATTTAGCCCATATAGAGCATTTAGAGACGTCTGCATGAAAACGTCTTTTCAACAGCCTGAAAAGACGGCTTTTCATCTTCACTTTTTAACCAAATCTGGACATTTTTTAGATGGTTGGCAAAGCCATCGTTTCAATATGTTTTCAACCAGCTTGTGCTGGGAGGGTTAGTTGGGGCTAAAGTCATGCTCTATGATTGGCTAATGGGACTCCACTGATAAAACGTGCTAATTGCCTTTGAGTGCTCCTCACAAGAACAGGGAAGTTACATAGTGCTGTTGCATATGATGTAGGCCAATTCAGGCTATAGTGCAAGTGACTTCCACTTGGTCAGAGCTTGATGTACCATCAAAATGATTTTGGAAATGTTACTTTAAGGTGAAAATATTACAGTGTAACTTTAATAGAAACTACACATTGTAAGGCATTAACAGTGTTTGTACAAGAGCTGTTCATCAAAGACTTCCCGTGCCTCATTTTTCTTGGACTAAGAGGAACCAAACTTGTCACAGGTAGTAGTCTTTCTCTACATACTGTAGGTACCACCCAGGGTCACATGCTTCTCCCTTCGCTTTATGCAGCAGTGGAGACCTCACCTGTAGAAGTCTGCAGGTCAAGTCAGAAGGCATGACTTGACCTCAGAAATCAGCGTTTGATCCTCATGGAAGTGCTTTCTCTTCAAAAATCACTTCATGCAGGTTTAACAAGCTGAGGATGGGACAAAAATGGCAAGTGATGATGACTTCTACACAGTAATCTGTTCTTTTTAGGGCAGCTTGGTGGCACAGTGGTTAGCACTGTGGTAGCACAGTAAGAAGGTCATGCGATCGATTCCAGCCCTGGCCATCGATGACCCTTCTGTGTGGAGTCTGCATGTTCTTCCCCAGTCTGTTCACCCCAGGTACTCCGGTTTCCTCCCACAGGCCAAAAACATGCACGTTGTGGTGTCCCAGCACAATGCAGACTGATACTATTCACGCCCAACAGGGATTGCATACGGACAGAGAACCCGTGGGGGGACAACCAGAACAATGGACTATTGTTATACATCCCTGGATTAAGGAGAGGAAGTCAGGGCGCCAGTTGGTCAAGCGACTGATATGTATATCAGTATGCAAATGTGCCATGCATTCTCTCTCTGTTGGTATAACATGTATAAAAGAGCTTGCTGTACATGCCTCAGCAGCATACACAGCACACAACACACAGCACAGCGCACAGCGCTACAGTGTGTCTCTTTTGATGATGGAGGAAATAAAACTCTGAAACCTTCCAGCTCATAGCATCTCGTCTGAACTTATTTGTTCCTCCACAACGTTAGGTTAATTGGAGCCTCTAAAGTGGCCCTAGGTGTGAATGCGTATGTGAATGGTGAAGGGATTGGCACCATACCGTGGATGACATGGATTTCCCTCTGGGATTAATAGAGTATACAAAATACAAAAAAAAAAAAAACATAATAGGTAGCCACATCTGTGGTCCCATTCCCTTGCCTGTCTCAGTGTTTCCAACACAACTTCTCCTGTCTCCATTTGCCATTGCAGATGGCTGAAACAGGATTGGCTCTGGTTCTGGAAAGTAGTCTAACAAACCAAACAAAAGCAAACCTTACTGGGATGGACTGTGAAATTTTCAAACAGGAATATTTGAGATGTGATGTTGGTGGAGAAGCCAGTTTTTTTTCAGCTTCAGTTAATCTCCGGTGACGCCTTATGGTTATTTTTATGGTTTACTGTATAAATTATCTTACATATATCTTTTTCAAAGCAGTCCTACCCACTTTACTGCAGATCTTTTGCAGTTAGCTCAATTGTGCATAAGCTAAAGCAGCTTATTTCAGTTGGAGGAGCCACACCAAGACCTCTTACAAGGTAAGCAAGGATTCTTTAAACTGTGAGTAATCCAAAGCTTATCTAGTAGAGTCCAAGAATAAATAAAGCTGGGAAGCTTTATAGCAGATCTTTAAGGCTCTTAACCCAGAGGTCTCAAGCAAGTGCAAACATGGCAATCTTGATTTAAATATTCCAACCAAAGATTTATAGCTTTTTTCCTCCCGTTTTGTCTGCAGTACTGTGGCTGATCAGACACGAGCAGATCTAGACTTGTCAGGATACATCGTCTGCCCTTCTGCTGCACTAAACAAACCACACAGCTTCTCTATGGCAATTCAAAGACACAGACAGAAGGAAAACAGAAGGAGATGAAGAAGAAACTCTCGATGACAGTGTCTTGCCTTCCCACACCTCCCTCTGTATGCGGAGCGCGCAGGCAGTGTTTATCTCGCTCACCGGTGGAGTGTTTGTGTAGCTGAATGCTATGCTGATCGAGTTCAAATCACGGTGGAATAATTAAAACATGTTGATCCCTTCAGTCATGGGAAAGGGGCAGATTTATTAATGATACACTTACCACAGCTGTGGACCAGGGAAATGGTAATATTGCTGGAAATCATTGGTTATCATTGTCATTTACCTGCAGGCCCGTGCCAGTATGAGTGGTTCTTCATGTAAATGAATTTGTCAAGAGAATGAGAGAAATAAGAGACAGAGGGGGGGAGTGAGAGATAGAATTAATAGCTTCAGGTCATGGGGATAATGATTTCTTCATGGACCTAGTCAGAGTCAAATGGCCCGGGCATCTCGTTTGGTTCCTTTTTGAAAGGAGGTGCGTACGCGAGGGTGAACATTACGCTGAACACGGGCATTTACTGAATATGTAAATGCATTTGCTTTTATGACGGGGTCTACATGCCAATAACGCTTCCAAATGACCCACTTTGTATTCACGCAATGCAAATTTGCCACCGAGTCGTTAGATGGAGTTGATTGAGTAGTGCTCCCGTATGTTGAACAAGAGAACATATAATTTCATGATGATATCACAATATTATGACAGTTAGTGATGGATTTTTCATGAATACAGTCCAATCTAACTGGTCAACTTTGTCCCAGGCAAAACTAAATGATTTGATAGTTTGGGCCAGACTGGCATACATTACTTTTTTCACTCATTCTGTACTTTTTTCATTTACTATGATTTTTATCATTTGATACAAAGTACAAGCACATTTTGAAAACCCAAATATATTTTGGCAAGCTTGTTTTTTTCTGTTTTTATTACTGCTTATGTGATTGGCCTGTCTGTAGTATTTTGGATATGACCATGTCCACACTTTAAGTTGCTTTTGTATTTGTTGTCATTATTATTCTACTGTTCCTAAGTTACCTTGGCAGGTTTTCAGGCATTATTCCTGGCTTTTCCATTTGTTTCAGAGTTTGTTCTTATTTTGAAGTTCTTTCTGGGTTTTTTCTGTAGTTTTATTGTTATAGCTTCATTTCCTGTTTACCATTATGATCTCATACTTTTCTTCTTGGTTCGTATATATATATATATATACAGTATATATATATATATGCCTATCCATTCATACAACATAAGGTAGAGGGGGCCAGGCAGACTGCCGACCCACCTCGACACAGCTAGACGGGTTATAAGATAAGATAAGATAAGATAAGCCTTTATTAGTCCCACAACGGGGAAATTCCAGGATTGCAACAGCACAGGGATAGCAACACTCAGAGCAACAATCAGAAGGCAAGAAAAAAAACAAGCAAGCAAGAGCAGCTAATAAACATATGTACGTATTACTATAAATATATATATATATACACACACACACAGACACACAGTGCAGAGCATTGTAGCTGGATGGAATAAATATATGAATATATGAACACACAGTGCAGAGCATTGTAGCTAGATGGAATAAATATGTAAATATATAAACACCCACAGTACGGAGCATTGCAGCTAGGTGGAATAAATATGCAAGTATATAAACACACACAGTGCGGAGCAATGTAGCTAGATGGAATAATATGTAGATATATAAATATATAAACACACCCAGTGCTGAGCATTGTAGCTAGATGGAATAAATATGCAAATATATAAACACACACAGTGCAGAGCATTGTTGCTAGATGGAATGAAACAGCATAACCGTCTACTTAGTTATCCTACATGGTATGATTATGTGCCCATACATATTCTCACCCTCCATAGCGACCGGTATGTTCCTAGTTGTATGCCGGAGGGGACCATTGTGTAAGTCTATTGCATCTTTTGCATTCAAAAAACTATTAGTTTGTTACGTCTTTTTGCTATCTCTGCGAGCAGCCCTGCTTAGGTTGTACAGTCTGACAGCCGTTGGTAGGAAGGACCTACGAAACCTCTCGGTTGTGCACCTGGGATGATGTAGTGTTATTCTGCCATCTTTGAAATAATGGAGTCCATAAAACAAAATGGCCGTGTTCCTGAAAACTAAAACAATCCCTTAAACACACATGTACACAATCAGAACTTCCTTAACAAAACACAAACAGTTCATATGTACACTCATCACTTGTTGCCAGCCCCCACCCCCAACACACCCACCCCACAACTTGGGCACTTCACACAAACAACATATCCAACATAATACAAACAGTGTTGAGGTTTTTTTTTTTTTTTTTTACACCACAAGGCAAAATGCAAACAGTACACATTAACTATGTGACTTTAGGATAAAATGGCATACCAGCTACACCACCACAACATGCTAATAGCCTCCCCACAGTCACCTTATAGTACCAATAGGACACTCGTCCCATGGATTTCCGTCTAGCGGATCCCTCCCAGAGTACCTTCGCCTCTTCATCTCTGGGGACGAGCCACGTCGGTGGTTCCTCTCGTCCACTCACCGTAGCTCGTTAGGGTGTCTCCACGATTCGTTGGATGGTCTCAAATAGCCGTCCTCCCAGGCAGCCACCACTTGCAGCCACCCCTGGTCATCTCGTCGCTTTCTCTTTTCGTGCACATCCCTCACCTGAGTTTCGACCCTGAGCCAGACCTCTTCACCAATGCACAGAGGAGCTCGATTGGGCTTCCAATGACCACAATTTTGTAATCGGGCTCCCGCACTGGGTCGAACCTCGTCACCGACCCGATTCAGAGTTTTTCTTGATCTCCGGTGTCATTGTTTGGCGTGTCGTAGAATCGCGCCTGCTGGTCCTGCCCCGCTCTCTTTCATACTAAACACTGGCACAGCCCCTGCAGCACCTCACTTCATGGTATTGCCAGGACCAACTTCAGAAGTCAAGGGAGCTGGCATCTTGGCTCCATCAGCCGTCCCGGGCATTCTGCTGTGCCGTCCAGTTCCCACATCCAGGGTAACTTGGACACTGGCATCGGAACCTGCCCGAGATGGTACTCAATGTTGCTGATCTTGCACTCCTCCCATAATACCAGGCCAGTCACTGTCCCAAACCGTATCGTCCTCTATATGTGGAGCAGGTCGGTCCCACAAACCGCAGCCCGACCACTCCTCTCCGACGCCACAGGTGATCGCGAATCCCAGGCCGTAGAACATGTCACATCCCATGATGTTCAACCCACCAGCAGTCACCACGAACTGGATGTTAGACATCATTGCAGACTTGTACCTTGCTATCAATTCCAACGAACCCACGACGGCTAGCCTGCTTCCTCTATAGTCAAAGCACAGCGTCGACAGGTCTCTCACACGGTAATGCGGGAACAGACTCCTCACAGTGGGCCAGTTTTTTGGGGGGGGTTTTTTTGGACTTATTTTGTACCCGTAGGTAGATTTGTTCTGCAGTCCGGTGACAAGCCACCAGCTGCCGGTCGCTGCGTGCGCAAGCGCCCCTTAACTCCCTAACCTGCATGTTTTGGCAGTTTAACAGAGAGCTGATCCCGTGTCTACTAACAACAGCACTTCCACGCCGTCCAGCGAAACATCACAGTAACTCTGTCCATCTGTGCTCGGGGAGGTGGTATGAACAACTGTAGGAGTTACTGCAGGGGAGTCTGCCTCATGTCTTCGGTCCCCTCGCTCAAAATTTTTCAGGCTCTGGTGAAATGGTGTAGAAGACCGCACTTTCCATGGTGTTTGCCCTTCACCGGACACTCTCTTGCCTTTGTACTGGTGCCTGGCGGACCCGCAACCATAGCATCTTGGCATACCCGGGGCGGACCTAATTTTTACAGCAGCAGCGTATGCACTATCTCAATAGCCGTGGCTAATGTCAGTTCATCCAGGTAGGTCAGGAGCCTCGATTGTGTCGCAGAACAAAGAGTGTGCTCCACTAGTTGATCATGGACCAACTCTTCCTCTATGGCTCCAAATTGGCACTCCCCCACCAGCTGACGTAGATCTGCAACATAGAGCTACACCGACTATCCTGTCCGCTGGCGGTGCTGCTGAAACTGATCTCTTTGGACTATGGTGTTTTCCAGGGTGCGAAAGTAACACGCCATTAGCCCAACCACGTCTTCAAAAGTATCAGCCCCTCCTAACGTGCCGAGGATTTTTTAACCCTCTATGCCAAGATTATGAACCAGTTTAGCCCTCACATTCAGTTTCTCGAGCTCACTGAGGTTAAGGACCACCAGATAGTTCTGGAACGCCACATACCACCTAGCCCAGGGGACCGGCGGCTTGCTCGGAACCTCCAAAAATGGCCAAAAAGCAGAAACAGCTCGCTCCATACCTTTTTCCTCATCGCCAAATGTTATGTCCATAACTCATATGATGAATAAACAGGCTGGAGGTGCAGTGAACGTAACTTTATTATATCAAGCAATGAACTCACAGGTGCTCCGTACAGGCCAAGGGGTCAACGACGAAATAGGAAGAGCTCTTCCACATCTGCCCTTTATACTCCTGGTGACGGTGGAACCGGAAGCACGGGGCCATCACCCCCACTACACCCAGGGCATATAGGACGCCATATTGGTACACCGCTTTTGGATCCGTTTACTCACCCACTGTAAGTTGTTCAGCCATTCAACTTGTTTTGTGTTCTTGAGCCCATGAGTTGTTTTTTTTATAAAAAATAATGGAAATAAACCTTCCTGCATTTGAGTTTGTCTGTTTACCCCAAAGGGGGAAAAGTAACACTTTCTGTTTTTTGTTAGCTTGTTTGACTGTTACAGGATGAGCAAAATGTAATGGATGACTTTGCATGGAAGCTGTACCAGAGGCAGAGCTGGCTAGGTCACGATTTGGATTCTGGATCACTTTTTCAATTTCGTTAACATTGTGAGATAGGGCGTTGTGTGACCTATAACCTGTACAGCCCAACTGAAAAACAAACTGAAATCGTTTAAGTGGAAAAATAAAAAATAAAAAACTTACAATAACCTGGTTGCAAAGTTTGATTTTATTTTCTATTTTCCCTTAACCTTTTGAGTGTGAGATTTTGCATGCCACTAG
Source organism: Pholidichthys leucotaenia (assembly GCA_020510985.1). Lineage (NCBI taxonomy): Eukaryota > Metazoa > Chordata > Actinopteri > Cichliformes > Pholidichthyidae > Pholidichthys > Pholidichthys leucotaenia. The sequence goes on from CM035842.1 coordinate 8,112,897, forward strand.
TGGCAGAGTGTGGTGCTGCACCTGTCATCTCATTCTGACACGATCGGCTCCATTGAGGATTTGTACTGATATGTACTGATGTGCAAATTTCAGAAGGTGGCAGACATCTGTTGGAGGACTCAATGGATGGCACGCAATACACCAAAGAAGAACTCATTTCCTTTTCCTGTTCTTAGCATTTTAGCCCAGAAAGCTAATATGGCTGCCGTCTGTTATTGTGCACCATCACTTAGTTGGCTTTATACGCGGAAAATAGCCATGGGATACAAAGGAAATTTATGTGGGATAATCATAAGACTTTGTAGATGTGGTAGAGAGCATAAATGACCGACACAACGCAACATAACAACCACGATGGGTGAAAACGCAACAACCACAACAGTGAGTGAGTCCCCTTAGCCACTGGTAAGTGAGGAATTTCTGTGTTTTTTTAATATTGTACTGATTTCTTGTTCATATACTTTGAAGATAAGATGATGAGGTACCTCTGTACAAAAAACGGTGTCAAAGACTGAACCATCCTTTGTGTAAATACGTCCAAAGTCCGGTTTTGACTGACTTATGGAATTTAAAGAGGTGCTGCAACATTATGCAAATTAGATGCATAAATTTATTCCTATCTGAAACTTTGGATCATATTTTACATCTTTCTAATTGACAGTAAGACATTATCTCTTACCACTTTCAAGAAATCTGAACTATTTTATTGACAAAAAATATTTACCACTCTTGACCACTGGGGGTTATGTCACAATTCGGCGACAGACACACTCAAAGAGTTAAAGTATTTCAGTTTGTTTCTCAGTTGGGTTGTACAGGTTATAGGTCACATTAATGGTGGAAAAAGTTTTGAAATGATTTACGTATCTTAGTCTAATTTTTTTTACCCCCTCATGGATCGTCACCTTATCGTGGTGAGGGGGTTGGCGTGCCCTAGTGATCCCAGCAGCTATGTTGCCCGGGGCAATTTGTCTCTGGTAGGGTCACCCAAGACAAACTGGTCCTGGGTGAAGGGCCAGGCTAAGAACGATCCAACAGACTCTCATGATGAATGCTAGAACAAGGATTCCATGTACCCCGCCCGGTATGGGGTTACCGGGGCCCCACCCTGGAGCCAGGCCTGGAGAAAGGGGCTCGATGGCTAGCATCTGGTGTTCGGGTTTCCTCCCATGGGACCTGACCGGGCCCAGCCCGAAGGAGTTACATGGGTCCGCCCTCCAGTGGGCTCACCACCTGCAGGAGGTACCATGGGGGTCCGGTGCTATGTGGATCAGGTGGCGGTCAAAGGCAGAGACCTTGGTGGTCTGATGCCAAGCTTCCTAAACTGGCTTTTCGGACGTGGAATGTCACCTCTCTGGTGGGGAAGGACCCTGAGCTGGTGCATGATGTTGAGAGATACCGGCTAGATATAGTTGGCCTCACCTCAACACACAGCTCTGGTTCCGGAACCAGTCTCCTGGAGAGGGGCTGGAGCTTGGCCTACTCTGGAGTTGCCCCGGGCGAGAGGCGACGAGCAGGGGTAGGTATTCTTGTATCCTCCCCACCTTGCTGCCTCTACATTGGAGTTATCTCCAGTGGATGAAAGGGTTGTTTCCCTGCACCTTCGGGTTGGGGAACGGGTCCTTACCATCATTTGTGCCTATGCACCAAATGATGGTTCAGAGTATCCACCCTTTTTGGAGTCTCTGACTGGGGTGCTGGAAAGTGCTTCTCTTGGAGACTCCATTGTCCTACTTCAATGCGCACGTGGGCAACGACAGTGAAACCTGGAGGGGGATGATTGGGAGGAACGGCCTGCCTGATCTGAACCCGAGCGGTGTTCAGTTATTGGACATCTGTGCTAATCACAGTTTGTCCATAACGAACACCATGTTCAAGCATAAGGGTGTCCATATGTGAACCTGGGACCAGGACACCCTAAGTCGCAGGTCGATGATCGATTTTTTTATCGTGTCATCAGACCTGCGACTGTATGTCTTGGACACTCGGGTAAAGAGAGGTGCAGAGCTGTCAACTGATCACCACCTGGTGGTGAGTTGGATCCAATGGCAGGGGAGGACACCATTCAGACCTGGTAGACCCAAACGTATAGTGAGAGTGTGCTGGGAACGTCTGACTAAGGCCCCTGTCCGGGAGGTATTCAACTCCCACCTCCGGAAGAACCTCAACAACATTACGAGGGAGTATGGAGACATGGAGTCTAAATGGGCCATGTTCTCCACCTCCATTGTTGAAGCAGTGGCCCAGAGCTGCAGCCGCAAGATTGCCGGGGCATCTTGTGGTGGCAACCCCCGAACCAAGTGGTGAACACCAGTGGTGAGAGGGGCGATTAAGCTGAAGAAGGAGACCTATCAAGCTTGGATGGCTTGTGGGACTCCCAAAGCAGCTGAAGTGTAGCAGCAGGCCAAGTGGAGTGCAGCTCGGGTGGTTGCTGAAGCAAAAACCCAGGTATGGGAGGAGTTCGGTGAGGCCATGGAACAAGACTTTTTTTCGGCCTCGAAGAGATTCTGGCAAACTGTCCTGTGGCTCAGGAGGGGGAAGCAGCTCCCTGTCCACACTGTGTATGGTGTGGATGGAGCACTGCTGATTTTGACTGGGGATATCATCGAGCGGTGGAAGGAATACTTTGAGGATCTCCTCAATCCCACTGACACGCCTTCCACAAAGGAAGCAGGGCTTGTGGTTGAGGGGGACGACTCACCTATCACAGGGGCTGAGGTTGCCAAGGTGGTTAAAAAGCTCCTTCATGGCCAGGCCCCGTGGGTGGACAAGATTCACCCTGAGTACCTCAAGGCCCTGGATGTTGTAGGGCCATCATGGTTGACACACTATGCAACATTGCATGGAGGTGGGGGGGGGGGGCAGTTCCTTTTGCATGGCAAACCGGGGTGGTGGTTCCTCTCTTCAAAAAAGGGGACCAGAGGGTGTGCTCCAACTTTAGAGGGATCACACTCCTCAGCCCCCCTGGGAAGGTCTATGCCAAGGTACTGGAGAGGAGAGTCCTGCCGTTGGTCGAACCTCAGATTCAGGAGGAGCAATGTGGTTTCCGTCCTGGCCGTGGCACATCGGACCAGCTCTTTACCCTCTCAAGAATCCTCGAGGGTTTGTGGGAGTTTGCCCAACCAGTTTACATGTGTTTTGTGGACTTGGAGAAGGCATTCGACCGTGTCCCTCATGACTTTTTGTGGGGGGTGCTTCGGGAGTATGGGGTATTGGGCTTGTTGTTACAAGCTATTCTGTCTCTATACGTCTGTTGTGAGAGTTTGGTTCGTATTGCCAACATTCGGTCGGACTCATTCCCAGTGAGAGTTGGACTCCGTCAGGGCTGCCCTTTGTCACCAATCCTGTTTATAATTTTTATGGACAGGATTTTTAAGCACAGCCAGGGAACAGAGGGTTGTCGTGTAATTGAGTTATTTGGAAAAGAACTACAAAGTCGCGCAAGAATGACGTCAGGGAGGCGACTGGCGGGAGAGTGACAGACTAGCAGCGAGGTTGACATTTGGTGCAATAAAAAGTGACGTTAAAAACTACAGTTGGACTCACGCAGTGTTTTAATAACACGACATGGTGTCAGAAGTCCTGTAGTTAACGTAGGGAGGTAAGCCCGGAAAGAAAGGGATCGTTTGTACACCGCGGAGGAAGAGAGGGGAGTTTGCAGATACGATGAGTGGAGACGAAGATGCAAATGGAGGGATAGCAACCGCTCCGGGAGCCGCTGTGGCAGCGGGTCCGTGCGCTACGTTCAACATCCAGCCGCCGGAGCCCTTCGACTTTTCTAAGCCGCAGGAGTGGGCCAAATGGATCCGGAGATTTGACAGATTTCGCCTGGCAAGTAATCTGAATGCAAGCTCTGAAGAGAATCAAGTTAATACTCTGATATATTGCATGGGAGATGAGGCGGATGATGTTTTACGTGGGCTGGCTCTGACTGATGCTCAACGCAGCTCGTATGAAGGGATGCGTGACGGCTTTCAAAGCTTCTTTGTGGTTAAAAAAAATGTAATTTATGAACGTGCCAAATTCAACCTGCGAAAACAGAGAGAAAGTGAGAGTAGATTCTTTTGTCACTGCACTATATGCGCTGGCTGAACACTGTAATTACGGTGTGCTGCATGATGAGCTACTTCAGGACAGACTCGTCGTTGGTCTGTTAGACAAGAGGCTGTCTGAACACATGCAGCTAGATGCAGAGCTGACTTTGGAGAAAGCAGTCAGGATGGCACGGCAGAGTGAGGAGGTGAAAAAGCAGCAAGCTTCTCTGAGAGGAGACACCAGGACTCAGGCAAGTGAGGAAATGTCTGTTGATAGAGTGTTCAAGGGAAGTAGGAAGCCTGCTAAAAACAAACCTCAGCGTGCTCACAAACCGCACAGTACTCAGAATAGCAAGGAAAAGGGGACACAGTTAAAATGTCATAAATGTGGCAGCTCTCCATCACATTCAGAACGGGAGTGCCCTGCAAAGGAAGTGAACTGTCATGCTTGTGGGAGAAAGGGTCACTATAAACGTGTGTGCAAGACCGTAAAATCTGTACTTGAGGTGGAAGAGGATGAGGATGCCATCTTCCTCGGCAGTGTTACAACAGACGGTGATCCTTGGATGGTCAACATTGACATTCATGACAGCAGCATGACATTCAAAATTGACACGGGTGCTGATGTCACAGTTTTGCCACATGCTGTGTTCCAGAAAATATTCTGAGAAAACCCACCTGCACTCCACAAAGCACCTAAGCCGCTCCTGGGACCGGGGAGGAGGCCACTTGATGTTGTGGGCGTTGCCAAGCTGTTGTTGAGAACTGGTGGGAAAGAGGAGATGGAGGAGGTGTATGTTGTCCGTTATGTGCACACTGCCCTGCTAGGGAGGTCCGTGAGCTGCAGACTAGGGCTTGTTGCATGCCTTGACAGTGTCACTATAGACACATTAAAGGAGAACTATCCAAAATTATTCAGTGGACTAGGTGAGGTGCGCCAGGCATCTGCCATCAAGCTCAAACCAGGTGCCAAACCATTTTCACTCAAGACACCAAGGAGGATCCCATTGCCACTAATGGACAAAGTCAAGCAAGAGCTGTCCCGCATGGAAAGCCTCGGGGTGATATGCAGAATTGAGGAGCCTACAGACTGGTGTGCTGCCATCGTGGTAGTGCCCAGAAAGAACAAGCTGGATCCTGTGCGAATATGTGTCGACCTCACTAACCTCAATGAGTCCGTATGTAGAGAAAAGTTCATTCTACCATCAGTAGAGGAAACACTTGGGAGGCTGGCTGGAGCCAAAATATTTAGTAAGCTGGATGCAAATATGGGGTTTTGGCAAATCCCATTGACAGAAGATTCAGCGAAACTGACAACGTTTATCACGCCCTTTGGACGCTATTATTTCAAACGGCTACATTTTGGCATTGCGTCCGCCCCTGAACACTTTCAGAACAGAATGGTGACGGAGGTCACAGAAGGGCTCGAAGGCGTGGTTTGTCACATTGACAACATGCTAGTGTGGGGTCGTACGCGAGAGGAGCATGATGCTTGCCTGCATATCGTGCTAAGAAAGATTCAGAAGGCAAGTATCACACTTAACATTGGCAAGTGTGATCTGTCAAAGTCTGAGGTGACCTTCCTAGGCCACTTGATCTCCGCCAGCGGCATCAGTCCAGACCCGAGCAAGACGGAGGCTGTGAGGGAAATGCCTGAGCCAAAAACAGTGAGTGAACTAAGATCTTTCCTTGGAATGGTAACCCAGCTAGGCAAGTTTATCCCGCAGCTAGCTGAGAGGGATAAAGCCCTCAGAGATCTCCTTTCAAAGAAGAACTGCTGGGTGTGGGGCGCTGACCAGGCTAAATCCTTCCAGGACTTAAAGGATGCCCTGACGTCGCCACCGGTGCTAGCCGTATATGATCCTAACAGAGAATGCAAAACGGCAGATGCGTCGTCTTATGGACTTGGAGGAGTCCTGCTACAAAACTGGGGTGAGGAGTGGAGACCAGTAGCCTTCATGTCGCGGTCTCCCACACCCACCGAGCAGAGATATGCACAAGTGGAAAAGGAGGCTTTGAGCCTGACCTGGGCTTGCGAGAGGTTCAGCAACTTCCTCATTGGAAAACACTTCCAGTTGGAGACAGATCACAAGACTCTCCTGAGTCTCCTGGGGTCTCAAGCACTGGACGCTCTACCCCCTCGGATACAACGCTTTCGAATGCGTCTTATGCGCTATTCCTACTCCATATCTCATGTGCCAGGGAAGTGCCTGTGGGCAGCTGATACATTGTCGCGAGCGCCTGTCACAAGAAAAGGGACACCAGCTGACAAAGAGCTGTTCGAGGACACAAATATCTACGTGGATATGGTGATGGAGAACCTACCTGCAAGCACTGCCTATCTGGAGGAGCTGAGAGAGCAGCTGCAGAGGGACAGTGTGTGTGCTCGAGTGATGCAGCTGTGTGCAGAAGGCTGGCCAGCTCATGGCATAAATGAACCTGCACTCAAGCTATACTGGACTGACAGGGCATTCCTTACTGTCCAGGATGGTCTACTGCTAAAGGGAGAAAGGCTTGTCATACCCTCAACCATGAGAAATGATGTTCTCACTAAGCTGCACGAAGGACACCAGGGTGTGGTTAAGTGTAGAGAACGGGCATGACAGTCAGTATGGTGGCCGGGGTTGAGTCAGCAGCTGAATGAGTTGGTTCTCAACTGCAGAGCATGCTGTCAGGAGAGACAGAACCACAGGGAGCCACTGATGCCGACACCATACCCAGACAGACCATGGCAGAAGTTGGGAGCAGACTTGTTCATGTTAGGGAGCAAGACCTACCTGCTAGTAGTGGACTACATGTCAAGATATGTGGAGATTGCCCTGCTAACTCCCACAAGATCTAATGATGTGATCCACCACCTTAAGTCAAACTTTGCACGTCATGGAATCTGTGAAACCCTGGTGACAGACAATGGGCCACAATTCTCTGGAGCAGCTTTTGCAGCATTTGCAAAGCTGTACGGGTTCCAGCATGTAACCAGCAGCCCAAAATATCCCCAGGGCAATGCTGAAGCGGAACGTGCAGTGCAGACAGTGAAGGGGCTTTTGAAGAAGTCAGATGACCCCTATCTTGCTTTACTGGCCTACAGGGCTACCCCTCTCCAAAATGGGTATAGCCCAGCTCAACTGCTCATGGGAAGGCGGCTTTGTACAACTGTGCCTATTCTTCCTGCGTTGTTGAGTCCTGCTCTTCCGGATAGAAATGCTGTTATGCTGAACGAAGGGAAGAGGAAAACAAAGGATGCGCAACGCTACAACCTGAGACACCGTGCAAAGCATCTAAATAGACTCACTCCAGGACAGGACGTGTGGGTGACCGATCAAGGAGCAGCAGGTGCTGTCATCGGAAATCACACCACACCGCACTCTTATCTGGTGGAGGGACCCCATGGGACCATCTGGCGAAACCGTCGTCATCTCATCCCCTGGAACTTCTCATCAGAGCAGAGCAACAGTGCTGCTGCTGAGCAGTTCCCGGAAGGTGTTCCAGAACAACCTTCAGCAGAACAACCTGCAGCAACATCATCACAGCAGAACGTTCCTGAACCACCATCTACTCCTACTCCTAGAACCAGGTCTGGGAGAGCGGTTGTAAAACCAACCCGGTTGGACTTGTAAACAATTATGAAGATTGAACTTTTGGAAATAATAGTGAAAAAAAAGTTGCAAATGTATTGCACTATTTTTCTGATTTTGCACTCTTTTCAATGTAAATGTTCAAGTTCAGAGTTTAGAGTGAGGACAGAACAGTACAGGGTTTAGGATGGAAGTATTGTACTTCATTTTGCACATATTGTTCAGTGCTAAGGGTAAACTGCAGTGTGTCTGTTGTGTGTGTGAATGGTATTAGGTAGGACCAGATCTTCCAGCCACAGAGGCAGAATAATCCTCTAAGGTCTGTTGAATCAATGGCAGTCTACCCATTGATACTAGAAAGGGGAGATGTGGTGTAATTGAGTTATTTGGAAAAGAACTACAAAGTCGCGCAAGAATGACGTCAGGGAGGCGACTGGCGGGAGAGTGACAGACTAGCAGCGAGGTTGACATTTGGTGCAATAAAAAGTGACGTTAAAAACTACAGTTGGACTCACGCAGTGTTTTAATAACACGACAAGGGTGTCATGCTTGGTGACCACAGGATCTCGTCTCTGTTGTTTGCAGATGATGTTGTCCTGTTGGCTTCATCCAGCAATGACCTACAGATCTTACTGGGACGGTTTGCTACTGAGTGTGAAGCGGCTGGGATGAGAATCAATATCTCCAAGTCTGAGTCCATGGTCCTTAGCTGGAAAAGGGTGGATTGTCTTCTCTGAGTTGGAGATGAGCTCCTGCCCCAAGTGGAGGAGTTTAAGTATCTCAGAGTCTTATTCACAAGTGAGGGGAGAATGGACTGAGAGATTGACAGACGGATCAGAGCAGCATCTGCAGTGATGCAAACGCTGTACTGGTCTGTTGTGGTGAAGAGGGAGTTAAGCTCTAAGGCAAAGCTGTCGATTTACCAGTCAATCTATGTTATTACCCTCACCTATGGTGATGAGCTTTGGGTAATGACCGAAAGAACGAGATCGCTGATACAAGTGGCTGAAATGAGCTTTCTTTGTAGGATTGCTGGACTCACCCTCAGATATAGGGCGAGGAGCTCAGTAATCCGGGAGATGCTCAGAGTAGAACCGCTGCTCCTCCACATTGAAAGGAGCCAGTTGAGGTGGTATGGACATCTGATCAGGATGCTTCCTGGACACCTCCCACTTGACGTGCTTCGGGCACGTCCCACTGGGAAGAGACCCCGGGGCAGACCCAGGATTCGCTGGAGAGACTGTGTCTGCCAGCTGGTCTGGAATGCCTTGGTATCCTCTCTGAAGAGCTGGAGCAGGTTGCTGGGGAGAGGGAAGTCTTGGCTTCTCTGCTTGAACTGCTGCCTCCACGACCCGGACATCTGGAAAAGCGGTTGAAGATGGATGGATGGATCACTTTTTTACATCACAAAAACCTGGCATTTGAACAAGGGTGTGTAGAGATTTTATATCCACTGTGCCTTCTTCGTCACAGCCTGTGCTGACAATGAATCAAACAAATTTAAATATTAGTGAAAGATAACACAAGTAAACAAAAAATGTGGTTTTTACATGAAGGCTTTTATTATTAAGGGGAAAAAAATCCAAACCTACATGACCCTGTGTGGAAAAGTGATTGCCCCCTAAACCTAATAACTGATTGGGCCACCCTTCGCAGCAACAGCTGCAGTCAAGCATTTGTGATAACTAGCAATGAGTCTTTCATAGCGCTGTGAAGGAATTTTGGCACAATCATCTTTGCAGAATTGTTGTAATTCAGCCATATTGGACGGTTTTCGAGCATGAACTGCCTTTTTAAGGTCATGCCACAGCATCTCAATTGGATTCAGGTCAGGACTTTGACTGGGCCACTCCAAAGTCTTCATTTAGTTTTTCTTGAACCATTCAGAGGTGGACTTGCTGATGAGTTTTGGATCATTGTCCTGCTGCGGAACCCAAGTGCACTTCAGCTTGAGGTCACAAACAGATGGCCGGACATTCTCCTTCAGGATTTTTTGATAGACAGCAGAATTCATGGTTCCATTTACCACAGCAAGTCCTCCAGGTCCTGAAGCAGCAAAACAGCCCCAGACCATCGCACTACCACCACCACCACCATATTTTACTATTGGTATGATGTTCCTTTTCTAAAATGCTGTTACTTTTACACCAGATGTAATGGGATACACATCTTCCAAAAAGTTCAACTTTTGTCCCGTCAGTCCACAGAGTATTTTCCCAAAAGTCTTGGGGATCATTTAGATGGTTTCTGGCAAAACTGAGACCAACCTTTATGTTCTTTTTGCTCAGTAGAGGTTTTCATCTTGGAACTCTGCAATGAAGGCCATTTTTGCCTAGCCTCTTTCTTATGGTGGAGTCATGAACACTGACCTTAACTGAGGCAAGTGAGACCAGCAGTTCTTTGAATGTTGTTGTGGTGTCATTTGTGACCTTTTGGATGAGTTGTCGCTGCGCTCTTGGGGTAATTTTGGTCAGCCGGCCACTGCTGGGAAGGTTCACCACTGTTCCATGTTTTCACCATTTGTGGATAATGGCTCTCACTGTGGTTTACTGGAGTCCCTAAGCTTTAGAAATGGCTTTATAACCTTTTCCAGACTGAAAGATCTGTTACTTTGTTTCTCATTTGCTCCTTAATTTCTTTGGATCGCAACATGATGTCTAGCTTTTTAGGATCTTTTAGTCTACTTCCCTTTGTCAGGCAGGTCCTATTTAAGTGATTTCTTGATTGAGAACAGGTGTGGCAGTAATCATGCCTGGGTGTGGCTAGAGAAATTGAACTCAGCTTTCCAAAGATGTGATAAACCACAGTTAATTTATGTTTTAACGGCGGGGGTCACTTTTTCACAAAGGGCCATGTAGGTTTGGATTTTTTTTACCCTTACACACTTTTTCACACCACAGCATCTATGTAGTCAACAATTACCTCAGCCCTATAGGACCCATCATTGCTGAGGTAAAGGTCTTAAAAGTACAGAAAGGTCACCAGGGCAGCCATTTTTGTTGTAATTTTGACAGAAGATCATGGTGTCCAGTCCTCATACAAGTACATTTACAAGAATTTATGAGAAAAGATGTATATTTAAGAGAAAAAAATAAAAATAAGAAATTTAATGCTCCCATACTTACTACCATACTGCTTTTCCCAGAGGTTAATTTCAAGTATGGGTCAGACAAATGGGTTTTTCCCATTTTTCAAGACCAAGAACCATCTCTGTTTTGTTTTATTGCTTTCTGTAAATTTCTGTCTGAAAGTGTTGTTTTTTATCTTCCTCTGACCCTAAGCCGCTAATTTGATTGGTCAAAGGTTTTTTGAATGGGCCAATCACAAGTAGCAAAAGCAGTGAGTCTGTTTGATTTACCAAACTGGAGAACTGAAGCTGGGTATTGTTGGTTTATGACTTCACAAAACCCATTAAATGCAGTTCCCTCGTTTCTCCAAGAGTTGAACTAAATAAAATGGCCTTGTATTTCTACATCAACCCAGCCAGCATGTCCATGTGGGCCAAACCAAAGGTTAAATTGTGGGCTGTCTTATGGGTCCATGTGGGTTTGTCTGCAGATTCCATATTGGCCCCATCTGCATTTGCCCACGTGGACTTTACCTGTTTACCTATTTTCAACTTATTTTCTCATAAATTGGGGGACCTGATTCCTGGTGGGACCTTCCTGTGGTAACGTATCGTCACTTCCTGTGTTGCTGTCTGTCTGTGGTTTGCTCTCCTCGTTCTCCCGAGGATTTTGCCTTTAATTGTATTTTAATCACTTTTTTCCATCTACTGTTAGTTCTCACTTCTGTTTAGCAAGCCTCTTGCACCTGTGTGTGCACTCAGTGTCATCTAATCACCCTCTTTAGCCTTCTGTTCACCTTTCATCAGTGTTTTTGTTAGCTTCGGGTTAGCCACTAGCTATGGCTACTAGCTCTCCTTCCTCTCCTCCTCTGGTGTGCTCTCTCTGTCAGATGTTTAGCTGCACCTCTGCCTCTTTTAGTGATAACGGTAAATGTAATAAATGTTGTCTTTTTGAGGCGCTCGAAGCGAGGTTGTCTGATTTGGAATCCTGGCTCCGCTGCACTGAAACACCATCTGCGCCAGTTAATCTTGACGGACGTCCCCTAGCTGCAACGGAGCGCCCTAGCATAGGGCCTGTTAGTGGTCCTCCGGTCCTCCTCAGCAGCAAGGAGACTGGGTGGGTGACGGTGAGAAGGAAGCCTAGTTGCAAGGCCCTGGTTAACCACCAACCTGTTCATGTTTCTAATCGTTTTTCCCCACTCAGCGACACACCCGCTGAGGAAAAAACTCTGATCATTGGCGACTCTGTAGTCAGAAACATGAACCTAGAGCAGGGGTCACCAACGCGGTGCCCGCGGGCACCATGTCGCCCGCAGAGACCACATGTGTCGCCCGCAGAGACCACATGTGTCGCCCGCAGGCCTGTTCTAAAAATAGCACAACTCGCAAGTGAGCTGCAGATGTAATTTTTTCTGCCGCTATTTTTTATTTTATATTTTTTATATTTTTTAAAATCACACTTGCATTTATATAGATTTTAAAATGACAATGTCTTAAAAATAAAAAAAATGAAAATATGTTTATTATTCGTAAAGTTAAGGTGAACTCTGACCTAGTTCAAAGGTCAGTATTATGCGCATGACAAAACCTTTGCGCTTGTGGAGCGTAAGCTTAACTAGCGGGCAGTGAAGATGGTGAGCGCAGTGCGGTTTCCAAGCCCAAAAACATGGCAAAAAAAAAGACAGAAAATTTATCATTTTCAAAGTGAGCGGGAGGAAGAGTTCTTTTTTACTACCGTGAAAGGAAGCTGCGTGTATTTCATTTGCGGGGCGATGGCGAAGCGCCACTTCACTACCCACTCTTTTTTTTTTTTTTTTTGGACTTATCTTGCAGTCCGGTAACAAGCCACCAGCCGCTGCATGCGCAAGCGCCCCTTAACTCCCTAACCTGCATGTTTTTGCATGAAAAACGAGAACATGCACCACCAGAACATGCAAACTCCACACAGATTATTGTTGGCCGGGATCGAACCCACGATCCCCCGGCCGAGGGTAAACTGCTGCCGCGGTGCTAACCACTGCGCCACCGTGCATATAAGCTCTCTCAGTGCTTGTTTAGTTTCTTCTCATGAAAGGACAGTGCTGGTTATTACTCCAGCATGATTCTTGGCAAGAACTGTATGGATATAATTCCAGTGAAGAAGAACACACAAAAGTGTGTTTATTAAATGTAACAGATTTTGAGAAGAATTGCAGCAGATTTGTTCAGTTAAAAATGTGATAAGATTTATTTAATATGAAAGTTGATTTTTCTTAAATGTTGCATAACTTTTTCAAACATGGTTCAACATAGTTCATGAATTAAAAGGGTTTAGTTTTTTATGGTTAAAAGGGACTGGTGAAAACTGGACATTTTTTTTATGAAATGTAGAAGGGATCATCTGAACAATTGCTGAGATTAATAAAAAATAAAGTGTTGAATATTGATCTTGTCTGTTACCCACTGTAAGTTATTGATAATTATTTATATATATATATATATATATCGGTATATATACATATATATATATATACATATATATATATATATATATATATATATATATATATATATATATATATATATATAGATAGATAGATAGATAGATAGATAGATATACACATATACATACACACACACACAATTTGTTATTTTAGAGGAGTGTGTCAAGCTGGTGCCCTTCACATGACTCGATACCCATGAAGTAGCTCTTGGTTTCAAAAAGGTTGGTGACCCCTGACCTAGAGACTCCAGCGGCCATAGTCAGATGCATTCCTGGGGCCAGAGCAGGCGACATCGAGTCAAATTTAAAAATGCTGGCTAAAAGTAACTGTAAATATTCCACAGTTGTTATCCATGCCGGCATTAATGACGTCCGACTCCGGCAGTCGGAAGTCACGAAACTTAACGTGGAATCGGTGTGACTTTGCCAAAACAACGTCTGCCTCTGTATTTTTCTCTGGGCCCCTCCTCAATCTTACCAGTGATGACATCTTTAGCTGCTTTGTCATCCTTCAACCACTGGCTGTCTGTGTGGTTTCCTGCAAACAATGTGGGCTACATTGACAATTGGAGCTCATTTTGGGGAAAACTTGGTCTTATTAGACGAGATGACATCCATCCCACTTTGGATGGTGTATCTCATTTAACAATCTGGCATCATTTTTATCCAAATTTCCAAAACCTTGACAACTCAGAGTTGGGACCAGGAAGCAGAGTCGCAGTCTTACACGCCTCTCTGCAGCTCCTCTTCATCCACCACCCCTCAACTTAGCCCCTGTCTTCTCCATCAGAGAATCATTGTCTGCTCCCTCCAAAGTAAATAAAAATACAATGTATAAGCATCCCAAAGTGATTAAACAAAAAGTTGGTAAAACTCAAATTAAACATGAAGCCTCTAAACTGAATGATTTTGCCTCTGTTCCTCCTCATAATTTAAAAATTAAATGTATTTTTTTAAATATCAGGTCTCTAACTCCCAAGTCTCTGTTAGTCCATGATCTGTTAATTGATCATCAGATTGATTTAATATCCCTTACAGAGATTTGGTTAGGGCAAGAGGATTATGTTTGTTTAACCCCTTGCACTCTGGTCAATTTCCCTAAAAACGCCTAAGAATAATGTACCCAAAGTAAATCAAAAGCTGTTCTTCAACCCTTAGCAGCATCTTCATGGGGTTGGTCTCATTTAAAAGAAAACACTTTGAATTTTTTGGCAAAACAGTCATAATCTCTCTAAGTGCTCCTGCCACTGAGTAACAGTCATCTAAACATACTGAATCTGAAGAAAATAAAGTTCGCCTGGGTGTTTTTTTAGATACAAATGCTTGCAAATAACGCACAGCTTTCAGATACTGGCTGAAAAATGCAGCAGAAATGTAGAACCAAGTGTTATCAAGCTGATGTCAAAATTTTGTAACAATACCACAAAAAATGAATATATTACACAACTTTTTTCTCAGGTTGTTCCCAGGCGTTTTTGAACTGTGCCAAATTGTGCCAAATGGCACAGTTTGGAAAAACATCTGTAACTTTTGAATGATTCAATGTAGAAGCTTCATCTTGGGCTCTAATGAAAGGTGACACTCAGGGCTGTGTGTGTGTGGGGGGGGTTGTTTGTTCATTCATGAATGAATGAATGAACAAACAAGCCCCCCACACACAAAGAAGCATGCCACGTAAAAAATGTGTGGCCTTTTTTTACAAGAAAAAATAACCTACAGTGCAATAAAAATTATACTAAAATATCTGCAATGTAGAGGATAACAACACCCCCCCCCCCACACTACAGAACGGTCCGTCAAGTGGCCATGATGCACCGTTGTAATTACCGATCAGTCAAAAGTCATTTTTATTACTATATTCAGTGATAAAGAATAATTTAGTTTATAACACTTACCTGTCCACAACAGCAGTGTCATTGGCAAACATCTGTTCCTCATTGTCAGACGAACATGAAGCTTGTCCGCTTGTTACGGACTCGTGGTTCTGGTCACCTGACCCGGTCAAACCATGATTCCATGATTGCGGTTTTGGCGAACGATTTTTCAAAACAAATAAGAACAGCAGTAATAAAAAAAGACTGGCGAACGCTACTGTTACACACAGCTCTCAATGTGTGTCACCCAGCGGCTTACACAAAACAGATTTTACGCACAGGATGTACACGTTTCAATCATCGAACTTCTCTGCTTCAATTGGCTCGTTGTATTTGCGGTCGTTGGTAGGCAGGTCCTTCTTGCTAGGTTTTCAGTCATTGGTTCTTCAAGGTTTCAGAAACCCAATTCAAGGCTCTTATTAATCGAACGAAAGGTCATTTAAATCTAAACCAATCAAAACACTCCTTTGGCTTTCTGTTCGCGACTGTGTCTGTACTGGAAGAACGGAAATGCAGCTTTTTTTTTTTTTTCAGTGCGCACTGAGACGCAAAGTGCGCACTGAGACGCACTAGGACGCAGAGACGTGACCGCCCGTGGTATCCCGGAGCGCAAGAGGTTAAATGAATCAACTCCCTCTGGTTATTTAAACTGTCAAAATCCCAGAAGTTCTAGTAATGGAGGAGGAGGAGCAACAATTTACCATTCCAAATTATTAGTTAATGTAAAGCAAAAAACATGTTATAATTCCTTTGAGGGTCTGGTCCTCAGTATTGGGCATTTTAGCAATTTAAGGCTAAACCCAATTTTATTTGCCATAGTTTATCGTCCCCCATCAACCTACTCAGAGTTTTTTCTTAGATGATTTAGTGCTGAAATCAGATAGAATAATTGAATCGGTGAATTCAAAAGGGGCCCAAGTCCCCTTTGAAAAAGTGTGGACTTGGACCCTTTTTGAATTCACCGATTCAATTATAGTAGGGGACTTTAATTGTCATAACCCGAGTGTCGGTTCTGGCCACACTCGGGTCTCATATCTTTTTGTTCCCTGGCTTTGGCAGCTGAGGGTTCCTTCCAGCTCCTCGGGCTCTTATTGTGAAGGCGCCCGGGGGAGCTCCCTGCTGTCAAAGTCAGCTGCTGCTCTGCTGTCATTAGCAGCAGCTGTGCCGCGTTGGGGTCATTAGCCGCCAGAGATATAAGCGGGTGCTAAATGTCCTCCAGCGCGGCAGTCTCTGTTATATCCTGTTATGATCACCTGCTATGCTCTTCTGTGGTGTTCATCTACGTTCCGATTGTGCTTCTGTTATTCTCAGGTATGTTCCTTTGAGACTTCACTCTCACTGTTGTCCGTCTGGCGCATCGGGTGCTCCCTGGCTCAGACGTCACCCAGCCACTGTATGTGTTCTGTGAGTGTTCTGCCTTATCCTCAATAAATTATCACTGCAAACTCTCTGGTGACTGAGGCGTCTTGTGACGGTCCGTGAGGGCCGTCGTGACAGTAGACTGCCGCCTAACGCCCGGAGAGGAGGCGTTGTTTCGAGACGCCATACACCGTGTAGTTTGCAGTAGTGGACTGTTATTTCCTACCTGTCCGAGTGTCTGCAGCGGGGAGTATGCCGTCATCCAGGGGCCATTGTCGGCGCCTTGGCAGGCAGCAAGCGGAGCTCCTGAAGGAGGTCGACTACACCATCTTCACCGCTACGCTGTTGGACGCTCCCAGCGACGTTCGTAGACACCTGGACCTAGCCGAGGAGATTCTGGATTCTCTTCCCCGCTTCACCGATCATCCAGAGGTAAGCGTGAGGAGAGTTGACATCGCCACCCAGCGTGAGAGACTCCGAGGGCTGGAGGGAAATCCTGGCAGGGAGCCGAAGCGGAGGAGACGTCGCCCCTCGCTTCGGGATCCCGCTCCTGCCTCTGTTCCGGCCCGGGAGTTTGCACCACCCGGAGGGTTTTTCCCATCGGGCATGTCGTCACTCGGGATTCCCCCAGAGAAGCAGCAGATGACAGCAGACGAGATCTGGGACCGAGTGGCTGCTGCTTGCTCCGCTAAAAATCCTCCAGCGTGTATGAAGCATGTGGTGGCGGCGGTTAGACTCGTGGAGAGGAATCCAGCGCTGCGTGAGTTTCCTGAGTTCGCCGACTTGCTTGCCGCTGTTTCTGTGCAGGAACAGCGATTTCCGGACCTCACCTTCGCCTCTCCCCCTACAAGGAACCGTCGTCACTCCGGCTTCCAACCTCGGCTAGAGCCCCGTCTGGATGCTGTTCCGGGTCGCCGCAAGGGCTCAACCCCCCACACAGCTGTCACTCCTGCGCCTCGTCAGAGGGGAATCGCCGCAGCCTCGTCTTCTCCCGGGCCCTCGCCCGCTGTCCCGTCAGCGCCCCATGCCCGACTGACCCCGGCTGTCGCCCCCTCCTCCTCGTCGCCTATCCTGGCTGCTGTGTGTCACGAGAGCTCCGTTTCGGCGAGCTTCATCCCCGATCCGCCTCAAGTGGCCTCATCTCGTCTTCCCAGAGGGCCCTCTGTCGCCATCCAGTGGGGAAAGGAAGGAATGACGTCCCCCACAGCGGAGACCATCTTACCCTTAGGGGAAAGGCGAGTGCATGATAATTTCTCTCCTCTTGACATTGTTGTGCCTTGTCTGACTCCTAGGGGTGGAGTTCGGGGTATGCAGCCCCCCGAGCTCCCTCCACCCGCTGTGGATGAAAGTATTAACCCTGCTTCCTCTGTGTCTCCCTCCGCTGAGCGGTCCTCGACGTCAGGCCAATGTCGCTGGATGAGGAGGGGGCCTGCGGTTCTGGAGAGCCTGGTTCCGGTTCCGCAGCCACGCCATGGGCGGAGGAGGAGAGCGGACTGCAGCGTGGAGCCATCGCCGGTGAAGAAGCGTCCCCGGGGTTCCACGGAGGAGCGGTCCGGTCCAGCAGGGCGAGATTCTCCTGCCACCACGCCGTGCGGGCCACCGGCGTGGACATCGGTGCCGGAGGACTCTTTGGCTGCACGCACCATCATGCCAGCTGCGGAGCCCGACGCAGCTGAGTGGGAGCCTGATGACGACCTCCTGACATCTGAGCCCAGATCTTCGCAGTCCTGGACGGCGTCAGAACCCAAGCTCAGGCAAGTGCTCTACTTTGTCTTTCTTTTTCACCTCTTAGAGCATTTTTGCCTGTCTCAAGGGGAGATGAGCCGGGTGCAGCCGCCCGCTGCGTCCGAGCTTATCTCACCGGGTTCTGGTGCTGCCGGTGATCCTGATCCCGGGTTTTCTCTCTCTTTCGAGCCTTCTCCCAGGGTCGCCGGCGAGGGGCTGCTTTCACCTGCTGCGCCAGAGGTTCCGGTTTCGGGGTTGGAGGTCGAGTTTGGTGCCACGCCGACCCAGTCGGGGTCCGTCGCGGGTTCAGCTCCGGAGGCCCAATCGGGGTCCGACGTGGGTGCAGCACCAGCAGGTCCTGGATTCGGTGAGGGAGCTGCAGGTCCCCGGCCACCGGATGCTGGACAGACTCATTCCCCTCTTCACCCTCATCTCCATTGTCATCCTCCTCGTCTCCCTGAGGCGCGCTGCCCATGTTCACCTGGGGCCGTTGGGGTTCCGATTGCTTCGCCCGGTTCTCCCTCATCTCTCCCCTTTTCAGCGGAACCGCCGGCTACTTTGACTCAACGGTTCTGGTGGGCTAGTGCTGCGGGTCGGCCGCCCGAAAGACTGTCTCGCCAATTTGGCTCTCTGGGTCGGCCTCCCGACATTTTGGACTCCCTGTGTGGCGACCTGGTCCGGCCGCCTGAGATTCTCTGCTTCCGAGCATGGGACCGGGGTAGGCCGCCCGAACTGTTCTTTCTCCCCCTGCCTGTTTTGTGGCCTCCTGTTGCCAGTCGGCCCCCCGAACTTTCTGGGTCAGAACTACACTCTTCCCGGGGTTTCTGTTTGTCTGTGAGACTGTTGGGGTGGGGGGTGGGGGGTTTGATCTGTGATTTTTGTGGCTCACTCCTTTCTTGTTCCAATGTTTGGTGGTCCTTTCCCTCCACCTTATGTCAATTCGTTGTTTGCCCATATATATATATATTGCCTGTGGTTTTGTTCTTGTTACCCACGTTTAAGGGATTATGGGGTTTTTTTTCTATAGCCTTGTTGGTTGTTTGTCTCTCTCCCTCCTGCCAGTGCCCCATCCACCCACCCTAGGGGGGTGGGGGGGGGCTTGGGTGTTACTCTGGCCGCTCAGAGCTCGGCCTTGAGGGGGAGGTACTGTCATAACCCGAGTGTCGGTTCTGGCCACACTCGGGTCTCATATCTTTTTGTTCCCTGGCTTTGGCAGCTGAGGGTTCCTTCCAGCTCCTTGGGCTCTTATTGTGAAGGCGCCCGGGGGAGCTCCCTGCTGTCAAAGTCAGCTGCTGCTCTGCTGTCATTAGCAGCAGCTGTGCCGCGTTGGGGTCATTAGCCGCCAGAGATATAAGCGGGTGCTAAATGTCCTCCAGCGCGGCAGTCTCTGTTATATCCTGTTATGATCACCTGCTATGCTCTTCTGTGGTGTTCATCTACGTTCCGATTGTGCTCCTGTTATTCTCAGGTATGTTCCTTTGAGACTTCACTCTCACTGTTGTCCGTCTGGCGCATCGGGTGCTCCCCGGCTCAGACGTCACCCAGCCACTGTATGTGTTCTGTGAGTGTTCTGCCTTATCCTCAATAAATTATCACTGCAAACTCTCTGGTGACTGAGGCGTCTTGTGACGGTCCGTGAGGGCCGTCATGACATTAATTTACATTTAGATGTAGATAGTGATTGCCTTAATATGGTATTTAATTCAATATTAGACAAAATGGGGTTTTCTCAGAAAGTAAGAAATTCTACTCATTATCTTCACCATACGCTGGACCTTGTTCTGACATATGGCATAGAAATAGAAAAGCTGGTAGTGTCTCCTCATAACCCTGTACTGTCAGACCATTGTCTGTTAGCCTTTGATTTTACTATTTCTGACTATTTGGCTCCTAAGGAAAAATATTACTACAGTTGATGCCTCTCAGATGATGTTACCAAATTTATGCAGATTGTTTCCTCTATGCCATGTGTCAACACAACGGAAATAAACTATGGAGAGCTTGCTCCTTCTGTAATCGATAGCATGGTAGATATTGTTACAGCTTCTCTGCATCAGAATCTAGACATGGTAGCCCCCTTAAAAAAGAAAAAGTCTAATCAGAGATTTCTAACTCCTTGGTTCAACACAGAAATTCGTAGCTTAAAACAGAAGACTCGTCAATTAGAAAGAAAATTGCGCGCCACTAATTTAGAATCAGAATCAGCTGATGAATAGATGAAATCTATTGAATAGATGAATAGATGAAATCTATTTAGTTTGGAGAAATCATCTGTCAATTTATAAAAAATCTCTGAGAAAAGCTAGAACAAGTTATTATTCCGCATTAATAGAAGAGAACAACAATAATCCCAGGTTTCTTTTCAGCACCGTAGCCAGGCTGACAAAGAGTCAGGACTCTGTCAATCCTAGCATTCCCTTAGAGCTTACTAGTCAGGACTTTATGAACTTTTTCAATAATAAAATTTCATCTATCAGAGATAAAATCAGTCAGATTCTTCCCACTGTTAACTACTGCAACTCCTTCAATTGACATCTTTTGGATCAGTTTACTCCAATTGACCTTTTAGAGTTAGACAAAATAGTTTCCTCATCCAAGCCTTCAACTTGTCTTTTAGACCCTATTCCTACCAGGTTATTTAAAGAAGTTGTCCCATTTATTGGTAGCTTTATTCTTAAAATAATCAATTCTTCATTAACTTTAGGCCATGTACCGCAGGCTTTTAAAACTGCTGTAATTAAACCCTTACTCAAAAAGCCAACGCTGGATGCAGGAGTTTTAGCTAACTATAGACCAATCTCTAATCTCCCTTTCATTTCAAAAATCTTAGAAAGAGTTGTTGCTACGCAATTTTTTGACCACCTGCAGGGAAATGGTTTATTTGAAGAGTTTCAATCTGGGTTTAGAATCCATCATAATACTGGAACAGCCTTAGTGAAGGTCACTAATGACCTCCTGATTCCATCTGATAATGGACTGGTTTCTGTACTTGTCCTTTTAGACCTTAGTGCAGCTTTTGATACTATCGATCATAATATTCTACTTGATAGATTAGAACACTATGTTGGACTTAATGGAACTTCCTTGCAGTGGTTTAGATCTTATTTATCTGATAGGTTCCAGCTTGTTCATGTCAATAATGAGTTTTCTTTCAACTCAAAGCTCAGTCATGGAGCTCCACAGGGATCTGTGCTAGGCCCTACTCTTTTTAGTTTATACTGTATATGCTTCCGTTAGGCAACATTATTAGGAAGCACTGTATACATTTTCATTGTTATGCAGATGACACACAATTATACCTGTCAATGAAGCCAGATGATGGTAATCAATTAGCCAAGTTAGAAGCCTGTCTTAAGGAAATCAAAGCTTGGATGACATGTAATTTCCTGCTATTAAATTCAGATAAGACTGAAGTCATTCTTGTTGGTCCAAAAAACCTAAGAAATACCTTTCCAAATCAAACTTTCAGTTTGGACGCAGTTACTCTTTCTCTTAATAGCTCTGTGAGGAACCTTGGAGTTATTTTTGATCAAAATTCAGAATTGAATCCGAAGATGGTGGCGCGCATGGATGCAGCGGCCCCTCTTGGCATCAGCGAGTGTGAGAGTTTTGAGTGTTTTGACCATCCCACATGTACATTCTGTAAAACTTACAACCGTGAGACCTTATTAAACATCAAGGTACTACACGCTGCAAGAATCGCGGCGCTCGGTTGTGACTTGGACATTCTACGCCAACATGGAATTCTGTCGGAGTTTCCGCTGGAGGCTACCCGGGAAAGGAAGAGGCGTAAGCGGAGCGAGGAAAAAGTGCCGGGATTCATGCTAGGATAAAGGCTAGCCCCGCCAGACCAGCAGTACCGTCGCTCCTTCTCTCTAATGTCCGCTCCCTCGACAACAAGCTGGACGAGCTACGTCTGCTGAGAGAAACCCAGAGAGAGTGGAGGGACTGCTGTGTGCTTGCGTTCATGGAGACATGGCTCCACGACAACATCCCTGACGAGGCCATTCCCCAGCACATCCCCCATCTCAGGGAGATGTTATAAATGTCAGTCAGGACATCCGCCAACTCGCTCGCGCAGTCTCGGAGCACACGTCCCGGGATGTTGTCCGGACCTGCAGCTTTACGTGGGTTGACCCTGGTTAGGGTCCTCCGTGTGTCCGCTGTGTTGATGGTGATAGCTGGCCCAACCAATGGTGGAGATGGGCCTGTCCTCCCTCTGATTGTCGTGTTTGATGCTTCAAAACGTGCAAAGAAGTTGTTGAGCCTGTCTGGAAGCAAAGCGTCGTCATCATCGACCCCTGCCTAGACTTATAGCCCGCCAGTGTCCAAACTCCCTGCCACATCCGCTTGGTGTTCCTAGTGTCACAGAGGTGTCCCTGGATTTTTTCCGCATAGGCGCGCTTCGCCGTTCCTTTTGAGAGCGCAGACCTGGCTGAGCGGAGGGCAATCCTGTCCTTCGCTCTGAAGGCTGCATCTCTGGCTGTAAGCAGCGAGCGCACCTCTGCGGTCATCCAGGGCTTACGGTTTCCCCGTACAGTGATGGTCTTCACAGTAGTGACATCCTCTGTGCACTTTGCAATGTAGCTGGTGACCGTTTCAGCATACTCCTCCACATCTGATTTGTCTTCCTGGGAGGCTGCTAGTTTTAAGACCTCCCCGTCTGTGTGCAGAAAACAGTCTTTCAGTGCAGAGGTTGCACTCTCTGGCCAAATCCTGATTTGTTTCACTGCTGGCCTGCTGCGCTTCAATAAAGGTTTGTAGGCAGGCAGCAGCATCACGGATATGTGGTCAGAAAGGCCGAGGTGGGGGCGGGGTATAGCCTTATATGCATCTGTGTTTGTGTACACTAAGTCCAACATATTCTCTCCTCTGGTCTTAAAGTCTACACATTGTTTAAACTTGGGGAGCACAGTCTTTAAGCTGGTGTGGTTAAAATCCCCTGCAACCACCACAAAACTGTCCGGGTGTGAAGTTTGGATTTCGCTAATAGCATCGTGCAGTTCCCCGAGTGCCTTCTTAGCATTAGCTTTAGCGTTAGCGCTCGGTGCTATGTAAACAGCCGCTACAAACACGTTGCTGAATTCCCTCGGCAAATAATATGGGCAACAATTTACAATAAGGAACTCCGCCAACGGAGAGCAGTGTTTAGACACTAACGTGGAATTAACGCACCAGTTCTTGTTAATGTAGATGCACAGCCCACCCCCACGGCTCTTACCGGAGCTCACCGTTTCTCTGTCAGCTCGAAACACCTCCATATCTTCCTGTTGAATGGCCTCATCAGGGATGTTGTGGTGGAGCCATGTCTCCGTGAATGCAAGCACACAGCAGTCCCTCCACTCTCTCCGGGTTTCTCTCAGCAGACGTAGCTCGTCCAGCTTGTTGTAGAGGGAGTGGACGTTAGAGAGAATGAGCGACGGTACTGCTGGTCTGGAGGGGTTAGCCTTTAAACTAGCATGGATCCCGGCCCTCTTTCCACGCTTTTTCTTGCGTTCCCTCCGCTTGCGCTTCCTCCTCTCCCGGGTAGCCTTTAGCAGGGACTCCGCCAGAATTCCATGCTGGCGTAGAATGTCCAGGTCACAACTGAGAGCCGCGATTCTTGCAGCGTGCAGTACCTTGATGTTTAATAAGGTCTCATGGTTGTAAGTTTTACAGAATGTGCGCCTGGGATGATTAAAACTCTCACACTCGCTGATGCCAAGAGGGGCCGCTGCGTCTAGGCGCTCCGCCGCCATGCTATATATTTAAGGCTATAGCTCTGTAATTGGAATTATTAAAGTATCTTTATGTTTTTTCAAGAATACGGTGTCTAGTCCATGAATATCCTTAGCTCTGGAATTTGATAGTGATGATAAAATTTTGTTAAGTTTTGCCACATTTGTGGGTTTAAGGTTTAGATCAGTTTCATGATTTATTTTAATTTGGTGTGGGTATGCTTGGGTTAAAATTCAGACCCAGTTCTTGGAACAAATTGATAAAATGCTCATTCAAACTGCTGGCTATAACTGAGCTATCTGAATGAAGTTTTCCATTTAGACTGAGCTGTATGACTTCACTTTTTTTCTGCATTTTCCTGAGTTTATCAATGCATTTAAAGAGTTTTTTTGTTGTTACCTTTTGCATTTTTGTTTATGTCTAAGAAGAAATTTGCTTTTGCTTTACAGAGCTGCATGGTGACTTCATTTCTGAGGCTTTTAAAAGTCAGTCTATCCGTACTTAAGTCAGGTTTTAGCCTTTTTTTAAGAGCCAAGTCCCCCTTTTCATGAGATTCCATAATTTTTCACCAATTTAAGTTGAAACCACCCATGGGGATTAATTCTTTGCTGCCAACCATTTCAGTACATTTAAGATAAGATAAGATAAGCCTTTATTAGTCCCACAACGGGGAAATTCCAGGATTGCAACAGCACAGGGATAGCAACACTCAGAGCAACAATCAGAAGGCAAGAAAAAAAAAAAAAAAAAAAACAAGCAAGCAAGAGCAGCTAATATACATATGTACATATTACTATAAAATATACAGTATATATATACACACACACACACACAGACACACAGTGCAGAGCATTGTAGCTGGATGGAATAAATATATGAATATATGAACACACAGTGCAGAGCATTGTAGCTAGATGGAATAAATATGTAAATATATAAACACCCACAGTACGGAGCATTGCAGCTAGGTGGAATAAATACGCAAGTATATAAACACACACAGTGCGGAGCAATGTAGCTAGATGGAATAATATGTAGATATATAAAAACACAGTGCGGAGCATTGTAGCTAGATGGAATAAATATATAGATATATAAATATAAACACACCCAGTGCTGAGCATTGTAGCTAGATGGAATAAATATATAGATATATAAATATAAACACACCCAGTGCTGAACATTGTAGCTAGATGGAATAAATATGTAAATATATAAACACACACAGTGCAGAGCATTGTTGCTAGGTGGGATGAAACAGCATAACCGTCTATTTAGTTATCCTACATGGTATGATTATGTGCCCATACATATTCTCACCCTCCATAGCGACCGGTATGTTCCTAGTTGTATGCCGGAGAGGACCATTGTGTAAGTCTATTGCATCTTTTGCATTCAAAAAAAACTATTAGTTTGTTACGTCTTTTTGCTATCTCTGCGAGCAGCCCTGCTTAGGTTGTACAGTCTGACAGCCGTTGGTAGGAAGGACCTACGAAACCTCTCGGTTGTGCACCTGGGATGATGTAGTCTGCTGCTAAATGAGCTCCTCAGTGCATCCAGTATGTCCTGCATAGGGTGGAACTCGGACTCCAGCAGAGATGACAGTTTAGCCACCGTCCTTCTCTCTCCTATCTCCTCCATCGGATCAAGGCGTTGCCCCAGGACAGAGCTAGCTTTCTTAATCAGTTTGTTCAGTCTCTTCCTATCGGCTGCAGTAATGCCACTGCCCCAGCAGACCACTCCAAAAGTGATGGCTGATGCCACCACCGTGTCATAGAATGACTTCAGCAGCGCCCCTTGTACACCAAAAGACCTGAGTCTCCTCAGCAGGAACAGCCTGCGCTGTCCCTTCTTGTAGAGTGCGTCAGTATTGTGTGACCAGTCTAGTTTATTGTTCAGATGAATACCCAGGTACTTGTAGGATGTCACCATCTCGATGTCTGTTCCCTGTATATTTACTGGTGCTGTGAGGGGCTGCCCATGCCTGCGGCAGTCCACCACCAGCTCCTTAGTTTTCCTCGCGTTGATCTGGAGGCAGTTCCGATGGCACCAGTCCACAAAGTTCTGGATAAGCCCTCTGTACTCAGCTTCATCTCCGCTGGAGATGAGACCAACGATCGCAGAGTCATCAGAGAACTTCTGTAGATGGCAATGTGTTGTGTTGTGTGAGAAGTCCGCAGTATAAAGAGTGAACAGGAAGGGAGCCAGCACCGTTCCCTGGGGGGCCCCCGTGCTACTGATGATCGTGTCGGAAACACAGTCCCGGGTTCTCACAAACTGAGGCCGGTTCGTGAGGTAGTCCAGGATCCATGATGACAGGTGCTGGTCCACCCCTGCGCGCAGCAGCTTGTCCTTCAGGATCTTCGGTTGGATGGTGTTGAAAGCACTGGAGAAGTCAAAGAACATGATCCTCACCATATTCCCGGGCTTCTCCAGGTGGGACAGAGAACGGTGAAGGAGGAAGATCACCGCATCCTCCACCCCAATGCCATGCTGGTAGGCGAACTGGAGTGGATCCATCGCTGGTTCCACCAGGGGGCGGAGATGAGCAAGGAGCAGTCTCTCCAGGGTCTTCATCAAGTGGGACGTCAAGGCCACCGGTCTGAAGCTGTTCAGGTCTTTGGGGTGGGAAGTTTGATAGACAATTAAAGAAAGTGTCCTTAGAGGATGGAGGTCGATAGATCACAATCAAAGCAAAAGATATTTCTGATAGTGCAACTTTAACTCCAACACACTCCAGCGTATTTTCAGCAATGTCAAGTTGTGTACACTGATAACTATCCTTTACATAAATCATGGCCCCTCCTCCCCTGCTGAAGTAAAATCCAAGTGGGCAAACACAGATGGGGCCAACATGGAACCCGTAGAAAAACCCACATGGGAGCCATAAAACAGCCCAGCTTAAACCTGTCGTGGGGCCCACATGGGCATGCTGGCTGGGACGTGAGTATTTTGATATTTTAATGGCATACATGTGACACATGGACACATTTTATAAGATTAAAATCCATAAAAACGTTATTATTCAGTTAATGGTGTCAAGAATTGCTCTTCGGGGCAGAGAGGCGAGACCAACGCGCTGAACTGTGAGTTTGTGACATTTATTGTTATGACGTGTTAAGTTTTTGACAGCTCACATGCACGATGCCAAACACAGGATGAACCACACAGAGGGGCACGTTTGACAGTTTTATTAATAGCAAAACACAGTGATGCACAGCTACAGAAACAGTCACTCGCCAGAGAAATGGACCTGCGGAGAGAAGACGAGAGCCGTGAGTTGAGGAGTGGAGTAAGAGGAAAATGGGTGAGCCAAATTGCCACTTACTTGCGAAATCCAGGGATGACCGGCAGGACCCAGCGAGGAATAGACGAACCAGTAGGATAGGGGGGAGTAGTGAAGCTGATGGTGCCTGACCAGGGAAATGAAATTGCTGATGGGCTGTGAGGTGAAGCAGGAGAGCGTGTGCAGTCCCGGGGACACACCTACACGGTGGCAGCAACCTGAAAGAGAGGAGAAAAAGGAGGTTAACAACGTGTTAACGGTTCCGATAACAATAGCTAGTCCGATTGACGGGCAGTATACCCAGACGAGCCAGCGTTGATTGTGCGGAGGAGGCCTTCTTAAGTATGCTGGCTGATGAGCGGGCACAGGTGTGTCTTCTGCTTCAGGTGCCGTGATGAGCTGGAGGAGATGGGACCGGAGGGGACGGGCGCACTCCTGCTGCTCATGACAGGGCCCCCCCTTCTAGGGACACCTCCTGGCGGACCAGAGGGCTTGTCCGGGTGGGCACGGTGAAAAGCCCGGAGCATCTCTTTGTCCAGTACCCGTGACAAGGGAGTCCAGGATTGCTTCTCCGGCCCCATAACCCTCCCAATCAATGAGATACTGCAGGCCCCACCCTCGGCGGCAAACATCCAGAATCCGCCCAACAGTGTGGGCAGGGTGGCTGTCGATGATACGGGGAGGGGGAGGCGGTGGGGAAGGGGGGCAAAGGGGACTGGTTGAGAGGGGTTTGATGTTGCTGACATGGAAAGTGGAATTCACCCGTAGGGACGGGGGCAGTCTAAGCTAAACCAACACGTCATTGACTACCCTGACGATGGGGAACGGCCCAAGGAAGCAGGGAAACAGCTTCTTGGATTTACCCTTGAGGGGGATCTGGCTAGATGCCAGCCAGACCTGCTGTCCCACGACATACTTGGGGGCCGGCACCTGCTTACGATCAGCAGTGGCCCGGATGCATTTGGTGGTGCGGGTCAGGGTGGCCCGAGTGGATCTCCAGACATGCCGGCAGCGCTGTGCGTGCGCCCCTACGGATGGCACCGAAACCTCCCTCTCAGCCATAGGGAGAAGAGGCGGCATGTGACCCAACGATGCCTCAAAGGGGGTTAGTCCGGTGGCGGAGGATACCACAGAGTTCATGGAATATTCAACCCATGTCAGGTGTGTACTCCAGGACGAAGGGCTATCGGTTGCTACGCACCACAAGGCAGCCTCCAGGGATTGGTTGGCATGCTCCGCCTGCCCATTGCTTTGAGGATGATTTCCTGATGAGAGGCTCACAGTCGTTCCCAGCATCTAACAAAAGGCCCTCCAAACCTGGAACATGAATTGGGGGCCCCGGTCTGACACAATGTCAATAGGAATGCCGTGGATCCCAATGACGTGATCAGTGAGGAGGACCGCTGTCTCCTTGGCCGACGGGAGTTTGGGGAGGGCCACCAGATGGACTGCCTTGGAGAAGTGATCCATGATGGTCAAAATGACCATTTTGCTGTGGGAGGAGGGCAACTCGGTAATAAAATCCACGGCAATGTGGGACCACGGCCAGCCAGAGATGGGGAGGGGGTGAAGGAGTCCCGATGGGGGGGAGGAGTCACTCTTACCCTGGACGCACGTCTGGCAGGCTCTGACGTATTCCTGAATGTCTCGCTGCAACGTGGGCCACCAAAATGCCCGTTTAACAAAGTCAATAGTCCGGGCCATGCCAGGGTGGCAGGCAAAGCGACTGGTGTGACCCCACTGGATAACGTCGCTGTGGAGGGCAGCCAGGACATGCAGACGGTTCCGGGG
Source organism: Pholidichthys leucotaenia (assembly GCA_020510985.1). Classification (NCBI taxonomy): domain Eukaryota; kingdom Metazoa; phylum Chordata; class Actinopteri; order Cichliformes; family Pholidichthyidae; genus Pholidichthys; species Pholidichthys leucotaenia. The sequence continues at coordinate 8,141,808 of CM035842.1, forward strand.
GCACCGTACTGGCACAGGCTCCTGGGACTGGGCCTGGCAGACCCACCGCTCGATCCCAAGTAAGGGCTCCAATGACGCATGTGGGTGGCACAATGGTTTGGGGGTGGGAAGGGGGGGCTGCGTCCTTGGAATCAAACTGGTGCGAGAGTGCATCTGGTTTGGTATTCGGAGGGCCAGGCCGGTAAGTGATAGTAAAGTTAAATCGCTGGAAAAATAGCGACCAGCGGGCCTGCCTGGCATTCAGTCGGCGGGCCGACCACAAGTACGCAAGGTTCTTGTGGTCAGTCCGCACCACGATAGGGTGGACAGCACCCTCTAACCAGTGCCTCCACTCCTCAAGTGTCAACTTGATGGCCAGCAGCTCTCTGTCCCCTATGTCATAGTTCGAGAGCCGCCGAGAGAAATATGCGCATGGACGAAGCTTCTGATCGGGGGGCGTGCGCTGTGACAGCACAGCGCCAACCCCTGAATCAGACGCGTCCAACTTGAGGACGAAAGGAAGCTGCGTGTCGACCTGGGCCAAGATGGGTCTTTCCGTGAACTGGCGCTTTAATTTGTTAAACGCCAGTTCAGCTGCCTCAGTCCACTGAAAGGGAACCTTAACGGAGGTCAGCTGCGTTAAAGGCAGTGCAATCCCACTGTATTTCCGGATGAACCTGCGATAGAAATTTGCAAACCCGAGGAAGAGTTGAAGATCCCTGCGGGAGTGGGGTGTTGGCCAATCCAACACTGCCTTTACCTTGGCCGGGTCGGCAATCAGTTCCCCCTCAGCCATGATGAAACCCAAGAAGGTGGTAGATGGTCTATAGAACTCACACTTCTCAGCCTTCACGAACAGCTGATTCTCCAAGAGCTATTGTAAAACAGCCCTAACATGGACCTCGTGTTCAGGAGGAGAAAATCAAAATGTCATCAAGGGAGAAGAACATGAATTGATAAAGCATATCGTGGAGGACGTCATTAATTAACTGCTGGAAGATGGCGGCGGCATTAGTAAGCCCAAATGGCATCACTAAGTATTCGAACTGGCCCTGATGTGTTTTAAAAGCTGTCTTCCATTCATCGCCCTCGTGAATGCGGACCAAAGATCTAACTTGGTGAACACCCGTGAACGCTGAAGGAACTCAAACGTTGAATTGATCAATGGCAGAGGGTACTTGTCCTTGATGTTAATAACATTGAGCTCCCGGTAGTCCATGCGCAGGCACAGCAAGTCATCCTTCTTTCCGACAAAGAAGAATCCGGCCCCAAGCGGGGCCGAATATGGCAGAATAGGGATGGTGTTCAGCGACTCCTTGATGTATTGCTCCATCGCCTCCCTCTCTGGGCCGGAAATGCTATACAGCAGGCTAGACGGCAGCCTTGCCCCCGAGATGAGATCTATAGCAGAGTCGTAAGAGTGGTGAGGCGGCAGCGACAGCGCTCTTGCCTTGCTAAAGACCTCAGCTAAATCATGATAAGCCCGGGGGACGAGGCTGAGGTCTGGCGGCTCGGCCCGGGAGGGGGGAACAGAGAGCAATGGGGAGCATTCAGTGGAACGCATACAGTGGCCATACAAAAGGGGCTCCAGGCAGAGATGGTACTCTTAGCCCAATTGATCATTGGGTTTTGTTTCTGGAGCCATGGGAACCCTAGGACCACCGGGGAAGATGATACTGGGAGAACCAGGAACGAAAGTTCCTCCCGGTGGTTCCCGTTAAGAAGGATGGGTATAGGCACCGTGCTTAGGGTGACCACCACAAGCTCGCTGCCGGATATGGCAGTAACTCTCTGATTATGGGGCAATTTAAGATAAGATAAGATAAGATAAGATAAGCCTTTATTAGTCCCACAACGGGGAAATTCCAGGATTGCAACAGCACAGGGATAGCAACACTCAGAGCAACAATCAGAAGGCAAGAAAAAAAAAAAAAAAAAAAAAAACAAGCAAGCAAGAGCAGCTAATATACATATGTACATATTACTATAAGATATACTGTATATATACGCACACACACACAGACACACAGTGCAGAGCATTGTAGCTAGATGGAATAAATATGTAAATATATAAACACCCACAGTACGGAGCATTGCAGCTAGGTGGAATAAATATGCAAGTATATAAACACACACAGTGCGGAGCAATGTAGCTAGATGGAATAATATGTAGATATATAAAAACACAGTGCGGAGCATTGTAGCTAGATGGAATAAATATATAGATATATAAATATAAATATAAACACACCCAGTGCTGAGCATTGTAGCTAGATGGAATAAATATGTAAATATATAAACACACACAGTGCAGAGCACTGTTGCTAGATGGGATGAAACAGCATAACCGACTACTTAGTTATCCTACATGGTATGATTATGTGCCCATACATATTCTCACCCTCCATAGCGACCGGTATGTTCCTAGTTGTATGCCGGAGAGGACCATTGTGTAAGTCTATTGCATCTTTTGCATTCAAAAAACTATTAGTTTGTTAAGTCTTTTTGCTATCTCTGCGAGCAGCCCTGCTTAGGTTGTACAGTCTGACAGCCGTTGGTAGGAAGGACCTACGAAACCTCTCGGTTGTGCACCTGGGATGATGTAGTCTGCTGCTAAATGAGCTCCTCAGTGCATCCAGTATGTCCTGCATAGGGTGGAACTCGGACTCCAGCAGAGATGACAGTTTAGCCACAGTCCTTCTCTCTCCTATCTCCTCCATCGGATCAAGGCGCTGCCCCAGGACAGAGTGTGGGAATGCCCACCTGCTCAACGAGAGCAGTGGAAACAAAATTACCCTCCAACCCTGAGTCAATCAGCACCTCAACCCTCCTCTCGACCCCCGGCAACTGCACAAGGGCCGAAATACAAAATTTGCCGGGGGGGTGTAGATTTGGTCCCGCCCGCCAGACCCCCCGCATTTACTGACGGGCCACGTCTTTTGGCCGCTGGCGGCATTCGTCCAGACTGTGGTTCAGCAAACCGCAGTACATGCACGCGCCGGCCCTTCGCCTTCGCTGATGCTCATCATCGGTTAGGCTCTGAAAGAGCTCCATCGGTTCAGGTGAAGCGCCGGCGCCGCCAGCTCCAGTAACCGCAGCGGATACGCGCTTGGTGCGCTGGTGAGGAGTGGGGCTGCGCTCCTTCACGCATTCACGGTACCGATTGTCTAGACCTACCGCCTGATCTATAAGGTCTTCAAGCATCTCTGGGACGGGATGAACTGCCAGGTCATCACGGAGTTGGTAGTTCAACCCATGGAGGAACGCGCTGCGTAATGCAGTCTCATTCCTCCCCGACACGGACACCACAACCCGGAACCCAGTACTCAGCCACCGACCGGGTACCCTGGCAAAGAGTCAGTTGGCGGCTCATGACGTTGCCCTGATGCTCTGTCCGGCCAAACGCACACTTGAAAGCGGCCACAAATTGGTCAAACATGTATTGGCGTCCCTCAGGGTCGTCTAGAGTGGACTGGGCCCACTCCAGGTCTCAATCCCTGAGCAACATGGTAAAAAAACTGAATCCAAGCTACATTCCCCGACTACTCCTCTCTGACCTGCTCCAGGTACATCTGCACTTGAAGAAGAAATGGCTTACATTTCCCCACCTCCCCCGCATACGGGGAAAGCATGGGAACGGAGAAAGTACGGCACATAGCGCACAGGGCAGGCTGGGTGGGGGGCAGCCGCAGGATGTGCCGTGGACCATAAAGTACACATGTTGGACACCTGTTTCATCAACGCAGCGAGCTGCCGCTCGGTCACCGCCAGGCAGTCCATAGCAGATTGCTCCTGTGGTGAGGCACCGGCTGAGCTACCTTCCTGGCTGGCTCATTCTGTCATGATGTGTTTAGTTTTTGACAGCTCATACACATGATGCCAAACACAGGGTGAACCACACAGAGGGGCACATTTGACAGTTTTATTAATAGCAAAACACAGTGATGCACAGCTACAGAAACAGTCACTCGCCAGAGGAATGGACCTGCGGAGAGAAGACGAGAACCGTGAGTTGAGGAGTGGAGTAAGGGGAAAATGGGTGAGCCAAATTGCCACTTACTAATCCAGGGATGACTGGCAGGACCCAGCGGGAAATAGACGAACCAGTAGGATAGCGGGGAGTAGTGAAGCTGATGGTGCCTGACCAGGGAAATGAAGTTGCTGATGGGTTGTGAGGTGAAGCAGGAGAGCGCACGCAATCCCGGGGACACACCTACACAGTGGCAGCAACCTGAAAGAGAGGGGGGGGGAAAGGAGGTTAATGTGTTAACGGTTCCGAAAACAATAGCTAGTCCGATTGACAGGCATCCTTAAGTACGCTGGCTGATGAGCGGGCGCAGGTGTCTTCTGCCTCAGGTGCCGTGATGAGCTGGAAGAGATGGAACCGGAGGGGAGGGGCGTGCTCCCACTGCTCATGACATTTATTGGCCTTCCTTGGAATTCCTTCCTTGCCAAACAGTGATTGGTGAACATCACTTGTGGTAACGTATCGTCACTTCCTGTATTGCTGTCTGTCCATGTGGTTAGCTCTCCTTACTCTCCTGAGGATTTTGCTTTAAATTGTATTTTAACCACTTTTTTCCATCTACCGTTAGTTCTCATTTCTGTTTATCAAGCCTCCTGCACCTGTGTGCGCACTCAGTGTCACTTAATCACCCTCTTTAGCTTTCTATTCACCTTTCATCGGTGTTTTTGTTAGCTTCGGGTTAGCCACTAGCTATGGATACTAGCTCTCCTTCCTCTCCTCCTCTGGTGTGCTCTCTCTGTCAGATGTTTAGCTACACCTCTGCCTCTTTTAGTGATAACGGTAAATGTAATAAATGTTGTCTTTTTGAGGCGCTCGAGGCGAGGTTGTCTGATTTGGAATCCTGGCTCCGGTGCATTGAAACACCGTCTGCACCAGTTACTCTTGACAGACGTCCCCTAGCTGCAGCAGAGCTCGCTAGCATAGGCCCCGTTAGTGGTCCTCCGGTCCTCCTCAGCAGCGAGGAGACTGGGTGGGTGAGGGTGAGAGGGAAGCCTAGCCGCAAAGCCCTTGTTCACCACCAACCTGTTCCCGTTTCTAATCATTTTTCCCCGCTCAGCGACACACCCGCTGAGGAAAAAATTCTGATCATTGGCGACTCTGTAGTCAGAAATGTGAACCTAGAGACTCCAGCGGCCATAGTCAGATGCATTCCTGGGGCCAGAGCAGGCGACACTGAGTTAAATTTAAAAATGCTGGCTAAAAGTAACTGTAAATATTCCACGATTGTTTTTCATGCCAGCATTAATGACATCCGTCTCCGGCAGTCGGAAGTCACGAAACTTAATGTAGAATCGGTGTGTGACTTTGCCAAAACAATGTCTGCCTCTATAGTATTCTCTCGGCCCCTCCCCAATCTGACCAGTGATGACATGTTTAGCCGCTCGTCATCCTTCAACCGCTGGCTGTCTGTGTGGTGTCCTGCAAACAACGTGGGCTACATTGACAATTGGAGCTCATTTTGGGGAAAACCTGGTCTTATGAGACGAGACAGCATCCATCCCACTTTGGATGATGCGTCTCATTTCTTTAACAATCTGGCATCTTTTTTATCCAAATTTCCAAAATCTTGACAACTCAGAGTTGGGACCAGGAAGCAGAGTCGCAGTCTTACACGCCTCTCTGCAGCTCCTCTTCATCTGCCACCCCTCAACTTAGCCCCTGTCTTCCCCATCAGAGAATCATTGTCTGCTCCCTCCAAAGTAAATAAAAATATAATGTATAAGCATCCCAAACTGATTAAACAAAAAGTTGGTAAAACTCAAATTAAACATGAAGCCACTAAATTGAATGATTTGGCCTCTGTTCCTCCTCATAATTTAAAAATTAAATGTGATTTTCTAAACATTAGGTCTCTAATTCCCAAGTCTCTGCTAGTCCATGATCTGTTAATTGATCATCAGATTGATTTAATATCCCTTACAGAGATTTGGTTGGGACAAGAGGATTATGTTGGTTTAAATGAATCAACTCCCTCTGGTTATTTAAACTGTCAAAATCCCAGAAGTTCTGGTCGTGGAGGAGGAGTAGCAACAATTTACCATTCCAAATTACTAGTTAATGTAAAGCAAAAAACATGTTATAATTTCTTTGAGGGCCTGGTCCTCAGTATTGGGCATTTTAGCAATTTTAGGTAAAACCCAATTTTATTTGCCATAATTTATCGTCCTCCATCAACCTACTCAGAATTTTTATCCAAATTTGCTGAATTCTTAGCTGATTTAGTGCTGAAATCAGATAGAATAATTATAGTAGGGGACTTTAATATACATGTAGATGTAGATAGTGATTGCCTTAATGTGGCATTTAATTCAATATTAGACTCGATTGGGTTTTCTCAGAAAGTAGGAAATTCTACTCATTATCTCCACCATACGTTGGACCTTGTTCTGACATATGGCATAGAAATAGAAAATCTGGTAGTGTCTCCTCATAACCCTGTACTGTCAGACCATTGTCTGTTAACCTTTAATTTTACTATTTCTGACTATCTGGCTCCTAAAGAAAAATATTACTACAGTAGATGCCTCTCAGATGAGGCTGTTACCAAAATTATGCAGATTGTTTCCTCTATGCCATGTGTCAACACAACGGAAATAAGCTATAGACACCTTGCTCCTTCTATAATTGATAGCATGGTAGATAGTGTTACAGATTCTCTGCATCAGACTCTAGACTTGGTGGCCCCCTTTAAAAAGAAAAAGTCTAATCAGAGATTTCTAACTCCTTGGTTCAACACAGAAACTCGTAGCTTAACCCCTTGCACTCCGGTCAATTTCCCTAAAAACGCCAAAAAATAATGTGCCCAAAGTAAATTGAAAGCTGTTCTTCAACCCTTTGCAGCATCTTCATGGGGTTGGTCTCATTTAAAAGAAAACACTTTGAATTTTTTGGCAAAACAGTCATAATATCTCTAAGTGCTCCGGCCACTGAGTTACAGTCATCTAAACATAATGAACTTGAAGAAAATAAATTTGGCCTGGGTGTTTTTTTGGATACAAATGCTTGCAAATAACACACAGCTTCAGATCCGGGCTGGAAAATGCAACAGAAATGTAGAACCAAGTGTTATCTAGCTGAGGTCCAAATTTTGTAACAATACCACAAAAAATGAATATATTACACAGCTTTTTCCTCAGGTTGTTCCCAGGTGTTTTGGAACTGTGCCAAATTGTGCCAAATGGCACAGTTTGGAAAAACGTCTGTAACTTTTGAACGATTCAATGTAGAAGCTTCATTTTGGGCTCTAATGAAAGGTGACACTCAGGGCTGTGTCTGTGTATGTGGGGGGGGTTGCCCCCCCCCCCGCTACAGAGGAAAGACATTGCCCGTTGCGCCACAGTCCGTCATGCAGCAATGACGCACAGCTGTAATTTACTGATCGGTCAAAAGTCATTTTGATTACAATTTTCATGGATAAAGAGTAATTTAGCTTAGAACACCTTACCTCTTCACAGCAGAAGTGGAGCTGGCGAACTTCTTCCTCATTGTCAGACGAACGCGACGCTGGTCTCGCGACCCGATCAAAACATAATTCAATTATTGCGGTTTTGCGCTTCCATGATTGAGGTTTTTGGCGAACGATTTTTCAAAACTAATAACAGTAGTAATTAAAAATAGACTGGCGAATGCGTGTGTGTCACTCAGCCTTCGTCGTCGGCCTCCGTCGGTCTATGATGACCATAGAAGACAATCCTAATATCTATTCTGCTGGGACAAAAACAAAATAAGCACCGCCTGGCCGAACATGCCGAATGGCAGTCGCTGTCACAAAGGTTGCACTTGTGGGTGGTCTCCGTGCTGCTGGGTCTGTGGGGTTCTTCCTGCGGGTCCTTTTTGTCATCTGCTGCAGCATTCTTTGTCTTCATCCAGCCTTAAAAAAAACAGCTCGCAAACTTCTCTGCTTCAATTGGCTCACTGCATTCACAGCGTTGGTAGGCGGGTCCTTCTTGCTAGGTTTTCAGTCATTGGTTCTTCAAGGTTTCAGAAACCCAATTCAAGGCTCTTATTAGTCGAATGAGAGGTCAATCAGAGGAACTAATCTGCTCGCGGCTGTGTCTGCAGCTTTTAGTTTCAGTGCGCGCTTGGACGCCATCACCATCTCCATCATGCGTCCTACATCACCATCTCCATCATGCGTCCTAGAGCGCACGAGAGCGCACGAGAGCACCCTCGTGCGCTCTGGGACGCAGAGACTTGCCCGCCCGCGGTACAACGGAGTGCAAGAGGTTAAAACAGAAGACTCGTCAATTAAAAAGAAAATGGCGCTCCACTAATTAAGATTAAATCTATTTAGCTTGGAGAAATCATCTTGTAATTTATAAAAAAAATCTCTTAGAAAAGCTAGAACGAGTTATTAAGATAAGATAAGATAAGATAAGATAAGATAAGATAAGATAAGCCTTTATTACCATGTAGGATAACTAAGTAGACGGTTATGCTGTTTCATTCCATCTAGCAACAATGCTCTGCACTGTGTGTGTTTATATATTTGCATATTTATTCCATCTAGCTACAATGCTCCGTACTGTGGGTGTTTATATATTTATATATCTACATATTATTCCATCTAGCTACATTGCTCCGCACTGTGTGTGTTTATATACTTGCATATTTATTCCACCTAGCTGCAATGCTCCGTACTGTGGGTGTTTATATATTTACATATTTATTCCATCTAGCTACAATGCTCTGCACTGTGTGTTCATATATTCATATATTTATTCCATCCAGCTACAATGCTCTGCACTGTGTGTCTGTGTGTGTGTGTATATATATATATTTTATAGTAATACGTACATATGTTTATTAGCTGCTCTTGCTTGCTTGTTTTTTTTCTTGCCTTCTGATTGTTGCTCTGAGTGTTGCTATCCCTGTGCTGTTGCAATCCTGGAATTTCCCCGTTGTGGGACTAATAAAGGCTTATCTTATCTTATCTTATCTTATCTTATCTTATTAGTCCCACAACGGGGAAATTCCAGGATTGCAACAGCACAGGGATAGCAACACTCAGAGCAACAATCAGAAGGCAAGAAAAAAACAAGCAAGCAAGAGCGGCTAATATACATATGTACATATTACTATAAAATAAATATATACACACACACACACAGACACACAGTGCAGAGCAGTGTAGCTGGATGGAATAAATATATGAGTATATGAACACAGTGCAGGGAAAAGCCAGTGTGAACACACAGTGCAGAGCATTGCAGCTAGGTGGAATAAATATGCAAGTATACTGTATAAACACACACAGTGCGGAGCAATGTAGCTAGATGGAATAATATGTAGATATATAAAAACACAGTGCGGAGCATTGTAGCTAGATGGAATAAATATGTAAATATATAAACACACACAGTGCAGAGCATTGTTGCTAGATGGGATGAAACAGCATAACCGTCTACTTAGTTATCCTACATGGTATGATTATGTGCCCATACATATTCTCACCCTCCATAGCGACCGGTATGTTCCTAGTTGTATGCCGGAGGGGACCATTGTGTAAGTCTATTGCATCTTTTGCATTCAAAAGACTATTAGTTTGTTACGTCTTTTTGCTATCTCTGCGAGCAGCCCTGCTTAGGTTGTACAGTCTGACAGCCGTTGGTAGGAAGGACCTACGAAACCTCTCGGTTGTGCACCTGGGATGATGTAGTCTGCTGCTAAATGAGCTCCTCAGTGCATCCAGTATGTCCTGCATAGGGTGGAACTCGGACTCCAGCAGAGATGACAGTTTAGCCACCGTCCTTCTCTCTCCTATCTCCTCCATCGGATCAAGGCGCTGCCCCAGGACAGAGCTAGCTTTCTTAATCAGTTTGTTCAGTCTCTTCCTATCGGCTGCAGTAATGCCACTGCCCCAGCAGACCACTCCAAAAGTGATGGCTGATGCCACCACCGTGTCATAGAATGACTTCAGCAGCGCCCCTTGTACACCAAAAGACCTGAGTCTCCTCAGCAGGAACAGCCTGCGCTGTCCCTTCTTGTAGAGTGCGTCAGTATTGTGTGACCAGTCTAGTTTATTGTTCAGATGAACACCCAGGTACTTATAGGATGTCACCATCTCGATGTCTGTTCCCTGTATATTTACTGGTGCTGTGAGGGGCTGCCCATGCCTGCGGCAGTCCACCACCAGCTCCTTAGTTTTCCTCGCGTTGATCTGGAGGCAGTTCCGATGGCACCAGTCCACGAAGTCCTGGATAAGCCCTCTGTACTCAGCTTCATCTCCATTGGAGATGAGGCCAACGATCGCAGAGTCATCAGAGAACTTCTGTAGATGGCAGTGTGTTGTGTTGTGTGAGAAGTCTGCAGTATAAAGAGTGAACAGGAAGGGAGCCAGCACCGTTCCCTGGGGGGCCCCCGTGCTACTGATGATCGTGTCGGACACACAGTCCCGGGTTCTTACAAACTGAGGCCGGTTCGTGAGGTAGTCCAGGATCCATGATGACAGGTGCTGGTCCACCCCTGCTCGCAGCAGCTTGTCCTTCAGGATCATCGGTTGGATGGTGTTGAAAGCACTGGAGAAGTCAAAGAACATGATCCTCACCATATTCCCGGGCTTCTCCAGGTGGGACAGAGAACGGTGAAGGAGGAAGATCACCGCATCCTCCACCCCAATGCCATGCTGGTAGGCGAACTGGAGTGGATCCATCGCTGGTTCCACCAGGGGGCGGAGGTGAGCAAGGAGCAGTCTCTCCAGGGTCTTCATCAAGTGGGACGTCAAGGCCACCGGTCTGTAGCTGTTCAGGTCTTTGGGGTGGGAAGTTTTTGGTACAGGTACCACACAAGATGTTTTCCACAGCTGTGGTACCCTCCCCAGTTTCAGGCTCATGTTGAAGATATACGTCACAATCCCACACAGCTGGTCTGCACAGGACTTGAGGAGCTTTGCGCTGATGCCGTCCGGTCCCGGCGCCTTCCTCGCTTTGATCTTCCTCAGCTCCGTCCTCACCTGGGTCTCGGTCAGGGTCAGGATGGGGGGCTGTGTGTTGGGAGTGGGGGGGTGTTGGTGGAGTGGGGAGTGGGCAGCAGGACTTGATTTCTTTAGAGGCAGCAGTGGTTGTTGTGCAGACAGGGGGGAGGGCAGTTGGTCAAATCTATTGAAAAACAGATTCAGGTTGTTCGCCTACTCCCTGCCCCCCGTGGCCTGGGGGGAGGTATTCTGGAGCCCCGAGATGGTTTTGAGGTTTCTCCAGACCCCGCTGATGTCGCTCTGTTGCAGCTTGTCCTCCATCTTCTTCCTGAAGCTGTCCTTGCCTTCTCTGATCTTTCTCCTCAGCTCCCTCTGTACGGACTTCAGCATCTCCCTGTTCCCCGACCTGAAGATCCTCTTCTTCTCTCTCAGAAGTGTTTTTATCTCAGGGTTGATCCAGGGTTTGTTGTTTGAGTGACGCCGTATGGTCTTGGTGGGAACGGATTTGTCCACACAGAAGCTGAGATAGCCCGTGAAGGTGTGAATGAGGCCATCGATGTCCTCACCATGTGGATCGCAGAGCTGCTTCCAGGCGGTGGCTTCAAAACAGTCCTTTAGAGTGTCCATTGTCTCTTCAGACCATAACTCCACAGTGTGCATGGCCGGAGGTTGTCTGTGCACTAGGGGTTTGTACACCGGCCGGAGATGAACCAAGTTGTGATCCGATCTCCTGAGTGGGGGGAGTTGTGATGAGGTGTACGCCTCCTTAGTGTTTGCGTAGAATAAATCCAGTGTTTTATTGTCTCTAGTGTGGCATGTGACATACTGGGTGAACGTGGGTAGAATGGGAGATAGTGAAACATGGTTGAAATCGCCTGAGATGAGGAGAAGAGCATCTGGGTGTTCTGTCTGCAGCCTGCTGGTTACTGAATGGATGACGTCACGCGCTGTCCCAGCGTTCGCCGTCGGATTTGCATAAACAACAATGCAGATCACGTGTGAGTGTTCTCTCGGGAGATATGTAGGCCTCATGCTAACAGCTAGCAACTCAATGTCTTTGCTGCAGTGTCGTTGTTTAACAGTGATATGTCCCGGTCTGCACCAGTTGTTGTTAACATACATTATCACTCCACCGCCCCTAGTTTTGCCACTGTCTGGTGTTCGGTCAGCTCGTATCATGTGAAAACCCTCCAGCTCAATGTTAGCATCTGCTGCTAGTTCAGTTAGCCACGTCTCAGTAAACAAAAGGAGAGAGCACTCCCGGTATGTGCTATCATAACGGGAGATAGCCGCTAGCTCATCTAACTTTCCCAGTATCGACCGTACATTTCCCATGACAACAGATGGAAGGGAGGGTCTGTACCTTATATTTTTTGTCCTCCGCCTTACTCCAGCCCGGCAGCCGCGGTGTTTTCGCCTCAGTTCTCTCGGTATGTCGAGTTTTTCCAATGGGACCGGGTGGCGGTTGAATGCTAGCAGCTCTTCCCTGCTGTATTGTATCCTGCTATAAACAGTGGCTCCGTCCACTGGCTCAGGAGACATTTGGGACGATCTGTGTGTCCATGATATAAGTGGGGTGAAAAAAAAAAGACGAATCAAAAGAGAGAGGAAGGGAAAAAGACTCGGAATCGAGCCGCTGTTGCAAAAGGCAGCCTACTCGTGTGGCGCCGAGTTATTATTCTGCATTAATAGAAGAGAACAAGAATAATCCCAGGTTTCTTTTCAGTACTGTAGCCAGGCTGACAAAGAGTCAGGACTCTGTCAATCCTAGCATTCCCTGAAAGCTTACTAGTCAGGACTTTATGAACTTTTTCAATAATAAAATTTCATCCATCAGAGATAAAATCAATCAGATTCTTCCCACCGTTAACTTAAATACAGTAACTACTACAACTCCTTCAAATCAGAATCAGAATCAGAATCAGAATAGCTTTATTGCCAAGCATGTTTACAGTGTAAACAAGCGAGGAATTTGACTTGACATTGGGCGCGCTCGATAAGCGCCTCCAATGATGCAGCAGCCATGAAGGCGCCTGTCATCAGTGGAGGGTAAAGAGGGGAATGGGGGAGGGAATGAAATAATGGGCAGAGAGAAAAAACATAGTTAATCAAAATAAAGCTTGTATGAGCAAAATTGTGATTACATAGAAAAAAAAAAACCCTCTAAGCACAATTAGCAGACCAATACAGATCACACAATACAAAGGAGCAAAGAGAGAGACCAGTGTGTGTAGTCAGCATATAATCAGTATGAATGCGGTGTTGATGTATCAGTTGCTGGTGCACAACAAAGAGGCGCCTCCTGGCAACGGATGGGTGTTATGTTCATGTATTCAAAACACAGATAAGCATGTCCCAGAGTCTGTCTCTCTTCGTGCATGCCAGATGGCAAAGTTCTGTATTAGACACATGATAACGCTGTCCTTGAAGAGTCCGGTTTGCTGAACAACAGCAAATGTTGTTAATTGTTTGGGTTAAAGAGAAGCCAAAACACCTTCCTGCAAAATCTTTGCACCTGGAGGAATGAGTTCCCAAGGACGCCGAATCAAGGCCTGATGAGCACAGTCACTTGGAGCATAGTAATTTCCACTCTCTTGCGATTCTGTGCATCACAATTAATTCAATTCACAGGCTTAAAATCGCTGGTCGAATTGTTGAAGGAGCTTCGCCGGGATCCGCATTTTGACCAGCTCTTCCAACTTTTTTAATTTACCGATACACTAGGAAACTCCGGAGCCAAACAGTAGAAATCCTGTGATCATATCCAAACAGATAGATGTCTTCTGCATCTTCAATCGAATCACACAGACACATGAGTTCCAATTAACCCATGAGTCACACATTTGGGCTCCCCCAGGCCCGATTTTCTGTTGAAAAGGTGGTGTCAATTGCATTTAAAGCCCAAAATTCCATTTTTTCCGTTTTTCCGTTTGGATTGAGATCCGCGAGAAGGAGCGAGACACAGACACAGATGAAGCAAGCTGGGATCAGTCAGGGAGGCGGGAGGAGGAGAGGAGTGAAAATGCGACTGCTCTCTCTGAAAGCCAGAAGAAGAGATATCTGTCTGGATGAGTTTACTCCAATTGACCTTTTAGAGTTAGACAAAATCGTTTCCTCATCCAAGCCTTCAGCTCGTCTTTTAGACCCTATTCCTACCAGGTTATTTAAAGAAGCCTTCCCACTTATTGGTGGCTTTATTCTTCATATAATCAATTCTTCATTAACTTTAGGCCATGTACCGCAGGCTTTTAAAATGGCTGTAATTAAACCCTTATTCAAAAAGCCAACGCTAGATCCAGGAGCTTTAGTTAACTATAGACCAATCTCTAATCTCCCTTTCATTTCAAAAATCTTAGAAAGAGTTGTTGCTACGCAATTATTTGACCACCTGCAGGGAAATGGTTTACTTGAAGAGTTTCAATCTGGGTTTAGAATCCATCATAGTACTGAAACAGCCTTAGCGAAGGTCACTAACAACCTCCTCATCGCATCTGATAATGGACTTGTTTCTGTACTTGTCCTTTTAGACCTTAGTGCAGCTTTTGATACTATCGATCATAATATTCTACTTGATAGATTAGAACACTATGTTGGACTTAATGGAACTTCCTTGCAGTGGTTTAGATCTTATTTATCTGATAGGTTCCAGTTTGTTCATGTAAATAATGAGTTTTCTTTCAACTCAAAGCTCAGTCATGGAGTTCCACAGGGATCTGTGCTAGGCCCTACTCTTTTTAGTTTATATATGCTTCCGTTAGGCAACATTATTAGAAAGCACTGTATACATTTTCATTGTTATGCAGATGACACACAATTATACCTGTCAATGAAGCCAGATGATAGTAATCAATTAGCCAAGTTAGAAGCCTGTCTTAAGGAAATCAAAGCTTGGATGACTTGTAATTTCCTGCTATTAAATTCAGATTAGACTGAAGTCTTTCTTGTTGGTCCAAAAAACCTTAGCAATACCTTTCCAAATCAAACTTTCAGTTTGGATTTGGTTACTCTTTCTCTTAATAGCTCTGTGAGGAACCTTGGAATTATTTTTGATCAAGATCTGTCTTTCAATTCACATATTAAATTTGTTTCTAAGACTGCCTTCTATCATTTGCGTAATATTGCCAAGATTAGGAGCATCTTGTCTCAGAGTGATGCTGAGAAACTGATCCATGCTTTTGTTAGCTCAAGATTAGATTATTGTAATTCTTTATTATCAGGTTTTTCTAAAACATCTTTAAAAAGTCTTCAGCTGATCCAAAATGCTGCAGCAAGAGTTTTAACAGGTACTAGAAAGAGAGATTATATCTCTCCAATTCTGGCCTCCCTTCATTGGCTTCCCATAGAGTTTAGAATTAAGTTTAAAATCCTTCTTCTTACTTACAAAGCTCTAAACAATCAGGCCCCTTTTTATTTTAAAGATCTGATACTACCATATTATCCTAACAGAGCACTACGCTCCCAAAATGCAGGATTACTTGTAATACCTAGAATCTCCAAAAGTACAATGGTAGGCAGAGCCTTCAGTTATCAAGCTCCTCTCCTGTGGAACCAGCTGCCAATCTGGATTCGGGAATCAGACTCGATCTCTGTTTTTAAGATTAGGGTTAAAACCTTCCTTTTTGATATAGCCTACAATTAGGGAGGGATCGTGTTTCTGAACCCTCCCTTAGTTATGCTGCTAATAGCTTTAGTCAGCCGGGGGACCTCCAATAATGCACTGGGCCTCACTCCTTTCTTCACTCTCAATGATTTTTTTTTTTTTTTTGTCTCTCCCATAGATTGAGTCCCCATCATGCTGTTTGCTCTCTACATGTCTGTTCTTTTCATCTTCTCTGTCCCCTCACCCCCCAGCCAGTCGCAGCAGATGACTGTCCCTCTCTCACTGCCCCTCCCTGAGCCTGGTTCTGCTGGAGGTTTCTTCCTGTTAAAAGGGAGTTTTTCCTCTCCACCGTCGCCAAGTGCTTGCTCACAGGGGATCGCCTGATTGCTGGGATCTTTCTACAACTGTCGGGGTTCCCCCTACAGTTGAAAGTGCTATGAGATGACTGTTGTTGTGAAATGGCACTATATACATAAAGTTGAATTGAATTGAATTGAAAAAACAACAAACATAAAGTCCCACACAGTGCGCTGAACACAAAAAACACAAACAAGAAAGCAGTCTTACTGACACAGCACACCAGAGTAAAGCAGGGTTCTGGTGGAGACAAGGATAACTCAGACAAGACTGTGGCGACCAGAAATGAACATAACTTCCCTTAAATAGGGTAAAAAACAATTTACATAATCAGTGCCAGGTGTTGGTCACATGAGAAGGCAGGAGGAAACAATGATACATATCAGGACCAGCTGGGAGAAGCGAGAGGGGAGCGAAGCTGAAGCTGAAAGCTGATAGAACAATGCCCACACGGAGCACCATGCCACTGATAGCTGTCAGCCAGAGAAAGAACAACAGTAAAGATAAAAGAATAAAATATCAACCAAAGCAGACTAAAATATAAATGTAAATTAATACAAAATAAAACTGTAACAAAACTAAAACATAAACAGAAAAAATAGCAAACAGTACACAAATGACAGAAAACCAAAAAGCACAAAATACAACAAATATATAAATATAAGGAAAAAGCCATGAGACTGAAACTGACTGAAACCTCCAGTGCTCAGCTCATGACACAGTCCCCCTCTCAAGGGGTAGAAACCAGACACCCCAGGGTAGCATCAAAAGAAAAAGAAAGACCCCCCCAACAGGAGCATAACCATAACCCACCCCGGGAGGGTAGTGGGGAGAACAGGCTAGGTGGGAATGAAACAAAACCCAGCTCAGGACCCACACCAGGAAAACCCCAACCATCAATAGCTCCCTGGACCGAAGAGCTGGACAGTTCAGGTTGGCGGTCAAAGTCCAAGGCCCAGCAAATGGCATGATGGAAAGAGTCAGTTGGCCTACCAGGGAACGTGGGCCACCCAACCCTGCAACACAGTCTGTCGGGTAGTCTACCAGAGTTTTTTAGCAACCTGAACAGCAAGGGTGGTCTAGGAGGCAGCTGCCCAAAGGGAAGAATCAATGGCGGGCAGGATGGAGGAGTCAGGGAAACCATGACGATGTCAGGGTGAGGAGAGGGAACCACGACGGCCTCGGGAAAAGTAGAGGGAAACACGATGGTCTCGGACAGAGGAGACGGAACCACGACGGCATCGGCCAGAGGAGACGGGACCACAACGGTCTTGGGCAGAGGGGGGGAAACACGACAGCTTCAGGCAGAGGAGATGGGACCACGATACTATCTGGCAGAGGAGGGGGGACCACAACGGCATCAAGCAGGCCTGTAGCACCCTCAGTGGTCTGGGACTGGGACAATGCTGCACCCGCAGTGGCTCTGGGCTGGAGTGAAACTCCACCCGCAGTGGCTCCAGGCTGGAGTGGAGCTGCACCCATGGTGGGCCCAGACTGAGCCATAGCTTCACCCACGTTGGGCTCGGACTGAGCCATAGCTTCACCCACGATGGGCTCGGACTGAGCCATAGCTTCACCCATGGTGGGCCTGGACTGGGCCATAGCTGCACCCCCAGTGGCCCCCAGGCTGGAGTATAATGCCTAGGGTGGGTCCACACTGGAGCGCAGCACCCAAGTTGGTTTGAGGTTGGGGCGCAGTACTCATGACAGTCCCTGACTGGGACACAGCACCCACAGAGACCCGGAATGAGGAGGAGCTGAACCCACAGAGGTCACGGGCTGGGACGGAGCACAAGCGATGACCTCAGCCAACGGGGAAGCAGCACCCTTGAATGTGCCGGGTTGGGACGGCGCACCCCGAAGACCTCATCTGGAGGGGGAGCAACACACACGGAGGTCCCGGGCTGGGATGGAGCACCCGAGATGACCTCAGCCAATGGAGAAGCAGCACCCTCAGAGGTCCCAGGCTGAGATGGAGCACATGCGTCAACCTCATCTGGAGGGTGAGTTGCACCCATGGAGGTCCCGGGCTTGTATGGAGAACCCGCGATGACCTCAGCAGGAGGAGCTGGACCTATGGGGATCTTGGGCAGTGAGCCATAACCCACGGAGTCTTCTGGCTTTGCTAGACAATCCTCGGTGACCCTGGGGGGAAGCTCAGGCAAAAAAGACAGAGAAACAAGGTTAGGGTCACCAGCAGCAGTGGAGCCTGGCGAGGTGAGCTCAGGTGCAGCTGATGGCTGCACTTGGCTCTCCCCACCAAGAGCCCGACAAGATCTCTCCAACACTGAGACAATGAAAACAAAGAAGAGCACTTGCCTGAGCTTGAGCCCCACCACCGTCTAGGATGCCATCGATCCAGGCAACGATGTTTTGGGTCCATTCCTCTGGAGATCCAGCTCGAGCTCTGCTGTGGTGGCCCCAGCAGCAGGCATGATGGTCAATGCAGTCCTGAGACAACCCAGTGATGTGACCCACACAGGTGGCTTGCCCGGCATGGCAACATGTGGTCCGTTCCCTGTAGGCGCTGGATCCGGTACAGCTGAGGCCCGGGGATGCTCCATCGTCGGTGCAGATGTCAGCTCGGTACTAGTGTTCACCCTCCATCTAGAATGTGGCTGCGGGGCTGGGACTAGGTCCTCCAGGACCGCAGGCTCCTCCATCGTCCAGCAGCTCAACCATGTAGTTGGCGGACACTAGGGGAGAAGAGGAGGAGACACGGAGAGGGCAGGTGAGAAATTGATGGCTGCAGCAGGTGGTGAGGGCTTAGGAGACTGCAAACACTGACCCTCACTACTGGGAATCAGGCAAGGCATGTCATCATAAAATGAGGGAGAATGAAATGACACTTGCCTTTTTTCCTGGGGCTCGATGTTTCCTGCTGCAGCAGGTGTAGCGTCATCCCACTCCATGGCTACAGTGGATATAGGCCCCTCAGAGGATCATGGAGCTCGCCCCTGTGGGCATGGAGACGGGTGGAGCCGGAGGGAAAACAAACGACCTTTCAGCAGCGGGAGAGAGCGTCAAGGAAAATCAGGGAACAGCAGCTGCGGAGAGGGAAGAGGCTGACGATACAGCCGGAGAAGAAAAACACTGAGGGTGCACTGCTGAGGGAGGCTTCTGTCTCACCGAAGTGGAAATTGCTGCCTGTCAGGCGGGAGTGTTCCTCCGGCGGTCTGGAGCGGGATGACGGTGCCACCATGGCACTGATGGGGCAGGAGCAGGAATGGGAGAATTGGAGGCGGAGCAGGGCGACTGCCATGGAATGCGCTTCTGCGTCGTCCTTGCACTCGCTGGAGGAGGACCCCATCTCAGCCCGGGGAAGGATTGCTGCAGGTTGGAGAGTGTCGCCAACAGGTCCGTGAACTGGGCATGCTTTCACAACCCTGGATGCGCCTCGACAATGGCAGTCGCTGAATCCACCTTTTCTCAGATCTTCTTTGGGCTTCGGGAGGTGAGGGCTTCATCCACAAATCCCTGGATAAACTCAGCAGGCCATTCCTCGTCCACACTCGGGAATCCCGCTGCCGATCTCCCTTTGACTGTCGGAGGTCAGCATGCTGGGGACATGATAGCTCCACAGAAACAGGTGAGTGAAAATGCAAAAATGAACAAAAATCCACAAACTCACAGAAGCTGGGTCTCTGCTGGCTGCAGTCTTCTTTAAAGAATTACCCTTCGGGACAGAGAGGCGAGACCCACATGCTGAGCTGTGAGTTTTTGAAATTTATTGAAGAAACAGCAAACATAAAGTCCCACACAATGCATTAAACACAAAAAACACAAACAAGAGAGCAGACTTACTGACACTTACTTACTTACTGACACAGCACACAAAAGCAAAGCAGGGCTCTGGTGGAGACAAGGAGAACTCAACCAAGACTGTGGCGACCAGAAATTAACATAACTTCCCTTAAATAGGGCAAAAAGCACTTAACATAATCAGCGACAGGTGTGGGTCACATGAGCAGGCAGGTGGAAACAATGATACATAATCAGGACCAGCTTGGAGCAGTGAGAGGAGAGCGAAGCTGAAGCTGACAGCTGACAGGGCAACACCCACACGGAGCACCACGCCACTGACAGCTGTCAACCAGTGAAAGAACAACAGTAAAGATATAAAGAATAAAATATCAACCAAAGCAGACTAAAATATAAATGTAAATTAATACAAAATAAAAGTAACAAAGCTAAAACATAAACAGGAAAATAGCAAACAGTACACGAATGACAGAAACCCAAAAAGCACAAAATACAATAAATATGTAAATATAAGGAAAAAGCCATGAGACCGAGCCTGACGGAAATCTCCAGTGCTCGGCTCATGACAAATGGGGCCTTGAAAAACAATTCAATTCAATTTTGTTTATATAGTGCCATTTCACAACAACAGTCATCTCATAGCACTTTCAACTGTAGGGGAACCTCCACAGTTGCAGAAAGACCCCAGCAATCAGGCAATCCCCTGTGAGCAAGCACTTGGCGACGGTGGAGAGGAAAAACTCCATTTTAACAAAAAGAAACCTCCAGCAGAACCAGGCTCAGGGAGGGGCAGTCATCTGCTGCGACTGGGTGGAGGGTGAGGGGATAGAGAAGATGAAAAGAACAGATATGCACAGAGCAAACAGCACGATGGGGACTCAATCTATGGGAAAGAACAAACAGATGTTAATGACCAGCAAAAAAAAAAAAAAAAAATATTTCATTGAGAGTGAAGAAAGGAGTGAGGCCCAGTGCATTATTGGATGTCCCCCAGCTGACTAAACCTATTAGCAGCATAACTAAGGGAGGGTTCAGAAACACATAATCCCTCCAGACAGATCTTGATCAAAAATAATTCCAAGGCTCCTCACAGAGCTATTAAGAGAAAGAGTAACCGCATCCGAACTGAAAGTTTGATTTGGAAAGGTATTTCTAAGGTTTTTTGGACCAACAAGAATGACTTCAGTCTTATCTGAATTTAATAGTAGGAAATTACAAGTCATCCAAGCTTTGATTTCCTTAAGACAGGCTTCTAACTTGGCTAATTGATTACTATCATCTGGCTTCATTGACAGGTATAATTGTGTGTCATCTGCATAACAATGAAAATGTATACAGTGCTTTCTAATAATGTTGCCTAACGGAAGCATATATAAACTAAAAAGAGTAGGGCCTAGCACAGATCCCTGTGGAACTCCATGACTGAGCTTTGAGTTGAAAGAAAACTCATTATTGACATGAACAAGCTGGAACCTATCAGATAAATAAGATCTAAATCACCGCAAGGAAGTTCCATTAAGTCCAACATAGTGTTCTAATCTATTAAGTAGAATTCAGGTTCAGGTTCAGGTTACTTTATTTGTACCCGTGGGTAGATTTGTTTTGCAGCCTGGTGACATCCATATTTACAATCCACTAATTACATTCAACATAGACACAAACACAGGCACACATGAAGCTGACTATAAACATGATAAAAATACTCAAGGCTCCATCAATCAGGATATAAAAAGACAAAGAGATGAGGGAGAAACCAGAGGTAAGAGAGAAGGGTCATATTAAAAGTTAAAAACTAGTCAAAGAGGTTAAAAAACTCAAAGGTCTAAAACCCAATAAAATATTTAGAACCCAAGTGACATCCTACAAAAATAAGTAAATATAAAATGAAGTTAATAAATAGGTACCTAAATTAGGTACAATATATTTTTACAGCTTGTTCAACTCCTTGACAGCAGCAGGGACAAAGCTGTTTGTGTAGCGCTGGGTTCTACTTTTTGGGACAGCAAACCTCCGTCTTGAGGGAAGAAGCTGAAAGTTGCAGTGCAAAGGGTGGGAGTCATCATTTAAAATGGAGGTAGCCATCCTCTGTACCTGTCTGGTGTACAGGGATGTCAGGCTCAGCTGTGACTCACCAAGCAAACGTCTGGACCATCTAACTACCTGATCCAAGGATTTCCTCTGTTTCAGTTTTATCTGACCAAACCATGACACTAAAGAAAAGGATAAAACAGATTCAATAAAAGCCAGATAAAACATTGTCATTATGGTTCGGTCAACTTGGAAGCGTGCAAGTTTTCTCAAGCAATGCAAATGTTGCTGACCCTTTTTGCACACCCTTTCACAGTTCACTTCAAAGTTTAAATTACTATCAATAATCGTCCCAAGATATTTGTACGATTGTACACATTCGGTGGTCTGGCCTTATAATATTATGATCGATAGTACCAAAAGCTGCACTAAGGTCTAAAAGGACAAGTACAGAAACAAGTCCATTATCAGATGTGATGAGGAGGTCGTTAGTGACCTTCGCTAAGGCTGTTTCAGTACTAGGATGGTTTCTAAACCCAGATTGAAACTCTTCAAGTAAACCATTTCCATGCAGGTGGTCAAATAATTGCGTAGCAACAACTCTTTCTAAGATTTCTGAAATGAAAGGGAGATTAGAGATTGGTCTATAGTTAGCTAAAGTTCCTGGATCCAGCGTTGGCTTTTTGAGTCAGGGTTTAATTACAGCCATTTTAAAAGCCTGCGGTACATGGCCTAAAGTTAATGAAGAATTGATTATATGAAGAATAAAGCTACCAATAAGAGGGAAGACTTCTTTAAATAACCTGGGAGGAATAGGGTCTAAAAGACAAGTTGAAGGCTTGGATGAGGAAACTATTTTGTCTAACTCTAAAAGGTCAATTGGAGTAAACTCATCAAGACAGATATCAATTGAAGGAGTTGTAGTAGTTACTGTATTTAAGTTAACGATGGGAAGAATCTGATTGATTTTATCTCTGATGGATGGAATTTTATTATTGAAAAAGTTCATAAAGTCCTGACTAGTAAGCTCTAAAGGAATGCTTGGATTGACAGAGTCCTGACTCTTTGTCAACCTGGCTACAGTGCTGAAAAGAAACCTAGGATTATTCTTGTTCCCTTCTATTAATGCAGAATAATAACTTGTTCTAGCTTTTCTAAGAGATTTTTTATAAATTAAAAGATGATTTCTCCAAGCTAAATAGATTTCATCTAAATTAGTGGAGCGCCATTTTCTTTCTAATTGACGAGTCTTCTGTTTTAAGCTACGAGTTTCTGTGTTGAACCAAGGAGTTAGAAATCTCTGATTAGACTTTTTCTTTTTTAAGGGGGCCACCAAGTCTAGATTCTGATGCAGAGAATCTGTAACACTATCTACCATGCTATCAATTACAGAAGGAGCAAGCTGTCTATAGCTTATTTCCAATGTGTTGACACATGGCATAGAGGAAACAATCTGCATAAATCTGGTAACAACATCATCTGAGAGGCATCTACTGTAGTAATATTTTTCTTTAGGAGCCAAATAGTCAGAAATAGTAAAATAAAAGGTTAACAGATAATGGTCTAACAGTACAGGGTTATGAGGAGACACTACAAGCTTTTCTGTTTCTATGCCATATGTCAGAACAAGGTCCAATGTGTGGTGGAGATAATGGGTAGAATTTCCTACTTTCTGAGAAAACCCCATCAAGTCTAACATTGAATTAAATGCCATATTAAGACAATCACTATCTACATCTACATGTATATTAAAGTCCCCTACTATAATTATTCTATCAGATTTCAGCACTAAATCAGCTAAGAATTCGGCAAATTCGGATAAAAACTCTGAGTTGGTTGATGGAGGACAATAAACTATGGCAAATAAAATTGGGTTTAACCTAAAATTGCTAAAGTGTCCAATACTGAGGACCAGGCCCTCAAAGGAATTATAGCATGTTTTTTTGCTTTACATTAACTAGTAATTTGGAATGGTAAATTGTTGCTACTCCTCTTCCACGACCAGAACTTCTGGGATTTTGACAGTTTAAATAACCGGAGGGAGTTGATTCATTTAAACCAACATAATCCTCTTGCCCTAACCAAGTCTCTGTAAGGGATATTAAATCAATCTGATGATCAATTAACAGATCATGGACTAGCAGAGACTTGGGAGTTGGAGACCTAATATTTAACAAACGGCATTTAATTTTTAAATTATGAGGAGGAACAGAGGCCAAATCATTTAATTTAGAGGCTTCATGTTTAATTTGAGTTTTACCAACTTTTTGTTTAATCACTTTGGGATGCTTATACATTATATTTGTATTTACTTTGGAGGGAGCAGACAAATTCCCCTGTTACCAAAGATGCAGCAGGTCAGTTTATTCAAACTTAGCTTTTCTACTTTTATTTTAAACCTCAAATGCAGTATATTTTATGGCTCCTTGATTCTGAACTTTCACTTATAAAAGTGCAGCTATTTAGCACTAATCGTTTATCTCTATGGAGGTCAGGGTCCTTCTGGCTGCCATTGGCACCATGGGTTGCATTACTGTACATAGACTGCTGCTGTTGCTGTTTGTTTTTCTTGTTTTCCTTTTTTCCAGCCTTATTCCTTTTTTTTTTATAAAATGCACACCAATGAAGATGCCCTAATCCTGCCTATAAACACTGCTGGGTCATTATAACGCAGTTATAATGACACAGCAGTATAATAACTCAGTAATAACATATTTAATACACACACACAGCAACGTTTTCAACTGGCAAAGCATGCTGGGAAATCCCTGCCCCCCTTAACATGGCCCCGACGTTACACTAGTATTGACAATAAAATCTTTGAATCTGGAATCATGAATCTATTTCTAAATATCACCTCTCATGTGGGGGTTGACTGTGTCAGAAGTTGGTAGTCAATTTCTCTGCATGTCTAATGTCAAGACAGGAAGATTATCAAACATTAAACCAAAGCAGCCTGCACAAATAAACTCATAGGGTATCTAACACCAGAGCTGGAGCAGGAGAGAGAGTGACAGCAGGGAACGGAGGTGGGAAAGGAAAGTGCCCTGCTAGCCAGGCCCTAACGGTAGGAACAGTGTGGCTCCTTCTTTTTGGCCTCGCATAAAGGAGACTTTTGAGAAGCTGCATGCACTTTTGTTCCACCAAAGGCCGTCAGAGCTGCAGGCCATGCTGGTCCTAGGCTGTGTTGTTCGGGGGACAGGAGTGTGGACACAGGCGAGGGGCAGAGTTACTTGCTCCAGGGAGAGATATGTGCTACTGGCAGGGTGTTGGGAGGAGGACAGAGTATCATCTGTCTATGAAGAAAATAAAAGAACAAGAGTACAGTAACTAGAGAAAGAAAGACAGAATAAGAGACAGAGAGATGGAGGGGGTAGGAAGAAAAATGAAGAAGAGGTGTGAAGTGCTTTATGGGAACACTTAAAGCTCTTGTGTACAGGCTGCTGTCACTTAAAGTGTATGCAGCTGTAAGATTTTGATGTGAAACACTCTACAATCATACAAAAGTACAAAAACCTCTGCAAACTTTTTAAGTGCTAAATCCTAGATTTTAATTTGGATCCATACCACACACAACCATACATACCCACCTCCCACATATGAAGTTAATGAAAAAGAGAGGGTGGCTATAGTGTAGTAACTTATTCTCTACTAAAAATGATTGCATCTTTGCTAATTTTAGCAAATTCCATATCTTGCAGGAAGGGTGAGGGTTGTGGACGTATAGGACAGCGTGATGGTTCATAGTGAGGTGTGCTGTGGGAGTGACAAGGAGCCCCTTCTTGTTTGCTATGGTGATGAACAGACTGACAGATGAGGTCAGGCAGAATTTTCTGTGGATGATGTTGGCAGACGACATTGTGAGCTGTAGTGACAGTAGGGAGCAGGTGGAAGAGAAGCTGGAGAGGTGGAGGTATGCTCTGGAGAGAAGAGGAATGAAAGTCAAGACAGCCCACGTGTGTGATTGAAAAGGAAACAGGTGTAACGGTGAAGATGAAAGGAGTAGAGGTGGTGAAGGTAAATGAGTTTAAATACCTGGAGTCAACCATCCAAAGCAATAGAAAATGTAGAGGAGAGGTGAAGACAAGACCGTAGTGAGATCTGTTATGATGTATGGTTTGGAGACGGTGGCACTGAGAAAAAGACAGGAGGCTGAGCTGGAGTTGGCAGAGTTGAAGATGCCAAGATTGTCATTGGGAGCGACTAGGAGGGACAGGATTAGAAATGAGTATATCAGAGGGACAGCTCTGGTTGAGCCATTTGGAGACAAAGTAAGAGAGGCAAGACTGAGACGGATTGTCAGGAGGACATGGCATTGTATCACAGTCATAGGAAAAATCCTGAAAAATTTGAAGCAGGATTTGTAGCAGTGCCACATTTATTGAAAATAGTGCAATTTATTAAAAAATAAATGAATATACTAGTAAAATAACAGGCCTGATATTATTAAATATTGAAGAGTAATCTAAGATATAACCATTGTTAGTGGTCTGATAGTTGTTTATAAAACAGTTCCGACTGAGCAATCTGATTGGACAACAGGGATTCCAGGAGTTACTATATCCCACGATAATCGCACTCCAACATTTCACTGGATATGTATCACTCTGCTTCCAAGGTGTTCTAGTAACCGTTAATTACTAACAGTAATTTATTTTCAGGTCTGCAGACTTGAGAATTGCAATACTGTGATGGATACTGTAATTTCCACAGTGAGGCGCAGTTTAAAAAGCAACTAGACAGTCTCAATTCAGCCATCTCTGATCCAGATGTCCTGTCCTTTTAAACATCCGGCAACATATTTTATGTCTGTTTAAACAAAACAAACAGGCTCGAGGTGAATTTATTGACTCAATTAGTTCAGTTCGGTTCAGTTCACTTTATTTATATAGCACCTTTCAAGCACAGGTGCAACTCAAGGTGCTTTACAGAACCATTGTTAAACAGAAAAAGATAAAAACACAAAAAGGTAAGAGGTTAAAATATTCAAAAATATGAAGGCAAGAAAGGAATTGATTAAAACAACTATAAGACACTAAAATCACAATAAAACTGTTACAACCCGAGTGCCGGTTCCGTCCGCACTCGGATCTTATATCATCATTTCCAGGCTTTGACAGCAGAGGATTCCTTCTAGCTCCCCGGGCTCTTATTGTGACAGCGCCCGGTGGAGCTCCCTGCTGTCAGAGTCAACAGCTGTGCTGCATTCGGGGTCATTAGTGACCGGGGTTAAAAGCGGGCGCTGAATGCACCCCGATGCAACAGTCTCTGTTAAGGTACGTTCTGTTAAACTTCCTGTTATGATACGTCCTGTTATGAAACCTTCTGTTATGATACCGCTTGTTATTCTTCGTCTGTGATTCTACCGTCACATCGTCTGACGCATCGGGCGTTCCCTGGCTCAGACGCTGTTTGTAAGTTACCCTGTGATTGTTCTACCCGCACTGTCGTGTGTGTTATTCTCTGTTCCTGCACTTCCTAATAAAACATCACTGCAACTCACTGGTGACTGCTGGCGTCTTATGGTGGCTCGTGAGGGCCACCGTGACAGTAAACTGCTGCCAGTACGTCCGAAGAGGAGTGTCGCACCGAGACGCCATTCACCGTGAGTTTAGCAGTATTGGACTGTTGCTCTTACCTGTCTGGGTACCGTTGCTGAAGCATGCCATCGCTGAGGTCCTGCACTCAGAGTCCAAGCAATGTCCTCGCAGACGCCCTCGAGTGCGTGGATGAAATCCTTAACACCGCCTCCCTCCTCGACTTCAGCAGCGACGTGCACCGGTACCTGGACCAAGCTGAGGAGGTCCTCGACTATCTTCCCCGCTTCGCCGACCATCCTGAGGTGAGCGCAAGGAGGTTGGACATTGCTGCACAGCACGAGATACTCCGGGGGCTGGAAGGAAATCCCGGCAGGAAGCCGAAGAGGAGGAAACGCCGTCCCTTGCTTCGGGATCCCGCTCCTGCCTCCGCTCCGGCCCGGGAATTCGCACCATCCAGAGGTCTTTCTCCATTCAGCATGACGTCACTCGGGATTCCCCCAGAGGAGCTGCAGCTGACTGCAATCAAGGTCCGGGACCAAGTGGCTGCTGCTCGCTCAGCTGTGCATCCGTCTACAATCATTAAGCATGTGACAGCGGCAGTTAGACTGTTGGAGAGGAATCCAGAGCTACGTGAGTTCCCCGAGTTCGACGCCCTCCTCGCCTCTGTCTCCGCACAGGAGCGGTGGTTCCCGGACCTCACCTTCGCTTCGCCTTCCACCAGAGACCGTCGTAACCTCCATAACCCTCCTCAGCATGAACCCCGTCCGGATCCAGCTCCGGGTTGCCGCAACGGCTCAATTCCTCGCACAGCTGCCTCTCCTGGGCCTCGTCAGAGGGGATTTCCCGCAGCCTCATCTCCCCCCGGGCCATCTCCCGCTCTCTCGTCAGCGTCCCGTGCCCGGCTCATTTCGGCTGTCGCCCCCTCCTCCTCGACGCATTCCCCGGCCGCTGTGTGTACTCCGAGTCCAGCCCTGGCGAGTCCCGTCCCGGAACCATCTCCAGCGGATCCACCTCGTCCTTCCAGGAGGCCCGCTGTCACCGTCCGGCGGAGAAAGGGAGGAGCAACGTCCGCTACAGCAGGCACCACTCAACCTTCAGGAGACAGGCAAGTCCAAATTCATTCACACCCTCGTTATTGTGATTTGCTCTGTCAGACTCCTTGAGGTGGAGTTCGGGGTTCGCAGCTCCCCGAGCTCCCACCACCTGCTGTGGCTGAAATTATTAACCCTGCATCCTCTGTGTCTCCCTCCGCTGAGCGGTCCTCGACGCCAGGCCAACATCGCTGGATGGGGGGGGGGGGGGCTGCGGTTCTGGAGAGTCTGGTTCCGGTTCTGCAGCCACGTCGTGGGTGGAGGAGGAGGGCAGACT
Source organism: Pholidichthys leucotaenia (assembly GCA_020510985.1). Classification (NCBI taxonomy): domain Eukaryota; kingdom Metazoa; phylum Chordata; class Actinopteri; order Cichliformes; family Pholidichthyidae; genus Pholidichthys; species Pholidichthys leucotaenia. The sequence continues at coordinate 8,170,382 of CM035842.1, forward strand.
GCAGCGTCGAACCTGCGCCGACGAGGAAGCGTCCCCGGGGCTCCATGGACGAGCGGTCCGGTCCAGCGGGTCAAGGATCCCCTGCCACCACGCCGTGCGGGCTGTCGGCGTGGGCTTCGGTGCCGGAGAATCCAGGAGCTGCGCGCACCATCATGCCAGCTGCGGAGCCCGCCGTAGCTGAGTGGGAGTCTGAGGACCACCTCCTGCCGTCTGAACCCGGATCATCGAAGTCCTGGACGGCGTCAGAACTCGAGATCAGGCAAGTGCTCTGTTTTGTCTTTCTTTACTCCATCTTAGAGCATTTTTGCCTGTCTCTTGGGGAGGTGAGCCAGGTGCGGCCACCCGCTACATCCGAGCTCGTCTCACCGGGTTCTGGCGCTGCCGGTGATCCTGATCCCGGTTCTTTTCTCTCTCCCGTGCCTTCTCCCAAGGTCATCGGCACGGATCTCAATTCGCCTGCTGTGCCAGAGGTTCCGGGTTCGGGGTTGGAGGTTGGTCCTGGTGCGGCGCCTACCCAATCGGGGTCCGACGAGGGTGCGGCACCAGCAGTTTCCAGGTTCTCTGAGGGAGCTTCAGATCCCCTGCCGCCGGATACTGGACGGGCTCATCTCCATCATCTCCATCATCACCATCGTCACCCTCCTCGTTCTCCTGAGGAGCGCAACCCATCTCCACCTGGGGCCGTTGGGGGTCCGAATGCTCCACCCGGTTCTCCCTCATCTTCCCCTTCTCCAGCGAGACCGCCGGCTACTTCTCCCCTACGGTTCTGGTGGGCAAGCGATGCGGGTCGGCCGCCTGAAGGACTGCCGCGCCCATTTGGCTCTCTGGGCCGGCCACCCGACCCATTGGACCCCCTGTTTTGCGACCTGGTCCGGCCGCCTGAAATTAACTGTTTCCGGGCTTGGGACTGGGGTAGGCCGCCCGAACTGTCCTTTTCCTCCCCGCCTGCATTGTGGCCGCTTGATGCCGGACAGCTCCCCGAACTTTCAGCCGCCATGCCTCAGAGCCAGGACTGCAGTCATCCTGGGTTTCTTCATTGTATTTATGTTTGTAGACTTTTGGGATGTGCGAGGGGGCCTGATATGTGATACTGTATCTCATCTTTTTTCCCTTAGCCTGTAATTTGTGTTTTTCTTCCCCTTGGTCCAATACCCATGTTCGGTTTTGTAACTGTGGATGTGTGTATTGCCTTTTGGGTCCTGTTTTTGCGTTATCCACTCGTTATGGGGTATTATGTTTTCTTTTCCTTTTTTCCTGTTTGACTCTCTCCCTCCTGCCGGCGCCCCATCCACCCACCCTAGCGGGGGTGGGGGGCGGGGGCTTGGGTGTTATTTGGCCGTTCAGGAGCTCGGCCTTGAGGGGGAGGTACTGTTACAACCCGAGTGCAAGTTCCGTCCGCACTCGGATCTTATATCATCATTTCCAGGCTTTGACAGCAGAGGATTCCCTCTAGCTCCCCGGGCTCTTATTGTGACAGCGCCCGGTGGAGCTCCCTGCTGTCAGAGTCAACAGCTGTGCTGCATTCGGGGTCATTAGTGACCGGGGTTAAAAGCGGGCGCTGAATGCACCCCGATGCAGCAGTCTCTGTTAAGGTACGTTCTGTTAAACTTCCTGTTATGATACATCCTGTTATGAAACCTTCTGTTATGATACCGTTTGTTATTCTTCATCTGTGATCCTACCGTCACATCGTCTGACGCATTGGGCGTTCCCTGGCTCAGACGCTGTTTGTAAGTTACCCTGTGATTGTTCTACCCGCACTGTCGTGTGTGTTATTCTCTGTTCCTGCACTTCCTAATAAAACATCACTGCAACTCACTGGTGACTGCTGGCGTCTTATGGTGGCTCATGAGGGCCACTGTGACAGTAGACTGCTGCTAGTACGTCCGGAGAGGGGCGTCGCGCCGAGACGCCATTCACCATGACAAAAACAGTCAAAGTGAGAGCCCACACTGGAATGCAGCACCCAAGTTGGTTTTAGGCTGGGGCACAGCACTCACGACGGTCCCCGACTGGGACCTAGCACCCACAGAGACCCGGACAGAGGAGGAGCTGCATCCACGGAGGTCCCGGGCTGGGATGGAGCACCTGCGAAGACCTCATCTGGAGGGGGAGCAGCACCCACGGAGGCCCTGGGCTGGGACGGAGTGCCCGCAATGACCTAAGCAGGAAAAGCTGAACCTATGGGGATCTCGGGTGGCGAGCCGGAACCCATGGTGTCTTCTGGCTTAGCTGGAAAATCTTTGTTGACCCTGGGGGAAAACTCAAGAAAAGAGAGACAGAGAAACATGGTCAGGGTCACTGGCAGCAGTGGAGCCCGGCAAGGTGAGCTCAGGTGCAACAGACGGCTTCACTTGGCTCTCCCCACCAAGATCTCTACAAAATTGAGACAATGAAAACAAAGGAGATTTGAAACAGAAACTCAAAGACAATCAGCACTTTAATATTGAGATGCAGGATGTTAAAAGGGAATTCCGCGCTGTAAAATTGGGCGCATGCGCACGCAGCGACCAGCAGCTTGGTGATATAGTGCATGTGTGCGTGTGTGTGTTTTTTGTACTTTTTTACGTTTTTAGAAAATCCTCTGTGTCGTTTCTGCTCTGGAGCGTTTGTGGAATATATGGCGAACAGCTCCCTAGTATCTGCAACATGGATTTCCTCTCCTATCTCGCACTGCTGCTATCTGTGCTGTGGCTCTTTGTCTCTGAGGTAAACGCGTTCGGCTCCATGGCGAGCAGAATAGCGGGCAGAATACAATATTCCAGGGACGTGTTGCTGCGCTTTAACACAGCTGGTGCAGAGTCTCTGATTGCGCCCAAATTTCATCTGCCGGACTTTATTTTGAGAGACGGTCACAGCGGTGAAAAAAGAAGCGGCAGGAGGAAGCGTGGAAGACGTGGAGGTGTGAAATTGCGCCTTAGGAGACGTCAGTTTGGTAACATTCCTCTTCCTTCGATCATTTTTGGGAATGCACAGTCTGTGAGAAACAAGGTGGAGGAAATTCAAGGCAATGTACGTTACCAGAAGGATTTTAAGAACTGCTGCGTCATGGCTTTCACTGAATCTTGGCTTACTGCGCATGATCGAGATGCAGACCTGTGGATTGACGGCTTTGGAGCCCCGCTGCGCTCGGATCGGCAGGAAGAGGTAACTGGGAAGCGTCAGGGGGGCGGAGTATGTTTATACATTAATAAGCAGTACTGCACATCTGTCACGGTCAGAGAGCGCATCTGTACACCATGTGGAGCTGCTGTCTGTGTCACTACGCCCCTTTTATTTGCCTCGAGAGTTTCCCCAACTTTTCATCACAGTTGTGTACATTCATCCGAGGGCAGACGCTGACTCCGCCTCCAGCACCATCTCTGATGTGGTGCAGCGGCTGCAGTCAATTTCTCCAGAGCCGCCAAACTTCATTCTTGGGGATTTTAACCATGTTTCTTTAAAGAAGACACTTAAAAACTTTCATCAGTATGTCTCCTGCCCAACCAGGCAAAAAAAGACATTGGACCTGTGCTATGGATCCATAGAGAGGGCCTATAAATCACTCCCCCTTCCTCCTTTAGGATCCTCAGATCACAACTGTGTACATTTGCTGCCCACATATAAAACTGCTCTCAGAAGAGGCAAGGTGGAGATGACAGACATTGATGTGTGGACAGAAGATTCAGAGCACAGCCTCCAGGAATGCTTTGACTGTACAGACTGGAAGATGTTCATAATGGCCTGCGGGGATGATTTGGACTCTCTGGCTGAGCTCACATGCTCATACATGGCTTACTGTCAAAATAAGATTGTTCCACGTAAACGTGTCAAAATATACCCCAACAACAAACCATGGGTAACTAAATCAGTTAAATCCTGCTTACAGAGGAAAGCTCTTGCCTTTAAACAGGGGTCTGCTTCTGAGCTACAGGTTGCCACCAAGGAGCTGAAGGCCGAAATTTTAAGAGCAAAACAGAATTATAAATCAGAGTTGGAAAGCAAGATGGCAGCAAATAAACTTGGTTCAGCCTGGGCCAGTATGAAAACTATTGCAGGCCTTCAGAGCACAGAGCGCAGTAATCGTGTGTTTTTAGATGGTTTTAGTTCAGACACAGAGCTGGCTAATGCTCTTAATTGTTTTTATGGTCGTTTTGACTCCTTTGATTTTAGCACAGAAATCCAAGATTTGAAACAGAAACTCAAAGACAATCAGCACTTTAATATTGAGATGCAGAATGTTAAAAGGGAATTCCGCGCTGTAAAAGTGAACAAAAGTCAGGGCCCTGATAATATATGTGGACGCCTGGTAAAGTCCTGTGCACATGAACTGAGTCCTATATTTCATTATATTTTCAATAAGTCCTTACAGACACAACATGTGCCTAAGATCTGGAAAGATGCCGTGGTTGTTCCCGTTCCAAAATCCAGCTGTCCTAAAACGGTAAACGACTTTAGACCAGTTGCTTTGACTTCAATTTTAATGGAAATATTTGAAAAACTGGTCAGATGTGAGGTCCTAAGGCAGACTGAACATGCATTGGATCCTCTGCAGTTTGCCTATAGGCCTCACAGAGGAGTGGAGGATGCCACTGTCACTCTGTTTGACATGCTTTTTAAACATCTGGATTTTAATGGGACACACGCCAGGCTTTTATTTGTGGACTTTTCTTCTGCCTTTAATACAATCCAACCTCATATTTTAGTTGAAAGGCTCCTGCAACAATTTGATTTAAGCAATAATCTGGTGGGTTGGATTCTGGATTTCTTAACCAACAGGACGCAGAGAGTAAGGGTCAATGGCACATTGTCTGACCTAAAGTGCTCTTCTACTGGCTCTCCTCAGGGGTGTGTGTTGTCACCACTACTCTTCATCCTGTACACAAACATGTGTCGGAGCAGACATGACAACAGACACATTATAAAGTATGCTGATGACTCAGTCATTGTCAGTCTCCTCCAGGATGGTGAGAGTGGCCACGGCCCAGTAGTTGATGACTTTGTTCACTGGTGTGAGGATTCCTACCTGCAGCTGAATACAACAAAAGTAGTAGTAGATTAGTTTATTTGACAGGGACAGTGCAATAAACATAGACAATTAATCAAAGACAATCAATCTGATGTGTTGCACATAGAGTGTATAGCTATTAGCTAATTTGCAACTCTTGTCCCTGGATGGGCTTTAGAAAAAAGAATCAAGTAAAGATGGGAAAAAAAAAATATACACAATAACCACATACATCAATGCAGAAAAATTATAAATACACAATTATAAATATTATAAATATTATAAATACACAAATATAACAGCCTGACTCACACTTAACATAAATATTATAAATACACAAATATAACAGCCTGACTCACATTTAACATAAATATTATAAATATTATAAATACACAAATATAACAGCCTGACTCACATTTAACACATATAACATAACTCACATTTGCCTATTTCAGGCCTTCCTCCCTCCGTCACTCACTATAAACAAACACATTTATTCCTTCCCTTCATTCACTCTCACTTTGCAGACAATTAATTCATACATGAGTACATTCTTGTTTATTTTTCAGCCAGTTTTTAACATTTTTAGTGAATGTTTTAAAGTCCGTTATTATTTTAATTTCATTTGGCATTGTGTTCCAGATGTGACTGCCCTTTATAGAGAATGCTGTTTGTCCAAATGTGGTTCTGCGGTGGAATATTTTACAGTTATTGTTAACAGAACTCCTGGTGGCTCTGCTGCTGTCCTGTCTTTGGACGAAACCAGCAAGTGGCTCGGGTGCTGATTTATGGAAACATTTGAACGTTAATTTCAGAAGACAGAGGTCAATGAAGCTCTCAAAACTCAATAGGTTGTATTTTTTTAAAACATTACAGTGATGCCACCTAATGGGCTTTTTGTCCAAGATTTTTAGGGTTTGATTATATAATGAACCTATATGTCTTATTGTGGAAGGGGCTGCTTGAGCCCAGACTGTCAAACAGTATGATATATGAGAAAAAACCATAGAATGCATATACAGTGCAGCTGCTTTGTAAGGTATGTAATATCTAATTAATTTAAAGCAGTTCAGATTTTTTTTTACTGTTTTTGAAATTTTCTTTATATGAAGATTAAATTTGAGTTGAGGATCTAGTACAATGCCAAGGTATTTGAATTCTGTAGCTAAACTGATGTCATGATCATGTATATTAACTTTAAAATGTTGCAGGTTACATTTTTTGATTGAAAAGCACATTGAGACTGTTTTCTGAAGGTTCAGCAATAGATGGTTCTTGAGGAGCCACTCTTGGACATCAACCATACTTGTAGACAGTACATCTGCAGCCTGTGCTGGAGTCTTGGCAGCTGTGTAAATAACTGCATCATCTGTATAAAGTTGGCATGTTGCAGCTGAGCAGTGTAACGGCAAGTCATTAATAAAAATGCTGAAAAGTAAAGGACCAAGAATGGACCCTTGTGGGATACCCATGCGGTTGTTTAAAAATGAGGATTTATCCTGGTGAACTTTTACACACTGTTCTCTATTCTGGAGATAAGATGCAAACCATTCTAATGTATTTGGGGAGAAGTTAAAAGATACCATTTTGGATAAAAGCAAACTGTGGTTTACAGTATCGAAAGCCTTTTTGAGATCTAGAAAAACAGCTCCTACCACATTACCCCTGTCCAAGGACTGTTTGACGTTTTCAATAAGGCAACAATGTGCTGTTTCTGTTGAGTATCCTGGTCTAAAACCAAATTGATGTGGATGAAGAAGTTGACTGTCTTGTAAGTAGTCTATCAGCTGTGTAGCTACAACTTTTTCAAGAACCTTAGATAGGACTGGTAAAATAGAGATTGGGCGGTAATTGCATATATCGTCTTTACTGCCTGATTTATGAACTGGTATGACGACAGCTTTTTTCCAGCCAGATGGAAATGTACTAGACCTAATGGAGAGATTAATGAGATGGGTCAGTGGTTTGATTAATATTTTGCTGTGCATTTTGAGAAAGGAGGTGCTCATATTGTAGATATCATTAGTTTTTGAGTTTGACAGTGTTTTAACAATACCAGCAATTAACTTCTCATTTACCTCATTGATGTGAAAAGTATCTGTTGGAAGTATGGAATTTGTGTTGTTGAGCACATTTGGCAGCACAAAAATTTTTGTTAAGTCTTCCACAGAGCCCACAAAGTGTGAATTAAATTCATTTGCCAAAGTAGCCTTGTCACTGACGGTCTTGCCATTGATTCTAAGTTCCTTTACCCCCTTCTGATCGTTTTTTTTATTAGTTAAGTTATTTAAATGCCTCCATAGGGAACTGTTGTTACCCTTTGCATGATCTATCAGTTTATTGTAATAAGATATTTTTGATTTTCGCAGCTCATGTACCACTTTATTTCTTAAACTTTTGTACACAAGGTGATCATTTTGTAGTTTGGAGGTTAGTGATGTTTTCAGTGCATAGTCTCGTCTCTTCATAAGTTTTCTTATTTCATTATTTAACCATGGTAGGCTAATCTTCTGTTGTCTACTTTTAATTTGCTTTGAAAATTTTTCTATAGACTTTGTGATTGTTGCAGTTATAAAATTACAACAATCATCTACTTCACATGTTGACATGAGCTGCTCCCAATTTTGATTCTCTAAGTAATGTTCAAACTCCTCATTTTTTGATTTAGTTAGTTAGTTAATCCCTTCACACCTGAAGGTGTATATGGGCGGCGCCTATCTCCGTTTCTCTGACCCTAGGCCACACAGCTACTGTAAGTAGTGAAAGCTACAGCGGGGGGTCAGTCCTCTGGTAGCTCTGTGTGTAACTTTACTTTCCCCATTCCATTATGCGGAGCACCACGCTAGAAGGCAGAAAGCACCATTTTTATATGGTCTTTGGTATGACCCGGCCGGGATTTGAACCCCTGCCTCCCGGGTGTGGGGCGGATGCTCTACCAACTGAGCCACCACTCCGGTACTGAGCCACCACTCCGGTGGCTCAGTACTCCATTTTTTGATTTGGGGATAATAAAATTTGATTTGTCAATATCGACTCCCCCAAAATACTGTAGTCGCTTTTTAGTAAGTTTCCTGACAGCAAGAACCATGTTATGATCTGAGAGACCAGTTACAAGATTATAGGTTCTGGTTATTCGTTCTGGTTTATTAGTAAATACCATGTCAATAAGTGTTCTGGATTGTTTGGTTATCCTGGTGGGTCCTTTGATGATTTGCTGGTAATTAAATTTAGTCATGAGGCTTTTCAGTTTTTGTTTGTCTTTTTTATCAGACCAGTTGATATTAAAGTCACCATGAATTATTGTTTCTCTGTTCTTCTCAAGTTGTTTAACCAGATCACTTAATTCATTATAAAAGGAAGAGTTGTGTGACGGTGGGTTGTACACTACTGCAATGTTGAAATTCATAACCGGAGAGAGACATACATTAACAGCTAAACATTCAAGTGAAGTATTCAAATCAACCAGTTGACATTTATATTTCTCTTTGATGTAAATTAAAACACCTCCTCCCCTCCCTACCTGCCTGTCTTTTCTAAAACACTGGTAGCCCACAATATCGATCATATTAGTGTCTATGTTCCTGTGTAGCCAGCTTTCTGAGAGACAAAGGTAGTCCAGATTTGAGTCCAACAGCAACACCGAAATCTCATCTCTTTTGGGGATTATGCTCCGTATGTTTAAATGACCACCGAGGATCCCCTTTGGTTTAGCCTTGGTGTCCCAAAGAACTCGTGCATGATTAACAGTTTGGAAAAATAAATGTTGTTTTTGCTTTTGTACAGCTCGGTTTTGTGCTAACCCAGTGGTCTGCTGTTTAATAGTGGCAGGTCCAGGGTTAAGGTGAATATCTCCTGCCAGAAGTAGCAGAACTAACAGAACTTTAATTGTATATCCTCTGCCATATTGTGATTTTTGCTTAACAGCCATGTTTGCCTTAATTTGGAAGTTTTTGCTCAGGGCTTTTAAAGACCACATAGAGTGTAGGGTGAGATGTCCAAGCCCAAATCCATACAGATAAAACTTTTTAACTTCACCTTTGGTTGAGTTTGTCGGAAAATCCTTCTTGTTGCAGGTCCAGACACACAAAGACAAAACGAAGAGGAAGTAGATAAGTAGAGAAGGCTTATTAGTGGTGCCCATCAGCCCACTTTTTAATCCGGTGGCCGCCATCTTCAGTCTTTCTTGGAAAGAAGGAAAAAGAAAATCTGTGGATAGTAAAATAAATTCTGCTTATATCGCCAGAATCTGATCCGATCGTCCTCGAATCCAGCTGGGCCTCAGCTAGCCAACTAGCCCCTTCCGTTGCTGGTCTTGTTGCTCATAGCCGCCGTAACTGGTCTCCCGTCCCGCTCCTCCAACCGAGTCTCGTCGCACACCGCCGCTGCCACCGAGCTCCGCTGAGGTCACGGTAAGTCCTCCGCTAGGCACCGCCACCTACCGCGTCTGCCTGGGTGAAATCTCTGCTGAGCCCCGTCAACAAATAGCCGCTTGCCTGGTAGTATCTCCGCTGGGCCTCGCAGCTGGGCTTCGATTCAGGCTGGTGTAAGGTGGAATGACTGGCGCCAGCATTAAGCTAACTAGCATTAGCTTAGCAATTGCTTCGGGTAGTCTCGTCGCACACCGCCGCTGCAGTCACGGTAAGTCCTCCGCTGGGCACCGCCGCCTACTGCTGTCTGCCTGGGTGAAAACTCTGCTGAGCCCCGTCAACAAATAGCCGCCTGCCTGGTAGTATCTCCGCTGGGCCTCGCAGCTGGGCTTTGATTCAGGCTGGTGTTAGGTGGAATGGCTGGCGCCAGCATTAAGCTAACTAGCGTTAGCTTAGCAATCGCTTCAGGTAGGGCACATCAGTGAATCACAAGGAAGCGCTGGAATCGCTGGTCAGTTTACTCACAGTGGCCGGATAAAAGCGATCAAAGGGGTAATCCACCGGAGGTATATCCGATCGCTGTAGGTTAGTTATTTAGAGACTGGCACCAGCATTAAGCTAACTAGTGTTAGCTTATCAATCGCTTCAGGTAGCATTAAGCTAACTAGTGTTAGCTTAGCAATCGCTTCAGGAAGGCGCATCAGTGAACCACAAAGAAATGCTGGTCGCTGGAGAAAGGCGATTAAAGGGCAATCCAACAGAGGTGGCAATTCAGCCCGTGCGTGTTCGCCACGAGCGCCGATCGCTGCAGGCCAGCCACTTTTAATGGCAAAATCAGTGACTTTGTCTCAGCACTGAAAAAGTGTGACCATCCCGGTCGCCATCTTAATGGCGTTTTTCAAAAACGAAAGATATGATTATTGACTTTAGGAGGAAAACTCCCAGGCACAAAGTCACCATACTAAAAGGCCAGACCACCGAATGTGTACAATCGTACAAATATCTTGGGACAATTATTGATAGTGGATTGAACTTTGAGGTGAACTGTGAAAGGGTGTGCAAAAAGGGTCAGCAAAATTTGCATTGTTTGAGGAAACTTGCACGCTTCCAAATTGACCGAACCATAATGACTATGTTCTATCGGGCTTTTATTGAATCTGTTTTATCCTTTTCTTTAATGTCATGGTTTGGTCAGATAAAACTGAAACAGAGGAAATCCTTGGATCAGGTAGTCAGATGGTCCAGTCGTTTGCTTGGTGAGTCACAGCTGAGCCTGACATCCCTGTACACCAGACAAGTACAGAGGATGGCCGACTCGATTTTAAATGATGACTCCCACCCTTTGCACTGCAACTTTCAGCTTCTTCCCTCCAGACGGAGGTTTGCTGTCCCAAAAAGTAGAACCCAGCACTACAAAAACAGCTTTGTCCCTGCTGCTGTCAAAGAGTTGAACAAGCTATAAAAATTATATTGTACATATTTTATATTTACCTATTTTGTAAGATGTGTGCCTGTGTTTGTGTCTATGTTGAATGTAATTAGTGGCTTGTAAATATGGATGTCACCAACTGCAAAACAAATCTACCTACGAGTACAAATAAAGTAACCTGAACCTGAACCTGAACCCCTCCCTCCAGCTCCACAGCCTCCACGGTCCCTACTTCATCAAAGGCGCCCCCCCTCCTCCCCCCCTGCCCTTGTCATCAGTGAGCAGGACGTGCTCAAACAGTTCTCCAGACTGAACCCGCGCAAGGCCCCCGGTCCGGACGGCGTGTCTCCCTCCACCCTGAGACACTGTGCGAAAGAGCTGGCTCCTGTCTTCACAGACATTTTTAACACCTCCCTTAAGCTATGCCACGTGCCGACCTGCCTCAAATCCTCCACCATCATCCCTGTCCCCAAGAAGCCACGGATCACTGGTCTTAACGACTACAGACCTGTAGCGCTCACCTCTGTAGTCATGAAGTCCTTTGAGCGCCTGGTCCTGCCCCACCTCAAGTCCATCACCACCCCCCTCCTGGACCCGCTGCAGTTTGCCTACCGAGCCAACAGGTCTGTAGACGACGCAGTCAACCTGGCCCTCCACTCCATCCTGCAGCACCTAGACTCCCCGGGAACCTATGCCAGGATCCTGTTTGTGGACTTCAGCTCCGCATTCAACACCATCCGCCCCGATCTGCTCCGGGACAAGCTGTCCCTGCTCAACGTGCCTGACTCCCTCTGCAGGTGGATCACCGACTTCCTGACGGACCGGAGGCAGCATGTGCGGCTGGGAAAGACTGTCTCAGACTCTGCTAGCATCAGCACCGGATCACCCCAGGGCTGTGTACTTTCCCCCCCTACTCTTCTCCCTTTACACCAACTCCTGCACCTCCAGCCACCAGTCTCTCAAGTTGATCAAGTTTGCGGATGACACCACCCTCATCGGGCTCATCTCCAACGGCAACGAGTCCACCTACAGGAGTGAGGTGGCCCAGCTGGTGTCCTGGTGCAACAACAACAACCTGCAGCTGAACGCTCTGAAGACAGTGGAGATGATTGTGGACTTCAGGAAAGTCACAACCCCTCTGCCCCCCCCTCACCCTCACAGGCTCTCCCATCACCACTGCTGATTCCTTCTGCTTCCTAGGCACCACCATCACCAGGGACCTCAAGTGGGAGCCGACCATCAGCTCCCTCATCAAAAAGGCCCAGCAGAGGATGTTCTTCCTGCGGCAGCTGAGGAAGCTCAAGCTACCCACCAAGATGTTAGTGCAGTTCTACACAGCCATCATCGAGTCCATCCTCACCACCTCCATAACCATGTGGTACGCAGGAGCCACTGCCAGGGACAGACTAAGGCTGCAGCGCATCGTGCGCACTGCTGAGAAGGTGATCGGCTGCAAGCTCCCATCTCTCCAGGACCTGTACATCTCCAGGACCCGGAGGCGTGCTGGCCGGATCATAGCCGATCCCTCACACCCTGGTCACATACTGTTTGCCCCTCTCCCCTCAGGTAGAAGACTTCGGTCCATCCAGACTAAAACCTCCCGTCACATGAACAGCTTCTTCCCCTCTGCCATCAGACTGCTGAACACTAAGTGACTTATTGACTCTCGTGCACTACGTACAGCAGCTCAACCAGACTCATGTCAATCATCACTGTTTTCTTCCTGCATTACCGACTGCACTATATGGTTCTCCACATTATCTGCTGCTCGCTAATATATTTAAACTGCTGACTAGTATTACTCACTCTTATTCTACACTTTATTGCATGTATAGTTTATTTCTTTTATTTTATCATGTTTAATGTTGCAGCAGTGCACCGAGACAAATTCCTAGTTTGTGTACTACATGAACAATGGCAATAAATCTGATTCTGATTCTGATTCTGATTAAAATTCATGCCACAGCACCTCAGTCAGATTCAGGTCAGGACTTTGACTAGGCCACTTCAAAGTCTTCATTTTGCTTTTCTTAAGCCATTCAGAGGTGGACTTGCTGGTGTGTTTTGGATTATTGTCCTGCTGCAGAACCCAAGAGCGCTTCACGCTTGAGGTCACAAACAGATGGCCGGACTTTCTCCTTCAGGATTTTTTGGTAGACAGCAGAATTCATGATTCCATTTACCACAGCAAGTCTTCCAGGTCCTGAAGCAGCAAAATAGCCCCAGACCATCACACTTCCACCACCATATTTTACTGTTGGTATGATGTTCCTTTTCCGAAATACTGTTACTTTTGCGCCGGATGTAATGGGACACACACCTTCCAAAAACTTCAACTTTTGTCTCATCATTCCACAGAGTATTTTCCCAAAAGTCTTGGGGATCATCAAGCTGTTTTCTAGCAAAACTGAGATGAGCATTTATGTTCTTTTTGTTCAGCAGTGGTTTTCATCTTGGAACTCTGCCATGCAGGCCATTTTTGCCCAGTCTCTTTCTAATGGTGGAGTAATGAACACTGACCGTAACTGAGGCAAGTGAGGCCTGCAGTTCTTTGGATGTTGTTGTGGGGTCTTTTGTGACCTCTTGGATGAGTCATTGCTCCGCTCTTGGGGTAATTTTGGTCAGCCGGCCGCTCCTTGCAAGGTTCACCACTGTCCCATGTTTTCGCCTTTGTGGATAATGGTTCTCGCTGCGGTACGCTGGAGTCCCAAAGCTTTAGAAATGGCTTTATAACCTTTTCCAGACTGATAGATCTCAGTTACTTTGTTTCTCATTTGTTCCTTAATTTCTTTGGGTCACAACATGACGGCTGGCTTTTGAGTATCTTTTGGTCTACTTCACTTTGTCAGGCAGGTCCTATTTAAGTGATTTCTTGATTGAGAACAGGTGTGGCAGTAATCAGGCTTGGGTGTAGCTAGAGAAATTGAACTCATCTTTACCTCCGCCAAGGAGGTAATGTTTTTACCAGGGTTCGTTTGTTTGTTTGTCTGTTACCAACATAACAGCTAGCTGCAATGCTCCGTACTGTGGGTGTTTATATATTTACATATTTATTCCATCTAGCGACAATGTTCCGCACTGTGTGTTTATATATTTATATATTTATTCCATCCAGCTACAATGCTCTGCACTGTGTGTCTGTGTGTGTGTGTATATATATATATTTTGTAGTAATATGTACATATGTATATTAGCTGCTCTTGCTTGCTTGTTTTTTTTCAATTCAATTTCAATTCAACTTTATTTATATAGCGCCATTTCACAACAACAGTCATCTCATAGCACTATCAACTGTAGGGGGGACCCCCACATTTGCTGAAAGACCCCAGCAATCAGGCGATCCCCTGTGAGCAAGCACTTGGCGACGGTGGAGAGGAAAAACTCCCTTTTAACAGGAAGAAACCTCCAGCAGAACCAGGCTCAGGGAGGGGCAGTCATCTGCTGCGACTGGCTGGGGGGTGAGGGGATAGAGAAGAAGAAAAGAACAGACATGTAGAGAGCAAACAGCACGATGGGGACTCAATCTATGGGAGAGAACAAACAAATGTTAATGACCAGCAAAAAAAAAATATTTCATAGAGAGTGAGGAAAGGAGTGAGGCCCAGTGCATTACTGGAGGTCCCCCGGCTGACTAAACCTATTAGCAGCATAACTAAGGGAGGGTTCAGAAACACATGATCCCTCCCTAATTGTAGGCTATATCAAAAAGGTAGGTTTTAGCCCTATTCTTAAAAACAGAGATCGAGTCTGACTCCCGAATCCAGATTGGCAGCTGATTCCACAGGAGAGGAGCTTGATAACTGAAGGCTCTGCCTCCCATTGTACTTTTGGAGATTCTAGGTATTACAAGTAATCCTGCATTTTGGGAGCGTAGTGCTCTGTTAGGATGATACGGTAGTATCAGATCTTTTAAATAAAAAGGAGCCTGATTGTTTAGAGCTTTGTAAGTAAGAAGAAGGATTTTAAACTTAATTCTAAACTCTATGGGAAGCCAATGAAGGGAGGCCAGAACCGGAGAGATATGATCTCTCTTTCTAGTACCTGTTAAAACTCTTGCTGCAGCATTTTGGATCAGCTGAAGACTTTTTAAAGATGTTTTAGGACAGCCTGATAATAAAGAATTACAATAATCTAATCTCGAGCTAACAAAAGCGTGGATCAGCTTCTCAGCATCACTCTGAGACAAGATGCTCCTAATCTTGGCAATATTACGTAAATGATAGAAGGCAGTCTTAGAAACAAATTTAATATGTGAATTGAAGGACAAATCCTGATCAAAAATAACTCCAAGGTTCCTCACAGAGCTATTAAGAGAAAGAGTAACTGCATCCAAACTGAAAGTTTGATTTGGAAAGGAATTTCTAAGGTTTTTTGGACCAACAAGAATGACTTCAGTCTTATCTGAATTTAATAGCAGGAAATTACAAGTCATCCAAGCTTTGATTTCCTTAAGACAGGCTTCTAACTTGGCTAATTGATTAGTATCATCTGGCTTCATTGACAGGTATAATTGTGTGTCATCTGCATAACAATGAAAATGTATACAGTGCTTTCTAATAATGTTGCCTAACGGAAGCATATATAAACTAAAAAGAGTAGGGCCTAGCACAGATCCCTGTGGAACTCCATGACTAAGCTTTGAGCTGAAAGAAAACTCATCATTTACATGAACAAACTGGAACCTATCAGATAAATAAGATCTAAACCACTGCAACGAAGTTCCATTAAGTCCAACATAGTGTTCTAATCTATCAAGTAGAATATTATGATCAATAGTATCAAAAGCTGCACTAAGGTCTAAAAGGACAAGTACAGAAACTAGTCCATTATCAGATGCAATGAGGAGGTCGTTAGTGACCTTCGCTAAGGCTGTTTCAGTACTATGATGGATTCGAAACCCAGATTGAAACTCTTCAAGTAAACCACTTCCCTGCAGGTGGTCAAATAATTGCGTAGCAACAACTCTTTCTAAGATTTTTGAAATGAAAGGGAGATTAGAGATTGGTCTATAGTTAGCTAAAGCTCCTGGATCTAGCGTTGGCTTTTTGAGTAAGGGTTTAATTACAGCCGTTTTAAAAGCCTGCGGTACATGGCCTAAAGTTAATGAAGAATTGATTATATGAAGAATAAAGCTACCAATAAGTGGGAAGACTTCTTTAAATAACCTGGTAGGAATAGGATCTAAAAGACAAGTTGAAGGTTTGGATGAGGAAACTATTTTGTCTAACTCACAAAGGTTGATTGGAGTAAACTCATCAAGACAGACATCAATAGAAGGAGTTGTAGTAGTTACAGTATTTAAGTTAACTGTGGGAAGAATCTGATTGATTTTATCTCTGATGGATGAAATTTTATTATTGAAAAAGTTCATAAATTCCTGACTAGTAAGCTCTAAGGGGATGCTAGGATTGACAGAGTCCTGACTCTTTGTCAACCTGGCTACAGTACTGAAAAGAAACCTGGGATTATTCTTGTTCTCTTCTATTAATGCAGAGTAATAACTCGTTCTAGCTTTTCTAAGAGATTTTTTATAAATTAAAAGATGATTTCTCCAAGCTAAATAGATTTCACCTAAATTAGTAGAGCGCCATTTTCTTTCTAATTGACGAGTCTTCTGTTTTAACCTACGAGTTTCTGTGTTGAACCAAGGAGCTAGAAATCTCTGATTAGACTTTTTCTTTTTTAAGGGGGGCACCAAGTCTAGAGCCTGATGCAGACAAGCTGAAACACTATCCACCATGTTATCAATTACAGAAGGAGCAGGCTGTCTATAGCTTATTTCCGTTGTGTTGACACATGGCATAGAGGAAACAATCTGCATAAATTTGGAAACAGCATCATCTGAGAGGCATCTACTGTGATAATATTTTTCTTTAGGAGCCAAATAGTCAGAAATAGTAAAATCAAAGGTTAACAGACAATGGTCTGACAGTACAGGGTTATGAGGAGACACTACAAGATTTTCTATTTCTATGCCATATGTCAGAACAAGGTCCAATGTATGGTGGAGGTAATGAGTAGAATTTCCTACTTTCTGAGAAAACCCAATCGAGTCTAATATTGAATTAAAAGCCACATTAAGGCAGTCACTATCTACATCCACATGTATATTAAAGTCCCCTACTATAATTATTCTATCAGATTTCAGCACTAAATCAGCTAAGAAATCAGCAAATTCGGATAAAAATTCTGAGTAGGTTGATGGGGGACGATAAACTATGGCAAATAAAATTGGGTTTAACCTGAAATTGCTAAAGTGCCCAACACTGAGGACCAGGCCCTCAAAGGAATTATAACATGTTTTTTGCTTTACATTAACTAGTAATTTGGAATGGTAAATTGTTGCTACTCCTCCTCCACGACCAGAACTTCTGGGATTTTGACAGTTTAAATAACCAGAGGGAGTTGATTCATTTAAACCAACATAATCCTCTTGTCCTAACCAAGTCTCTGTAAGGGAAATTAAATCAATCTGATGATCAATTAACAGATCATGGACTAACAGAGACTTGGGAGTTAGAGACCTAATATTTAATAAACCACATTTAATTTTTAAATTATGAGGAGGAACAGAGGCCAAATCATTCAATTTAGAGGCTTTATGTTTAATTTGAGTTTTACCAATATTTTGCTTTATCACTTTGGGATGCTTATACATTATATTTTTATTTACTTTGGAGGGAGCAGACAACGATTCTCTGATGGGGAAGACAGGGGCTAAGCTGAGGGGTGGCGGATGAAGAGGAGCTGCAGAGAGGCGTGTAAGACTGCGACTCTGCTTCCTGGTCCCAACTCTGAGTAGTCATGGTTTTGGAAATTTGGATAAAAAAGATGCCAGATTGTTAGATAAATGAGAAGCACCATCCAAAGTGGGATGAATGCTGTCTCGTCTCATAAGACCAGGTTTTCCCCAAAATGAGCTCCAATTGTCAATGTAGCCCACGTCATTTTTAGGACACCACACAGACAGCCAGCGGTTCAAGGATGACGAGCGACTAAACATGTCATCACTGGTCAGATTGGGGAGGGGTCCAGAGAATACTACAGTGGCAGACATCGTTTTTGCAAACTCACACACCGATTCTATATTAAGTTTCGTGACTTCCGACTGCCGGAGACGGATGTCATTAATGCCGGCGTGAATAACAATTGTAGAGTATTTACAGTTACTTTTAGCCAGCATTTTCAAATTTGACTCGATGTCGCCTGCTCTGGCCCCAGGAATGCATTGGACTATGGCCGCTGGAGTCTCTAGGTTCACGTTTCTGACTACAGAGTCGCCAATGATCAGAGTTTTTTCCTCAGCGGGTGTGTCGCTGAGCAGGGAAAAACGATTAGAAACGTGAACAGGTTGGTGGTGAACCGGGGCTTTGCGACTAGGCTTCCTTCTCACCGTCACCCACCCAGTCTCCTCGCTGCTGAGGAGAGCCGGGGAACCGCTGACAGGGGGGCCTAAGCTAGCTAGCTCCGCTGCAGCTAATGGGCGTCCGTCGAGATTAACTGGCGCAGACGGTGTTTCAATGCAGCGGAGCCTGGATTCCAAATCAGACAACCTCGCCTCGAGCGCCTCAAAAAGACAACATTTATTACATTTACCGTTATCACTAAAAGAGGCAGAGGTGTAGCTAAACATCTGACAGAGAGAGCACACCAGAGGAGGAGAGGAAAGAGAGGTAGTAGCCATAGCTAGTGGCTAGCTAGTGGCTGGAGAGCTGGAGAGCAAACCACACAGGCAGACAGCAAAACAGGAAGTGACGATACGTTACCACAAGGAAGTGACGATCTCCCGCCCTGGAGCTGACCTCAGCTCCAGGGCGGGAGGGCTTTCTTGCCTTCTGATTGTTGCTCTGAGTGTTGCTATCCCTGTGCTGTTGCAATCCTGGAATTTCCCCGTTGTGAGACTAATAAAGGCTTATTTTATCTTATCTTATCTTAACTCAAAAAGTTATGAACGGATTTTCACAAAATTTTCTGGACAAGTCCCAAATGGGACAAGGAAGAAATTATTACATTTTGGGAGTGATCCGGATCACCGTCTGGATCCAGGAATTTTTTAAAGGATTCTTTATCATTGCAAGATAGGGCCATTTTTACCATATGTGTATATAACTCCACAATAACTGATCAGGATGCTTGCCAAAAAAATACAGGATAAGATCCCAATAGGTTCTACGAAATATCAAAGACTGATCCCGATCCTGCAAAAAATCCGGATACTGTGATCCAGAACAGGAAATAATAGGGGATCTTTGGAATTTTCATCACTGTAAGGTAACAAATTAACATATAAACATACAACAAACACCAAAATATATCCAAGACACTGAGGAATCAGTAGTGTGCCAATGGATTTGTTGTATCTTCAAAAGCTGTGGAGCTATATCCAGAAGAAAACCGCCATTACCGAAAAAGTGATTTTTGTCAATAACTACTGAACTAATACAGATATCAGTGTGAATCCAATTGCTAAAGGTATGTTTTGATGGTCAAGGAATCTGAAAATATAGATAAAATAAATGTAGGACTATTATATTTGGGGAAAATCCCAAAATTAGGGGGAACTGAGGTACTTGGCGGAGGTCTGCGCTCTCCAAGTGCTTTTCTAGTTTTAAAGATGTGATGAACCACAGTTAATTTATGTTTTAACAGGGGGCAGTCACTTTTTCACACAGGGCCATTTAGGTTTGGATTTTTTTTTTTACCCTTAATAATAAACACCTTCATTTAAAAACTGCATTTTGTGTTTAGTTGTGTTATCTTTGTCTAATTTGTTTGATGATCTGAAACATTTAAGTGTGACAAACATACAAGAAAACGAGAAATCAGGAAGGGGGCAAACACTTTTTCACACTACTGTAGCTGAAGACTCTGCCTCCAAATTTATGTTTAAAAAATCTGGCAACCACAAGTAATCCTGCATTCTGTGAGCAAAGAGGTCTTGAAGGGTAGTATGAAACAATAAGGTCTTCAAGGTAAGAAGGGGCTTGGCCACTGAGGGCTTTATAAGCAATTAGAAGGATTTTAAATGTATTTTCTAAATTTAACAGGGAGCCAGTGTAGAGACGATAAGATGTGGGAAATGTGATCTCTCTTTGTAGTACCTGTCAGTACTTTGGCAGCAGAATTTTGAATCATTTGAAGAATTTTGAGGGAATTGTTTGGACACCCAGCCCACAGGGCGCTGCAGTAGTCTAGCCTAGATGTAACAAAATGCATGGACCAATTTTTCAGCATCAGTTTGAGATAGGATGTCCCTGATTTTTGCAATATTGTGCAGATGAAAGTGTCATGGTCCGTGTGCTGACTGTCTGCACTCGGGTTGTGCAGTAGTTCCCCGTTCTCTCCTCCGGCACGCCTCTTTGGCCTCCGGGCTTTTATTATGACAGCGTCTCAGCGGTGCTTCCGGCTGTCAGGAGCGGAGTTCCGCTGGACGGCTGGATTCCAATCAGCTGATGATCTTTCATCAGCTGATTAATCTGTCATGCCCTATTTAAGGGAGCAGCTCTGTTTGCTCGGGGCTGCGACCTCGTCTGCCTTCCAGTCTGGTTTCCCTAACCCCAAAGCCAGTTCTTCCCAGCATTCAGGTTCCGTCCTCGCTGTTTATATGTAAGTGTCGTGTCTTGTCTTTATTTGTGTTTTGCCCCACAAGGCTCATTATTTTGTCATTCTGTCCTTATTTTCAATAAATGTAGCTGCATGGGGACCTCGGGGACCTCCGCAGGACGGCAGCATTCGTCAGGGCAGCTGGTATGATCCATCTAGCGATCGACGAAGAAGAAGAAGATAATAAATGTACAAACTCAACGGCTGCCTGCAGCGTCTCATTAGCGGTCCATGAGGGCAGCACCATAACAGAAAGAAAGCAGCTCTAGACATCTGTTTAACGTGTGAATTAAAAGACAAATGTGTGTTCTGCACTCCGCACTCTTATGTGCTGTACATAGTTCCACCTGCGTAGCCACTACCATACCTGTGTAATATTTCCATAATCCTGGGCCATTTTTATTTTTATCTTATCTTAATTTCAGTCATGTGTTTAATCGTGTGTTCTGTAGCCGTGTTTTAGCCAATCCTTCTCTCCTGCTTTATTGCGCAGTAGCCTGGTGGAACACCCACAATTTCATTGTACTGTGCAACTGTACAATGACAATAAAGCCTATTCTATTCTATTCTATTCTAAATCCTGGTCGAAAATTATTCCAAGGTTCCTCACAGTAGTACTGGATACCAAGGTAAAGCCATCCAATATAATTATATGGTTAGACAAGGAATTTTTGACTTTTTAGGGCCAAAAACAGTTACCTCAGTTTTGCTTGAATTTTACATAAGGAGGTTACCAGTCATTCAGGGCTTTATGTCTTCAAGGCATGCCTGTAATTTCACTAAATGATGAATGTTTTTAGTGTCCATGCCTAAATTGATCTGCATAGCGGTGAAAATTCATATTGTGTTTTCCGATAATAGTGCCCAGAGGAAGCATATATAAAGTAAACAAAACTGGGTTCAAGACCAGAACCCTGAGGAACACCATAATTAACAAAAGAAAGTGTGGAAGACATATCATTTACAAGTACAAACTGGAATCTATCTGATAAATATGATTTAAACCAGGCCAAAGAGGTTCCCTTGATCACAATGATGTGTTCAAGTATATGTAGCAAAACTGTATGATCAGTGGTGTCAAATGCAGGACTCAGATCAAACACGATGAGAACAGAGACAAGTCCATTGTCAGAGGCAATAAGGAGGTCATTTGTAACTTTGACTAAAGCTGTTTCTGTACTGTGGTGTATTCTATAACCACACTGAAATTCTTCACACAATCCATTGTTCTCCAAATGGGCAATTAATTGTTTTAAAACAATCTTTTCAAGGATTTTTGACATGAAAGGAAGGTTTGAAATGAAATATAATATAATATAATATAAAAAAAAGAAATATAATTAGCTAAAATATCGGGATCAAGAGTAGACTTTGGTTTAATCATGGCTAAATTAAAGGCATGAGGTACTTAACCAGTTATTAGAGACAGATTAATCAGATCTAGTACAGAGGTGTTAATAAGGGGCAGAAAATCCTTAAACAGTCTTGTAGGAATGGGATCCAACAAACTTGTGGATGGTTTAGAGACAGCGATAATGGACATTAACTCAAGCAGATCAATGGGATGAAAACAGTCCAAATAATGCTACGTGTCCACTGGTTCCGTCGTTTCTCCGCTTCCCATTCATTGTGTATTGGAAACGCAGCGGAAAGCATTTGGGTGTGGAGCAGTCGAAAACTGTACTTGTGCCAAGTCGCCTGGGGGTACCCTACAGCAAATTTGCATAAAGATCTCCCTCAGTAAAGATTTTTTCCATAAGGTCATGAACCGGAGGCAGCACTCTCGCCCTGAACTTTTAAACCAGCGGTTTCTGATGTCAAATAACAACAGATTCATTAACTGAAATGATGTTAGAAAACTTTTTGCCGATTTGTTTTAAAGATAACAATATGGCGACCAAGGACGCCATATTGTCCGGTAGCAGCAGAGAGCTGAAGACCGCCCACAGCCGGACCCGTCGACCAATCCAGTGAACCAGCTAGCTGGAGGAGGATACGAAATTGGAGGTGGGGAGAAGCAGATCTGTGCCTCACCTGTTGTTGTGAAGACTTGAAGGAGATATTAATAACAGCTGTTTCAGGCAACCTGATACTATATGACCACTCCTTGTCATCATATAGAAACAACATACAAAGGAACGAGGCATGGAGAGCAGTGGAACATGGGCTCATCCAGCCAAAGCTCATGAACCAGGTGGTCAAATTCGACATGCATTGTGCAGGTCTGTAAGATTGGGTGAACCCAAAACCAGCGGTGACAATGACAAAGCCGCCTTTAATAGCGCAAATATACCAGCACTATTGCAGCTTGATTCCAAGGTTGTCATAGCCAGCAGCAGCACTGGGGTTAAGCTCCCAGTGCTCATAAAATGCTCCTTATGGCGTGCGTCTCGAAAAGCCTCTGACAACTAAGTCCAACTCCTAGCCTGCCTGTGTGGTTTAGTCTCTAAGCCCGGCGGAACTGCTTTTACTAATAGGAGAAGGGGCGAGGGCGGATCTCTGGCACCTTAAAACCAGATGTTTCGGGTAGATGGTGGCTCGTCAACCTGGGAAGGTAGCCCATCTAGGGGAAGGTAAACCCTGATTTCAAACCTCCGCTGCCTTGCGGCACACCCGGTCACAGGAAAGGCTTCGGGAGTCAACCCTGAGGAAAAATCCGGAGTCGGAGTCCCTAAGGCAGTTCTCTGTTGTGCTCAACATCGTTCTGGCAGCTCCTGCAACGGCGCTGGTGCCAAACTGTAGCAGCCCTGCTGTTCCTTTGGATTCATCAGTGACGTTGAGAGGGGGGACATGCTGCATGGGCAACATCTTGTCCTCCATATCTTCCTGCCCAGGCTTGAATCCTACCAACACCCAACGCTGGAAGGTAGAACACCGGATCACTGGAGAGGACACTCCAGCTTCCCCTTTGGCGAAGACAAAACACGGGGAATGACAGTTACCGGTTATAAGCCACCGCTCAATTGGCATAGAGCGCGGCGCCAGGGGTTGTTCCCGACGGTGGGAGGGATCATCGGATCTCACTGGACAGCCACCACCCGCTTCAAGCTGGGCAGCCCCCAGCCAATAAGGTGTTGTCCCACCACAGCTTGCTTTCCTCATTGGGTGCATGGGGATGAGGAGAAGTCCGAACGGCAGGCTGTGAACCTTTGCACCAGGCAAGACAAAAAAACAAAAGAGACCAACTCTAAAACTGGGAACTTGGAACATCCGCACTATGATGACAGGACTCGCTGCTAACCTCAAGGACATCAACGACACCAGGAAGACTGCCATCATCAATAATGAGCTGAAGAGACTGGAAGTGGATATCGCCACTCTCCAGGAAACATGGTTGGCTGACGCAGGCACACTGAGAGAGAAGGACTACACGTTCTACTGGCAGGGAAAGGGCAGTGACGAACACAGGGAACACGGAGTGGGCTTCGCAGTGAAGAACACCTTGCTGAAGATGGTGGAACTGGGCAGCAATGGCTCTGCATGACTCCTCACCCTCCGCCTGAACACCACTCAAGGCCCAGTCACCCTTGTCAGTGTGTATGCCCCAACACTGACAGCCACACCAGAGGCAAAAGACGAGTTCTACGAGAATCTCCCAACAACTGTCAGGATCATCCCCAACTCTGAACAACTCACTCTCCTTGGAGACTTCAATGCCAGAGTGTGTGCTGACCACGACTCCTGGCCCTCCTGTCTTGGACCATTTGGCGTGGGCAGAATGAACGACAACGGACAGCGGCTGCTCGAGTTCTGCACATATCACGATCTGTGCATCACAAACTCGTTCTTCAAGACCAAGCCCCAACACAAGGTTTCCTGGCGACATCCGCGCTCAGAGCACTGGCACCAGCTGGACTTGATCCTGACCAGGCGCACCTCACTGAAGAACGTGCTAATCACCCGTTCGTTCCAGAGTGCAGATTGCGACACAGACCATTCATTGGTGTGTTGCAAGGTCAAGCTGCAGCTGAAGAAATTCCATCGTGCTAGACAGCCTGGAAAGGCACGGATTGACACCAGCAAGATGGCCCAACCAGAACTTGTTGAGCAGTTTGCATCCACCTTTGAGAAGGAACTTGGTGTACCACAAGAAGGAGAATCTGCAAAGCAGAAGTGGGAAGCACTGCGAAACACCATCCACTGCACAGCCTTGGCTACCTTTGGGAGGAAGACCTCGAAGTCACAGGACTGGTTTGATGCCAAGTTGGCTGAGATGACCCCCGTCATTGAAGCCAAGTGCTCAGCACTTGCTGAGTACAAGAAGTACCCAAAGGAGAAGAATCTCCAGATTCTCAGGGCTGCGAGAAGCAGAGTTCAGCAGACTGCTCGGCACTGTGCCAACGAGTACTGGACTCAGCTCAGCCAAGACATTCAAACTGCTGCCATAACAGGGAACATCCGTGGTATGTACGATGGCATCAAGAAAGCACTTGGTCCGGCTCAGAGCAAGACGGCCCCCCTCAAATCCTCCACTGGGGAGATGATCACAGAAAAGAACAAGCAGATGGAGAGATGGATGGAACACTACTCCGACCTCTACTCCAGACAGAACACCGTGACACTGTCAGCCCTTGATGCCATCGCCTGCCATCCATGGATGAACTTGACGCCGAGCCAACCATCGACGAACTCAGCAAGGCCATTGATAGCTTGGCCGCTGGCAAGGCACCCAGCAACGACGGCATACCCCCCGACCTGAACAAGCACTGCAAGACCATCCTACTGCTGCCATTTCATGACGTCCTCTGCCAGTGCTGGAAGGAAGGTGCCGTACCACAGGACATGTGGGATGCCAAGATCATCACCCTCTACAAAAACAAAGGGGAGAGAAGCGACTGCAACAACTACAGGGGCATCTCCCTCCTCAGCGTTGTTGGCAAAGTCTACGCACGAGTTGTTCTCGTTCGTCTACAGAAGCTTGCCGAATGTGTCTACCCCGAGTCTCAGTGTTGCTTCCGCGCTGAGCGATCGACGGTAGACATGATATTCTCCATCCGCCAACTCCAGGAGAAATTCAGAGAACAGAACATGCCCCTGTACGTCGCCTTCATCGACCTCACCAAAGCGTTCGATCTGGTCAGCAGAGAGGGCCTGTTCAAGATCCTGCCAAAGATAGGATGCCCACCAAAGTTGCAAAGCCTCATCGAATCGTTTCACACCAACATGCAGGGGATAGTGCAGCACGACGGCAATGTCTCAGAGCCATTCAACATACGCAGCGGAGTGAAACAGGGCTGTGTACTTGCGCCAACCCTCTTTGGGATTTTCTTTGCTATGCTCCTGAGGCATGCCTTCAGCACAGCAACAGAGGGAATCTACCTGCACACAAGATCTGACGGCAGGCTTTTCAACCTCGCCCGCCTGAAAGCCAGAACCAAAGTACGTGAGGCTCTAATCAGAGACATGCTGTTTGCAGACGACGCTGCAGTCGCAACCCACACACAGCAGGAGCTTCAGACCCTGATGGACCGCTTCTCCCAGGCATGCAAGGACTTCGGGCTCACCATCAGCCTGAAGAAGACTAACGTCTTGGCGCAAGGCACGGAAGCACCACCAACCATCACCATCGACGACTACGAGCTGGAGGTCGTGAATCAGTTCACGTACCTGGAGTCCACGATCAGCAACAACCTCTCCCTTGATACAGAGATTGACAAGAGGATTGGAAAATCAGCCTTCACACTCGCTCTCCTCACCACACGAGTGTGGGAGAATCCCAAACTCTCTGTCAAGACGAAGATGGCAGTGTACAACGCCTGCGTCATCAGCACACTGCTCTATGGGAGTGAGACGTGGACAACATACGCCCGGCAGGAAAAGAGACTGAACTCCTTCCACTTGCGCTGCATTCGCCACATCCTGGACATATCCTGGCAGGACAAAGTGCCCAACACAGAAGTTCTGTCCCGCGCCGGCCTTCCCTCCATGTTCACTCTACTCAGGCAGCGCAGGCTCCGCTGGCTAGGCCACGTTCACCGTATGGAGGATGGCAGAATCCCCAAAGACGTCCTCTACGGAGAACTGGCGACTGGCAGGAGAGATGTTGGCCGCCCACAGCTGCGCTTTAGAGACATCTGCAAGAGAGACATGAAGGCCCTGGAGATCAACACAGAGCGCTGGGAGGATCTTGCAACGGACCGCTCCAAATGGAGAGGCACCCTGACCAGACAGCTCAAGGCGAGTGAAGAGAGACTGACTGCTGCAGCAGATGAAAAAAGGACGCGCAAGAAGAACCGCCACAGACCCAGCAGCACGGAGACCACCCACAAGTGCGACCTGTGTGACAGGGACTGCAATTCGCGCATCGGCCTGTTCAGCCACAGGCAGTGCTGTTCCAGCAGAGTAGACGTTTAGGATGCTCTTCCATGGTCATCATAGACCGACGGAGGCCGACGACCAGCACTATTAAAAACAATCTGCTCACGGTTAATCATGACTATTCCAGTATTTCTTTCCACGTTGCTCTACTCCTCCTAGCCGAGAACTATGCTACACACCCCTTTTCCGCTCCTCAGAGGTTGCGGTACGCGGATTCCTTTCTGAAAAATCCGGATCAGTGGATACGTAGCATAAGAGTCTAACTTTGGCATTTCCACAGTCAGATCATCAGAAAAGAGTGTAGTACTGATATCGGGATGAGAAAGACTAATCTTTTCTCTAATGGCTACAACCATTAGTAAAGAAGTTCATAAAGTCATTGCTGCTCACTGATGAGGGAATACGTTGTTCAGCAATACTGTGACTCTTGGTCAGTCTGGCAACAGTCTTAAAAAGGAATTTGGAGTTGTTTTTATTCTCTTCAATTACCGGTGAATAGTATCTAGTTCTAACTCTGCTTATGGAGTTTTCTGTATAATAAAATAATTTTTCCAGACTAAAAAGCATTCTCTTGATTAAATGGCAGGACATTTCCTTTACAATTTCCTAGAAGATTGCTTTGAGGCACACATTTAATCATTGTACCAGAGTGCGAACCTAATCTGAGAACACACTTTTCTCTGTAGTGGGACAATATTATCACAAGTCAGTCGTAAAGTGGCTGCAACACTGTCAACCAAACAATCTGTTTGAAAGGGAGTAAAGTTTGAAAAGTTTTCATCAACAGAGGTAAATATGTAGGGAGTAATGAGGGTAGTGATTTCTTAAATCTTATCACAGCACTGTCAGAAAGAAACCTGCAGTACTGGATATTTTTATGCAATTCTGTAAAGCCATTGATCATAATGTCAAATGTTTTTAATGAATGATCAGACAAAAGAGGGTTATGAGGCAATATTATCAATTTTTCTATCTCAATGCCATAAGTCAAGGCAGGGTCAAATATATGATTATGACAGTGAATGGGTTTGTTACCATCTGACAGAAACCTATGGATTCTAATAAGGAATTAAATGCAGTAGTGAGACTGTCACTATAAACACTGACATGGACGTGGAGCTCAGTCATGGAGTTCCACAGGGATCTGTGTTAGGCCCTACTCTTTTTAGTTTATATATGCTTCTGTTAGGCAATATCATTAGAAAGCACTGTATACATTTTCATTGTTACGCAGATGACACACAATTATACCTGTCAATGAAGCCCGATGATTGTAATCAATTAGCAGAGTTAGATGCCTGTCTTAAGGAAATCGAAGCTTGGATGACTTGTAATTTTCTGCTATTAAACCCAGACAAGACTGAAGTCATTCTTGTTGGTCAAAAAAAACCTTAGAAATACCTTTCCAAATCAAACTCTTAATTTGGATGCTGCTACTCTCACTCTGAATAGTTCTGTGAGGAACCTTCGAGTTATTTTTGATCAAGATCGGTTCTTTAATTCACATATTAAATTTGTTTCTAAGACTTCCTTCTATCATCTGCACAATACTGCCAAGATTAGGAGTATCTTGTCTCTGAATGATGCTGAGAAACTGAGCCACGCTTTTGTTAGTTCTAGATTAGATTATTGTAATTCGTTATTATCAGGTTGTCCTAAAATATCTTTAAAAAGTCTTCAGTTGATCCAAAATGCTGCTGCAAGAGTTTTAACGGGTTCCAGAAAGAGAGATCATATCTCTCCGGTTCTGGCCTCCCTTCATTGGCTTCCCATAGAGTTTAGAATTAAGTTTAAAATCCTTCTTCTCACTTGCAAAGCTCTTAATAATTAGGCCCCCTTATATATAAAAGATCTGATATTACCCTATCATCCTAACAGAGTACTACGCTCCCAAAATGCTGGATTACTTGTAATACACAGAATCTCCAAAAGTACAATGGGAGGCAGAGCCTTCTGCTATCAAGCTCCTTTCCTGTGGAACCAGTTACCACTCTGGGTCCAGGAGTCAGACTCAATCTCTGTTTTTAAGAAAAAAACCAAAAAACTTTTGTTTTGCTGTTAATAGATTCAGACTGCCGGGTGACCTCCAATGATGTACTTGGCTTCTCACCGTTAATGTTTGCTCTCTTTATGTCTGTTCTTTTCTTCTTCTCTATCCCCTCACCCCCAGCCAGTCGCAGCAGATGTCTGCCCCTCCCTGAGCCCGGTTCTGCTAGAGGTTTCTTCCTGTTAAATGGGAGTTTTTCCTCTCCACCGTCACTAAGTGCTTGCTCACAGAGGATCGTCTGATTGCTGGGTCTTTCTGCAATTGTGGGGTTTTCCCTACTTTTGATAGTGCTATGAAATGACTTCTGTTGTGATATGGCGCTATATAAATGAAGCTGAACTGAATTGAATTGAATTTAAAATCACCAACTATAATAATTTTGTCAGTATTAAGCACTAACTCAGACAGAAATTCAGAGAGTTCAGACAAAAATTCTGAGTAAGGGCCAGGTGGACGATACAATATGACAAACAGAAAAGGTTTATGGGTCTTTGCAAGAGGATAAGAGAGGCAGAGTGTGAGGCTTTCAAAGGATGTGTAATTATTTTTACCTTTAGCGTTGACTGAAATACTGCACTTGAATTTATGATGGCAGCCACGCCCCCTCCACGGCCAGTGCTACGAGCAATTTAAAATTGATGTAACCCTAAGGTGTGGATTCGTTTCTTGTAACAAAATCATCCTGATGGAGCCAAGTCTCAGTTAAAGAAAATAAATCAATTTTATGATCAATAATAAGACTATTTCATATCAGTGACTTAGAGGAGAGTGATCTTATATTCAGAAGTCTATATTTGATTTTCATTGGTGGGGTGACGGCGAATAATTATGGGATTGAATGTTTATTCTGATGAGATTGTAAAAGCACATGCCTAACTGTTTTAAAGGAAAATTTGTGGGATGTCTGGCAGATATAACAGGAATGTAATGACTGTCATCTGAACTCTCTGAATATCAGGCTGTGACAGATTTACAAGAGAGAAGGGTCAACTCAATGTTTGTGGAGAAGATCCTTGATCCTTTGTGATTTGGGTGGAGCCCATCAAATCTAAAAACTTCTGGATGGTTAAGAAGAGATGCAACATGATCTACAAATGGAATACAGTCATGTGAAAAAATTAGGACACTCCATTAAATATTCAGTTCTTTATTAACAAATGTTCACACGTCTATAACTGTTATGGTGCGACCCTCACAGACTGCTAATGAGACGCTGTAGGCAGCCGATGAGTTTGTACATTTATTGAATAAGGAAAAGCACTACAAAATAATGAGCCTCGTGGGGCAAAACACAAATAAAGACAAGACACAACACTTACATCCAATCAGCGAGGAAGGAACCGAACGCTAGGAAGAACTGGCTTCGGGAGTAGGGAAACCAGACTGGAAAGGTAGACGAGGTCGCAGCCCCGAGCAAACAGAGCTGCTCCCTTAAATAGGGCTTGACAGATTGATCAGCTGATGAAAAAGTCATCAGCTGATTGGAATCCAGCTGTCCCGCGGAGCTTGGCTTCTGACAGCCAGAAACGCCGCCGAGACGCTGTCATAATAAAGGCCTGGATGCCAAGAGGTGCGCCAGCGGAGAGAACGGGGAACTACCGCACAACCCGAGTGCAGACAGAGTCAGCATACAGACCATGACAATAACCTTGTTTTTGTTTATAATTGCAATTTTTTTTAAACTTTATTGTAGCCATTTTAAGTGGGAATGAATATGGGGGTGTCCTAAAAAAGATGGGGGGGGTGTCCTAATTTATTCCTCATGATTTGTTTAGAATTACACTACCATTCAAAAGTTTGGGGTCACCTCAGACAATTTTGTGTTTTCCATGAAAAGTCACACTTTTATTTACCACCACGAGTTGTAAAATGAATAGAAAATATAGTCAAGACATTGACAAGGTTAGAAATAATGATTTGTATTTGAAATAATAATTTTTTTCCTTCAAACTTTGCTTTCGTCAAAGAATCCTCCATTTGCAGCAATTACAGCATTGCAGACCTAACATGATTGCACAAGGGTTTTCTAATCATCCATTAGCCTTCTGACGCAATGAGCAAACACATTGTACCATTAGAACACTGGAGTGATAGTTGCTGGAAATGGGCCTCTATACACCTATGTAGATATTGCACCAAAAACCAGACATTTGCAGCTGGAATAGTCATTTACCACATTAGCAATGTATAGAGTGTATTTCTGATTAGTTTAAAGTTATCTTCATTGAAAAAAAGTGTTTTTCTTTCAAAAATAAGGAAATTTCTAAGTGACCCCAAACTTTTGAACGGTAGTGTACATTTTACAGAAAATTTAAAAACAGTCTTTAATTCATTTTTAATTGTTTAGTTGTAGTACATGAATCTCCCAGTACTTTTAACATTGATATTAAATATCCATATGACATTTGGATTGCATTTTCCTCTCCACCATCACCAAGCGCTTGCTCTTAGGGGATCACCTGATTGCTGGGGTCTTTCTGCAATTGTGGAGGTTTCCCCTACAGTTGAAAGTGCTATGAGATGACTGTTGTTGTGAAATGGTGCTATATAAATAAAGTTGAATTGAATTGAATTGAATTGAATGTCCAAATATGGCTCCCGAATCAGAATCAGAATCAGAATCAGCTTTATTGGCCAAGTATGCACAACACATACAAGGAATTTGACTTTGGCTAAAAACTTGCTCTCGTTGTTCAGGTGAAGGATTGAAGAATGCTGACTTTTCTCATTTTTTACATAGTTGCTGTTCTTTCTTCAGTGCAAGGAGGTCATGCACTGCTAACATACAACCAGCAGACACTACTGGATATCGCCAAGTCAAGCAGCCACACAGAGTTTACTGGCTTTATGCCACCCGACCTGCAATGCATCGTCCAGCCCCGTGGTGACCATCAGCACCCCCAGGAAGGCTGCAAAGCACTGAGTCTGCATGAGCATGCTGACCCCAAGAGAGTGCATCGGAGGCGGGGCAGAAGGCAAGGCAAGAGAGAAGGGCTACATGCTCGGCTAAAGGCTCGCCCTAGCCGGCCACCGCTACCCAGTCTCTTAATGGCAAACATTCGGTCTTTGGAAAATAAGCTAGATGAACTAAGAGCAAGGATTGAAGAGCAGCGGGAGACAAGAGAGTGCTGTGCCCTAATTTTCTGTGAGACCTGCCTTTCAGAAAGAGTCCCAGAGAGCGCTATTCAGCTACAGACACACTCAACACACCGGGCAGACAGAACAGGAGACTCTGGTAAGATGAGGGGTGGGGGTGTGTGTGTTACGGGTCCCGGGGAGGTGGCCACAATAACAAAAAGAAATAGGTCTTAAAACGTGATCCTCCGTGTCTGCTCTTGGGTCTGTAAAATAAAGAAAGAGTCTTAAAAAGACAGAACACAGGACCACTCGTGGCTTTCTCCAGATAGTACTCTTATTTTCTTTAACAAATTACTTCACAAACTTGGCAATAGGCAAATATAACAAATTACTTTACAAACTTGGCAATAGGCAAATATATATATACAGGACAAACTCTGACTATTAATTAACATCAGGAGACTTTTACATTCACACGGGGCAAAATGTACTTGTATGAAGTAAAACATTTTACCCGAGCTAATAGTCTTTCCCAAAGTTAAACTAGACTGGCGCGAAACCGCTACTGTGATGCGGCTCGCCTTTGATCTCCGGCGCTGGCCGCAGCTTAAACTTGTACAAAAACGTGTCAAAATGACACACCAACATCACAGTATTACTCGTCGCGAAACACAGAAGTAACACGGAGCTTAAGGCTCTTATTTATGGCATTTTTAACCAAATACTGACCTGTAAAATAAAGAGTCTTAGAAAGACAGAACACAGGACCACTCGTGTCTTTCTCCAGATAGTACTAAAGGGGGGGCCGGAAGCGCACCCTCATTGTTTACCTGGGGGGGGACGACCGCAGTGCCAAAGGTTCCGCTGCTTACTCTTAAATATTTATACAGGGCTACATATCAAATGTTAATATTACTGATCGTTCAAAACCTCAAAATATATTTAAATGCTCTTAAAATAAAAATAAAATGACAGTCTCTCTGAATTATTTCCAAATGTGGTGCACGATTTGGGTGTACCACACGCTCCCCAACAACAAAAGTGGCTCCTGACACTTAACAGTAACAAATCAAAATCTCAACACTAATAAAGTCTCTATTCAAAAGTCTCTGGAACGTCTTTCTTTTCAAGTGTCCTTAATCTTCAGGTATTATCCAAGATCTGGTCAGTTTAATAGCAAGGAATAGCATACTGACATGGCAAGTAGTTAGAGGTGAAAGGAGGAAGATAAAAAGGTTGAGGATAGAAAGAAGGGTAGCACATAAAAGGATATGGTGTTGACTGCTGAACACTGACAGTGTTCACCGACGGACGAGTCTGGAAGGCTGGCTGGCCCAGGGACGGATAGGTGAACACCATGTTGGGTCATCTCTGCCTGGTGGACTGCCTCAGACGTGGTGGCGACTCAGAACGGCGGTCTGGCTCTGGACTGGGCACCGGCTCAGGATCAGCTGCAGGTCCGGGACTAGGAGCAGGAACATCTTGGTGGAGATGAAGCACTTCCCTGTCGTCGTCTGGTTGAAGTTGGTCCACGTTTTGTTCGCTTTCCCTTTGTATTTCTTGTCCTTCTTCCATAATATTGTCTCTGTCTTGTTCAGATTGAATAGGGACTTGTACTTGTCTTTGCTGTGTTGTCCCCTGTCTTCTTTGTGACTCACATTGAACTTGGTCGACTGGACGTTGACTTTCTTGCAGGTGTCTGGGAACACGAAACCAATAGAGGGGTTAGTCTTCTTCTGAATCACTCGCTTCAGGACTGTTTGACTTTTCCAGTGTGTTTTGTCTTATATCGGTAGGTCTGTTGTTTCTCTTTTGTGACTTGGCAACTGGACTTTGAACGATGTCGACTGGTAAGTCGTTGACTTGGAGAAGCAAGTTTCTGTGCAGGGTACGGATGGGACGACCTCCTGTCTCTGGACTTACTTTGTTGACGGGGTTGTCTCCAACCTGCTCTCTCACGATGTAGACTGTTTGTTCCCAATAGGGCCTTAGCTTGCCAGGACCACCTCTTTCGCCCAGGTTCCGTACAAGCACTCTGTCTCCTACTTGCAGGACTACACCTTTGCATCGTTTGTCATAGTTTGTCTTTCCTTTGGAGCTTGACTGTTGACTGTTTGCACTTGCGATCCTGTACGCCTCTGTCATTTTCCCTTTCCATTTCTGAGCGTATCCATGTGCTGTTTCTGTGTCTTCTTCTGTCATGAGGCCAAAGAGAAGGTCTACTTGGAGACGAGGATGTCTGCCATACAACAGGAAGTATGGAGAAAAGCCAGTGGCCTCATGCTTAGTGCAGTTGTAAGCATGGATGGTGTGAGGCAAGTGTTCCTTCCAGTTTAGTTTCTCTTTCTCTCCCAATGTACGTAGCATCTGCAACAAGGTCCGATTCAGCCTTTCGACCGAGTTACATTGGGGGTGGTAGGGAGAAGTCCTTGAGTGGCCAACACCTGCTAGCTCTCTGAGGGACTTGAATAACTCGTTCTCAAATTCACGACCCTGATTGTGATGAAGCTTGGAGGGGTAGCCGAATCTTGGAATGAAATCATTGGGAGAGGCGGTCTGCTGCTGTCTTTGCGGCTTTGTTCTTGGTGGGGTAGGCTTGTGCAAACCTGGCGAAATGGTCAACTACCACCAAGATGTACTCAAACCCGCCTTTACAGGACTCTAGATGCAGGAAATCGATGCATACTAACTCGAGTGGGAAGTTGGATGTTATACTGCCCATCGGTGCTCTCTCATGCGTTGCTGGCTTTTTCTGTTTTATGCATGGGCACTTCCTGGTGACATACTCCTCGATCTCTTGCTTCATGAAAGGCCAGTAGAATCGCTCACGGGCTAAGCTCAAGACTTTCTCCACGCCGACATGGCCCATGTTGTTATGGAGATGGGTGAGAGCTACTTGTCTGTAGACAGCGGGCAGAACTAGCTGCTTGCGTTCTGTGGTCTTCCTATAGAGAAGGCCATTTTCAATGTGCATCCGACTCCACTCTCTCAACAGTCTTTTTGTGCTTATGTCAAGCTTGGCTTTGTCGTCTTCGGTTGGTGTCATGTCTTTTTCCTTCATCTCCATGACTTTCCCGATGGCTGGATCTGCTCTTTGTTCTTGGACTAGTTTATCGTGGTCGATGGAATGCAGTGGCTCCTTGAGGGGTGAACTTGGTGAAGCAAGGTTGAGGGCTGCAATCCATGCTACATCACCTTGCTTGGCTCTTCTGCTCCCTTCCCATACTGCACCGACGGCTTCCTCTGACAGTTCTCCTGTACACTCTTGCATGAAGGCTTCAATGTTGAGTGGACAACGGAATAGTACATCAGCGTCAATGTTTGTTTTTCCGGGGCGATATTTTATGTCAAAGTGGAAATCTGCGAGCTGTCCCACCCAACGATGTCCTACGGCAGGGGTGTCAAACTCATTCCATGGAGGGCCAAGACCCTACATGTTTTACTTCCACCCAGTGTCTTCAGCAGGTGTTTTCACTGATCAGCAATCAGTTGGAAGAAATTTGGTGAATCACCTGTTGAAGACACTGGGTGGAGGTAAAACCTGCAGGGTCTTGGCCCTCCATGGAATGAGTTTGACACCCCTGTCCTACGGCGTTGAGCTTGGCAGTGCTGAGGACATACGTCAAGGGGTTATTGTCCGTAAAAACTGTGAAACTTGGGGCATAGTAGAGATAGTCTCTGAACTTGTCGCAAACTGCCCACTTGAGGGCGAGAAACTCAAGTTTTCCGCTGTGCAAGTGGTAGTTTTGTTCGGCAGGTGTTAGTGTGCGTGACCCATACCCAATCACTCTCATCTTATTGTCTTGGCTTTGATAAAGGACCGCGCCAAGGCCTTTCTGGGATGCGTCCGTGTGGAGTACGAAGGGCCGGGTGAAGTCAGGATACGCTAACACAGGTGGCTGGGTCAACATGTCAATCAAGCGCTCAAGGGTCTCTTGGTGTTCCTTGTCCCATTTCACTGGAGCTCGGGAAGACTGCTGTGGGTACTTTGCTCTGCCTTTGGATGGTTTGGACGGCAGTGTGTCAGACTTTACCTGGAGCAAGTCGTACAGGGGTTTGGCAATGCGCGAGAAGTCTTGCACATACGTCCAATAATAGCTCAGGAACCCCAAAAGTTGTCTGACTTCTCCAACTATTTGTGGCCTTCTGTGTTTGAGTGCCTGCACAGCTTCGATATCCTTGGGGTCCACCCTCACTCCATCTTCTGACACCAGGCGACCGACATACCGAACCTCTTTGCGGAACAACTCACACTTCTCAGGCTTCAGCTTCACCCCATGGCGTTGCAAAGCTTGGAGAACTTTCCTCAGCACTTGGACATGTTCATCAAACGACTTGGAAAAACAGAGCACATCATCAAGGTAGGGTATGCAGCACTCATCACGGAGCGTGTCCAGCATTTCTTCCATGCTCCGCTGGAAGGCTGCGGGTGCATTGGACAGCCCGAAGGGTATTCTCAACCATTCGTAGAGACCCCATGGGGTGGTGAATGCAGTCAGGTACCTTGAGCCC
Organism: Pholidichthys leucotaenia; assembly: GCA_020510985.1. Lineage (NCBI taxonomy): Eukaryota > Metazoa > Chordata > Actinopteri > Cichliformes > Pholidichthyidae > Pholidichthys > Pholidichthys leucotaenia. The sequence continues at coordinate 8,206,723 of CM035842.1, forward strand.
TCTGCGATGAAACCTTGATGGTAAGCTTTACCCTGGTCCAGGATCGAGAACAAGCTGTAACCACCGAGGGAGTCTGTGAGGTCCTGGATCCGGAGAAGCGGGTGTCTGTCGGGCACCGTTTTGTTGTTTAGGAGGTGGTAATCAATACACAGACGTAAAGATCCGTCCTTCTTCCTGACACAGATAACTGGGGCTGCGTAGGGTGACTGAGACTTTACGATCCATCCCTTCACTATCAGTTCCTGAATGTACTCTTTTACTTCCCTATACAGGGGCTTGGGGATGGAGGCGTAAGCTCTCTGAACTGGCATGTCATCTTTGAGTCTGATTTCCATTTGCAAAGAAGGGATACAGCCAATATCAGTGCTATCGCGAGAGAATGCCTCACACTCTTCCATCAGAACCTTTTCGACTGACTTTTGCTGATCTGGGCTTAGATGACTGAGATCGACTGGTGGCAATCAAGGCTCGGCAGGAGAGTCACCTTGGGCGGTCTTACTTAGTACCTCTGCTGTAGTTGCTGATGTCAGTATGGACTGGGTTTCTGGTGGCTCTAGTGTATCAGTTTCAATGACTTTGGCGACATGTTCGATGGTGCCTAGGGCTGTTCTTTTCTGCAGGATTACTTCATGTTTGGAATGGTTGGAGATGGGGATCTTTACAAAAGGTCTTTGGGAATTGTTAATCTCCAAAAGTCCTTCTCCCACACTCAAATTTCTCAAAGCAATGTTCTCTTCAGCAGGTTCGTAAAGTACAAGAGGGTCAGAGATGTCAAAGTTCTGGGGCACCCTGCAACATATTTGTACTGCTTTGCCGGCTGGGATAATCATGTTGTCTTTACCGACTCTTGAGTGTAACAGGATCACAGTCTGTTCTTTGCGGCACTTCAATGAAGTTTACCATGGCCACTACCTGGTCTTCGTCCATTCCAAAAGCTCTGCGCAGTAGACTATACAGTACTGTACTGGCTTCTTCATCTGTCTCTTGGCCTTGTATAATCGCTCCCAGCACATTAGCTCCAGCTAGTGGTTGGTTCAGTGACAGCTTACTGACTAGGAATGGCGCTTGTGCAGTGAGATTGGGATCTTCGTGACCCGCTAAAGTGACTGTAAGCTCGACCCACCCGTCATATGGAACTGCTTGGCCATTAACTGCATAAACCTCAAGCTCGTCGTTCAGCAGATCTTGGAGTGGTCTTACACAGTGTTGGGTATGTACCTTTTGACCCATTGCCTGTCAACTATGCTCACTTGTGAGCCAGAGTCAAACAGCACTGTTACAGGATAACCACCAATTAGACATTTCAGCAGACTTTTCTTACCGACAAGGGGAGCTTGGCATTTGGTGGCACTCTGACAGGAGGGAATCTGACCTTTCCTTCTGTTGCATTTGACCTGCTTTCTCAGCTGCTTGCTCTGGTGCTTGGGGCGCGGAGTTGAAGCTTCGGCAGAGGAGGAGTTTACTGGCTGGGACTTTGACTCTGTACCGATCTCTGGCTGTCCCTTGACAGAGACCGATTCCCGTTTCCCTGATTCTTGGGTCGCTTCAGACATCCAACTGCTCTGTGTCCCAACTCACCGCATACAAAGCAATGACTGCACTCCTGTAAGCTTTGTTCAGTACATTTCGGACAGAGATAGGTTTTCTTTTGGTTGGCTGGAGGCTGAGAACGCTGAGGGGAGGAGTTTACAGCTTTCTGTTCCATGAAAGTTGCCACCATCTTGGTTAGAGTCTCAACTTGTGCAGCAAGTTGTTTGATTGTCTGTGAAGCTTGTTGGTCTTTGGCTGTCGTGTCCTTTGTTGCAATCACAGCGCTTTGTGCTGACTCCTGACGAGGGGTTTGCCCTAATCTTCGCTGGTGCTCATTTTCATCACTGATTATCTTTGTGACCTCACTAAGAATCTCTTCATCTGTTACATTGTTGTTTGATGTAAGAGGTCTTAGTCGTTGCCGCAGGTCTGCATACTTCACTCCCAGGCCTTGATAGACTGTGTGCAGAAACACTTCATGGATTGTCCTTGGGTCATACGAGATGTCTGCATTGGCTTGTTTTGACTGAAAGATAAGTTTCTGTTTGCGTCCAATCATGCGATACAGGAATTGCTGAGGGGACTCCTGCTCAGTTTGTCGGGCGCACATTAACTCCTGGAACATCTCTGTTGTTGCCTTTTCTCCAAGGTGGGATCGGAGAAAGCCCTGAAGTTCAGAAAGAGCCAGTTCATCTTTGAGCATGAGCATGTCCCTGAACGTACCAGGCTTTACAATTCTCAGTACCCCCCTAACGATCTCTGCTTCAGAAAATCCTTCTTTTAATCCTTCATTGATCTGTCTCATGAGACTGTTATAACTGATTTCAGAGCTGTTGTCTCCAATTTGTCCTCCAAAAACCTTGAATTCTCTCCGAGGCAGGTAGGAAAGGTCTTTGAGAGTGACATGTCTTTCTGGACTACGTTGTTCCCTTGGCTGCGGTTGTGAGTGGCTCTGACGACTGGGCGCTGCAGGTGGTTGGAGTGTCACAACTTCGCACAGTCTTAGTCTTTCACCCAGTGTCTCATATGCTTTCCTCAGTTCCTCTACAGACTCTGCGTTTGCGTTCACACTAACTTGAATGCCTGGTGGAACAGCAGATGGTGATGGTGGATCTGGCAACATATTAGATGGATGAGGACTTGACTTGGTTGGTGTTGCAGCCTGATCAGCTGGATGCGTGGTGGAGCCACTCGTTTGTATCACTTCAGTTAGCAGATCATCCAACATTAGCAACTGACTCATTCCCTCATCTTCAAGTTTCAGCAGAGCTGGGGACCGTAAATAGGAATCGACATAGTCCATACAGCTCTCATTATTGTCTTCACTGAACTGTGTGTCTTTGTCTCCAGCTGCAAGGCTCTTTGTTAGCCCGAAAAGATCCTTACTTGAGAGGGCAAACAAGCATCCTCTGATGCTCCATATCAGTTCTTTTCGTGCTGTCGACATGGTACTTTAGCTATCTGTAGTTCGAGTGTTGTATTGTCTGTACAGTGACTAGGCTGCGTTTTACCTTCTTGACAGCAGTGCAGTTCCACTTTTGGTTGAAGATCCTTTCTTTCTCTTTGATCTTCCTCCTTGGACACCCACTGACTGACGTGTCTGATGTAGCAGCTTGGCAACCGTTGTCTCGTAGTTCTGGTATCACTGGATCTTCCCTCGATGACTGAAGAGGAGAGATCCCGGACGAGCCCCCACAGTTTGTTACGGGTCCCGGGGAGGTGGCCACAATAACGAAAAGAAATAGGTCTTAAAACGTGATCCTCCGTGTCTGCTCTTGGGTCTGTAAAATAAAGAAAGAGTCTTAGAAAGACAGAACACAGGACCACTCGTGGCTTTCTCCAGATAGTACTCTTATTTTCTTTAACAAATTACTTCACAAACTTGGCAATAGGCAAATATAACAAATTACTTTACAAACTTGGCAATAGGCAAATATATATATACAGGACAAACTCTAACTATTAATTAACATCAGGAGACTTTTACATTCACATGGGGCAAAATGTACTTGTATAAAGTAAAACATTTTACGCGAGCTAATAGTCTTTCCCAAAGTTAAACTAGACTGGCGCGAAACCGCTACCGCGATGCGGCTCGCCTTTGATCTCCGGCGCTGGCCGCAGCTTAAACTTGTACAAAAACGTATCAAAATGACACACCAACATCACAGTATTACTCGTCGCGAAACACAGAAGTAACACGGAGCTTAAGGCTCTTATTTATGGCATTTTTAACCAAATACTGACCTGTAAAATAAAGAAAGAGTCTTAGAAAGAGAACACAGGACCACTCGTGTCTTTCTCCAGATAGTACTAAAGGGGGGGCCGGAAGCGCACCCTCATTGTTTACCTGGGGGGGGACGACCGCAGTGCCAAAGGTTCCGCTGCTTACTCTTAAATATTTATACAGGGCTACATATCAAATGTTAATATTACTGATCGTTCACAACCTCAAAATATATTTAAATGCTCTTAAAATAAAAATAAAATGACAGTCTCTCTGAATTATTTCCAAATGTGGTGCACGATTTGGGTGTACCACATGTGCGTATTTATAAACCACTTGTGGTGTGGAGATGTGCAAACCGTCTACAAGCACTGCTCACCCGACGTGGAGTTTTTACTGCTGAAATGCCGTCACTATATCTACCGAGGGAATTTAGCGCTGTGTTTTTGGCCGCTGTATACATTTGTCCACAGAGTAACTACACAGTAGCGCTAAACAAACTCCATGACGTCATCAGCACAGTAGAGACAAAACATCCTGATGCTGTTTTTATTGTTGCTGGCAACTTTAACCAGTGCAATTTACGGACTGTACTCCCCAAATATTAACAGCATGTGGACATTCCCACCCAGGATGAAAGCACATTGGATCATGTTTACTCCAACATAGGTGGCGCCTACAGAGCGGCACCCTGCCCTCACTTTGGACAATCAGATCACATCTCACTGTTTATGTACCCAGCCTACAGACAAAAGCTGAAACAAACAAACCCTGTTATTAAGCAAATTAAGTGCTGGACCCCAGAGACTGAGAGCACCCTACAGGACTGTTTTGCCTGCACAGACTGGGATGTGTTTAAAGCTGCAGCCACCCAAGAGGACTCTTCTGTAAACATACAGGATTATGCTGAATACGTGACTGGGCACATCAGCATGTGTGTTGATACCATCGTACCCACCATACAGGTCAGGAAGTTCCCCAACCAGAAGCCCTGGATCAACTGTCAGGTACATCAGATGCTGCGTGCTCACTCTGGTGCATTTAAATCAGGCTGTGAGGTTGAGTACAAAGCTGCAAAGTATGGAGTGAGAAAGGCTATAACAACAGCCAAGAGGCAGTACAGAGAAAAGCTGGACAGCCTCTATTCCACTTCTGATCTGGGGCACATGTGGTAAGACCTGCAACACATCACAGACTACAAGAGGACCAACAGCAGGACCACTAGCTCTACAGACAGCCTGCTGGATGATCTCAACATCTTTTACACACGTTTTGAGACCACCAGCCACAGCACAGAGAAGACACACACACACACTCGTGCACCCCCTCCTCCCCTCCTCCACTAAACGTCTCACCAGGCCAGGTAAACAAAGCACTGAGGAAAAGCAACCCTCACAAGGCAGCAGGACCAGACAGCATACCTGAGCGGGCCTCAGAGCATGTGCTGCTGAGCTGACCGATGTTCTCTCAGCAATCTTCAACCTCTTCCTCAACCAGAACATAGTGCCCTACTGCTTCAAAATGACAACCATCATCCCCCTTCCCAAAAGGAGCCCACCGACCTGTCTGAATGATTACAGACCGGTAGCACTCACTCCAGTCATCATGAAGTGCTTCGAGAGAGTGTTGCTGCCCCTCATTCAGGACAGTATACCGGGCACCCTGGACCCCCTGCAGTATGCCTACCGGCCCAACAGGTCCACCTCAGATGCCATCGCTGCAGCACTCCATCATTCTGTCTCCCACCTGGAAGATAAAAACTCCTACATTAGGATGCTTTTTGTTGACTACAGCTCCACCTTCAGCACGGTCATCCCCCACAAATTCACCGACAAACTATCTTCACTTGGCCCCACCCTCTGTGACTGGCAACTGGACTTTCTAACTGGCAGGCCCCAGTCTGTCAGGATGGGTAACAGGACCTCAGCCAGCATCATCACAAACACAGGTGTCCCACAGGGTTGTGTTCTCAGCCCCATCCTCTACAGCCTCTTCACCCATGACTGTGTTGCCTCCCAAAAGGACAATATCATCCTAAAGTTTGTGGATGACACAGCAGTGATAGGACGCATCACTGGTGATGACGAAGCATCCTACAGGAGAGAGGTGGCCAACCTGGTGTCATGGTGTGAGGACAGCAACCTCACCCTCAACACGGACAAGACAAAGGAGATGATAGTGGACATGAGGAAAAGGGAGAGGAGACCCCACCAGCAGCTGTTTTTCCGGAAGCTTGAGGTGGAGAGGGTGAGCAGCTTTAAATACCTGGGCATCCACATCAGCGAGGACGTTAAGTGGACACAACACCACAGACCTGGTTAAGAGAGCTCAACAGTGACTGTACTTTCGGAGGAGGCTGAAGAAGTTTGGCATGTCCTCCATTATCCTCAACAATTTCTACAGCTGCATCATCAAGAGCATCCTGACCAACTCCATCACTGCGTGGTACAGCAGCACCACTGCCCTGGACAGCAAACGCCTGCAGAGAGTGGTGAAGACAGTGGAGAAGATCATCAGCACTCCACTCCCCTCTCTGCAGAGCATCTACCACCGTAGAGTCCAAAGGAGAGCTGATGCCATCCTCCGGGATCCCACCCACCCCCAGCACAGACTGTTCACACCTCTACCCTCAGACCGGAGGTAGAGAAGTGTGAAATGCAGGACAACCAGACTGAAGAACTCCTTCTTTCCCACTGTCATCAGGCTCCTGAACAGATAACAACTCCCAAATCTCCGTAACACAGCTTTGCATATAGGAACTCACACACCGGCTGCTAAATTTGCACACTGATCACCTGTACAGTAGATATAGTATCACCCGTCTGATGTCCATATCATCTCTGCTGCTAATTATCATCTCTGCTGCTACTTATTATGCACAGTCTACTGGTACAACCGTTACAGAAATTAGCACTGGGTGCTAATTTGTAATTGTAATTTGTAATTATACACTGCACACTGCACAATGCTCATTTGCACACTGTACATAGGTTCATGCCATCTCAGGTTCACATCATATCTGATATCAATATACCACGATCACTTTAGTCATCCAGTGAATTTTCAATTTTTCAATTTCATTCCTCTTATCTGACTGCTCTAGCTGCTTTAACTGTCTAAACTGATTAGTGTGTGTTATTAGTACTCATTAATTTTAGTATTTAGTATCAAGGTGTGCTTAAGGAGTCCTAACTGCCTAACTGAGTGTTGGTGTGTGTGTTATTAGCATCTATTAGTATTAGGATTGAGTTACTGTGTTAGTGTGTCATGACCTTGTTAGAATTGTTGTTTCTGTACCTATTACCTTGACATTCGTTTGGAGAGCAAAGTAAGAATTTCATTGTTCAGGAAATGTAACATTTCTTAACTGTGCACATGATAATAAAGCCTTTGAATCTTGAATCTTGAATATGTTAAAAAAAAAAAAACACACACACACGGGCTTAAACAGGGTGTCCTTATTTTTTCACATGACATGTACCTGACATAATGCATGGCTCAGGAGACACACATGCAGGCTCAGAGTAGCTCAAATAGCTTTATTAACAACAAGGGTGTATGAATGTGTGTCTGCGAGATGTAAATGTATTGGTGGTGGCGTCTGCTTCAGGCACGGAGGCAGGAGACCGTACAGCCGGACAACCCTATGGGAAAAGCACAGGGAGAAGGGTGACGGGCACACACCAACACAGAAGATGTAAAAGTTGAGATGAGCTTACTTGGAGTGAGCAGGTGGCTGGCACAGCAAGGACGAGGTCCGGTAGACAGCAACCTGGAGAGCCCGGTGCAGCAGCGAGGGAATGGAGACGGAGAGGAATGGTCCGCCACCGGGAAATCCACCTGTGCACAGGGGAGCAGACTTGGAGAGGGAAAAAGGTAAGGGCTTCTTACCGCGATGTTTGCTGAAGTGTTGAGGTTACTCACAGCAATCCAAGGAGTGAAGTCTGACGGCTTCAGGCCGAAGCCCAGGGCGAGGCGGCTTAAATCCCTCGCCGCAGATGATGTGCAGGTGTGCGTGCAGCTGGCGCCGCAGATGAGCGGCGAGGCGTGACAGTACTCCCCCCTCTAGCAGCGCCTCCTGGCGATGGTTTCTCCGGGTGCGCTCGGTGGAACTCAGTAATGAGGGATGGGTCCAACACAAACGACGAGGGTACCCACTGCCCATGTTCAGGCCCATAACCCTCCCAGTCCACCAAGTACTGCAACCCACGACCCCGGCACCGGGAGTCCAGGATGGAGGAGACAGGCCAGGCCGGATGGCCATCAATCATCCGGGGCGCGGGTTGCACAGCAGGAGGAGGGCAAAGGGGGTCGGAGACTGCCAGCTTCACCTTGGATACGTGGAAGGTGGGATGGATGCGGAGGGAGGGGGGAATAGCTACACGCACAGCCACCGGGTTGATAATCCTGGTGATGGGGTATGGGCCCATAAAACGCTGTGCCAGCTTCCTCCTCTCGCCCTTTAAAATTACGTCCTGGGTCGACACATAGACACGCTGACCAGGTCTTCTGTGCCGGTCCGCCACGGCTCTGTTGCGCTCCGCTGTGCGTAAAAGCGCATTGCACGCTGACGCCCAGATGGAGCGGAACTGCCTGAGATGCGCCCAAACTGAGGGAACAGTTACCTCACTCTCCTGCGCTGGGAACAGCGGGGGGTCGTAGCCCAGGGACGCCTTAAAGGGGGACATCCCTGTAGCAGAAGAGCGAGCGGTGTTGTGGGCGTATTCAACCCAGGCGAGATGGTTACTCCAGGACGTAGGTTTGGACGCAGTGATGCAGCGGAGCGCAGCCTCCAGCTCCTGGTTGGTCCGCTCACACTGCCCGTTGGTTTGGGGGTGATGGCCGGAGGAGAGGCTCACCTTGGCTCCCAGGACGTTGCAGAATGACCTCCAAACCTCTGAGGAAAATTGGGGCCCCCGGTCCGAGACCACGTCCACCGGAATCCCGTGCAGCCTGACCACGTGCTGGATTAGGAGGTCCGCCGTCTCCAGGGCGGATGGAAGACCCCGTAGTGGGACGAAGTGCGCCGCCTTGGAGAAGCGGTCTACGATGGTCAGGACGGTGTTGAAGGTGTTTGAGACTGGGAGTCCGGTGACGAAATCCAGGGCGATATGCGACCAGGGCCTGCCAGGGACGGGCAGAGGCTGGAGCAAACCCGCTGGAGGGGCATTACCTGACTTGCTGGTGGCACATACTGGGCAGGCCCGGGCGTAGCGGGCAGCGTCCTTCCGCAGGCCCGGCCACCAGAAGGACCGTTGAAGGAGGTCGATCATCCGGGAGGAACCAGGGTGGCAGGTGAGCTTGGATGTATGTAACCAGTGGATGACCTCCCCCCGAACCGTGGATGGCACGAACAGCCTCCCCTCCGGTCCGCCGCCAGGGTCAGGTTCCACTTCCTGCGCCTTCCGGATCTTGCTTTCTATGTCCCAGGTGACGGCTCCCACGACGCACGACCTGGGTAGGATGGTGTGGACCGTGTCCTCAGACTCCTCAGGGGCAAATTGCCTAGAGAGGGCATCGGGCAGGCCGTTCTTGGAGCCAGGCCTGAAGGTGATGTTAAAGCGGAACCTGGCAAAGAACAAGGACCAGCGCGCCTGGCGGGCGTTCAGACGCTTGGCAGATCTCAGGTACTCCAAGTTCTTGTGGTCAGTCAGGACCACGAATGGCAGGTCCGCCCCCTCTAGCCAGTGACGCCACTCCTGCAGCGCGAGCTTGATGGCGAGGAGCTCTCTGTCCCCCACGTTGTAATTCCGTTCTGCCGGGGACAAGTGCCGAGAGAAGAAGGCGCAGGGCCGTTTGACTCCATCACCTGGCGACCGCTGGGATAGAGCCGCCCCCACTCCTGTGTCCGAAGCGTCCACCTCCACGATGCACTGCAGCGCTGGGTTGACTTGGCTAAGGACCCGGGAGGAGGAGAACTCCACCTTCAGCGCCTGAAAAGCAGCCGCGGCCTCTTCGGTCCACCGGAACGGGACCTTAGGGGACGTGAGGCGGGTCAGCGGGCCGACGATGGTGCCAAAATTTGGGACGAAGCGGCGGTAGAATTTTGCAAACCCGATGAATTGTTGCACCTGTTTTCTCGATGCAGGTGTAGGCCATTCCACCACCGCCTTCACCTTCACTGGGTCCGGAAGCACCTGGTCGTGGGAGATGATGAACCCGAGGAAGGATGTTGTCTTAAGATAAGATAAGATAAGATAAGCCTTTATTAGTCCCACAACGGGGAAATTCCAGGATTGCAACAGCACAGGGATAGCAACACTCAGAGCAACAATCAGAAGGCAAGAAAAAAACAAGCAAGCAAGAGCAGCTAATATACATATGTACGTATTACTATAAAATATATATATATACACACACACACAGACACACAGTGCAGAGCATTGTAGCTGGATGGAATAAATATATGAATATATGAACACACAGTGCAGAGCATTGTAGCTAGATGGAATAAATATGTAAATATATAAACACCCACAGTACGGAGCATTGCAGCTAGGTGGAATAAATATGCAAGTATATAAACACACACAGTGCGGAGCAATGTAGCTAGATGGAATAATATGTAGATATATAAATATATAAACACACCCAGTGCTGAGCATTGTAGCTAGATGGAATAAATATGTAAATATATAAACACACACAGTGCAGAGCATTGTTGCTAGATGGAATGAAACAGCATAACCGTCTACTTAGTTATCCTACATGGTATGATTATGTGCCCATACATATTCTCACCCTCCATAGCGACCGGTATGTTCCTAGTTGTATGCCGGAGGGGACCATTGTGTAAGTCTATTGCATCTTTTGCATTCAAAAAACTATTAGTTTGTTACGTCTTTTTGCTATCTCTGCGAGCAGCCCTGCTTAGGTTGTACAGTCTGACAGCCGTTGGTAGGAAGGACCAACGAAACCTCTCGGTTGTGCACCTGGGATGATGTAGTCTGCTGCTAAATGCGTAGAATTCGCATTTTTCGGCCTTCACATACAACCGGTTCTCCAGCAGTCTTTGGAGGACCCGCCTCACATGGACCCGGTGCTCGTCCCTGGATTTGAAGAAGATGAGGATGTCATCCAGGTAGACGAACACAAAAAGGCCAATGAAATCCCGGAGGACGTCATTAATTAGGCGCTGAAAGACGGCTGGAGCGTTGGTCAACCCGAACAGCATCACCAGGTACTCGAAGTGGCCGTTCGGGGTAAGGAAGGCTGTCTTCCACTCATCTCCCTCCCGGATCCGGACGAGGTGGTATGCGCTGCGTAGATCCAGCTTGGTGAACCAAGTCGCCCCCTGGAGGGAGTGGAAGGCGGTGTCCATGAGGGGCAGGGTGTAGCGATCCTTCTCCGTGATATCGTTTAGGGCGCGATAGTCGATGCAAGGACGGAGGGAACCGTCCTTCTTGCCCACGAAGAAGAATCCTGCCCCCAATGGTGATGACGAGGGACGGATAATTCCGGCACTCAGCGATTCCTTGAGATAGGCATTCATGGTCTCCTTCTCCGGCGCCGACAGGCTGTAGAGTCGCCCAGAGGGTAAGGGTGCCCCCTGGCGGATGTTTATTGCACAGTCGTAGGGTCTGTGTGGAGGAAGAGACATCGCCTTGGACATGCTGAATACCATACCCAGGTCGTGAAATTCCGATGGCACCAGGGACAAGTCTGGGGGCGCAGCGTCCGTAGGTGTTGGGGAAGAGGACGGAGAGCAGGCAGCGGACTGTAAGCAGGTGCTCATACAGAATGTGCTCCATGCCGACACCCTGGCGGACTTCCAATCCAAGACGGGGTTGTGGAGGCGTAGCCAGGGGTATCCCAGGATGACGTGCGACACAGAGTTGGGGAGGACGTAGAGGGTTATTTCCTCCCGGTGGTTCCCAGAGATGATAACAGGAACAGGGACGGTCTGATGTGTTACTCTCCCCAGGAAGACATGGGAGAGGTTGACCAGGGAGAGAGGAGTTCTTAGTGCTTGGCAGCGGATGCCCAATCGGGTTGCCAGGCTTTGTGAAATAAAACTGCCCTCCGCGCCCGAATCCACCAGTGTGTGAGTGAGATGCCCAGTGGAGTTGTGGCAAAATCGGACGGGCAGCTTCAATTGGGTGAGGGGACTTAACCGATTGATGTCCGCAAGGCCCCCTACAGTGACTCGCGGACCCCGCCGTTTGGCTTCTGAAGGCAAAGCTCCACCGTGTGTTGACTATCTCCACAATACATGCAGAGATTCAACTCACGGCGGTGTTGTCTCTCCGCAGGGGGGAGCTTTGCCCAGCCCGTCACCATCGGCTCCGACTCCTCGGGGCGCGATGGTGGCGGCGTCGCCAGGGGGCGAGCTTGGAACTGGCGCGACGAGGCTCCACGAGGGCGAGAAGAAGACAACTTCCGCCCCGAGGAGCGCTCGCGCAGCCTGTTATCCAAACTGATAGCTAGAGATGTTAGCTCCGCTAGAGTCTCCGGGATGTCCCGCCCAGCCAGTTCATCCTTCAGATCATCATTGAGACTGCGGAGGAAAAGCCCGCAGAATGAACATTCATCCCAGCCCACTTCCTCCGCCGCTACCCGGAAGTCGATCGCATAGTCCGCTGCCGACCGGCTTCCCTGCTGGAGGCTGAGAAACCGATCAACCTGGACTGTCTCGGTACGAGAATGATCAAAGACTTCCAGGAATTGTCTCACGAATTGGTCATAGGTTAGGGTGGCGTAACTGGGCCTCGCCATTACGGCGTAAGCCCAAGTTAATGCTCGCCCCTCTAGGAGATTCCCAATATAGCCAATTCGGCTGTGATCTGAAGGAAAGTCTCCGGGCACACGGTGGAACACGGACTCACACTGCATTATGAACCCCCGCGCACCGCTGAGCTTACCACTAAAGCGGGCGGGGGTCGGAATGGGCGTGAGCCGAGCCGGTGTTACCGGAGCCGGCTGGACGGCCGCTGGAGTAGCAGGAGCCGCGCCACCCTGACGAGCCGGGGGGAACGGCTGTTGGGGGTCCAAGCGGTCCAATCGGTTAGTAATAATTATCAATTGGTTAAAAATCACCTGTTGCTGGTGAGCTATTTGGTCCACTCGAGCCTCGAGAGTGGTAAGTCGGCGTGTGAGCCCGCCGTCTGCCGAGCCGCTCTGCTGAAGCCGTACTGACATAATGCACGGCTCAGGAGACACACACGCAGGCTCAGAGTAGCTCAAATAGCTTTATTAACAACAAGGGTGTATGAATGTGTGTCTGCGAGATGTAAATGTATTGGTGGTGGCGTCTGCTTCGGGCACGGAGGCAGGAGACCGTACAGCCGGACAACCCTATGGGAAAAGCACAGGGAGAAGGGTGACGGGCACACACCAACACAGAAGATGTAAAAGTTGAGATGAGCTTACTTGGAGTGAGCAGGTGGCTGGCACAGCAAGGACGAGGTCCAGTAGACAGCAACCTGGAGAGCCCGGTGCAGCAGCGAGGGAATGGAGACGGAGAGGAATGGTCTGCCACCGGGAAATCCACCTGTGCACAGGGGAGCAGACTTGGAGAGGGAAAAAGGTAAGGGCTTCTTACCGCGATGTTTGCTGAAGTGTTGAGGTTACTCACAGCAATCCAAGGAGTGAAGTCTGACGGCTTCAGGCCGAAGCCCAGGGCGAGGCGGCTTAAATCCCTCACCGCTGATGATGTGCAGGTGTGCGTGCAGCTGGCGCCGCAGATCAGCGACGAGGCGTGACAGTACCTTTCTTTGTGCAGAAGCCTTTTTGCCAAATGTGAAGCTGGGGATAGATCTGGCCGTGGGTGGTCTTTCACGGAGTGGAACTCCCGGACCACATGGCGGACTACAAGTCAAAAACCTTTAAAACAACTCAACACACTGCAGTCTGAATCTCACCCCACCTGAGCCAAGTGCTTTGTGTTGCATTTCACATAGACAATGAATAGGAAGCAGAAAAAAGCCAAAAGGAGCTAATGCAATGACATGGCGCTTGTTGTCCATCCATCTGCATTTCACAGGAATTGCTACTAGACAACTGCCCCCATGGTCACCATACTGACATGCAAAGATCCTCGGGTGGGTCTGCATCCAGGTTGTGCTCAAGTTTAATGTTCAAGTCAAGGGTCAGGAGATCTGCGCACTTCTGTGGTTTCATGAAAACTGCAAGACCTCCTGGGGAATTCCCTCGACGCTGACCAAAGTCATGCTGATGATCCTCACATTAGTCTGCAACCAGGTGAAGTTCAATGTCAAGGTCACTGTCAAAGGTCAGGAGATCTGAGCATTTATGATTTCATGAAAATTGTTACTCCATTGTTCAGCAAACTCACACACAGTGAGCCTCAGGATGGTCTGCATCTAGACTGTGGTCGCAGTCAAGGTAAAAGGAGATCTGAGCACTCTCAGGGTAGTTTCATCAGGACAGAATGAGCTACTCCATCATTGGTCTGGTTAATAAAGTACCATTCTTTGAATTGATACAGTATCACCAACACAAAGTATCACCATATTACGATGTATTAATTTTTATGAACAATAATATTTTGCTATTTTTGTCAGATTATCAGATTTCTTTTTTTTAACTTTGGAAGATTTGGGGGACTTTGTGTACAGATGTGCACAATTTGAAAAAGAGACTGAGTTTGATGGACTAAAATATAAGTTTATTTACAGTGTGAACTTCTTTTGACTCTAGCTCACTTTGAAACACACTAAGTAGTGGCCAAATGGTTAGGGATGTGGACTGGTGACCGGAGGGTTGCTGGTTCAATCCCTGAACCAGCAGGATCAGATCTGGTTGGGACAGAAAACACCCACCCTTCTTAATCCCACTGTGGTGTCCTTGATCAATGCCCTTAACCCCAAAGTCAAAAGCTGCCTACCAGGCAGCTGAGTGTGAAGAGATTGGACTCAGGCACAGGCAGGAATATGGTGCAAGGATGGTGATTTATTGAACAAATCAAAACAGCACATGGGCTAAAAACAAAACTAAAACTCAAAGTCAAGGCTACTTCCAAACTCTGGGATCATTGCATGTACATAAGGTGAAATAAATGATGATGACCCAACACAGAGCACAATCCAAGACTAACAAATATAGGGGACAGAACAGTTACTAAGATGCAAGAGAGCTGGAAGAACAATCAGGGCTGAAGAGTTACACAAGACAGAAAGGGTCTATGGGTATGGAAACTTAGGGGACTGAGAACAAAAGGTAAACAAGTACACACACAAACCGGGACTTAGACAGGGGACGATGGATAAACGACAAAAACCAAGGCAAGGGAAATGCCAAGGCAATAATTTTAACACTAGTGACAAACAGGGGATGACATGACAAACTAAGGACTGGGGGAAAACAGAGAAGACAATAAATGCAAATAATAATAAACAATAACCGAAAACCAGAATGAACATAAAGCGTGGGCATGGTCCCAGACCATGCCCAGAACATGACACCCAACTGCTCCAGTGGAGTTGCTCAGTGGCTACAGGTCAGTCTGTGGTTGAACTGGGCAACTTCAAGATGTGAATGCATATCTGCGTGAGGGTAAACAGGACATCCTTGAAAAAGTGAGAGAGGTTCCCTCTCAGTGGACCTTCCCTGTATAAATAAAGGTTAAAGACACAGTCCAGCGTCTCTAAAACCACCAAATACACCAACAAAAACAAATGTGTATTGCCCAAAATAGAATATTGTGGCTTTTTATACACAAAAAAAACCAAAAAAACTTCCATTGCCTTAGAATTGCTTGGGAAGAGCTTTTACATCTTCCACCTACTTAAGTATGTGCAGATCTGTGAATATTCTAATTAGCTCCACCCATACTCCTGCCCACCAGTAGCTGGAAGAAGAGGACTTTGAGCCAGGGCTCAGAGAAGGCAACCCAACTTGAGGAAGGATCGTTCTTGGTGGAGCGGAAAGTTGCTGTCCAGCTCCATGTGGAGGCTGGACGGCTCCCCGCCAGTCTCTGGTTGCCCACTTGCCAAGGATATCCCAGCAAGTGCTGCAGCGCCCCATCCGCTGGTGACTGAGAGCAGCTCGCCGAGATTAGCAGCGTAGTGCCCCATCCGCCAGCAAAGTGAGCTGAGAGCAGCTTGCCAATACTGCAGTCTCGCTAAAATCAGCTCACTAGGGGCTCACAGTCAGATGCCGGGAAAGCAGCATCCGCGGTGGCCTCGGACGGAGGCATCCCACAGTGGACCCAGGCTAGGGCACAGCACCCACGATGACCCAGATGGAGGGGGAGCAGCACCCATGCAGACCATGACCGGAGGGGGAGCAGACCCAAGGAGACCTCAATCAGAGGGGGAGCAGCACCCATGGAGACTTCGAGGGGGGGCAGAACCCACAGAGACCTCGACTGGAGGGGGAGCAGCACCCACAGAGACCTCTACTAGGGGGGTGGGGGGGCAGCATCCATGGAGGCCTTGACCAGAGGAGGAGCAGCACCCATGAAGGCCCCGAGCTGGGGCGTAGGACCCATGGAGGCCTCGGACGGAGGCATCGCAATACCCACGGTGGCCTCTGGCAGGTAGGTAGGACCCCAGGAGACCTCAGGAGAAAAGACAGGAAAAGCACAGACACACACTGGATCTGAGTCACTGGCAGCTGTGGAGCCTGGCGGGGAAAGCTCAAGTGCGGCTGACGGCAGCACCCAGTTCCCCCAGCCAAGAGCCAGGCAAGATTTTTCTAGGTTAATCAAGGAACCTTGTCTGAGCTCGAGCTCCACCACCATCCAGGACTCCAATGACACTGCAACAACCCTGGACTCTGGCTGGAAGGTTGACAGGACCACCGCTGGAACAGCTGGCGCACCTCTGGATATATCAACTGCAGCAAGATACCCTCCAACCACTGATGCCTCCTCCCATGCTGCCGGGCTAGGGATACTCCACTACCGGCTCATGCTCCGGAGCATAGGTGGTGCTCTCCTCCCATCCTGGGCGTGACTGCAGGACTGCAACAGGATTCTCCTCCACAAACGACGGACCCTCCGGGGAATACAGGAAGAGGAGTGGGAAAAGCAGCAGCAAATGGTGAAAGTTCAGCCACGGCGGGCTGCTGCTGCTGAGCTTCACCACTGGGAATAAGGCAAGACATTTCATTATTAGGTGTAATAAAATGAAAAGATATGTGCCTTAACTCCTGGGGCTTGGTGGTGGCTGCAGTGGGGCTGGACCTCATTCTCCCAGGAGTTGCAGACGTCATCAGATGCGACGGGTGGAGCACAGGAGTCTGGGGACGCTCTGCCATTGGCTCAGACTCCCTTTGGGCTGGTGACACTTCCTCCAGCAGAAGCTAGGGGAGGAGCCAAGGCTTGTAGTCCAAGATTAATAATAAAAATAACTTTATTTGTATAGTGCTTTTCACAAACAGGTTCACAAAGTGCTTTACATGAATTACAACACAGAAAGTTTACAGTGATAAAATAAAACACAAGTTAAGAATAGATTACAACAAATAAAATAAAAAAAAGAAAACCATTAAGTACCCCCCCCCCCCACACACACACACACCTAAAGGCCTGTCTAAAAAACAGGATTTTAATTTGCTTCCTAAAAATAATCTCAGAGTCAGTCAAATAGACTGAAGGGGGTAGAGAGTTCCATAACTTTGGTGCTACAGCTTGATAAGCTCGATCACCACGCATTTTAAAGGGTACCTGTGGTGGTTGTCTAAACGCATTCAACTTGAAAACACTATGCAAAGTATTCGTTATTTGGTTAAATAATTATTGCCAGCCATATACCACCAGAGAAATATGCAAATACGACCGCAGGCATGGCCAGCCAAAGAAAACTATGCGCGCAGCCATGACACATGCGGATGTGACGTCACTACGTTGGTATTGAAAAGTCAATACTCCGCCTGTATGAGAGACTAGGGTGCTTTTGTGAGTGTTTTTATTCTATTATGGCTGAATTGTCGGACTCTGAGGAAGAATTCGTCCAACATGGCTACAGGTTTGAGCCAGAAAGGTCTTCTGAGGGTGAAAGTGACGAAGTGGTCCTCACACACAACGCAATTTCGTCTGAAAGGAAACGTCTGTGCCCTGTTCCGAGATTGCGCAACCACTTTTCCGCTACGATCTTCCGACAAGGTGAGCTGGGTTTGGGTACACAAAAGAAGTGTTTATCTTTGTTTTTTCGCTTATTAATGAGACATCCAAAGGCTTTACATTCCGCCATGTTGCGATATCCATATCGCATTGTATGTTTTTGTTGTTACAAGAGTGTCGAGTGTCTGCCGATCTGCATATACTTTTAGCGGCGAGGGAAGAGCCCAGCGCCGAATCATCGGCCGTCTGGCGGCCGTTACGACCTCAGATCAGACGAGACGACCCGCTGAATTTAAGCATTTATTTATTTATTTTCTACTCGTTTTAGTTCTGCATTTAATATGAACCCTGAGTTTGAAATAAACGTTTGAATTTGAATTTGAATATCCCGAAAGCCACTGCTCATCCGGGCACTCCAGGCTCAGCCAATATTGATCCAGATCGCGGTGCCCACTTTATTACGTCACAGGAAGCGTCCTGGAAGGCCATGTAGCCGCTAGTATGGCTGCACCCATGTTTTGCTGACATAGCTGAACCAGCACATCAGCAATGGATTTATATCGCATTGCTTTGAACTTGAACTTGAACTTAAACTTGAACTAGAACGTGAGACAGGGACTCAATATAATATATTTTTTATTCACGACCACCACGGGTCCCCTTTAAAATACATTCAGGGTACCTCTAATAAAAGCTGACCAGAGAGCCTGAGGGGTCGAGAGGAGTATTGCTGAATGAGGTCTGCCATGTTAGGAGGTGTGAGACCATGCAAGGCTCTAAAAGTTAAAACCAGAATTTTAAACTGAACTCTAAAATTAACAGGGAGTCAGTGAAGATTAAATAAAATGGGAGTGATGTGAGATCTCTTGTTAACTTTAGTTACAAGCCTTGCAGCAGCATTTTAAACCGTCTGAAGCTCATTTAAGGAGGTTTTGTTAAGAACATTAAAAAGTGAATTACAATAGTCTAAACGAGAAGAGATAAAAGCATTAATAACCATTTCCAACTCTGCCACAGACACTATGCTTCTCAGTTTGGGAATGTTTCTCAGGTGGAAAAAAGCAGAGCAAGTCAGCTGATTTACATGAGCATCTAGGGATAAAGCACTATCAAGAGCTACTCCAAGATTACGTACAGAGGATTTGCTGGAGGAACTAAGTGGCCGAAGGAATTCTTTAATAGCAGAGATCGCACTGTCAGGAGCAATGATTAGAGTCTCTGTTTTAACATCATTTAACTGTAAATATGTTTCAGATAGCCGGTTCTTGACAGCAGTTTTATGGTTTGTTAAAACTGAAAGTTTATGAAGTTCATGTGGTCTGAAAGAAAAATACAGCTGAATATCATCAGCATAAAAATGGTAAGAAACATCATTAAAAGTATCAATTAACTGACCAAGTGGAAGCAGGTATCAGGAAAATAAAACAGGACCCAAAACTGAGCCCTGAGGAACTCCACATGACAAGGCTTTAGTATTGGACATAAACTGGTTCACAGAGACAGAAAAAGACCTGTCAGTTAGTATGAAGAGAACCAGTTAAAGCTGTTCCACTAACACCCACTGAGTGGTGTAATAATAATAATAATGCTGTTATGACCCGAGCACCAATGTTATTTGCGCTCGGGCTATTCCTGTCAGGTCTTGACAGCGGCGTTATTATTCCGGCTCTCCGAGCTCTTATTGTGACAGCGCTCGGGGAGGCTTCCGCTCAGCTGTCAAGACCTGAACAGCTGTTCTGCATTTGCAGTCGTTAGCGGCCGGCTTCTTTAGCCGACGCTAGCGGCTGCATCCTTGCAGCAGTGTCCGTTGCTGATCGTCGGAGCGATTGTACTATATGGATTATACTACATTGCTCGTCTGTGGTGTGACCGTCTTATCCTGTGGACCTGTGAGTGAGCTTGTTAGCCTTGCGCCTCCCTGTGTGTTGACTTGCTTGTGTCATAGCCTCAGCGGCTTGTATTATTGTGATTTCACCGTGAATAAAGACACTAACACAACTCTCTGGTGACGGTGTGGTGTCTTATGGTGGCTCGCGAGGGCCACCGCTTGACAAATGCACCAGATTTATATAGCGCTTTATCATAGACACTCAAAGACGCTTTTTACAGATACATTATTCATTCACTCCAGACAGACAATGGTAGTGGCAAGCTACTACTGTAGCCACAGCTGCCCTGGGGCAGGCTGACGGAAACGTGGCTGCCAATCCATGCCAACGGCCTCTCCGGCCACCACCGAACATTTATACACATTCATACCCAGTGTTATGGACACTGGAGGCAAGGTGGGTAAAGTGTCTTGCCCAGGGACACAACGGCAGGATTTCTGTGGAGAGTGGGATTTGAATCGCCAACCATCTGGTTATTGGACGACCTGCTCTACCTCCTGAGCCACTGCCACCCACTGCCCTGCTGCTGTCTGTCAATAAGAATTTTATGGTTAACTGTATCAAAGGCAGAGCTAATCTGAGAGAGATTAGTTCTCTCTCAGCTGCAATCACCCGTTGGCGCTCCTCCAGCTCCTCCGCTCTCAACCTATTGAGAGCAGGGTACTCAACGCAGCCAGCTGCGGGACTCAGTCCGACAGATGGAGGCGGGACTGCAGCTGGATTGCAGTCCCGAGATCGGCGCTTCCGTCCCCAGGAGCATTTCCTCCGTGGCACAGGTTCAGGTGGTGGAGGGGCTCACTCCAGCCAGCGAAGTCAGTGTTGTACGCGATACACAGAGGTGAGGAGGTCTGTGAGTCCCGGGATGCTCCACAGGCGGGGGAACCCCTCAATCACCTGTGCCCGCACTCCCAAACCTGGAGCTCCTTCTCGGGAGCATGGGTGAAGCAGACGTGTAATGTCCTGCAACGAATCAGTCGCCCAGCACTACTCCTCATCAAGCCCGAACCTCCTGAAGTCCAGAAATGCTGTCATGCAAGTGGGAAAAAATGAACTCTAAAGAAAAATTACAGGAGGGAGACAAAAAACGAAACTCACAGTCCGCTGGCGTCCAACTGGCAGTGGCGTTCTGTCATGAATGGCCCTCCCCGAGGGCAAACAGGACACCAAACGTAGACTGTGAGTTTGTTGCAATTTTATTAACTAAAAATAACTCAAGACACAAAACACAAACCAACGGAAAACACAGCTCTAAAGCTTGAGCAAAAAATGCCAGACAAAAACAAGGACGTGAACAAAACAGAAAGATAATAGCTTAAACAAGGTGTCCGGGGGATTCTTGACTGGGAAGGTTTGATGCCGCTGCACCAGAGAAGTGGCATCCACAGCTTAAATAGACAACCTCCCGGATTACAAACACCTGCAGGACCATGAGTGGCGATAATTTCTGGCAGCTGTGACAGCCCGCGCTATGAGATGACTGTTTTTGTGAAATGGCGCTATATAAATAAAGTTAAAGTCGAATCTGACAGCCGGAAATGACGCGCGAGCTGTCACAGTGCCAGCAATGATCAACACAATAAACCAAAAAGGAAATATTGAAACCAATAATGAGCTTAACCAAAAGTAGGAACCAAATACAGCAGACCAGGTGAACAGAAAAAAATAAACAACCAGAAAAGGACAAAATTAATCAGACAACTAAGCATGGGCCCCTGCTCGTGCACCGGATCATGACACACGTATAATCTGACCTCTTTCCCAACTTGCATAAGCTCCTGCCGTTCCTCAGCTCCTTTTTTTTGTGTTTTTATTTTCTCCTTGGCTCCTCCCTCTTCCCGGATAGTGAACTGAGTAGGAACTCACGTAGGAGTTCCAGGTGGGTGAGGGCTGGATAGAGAGCAGCAGAGATGGCATCTTCTGTGGATCTGTTTGACCTTTAAGCCTCGTTGTGGGAGGGAGGGAGGGAGGATGGACTTGATGTTCTGCACTACCAGCCACTCGAAGCGCTTCATTATGATGGGGGTCATTGCAATGGGTCGGTAATTGTTGTAGCTGGATGGGAAGGGCTTCTTTGGGATTGGTGTTATGGTGGCAGTTTTGAAATATGTGGGGACTACAGCTTGACACTGGGAGATGTTGAAGATGTTGGCCAGGACATTCCAGAGCTCCTTTGCACAGTCCTTCAGAACATGACCTGGTATGATGTCTGGTTCAGCTGCCTTGCGTGGGTTGATCCTGGAGAAGGTCTTCTTCATGCTAGCCAGATCCAGACTTATAGCCTGCTCGTCAAGGGAAAGAGTGGTCTTCTGTGCTGATATGCTGTTTTGAGCTTTAAAGCAGCCAAAGAGAGTCATGTAAGTTGTTAAGCAGTGTGATGTCATGAGCACAAGCCTGAGGTGGAGGTTTGTAGTTGATGAGGGTCTGTATGCCCCGACAGAGGGAATGTGCATATCTGGTGTTGCTGAAGTGTCCAGATATTTTGTTGCTATACTGTTGTTTTGCCTCCTTGATGCCACGGGACAGGTTGACCCTAGCTGTTGTTAGTCCTGTAGTGTCACCAGCCCTGTAGGCTGCGTCCCGAGCCCTCAGGAGCCTGTGGACCTCTGCCGATCAGGCTAAGCAGGAATAAGATAAGATAAGATAAGATAAGATAAGATAAGCCTTTATTAGTCCCACAATGGGGAAATTCCAGGATTGCAACAGCACAGGGATAGCAACACTCAGAGCAACAATCAGAAGGCAAGAAAAAAAAAAAAAAAAGCAAGCAAGCAAGAGCAGCTAATATACATATGTACATATTACTATAAATATATATATATACTGTATATATACACACAGACACACAGTGTAGAGCATTGTAGCTGGATGGGATAAATATATGAGTATATAAACACAGTACGGAGCATTGCAGCTAGGTGGAAAAATATGTAAATATATAAACACACAGTGCGGAGCAATGTAGCTAGATGGAATGAATATATAGATATATAAATATAAACATAAACATAAACACACCCAGTGCGGAGCATTGTAGCTAGATGGAATGAATATGTAAATGTATAAACACACACAGTGCAGAGCATTGTTGCTAGATGGGATGAAACAGCATAACCGTCTACTTAGTTATCCTACATGGTATGATTATGTGCCCATATATATTCTCACCCTCCGTAGCTACCGGTATTTTCCTAGTTGTATGCCGGAGGGGACCATTGTGTAAGTCTATTGTATCTTTTGCATTCAAAAAACTATTAGGTTGTTACGTCTTTTTGCTATCTCTGCAAGCAGCCCTGCTTAGGTTGTACAGTCTGACAGCCGTTGGTAGGAAGGAACTGCGAAACCTCTCGGTTGTGCACCTGGGATGATGTAGTCTGCTGCTAAATGAGCTCCTCAGTGCATTCAGTATGTCCTGCATAGGGTGGAACTCGGACTCCAGCAGAGATGACAGTTTAGCCACCGTCCTTCTCTCTCCTATCTCCTCCACCGGGTCAAGGCGCTGCCCCAGGACAGAGCTAGCTTTCTTGATCAGTTTGTTCAGTCTCTTCCTATCGGCTGCTGTAATGCCACTGCCCCAGCAGACCACTCCAAAAGTGATGGCTGATGCCACCACCGTGTCATAGAATGTCTTCAGCAGTGCCCCTTGTACACCAAAAGACCTGAGTCTCCTCAGTAGGAACAGCCTGCGCTGTCCCTTCTTGTAGAGTGCGTCAGTATTGTGTGACCAGTCTAGTTTATTGTTCAGATGAACACCCAGGTACTTGTAGGATGTCACCATCTCAATGTGTATGTGTATGTGGAATGCTTACATAGCTAGAAACACTCTGTCCAAAGTCACCCATTTGGGAGGGGGGTGGAGCTTAAGTGAAACTTTACAGAAAAAAAAATAAAACTATATTTCTATAGATAGATAGATAGATAGATCAATAGATAGATAGATAGATAGATAGATAGATAGATAGATATAGTATATAGTTTTTTTTATACTTTATTAATCCCAGAGGGAAATTCAGGGCATCCACCTGGATGGATGATGCGGCCGCAGTACGGCGCCAATCCCTTCACTATTCACACACACATTCACTCTATGAGACAATCAATGATTTCGCTCTTGATATGTCTTGTAAGTCACAAAAAAACATGTTACAGACATGTTAACAACAGAAAAAACTTGATTTCTGCCAGTGTCACTTAAAAAAAAAATTGGTTAAAGGGCAGAAATGCCTTCTTTTTTTTTTTTGTTATTTTGCATGATTATAATACAGTGTAAATGTATTCGATCATCAGAAAATCATTTGTAAAAAATTTTGTTAGTCATATCCCCTCTGTAGATTGCCACCTTGTCATGGCAGAGGGGTTTGTGTGCCTAAATGTGCAATAATTGTGGGCGGCAGTGGCTCAGGAGGTAGAGCGAGTCATCCGATAACCAGAACGTTGGCTGTTCCAACCCCACTCTCCCCAGACATCCTGCCGTTGTGTCCCTGGGCAAGACACTTTACCCACCTTGCCTCCAATGTCCATGACACTGAGTTTGAATGTGTATAAATGTTCTGTGGTGGTCGGAGAGGCCGTTGCCGCGGATTGGCAGCCACGTTTCTGTCACTCTGCCCCATGGAAACTGTGGCTACAGTAGTAGCTTACCACTATTTTTTTATTTTTTTTTTTTTTTTTGTTACTTATTTGTACCCGTAGGTAGATTTGGTTTGCAGTCTGGTGACAAGCCACCGGCTGCTGGTCGCTGCGTGCGCGAGCGCCCTAAACCTACATGTTTTTGGTATGCGGGAGGAAACCGGAGAAATCCCGGAGTAAACCCACGCAACACGGGGAGAACATGCAAACTCCACACAGCTCACTGTTGGTCGGGGGCTGGGATCGAACCCACGATCTCATGATCCCCGCGATCCCCCGGCCGAGGGTAATACTGTGCTGCCACAGTGCTAAACCACTGCGCCACCGTGCAGCCACTATCAATGTCTGTCTTCAGTGAATGAATAATGGATTTTATTATTATTATTATTATTATTATTATTATTATTATTATTATTATTAAATGATCTCAGGAGCTATGTTGTTGAGGGCAACTTGCCTCTGGTAGGGTCTCTCAGGACAACTTGGACCTGGGCGTAGGGCCAGACCAAGAGTGGTCCATTAGATCCTAGAAGTTACATCAAGGACCTAGTGTACCCAAAGGAGCCACATGGGTCCACCCTTCAGTGGGCTCATTACATGCTGGAGGGATCATGGTGACCCAGATTCCTGGTTTTCCCAGGGTCTTGATGGCTGGGTTAAAAGTTAGAAATTTTTGTGGTAAACATCAAAAGTAGCATGTGGGAAAAAAATCCAAATATGCAAGGAAACGCTGTAAATTGATGAGCAAAAAGGTCCTAAATGTGTGGGGGGGAAAAACAGCCACAAATTTAGGAGCAAAAGCTCAACTACTAATTACTCGCTATCAAGTAACGTTGTTAGGTGATACTTTATGACTTTCTTTCTCAGTCATTTTTAAGTAATGAATGTCACAAGGTACTGCTGCTTTTGATGAAGTATAATTTTCCTCATACTCTATCTGCTTCTATATAAATCTGAACAAGTGTCTGTATACCTCCCTGTGATAATGACCTGCTGTTCAACCTTCCAATGAGACAGCGGTGAACTCTGGCTGCTCCCTGACCCATCTGACCCCTCCGACAGGTCCGTTTCCACACAGCGGTATTGATTGATCTGCCTTCAGGGCTTTCAGATCGCTCCTGCTCTCCTCTGCAGACGGGGAACAAAACAGTAGGGGATTCCTTCACTGAAATCTGACCTTGATATCAAATCTGAAGAGGAGAATGACGCGTTCTCAGCTTACCAAGCTCCAAGCCTCCACCCTTAGGAAGGGTTTCACAGGTGTGCAGGTTAGTTTGTGGCTGCTGCTCACTTAAGGACAGAATTTCACAGATTCATGACACAGACTGAATGTTTTGTTTTATATTATGGACTGTGTGTAATGATATGGCTTGTTATTTCTGAATGGATTAATCTAGTGCCTGAGGTGGGTAGAGTATCCAGAAATTGTATGTAAAAGTAGTGTTACCTTCACTGAGCGAGTTGTTATTTTTCAACAATGAAGATGGGGGAAGTCATAAATTTTCCACAAAGTACAAACTGATAAATGTAAATTTGGTGCAGATTTGCAAGAAACAAGGTATAAAAATATGATAAGAATGCCATTTTAAAATTCAAAAAGTCATAAATTACAATTTAGTTGCACTGAATAAAAATTTACCCAGCATCAAGGTGAGCACTGCAAAGAGAAAAGTTCACAATTTACAGGAAAGAAGCTGCAAATTTACAAAAGAAAAATTACAAATTCTCGAGAAAAGCGTTGCAAATTTACAAGAAAAAAATTTTCAAATCTACAAGAAAAAAAGCTGCAAATTTATAGGAAAAAAAGTTGAAAATTTACAAGAAAAGCGTTGTTACAGGAGTGGTGGCTCAGTTGGTAGAGCATCCGCCCCACACCTGGGAGGCAGGGGTTCAAATCCCGGCCGGGTCATGCCGAAGACCATATAAAAGTGGAACTTCCTGCCGTCCAGCTTGGTGCTCAGCAATAATGGAATGGAGGAGGGAAATTTGTGGCGGCGCCTTGCATGGCAGCGGCCCTCTGATTCTACACTTGTGTTGCGTGTGATTGACACTGTAGATAGGAAAAACACAATCTCGTTCTACTGTACATGATTGGTTGCACAGTTGAATGACAATAAAGGGTGATTTAATTGATTTAAATCTGCAACAACAAGGTGGCAAATGTTTTGACAAAAAAGTTGCCAATTTATGAGAAAAGGTTCTTTTTTTTTTAAAGCAAATTTATGAGAAAAAAGCTGCAAATTTATAGGAAAAAAAGTTGCAAATTTTTGAGGAAAGAGTTGCAAATTTACAAGAAAAAGCTTCAAATTTACAGGAAAAATAAATTTATGAAAAAATGCAAATTTAAGAGAAAAAGTTTACATTTTAATCCAAATTATTATGTAAATTATATTTGTGTCTGATTTACCTGGATAGTCGATGCAAATGACAGTATAATTTTCAACTACTGACAACTGACAACTGACTTAGATACTACTGACTTAGATACTACTGCTACTGACTTAGATAAATACAGATGAACACTGATTAAGAAAATCATGAGTCAATGATAATCCATATTCACACACATGATAAGAATAGTTCTTTTGATACACCATGCCAAAGTACTTTAAAAAAAATAAGCAAAACAAACAAAAACTTATGACTGACTTGAGTAGACATCAATTATCCCCAGCTGGAGGAAGTCATTTAACACAGAGTGAGGAAACTCAAACTCTGAAAATATGCCACTATGCTGAACATAAACCACAAGAGATGGAGAATGATATTGATCCTGATAACCACTTTTTCAATAATATTCATAACCATTGTGAATATTACACTGAAAAGCAATTCAAAAGTCAAGTGCAACTAGATGGTAAATTATCAATAATACACTTCAACAGCAGAAGTCTTAACAAAAACTTTCCACAGATTCAGGACTATTTAAAACAGCTAGACAGAAAATTTACAGCTATCGCAGTCTCTGAAACCTGGCTTAATGAAGAGCAGGCTCCTCTGATGGCAATAGAGGGATATCAGATGTTTCATATTAACAGATCTCAAAAAAAGGGTGGTGGTGTTGCACTGTATATTGATGACCTGTATAGGTGTAAGCTTGTAAATGGAATGTCCTTTGCACTACCAGGGATCTTGGAATGTGTTACTGTTGAGATTGACCAAGATAAAACAAAAATTCTAATTATAAGTTGTATATATAGAACGCAGGGAACTTGCATTGAGACATTCAGAGATAAATTAGTCGAGCTGTACAATAATATTACTAGTAAGAAAATGGTAGCAATTTGTGGAGATTTCAATATTGATTTACTGAATCCACATCAACAAAATGTAATTACAGAGTTCATGAACTCTATGTACAGCATGAGTCTATATCCCACAATAACACATCCCAGTAGAATCACAGTTCACTCTGCTACACTTATTGACAACCTGTTTGTTAATATTATTGATAAGAAAATAGAAAGTGGATTATTGATAAATGATATAAGTGACCATTTGCCAACCTTTGCACTTATCCATGGCCACACGAGGGCCAATACAGAAAAAATTTCAAAATCGTTCAGATACAAATCACCAAATGCAATCAGTTCTTTTAAAGAGGACTTGCTGAAGCAAGACTGGACAGAAGTCTATGTATCAGATGTAAATGAAGCCTATGACACATTTATAAACATTGTAACCACTCTTTATGAAAAAAACTGTCCATTAGTAAAAAAAAAAGCTTAAACAGAAATTTGCCGATAAGTCATGGTTAACCAAAGGACTACAAAAGGTGTGTAAAAAGAAAAATTTACTATATAAAGCTTCCCTAAAGAAAAGGACAAAAGAAGCAGAGCAGTGGTATAAAACATACAAAAATAAGTTAACATATATAATAAGATGTAGTAAAAGAGACTATTACAGTAAAGAACTGGAGAAAAACAAAGACAATATTAAAAATACATGGACAATACTTAACAGTATCCTTGGAAATAAAAGCAGAAATACAAGCAACCCAACTAATATTCCAAAAAATAATAAAACAACTCAGAGTGTGAATGTAGCTTCACCTGCAGATGAATTTAACAACTTTTTTGTTAACATTGGTCCTAATTTGGCTCGAGAAATACCCACTACGGTGCCTACAGGTGATACAATATACAATAACACTGCTATAAAAGACTCCATTTTCATAAAGAACACAGACGAAAGAGAGGTCATTGAAATTGTTAAATCGTTTAAAAGTAAAACATCTACGGACTGTGATGGTATTGACATGCTATTAGTCAAAACTGTTATTGAATGCCTAGTAAAACCACTGACGTATATCTGTAACCTGTCTCTCCAATCAGGTATATTTCCCAATGCAATGAAAATAGCTAAAGTAATTCCGATATACAAGACGGGTGACAAAGGGGAATTCTCAAACTATAGACCAATTTCACTATTACCGCAATTTTCCAAGATACTTGAAAAAATATTCTATGAGAGAATTGACAACTTCATACTGAAGAATAATTTACTGTGTGAGCAGCAATATGGGTTCAGACACAAGAGGACAACTGCATATGCTCTAATGTAATTTATAGAAAAAATATCAACAGCCATCGAAAATAAAGAGTATTCAGTTGGAGTATTCCTGGATCTTAAAAAAGCATTTGATACAGTGGATCATAATTTATTATTAAAGAAACTACAAAATTGTGGTATTAGAGGGGTAGCACTGTCCTGGTTAAGTACTTACTTAAAGAATAGATATCAGTATGTATGTGTTAGTAACAAAAACTCACAGTTACTGAAGGTTACTTGTGGAGTCCCACAGGGTTCAGTTTTGGGGCCATTACTATTCAATATGTATATAAATGATAGATGTAAATGTAACCGGGTCATATTTATGGATCTTTGTTGATTTGATTTGCGTTTAAATATTTTGATTTGAACTTGACTCAACAGGAAGTGACTTCAGGGTGTGGGCGGGATATGCCAGGTAGAGGATTTTGAATATCTGGGGGTTTTTTCGGTTGGGAAAACGGTTCAGGAGACCGGATTTGAAAAGCAAGCAAGACGAGGAATAATCTTCATAAAGAAACGTTGTAAGTTCACCAATGCAGTTAAAATATATTGTTACTCTTAACGAACACGGTGAATTATGCCGAGGAGGATGTAATAAAGTCGGCCTAGTAACAGATAAGACGTAGATTGACCTACAGATTTGCTGCCTGACTAGCATGGTATACCGTGGCTGAACATAGTGCCTATCCAAGAGGATATAGTTAAAATATCAGGCTATGTACAATGTAAGCATGAGTGTAAATGTAAAAGTGTGTTGTTTGCTACTCTGGTCACAATGTTATGATGTGTTTTTTTGTTTTACACGGTGACGAGTACTGAAACATTTTATACTGTCAATCAAACCAGGGAGACTCGGGTGTCCTGTGAAGATCAGTCAGTGATCACGCGCTGGTGTGGCGTCGTGTGTATGTTGTAAGTGAAAAGCTTTTCTTGTTAAGTTTTGAGCATATTTGGAGTGTGAACTTAAGGTTAGTGGTGTACTAAAGCTATTATGTACCTTTCTCATTTCCAGTATCACCACTACCGTTTGTACGGACTTATTTGGGGTCATTAGTTTACTGAGCATTTTATCAGATTGTATTTTTACTTTGTTAGTAACCCACCATTTTGTTTAAGATCCGCCTCCTGTGTGTTTGAGGCAGTACAGACTGTAACACAAACGTGAGAGTTATATACAAAGAGACATTTTGTACATTTCATTTTATTTTATTTACATTTAAAAATTTTTGTAAATCTTTTCATTCTGAAGCGTGCTGCTCTTTATTTTCTATATATCAGATAATGTCACGCCGCGCCACTCATCAGCGGCGCCACCTGCTCACACACCTGATCATCATCAGCGGCGAGGGATAAAAGCCGCCTCGCCTGGAGCTTCGGCCTGAAGCCGTCAGACTTCGTTCCTCACCGTTGTGAGTCATAAACTATCTTCAGCATAATTGTTTGGGTAAGAGGCCTTACCTTCTCTCTCCAGTCTGCTCCCCTGTGCACAGGTGGATTTCCCGGCGGCGGACGTCTCCATTCCAACGCCCATTCCTCGCTGCTGCACGGAGCTCTCCAGGTGGCTGTCTCCCGGGTTTCGCCCCCTTGCTGTGCCAGCTATCCTGTCTTCCAAGTAAGTCCTTCTCTTGCCATAATCCTCCCTGTGTTGGTGTATGCCCGTCACCCTCTCCCTGTGCTTTCTCCATAGGGTTGCCCGGCTGTACGATCATCTGCCTCTGTGCCTGAAGCAGACGCCACCACCAACACATTTACATCCCGCAGACACGCACTCATTCACGCCTGTCGTTAATAAACTATTTGAACTACTCTGAGCCTGTGTGTGTGCGTCTCCTGAGCCGTGCGTTATGTCAGTACGGCTTCAGCAGAGCGGCTCGGCAGACGGCGGGCTCGCACACCGGCTTACCACTCTCGAGGCTCGAGTGGATCATATAGCTTATCAACAACAGGTGATCCTGAACCAATTGATAACAATTACTAACCGATTGGACCGCCTGGACCCCCAGCAGCCGTTCCCCCCGGCTCCTCAGGGTGGCGCTGCTCCTGCTGTTCCTGTGGCCGTCCAGCCAGCTCCGGTGGTACCGGCCCGACTCACACCAATTCCGACCCCCGCTCGCTTTAGCGGAAAGCTCGGCAGAGCGCGGGGGTTTGTGATGCAGTGTGAGTCCGTGTTCGACCGTGTGCCCAGAGACTTCCCCTCAGATCACAGCCGAATCGGCTACATAGGGAATCTCCTGGAGGGGCGCGCTTTAACTTGGGCCTACGCTATAATGGCGAGACCCAGTTATGCCACCCTCACCTATGCTGAGTTCGTGAGGCGCTTTCTGGAGGTGTTCGATCATTCTCACACCGAGACGGTCCAGGTCGATCGGCTTCTCGCTCTCCAGCAGGGAAGCCGGTCGGCCGCGGAC
This sequence comes from Pholidichthys leucotaenia, assembly GCA_020510985.1. NCBI lineage: Eukaryota > Metazoa > Chordata > Actinopteri > Cichliformes > Pholidichthyidae > Pholidichthys > Pholidichthys leucotaenia. Next base: position 8,237,983 of record CM035842.1, read on the forward strand.
TACGCTATCGAATACCGGGTAGCGGCGGAGGAATTGGGCTGGGACGAGCGTTCCCTCTGCGGCCTGTTCCTCCGCAGCCTCAATAGTGATCTGAGGGATGAACTGGCTGGACGGGATATCCCTGGAACGCTAGCGGAGCTAACTTCACTGGCCATCAGCTTGGACAACAGGCTGCGCGAGCGCTCCTCAGGACGGAAGCCGTCTGCTTCTCGCCCTCGGGGAGCCTCGCTGCGCCTGCCCCAAGCTCGCCCCCTGGCGACGCCGCCACCATCGCGCCCCGAGGAGTCGGAGCCGATGGTGACGGGCTGGGCAAAGCTCTCCCCGGCAGAGAGACAGCGCCGCCGTGAGTTGGGTCTCTGCATGTATTGCGGAGACAGTCAACACACGGTAGAGCTTTGCCCACAGAAGCCAAACGGCGGGGTCCGCGAGTCACTGTAGGGGGCCTCGCGGACGTCAATCGGCAAAATCCCCTCACCCAATTGAAGCTGCCCGTCCGTTTCTGCCATAACCCCACTGGGCATCTCACCCACACACTGGTGGATTCGGGCGCAGAAGGCAGCTTCATTTCACAAGGCCTGGCAACCCGATTGGGCATCCGCTGTCAGGCACTAAAAAAACCCATCTCCCTGGTCCATCTCTCTCGTGCCTCCCTTGGGAAAGTCTCCCATCAGACCATTCCCGTCCCAATCTTCATCTCAGGGAACCACCGGGAGGAGATGGTTTTTTACGTCCTGCCCAACTCTGTGTCGCCCGTCATCCTGGGGTATCCCTGGCTACGCCTCCACAACCCTGTCCTGGACTGGAGATCAGCTGGGGTATCGGCATGGAGTACATTTTGCATGGGCACCTGCCTTCAGTCCGCTGCCTGCTCCCCGTCCGCTGCTCCTCCTGTGACGGACACAGCATCTCCGGACCTGTCGCTGGTGCCTCCAGAATTTCACAACCTGGGTATGGTATTTAGCAAATCAAAAGCTATGTCTCTTCCCCCGCATCGGCCCTATGACTGTGCTATCAACCTCCGCCAGGGGGCTCCCCTACCTTCTGGTCGGCTCTACAGCCTGTCTGCGCCGGAGAAGGAGACGATGAATACTTACCTGAAGGAATCACTGAGCGCTGGGATTATTTGCCCATCATCGTCACCCGTGGGGGCAGGGTTTTTCTTCGTTGGAAAGAAGGACGGGTCCCTTCGCCCCTGCATAGACTACCGAGCGCTCAATGACATCACTGAGAGGGACCGTTACACCCTGCCCCTCATGGACACTGCCTTCCACTCCCTCCAGGGGGCGACCTGGTTTACCAAGCTGGATCTACGCAGCGCTTACCACCTCGTCCGGATCCGGGAGGGAGATGAATGGAAAACAGCCTTCCGTACCCCAAACGGCCACTTTGAATACCTGGTCATGCCGTTCGGGTTGACCAACGCTCCTGCCGTCTTTCAGCGCCTCATCAATGACGTCCTCCGGGATTTCATCGGCCTCTTCGTGTTCGTCTACCTGGACGATATTCTTATCTTCTCCAGATCCAGGGACGAGCACCAGGTCCATGTGAGGCGGGTCCTTCAAAGACTGCTGGAGAATCGGCTCTACGTGAAGGCTGAAAAATGCGAATTCTACGCTAGGACCACATCCTTCCTGGGATTCATCATCGCTCAAGACCAGGTGCTCCCAGACCCAGAGAAGGTGAAGGCGGTGGTGGAGTGGCCTACTCCCGCATCCCGGAAGCAGGTGCAACAGTTTGTTGGCTTCGCCAATTTTTACCGCCGCTTTGTCCCAAATTTCAGCTCGATCGTCGGACCACTGACCCGCCTCACGTCCCCGAAGGTCCCGTTCCGGTGGACCGAAGAGGTCGCTGCTGCATTTAAGGCGCTGAAGGCGGAGTTCTCCTCCTCCCGGGTCCTTCGCCAGGTCGACCCCGCGCTGCAGTGCATTGTGGAGGTGGACGCCTCGGACACGGGAGTGGGAGCAGTGCTATCCCAGCGGTCACCGGACGATGGCGCCAAACGACCGTGCGCCTTCTTCTCCCGGCGCCTGTCCCCGGCGGAGAGAAACTACGATGTGGGGGACAGAGAGCTCCTGGCCATTAAACTCGCCTTACAGGAGTGGCGCCACTGGCTAGAGGGGGCGGACCTGCCGTTCGTGGTCCTGACGGACCACAAGAACCTAGAATACTTACGATCTGCCAAGCGCCTGAATGCCCGCCAGGCGCGCTGGTCTTTGTTCTTTGCCAGGTTCCGCTTCTCGATCACCTTCAGGCCAGGCTCCAAGAACGGCCTGCCTGACGCCCTCTCTAGGCAGTTTACCCCCGTGGAGGCTGAGGAGACGCCCCACTCTATCCTGCCCAGGTGGTGCGTCGTGGGAGCCATCTCTTGGGACATCGAAACCAAGATCTGGAAGGCGCAGGAGGTGGAACCTGATCCTGGCGGCGGACCGGAGGGAAGATTGTTCGTCCCATCTGCGGTCCGAGGAGAGGTCATCCACTGGCTCCACACCTCCCGGCTCACCTGTCATCCCGGCACCTCCCGGATGATCGGCCTCCTCCAACGGTCCTTTTGGTGGCCGGGCCTGCAGAGGGATGTTGCCCGCTACGCCCGGGCTTGCCCAATCTGTGCCACCAGCAAGTCGGGAAATGCCCCTCCAGCGGGTCTGCTCCAGCCCCTGCCCATCCCTGGCAGGCCCTGGTCGCACATCGCGTTGGATTTCGTCACCGGACTCCCCGTTTCCAACTCCTTCGACACCATCCTGACCATCGTGGACCGTTTCTCCAAGGCGGCACACTTCGTCCCCCTGCAAGGTCTCCCTACCGCCCTGGAGACGGCGGGCCTCCTCGTCCAACACGTGGTCAGGCTGCACGGGATTCCGGTGGACGTGGTCTCGGACCGGGGCCCCCAATTTTCATCCGAGGTTTGGAGATCTTTCTGTAACGCCATCGGAGCCAAGGTGAGCCTCTCCTCCGGCCATCACCCCCAATCTAACGGGCAGTGTGAGAGGACCAATCAGGAGCTGGAGGCTGTGCTCCGCTGTGTGACCAGATCCAAGCCGACGTCCTGGAGCAATCATCTCGCCTGGGTGGAGTACGCCCACAACACCGCCCGCTCTTCTGCAACGGGGATGTCCCCCTTCAAGGCGTCCCTGGGTTACGACCCCCCGCTGCTTCCAGCGCAGGAGAGCGAGGTAACCGTCCCCTCTGTTAGAGCGCACCTTAGGCAGTTCCGCTCCACCTGGGCTGCCGCGCGTCATGTGCTTTTACGCACAGCGGAGCGCAACAGGAGCGTGGCGGACCTGCACAGACGACCTGCCCCGGCGTACAGAGTTGGGCAACAAGTGTATGTGTCTACCCAGGACGTTACATTAAAGGGCGAGAGGAGGAAGCTGGCACAGCGATTCATGGGTCCCTATCCCATCACCCGGATCATCAACCCGGTGGCTGTGTGCGTGGCTATTCCCCCCTCCCTCCGCATCCATCCCACCTTCCACGTGTCAAAGGTGAAGCTGGCAGTCACCCCTTCGACCCCCTTTGCCCTCCTCCTGCAGCGCAACCCGCGCCCCGGATGATTGGTGGCCATCCGGCCTGGTCCGTCTCCTCCATCCTGGACTCCCGGCGCCGGGGTCGTGGGTTGCAATACTTGGTGGACTGGGAGGGCTATGGGCCCGAGCATCGGCAGTGGGTGCCCCCGTCGTTTGTGTTGGACCCATCGCTCATCGCGGACTTCCACCGAGCGCACCCGGACAAGCCATCACCAGGAGGCGCTGCTAGAGGGGGGAGTACTGTCACGCCGCGCCACTCATCAGCGGCGCCACCTGCTCACGCACCTGATCATCATCAGCGGCGAGGGATAAAAGCCGCCTCGCCCGGAGCTTCGGCCTGAAGCCGTCAGACTTCGTTCCTCACCGTTGTGAGTCATAAACTATCTTCAGCATAATTGTTTGGGTAAGAGGCCTTACCTTCTCTCTCCAGTCTGCTCCCCTGTGCACAGGTGGATTTCCCGGCGGCGGACGTCTCCATTCCAACGCCCATTCCTCGCTGCTGCACGGAGCTCTCCAGGTGGCTGTCTCCCGGGTTTCGCCCCCTTGCTGTGCCAGCTATCCTGTCTTCCAAGTAAGTCCTTCTCTTGCCATAATCCTCCCTGCGTTGGTGTATGCCCGTCACCCTCTCCCTGTGCTTTCTCCATAGGGTTGCCCGGCTGTACAGTCATCTGCCTCTGTGCCTGAAGCAGACGCAACCACCAACACATTTACATCCCGCAGACACACACTCATTCACGCCTGTCGTTAATAAACTATTTGAACTACTCTGAGCCTGTGTGTGTGCGTCTCCTGAGCCGTGCGTTATGTCAGATAAAACCCATAAAATACATTTGTTGTTCAGTGTGTATTATTTCCCGGCAACATAAAGTTTCAGAAAAAATGGACTTAATATTGTTTGCCGATGACACTAATCTATTATGCAGTGGAAACAATTTGGAACAACTTCTGGATACACTCAGAAAGGAATTAGGAGAGCTTAAACTGTGGTTTGACTCAAACAAATTAACACTCAATTTAAGTAAGACAAAATTTATAGTCTTTAACAACCATCACAACAACTCAGTATCTAAACTCAGTGTAAATGGTGTAGAGATTGAAAGGGTATCTGAAACTAAATTTCTTGGAGTAATAATTGATAATAAACTGTGTTGGAAGTCACATATTAACTATATCAAAGGTAAAGTATCCAAATCAATTGCAATATTACACAGAGTGAAATATTTGCTGAATCAACCCACACTATACACCTTGTATCATTCATTAATACTCCCATACATGACATATTGTACTGAAGTATGGGGAAATACATATAAAACAAACATATATCCACTCTTTATGCTTCAAAAGAGAGCTATTAGAATAATAAACAAAGCAGCTTACAGGGAACCAACAAACCCACTTTTTCTTAAACTTAAAGCTCTCAAGTTGAAAGATCTGGTAGACTTTAAAACTGCAATAATAATGTTTAAAGTGAAGAATTTATCACTGCCTGCAAATATCCAAAAGTTGATCCAAATAAGGGAGAAACGATATCACTTCAGAGGAACATGTATATTTCAAAAGCCTTCAGTGAGAACTACCACCAAGCAACACTGTGTCTCAGTGCAAGGAGTCAGATTATGGAACGATTTTGGACCTGAATTAAAATCATGTACAACGCTTGGACAATTTAAACAAAAACTAAAGGAAGAAATACTCCAAACATATATACAAGATGACATGTAAAATCACATAAGGATTGTCATATCCAGCCTGTGTTGTGTTGTTGCCTAGTTTTTTTGTTTGTTTGTTTTTTTGTTTTTGTTTTTTTTTTTTACTTTTTTCTGTCACACTTGGTCTTAGCTTTATTCTGAATTGTAATCGCTCTTGTTTTGTTTGTTTTTTTCTTTTGAATTCTTGGATGGAATATGGGTGGGCAATATAAGCTGCGGCTTCAGCCATCACCCATTTCGGATAACTTTTGTTGAACTGTATAATCAGAGGAGTTATTGCCTAATTTGACCTTGTTGGATTTTATTTCCCCCTTTTGCTATACTATTCAGTTCCTTTTAACCTGTACTATCCGAAATAAAGATTCATTCATTCATTCATTCATTCAAAAGTCATCAATTAGAGCATAATTCAAATTTTATTGAACAAACCTCCTAATGATAACTATTTTTTTGCAAAAATAAAAAAACCTCAAAATGCACTGTTCCAAATTATTATGCACAACAGTGTTTTGCAACATTTTATTGGTTGTAAAGAACTGAAAATGGTCATTTGTTGAATTTGCAGCAATATGAGGTCTTATTTACTGAAATCAAAAGCTTTTCAATCAAAAACTGTTATGATCCCTCATGCGCCATTACGCAGCACACAGAGGGCAGAATGAAAACCCAGGAGCAGAGATAGATTTGTGCACTTTATTAAACAAACCCCAGATAATAAGTCCAGCAAAACAGTCACGCAATGATCAGAGAGTGAGATGATTGAGCTTAAGGCCACCAGATGTACAGGGACGCCACCTGGATGCTCTACAGCCCAAGGAAGGGAATGCCTAGTGCCGCAGAGCTGCTGTCGGCACGGGGAGAAAGGCAAACATAGACTTATGGTGCTGGAGCAATCCGGGGCTGTCCATGCAGTCTGGTGGATGAGGATAAGGCAGAACAGCCGCTAACACCAAGGGAGTACACAATCTTGAAGTGTTAGACACGACTAAGACGTCAGGCTGAAAGTTAACGTAGGTAATGTTAACTTGCATGCACAGAGGTACACGCTGCCGTGTATGAAGCGCAATGCTCCGGCGATCTCTTCCTACTCTCACAGCATTTAAGTAATCACAATACTAACAAGGGAAGAGACCGCCAGTGTGAATGAGCATGGGCTGGACAAATTGAAAACGTGTGCATGAGTGAGTGTCTGAGCATGTGAATAGAAGTGAATGAGATGTGTGTGTGAATGTGTGTGAACACCAATAATAATACACAGCTGATGACACTGACAGGAGGAGGGGGCGTGCCCGAGCTGTCATGGAGCAATGAACCCAATGATACAGTGATACAGTTGGTCAGGGTGCTCTCTATCACGCAGCGGTAGAAGTTGCCCAGGATGTCAGTTGACAGATGGTTCTTCTTCAATGTCCTCAAGAAGAAGAGGCGCTGATGGGCCTTCTTGATCAGGCTGGTGGTGTTAACTGACCAGGACAGGTCCTCCGAGATGTGGGTCCAGGAATTTGAAGCTGGGGACACGTTCAACAGCTATGCCATTGATATGGATGGGGTCATGTGTCTCTTCCCTCTCCTTCCTGTAGTCCACTATGAGCTCCTTGGTTTTGCTGGTGTTAAGGAGCAGGTTATTGTCAGCGCACCAAGTAGCCAAGTGCTCAACCTCTGCCCTGTAATCTGACTCGTCGTTGTCCCTGATGAGTCCAATCACCGTGGTGTCATCTGCGAACTTTATGATGGAATTGGATCCATACATAGGCCTGCAGTCATGGGTGTAGAGGGAGTAGAGGAATGGGCTGAGCACACAGCCCTGTGGTACACCAGTGTTGAGTGTGATGACGGAAGAACGGTTGGGGCCTGACCTAACATGCTGGGGTCTGTTGGTCAGAAAATCCATGATCCAGTTGCAGGTGGAGGTACTGATTCCCAGGTCCCCAAGTTTGGTGAGCAACTTGGAGGGGATAACTGTGTTGAATGCTGAGCTGAAGTCAATAAACAGCATTCTTGCGTAGGTGTTCTTGTCATCCAGGTGTGAGAGTACATAGTGCAGCGCTGTAGAAACCGCATCCTCTGTACTCCTGTTGCTCCAGTAGGCGAACTGATGAGGGTCCAGTGTAGGGGGCAGGCCTTTTTTGAACTGTGCCAAGACCAGTCGCTCAAAGCACTTCATGACTATGGGCGTCAGTGCCACAGGGCGATAGTCATTTAGGCACGATGGTGTTGAATGTTTCGGCACTGGTACTATTGAAGTGGTCTTGAAGCACGCTGGTACCACGGCCTGGGCCAGGGACAGATTGAAGATGTCTGTGAAGACCCCTGCCAGCTGCTCAGCGCATGCCCTCAGCACATGCCCAGGAATGCCATCAGGGCCAGCAGCCTTACGTACGTTGACATGACTCAGTGCATTACGGACGTCGGTGTGGGTGAGTGTGAGGTGGTGGAGGTCATCAGAGGGTGGGAAATTGATGTTCTTTTCATTGCTGTCCTTGTCAAAACGAGCATAGAAGTTACTTAGCTCATTGAGAAAGGGCACAGTCATGGCTATAGGTATGGAGTTGCTGGGCTTATAATCAGAGATAGCTTGAATGCCCTGCCACATACGTCGAGGGTCAGAGTCCCCAAAATGTTCCTCCACCTTCAGCTTATAGCTGTGCTTGGCCTTCTTGATGCCCCTCTTCAGATCTGCCCTGGATGAACTGTAGGCCTGTGCATCACCAGATCTAAAGGCATTGTTACGTGCTTTTAGCAGAAGTCGCACTTCTCTGTTCATCCACGGCTTCTGATTTGGGTACGTGGTGATCTGTCTTTCCGTGGTGACACTGTCAATAGTGGTGTTGATATGGTCCAGGACTGAGTGGGTGTAAGAGTTGATGTTTATGTGGGAGCCACAGGTAGCCTGAGAGGTGAACATACTCCAGTCTGTGTTCCTAAACTTCTCCTGGAGTACAGAGTCAACCCCCTCTGGCCACACTTTGATGGTCCTCACTGATGGCTTCACCCGATTGATGAGCGGTACATACTTGGGGGTAAGGAACAAGGATAAATGATCAGACTGACCTAGGTGGGGGAGGGGAGTTGCTGTGTAGGCTCCCACAATATTGGTGTAAACATGGTCCAATGTTTTGTCCCCTCTTGTGTGACAGGAGACATGCTGGTAGAATTTAGGAAGCACTGTCTTGAGGTTAGAGTGGTTAAAATCACCCGCCACAATAAATGCTGCCTCTGGGTGTGCAGTTTGTTGTTTGCTAATAGCTGCATGCAGTTCTTTCATAGCAAGCTTAGCATTAGCATCCGGAGAAATGTAAGCGGCTGTTATGATGGTACAAGTGAACTCGCGTGGCAGATAGAAAGGTCTACATTTAACCATGAGAAACTCCAGGTTAGCTGAGCAGTGTCTCTCAACAGTGACAGAGTTCGTGCACCAAGCCTTGTTAATATAAATGCACAATCCCCCCCCCCCCTCTTGTCTTACCGGAGTCAACTGCTGCTCTGTCTGCCCGGAGCGTGTGTAGGCCGGCTAGCTCGATAGCATTGTCGGGTATTCCACTGTGAAGCCATGTTTCCATAAAAATCATGATATTGCAGTTCATAAGTTTCTTATTGTTGGTGATCCGAAGCCGTAGTTCACTCATTTTGCTCGCCAGAGACCGTACATTAGCAAGGAAAATACTGGGTAGCGATAGCCGGTGCGGTGTTAGCTTTAGCTTAGCTCTTAGCCCACCGCGCTTACCCCTCCTTTGTTTACGGTCCTTACGCCGCCTGCGAGCACTTCTGGTCGGCCGGGAAGCCTGCCGAGCGTCGGGAGTTCTCCAGAGCTCCGGGATGAGACGTAGATTCAGACGTAGGTTGCTGATAAAAAGGTCGTTATCGTTGTTTTGTAAACCAATATTCAAAAGCTCATCTCAGGTGTAAGATGTAAAAGCAGAGCTGTTCTGAACGAACATACCCGAAATGAGCAGAAATAACACTGCTAGTCCCCAGAATCTGGTAGGACGCTGAGCCTCGCGTTGTGCACGCGCCGCCATCTTGCGCCGAATAGTAGGTTTATGCACAACTGCAAGCCTCTAGAGGATCCTACACCTTGGTCGTGGGACTCCAGAGGCATCAGCAGCTTCAAATACCTGTTTGCTGCTTTGTAATGGCATTTTAGCAGCTGTTCTCTTAACCCGATGAATTTGTCTGGCAGAAAACTTCCTCATTATGCATTTATCTGCACAAACTTGTCTGTGTTCTGAATCAGCAACTAATTTCGTCACAGTATGATGATCACGCTTAAGATTACATGAAATATCTAGTGTTTTCATACCTTGTCCAAGGCATTTGTACTATTTGACGCTTTTTGGCAATAGAGAAATCCTTCTTCTTTCCCATATTGCTTGAAACCTGTGGCATGCTTAATTTTAAGCATCTGGAAGATCCAAAGGCCTATGCTCATATTTTATTTATAGATTTCAGTTCAGCTTTTAATAATTTGCAGCCTTATCTGCTTTTACATAAAATGATTCAGATGAAGGTTAATCCTTTTATTATTAAATGGTTTTATTCTTTTTTAACAGATAGAACTCAAAATATCAGGTTCAAAAGCACACTTTCTGTCATGGTATGGCCCTCGCGGGCCATCAATGAGACGCTGTAGGCAGCCGATGAGTTTGCATGTTTATTAATGAAAGATAAATGATTACAAAATAATGAGCCACGTGGGGCAAAAGCACAAACAAGAGGCATGACTAAGGCACGGTAGCAACACATACAAGTTCAGGAGTAAACTTATGGATAATATGGAGAACAAGAGGATGACTGGAGCCGGAGAATAGGGACTCCAGCCGAACGCTGGGGAGACCAACGTTACACGTATGAGGTCACTGCCCGGAGTAACCTCAGCTGCTCCCTAAAATAGGGCTAAGGAGTAATCAGACAATGAGCAAGTAATCAAAGGGAATGTGAATCAGCTGTCATGGCGCAGCTGGCTCTGACAGCCGGAAGTCCCACCGTGACACTGTCACAATAAAGGCCCTGGACGGCCACAACAGATAAGAACGGGGAAAATACTGGACAACCCGAGCGCGGACAGAATCAGCGCTCAGGCCATAACAGTATCACCCGTTCACAAGGCGCATTCCAGGTGCAAACGTAACATCCAAGCCCCCCCCCCACACACACACACACCAGAAGGCCACCGGGACCACCCCAGGGAGGGTGGAGGGGGAAGCAAGCCAGGAGGGCAAGAACGATACAAACATGAAGAGGCTCAGACATGGAAAAAAAAAACCCACAGGCTACTATAAACCCAGAGCCTAGAATACACAAAAAAAGAATAAATCCAGGTACATCCGCACTGCACCCAAAATACCAGGAAGAAAAAAAAAACTCAGCCCGCTCCAAGCAGTGCAGCACACCAAGTATACAGTCTAATAAATGTAACGGGTCAGGAGAACCAGAAAAACAAAAGAGCATCTCTCAAAATACAGAGGGAACCAGAAAAACTGAAATACAGGCACAAAGCAAAGTACAGAGTACCCCATAATACCAGAAAAAAAAAAATCCAACCCGCTACAGAGCGGCAATATACAATCAGACCAATATAGTCTATAGACAAAAAAAACAAAACAAAACACAAGAGCATACCTAAAATTAAGAGGCAGAAAAACAAAACAACTACAGGGATGTCAGCAGGCAGCGTACAATAGAACAAAGAAAAAATAGTTTGGGAGGTCTGCCCGCATCCAGCTTCCAGATCGCTGGCAGGGGAAATAGAATTAGTTTGGGTGGTCTACCCCAGTCCCAGGCCCGGAGAAACAGTACCTCTGGCGGCCGGACCAGGTCGCCGAACAGAGAAAGCAGTCCGTCGGGTGGCCGACCCAGAACGCTGAACCAACGAAGCAGTTTCCCAGGCGGCCAACCCGCGTCATTAGGCCACCAGAACCGAAGGGGAAAACTCGGAGGCAGCCTCCCTACTGAGAGGGATAGCGAGGGGAAGCCGAGCCGAATACAGGGAATCCCAGCGGCACCCAGTGGAGGAAGAAAAGGAACAGGGAAAAGATGAGGGGCCAGTCCAGCATCAAACAGCGAAGCATCTGCAGCTCCTTCTCCAAACTCCACTCGGACTGGCGCTGCGCTCCTGCTGGATCCCAAGCGGGACCGCGCTGCGCCCTTGATGGACCCCGATTGGGCAGGCGCAGCACCCACGATGGGCCCCGATTGGACCGGCACAGCATCCTTGACGGGCCCCAATTGGGCCGGTGCAGCACTTATGACGGACCCAGATTGGGCCGGCACAGCACCCACAACGGACCCCGACTGGGCCGGCGCAGCACCAGGAATGACCTCCAGACACGAACCTGGAACCTCCAGGACAGTAACCAGAACCGACTCATCACCGGTGACCCTGGGAGAAGGCTCAGGAGAAAAAAGAAAACTGGGATCAAGATCACAGGCAGTGGCAGAGCCCGGGAAGACAAGCTCGGATGCAGCGATCGGCTACACCCGGCTCATTTCACCGAGAAACAGGCAATAATGCTCAAGAATGGAAAAGAGAAAAACGAAATAGAGCACTTGCCTGATCTCGGGCTCCACTGCCGTCCAGGACTTTGACGATCCAGGTTCAACGATCTGAAGGTCCACTCCTGGTTCCCACTCGACTGCGGCGGGCTCCGCAGCCGGTATGATGGTCATCACAGTCTGGGGATTCCCTGGCGCTGAAGTCCATGCCGAAGACCCACACGGTGTGGTGGCAGGGGATCCGTGGCCTGCTGGGTCAAACTGCCCCTCCACGGAGACCCGGGGATGCTTGATCACAGGCGCAGTCTCCAAACGGCAGTCCGCTCTCCTCCTCTGCCCGTGACATGGCTGCAGGGCTGGAACCAGGTTCTCCAGGGCCGCAGGCTCCTTCTTCGTCCGGCGGTGTAATCCTGGCACCGGGGGAAGCTCAGGGGAAGGAGACACAGAGGATACAGGTTCACAATTAGCAACTGCAGCAGGTGGAGGGAGCTCGAAGGACTGAGAGCCCCGAACTCCACCCCCAGGAGTCAGACAAGGCAATTCACACTGTGAAGGAAGAGAGTGAAATAGCACTTACCTGCTCCGCTGAGAGTTGATGGAAACTGTTGCAGTGGGCTTGGCCTTCTTCTTCCTCTGGATGGTGACGGAGGGCCCCCCAGGAAGACGAGGAGGAGCCGCTAGCACAGGATCAGCAATGGGGACAGCCGGAGTCGGACTCATGGAGCTCAAAGCAGCTGGGGAAAGCGTCGAGGTAGAGGGAGGAACAGCTGAGACAGTCCGGGCACGAGGAGCTGACGGAACAGCAGGAACGGAAGACCCGGCGACAGAGGCTGCAGTCTTACCCCTCTGACATGACACAGAGGCAACAGCTGGCTGGGAGGCAGAGTTCTTATGGCCACTTTCTGTCATGGTATGGCCCTCGCAGGCCATCAATGAGACACTGTAGACAGCCGATGAGTTTGCATTTTTATTAATGAAAGATAAATTGATAAACTGTCATCTCTGCTGGAGTCCGAGTTCCACCCTATGCAGGACATACTGAATGCACTGAGGAGCTCATTTAGCAGCAGACTACATCATCCCAGGTGCACAACCGAGAGGTTTCGTAGGTCCTTCCTACCAACGGCTGTCAGACTGTACAACCTAAGCAGGGCTGCTCGCAGAGATAGCAAAAAGACGTAACAAACTAATAGTTTTTTTTTTTTTTTTGAATGCAAAAGATGCAATAGACTTACACAATGGTCCTCTCCGGCATACAACTAGGAACATACCGGTCGCTATGGAGGGTGAGAATATGTATGGGCACATAATCATACCATGTAGGATAACTAAATAGACGGTTATGCTGTTTCATCCCACCTAGCAACAATGCTCTGCACTGTGTGTGTTTATATATTTACATATTTATTCCATCTAGCTACAATGCTCTGCACTGGGTGTGTTTATATTTATATATCTATATATTTATTCCATCTAGCTACAATGCTCCGCACTGTGTTTTTATATATCTACATATTATTCCATCTAGCTACATTGCTCCGCACTGTGTGTGTTTATATACTTGCATATTTATTCCACCTAGCTGCAATGCTCCATACTGTGGGTGTTTATATATTTACATATTTACTCCATCTAGCTACAATGCTCTGCACTGTGTGTTCATATATTCATATATTTATTCCATCCAGCTACAATGCTCTGCACTGTGTGTCTGTGTGTGTGTGTGTGTATATATATATTTTATAGTAATATGTACATATGTATATTAGCTGCTCTTGCTTGCTTGTTTTTTCTTGCCTTCTGATTGTTGCTCTGAGTGTTGCTATCCCTGTGCTGTTGCAATCCTGGAATTTCCCCGTTGTGGGACTAATAAAGGCTTATCTTATCTTATCTTATCTTAAATGATTACAAAATAATGAGCCACGTGGGGCAAAAGCACAAACAAGAGGCACGACTAAGGCACGGGAGCAACACATACAAGTTCAGGAGTAAACTTACGGATAATATGGAGAACAAGAGGGTGACTGGAGCCGGAGAATAGGGACTCCAGCCGAACACTGGGGAGACCAACGTTACACGTGTGAGGTCACTGCCCGGAGTAACCTCAGCTGCTCCCTTAAGTAGGGCTAAGGAGTAATCAGACAATGAGCAAGTAATCAAAGGGAATGTGAATCAGCTGTCACGGCGCAGCTGGCTCTGACAGCCGGAAGTCCCGCCGTGACACTGTCACAATAAAGGCCCTGGACGGCCACAACAGATAAGAACGGGGAAAATACTGGACAACCCGAGCGCGGACAGAATCGGTGCTCAGGCCATAACACTTTCTGACTCCAAACCCATCAGCACAGGTGTACCTCAGGGCTATGTGAGCTCTCCAGTCCTTTTTACCCTCTACACTAATGACTGTACTAGTCATTATCCAGGTAACCTGTTTTTAAAATTTTCTGATGACACTGCCATCCTTAGCCTGCTACACCAAGACACTGACATCTCCTTGTATATCACTGAGGTCAGTTGCTTTGCAAAGTGGTGTGATGAACATTTCTTGGTCATCAGCACACAAAAACTAAGGAGATGGTGGTGGACCCTCGGTCAGTGGGAGACCACATTCCACTGTCTATTAAGAGTGTGGAAATTCAACAGGCCATTTCCTACAGGTATCTGGGCATTCACCTGGATAACCTCTTCACCTGGAATCACCATGTTGAGTTTGTGTGCTCTCGTTTACAGCAAAGGCTGTATTTTCTCCGTTGGCTGAGGGTGTTTGGCGTCAGTGACAAAATAATGTTTTTATTTTACCAGGCGGTGTTGGAGAGCATCATAAGGTCTGTGTGGTTCAGCAATATTTCTGTGCAGGCCAAATCTAAGTTGCAGCATCTGGTCCAGGCTTCCATGAAGGTGAATGGGAGAACTGAAAAGCTCTCTCTTACGGCCATTTATGAGCAGTGTGTGTGCGTCAGGCACAGAGAGTTCTGCAGGGCCCCTCACACATCCTCTATTCTGAGTTTGGGCTCTTGCCTTCTGGTAGAGGACACAGAGGACCAAAATGCATGTTAAACTGTTTTAAAAACTCATTTGTACCTGCTTCTGTTAGGCTCCTAAATTGCTCCTAGGATTGTACAGCAGCATGGTGATGTAACCTGTATGACATGTTTTGTTTGTTTATGTTTTAAACTGTTTTTTTAAATAATATATGTAATAGGGTAGTGTGCAATATAGGTGAGCAGATGTCATGTTGTGATGTGATGCCTTGTGGTTCGATGGGAAGCAGGTTTGTGTCAGCACTGTAAGTTCACAGCAAATTTCTCCAAGGGGACAATAAAGTGTATTCTATTCTATTCTAATGGGGAACATCCTTCTTAAGTAGTTTTCCTTTAATTGGGCTCACCTGACAAACTAATTATGACAGGTGTCTGAGATTGATATCAATGATCCAAAGAGCCCCTAGACACAATACCATCAATGAGCTTAATTGAAAAATGAAAAATTGAATGTTTATGACACTGAAATCCTATTTGCACAATAATTTGGAACATGGTGTATATTTTGCATCTGATGTGACTTGGACCTTGACTGAATGATACTGCTTTTAATTATTAGGGCCTGAACCACTGACGACGTCAGACGGCGACGTTATTAGGGCCTGAGCCACTGACAGCGTCAGTCAGCGAAAGCCCTATTGTAATTGCTCCGCTTGAAGAAATTCTTCCACCTAAAGAAATGAATTTTTCACCCTGTGAACGTTAACCAAAACACGATTTTTTTTGGCAGACCCCTCAGACCTGGCGAAAAATTCGATAAACTGGAAAACATATGTCCCCCCCCCCCACCCCTAATTTTTGTGGAAAAAAAAATCACACCTTACATTTGAACGAACTAGTCCGAGGGGCCAGCTCCGATTGAGCTCATTTTTACATGGCGGCATCTATAGGCATTGGCCACTAAAAATTGTATAAATTAAGTCAAAATCTCAAAAGGTGTGGCCAGGGCACCATGGTAAAATTTGACTCCTCCCCTTACAACTTCAAACAGCTGTAACTCGAGCAAAACTTGTCCGATGTCCACCAAACTTTCCATGATGGAAAATAGTCTCGCCCCCAACACGTCTACATTAAAATACATGACAAAAGTTATAGCTCCACATAGTGGTTAATGCAAGAATTGCTGAAAACTGTTTTATTAATTACTCACGCGTCACTTCCCAGACTGACATGAAATTTTCTGAGAGTCATCACACCACAGGGATGATCATAACTGCACATCAACTTTAGCATGAAGTCACACGTGTTACCGTGGACGTGCCCCCCTTGCCATACAATCCGTGAGCTTATGGGGAGGGTTGGGAAGGTCCTGGAGTCATGAAATTTGGAACATAGGTAGAGGTGACTGTCGTCTGTAGTCCTATGTGGGTCAGCAACACAAAACTGTTAGGGAAGTGTTACACATGGCGACATGGCAAAGGTTGACTCCTTGCCATGGGATATCGGAAAATTGTCACTTGGACAAACTTCATCCAAATTTCACCTAATTTTCTACAATGGGTATGAGTCTCGCCCCGAACACGTCTATGTAAAAATAATTTACAAAAGTTATAGTGCCACCTTGTGGTTAGAACAACAGGCACTTGTAAACTGGACAAACTGTACGAGTTTCACCAAATTTTCCACGATCGATATTAGTCACACTGTAAACGTTTGTATATAAAAATAATAAACAAAAGTTATAGCGCCCCCGAGTGGTTAAAGAAAGAATTGCTTAAAACTCTTATTTATTACCTCCGCCAAAGGAGGAGGTTATGTGATCATCGGCGTTGGTTTGTCTGTTTGTTTGTCTGTTTGTCTGTTTGTTTGTCTGTTTGTTTGTCTGTTTGTCTGTTTGTTAGCAAGATAACTCAAAAAGTTATGGACGGATTTTCATGAAATTTTCACAGATTGTCAGAAATGGGGTATCCTACAGATGATTAGATTTTGGTGGTGATCCGGATCACCGTCCACAAGAAAACCGCCATTACGCAAAATGCCATTTTCGTGAATAACTACTAAACCACTAATCCTATCATTGTCAATCCAATTGTTGTGAATCCAATTGCTAGTCATATGTTTTCACGGTCAAGGAATCTGAAAACGTACACACAAACACTGTATGGGGGGGAACTGTGGCGCTAAAACGCCATTACGGAAAATGCCATTTTCGTCAATAACTACTGAACCACTAATCCTATCATTATGAATCCCATTGCTTGACATATGTTTTCATGGTCAAGGAATCTGAAAACGTACACACAAACACTGTATGGGAGGAACTGTGGCCGCCATTACGGAAAAGGTCATTTTCAAGAATAACTACTGAACCACTAATCCTATCATCCATCCATCCATCCATCTTCTACCGCTTTTCCGGAGGTCCGGGTCGCGGAGGCAGCAGTTCAAGCAGAGAAGCCCAGACTTCCCTCTCCCCAGCCACCTGCTCCAGCTCTTCAGAGGGGATACCAAGGCGTTCCCAGACTAGCTGGGAGACATAGTCTCTCCACCGAGTCCTGGGTCTGCCCCGGGGTCTCCTCCCAGTGGGACGTGCCTGAAACACCTCAAGTGGGAGACGTCCAGGAGGCATCCTAATCAGATGCCCATACCACCTCAACTGACTCCTTTCAATGTGGAGGAGCAGCGGTTCTACTCTGAGCCTCTCCCGGATGACTGAGCTCCTCACCCTATCTCTGAGGGTGAGTCCAGCAATCCTACGGAGAAAGCTCATTTCAGCCGCTTGTATCCGCGATCTCGTTCTTTCGGTCATTACCCAAAGCTCGTGACCATAGGTGAGAGTAGGAACGTAGATTGACTGGTAAATCGACAGCTTTGCCTTAGAACTAAGCTCCCTCTTCACCACAACAGACCGGTACAACGTCCGCATCACTGCAGATGCTGCTCCAATCCGTCTGTCGATCTCTCGCTCCATTTTCCCCTCACTCGTGAACAAGACCCCAAGATACTTAAACTCCTCCACTTGGGGCAGGAGCCTGTCCCCAACCCGGAGAGGACAATCCACCTTTTTCCTATCATTGTCAATCCAATTGCTAGTCATATGTTTTCATGGACAAGGAATCTGAAAACGTACACACAAACACTGTATGAGGGGAACTGTGGTGCTAAACCGCCATTATGGAAAATGCCATTTTCGTCAATAACTACTGAACCACTAATCCTATCATTGTGAATCCAATTGCTTGTCATATGTTTTCATGGTCAAGGAATCTGAAAACGTACACACAAACACTGTATGGGGGGAACTGTGGCCGCCATTACAGAAAATGCCATTTTCGTGAATAACTACTGAACCACTAATCCTATCATTGTGAATTCAATTGCTTGTCATATGTTTTCATGGTCAAGGAATCTGAAAACGTACACACAAACACTGTATGGGGGGAACTGTGGTGCTAAACGGCCATTACGGAAAATGCCATTTTTGTCAATAACTACTGAACCACTAATCCTATCATTGTGAATCCAATTGCTTGTCATATGTTTTCATGGTCAAGGAATCTGAAAACATACACACAAACACTGTATGGGAGGAACTGTGGCCGCCATTACAGAAAATGCCATTTTCGTGAATAACTACTGAACCACTGCTTGTCATATGTTTTCATGATCAAGGAATCTGAAGACTGTATGGGGGGAACTGTGGCACTTGGCGGAGGTCTGCGCTCTCCGAGTGCTTTTCTAGTTACTCATGCGCCGCTGGCCAAAATTTTCTGAGGGTTATCGGATCTCCTGTTTGATCATAACTGCATATCAGCTTTAGCATGCTGTCACTGCTGTTACCATGGATATGCCCTCCTTGCCGTTCAATCCTTCATCTTGTTTGGAGGGTTAAGAATGACCTGGAGTCATGAAATCTTGAACATAAGTTGAGGTGACTGTCAAAAATAGTCCTATATTGGTGGACAACACATAACTGACAGGGAAATATTGCCATGCTGACATGGCGAAGGTTGATTCCTCACCATGAAACATCGGAAAGTTGTATCGTGGACAAACTTTGTCTGATTTTCACCACATTTTCAACAATGGATAATAGTCCCACCCTGAATGCTCCAATATAAAAATAACAAATGTTAGAGCGCCGCTTAGTGGTTACAACATCGGGCCCTTGTAAATTGGACAAACTTTGTACGATTTTCACCAAATTTTCTACGATCAATATTCGTCCAGCCCCAAATGCGTCTATATACAAATAATGAACAAAAGTTATAGCGCCCCCAATCATTAAAGGAAGAATTGCTGACAACTGTTTATTTTTCTCTCACCAGCAGAACAAATGACATGAAGGAATGACTCGGGCTCATTGACAGTACAGGTACATAGTACAGAACTGTTTCCATGGTGACCAGCAGGCTTCAATGGCTTCCTCGCAATGCAAATCATGACAGTTACAGCTCAGACAATCCTTGTCTGATTTGGACCAAACTTTGCACAAATCATACTAATCCTACTCTGATCACATCTGCATATCAATATTCACAAAACTGTCACACCAGCACCTACTGCTGACATGAGGTACTGCACAAAATTGTTTCAAATTATGCGCAAAGACCAGTAGTCACAATGGCATGATATTTTCAGTGGTTTCTCAGAGTGCATTGGACTACTGTTTCAATAATTTTGAGCTTAAATTATTCAAAGTTAAAAAATCAGGCGGAAAGTTGGATTTATGTACATTTATTACAAAAATATATAAGGTGTCACCCCAGTGGCCTCTTTGGGGGAGAGATTACAAAGCATAGCATTCAGACACACCTAGAATCTCTAAAGGATCCATTTCTTTAGGGCTGATATATATAGGTAGGAGAAAGGAAAGGGAGGATGAAGATAAGGGAAGGGATAGAATGGGACAGTCCTGATAATCAAAGCTTATCCAGGGAAATGTCACAGACACTCTGGAGACAAGAATGTAAATCTAACAGAACGTCCATAAAACACTAATCTATATAAGCTGAGGAGTTCCTGTGCATTCCTATGACCCGAAACAGGACATGTCAAAGAGATTATAAAATGTGTCTTAGATCATTCCTTACGCATGTACTGATCCTGTACTGATCTTCAGTCTGACCTCTCTGAAACTGCTCACAGAAACATGCCAAGAATATATGAACTTATCCTTTATGGAATGCACATATAAACATTAAACATGGCATATGAAAGGTATGATACTTCTCAAATATAATAATACATTATTAAAATAATAATAATAATGCAGATAATATGGAATTCTTCTATCATATTCCCCCTTGATGCTTAATAAAGCATCAGGATTAAAAGAAAAATAACAAAAGTGGTAGTGAATGAATTAATATAAGGATATGTGTAAGAATTTACATGCTGTTATGTGTCCTTGCAAGTTAAAAACATGTATAGAATATGTCATTAGAGTGAACATGTGCAGTGATTAAAATTAATTTTAGACTGTGTCAAATAAGAACATAGAAAATAATATGAAACAGGCTTAAATTATATTGCAACCTTCAAAAACATCCTCATCATCATATTAAGGACTCACACAAGAAAAATCTGAAGTTATAAAAATCATTACCAAGTTTATGATGAGCCTTCTCCATTAAGAGAAACACTAACTTCTATGAGTATCTGAGGTATTAATATGACCATTTGCATAATTTTCATGGATAGAAGTAAAACAATAATCTCCTATAATAGGGCCTTCACCCCTACGGGTGGTAATTAGTTGATCAAGGACCGTTCTATCCTTTGTTATAATTTTGTAAATAATTGTAGTCTACAATTAAGTGTTTTAATCCCTAAGGTACGCCTCCCACTTGAGGTGTTTCAGGCACGTCCCACTGGGAGGAGACCCCGGGGCAGACCCAGGACTCGGTGGAGAGACTATGTCTCCCAGCTAGTCTGGGAACGCCTTGGTATCCCCTCTGAAGAGCTGGAGCAGGTGGCTGGGGAGAGGGAAGTCTGGGCTTCTCTGCTTGAACTGCTGCCTCCGCGACCCGGACCTCCGGAAAAGCGGTAGAAGATGGATGGATGGATGGATGGATCCCTAAGGTATTTTGTTTCTACTCTCACTCAAAGAAACAATGAACAAAAAACCTCACTCCTGTACTTTACATCTGAAATTGCATTCATGCTTTATAAATGGCATCATGTGGTTGAAAAGCATCTCTCTTCACCCTGCCCACCTGCCCTGCCGACATGGTGAGGGTACGGTCAGTTGCCAAAATGGGGTACACAGATCTGCTCAGTGTCCAGGCCAAATGCGAATACGCCCAATGACTCACTGACCTTTGTCAATGTAGATCCTTGGTATAACACTTGCTCGCTTTGTTGGTCAAGCAGGGTAGCAATACAGGGGAGAGACGCACTGTAAGCCATTGCATACTCAGAGAGTGTTAAGCTACTGGAAAAGGGACATCACCACTTCAAAAAGAGGAGTTCCCTGATGAAATTAATCTTGCATTCACGGAGTAAGGAGTGCCATCATGTTTCTAATCAGTGGAGTGATGTGTTGTGTCAGGTATGATTCAAAATGAAGTTTGCTATGTTAATCTCTGTATATAGCCTTTCTTAAAAAAAACAAACAGCCTGTAGTAGCTGCATTATTTTAGCAATAAAGATATTTTGCCTAACTGTTAGTGTTATTAAAGAGGAAACATAACAATTATCTATAGTGTATAAGCAATGGAACAACTTAATAACCAATATTAAGTATTACTAGAGGATGAAGAGGATGATAAGGTAATGGCACTAACCACACTTTTCTTTCCCTTGTATTTTTTTTCCCTTGTCATGATAAACAAACAGCCTGTTTCTCTATTAGCAGAGGTCATTACTGGACGCCAAGTCATCAGCTGACACTTGCATAGAGAAACAGTTAAACAGTCATTTGTTTGTTTTTTTTTTGTTTTGTTTTTTTCCCAAATAAGTATACAATATATATATTAAACAGTTTCTTGCTGAGGGTTTCAGGTGGGGTAAAACATTAGATGCACCCAAGTGCCACGTCCTTCGCTTCCCGCTGCTGTTTAGGTCAGCAGGATAACCTTTGTGCTGTCCTTGCCAGGGAGTTTTGGTCCAGTTTCCTGTGATGACCAGTTACCCTGGTTTGCCCAAGTGATGGGTGCACCTCCCACGGTTCACCCATGACATGGTCCCTCCTGGAAAGGGCAGTATGGATGACATCGCTGTCAGTTGTCATTCTTTGCATATAATCACCCAGAAACCCTTCCTCATCACCTGAGTTAAATGGCTTCAATAATAGGGTTTGTCATTCACAATTTCCCTATTCTTCTTAGTTGTGTATTATACTAATCTTGTAGATTGTTGATGGTAAGCTAAGTGGTTTCCTAGGTAAATGTTTGTTACTAATAATTTAGGAACTGCACTTAAATGTGACATGATTTGATTTACAAAGTGTATTTCATTTCCATTATCTAAGTAAATCATTTCAGCTATTTTAAATCTTGATATTGTTTCAGTTAAGGGTTTCAGTGTCACCATAGCAATATTTAAATTAGTGTAGGGGAAAGCCTTTGCATATTCAATAAGCTTGTAAATAATTTCTAAACATTTTTACCTTCACTCTTATTTAGTTCAATGAGAGCCATGCAAAGTTTTTTTTGAAAAAACTAAGTTTATGCAGGGAGGATCAAATTATTTTTGCTTTGAGCTCCCTAAAGCATTGTTCTCTTAATTAAGTAAAAATCTGTATTGTCTTTGTAGTAGATTTTAAATTAAGTCCCACAGTAAACATAAATTCAGCACAAGTTGGACCTTTCTTAGACATTTGGAACTTTTCTCATATATTTGCATGGTTTTCTTCCTTATCAGTTTACCTTGTTTCTTGTAAACATGATATTTCTTTTACAGTAATCTGCAGATATTTTCTTAAATATCTTGAAATTTATTGATGTAACGTTTAACTTCTCCTATTGAATGTTGTGATTTCATAACCAAGCGGTTTCATTTATATTTTTCTCTTCATTATTGATCATTTATTGATTTTTTTATGTATTATCTATTTTTCTGAGGATTACTAATTATTTTTGCTAATTAATTTCTTTTGTACCCCCCTTTTGATGCATGGAGATGTACATGCAGCAAAGTTACAGGGTATTTGCTTGATGGGTAGTGTCTTTTACTAGAAGAAAACATGTTACCACTTTTTATGTGTTACACACAGTTAATTTAGATGAAAATTTGTGAGTAGTTTAGCTCCTTCAAAATGAGGTTTCAGTAGTCAGCTTCTTCTGTGCGTGTCGTCTCTTGACTTAGTCTAAAAAGTAATATAGCTGTCTGTGCAGATTTGATGTGATTTAGCATTTAGAGCGACCATTCTGAGTTAGTCACTTAGATCACATCTGTCTGTCCAGTTGAACACAGACAGGTTGAATTTGTGTAAATGAATCCTTGTGAAAGGTTGTCACAGTCCTTCAGTCAATGGAAAGGTGGACATATTGCCTAATTAGAATTTGGCTTAATTTTGTACAAAGAATGCCTCATTTTATATATTCCTTGGTAAATTATGGGGTGGACTGTAGTCCCGAGGCCCAGCTCGGCCACGGCTGAGCACCGGGAGCGCAGAAAACACATTCCTTATTACTGTCACATTTCTGAAATGTGATATTGTCACACCATTATGTCATGAGTGGCATCATTGCAATGTGCCAGATATATCTTGCAGTGTGAAGTCATATGAACACTAAGTTTTTAAAGTCAGAGTCATTTAAATTGTTATGCTTTATGTCATTTGCAATGTTATTTGTTCTACTTAGCTTCAAAAAATGCTTGTCAACTGAGAGGTCCTTTCCCCTGTAGCCACTGTCACCAATGAGCCCATCACCCACACACTGTCCGGCCTCCTCCCATCTCCCACAAAGATCAAATGTCGGTGCCATCCTGCAAAGAAAAATTTGGGGAACCTCACGGCTTCCCCTGACATAATGTCGGCCCAGGAAACAAGAACACAGGCTCAGGTAGATTTGACAGCTTTATTAAACAACAAGGTGAGTGTATGGATGCGTGTATGAGAGAGTAGTGTGTGATGCGGGTGGAGGATGCAAGCCAGGACAGAGCAGCACGTCGTGTGGCCAGACAACCCTAAGGGAGAGAGGAGAAAAGGGGTTAGCTAGGCAACCACACGGGAACGTGATCAAGAGCTGTGCTTACTTGCAGACATGCGGTGGCTGGCGTTGGCAGGTCCCAAGCCTGGGAGACAACGTCCTGCTGTGCGTCCGGGTGAAGCGGCGAGGCAGAGGAGCGGCGGAACGATGGAAGGTAAGTCCGCCGCCAGGTAATCCACCCATGCACAGGGGAGGCTGACAGAAGAAGATGAGCAGACAATAATGACAGCTTACGTGTCCGTTAGCGTAGATCAGCAGGCCTGATGAGGAGGAAGTTGCTGGGAGATTTTGATGTTGGGAGACAGACGGCTCCAGGCTGCAGCTCAGGGCAGGATGGAATAAATAGCAGCACACTAACGAGGAGCAGGTGTGCGCGCAGCTGAGGTGGAAGCCCGTGAGCTGCGGGTGATGACATCCCCGTCCTTACATCAGTATTTACATCAACAGGAGTGCAAATTTTATCACCTCATAAATTGATTTTACTAATGTTCCAGTTGTCATCATTAGTTTTGTGTCCCTTAAATGTTTATCCCAGTTGTTTATCCCACTGTTTATTATCACGTGTAATGTTAAGAAACACAAGTGAATTATTGTTTTTTATTATTTCATTACATATTGCATATGTCACCAAGGATTTATTAAATTGAAAGGTAATGGTGATGTTATGATTCCTTGTTAATTTGGCAAATCTAATTCCTGGTGAAAGCTGAAAAAAAAAAATCTTGTGAGTACTTTTGCTTTCGTGTTGAAAAACGAAGAATGAAGAATAACAGAAAAACCTTTAAATTACACCTAAAGCTTCCACAATTTGAATGTGTATTTGCTATTCACAGCAAGTATTCGCTAAATATTCTGTGAATCAGTAAATGTTTTACCAATTGACATGGGTAATCACTAGTTCAGGATTATGTTTAAACAAAACAGTGTCATATATTAGAAGCCTTAAACCAATGCAGCATTTAGAATTAGTAACTGCAAGTGTAGGCCTAATCTCTGTTTTCAGGAATTTATTGAACAGAACCACAATCTGTGTTTTTCTTTTTGTTTTTTTGTTTTTTGTTTTTTATATGTCCTAAAACCCGTCAGACCTTGAGCGTCCTTCTTTTTATTACAAACATCTGAGTCCTTTGAAGGCTGATTCTGTCTGTTTACCGTCACCTTATCTAGGTCAGTCTGACACAAGCTATATTATTTTTTTTCACTCTACATGGACAGACTGAGGATCAAAATATAAATAAGATTGCATATGCAATTTATTAAAAAGTGAGTTTAGTGTTATTGAAACAAAGCAACAATATGACATATAATTACCAACATCTGTGTTTGATAGTCAGTAGACTCTGGCAAATCACATGCACAAACACAGTAATCATCAGCTTCTTCTGTGCTTTGAATCATGTAATATAATGTGTACACAAAGCCTTCAGTGATTAGACATTATTAAGTGGCAGCATGATATTGTAATATTCAGTTAATTTCATCATTGTCATGCTGGTAGCATTGATTAAGATGCAAGCAATTGTATTTAATTTAGATGTTCTATACATCTGTGGTCTTGAGAAGGGAGGCACGGACAGTGGCGAGAGGCCGGGTCCCAGAGGCTGGTTGTTTGAGATTGTTAGTCCTGTGTCCTTTTTTCCCTGTAAAGTTCACTGTTATGCTTCAGTCAGAGAAATAAGGCAAGTGAGTCAATAAAAGTCAGTGATACGTCAAAAAATTGAATAAAAGTAGCTCAATGTTTTTTCATTTTCCAAAGAAAAACTGGAGAAAATGAGAATATTGGCTTTAAAAATATGTAAATGGTTCATCACGTATGCAACATTAGAGTCAAAACCCACAAAGTTAGACTGAAAAAAGTAAAACCCCAGAACTTTGCAAAAATACCCATATATAGATTTTTTTTTCTTCTCACTCCTCTTTTTTCTTCTTCTCACTCACTCACTGTTAAACACAAGGTCCCGCACATACAACACACACACATGTAGAGACAGACACAGGGCCCACACAGAAACGCTCTCTTTTGACGTTATCTCCACAAGGTCAGATCTGTTCACACAATAAAGAAAACCGGAGTGGTGGCTCAGTTGGTAGAGCATCCGCCCCACACCCGGGAGGCAGGGGTTCAAATCCTGGCCGGGTCATGCCAAAGACCATATAAAAGTGGAACTTCCTGCCGTCCAGCTTGGTGCTCAGCAAAAATGGAATGGAGGAGGGAAATTTGTGGCAGCGCTTTGCATGGCAGCGGCCCTCTGATTCTACACTTGGGGTGTGTGTGAATAACACAGTAGATAGGTAAAGCACAATCTCGTTCTACTGTACATGATTGGTTGTACAGTTTGGTTGTACATGATTGGTTGTACAGTTGAATGACAATAAAGGGTGATTTAATTTAATTTAAAGACTTTTAGGTTTATGCCAAAAACCAAAACAGCATGAAAATTACTTCAATTAATCTCCAAAACTGGCAACTTTTAGCAGAAAACATGCACATGTGGCAACCTCACACTGCCACTGCAGCGTGAAGCTCCTCTTTTTCCTTCTTTTTTTTTTACACTGCCATGAACACAACACTAGTCAACTCCTTTTGCTCAAGGCTACTATTTTCAAATACCTATAATTTTAAACACTTCTCAAAAGGATAACAATTAACTAATTAATCCTTTTATGCTCCACAAATATCAGAAAAAATCACAAACAACAATTTTACAACCTGCTTTTTCCGCATCCGTGGAGAACTCTCACTTTTTCAGACTGGAGCAGATTACACAGAGACAAAACAAACCAGACTGCAGTAACTTTTATCCAGCGCTTCAACAAATTCTCAAAATAAAATTTACCAGTATTTCAACGGTCACATAACCCCCCCCCCCCGCTGTGTGCCGAAAGCCCCACTTAGACCTCCTCCCCGGTATCTTGCAATAGCTCACCATAGTGAGGGATGGGCGAGAATCAGACACGGTAAGGGCACGAATCTTCTGTGAAAATCTACTTTTCTGGGATCACATAAACTCTTCCACAAGATGTCGAGAGCCTAGTTATTTAGACAATAAAACGTCTGTGATTAAAAGAGCATGAATCTTTCCCTTTTTTTTCTTTGCATGCAACTTCCGGAACCTCAACCGCACTGACAGGGTGCAGAGGACAGCAGACCCCTGGGAGTCTCCCTGGGTCTTGCGATAACGTTCACTGTTGCAGAGGAAAATCTCATTCCTCCCAAGGGATTATTGCAATTATCTCTCACCGTGGGCAGGAATGACCCAGCGATCAAGCCATAATAATGCATCCAAACAGCATCCGCGATGTTCAGTCAGTCCGGGTAATCTCACTATCTTTTATCCATAAACAACAACAACAAATGTACTTACATCCAAGCCGCCTGTAGGATTCTCAGATCTGTCTGAAATGCCTTCACTGCAGTAACACTGAGCTTTTTTTTTTTTTTTTTTCACTCAGCCTGGGAAGGTCTTTTTATCAGCTGTGCACTTGCTGAAATCAAGCAGAGGCGCTGGAAAGATGGAGATATGTAGATCCGCCATTCGGAACGCCAAAATGTTAGAATAATTTTGAGCTTAAATTATTCAAAGTCAAAAAAATCAGGCGGAAAGTTGGATTTATGTACATTTATTACAAAAATATATAAGGTGTCACCCCAGTGGCCTCTTTGGGGGAGAGAATACAAAGCATGGCATTCAGACACACCTAGAATCTCTGAAGGATCCATTTCTATAGATCTGATATATATATAGGTAGGAGAAAGGAGAGGGAGGATGAGGATAAGGGAGGGGAGAGAATGGGACAGTCCTGATAATCAAAGCTTATCCAGGGAAACGTCATAGACACTCTGGAGACAAGAATGTAAATCTAACAGAACGTCCATAAAACACTAATCTATATACGTCAAACAGGTTCATTTTGTCTTCTTTCAATTATTTATCCTTTTTTTTTTTTTTCCTTTGAAAGACAAAAGTAAAATAGAAAGATGTCTTTACCTTCTTTACATGTTTCAACTGCACTGCAGCCTTCATCAGAAGAGTCAGCTGATTGCTGCCAGGTGACATTTATCAGCTGATTTTCGTAGGCGGGGCCAGCTCAGCAGATCTGTCAGATCCGCTGAGCCGGCCCCGCCTCCCGCCGTCAGATGGTCTCTGGAGAATGTGGTCCCAGGTGTGAGAAAGCATAAAGGCCCCCTCATCTTGGTTCATGGTGTCTTTTCCCCGCTTTCTGATCTCTATTGCCTCCTTGATCCAACGTTTGTGTCTGTTGCTCTCCGATCCAATAATTTTTGTGTTGTCCCAGTCCATGATGTGATTATTTCTTTTGCAGTGGTCCGATATAGCTGATTTTAATGTTTCTTGTTCTGCTTTTTCTTTTTGTGATCTTGTGAGTCGTCCTTGCGTTTCCTTCTCACATTCCTTTTGGTGTTCTTTTTTTCTTGTGGTGAATAATCTTCCGGTTTCTCCAATGTAGGTTTTGTTACATGATCTGCATGATATTTCATATAATACATTGCATTTATTGTCTTGTTCTATTCTGTCCTTGGGGTGTACTAATAACTGTCTTAATTTTTTGTGTGGTTTGACTGCTGTGTTTATTTTGTATTTTTTCATGATCCTTTGAATTGGTTCCGTGATCCCTCGTATGTATGGTATAGTTATGGTTTCCTTGTTTTTGATTTCAGCTTTTGTTCTGTGTCTTGTGTCCTGTTTATTTTCTTTGTTTTTGACTTGCTGTTTCCCTTTGTTTATGGCCCATACTGGATATTGGCAGCGTATGAGTGCATGTTTTATGTGGTTTTCCTCTTCCTGTCTGTCTTCTTGTTCCGTGATGATGGTGGCTCGTTCATATAATGTCCTGACGACTGATAGCTTGTGTGCTGTGGGGTGTTCCGATGTCCAAAGTAGGTATTGATCTGTGTGGGTTGGTTTCCTGTAGACTGTGATTTTTATGCTGCCATCCTCGTTGTGGTGGATTTTCATGTCCAGAAAGGCTATGGTGCCATTTTCCTCCTCTTCGTGTGTGAATTTTATGTTCCCCGTACTGTCTGTGCTGTTCAGATGGTCAGTGAGTTCTTGTGTATGTCCTTTCCTTATTTTTTCCAGAATGTCATCTACGTATCTCTTCCAAAGGGTGGGTTTGCATATTGTGGGTGCTGTGTTGATGGCTTTATTTTCCAGATCCTCCATAAAAAAACTGCTCATGATGGCTGATAGTGGGTCTCCCATTGCAAATCCTTCTTTTTGTTTGTAGATTTTTCCTCTGAATTGAAAATAAGTGGATTTTGCAACAAACTGTAGTAATTTGGATATGTCATGGACTGTGAGGTTGGTGCGTCTTTTTAGGGTACTGTCCTTGTTGAGGCGTTCTTGCACTATATGTAGTGTGACGTCAATAGGAGTCTTTGTGAATAAAGAGATGACGTCATGTGAGATGAGGATCTCGTCTGATTCTATTTTTATGTCTTTGAGTTCTTGTGCCAGCTCTTTTGAATTTTTACAGTGAAAGTCTGATAGTCCAAGGAGGGGTTTGATGATTTCAGCTAGGGCTTTTGATAAGTTGTATGTGACTGATCCAATGCTGTCTATTATTGGCCGCAGTGGGATATCCTTTTTATGTATTTTCGGTGTTCCATAAATCCGAGGGATTTATGGAACCGAGGAAAACCACATATGTAACAAAACCTACATTGGAGAAACCGGAAGATTATTCACCACAAGAAAAAAAGAACACCAAAAGGAATGTGAGAAGGAAACGCAAGGACGACTCACAAGATCACAAAAAGAAAAAGCAGAACAAGAAACATTAAAATCAGCTATATCGGACCACTGCAAAAGAAATAATCACATCATGGACTGGGACAACACAAAAATTATTGGATCGGAGAGCAACAGACACAAACGTTGGATCAAGGAGGCAATAGAGATCAGAAAGCGGGGAAAAGACACCATGAACCGAGATGAGGGGGCCTTTATGCTTTCTCACACCTGGGACCACATTCTCCAGAGACCATCTGACGGCGGGAGGCGGGGCCGGCTCAGCGGATCTGACAGATCTGCTGAGCTGGCCCCGCCTACGAAAATCAGCTGATAAATGTCACCTGGCAGCAATCAGCTGACTCTTCTGATGAAGGCTGCAGTGCAGTTGAAACATGTAAAGAAGGTAAAGACATCTTTCTATTTTACTTTTGTCTTTCAAAGGAAAAAAAAAAAAAAAAAAAAAAAAAAAGGATAACTAATCTATATAAGCTGAGGAGTTCCTGTGCATTCCTGTGACCCGAAACAGGACATGTCAAAGAGATTATAAAAAGTGTCTTAGATCATTCCTTACACATATACTGATCCTGTACTGATCTTCAGTCTGAATTCTCTGAAATTGCACACAGAAACATGCCAAGAATATATGAACTTATCCTATATGGAATGCACATATAAACATTAAACATGGCATATGAAAGGTATACTTCTCAAATATAATAATACATTATTAAAATAATAAAAATGTAGATAATATGGATTTTTTCTATCAACTACCCTCAGTGGAAGTCACTTTTGTCCTGCGATAAGCACAGTTGCCATGGAGAACCCACTCCTTGCCTTTCAATAATGGACACTTTTATATTGGACAAACTTTGTACGATTTGTACCAAATTTTCTAAGATCGATATTAGTCCTCCACCGAATGTGTCTACATAAAAATAATAAACAAAAGTTATAGCACCCCCTAGTGATTAAACGAAGAATTGGTAAAAACTGTTTTCTTTCTTTTTCTCTCTCCAGCAGAAAAAATGACATGAAGGAATGACTCGGGCTCATTGACAGTGCATGTATATAGTACAGAACTGTTTCCATGGAGACCAGCATGCTTCAATGGCTTCTTCGCAATGCAAAACATGACAGTTACAGCTCAGACAATCCTTGTCTGATTTGGACCAAACTTTGTACAAATCATGCTGATGCCATTCTGAACACGTCTGTATATCAATATTCACAAAACTGTCACACCAGCACCTACTGCTGACATGAGGTACTGCACAAAATTGTATCAAATTTTGCTCAAAGACATGACATTTTCAGTGGTTTCTCAGAGTGCATTGGACTACCCTCAATGAAAGTCACTTTTGTCTTGCGATAAGCACAGTTGCCTTGAGGCTGAATTGGCTAGCTGCTCTTGCAAATTTGTCCACTAAAGATTGCATATCATCCACACTGTGTGCAACTAGAGCACTGTCATTGGCAAAGAGCATTCCTCTTACTACCTTTATCGATGTCTTACTCTTGGCTTTAAAGAAACTTGAAGAAGTTGGATATAGACAGGAGTTCCTGGCAGTGGAAGGCTAAGGGCAGAGCTGTGTGAAGGAATCTGATCAGACCTAAATGAAACAGTCATTGTCGCCCACGACAGACTGCTGTGATGATGATGATGAAGCACAGTTGCCATGGAATCCCATTCTTTGCCATTCAAGATGTTTTTTTTACTTTGAAGGCTTGGGGAAGCCCAAGGGTCAGCAAATGTGGAACGTAAGTCAAGGTGACTCTCTTCTGTAGTTCTGCATCAGTCTGCAACATCTACTTAAAATGTTAAGTGTTACAATGGCCACATGTCCAAGTTAACCTTATCACAATACGTTGGACAGTTGTAAATTGGACAAACTGTGTCGAATTTTCACCGTAATTGCCATGATGGACATTAGTCCCACTCTGCACGCACCTACATAAGAATATTTGACAAAAGTTATAGTGCCACTTATTGCTCAAAGGACGTTCTTGCCAAATGGTTTACTTTATAATTCATGCAGCCCTTCCAGCGACAACGGGAAATTTTCTGAGCCAGCAAGAAACGACAGGCGCTGGGTTGCACGGGGGCATCGGGGGCGAAGGCCTGCTTACACCTGCTTGCAGGTTTAATTTCTAATTATTTTAATTTCAATTCTAACTTGAATCAAATCCTATCAGCTAGCCTAATTATTAAGTTTATAGGGTTTACATTCTCATTCTTGATTCAAACAAAATATAGAACCATTTAGAGAAAACTACGGTATAACAGCCAACTGTTTACACATAACTCCAACAGCTGGTCTGGACCACTCATAAATTTTGTTAGTAAATGTACATCACATTTAAGAACAAATCTGTAGGTACTAATGGTTCTTGCATGAGGCCCAGCGTGTATTTTCACATTTCAAATGGCCACACCACAGTCTGATTTATTGATACATGGCCAGCAGTTAGTGTCCCAAAAATCTCAGTCAGCCATGGAGCTAGGAGTCAGGGGTCAAGTTCATTCTGGCCTGAGGAAAATTATGTTTAATATGATCAAATTTGACTATCGCATGCTAAATTTTACTTGAACTAAATTTACAGCCTTTTAAAATATAAATGACTCTTATGCATATATAAAAATAGAAAGAGAAACACTGTTTAATTATTAACAGCAGTAAATATTGTAAAGCAGTTGAGAAAAATATTTGCAATATGAGAGTGAAGTACAAGTAGATTTGGGGTCCATCCCAATTCTCAGTTGTACCTCTTCCCCTTTGCCTACACCCACCCCTTGGTCCTTGAAATCAAAGGCCAAGGGGTAGGGGTTGAAAATGACCCCTATGAATGGGGATGCTCCTTCAGGGCTGCACCACGTCATTAGTAATTGCTGATGGATTTAATCTAAATGGACACTACCTGTTCTCACTAGAAAAGAAAAAGAAAACTGATGAGAAAGAATTCTCATCTTAAGGAGAAAGATGTCTCAAATCTACATGAACAATTCTAATCAGTAGAAAAAGTCAGATGTTTACTAGAAAGAAAGCTGTAAATTCAGGGAAAATCTTGGATCCCGTGGGAGGCCGATTTTGCCCCGCGGGCCACATGCTTGACACCCCTGTACCAGCACATCAAAAACACATAATCAGAGGTTTTACTTCCATAAAACAGCTGCATATCACAGATATCATAGATAATCGCAGATAATCTATGATATCTCTCCTCTCGGCGCCACACCAGTCGGCTGCCTTTTGCAACAGCGGCTCGATTCCGAGTTTTTTTTCCCTTCCTCTCTCTTTTGATCACTTTTTTTTTTTTCACCCCACTTATATCACGGACACACAGATCGTCCCAAATGTCTCCTGAGCCGGTGGACGGAGCCACTGTTTATAGCAGGATACGATATAACAGGGAAGAGCTGCTAGCATTTAACCGCCACCCGGTCCCACTGGAAAAACTCGACATACCGAGAGAACTGAGGCGAAAACGCCGCGGCTGCCGGGCTGGAGTAAGGCGGAGGACAAAAAATATAAGGTACAGACCCTCCCTTCCATCTGTTGTCATGGGAAATGTACGGTCGATACTGGGAAAGTTAGATGAGCTAGCGGCTATCTCCCGTTATGATAGCACTTACCGGGAGTGCTCTCTCCTTTTGTTTACTGAGACGTGGCTAACTGAACTAGCAGCAGATGCTAACATTGAGCTGGAGGGTTTTCACATGATACGAGCTGACCGAACACCAGAGAGTGGCAAAACTAGGGGCGGTGGAGTGATAATGTATGTTAACAACAACTGGTGCAGACCGGGACATATCACTGTTAAACAACGACACTGCAGCAAAGACATTGAGTTGCTAGCTGTTAGCATGAGGCCTACATATCTCCCGAGAGAACACTCACACGTGATCTGCATTGTTGTTTATGCAAATCCGACGGCGAACGCTGGGACAGCGCGTGACGTCATCCATTCAGTTACCAGCAGGCTGCAGACAGAACACCCAGATGCTCTTCTCCTCATCTCAGGCGATTTCAACCACGTTTCACTGTCTCCCATTCTGCCCACTTTCACCCAGTATGTCACATGCCACACTAGAGACAATAAAACACTGGATTTGTTCTACGCAAACACTAAGGAGGCGTACACCTCATCACAACTCCCCCCACTTGGGAGATCGGATCACAACTTGGTTCATCTCCGACCGGTGTACAAACCCCTAGTGCACAGACAACCTCCGGCCATGCACACTGTGGAGTTATGGTCTGAGGAGACAATGGACGCTCTAAAGGACTGTTTTGAAGCCACTGCCTGGAAGCAGCTCTGCGATCCACATGGTGAGGACATCGATGGCCTCATTCACACCTTCACGGGCTACCTCAGCTTCTGTGTGGACAAATCCGTTCCCACCAAGACCATACGGCGTCACTCAAAACAACAAACCCTGGATCAACCCTGAGATAAAAACACTTCTGAGAGAGAAGAAGAGGATCTTCAGGTCGGGGAACAGGGAGATGCTGAAGTCCGTACAGAGGGAGCTGAGGAGAAAGATCAGAGAAGGCAAGGACAGCTTCAGGAAGAAGATGGAGGACAAGCTGCAACAGAGCGACATCAGCGGGGTCTAGAGAAACCTCAAAACCATCTCGGGGCTCCAGAATACCTCCCCCCAGGCCACGGGGGGCAGGGAGTGGGCGAACAACCTGAATCTGTTTTTCAATAGATTTGACCAACCGCCCTCCCCCCTGTCTGCACAACAACCACTGCTGCCTCTAAGAAATCAAGTCCTGCTACCCACTCCCCACTCCACCGACACCCCCCCCCCCCACTCCCAACACACAGCCCCCCATCCTGACCCTGACCAAGACCCAGGTGAGGACGGAGCTGAGGAAGATCAAGGCGTGGAAGGCGTCGGGACCGGACGGCATCAGCGCAAAGCTCCTCAAGTCCTGTGCAGACCAGCTGTGTGGGATTGTGACGTATATCTTCAACATGAGCCTGAAACTGGGGAGGGTACCACAGCTGTGGAAAACATCTTGTGTGGTACCTGTACCAAAAACTTCCCACCCCAAAGACCTGAACAGCTTCAGACCGGTGGCCTTGACGTCCCACTTGATGAAGACCCTGGAGAGACTGCTCCTTGCTCATCTCCGCCCCCTGGTGGAACCAGCGATGGATCCACTCCAGTTCGCCTACCAGCATGGCATTGGGGTGGAGGATGCGGTGATCTTCCTCCTTCACCGTTCTCTGTCCCACCTGGAGAAGCCCGGGAATATGGTGAGGATCATGTTCTTTGACTTCTCCAGTGCTTTCAACACCATCCAACCGATGATCCTGAAGGACAAGCTGCTGCGCGCAGGGGTGGACCAGCACCTGTCATCATGGATCCTGGACTACCTCACGAACCGGCCTCAGTTTGTGAGAACCCGGGACTGTGTTTCCGACACGATCATCAGTAGCACGGGGGCCCCCCAGGGAACGGTGCTGGCTCCCTTCCTGTTCACTCTTTATACTGCGGACTTCTCACACAACACAACACATTGCCATCTACAGAAGTTCTCTGATGACTCTGCGATCGTTGGTCTCATCTCCAGCGGAGATGAAGCTGAGTACAGAGGGCTTATCCAGGACTTTGTGGACTGGTGCCATCGGAACTGCCTCCAGATCAACGCGAGGAAAACTAAGGAGCTGGTGGTGGACTGCCGCAGGCATGGGCAGCCCCTCACAGCACCAGTAAATATACAGGGAACAGACATCGAGATGGTGACATCCTACAAGTACCTGGGTATTCATCTGAACAATAAACTAGACTGGTCACACAATACTGACGCACTCTACAAGAAGGGACAGCGCAGGCTGTTCCTGCTGAGGAGACTCAGGTCTTTTGGTGTACAAGGGGCACTGCTGAAGTCATTCTATGACACGGTGGTGGCATCAGCCATCACTTTTGGAGTGGTCTGCTGGGGCAGTGGCATTACTGCAGCCGATAGGAAGAGACTGAACAAACTGATTAAGAAAGCTAGCTCTGTCCTGGGGCAACGCCTTGATCCGATGGAGGAGATAGGAGAGAGAAGGACGGTGGCTAAACTGTCATCTCTGCTGGAGTCCGAGTTCCACCCTATGCAGGACATACTGGATGCACTGAGGAGCTCATTTAGCAGCAGACTACATCATCCCAGGTGCACAACCGAGAGGTTTCGTAGGTCCTTCCTACCAACGGCTGTCAGACTGTACAACCTAAGCAGGGCTGCTCGCAGAGATAGCAAAAAGACGTAACAAACTAATAGGGTTTTTTTGAATGCAAAAGATGCAATAGACTTACACAATGGTCCTCTCCGGCATACAACTAGGAACATACCGGTCGCTATGGAGGGTGAGAATATGTATGGGCACATAATCATACCATGTAGGATAACTAAATAGACGGTTATGCTGTTTCATCCCACCTAGCAACAATGCTCTGCACTGTGTGTGTTTATATATTTACATATTTATTCCATCTAGCTACAATGCTCTGCACTGGGTGTGTTTATATTTATATATCTATATATTTATTCCATCTAGCTACAATGCTCCGCACTGTGTTTTTATATATCTACATATTATTCCATCTAGCTACATTGCTCCGCACTGTGTGTGTTTATATACTTGCATATTTATTCCACCTAGCTGCAATGCTCCGTACTGTGGGTGTTTATATATTTACATATTTATTCCATCTAGCTACAATGCTCCGCACTGTGTGTTCATATATTCATATATTTATTCCATCCAGCTACAATGCTCTGCACTGTGTGTCTGTGTGTGTGTGTGTGTATATATATATTTTATAGTAATATGTACATATGTATATTAGCTGCTCTTGCTTGCTTGTTTTTTGTTGTTTTTTTTTTGTTTTTTCTTGCCTTCTGATTGTTGCTCTGAGTGTTGCTATCCCTGTGCTGTTGCAATCCTGGAATTTCCCCGTTGTGGGACTAATAAAGGCTTATCTTATCTTATAAACAAAAGTTCACCTCAGAAGAAGCTTCATTTGCTCTCTACAGCAACATAAAGTTTAGTCACTTTTTCTCTCTCTGTCATACAAAAACTTAAATTTGCACAACTGCGGACAGTAAGCGGGAACTTCTTGCTCTAAAAATAATCATATTTAACCACAGAGGTAGGAGCTGATGTGGAAGGAGAGCCCAGATTATTCTCACCGCTGGGACAACAGGAGATCAGGGACAGTTGTGCCCATGATCTGATCACTGAGAGGGGCTGCTCTGTTCATCACCATTTCTTTCCAGACTGGAAGGAAAATGGGCCGAGCTATGGAGGCAGAGTCCTGCGCTGCAGCTGGCTGACAGTGGACCAGTGAGAATACACTGTGTGTGTACGGATAATGTTTATGGGAGTTGTAGTTTTGTAGTCTCCCTTTGTAATAGGTTTATAATTTAGATGTTGTTTGAGAAAACTACATCCCACCAAAGTGGCTAGTGAGAGTCACTGTCTTACCCACCACAGCCAAAATATATCTGCCAGTGACGGGTGGGCAGGTGTTAATGTCAAGCCCTGGACAGGGGTCTGAAACCTGTGGCTCCAGACATGCTTGCAGCTCTTCGACTCCTTAGGAGTCACTAGCTATGGCTCACTTTATCACCATAAAGTGTCTCATTGCGATTATTTATCCTAATGTGACGTGGATCTGAATTCTTTAGAACTGTCTGTCTGCAGCTTATGGCTTGTATGTGTTCAGCTTGAATTTATGCATCTTTTTTCCCCAACAACTTTTTTTTTTTTTTGTCTTTTGGCTGCTCCCTTTCGGGGTCGCCAGTGTATCATCACCTTATATTGCAATGATCCGCATGTTGATCTGGCAAGGATTTTTACACCAAATGCCCTTCCTGACGCAACCCTGTCCATTTATCCGGGCCTGGGATCGGCACAGGAAGTACACTGGCTTGTGCATCCCCTGTGGCTGGGTGGCCAACTTTCCTTCCTCCATTCTATTTTTGCTGAGCACCAAACTAGAAGGCCAGAAGTACCATATTTATATGATCTTTGGTATGACCCAGTCGGGACTTGAACCTACAACCTCCCAGCTGTGGGGCGGATGCTCTACAGCCACCACTCTGGCCAGCTCTGTTGGTTCTAAAACAGCTCACTCTGTGACTGCTTGGCTTCCTTCTTTCAAAAATCCCAAACATACAGTATCTTTACTCAAAACAAGCTATTTTCTCCTTTTGAAAAGACCAAATGGTCACACATACAGTATATGTCACCCGTTGTTGTTGCAGATGATGTGTTGCATGGACTGGGATGTCTGAGTGGAGGTGATGGTGAAGCTGTCTGCCCAGGGTACTAATTGGAGGAGGATCCATCTAGAGCTTTAAATGTAAAATTTCTGACACAGTAAAAGAAAAAGAATCTGCATTGAGGCAGAAAAATATATTTGAGCCCTAAAATGAAGGTAAAACAATCTAGTTATGTCATGTACTGGCCCCTACGGGGCAAGGAGACAGACTCGGGCGCTGAATTACACTCATGACATTTATTAAAGAAAAGAACAGAAGTCCAAAAAACTGTGCAGACATACAAAAAATGCAAACAAGGGAAAGACTTACAGCTGGCATTCCTGGGCCGGCATCGCCCAGCAAACGTGGGAGGAATATTGAAGAATGAACTCATTGCCAATCAACAGTGCTGCGAGGAATGAATGAAACAAGCAGACTAAATACAGGCAGATAACAATGTAAATGACTACAGGTGAGGGTTCACCTGACCGAGGGGAAGAAGAGAATCGTAATGGTGACTGGGATCAGCTGGTGATGATGAGAGGGGAGTAGTTGGACTGGCAGAGTGACAGGCAACGCCCACGCAAAGTGCAGACCCGGAAATGTCACCTGCCAGCTGCCAGCCCACAGAACCAATATAAGGAATAACAAACTCAGAACAGACTGGAAAAAATTGCAGATAAAACAGAACATGGCAAAAACAGACTGAACACAAACAAGGAAAATGGAAGGCAGTATGATAACTCAAAAAGGCATAACAATACAACAGATAAATATGAATGCAGAGAAAAGCCATGAAACTGAGCTTGGGAGAACATCAAAGCTCAGTTCGTAGCAGAGCCCCCCTCTTAAGGGGTGGACCCAGACACCCCAAGGTAACATCAAAAGGGGAAAAAAAGCCTGCTCCCCCATCCCCCCCAACAGGAACCACAACGATATACCCAGGGCAGGTGGTGGGGGGAACAGGCCAGGAGGGAACGAAACAACCCTGCTCAGGACCCACACCAGAAAACACAGAATTGAGGCCCCCAGCTCACGGAGCTCTAAAGTTCAAGGGGCCGCCCAAAATCCAAGGCCCAGCGGACGGCAAGGTGAACCCAGTCAGGTGGCGTGCCAAAGTCCCAGGCCAGCCCGATGGCCAGGTGGTACGAGTCCGGTGGCCTGCCGGAGAACATGGACCAACCGACCCGGCGGCTCAGTCTCTCTGGTGGCCGGCCCGAGTGCTTAAGCCACCTGAACAGAAGAGGCAGCCCAGAAGGCGGCTCCCCCACTGGGAGACCAATAGAAAAGGAGGAGAGCCGAGGAGGGGGAACCACAACGTCATCAAGCAGAGCGGGAAGGGGGATCCCGATGGCGTCTGGCAGAGGGAGGAGGGGGGCCACGGTGGCATCTGGCTGAAAAGGAGGGAGGACCACAATGTCCTCAGTGGTCTCGGACTGGGGAATAGTTGCACCCAGGGTGGCTCTGAACTGGAGCTTGGCAGCACCCACGGTGACTCTGGGCTGAAGCTTGGCAGCACCCACGGTGGCTCCGGGCTGGAGCTCTGTAGCATCCACGGTGGCTCCTTGCTGGAGCTCTGTAGCACCCTCGGTGGCTCCGGGCTGGAGCGTAGCAGCACCCTCAGTGGCTCTGGGCTGGAGCACTGCAGCACCCTCTGTGGACTCGGGCTGGGCTAACGCTGTACCCTCGGTGAACCCAGATTGGGCCAACACTGTACCCTCGGTGGACCCGGACTGGACCAACGTTGCACCCGCAGTGGCCCCTGGGCTGGGGCGTACCACCCATAGTGGCCCTGCACTAGAGCGCAGCACCCATGTCGGGCTAATGCTGGGGCGTAGCCCACATGAGGGTCCCCAGCCAGGATGCAGCATCCACGGACACCTGGATTGTGGAGGGGGAACCCAGATTACTGCTTCAGGCAGAGGTGGAGCTGCACCCACGGAGGTCCTGGGCTGGGACTGAGCAGCCACGATGACTTCCTCAGCAGTGAAGGCTGGACCCTGAACGACCTCGGGCAGCATGCCTGGACCCACGGAGACCTCTGGTTGCTCTGGATTGTCTCCGGTGACCCTGGGAAGAAGCTCAAAGGAAACAAATAGAGAAGGGTGGTCAGGGTCACCGGCAGCGGCCGAGCCCGGTGAGGCAAGCTCAGTTGTAGCGGGTAGCTGCACCTGGCTCTCCTCACCAAGAGTCAGGCAAGATTGCTCTAAAACAGAGAGAAGAAAGACAAAAGAGAGCACTTGCCTGAGCTCAAGCTCCACCACCATCCAGGACTCCGAAAATCCAGACGATGGCAACGCTTCGGGCTTGACCGTCAGGAGGTCCAGCTCAGCTGCTGACTCTGCTGTGGTGGCCTCCGCAGCAGGCATGATGATGGTAGCAATCATGGTGCCCCCAGGTGAAATAACCCATGCTGGTGGCTCCTCTGGCATGGCAGCTGGTGATTGGCTCCACTGGATCATGGTCTTCCAGGGCCACAGGCTCCTCCATCGTCCAGCAGCTTGGTTCTGGGGCTGGCGGACACTCATTGATAACCAGAAGAGACACAGAGAGGACAGGTAAGAATTGATGGATTGCAGCAGGTGGAGGGGGCTCGGGGGACTGCACACCCAGAGCCTCCCTACCAGGGGTCAGACAAGACATATTATCAGAAATTGAAATTGAATGAAATGTTACTTGCCTGTTCTCCTTTTAAACAATGTTGCCTGCTGTGGCTGGAATTGCGTCATCCCTTTCCGTGTCTATGGTGAGTGTGGACCCGTCTAAGAACTGTGGAGGATCCGCCCCTGTTTTCATGGAGGAAGACGTAGCTGGTGGAATAGTGGAGGACCTCTTGTCAGCAGGAGGACACGCTGAGGTGACAGGGGTTGCAGCGGCGACGGGAGAAGATTGGCTTGGCGAAACAGCCGGCGAAAAAGGGAGAGAAAGAGGCTCCACTGCTGGAGTTGTCAGGCTTGGTGTCTGGGAAGAGGCTGGCGAAGAGGCGGGAGGATTCCTCCGGCAATATGTTGTTGGATGACGTTGTCGCCGTGGAGCTGGAGGAACAGGAACGAGCACCGGAGACTGGCGAGGGGTTGAAGCTACAGAGTCCCGGGAGTGCCTCCCCTTTGGCGTGAGCCCAGGCTTCTCCGGAGGATTTTTCATCCTCCTGCCATTCTTACGTTGCAGCGCAGCCACCAGGGTAATCCTCTCCCTGCCCTCAGCGTGTTCATTCAACTGAGGGCATCGGCATGCTGCTGCCTCCGTGAGTTCCACATACCATAACGTGTCCTCCGGAGTGGAATATGTGCGCACCATGGAAATTAGTCCGTCAATCTCCATAAGCGCACGGCAACATTCCCACCGCAGACGCATCTGGTAGCCCCATGAACTTGCTATGTCCAAAATTAGCTCCCAGACGAACAGGTCCGTGGAAAAACACAAAAAAGGAAAAAATGCCCGAGTGTAACAGCTGAGTCTTTTTTCTGGCTGCGCTATTCTGTCACGTATTGGCCCCTACGGGGCAGGGAGAGAGACTCAGGCGCTGAATTACACTCTTGACATTTATTAAAGAAAAGAACAGAAGTCCAAAAAACTGTGCAGACATACAAAAAATGCAAACAAGATAAAGATTTACAGCTGGCATTCCTGGGCCGGCATCACCCAGCGAACACAGGAGGAATATTGAAGAATGAACTCATTGCCAATCAACAGTGCTGCAAGGAATGAATGAAATGAGTAGACTAAATACAGGCAGATAAGAACATAAATGACTACAGGTGAGGGTACACCTGACCGAGGGGAAGGAGAGAATCGTAATGGTGACTGGGATCAGATGGTGATGATGAGAGGGGAGTAGTTGGACTGGCAGAGTGACAGGCAACGCCCACGCAAAGTGCAGACCCGGAAATGTCACCTGCCAGCCGCCAACCAGATAAAACAGGACATGGCAAAAACAGACTAGACAAAAACAAGGAAAATGGAAGGCAGTATGATAACTCAAAAAGGCATAACAATACAACAGATAAATATGAATGCAGAGAAAAGCCATGAAACTGAGCTTGGGAGAACATCCAAGCTCAGTTCGTGATAAGTTATAGATATAAACTGACCTGTCAGCATTAGTAAGAGTTGTTTTTTAATCTTTAATATTAAGGTTTCCTCTCAACGTTTGTCTCAGAATTTTTTGTTATGAATCTTTTTATCGTAAATTAGCATGTTATGCAATTTTTTAAAAATTTGTAAGTTTTTGTGTCAACTTTTTTTTGTATATATTTTTTCTTACCCTTTCGTAACAGTTTGCTCACACATTTGCAGTTGTTTTATTTATAGAGTTGTAGTATTTTCTCTCACCATAAAGCGTGTATCTCCTGGAGCAGCGAATGCTGAGAAACATTGCAATTTTTGGATTCCCCAAATTT
Organism: Pholidichthys leucotaenia; assembly: GCA_020510985.1. Taxonomy (NCBI): domain Eukaryota; kingdom Metazoa; phylum Chordata; class Actinopteri; order Cichliformes; family Pholidichthyidae; genus Pholidichthys; species Pholidichthys leucotaenia. The sequence goes on from CM035842.1 coordinate 8,280,267, forward strand.
TTTACGAATGCTTGCGAAAATCAGGGTTTGCCTCTGTTATTTGCAACATTTAAAAAGGGTGGGCCAACCCTCCCCAGCATTCAGATATCTGGGTTCATCGAGGTTCTTCACAGTTGCTGGTGTTCACTTTTTGGTGAACCAACAAGAACTTAAGCCCGTTTCTCACAGAGCAGTGAATGCTGAGAAACGTTCATGAATGCTGTGCTTTTTGGGTTTCATCAAGGTTTATAAAGATTGCCAAACAGTTTGCCAACAGTTTCTCACAGCTACAAAATTTTGAATATTAAAAAAAAGTTAGCATGTTCAAAGAAATTTTTTTACGAATGTATTTTTCAGCAAACTGTTACAAAATAGCTGTAAGCATTGGCAAACAAATCTAAGAAGTGTTGCTAAAGTTTGTCTTGGTTTGCCAAGTACTGAAAAGTAGCAACTGTTTAAGATCCTTTAGGACAAAACTGTTGGCAACCTTAAAAACTGTGTGCAAACTGTTTTACAGCCTTTTTACGAGCCCTGATGAAACCCAAAAAGTGCAGCATACGTAAACGTTCCTCAACATTCACTGCTCCATGAGATACCAACTTGACTTTTGCCAACAATCGTCAGAAAAGTTGCCAATTCCAAAAATCACCACGTTCATCAGCATTCGCCACCCTTGTGAGATACTACCCTTACCAACAGGTGTTAAAACCATTCGCAAACACAAGTATTTTGTAAACATTTGGGGAAAAATACATTTGCAAAGAAATTTTGAACATGTTCAAGAAAAACTGTTGGCAAACTGGCAACCTTTTACACCTCCTGACGAGACCCACAAATCACTACGTTCATCAGCTTTTGCTGCTCCCTGAGATACAATACATGCTTTACAATGGATTACTGATACTTAAGCTATTTTTTCCTCATAAATGTTATTTTTTTCATAAATTGAAACTTCTTTCTTGTAAATCAGAGAACTTTTTAATGTAAATGTTCAACTTTTTTCTTTATAACTTACAAATTTTCCAAACAATATCAAATTTATCTTGTAAATTAGTAATTTTTCTCTTCAGTTTTTCTTGTACTATTGTACTATTATACAATAGTACAGTGTTGTACTATTTTCTTACCTAAATATCTGTGACTTTTTTTAAATTGCTACTTTTTTCTTATAAATTTGTGACTTCATTTGTTAAACCCCTTTCAGAGTGCCCCAGCAATCCAGGTAAACCCATTACGATTCGAGTTGCCTCTGTTGTCTGAATAGGGTTAGGCTACTTGACCCAAGCTAACTGACCCTGCAAGAAACACTCATCATTGCACACCTCACCCCCGATTGGCAGACATTTGAACAGGACAACCCAGACAAATGTGCGACGATGTAGGCATCACTGTCACTACGTTACAGCAGAGACAGAGAGTGGAAATTAATCAGAGGGCTGTTAGTCATTATTCTGACAGATTATATTATTAATTTTGAAGCCGCAGCAGACAGTAGTGTGTGCCACAATTACACAACAAACATCACAGCCACTGAGAGGGAACAGTGTCTTGTCATTCAATCTTCCCGGAATCTACAGCGGCTGTGACCATCATTGTCTGCTGTCGAGGTGACCCCAGCGTTTCCTGGGGAGACACACTGGTTCGGACCAAGACATTCTTCCCGTTTGGCCCGGACAGATGTGCACAGTGCAACCATCCGCTCTGTGCTTGTTTGTGCATCCTGCTTGGCCTGTTAAAATGGAGGACAAAGAGCAACAACCACTGAACAATATGGATCAGTGTATTCCAATCAACCACCGATATGTGCTGAGTTTGACATGAGGCGACCAAATTAAAATACTAGTGAAAACAGTGGCGACTCTCAACGATATTGTAATATAGATCAGTAGCCGGTGACCACGCACAGCATCACTAGCTCCCAGGCTGATCGGTGTGCTCATGTGGTATCAGCGATGTGAGGACATGAAACTTGATTCGCTGGAGAAGTGCACTGTTATCTGCAGGGGATCAGACCTATGACACTGTCAAAGCTTCATTAGGTAGCCTAGCTAAAACAAGGGGAAGCGACTACTTGTTGGCTTGCTGTGGTGAATAGAAAAAACAACCAAAACTTCTAATAGTGTACCATAATTGCTAATAAGGCCACATCAATATGAAAGACATCCCAGCATGGAGGCAGCTTTGCATGTGAAACGCTGACTTTATCCTGTCATTCCTCATCTTGCTTCTGATCAAATATTCATACAGGAGCTGTGTAAATCATCTTTGAGGCTTCGTTACAATGCAGACAGTCATCTGTAAAAGGCAAATCAAGTCTAATAACAGCCTTTATTTGAGTGCTAATTGCCATAATCCATAAATCATCCTAGAAGATTACCTCACCTAAGGGCTGTCAAGTACCATAGATGTGCTGAACAGCTTTGGTATCAGTTATTCACCCTCGACAAAATGACTGACTGCACTTATAACAGAAGAGGTCTTTGGGCATGTTAGGACCAGGGTCTGCAACCTGTGGTTCTGATGCCACATGTCCCTCTTTTGCCTATAACCTTAAAAAAAAACACTTTACAATACTCCCAAATTTAGAAAAAAATTAATGGATAAATCAAGAAAGTGGCAAATTTATAAGATAAAACAAGATAAATCTTTATTAGTCCCACAATGGGGAATTCCAGGATTGCAGCAGCACAGAGATAGCAGCACTTGGAGCAATAATAAATAAGATAAGATAAAAATCGGTTAGCCAAAGCAGTAAATGAATATACATACTGTATGTGCACAGTTATATACACAGTGCAGGAGCATTGCAGCTACTGTACATGGTATCAACAGCATTAGGCTGCAAGTCCACCAAACACGTTTTTTTACCCTACCACCCTGAGCATTCTTTTTCAGTGCTTGTGCGCAGCGCTCTTGGGGGAAAAAAAAGCCTGTGCCCTGTATCCCAGCAACAGCTTGTCATTCTCAGCTCAGCACTTCCGCTTTTCCTATTGTCAGACTTTCTACTGATTTTTTAATATCAGTCTCTAAATAACAATGGACAGGAAACGTATTCTAGCAGCTCTGGACGTAAAATATGATGACATGGAAAGCAGGAGTCTGGGTACAGACTAGTACTGGGGTCCTATGTCCCGCCCACACAGCAGTTCGGATTGGCTGCTTAAGGTCTGACATTGACGAGCTCAGCTGCAGTTTGAAAAGTTGAACCTTTTTCAGCTCTGAGCACCACGACAAAAAACAGCCACTGCCAAAAGTGTTTCAGCATCGAGGGTACTCAGCACTGTAAATGCTGGACTACATAGAGAATAAATGGAAAATAGCCGCCCAAAGTGGAAAAAACACATTTGATGGACACGCAGCCTTACAGTTAGTTAAATTACCCAGCAAAATATAAATATGGACCCAGACAGTATATTTCACATTTGAATGAACAGTGTTGTTGCCACCCTCAATAATAATTGTAATTGTATAAGTTGTGTATTGGAGGGGACGATCTCTATTGTGCAAAGTTGTGACGTTTAATACTGCCTCTACGAGCAGCCCTGGTTAGGTTAGGTAGGAAGGACCTGCAGAACCTCTCCCTCGAGCACCTAGGATGGTTCAGCCTACCACTAAATGAGCTCCTCAGTGTGTTCAGTGTGTCCTGCATAGGGTGGGACTTGGACTCCAGCAGAGATGACAGCTTAGCCACCGTCCTCCTCTCTCCTATCTCCTCCACAGGGTCGAGGCGTCGCCCCAGAACCATGCTAGCTTTTCTGATCAGTCTGTTCAGTCTCTTCCTGTCAGCTGCCGTGATGCTGCTGCTCTAGCAGACCACTCCAAACGTGATGGCTGATGCCACCACAGAATCATAGAAGGTCTTCAGGAGCGCCCATCACACTCCAAAAGACCTCAGCGTCCTCAGGAGGAACAGTCTGTGCTACCCCTTCTTGTAGCGCGTGTTGGTGTTGTCTGTCCAGTTTGTTGTTCAGGTGAACACCCAGGTACTTGTAAGATGTCACCATCTCAATGTCTGTTCCTTGGATGTTTACTGGTGCTGTGGGGGGTTGCCCATGCCTTATTATGGCTGTCCCAAATGTACGTTTGGGGGCTTTGAATTTACAAAGTGAAAATCCAGATTCTCTGTCCAGGTTCTTCTTCCTCAGTGGATCAGGAGTGTTTAGACTGGCATGGCAATAACGCTGACACAGAATCAGAAGTCTAGGGACACCTGGAGCCCAAGGTATAGATATCATTAAAGAGGCAAAACACGCTTACATTCAGACAGCACTTTATTACGTGTACAGTACAAAACATCCACTTTAATTTGGCAGCCAGAGTTAAAGTGCAAGTGTAGCGGTCGTACTTCTGCGTTGTGTCTTTTTTTACACAATGTAGAAACTTTCCTCTCTTTTTAGTGCCTTTATTGCTGTACGAACAAAAAAATATGTAAAAAAAAAAAACTGTCTCAGGCCTTCAGCTCCATCTCACCACATGTCGGCCATGGACAGGAAGAGAATGAGCACAACCAAAACTGCAGAGGCAGCCAAGACATGTCGCTCACAGTCCCAAGCTCACCCTCCCATCCCTACCATGCCAACCCCAGCAAAGAAAAAGAAAACCCATTTACTAAAAGAAAATACAAAGAAAATAAATACATACATTGACAATAATAGTGGCGATCAAACAAACTGTTCACACTGTTACAAAAGCATCAAATAAAATAAAGAAAAACAAGTAAAAACTCTTTGGCCAAGTAATTGTCTCAGTCTGTGCTTGTGTGTGTGTGTGTGTGTGTGTGTGTGTGCCCAGTCTACTGTTTTGCTCATTTACATACATACGGACAACTAAAATTATGATCAAGCTAAATTTGTGCTGATTTCACACCATCGGCACTCATCGTGGTACCTAGCAGGACCCTCCATTAGCCTTCTCATGTGTTTACATTCCATTGGTCTGCTTGTATGATTTGAATGTTGTTTTTTCCTGAATACAGTTATTTATCACATGCAAAATGGGCTGGGACACGGTGATGTATGCTATCAACAGTGACAATGATAACCAGGACAATAATTACACAAAGCTCAGGCCATCCATCACCGTCACTTATCACTTAAATAATCAGGCGTTAAACAGAGGGAGGCGTGGAGTGGGGAGGAACGATTCTGAAGCAGATCCAGTCTGGCCACTAGGAGTCTTGATTTGACTGGTGTCACAGGTGTTAAATGATCCAGTTTTTGTTGGGACATGAAGGTTGCATAGCACTTTACTGTAATTTTTAAAGTTCTATGGCTTTTGTCTGCGTTGACTTAAAAATGGAAGTTTCTAACTTGAAAACAGTTGTGAAAACAGCAAATTAACCACCAAAGATGAATTTCAAACAAAGAAAAATGGAAATTTGATCTTTTCTGTTACATCATTGTGAATAGGGATGGGAACTCATAAGATAGATAGATAGATTTGTTTATTTGACAGGGACAGTGCAATAAACATAGACAATTAATCAATGACAATCAATCTGATGTGTTGCACAGAGTGTATAGCTATTAGCTAATTTGCAACTCTTGTCCCTGGATGGGCTTTAGAAAGGAGAAACAAGTTAAAAAAAAAAAAAAGAAAGAAAGAAAAGGAATACACAATAACCGCATACATCAATGCAAAAAACATAAATACATTATAAATACACAATTATAAATATTATAAATACACAAATATAACAACCTGACACACATTTGCCTATTTCAGGCCTCCCTCCCTTCGTCACTCACTATAAACAAACACATTCATTCCTTCCCTTCATTCACTCTCACCCTTCAGACAATCATTTCATACATGAGTACATTCTTGTTTATTTTTCAGCCAGTTTTTAACCTTTTTAGTGAATGTTTTAAAGTCCGTTATTATTTTAATTTCATTTGGCATTGTGTTCCAGATGTGACTGCCCTTTATAGAGAAAGCTGTTTGTCCAAATGTGGTTCTGCGATTTTATCGATATCAGTGGCATAGTTGATTTTGCTTATAGATCCGATTCTTTACCGATTCCCTTATCAATTCTTGATCAGTTTTCCATGTGGGGAAAAAAGCAGACCTTCACAGGATTTCCACATCATTGCAGGAGTTTTGTTATTTTTCTGACTTTAAACAATGCTTCTTCTCTTAAAAAGATATAAAAAAAATCAATTATACAACAGTTAGTTCCAACCGAGAGATTTGATTGGACGATAGGGATTCCAGGAGACACTAAAATCCATGATAATTGCACTCCAGTTTCACCAGATGTGTCACTCTGCTTCAAAGGAGTTCTAGGAACCATTAATTAGTAACCATTATTTACTGTCAACTCCTTGTTGGAACTTTAACCCCTTTAGGATTAAATTTGATTACATGATCTGTCTCTCCTGTGGCTGGTGTCGCAGAGCTGCACCTGTCATGTGATTGGTCAAAAAGTATGGAAAAGAAAATAAACCCAGATGTACCAAGCAATTCACATCACTAGATGGCAGACACATATAGCTTACTGCTCTTCACTGGAGGACTCAGTTCAGCCCACCAGAACCTCGTTGAATCTGATATCACTTCCGGGGCACAGAAGAAGAGACGTATAAACAATTGCACAACATATATTTCAACAGCTAGGAAGCATTTGCTCCAACTTTTGCCAACTGTGATTCTAAAAGGGATTATTTCACTTCTGAATGGAAATATTTACCTTCTGTGGCAGCAGAAGATGGACCGGAGCATGTACACTTTTCGTCCGCCTTTGACGAAGCTGCACGTGACGGACAGGAGAATACTGTCGGTTCCGTGGCGTTATCTAACCGAAATGGAGGTGGAATAAATCAGAAGATAAATGTAGACTTTCTGGATGTGGGAGAGAAAGCGAAGATGACCGACAGAAGACAAAATAAGGACCGGGGATGAGCACACGGATGCATGGTGACACATGACGAGCAGTAGGTCTGATGTTTTTAACGTCTTGTTTACATTCTTCTGATTTTCTGGTTCACATATTTTGAAGATAAGATAACAAAAAACAACAACAAAAAAACAAAGACAAACAAACAAAACCATCCTTTGTGTAGATACACACGTGGACAAAATTGTTGGTACCCCTCTGTTAATGAAAGAAAAATCCACAATAATCACAGAAATAACTTGAATCTGACAAAAGTGGTAATAAATAAAAATTCTATGAAAATTAATCAATGAAAATCAGACAATGCTTTTGAATTGTGGTTCAACAAAATTATTTTAAAAAACAAACTCATGAAACAGGCCTGGACAAAAATGATGGTATCCTTAACTTAATATTTTGTTGCACAACCTTTTGAGGCAATCACTGCAATCAAACGATTTCTGTAACTGTCAATGAGACTTCTGCACCTCTCAGCAGGTATTTTGGCCCACTCCTCATGAGCAAACTGCTCCAGTTGTCTCAGGTTTGAAGGGTGCCTTCTCCAGACGGCATGTTTTAGCTCCTTCCACAGATGTTCAATAGGATTTATATCAGGGCTCATAGAAGGCCACTTTAGAATAGTCCAGTGTTTCACTCTTAGCCATTCTTGAGTGTTTTTAGCTGTGTGTTTTGGGTCATTATCTTGTTGCAAGACCCATGACCTGCGACTGAAACCAAGCTGTCTGACACTGGGCAGCACATTTCTCTTTAGAATACCTTGATAGTCTTGAGATTTCATTGTACCCTGCACAGATTCAAGACACCCTGTGGCAGATGCAGAAAAGCAGCCCCAGAACATAACAGAACCTCCTCCATGTTTCACAGTAGGGACAGTGTTCTTTTCTTGGTATGTTTCATTTTTGCGTCTGTGAACATCGAGCTGATGTGCCTTGCCCAAAAGTTCCAGTTTTGTCTTCTGTCCATAGGACATTCTCCCAGAAGCTTTGTGGCTTGTCAACATGCAGTTTGGCAAATTCCAGTCTGGCTTTTTTATGATTTGTTTTCAACAGTGGTGTCCTCCTTGGTCGTCTCCCATGAAGTCCACTTTGGCTCAAACAACGACGGATGGTGCGATCTGACACTGATGTACCTTGACCTTGGAGTTCACCATGAATGTGTTTAGAGGTTGTTCTGGGCTCTTTTGTTACCATTTGTATTATCCGTCTCCTCCTGCAGCCATGTCCAGGGAGGTTGGCTACAGTCCCGTGGATCTTAAATTTCTGAATAATATGTGCAACTGTAGTCACAGGAATATCAAGCTGCTTGGAGATGTTCTTATAACCTATGGTCACATTATTTTCAATCTTTTCTAGGAGTACCATCATTTTTGTCCAGACCTGTTTCATGAGTTTGTTTTTTAAAGTAATTCTGTTGAACCACAATTCAAAAGCAATGTCTGATTTTCATTGGTTAATTTTCATAGAATTTTTATTTATTACCACTTTTGTCAGATTCAAGTTATTTCTGTGACCATTGTGGGTTTTTCTTTCATTAACAGAGGGGTACCAACAATTTTGTCCACAGCTGTATGTCCAAAGTCCACTTTGACTGAAAGTTATGTAATCTGATGTGGCTGCTGCCACATTATGCAAATTAGATGCATAAATTTACTCCCATCATAAACATTGGATCATATTCTACATCTTCCTCATTTACAGTAAGCCATTATTTCTTACCACTTTCAAGTTACAGCCTTTGGAATTTGTGGTATCTAAACTGAATATTTTCTTGAAAAAAATCTTTGCCACCAGAGGGTGCATGCAGATGGTGCGGATCTGTGACAGAAAACCTCTCAGGGTTAAGGAAACATTAATGGAATATGGCAAAATGATGAACTGTGTGAAATGACAATAGATGTCTTCATGCTGATTGAGATGTTTAGCAACAGTTACTGGCTACATTTAGAAGGAACTATTTTTTTTCTCAGCTGCACAAAATAACTGGTTAAACAAACAAATCATAATATTTTGTCCAGTATTGGTGTCATTTAATAAATTGTGCTTGTGGAACTGTTGTATAAAAGCAATATCACACTTGAGTTTGTTACGGTATCATGAATATACTAACTATGGCTGTGATACTCTGATGCCCTCCGCGTATTAGACATATCACAGCCACAATTAGTATAATCACGATACCAAACTCACTCTTGTATAATATTACGTAAATATAAAAAGCTTGTAAAAATAGGCATTTATGCTGCTGCTGTCATTGTCTAAAAAGAATAAGATCATATTTAAATATCAGATGTTTTTAGTTGGGTTTTGTGAAAAAATGGATTAAACTTGGCCTGCAAAGCTGCTAGCATTGTGCTGTTGGGAACCGGTTCTAAATTCCCATCCCTAATTGTGGATAAGAAAGAGAAAACAATACAGGGTCATTACAGTGGGGCCAGTAAACAACCGGCCTGTTTTCTCTCTGGGTGTGCAATATAGTAGCTCCATTTTCACTACAGGAACCAGGAACCAGTTTTAAAGGACAGGATCTTGATAATGGCCAGTCCTTATCTGGCCCTCACCCCCATCATGTCTCCATTATGGGGTTGGAACCATCAGCCTCTGCAGGATTTGTTGGTGATCTGTCTGTTTCTAACTGACAGTTTCAATCACAATGCAGCACGTAAAAGTAAACTAAATTTGAAATGCGTTGAAGTCATAGAGAGAAAAAAATGTGCACAAAATTAATGTAGTGTGGAGTACAATGGACCAACTTGCCACCATTCCTGTCTAATAATTGTATAAAGGAACTGATCAATTAAATTGCATAAACTGTGCAAGCAGCACCAATGGGATTCTGGACCCAGCATCTGACGGTGTGGGCTCACTCTACAGCAAGGTAGAGCCCAAGCTGCCAGTCCTGTGCCTTTGCCTCTCCCCTAGCGCTGTAAGGTTCACGAATGATCTGTTCGGATGTACTAGCTTTTATAGGTGAATGTGTTGTACTGAATCGATTACCGGAACTCTACTGGAAGCCAGGGATCACCAGCTGAATCACCCACCAAGGCAGCGAACGAGCCCCACCTGCTCCATTCAGCTGACTCTCAGTTCAGTGAGTGGTCGACAGCTGGAGCTCCAGTACGGCACTGAGTGATTCGGTGTATGAATATATTAAACGGATCTCTTTAGTGAACAAAGTGAATCAGTAGGTTTTAGTGAACTGTGAATCCCATCACTGCTCACCTCTGTGTTTGTGCTACACCTATGCATGTGGAGCTCAGAGGTTGGGCTAGCATTAGCATTAGGCCGATGTCTACTGATGTAAACTTTGTACGTTGGAAAGACATTGGTGTGACGCATGTGTGCTGGTGGGGTAAATATAAAACAAGAATGTGAAAAAAATAAAAAAAAGTGAATAATGCAATTATAAAATGATATGGATGGAATATCTAATACAAAGTGAATCATCCATCCCTCCATCACTCCTTTTTCTACCGTTTTTCCAGGGATCCAAGTCACGGAGGCAGCAGTCCAAGTAAAGGAGCCCAGACTTCCCTCTCCCCAGTCACCTCCTCCAGGTCTTCAGAACGGACACCAAGGTTTTCCTAGGGTGTTTTCACACCTGAGCTTGTTTACTTTAGTCCAAATCAGTTGATAAGTTTGTTACTTTGTATCATTTTCTCATTGGTTCGGGTCCCTTTCACACAGGCAGAAATTCAAGCAGACCAAATTGTGTCACGTTAAATCCTGTGAGACTTACATCAGAACATTCTCTGTTCTTATTGATCAGATTTTTTTTTTCAGAACAGGAAAGGTTAATACAGGAAGTAGAATGACTACTGTGCATTTATGCATTTCTGGGGAGAAAATAATACAAATCGTAGTGTAATCTACTGGGGGTTTTCATCACCCTGGTTATCGTTTATTACATTCTGTGGATATACCACTTTAAGCAAATCGTAGTTTGAAAATGAAGCGTAGCTATGAAAGGAAAATAACATGTTAACATTCATTTATCCTTCAGAACTGTGACATGCTCAGCCACAGATATCTTTGGAGATCCATCCAGAATGTACAGTGGCATAAAATGTTTTACTGTTTGCCGCTGATCCTGTTTTAGTACGGTCCCTTTCTCACCTGCAGGACCACACCAGAGTTTGCCAGTTGATTCAAATCAAGCCCACCTTTTTTAGGAGGTCTCAGTACGGTTGGTTTGGTGCGCACCTGAGTGCAATTACCATGTTCTCACCAGACAAAATGAACTGCACTAACGGAGAGAACAAACTCGAGTTCAACTGAAATGAACTAAAGCCTTTAGGTGTGAAACCACTCCAGAATCAATTGAATCTGTTGTATGCTTTTTGAGGTTTTTTTTTTTTAAATCAAAAGATATGTTAAAATATCCCTCAGGGACCTTTGAGTGCATTTTATGTCCTTTGCATTCTTCATTTCTGGATAATTTTGTCTGTGTTCATGCACATGGGGTGAATTTTGGAAAGATTGTGTATTTTTATTGGTCTTGTTATTTCCCGCTCAGCTCCTACAGTAAGTCTAAAATACACTGTGCACTGTACAAGTGGTACACTCATGCAGTTAAGTGCAAAAAATGTGCCATTAAAACCCATTCAAACTGCAATTTCTTGATCTCATTGCCATTAAAGGACAATAGATGCATTTTATTATATCTGGGTATCAATCTGGACTTTTGTTTTTGGACTTGACCATTTTTACTACTGCCTGTAGCGGTTTGATTCAACCCCCACAACACAGAAACAGAACACAGAGACAGTCAGCTCGCACTCCTGGGTTTTTTCCGCTGCATGCTGCGTTTACAGCTGTGAGGTTAAAGTGTCATCCATGCATTGAGTTCATGCATCCTGTCTGTACCTCTGATATGCAAATGCCCGGATTGACTGCTGTGAATGTCTTTGAGGTATTGTCTGAGTTGAGTATATATGCTGCACTGTGCTGTAAATCTGCCTCTCATTCTGATTCTGCAACTGGTAGACACACACACGTGTCCCCTCTTTGAGAGCTGGAGGAATGAAGCTGCAGCCTGCTCAAGCCATGGGCTGCAGCCAAGTTCTGATGAAGGCGGGTGATAATAAAGCTATTTAAAAATCCAACGCTGCCTTAATTTTATCATCTTCTTCACTGGTGACCCCAAGGACGCACACGTTTTGTGCAAACGCAACCTTCTGATCTGAACAGCCGCGCTGGCGACCCGAGACTGAAGAAAACGAGCGGCCAGCGAACGCAGCACCCGGGCATGAATGCTCCGTCACAGCGGCCTGACTGGTCTGCCCTCCCTGCTGCCTCAGGGAGACCTCGACGCAGAGCCCACAGCGGGCGAGCTGCTCTCAGGACATCAACCAAGACCGGGTAAGCGGCAGAGAACGTCATGGCGCGCCCTCGCCAAGATCGGCACATCCACGTGGGACCGGCCGCGCAGCTCCTCCACATCAGAGCACATGAGGGCGACTCCCATGGCCAACGGAGAACACGTGGACCTGAACGCACCATGACTAATCTGCAGCCACGGCTCGTCAGAGATGTTTTTTGGCGCAGACTGCGCCGATCTCCACCAAGTTTCCGACCCTGATTTCCTCTCCAGCGGGCCCACCCACGCACGGAGCCCCAGCACGCGCACCGGGGGTGACGAGGACGGCGCACCACGCACGGGACAAATACGGCTTTTCCGACCGCCTTCCTTCTGCTGCACACTGGCCCTTCAGGCTTGCTTGTACACCTGAGGCCCGCAGCTTGCTCACGGGATTTTATGGTCTTAGCCACGGCACACAAGGGGAATTCAGCTGTCTGCGGTTCCGAGGCTTTAGGGTTACGTCTGCCCTAAAGTCAACACGCCAGTCCCTCTGCTTTTATTTTTTTCTTACCGCCGCTCCTGTTTTTCTTCATGGCCACGAGAGGAGTCAGAGACTAATTTTTTTCTTCTTCTGATCTCCGCATGTTCAGATGGGACATCGCGGAGCAGCAAACACTTTTGGCGCGACTCGAACGATTTTCCCACGCCCGGTCAGCATTTGCTACCCCCCCCCCCGCACAGAGCTTTTCCCTGCTCGCTGCCCAAACTGCAACATCGAGGTCACGGTCCCCTACCGTGCCCTCTGGGGGGGAGCAGTGTAGCGGTTTGATTCAACCCCCACAACACAGAGACAGAACACAGAGACAGTCAGCTCGCACTCCTGGGTTTTTTCCGCTGCGTGCTGCGTTTACAGCTGTGAGGTTAAAGTGTCATCCATGTATTGTGTTCATGCATCCTGTCTGTACCTCTGATATGCAAATGCCCAGATTGACTGCTGTGAATGTCTTTGAGGTATTGTCTGAGTTGAGTATATATGCTGCACTGTGCTGTAAATCTGCCTCTCATTCTGATTCTGCAACTGGTAGACACACACACGTGTCCCCTCTTTGAGAGCTGGAGGAATGAAGCTGCAGCCTGCTCAAGCCATGGGCTGCAGCCGAGTTCTGATGAAGGCGGGTGATAATAAAGCTATTTAAAAATCCAACGCTGCCTTTATTTTATCATCCTCTTCACTGCCCACCAATTTTTGACTGTATAAGATAAGATAAGATAAGATAAGCCTTTATTAGTCCCACAATGGGGAAATTCCAGGATTGCAACAGCACAGGGACAGCAACACTCAGAGCAACAATCAGAAGGCAAGAAAAAACAACATCTAGCAAACATATGTCCATATTACTATAAATGTATATATATAGACACACAGTGCAGAGCATTATGGCTGGTGGATGTGCAGCAGAAAGTCTAAGCTCTCTCTCCGCGGATGCAGCGGGCCAGCTGGAAGTCTTTGGGCATGATGGTGACCCCCTTAGCGAAGAAGAGACCACCAGGTGGGTCTCGCTGGTCTCCTGCAGAGCCATGACGGCGAAACTCAGGAAACGCAGGACGGTCTTGAAGTCCTGAGCGATCACCCTCACCAGGCGCTGGACGGGCAGCTTATGGATGAGCAGCTCCGTGGATTTCTGGTAGCGACGGATCTCTTTCAGAGCCACGGACCTGTGACGGCGAGGCCTCTTCACTCTGCCGGTGGCCAGAGCGCCTCTCCGAGCAGCCCTGGTGGCTAGCTGTCTCCTGGGGGGCTTCTTCCTCCAGTAGATTTTACGGGCGGTCTGCTTGGTTCTTGCCATCGCTCTTTATTATTCTGTCTTATATTTCTTTCACGCCGCCTAAACTCCAGCCCAGCACCCGCTTCGTTTTCGCTACAGCTCCCGGTATGTCGAGTTTCCCATTAGCACCGGGCGGCGGCCAAGTGCTAGCTAGCACTAGCTCCTCCCCGCTGTAACGTCTCCCGCTGCAAACCGTGGCTCCGTCCGCCGACCCGGGAGACCCCCGGGGCGATCCGTGCGTCCGTGATATATATACAGAGTGAAAGGTGTAGAAAGAAGAAGGAAGATAAAAAAAAAGGCTGTTGCAACAGGCAGCTGACTCGTGTGGCGCCGCCGGTCCGGCAGAGCCGGAACCAAAAAATATGGCAGACAGAGAATGTATATGGCAGACAGAGAAAAAAAACATGCTATATCCACTAGATGGCACTATCATAACCACCCTTGCTGACACATCAAGCTGTAATAATGCAATACCAAAAAATTACTTTTCATATAGCATATTGAAAATAGTTCTTTTTTTTGTTGTCGTTTTTCCATCTAAAAATATGGTGACATCATGACAAAAACCTGACATTTAAAGGGTTAAAATCTTTAAAAAATAATAAATATTTGATATCAATAGTTAGTGTTGTGATGGCACTTTATTGTGAAGTGCAGTGTGGGGACGCCAACTTCCTGTCGTGTCACTGCACTGCCCTATATAGCGGGACGAGCCACCATAGCACACTTTCTTGTGCAGGATGTCCACGCCAGGTGCTTGCCATGTGCCGTTGTTCATTACCATCAATAAAGCTGTGTTCGATGCTACCTTGATCTTGTCTCATTCATCACCAGGTTTGCAAACATAACATTTGGCGACTGAGAATTAACTCATGGAGGTGTGCATAACACCACTCTGTCCCTTCCTCGAGCTCCCGGCTGAACCGCCGATGCCTTGGCTGCGATGGTTCGAGGCTTTTCAGACCTACATCACCGTGTTGGACCTCGGGCAGCTTGACAAGCTACGGGCACGTACACTTCTTGTCCATATCCTGGGTATTGAGGACCAGTGAGTCCTGCGGATGCTCAGCACATCGGACTCGTTTGTGGACGTCGTGGAGCTGCTAGCCAACATTTCCATACTCCAGATAGCGTGACTGTATGGAGAATTCATTTTCGGCAGCGAACACCAACAGGTAGGTGAACCCATCCACCAATTTGTCACCAACTTGAGTCAGCTAGCTAGCGGTTGCTGCTTTGGACAGCTGGAAGATGAAATGGTGCGCGACCGGCTAGCGGGGCACACGTGCAATGCTGCATTGTGGGTTAGGCTACGTACAGCACCAAATGACTTAACATTAGCCAGAGCTGTTGGGCTAGCTCTCCAGCTGGAGGCTGCAGACAAGTTAACCTCAGAGCTAAAGTGGCATAAGTCACAGCAGCCACCGGAGCCACCCGCCACAGCGAATGTTGCATACTCCTATAGCGAAGATAGCTTGGATGACGATGTTACGGAAACCAATGCTGCCAGCCGAAGGTCTGCCCCGGGAAGACCCCCATGTAAGGGTTGTGGGTCCGTGACACATCGCCATAAGGCAAAGGAATTCCCAGCAAGATGAAAGTGTTGTGGCAGATGTGGACACTTGAACCATTATGCTAGAGTGTGCCACTTATCTGAGCCAGAGTGCCCACGGAAGAAATCACTCCACCCACCCCCGACAACCATCCATATGGTGAGCCCCAGCACAAATGGGTACAGGTATTGCACAGTGGAGTTGGACGGCATAGAAGTGCCACTGCTGCTCGACATGGCGACGGAGGGGTCGTTGCTGAACTGGGCCATGGTGAAGAAGTTCTTCCCCCACTACTGGATTAAAGGTAACCCGGCACCGTTGTATGGCTGTGGAGGTGGCAGGCTGGGCACGGTGAGGACTTTGGAGTTAACAGTTCATTACAAGTCTGTGAAGATGGTTGACTTCACGTCCCACGTGATGGCGCAAGGCGAGAACATCATGGGCTGCGACCTGTTTTATGGATGGGGTTTTGCCATTAAAGGCAGTGCCGGGAACGAATGGTCAGGTTGTGGCCTCTGGAACCCTCCAGTTCCAGTGGTCAAAAGGATGTTGTGTGGGACGAGGGGCTACCGGACACTACAGCAGTCAAGCAGGACCAGTTTCACTCAGGCTCAGCGTATGAAGGGGCCAAACAACAGTCAGCAAAACACCAAGTACGTCTGCGGATAGCGGCAAAGTTGGGCGCAGCATATTTCCGGTTGTCTGATGGCTCATCGAGGCATGCCAATCAGCTTCGGCGTGTCCAGGAGGATGCTCCAGGTAATGAGGCTGGACGGGAGTTGGTGATGGTGGTGAAGGAATCGGGCTCCATCGTCCAGAAGATCAACCATTGTCCGGGGAGCTTGCTGCTTTCAGGGGCACGCTTGCTGAGGGACTGCCCTGGGACCCCCATGCCAGTTCCACCTTTCCCACCCAAGTGACTGTGCTGTAGCAGTGTTGTTCATAGTTCATGTGTATGTTATGTTATGGGGTGTTTATTGTGTTATTGTAGGAGCATGGCAGATATTTTTAGTTTATCCGGTGGCAGAATAATCCGCCGTGCCAAGCGGGTTGTGTCGCAGTCCACCCACCAACACTATTTTAGGTTGTTTTGTGTGAGTGTGTTAGGCCATTTAAGTACATTAGTTTATATTATTTTAGAGTGTGATTCGGGTTCCAAATTGGGGTGGGTTTGAACTGTGTGAGTGGTTTTGGACTTTCTAAAGGGGTGAGAGAATGTTGTGATGGCACTTTATTGTGAAGTGCAATGTGGTGACGCCGACTTCCTGTCACGTCATCGCACTGCCCTATATACTGTAGCGGGACAAGCCACCATGGCACACTCTCTTGTGCCAGAAGCCCACGCCAGGTGCTTGCTGTGTACTGTTGTTCATTGCCATCAATAAAGCTGTGTTCAACGCAACCTTTATCTTGTCTCATTCTAATACAGAGCTTTCATTGCTTAATACAGAGAATGGCAGCAGCGCGCACGGATGCAGCGGCCCCTCTTGGCATCAGCGAGTGTGAGAGTTTTGAGTGTTTTGATCCTCCCAGACGTACATTCTGTAAAACTTACAACCGTGAGACCTTATTAAACATCAAGGTACTGCACGCTGCAAGAATCGTGGCGATCGGTTGTGACTTGGACATTCTACGCCAGCATGGAATTCTGGCGGAGTCCCCGCTGAAAGCTACCAGAGAGGAGGAGGCATAAGCGGTGCGAACGCAAGCAAAAGCGTGGAAAAAGGGCCGGGATCCATGCTAGGCTAAAGGCTAACCCCTCCAGACCAGCGGTACCGTCGCTCATTCTCTCTAACGTCTGCTCCCTCATAAACAAGCTGGACGAGCTGCGTCTGCTGAGAGAAACCCAGAGAGAGCGGAGAGACTGCTGTGTGCTTGCGTTCACTGAGACATGGCTCCACAGCAACATTCCTGGCGAGGCCATTCAACTGGAAGATATGGCGATGTTCCGTGCCGACAGGGAAATGGCGAGCTCCGGTAAGAGCCGGCGGGGGGGGGGTGGGCTATGCATCTATGTTAACAAGAACTGGTGCGTCATTGCCACGTTAGTGTCTAAACTCTGCTCTCTGTTGGCGGAGTTCCTTATTGTAAATTGTCGGCCATATTATTTGCCGAGGGAATTCAGCAACGTGTTTGAAGCTGGTGTTTACATAGCGCCGAGCGCTAATGCTAAAACTAATGCTAAGAAGGCACTCGGGGAACTGCACAATGCGATTAGTGAAATCCAAACTTCACACCTGGACAGTTTTGTGGTGGTTGCGGGGGATTTTAACCACACCAGCCTAAAGACTGTGTTCCCCAAGTTTAAACAATGTGTAGACTTTAAGACCAGAGGAGAGAATATGTTGGACTTAGTGTACACAAACACAGATGCATATAAGGCGATACCCCGCCCCCATCTCGGCCTTTCTGATCACATATCTGTGATGCTGCTGCCTGCCTACAAACCTTTATTGAAGCGCAGCAGGCCAGCAGTGAAACAAATTAGAATTTGGCCAGAGAGTGCAACCTCTGCACTGAAAGACTGTTTTCTGCACACAGACTGGGAGGTCTCCAAAATAGCAGCCTCCCAGGAAGACAAGACAGATGTGGAGGAGTATGCTGATACGGTCACCAGCTACATTGCGAAGTGCACAGAGGATGTCACTACAGTGAAGACCATTACTATGCGGGGTAACCATAAGCCCTGGATGACTGCAGAGGTGCGCTCGCTGCTCACAGCCAGAGATGCAGCCTTCAGAGCGAAGGACAGGATCACCCTCCGCTCAGCCAGGTCTGCACTCTCAAAGGGAATTAAGGCGGCAAAGCACACCTATGCGGAGAAAATCCAGGAACACCTCTGTGACACTAGGAACACCAAGCAGATGTGGCAGGGAGTTCGGACACTGACGGGCTATAAGTCTAGGCAGGGGGTAGATGATGACGACGCTTCGCTTCCAGACAGGCTTAACGACTTCTTTGCACGTTTTGAAGCATCAAACTCGACAATCAGAGGGAGGGCTGGCCCACCCCCACTATTGGTCGGACCAGCTTTTACCATCAACACAGCGGACACACGGAGGACCCTAACCAGAGTCAACCCACGCAAAGCTGCAGGTCCGGACAACATTCTGGGACGTGTGCTCCGAGACTGCGCGAGCGAGTTGGCGGATGTCCTGACTGACATTTATAACATCTCCCTGAGTCAGGCCATCGTTCCCAGATGCTTCAAGATCTCTATCATTGTACCGGTGGCAAAGAAACCAGTTGTGTCCTGTTTGAATGACTATCGTCCTGTTGCGCTGACACCAATTGTGATGAAGTGTTTTGAACGGCTTGTCAAACCACACATTACAGCCTGCCTCCCTGCATCACACGACCCGCTCCAGTTTGCATATCGTTCAAGCCGCTCCACGGAGGATACTATAGTCACCACCCTACACTCTGTCATCACCCACCTGGACCAGAAAGACACCTACGCCAGACTCCTGTACATTGATTTCAGTTCAGCATTCAACACCATTATTCCCCAGAGACTGATGGAGAAATTACTCCATCTTGGTCTGAACACCGCCACATGTCTCTGGATCCTGGATTTCCTGACTGAGAGACCTCAGTCTGTCCGGGTTAGAAACAACATCTCCAACTCTGTCACGCTGAGCACCGGATCCCCTCAAGGCTGTGTACTCAGTCCACTGTTGTTTACACTTCTAACACATGACTGTGTATCCAGACACGAGGGGAACCAGATTATTAAGTTTGCAGACGACACCACGGTGGTGGGACTTATTCAGAGGGATGAGGAATCAATGTACAGGGAAGAAGTGAGAGACCTGGAGGGCTGGTGCAGGGAGAACAATCTGGTGCTCAACGTGGACAAAACGAAGGAGATGATTATCGACTTCTGGCGGTCACAGCCTGAGCACGTCCCCCTCAGCATCGGCGGCCGTTTAGTGGAGAGAGTGGAGAACATCAAGTTCCTCGGAGTGCAGATCTCACAGGACCTGACCTGGAGCAAGAATTCCTTGGAGATCAGGAAGTGGGCTCGGCAGAGACTGCACTTCTTGAGGAAACTCAAACAGGCCTCTCTCCCCATCTGCATCCTCAGGACCTTCTACAGAGGTGTGGTGGAGAGTGTTCTGACGTACTGCATTGCTACATTGTACTCCAGCTGCAGTATGTCAGACAAAAAAGCCCTGCAGAGGATAGTCAAGGGGGCTGAGAGGGTAATTGGAGTCTCCCTCCCCTCTGTCCAAGAACTTTTTCAGAACCGTTGTAGGAGCAGGGCACTGAACATTGTCAAGGACCATTCTCACCCTCTGCATAAACACTTTGAACTTCTTCCATCTGGTAAACGATTCCGGAGCATCAGAGGCAGAACCACCAGACTGATCAACAGCTTCCTTCCACAAGCTGTCAGGATGCTGAACAGTTGACCCGGAATCTCTCATACACACTACTGCACCTACAGACATTTTGCATATTATTTGTATATTATAGTTAGTTAGTTTTTTTTTTTCCCCAAGTATGTCTCAGGGATGTATGAATGGATGGGGGGTGGGGGTGGGGGGGTGAAGCTATGTGTGAGTGTGTCTTAAATCATGCTGCTTCTATTTATATGGATGCCGAGAGAAACACAATTTCATCTTGCCTGCACTACAGTTGCATGTACAGCAATATGACAATAAAGTTTGATTTGATTTGATTTGATTTGATTTGATTTGATTTGATTTGATTTGATTTCATCACCAGGTTTGCATACATAACAGTTACGTCAGATGTAGGTGAAAAATTTAGCTCAGTGAAAATAGAATATAATAGTTTTTTATAGCTACCTTATGAAAAGCACATCTTTTTTGCACTTAGCTCTTTGAGTGTGAGTATTTGTCACTGCACAGAAAATAATAATGCATAAAAATCAATGTTGCTGCTAATTATTGACATATCCCAGGGTGTAATAATTAAGCACATAAAAAATTACTTTGCCACACGAGTCGGCTGCCCTTTTTGCAACAGCGGCTCAATTCTGAGTTTTTCTTCCTATTTCTTATTTACTATCTGGCTTCTCTCGCTAAATTTTCTGATACGGTGACACTTTATCCATCACGGACACACAGATCGCCCCAAATGTCTCCTGAGCCAGCGGACGGAGCCAATGTTTATGGCAGGATATGGTACAACAGGGACCAGCTGTTAGCACTTAAACGGCCCACGGTGCTAACGCAAAAACTCGACATACTGGGAGAAATAAGACAGAAACGGTGCAGATGTCAAGCTGGAGTAAGACGGCGGGCGAAGAATATAAGGCACAGACCCGTCCTCCCATCCGTTATTATGTGGAAGAACTAACAGCTACGGCATGTTACCAGAGCGTCTTCAGAGAGATTAGCATGATGTTGTTTACTGAGACGTGGCTAACAGAACTAGCAACAGATGCTAACATCGAACTGGAGGGTTTCCATGCAATACGGGCAGACCGGACACCAGACAGTGGGAAGGCAAGGGGCGGAGGAGTGATAATGTACACTACCGTTGAAAAGTTTGGGGTCACCCAGACAATTATTTTGTGTTTTCCATGAAAAGTCACACTTATTTACCACCATGAGTTGTAAAATGAATAGAAAATATAGTCAAGACATTGACATGGTTAGAAATAATGATTTGTATTTGAAATAATAATTTTTTCCTTCAAACTTTGCTTTCGTCAAAGAATCCTCCATTTGCAGCAATTACAGCATTGCAGACCTAACATAATTGCACAAGGGTTTTCTAATCATCCATTAGCCTTCTGACGCAATGAGCAAACACACTGTACCATTAGAACACTGGAGTGATAGTTGCTGGAAATGGGCCTCCATACACCTATGTAGATATTGCACCAAAAAACAGACATTTGCAGCTAGAATAGTCATTTACCACATTAGCAATGTATAGAGTGTATTTCTGATTAGTTTAAAGTTATCTTTATTGAAAAAAAGTGCTTTTCTTTCAAAAATAAGGAAATTTCTAAGTGACCCCAAACTTTTGAACGGTAGTGTATGTCAATAACAGCTGGTGCAAACCGGGACATATCACGGTTAAGGAACAACACTGCAGCAAAGTCATTGAGTTGCTAGCTGTTAGCATGCGGCCTGCTTATCTCCCGAGGGAATACTCACACGTGATCTGCATTGTATGCAAATCCGACGGCGAACGCGGGGACAGCGCGTGACGCCATTCACTCAGTAACTAGCAGGCTGTTGACAGAACACCCAGATGCTTTCCTCCTCATCTTGGGTGATTTTAGTCATATCTCACTGCCCACGTCCACCCAGTATGTCACATGCCACACCAGAGACAATAAAACACTGGACTTATTCTATGTGAATACTAAGGAGGCGTACACCTCATCACCACTCGCCCCACTCGGGAGATCGGATCACAACTTGGTTCATTTCCTGCTAGTGTACAAACCCCTAGTACACAGACAGCCTTTGGTCATGCGCATGGTGAAGATATGGTCTGAGGAGGCAATGGACGCTCTAAAGGACTGTTTTGAAATCACTGCCTGGGAGCAGCTCTGCGATCCACATGGTGAGGACATCGACGGCCTCACTCACACCATCATGGACTACATCAACTTCTGTGTGGACAACACCGTACCCACCAAGATCATACGGTGTTGCTCGAACAACAAACCCTGGATCAACCCTGAGATAAAATCACTACTGAGGGAGAAGAAGAGGATCTTCAGGTCGGGGAACAGGGAGATGCTGAAGTCCGTACAGAGGGAGCTGAGGAGAAAGATCAGAGAAGGCAAGGACAGCTTCAGGAAGAAGATGAAGGACAAGCTGCAACAGAGCGACATCGGCAGGGTCTGGAGAAACATCAAAACCATCTCTAGGCTCCAGAATACCTCCTCCCAGGCCACGGGGGGCAGGGAGTGGGTGAACAATCTGAACCTGTTTTTAATAGGTTTGACCAACCACCCTCCCCCCGCCTGCACAACAACCACTGCTGCCTCTACCGTCATCGAGACGTGCTGTCCACCCCCCCTCCACCAACACCCCCCACCGCCAGCACACAGCCCCCCAACCTGACCCTCACTAAGACCCAGGTGAGGGCAGAGCTGAGGAAGATCAAGGCAAGGAAGGCCTCGGGTCCGGACTGCATCAGCGCAAAGCTCCTCAAGTCCTGCGCAAACCAACTGTGTGGGATTGTGGGGCACATCTTCAACCTGAGCCTGAAGCTGGGTAGGGTACCACAGTTGTGGAAAACAACTTGTGTGGTACCCTTACCAAAGACTTCCCACCCCAGAGACCTGAACAGCTACAGACCAGTGGCCCTGACGTCTCACCTGATGAAGACCCTGGAGAGACTGCTCCTTGCTCACCTCTGCCCCCTGGTGGGACCAACGATGGATCCACTCCAGTTCGTCTACCAGCATGGCATCGGGGTGGAGGATGCAGTGATCTTTCTCCTGCACCGTTCCCTGTCCCACCTGGAGAAGCCTGGGAACGCGGTGAGGATCATGTTCTTTGACTTCTCCAGTGCTTTCAACACCATCCAACCGATGATCCTGAGGGACAAGTTACTGTGCACAGGGGTGGACCAGCACTTGTCATTGTGGATCCTGGACTACCTCACAAACTGGCCACAGTTTGTGAGAACCCGGAATTGTGTGTCCGACACAATCATCGGCAGCATGGGGGCCCCCCAGGGAACGGTTTTGGCTCCCTTCCTGTTCACCCTTTATACTGCGGACTTCTCACACAACACAACACACTGCCATCTGCAGAAGTTCTCTGACGACTCTGCGATTGTTGGCCTCATCTCCAATGGAGGTGAAGCTGAGTACAGAGGGCTTATCCAGGACTTCATGGACTGGTGCCATTGGAACTGCCTCCAGATCAACGCGAGGAAAACTAAGGAGCTGGTGGTGGACTGCCGCAGGCAAGGACAACCCCTCACAGCACCAGTAAACATCCAGGGAACAGACATTGAGATGGTGACATCCTACAAGTACCTGGGTGTTCATTTGAACAATAAACTAAACTGGTCACACAATACTGACACACTCTACAAGAAGGGACAGCGCAGGCTGTTCCTACTGAGGAGACTCAGGTCTTTTGGTGTACAAGGGGTGCTGCTGAAGACCTTCTACAATTCGGTGGTGGCATCAGCCATCACTTTTGGAGTGGTCTGCTGGGGCAACGGCATCACAGCAGCAGACAGGAAGAAACTGAACAAACTAATCAAGAAAGCTACTGTAGCTCTGTCCTGGGGCAGTGCCTTGACCCAGTGGAGGAGATAGGAGAGAGAAGGATGGTGGCTAAGCTGTCATCTCTGCTGGAGTCCGAGTCCCACCCAATGCAGGACATACTGAACGCATTGAGGAGCTCATTTAGCAGTAGACTACATCATCCTAGGTGCACAACCGAGAGGTTTCGCAGGTCCTTCCTACCAATGGCTGTCAGACTTTATAACCTAAGTAGGGCTGCTCGCAGAGATAGCAAAAAAACGTGACAACCTAATAGTATTGAATGCAAAAGATGCAACAGACTTGCACAAATGGTCCCCTCCAGTATACAACTAGGACAATATCAGTCGCTATGGAGGGTGACAATATATATGGGTCCATATTCATACTATGTGGGGTAACTAAATAGATGGTTATGCTGTTTATTCCATCTAGCTACAATGCGCCGCACTGTATATATATATTTATATATTTATGTGTACATACGTATATTCACTGCTCTTATTTTCTTTTCTTCTAAATTATTGCTCTGAGTGTTGCTATCCCTGTGCTGTTGTAATCCTGTAATTTCCCCATTGTGGGACTAATAAAGGCTTATCTTATGGTGGCATCATGACAAAAAAAAACTGGCATTTAAAGGGTTAAAATCTTTAGAAATTAATTAATATTTCATATCAATAACTAGAAAAGCACCCATAGAGCGCATACCTCCGCCAAGGCTCCTTCCGTTTCTCATGGATCACCTCCAAAATGTAATGGGTTTGTGTGTAGGCCTATAGCCACTTGTGGTGAAAATTGCATCAAAGTCTGTCTATCCATTTTGGAGTATTGTTGCTAACACACTGTGAGAAGATAAGAGCCTTGGCTGAGGTATGCA
This sequence comes from Pholidichthys leucotaenia, assembly GCA_020510985.1. NCBI lineage: Eukaryota > Metazoa > Chordata > Actinopteri > Cichliformes > Pholidichthyidae > Pholidichthys > Pholidichthys leucotaenia. The sequence goes on from CM035842.1 coordinate 8,304,913, forward strand.
TTCTCAGACCATCACCAAAATATAATGGGCTCCTCTCTAGCCCAAGAACCACCTCTGGTAAAAATTTCATCCAAATCCATGCAATAGTTTTTGTGTAATCCTGCTGCACAAATACAAACAAAGCCCTTGGTGGAGGTATGCACTCTCAGATCATCACCAAAATCTAATCATCTGTAGGATACCCCATTTCTGACAATCTCTGAAAATTTCATGAAAATCCGTCCATAACTTTTTGAGTTATCTTGCTAACAAACAAACAAACAGACAGACAAACCAACACCGATGAAAACATAACCTCCTTGGCGGAGGTAATTAGGTTAGATGTAGATGAAAATAATAAGCTCACTGAAATTAGAATATAATATTAATGTATAATTATTTTTATAGCTACCTTATGAAAAGCCCATTTTTGAGTTTGAGTGATATTTGACGGCTCCTTGAGATTTTCGCTCTACCTTGGGTGTACAGCGGGTAGAAAAAGTGTTGATATTTTACACCTCTTAGTCAAAATCAAGTTTAACTATAGGCTTGTAGCATTATATTGCCATATTTTCTTGACTTCTAATTTGCCAGAATTTTGAGATAAGCCTTTGTTTCAAAATAAATACTAATTAACTCACCATAAATTTAACATACCCTCAATGGAGCCACGAAAAAAGGTAGGCCGGGCCAGTAGAGGTCACACCGAGGCAGCTGCAGTGTGGTGCTTTCATTATGCCTTGGTGAAAATGGAGGTATACGGTAATCAGTCAATGTGTGTGTGTGTGTGTGTGTGTGTGTGTGTGGTTGTATCTGTCTGTCTGTCACCAGCTTTTCAGCTCGCCCAGTCAAAATTAAGTGCAACTAAAGGCTTCTATCATTGTATTGTCATATCTTCTAGACGTTTAATTTACCAGAATGTCAAGATAAGGCTTAGTTTTCAAAATAAATATAAAAATAATTCACCTTTACCATCAATGGAATGGTATTGTAATAACTATGCCAGGCCACTAGGGGCGGCAGCACAAGTTCTGCACAAGTCCCAACATTTCTCGCCCGCAAATGGTCACAGTGACCCGCGCATGCACCCAGAAACTCCCATCAGAGGAAAGTGCTACACAATCCGCTAATTGTCTTTTTGCTCGTCTGTTTTCTTCCACTAAACAGTAAAAGCTCCTATTTGTCTTGATTGTCATTGCATTCACATAACTTAATTGCTTCTGTCATTTAAAACGTCTGCCACTGTGCTCTTCATTTGTGTTTGGATTGCAGCTGTTCAAATCAGTTTGGTGGCTCTTGGCTGCCGCCAACAGTACGGGCATGTGGACTGCAGATTATTTTCACTGCACATGCATGTACTCCAAAACTACTAGATGAATTTGGATGAAATTTTGACCAGAGGTGGTCCTTGGGCTAAAGCAGAAACCATAACATTTTAGTGATGATCTGAGAATGCATACCAAGGCTCTGGCACTGAGGCATCAACACCTAGGTGCTTTAATTTTTCTCAGAGATAACATGATTACAGACAAAACTGTGGAATATGCTCTGTCTGGTTTTACGCAGAGTCTCAGACAGCCCCGACAGGTCCAGGGTGTGCCATGAACTTGAACCTGTGGAAGAATGGAGTGAGGTGAAGAGTGAACGGCTTGAATGACAGAAGACGGATCTTCCTTCCTAGGTGCAGGTCAAAGGTTATGTAAATACCAAATAAAGGCCCTCTGGCTTACTGCTGATTCTCTGTGGGGTAATGAGGTTGACCCTTTGAGGCTTGTAACCTTTGAAGACTCAAACCTACAATGTGTTGACCTGAAGGAGGTGCAGAGGAGTTTTACTGAGGAGTCTACATCCACATCAGTAGTAAAGAGGAGAGTAGGGGAAGTTTCTTACTGCGATGCTCACTTCTTTCTGTGTGTCTAACAGTAGAACGTGTCACGGCTTTGGTGTCCTGTAGGGGAAGAAAAAAGGTTGTTCAGAAAAAAAAGCAAACGGAGGAATGAGAAGTAAACATCTGCTGCATGTAAATGAAAAGCACATTACTCCAGTGTTTCAGTCCCTTGTTTATTGCAGAATTATGAATATGTCTCCTTTGAACACGATGAATCATTAAAGTAATGGTGTACCATGGTTTTGTTCTTTTTCTGCTTAGATGTTTCTTCTTCTTTATACAAATTTTTATCTGTGTCTTTGTCTCTCCTGAGAGCTGCCATTGCTCTACTTACGAGGAAATACTTTCTAGATATGCAAATGGGTAGTCATGAGAGAGCAGGCGAGTGTGTGCATGTGCGCTAAAATAAGAAAGATGCATGCCTGCATCTCTGCTCATGTTTTGGGGTGTGTCTTTGTCAACTTCTGCTCACACTTGCACAGGCCGGCTGTCTGTGGACAATGCATAAAGGCACCAACAGCAGATGACACCTTGTGTGTTTTTCTGTTGTGCCTGCAGTCAAAACGGCACCATTTGATCATGTGGGAGATAAGAGCACAGCGTTTTTTTCTAGGATCTATAAGTCAAACCTGATCTATAACTATGCTGTTTTACATATGGCACCAAAATGCAAACACCCACACTTGTGCTGCAGTAGGTAGAAGCCAAGGCACAGACTTCACGAGCACAACACTAAACCCTACACTAACATTCTGTAAAAGGAGAAACACACACACACGGGTGCAGCTCAATAAATTAGAACACCATTGGAAAGTTGATTTATTTCAGTAATTCATTTCAAAATATGAAAGTCCTGTATTATCAAACTTTATTTGTATAGCACTTTTCAAACATTAGATGCTGCTCAAAGTGCTTTACATAGATAAAACCAGTAGACACATTTAGTTACATATATTTACATGATAGATTCCCACTCCTTCCATCCCTCCCATAAACATACCCCCAAAACACACACACACACACCACCCCCTACTTCTCTTACACACATAAATAAAGGAGACGTTGCTCGGCACCGAGGCACCACGTGAAGGAGCAACCATCCTGTGGAGCCCCCCAAGCCGGGAGATCACACAGCCCATAACCACAGCGCGTGCCACAGAGGCCACCCCAACCAGGACAGGCCGGGGCCCACACCACAGCTGTAGGCAATGGCATAAAGCCCCCACCCACCCAAGCTACAGCGACCCACGAGACCAACACCCCTGCAGATGGGCCAGGCAGCATCCGGCATGAGGCTGTCCACTGAGGAAACACCGGAGCTAAAACACAAAATACAAGATAATGTCATATTGATAGACTAGTCAGCTCACAGGCAGGGACCACACCAGAGAAAAACTCAGTGGACACAGAGAAGCAAAGTTTGCACAATTTATTAATTTCAAAACATGGAGCACAGTTAAGGAAATCGTCACTCGCAAGAGGAAGACTAGGCCTGTGGGGAGAGACAAGAGTAAATTAATATAAGGAGGGAGGAAGGGAAGTGACAAATCTGCCACTTACGTGAGTGGAGCAGGGAGACCCAGCAGGAATAGACGAACCAGCAGGGTGAAGCTGGCTTGGAGTAGGAGAGGAGAAAGAGCTGGGTGGTGTCTGACTGGGTGGAGACATGTAGCCAAAGTGGGATGAGGATGATGGAGCAGGTGAGCGCACAACAATGCCTGAAGACACACCGCATCGATGGCAGCAACCTGTGGGGAGAAGAAGACATAGGAATTCAGCATAAATCCTCTGACACAATAAAGTAACTTACTTGCTACGTTGCAGGCAGTTTACCTAACGAGCCAGCGCTGAAGCCTCTGCTTGATGGTCCTTTATGCGCTGACGAGGAAGGAGCGGCAGGTGCATCTAATCACACAGGTGCGTTGATTACCTGAGGAGTTTGGTAATCCTAAACACGAAGGAGGGGGCGTGCGCTCACCTGAACATGACAGATAAAACCAAGAACACACAAAACAAAGGGAACTAAAAACCCATACTTATAAACTGAGATAAAAACACATCAAAATAATTCATTCATTCATCTTCTTCGGCTTAATCCTTTTCGGGTCGCGGGAGGGCTGGAGCCTATCCCAGCATCTTTGGGCGAGAGGCAGGGTCCACCCTGGACAGATCGCCAGTCCATCACAGGGCAACACAGAGAGACAGACAACCATTCACTCTCACAGTCAGACCTAAGGACAATTTAGAATCCCCAGTTTGATGCCAATTAACCTAACTTGCATGTTTTTTGGCATGTGGGAGGAAACCGGAGAAATCCCAGAGTAAACCCACACAGACACGGGGAGAACATGCAAACTCCACACAGGTCACTGTTGGTCGGGGTCTGGGATCGAACCCAGGATCCCCAGGCCAAGGGTGAGTTACTGTGCTGCCGCAGTCCTAACCACTCCCCCACCGCACTGCCCACCACATCAAAATAAAATCTAAAAGCAAATGGAGCTATGAAGAACGTAAAACAATGGAACATAAATGACTACTTTAATAACAAACAGGTTTGTTGAAAGCCAAATTTAAAAAGGTACAGAAAGAAACTAAGAACACATAAAACAAGAGAAACTAAAGAGAAGAGAAAAAAATCTGCAAATGGTGCCATTATGTAGATTCATTACACACAGATTGATATATTTCAAGTGTTTATCTCTTATAATTTTCATGGTTATGGCTTATAGCTCATGAAAACCCCAAATTTGGTTAATCAAAAAGTTAGAATATTGCATAACAATTTTAAAAATTGATTTTTAATAGAAATATTGGTGGACTGAAAAGCATGTCCATGTACACACTAAGTACTTGGTCAGGGCTCCTTTTGGATGAATTATTGCATCAGTGCGGCGTAGCATAAAGGCGATCAACCTGTGGTGCTGCTGAGGTGTTCCGTCAGCTCGTCTGCATTGCTAGGTCTGGTGTCTCTCATATAATACTCCATAGATTCTATGGGGTTTAGGTCTGGAGTATTTGCTGACCAACCAAACACAGTGATTCCACGGTCATCAAAGCAGGTTTTGGCACTTTTGGCAGTGTGGGCAGGTGCCAAGTCCTGCTGGAAAATGAAACCAACATCTCCATAAAGCTTGCCAGTAGAGGAAAGCATGAAGTGCTCTAAAATTTCCTGGTAGACGGCTGTGATGCTACAAGAGCCTGATGGCATGCACTGAAAGACGGAGAGACAGTTTCTCCCACCAGACCGTCAGGATCCTTAACTCAGCTTGAACTGCTGTTGCACTAAGCACTTTATCTTCAATGAACAATTCATGCACACACACACAATTTAGTCCTCAGATTCCCTTATCCTTATTTGTAGCTCTGGAAACTGCACAATCTTTGACACTTTAATGTTCTTCTATTTCCTGTATGTGTTGCTCTTTGTACTTCTGTGAAAGTAAATTGACTGCTTCTGCTTGTCCATAACATTTCATTGCATTTTAACCTGAATATGATGAATAAACAAACCTGACCTGGCCAATGATCTCTCAGTGAGCACCCAACAATTTCTTTGATCTACCAATGAGATCTCAGCGAGCTTTCGATGAATGGCAAATTTTTCCACCCTGAAGGCAGAGATGGCTGAGAGATAAGACAAGATAAGATAAACCTTTATTAGTTCCACAATGAGAAAATTACAAAAATTTGTTGCCACAAAGGGATAGCAGCACTCAGAGCTATAATAAAAAAAAAGATTTTAAAAATTGGGTGGAAAAACAGTATACTGTATATAATACTGTATATAGACAGCGCAGGAACATCACAGTTAAATGATATTTACAGTATTACAGTTAAGTTAAATTTCCCAGCAATAAATAACTATAAATCCAGACAGTATATTTCACAGTTGAATGAACAGTGTTGTTGCCACCTTCAATAACTGTAGTTGTATTAGTAGTGTATTGGAAGGGAATGATCCCTACTGTGCAAAGTAGTGGTGTTATGTAAGGTCTCTATGAGCAGCACAGGTTATAAAGTCTGACAGCCATAGGTAGGAAGGACCTGCGGAACCTCTCCTTCAAGCACCTAGGATGGTACAGCCTACTGCTAAATGAACTCCTCAGTGCGTTCAGTGTGTTCCACATGGGGTGGGACTCAGACTCCAACAGAGATGACAGCTTAGCCACCGTCCTCCTCTCTCCTATCTCCTCCACTGGGTCAAGCTGGCTTTTTTCATCAGCCTGTTCAGTCTCTTCCTGTCGGCTGCCATGATACCGCTGCCCCAGCGGACCACTCCATACGTGATGGCTGATACCACCACAGAGTGGTAGAAGGTCTTCTTGTAGAGTGCACTGGTGTTGTGTGACCAGACCAGTTTATTGTTTCGGTGAACAACCAGGTACTTGTATGATGTCACCATCTCAATGTCTGTTCTCTGGATGTTTACGGGTGCTGTGAGGGGGTGTCCACACCTGTGGAAGTCCACCACCAGTTCCTTGATCTGGTGATCAGTGAGGGATCACTGAGTTTTTGATGAAAGGCCATTGGAGATCAGTGGGAGATTGATGAGATTGTTGAGCGCTTTTTGAGAGATCATTGAGAGATCACTTCCCTTTAGTGATCGTTGAGAGATTGTTTTGGAATAGGTCAAAACTTTACAGACCATGAAGATTAATGGAGAACATTGAGAGGTCACTGAAAGATTGTTTGGAGATCTGGCCATTTTGTCATCCATCAGCGATCCTTCAACGATTTCCACCTCCTGTGTAAAGAGGGTACAAAAGCTTGCATTGTTAATACTGTATTGAAGTGAATATTGTCCTCTGATCTGACACTGATTATTTCACATCAGTAACAGTAGAACTTGCTGCTAAATATTATGACTCCCTATTAAATCTGACAGAGGATCAGATGCATGTGTGTAAAGTTAGGTGCAGATGGGGACCACATGCTTTTCAATGGCAATAGTCATCTGGGAATTCCTTACAAAATGTGTACATGAAATTACCTTTGTACTGCCAAAAAGAGGTGTTTGGTGGTTTCTGGTTAACTTCAGTGAAATTAAACCGGGAGAAAAAAACCTGGAGAAAAATAAGGCAAAGGGTGTGATTAAAGAACAACAGAGAGAGTGTGAGTGTGTGGGTCAAGTGCTTCCTCCATTCCAGGCCCTTTGGGTGGCTTTTCCTCAGGGACGGAAACATCCATGACACTCCTGTCAGAAAGTCAATACAGTGATTAACACTGCCCTCCTCCCCTGAACCACCCTGACAGTCATTAACTACCTAGTAAATCACCACAATCAGGAGACAAGTAAATAAGAGAGCCAGTTATTAAACCATACTGCTGCACACGCGTGGAAAGTGGATTTATGTGGCTCTGGTACTCTGTCATCCAAGATGTGGCCTTTCCACACATAAAGAATACAGAAAACACATGATGCTCTTGTTAAAAGGCTCACCGACTGCACTTTTTCAAAATTTTAACAGCTCACTCATGTCTTAATCAAGTGTTTGTGACATATTTTGTTCACATTTTCTTTATTTTGTTATTAGTGAAGTGTGGGGATCATGAAATGATGAGACTGGATAATTTCTCAGTATGGTTTATTCATCTCAAGTCCCCAGCTCTCTCTCTCTCAGTCAGGAAAAAAGAGGAAGAGCTGCAGTAAACCCACATACATTTATACCCACACATCAAACACAGAATCACACAATCAAGTCAAATCCTTCTATTTACACTTAATCACTTCAAAGTCCTCTTTGCTCTTCTGTCTGACCCCAGGAGGTCAGACAGTCCTTTCAGGCTCTTGCTCCAGATCCTCTGACTTCCTCCCAAGTCCGCAGGTGGTCCAGACTCATTGTCCATCTGAGGCGTGATGTCAATACACACCGCAAGCTTAAAGTCCTTCTATGCTTGGGTCTCTGCAGTGAAATATGTGAGCTACATAATGTTACCATTATGGGCGCTACAGAAGCAAATTTGTTTTGTATTTTCTCGGCTTTCTTGAAATGCTCTGATTCAAAGCCTGTCACTTTTTTGTTTTTGTTCCTCTTGTCTTGTCAGGCAGCTAGGTGAGCAGAACAGAGATCTGTTACCCTTATTGTGCCAAAACAGATTTACTTAGCCAAAAGAAGCTTTACAGTACCTATCTCTGCACTGTATATTGTTATAAACTCCTACTGTAATAACTTTTAATACTTTATTTAAATTATTTTACCCATGAAGGACCCTACAGGATGGAGAATGGGGAAAGGAAGTGTGTGGAGGGGGAAAGAAAAGGGAGAGGAACAGACAAAAAAGACAAACAAACCAGCAACTAAAACAAACAGAAGACAGACTGTTTCTTCCACCAATGAGGGCTCAACACGAGTCTTGTATTCGCACCTGTTAAAGGGGAGACAGTTGTGCGTGTGCATCCGTATGCGTGTATATGAGAGCACACGCAAAATAAGTGTGTGCATGTAAGTGGTTTGTCAGGAAAAATACAAAGAGGGGTGCCTGTAGCAGCAACCCCCCCCCCCCCCCCACCAGCAGGGCCAATGCCAGCCCCCGGGCCCCAGGCACCGGGAGGCCAGCAGCCCCACCCCTGGGCTGGAGACTGGCCCACGCCCCCAGGCGCGAGAACCCCCACGCCCAAAGAAGCCCCCCCCCAAGGAAGCCCACGTAGCCAAGAGGCACCACCTCCCTCAATCCAGCACCTCACGACTAGCAGACACACCCATCCCCACACCGTCACACCCTCATGCTCTCATGAGCACCCACATGCACTTGCTCACTCTCACTCACCCTCTCCCCCACAAAGTCCCACACTCGCACTCCCAGACCCACCCATTCTCTCTCACTCCTGTACCCGCTCAATCTTGTTCACACTCACCCCAGGGTCACCCACACTCCCTCATGTTCACCCATGCATGCACTCTCACTCACAACCTACTCATATCCACTTGTGCTCTGCCCCTCACACTCACCCACCCTCATTCACCCTTATTTCCTAGGGTGACTGTGATGCAGATGCAGCAAGCCTGAATGTGCACCAGCGCCTGGCAGTGGCCGGGGAGACCGCCAGCACAGGCCAGCAGCCACCCCACTGCCGACCCACCCCAGGGCAGCCAGGGCTACAGAAGCAGACCCCTACCCCAATAGCCACCCAAGCGACTGATCAGCAGACCACCGCTGGCGCCCCAAGATGCTGCCCAACACACAAAACGCCACACAAACCTGACCCACGATCACCATCTCCATTCATTACTCCCTCACTCTCACTTACTCTCTTGTTCAATCCCACTCTCACTCCCTTGCTTGTATCTATTCATTCAGCAGCACCCAGGGATTTTGACAACATGACATGTCCCAGGCCCCCCACCCAACCCCCAGACCCCCCGGCAGAAGGAGGGCAACAGGGGTGGGGGAAGACCCCCACCCCAACTCTTCCTTGCAAAAATCATGAAAGATGTGTGTCAGTTGTATGATGTGATTGTGTGCAGGTGTGTGAACTACCATAATGCAGTTAAAATTGGGGGGATGGTTGTATGAACACCAATAGCCACTGCGATAGGCAGCGCCCCCCCCCCCAAGCCCTCAGTGTCTAAAATGCAATTAAAACTGAGGAGAGGGCAGCCCCAATGCGCCGCAGAGGTATCCCCTTCACCGACACAGTGTGGCACACTCTCGCCCCAAAGCCCTAAGTGTATCCAAGAAGATATATATTCCACCCAGAATCGGGGGGGGGGGGGAATAAGACTGGGAGGGAGGCGGTCCAAAACCAAGCCCCCCCCCCTCCAGTAGCCAGCTCATGAACTGTTTCAGGAGACCACCCACTGCCCCAATTCCCAACTCAGGATGAGGGCCGCAAGGCTGAGTAGCCTAGGACCCACTAGCATTGTGCCCTGGCGTTCCCAGCACCACAAACATGATGGGGCAGCCTCACCCAATCTCACTCATCTTGCACACACGAACATGCACAACAACAATAGTCACAACAGTGAACAATGGGCTGGACCCATACAGCGCCCCACATGCCAAATGACACCCCCGAGCGCCCACCGCAAGCCCACCAACCACCCACCCCAGGTACACACCAACCGCAGCAGGCCGCCCTGCAGCCACAACCACCCCAGAGCAGCCCGACGGCAACACGGCCACCAACCCACGCCAACGCCCCCCCCCCCAGTCACCCCCAAGGACCCACACACACCAGCCGCCAAAAACACCAGGGGCAATGCGACCAAGCACACCACTCTGTGACACAGCAGCAGGGCAGCCAGGGCAAGTAGACCCAGAATCACCAACCCCCAGGCCACCAAATGGTCCGCCCCACCCCCCACCGCCCAACGAGGTTCCCCCACCCACACACACATCCCCCCCACACACACATCCACCCACAGGCATCTGCACTCACACACACACACACACACACACACACACACACACACACACACACACACACACCCGCCCACCCTCATGTGCACACACACACTCACCATTACACATGCCCACCTACACCCACACACAGCTCCACATGCCCACACACAACACACAAACACTCACATGCACGCACCCACACACACACATGCACCCACTGACGCCCACTCTCACACACGTATACACACACACACACATGCTCACCCACACCCGCAGGCCCCGGAGGACGGAGAGGGTGACCCCCAGGATACAGGCACCTACCCCAGAGCACTGCCAGGGCTCCGGGAAGGGGATGACCCAGCCAGCAAGGACGCACCGGGGTTAGCCCGCACCACCAGCATACACCCAGAGGGGGAACGCCCCCCCCCCCCCCAGCAACCCCAGCACCAGGGGCCCAGGGCCAGACCAAGCCCTACCTGGGAGGCAAGGCCAGCCGGCCTGGGGATAAAAACCCACCCCCCCGGCCCACCCCACATCCCCCCCCTTCCCCCCGGATCAGACACACGGCCACCCTGGAAAAGGCCTCCCAGACACTGGCCCCTCGTGGTCAGGGCACAGCCAGCCACCAGAGGTGCCAAGGAGAGCGAACCACCACCCACCACCCCTCAGGTTATAAAATTAATAAGAGGGAACAAGAGAGAATTGAATTCATCCAATTGGTTATTTGAGGAGGCAGACATTCTCTCCAGGCTAATATCATCTAGTAATAGGTTATTATAGTGAGTCATGCATAAATTATTTCTTGATTTCCAGTTCATGAGGATAGTTTTCTTTGTGATACATACAGTAAGGCAGAAAGAACCATGTGTGACATCCTTGCCTCTATATTTATTTCACTTAGATCACCTAATATGCAAAGTGTGGGTGAGGATGGAACACAATACCCAAGCCATGCCAATAAGTCCTGACATGTCTTCCACCAGAACCGGTGCACAGAACCACATAACATGCATATAACTGTCTGCGATATTGCTGGTGCAGTAGAAGCAGATATTTGTGTGACTCAGGCCCATTTTGAGCATCCTTTGTCCTGTGTAATGAGTTCTATGTAGAACTTTATACTGTATGAGTTGTAAATTAGAGTTTTTAGTCATCTTAAAAGTGTTTAAACACATTTGTGTCCAGAAGCTTTCATCCTCATTGATTAATAGGTCTGTCTCCCATTTTGATTTTTGAAGAGATACTGACTCATCCAGTTTTGATAATAGTCTGTGTATTTTCAATATCAATTTAGGGCAACAAAGATTTAGAAACTCTGTCACCTTAACTGGTACCTCTAAATATGTCTGATTGAAATTGAATCTTGCTTTTATTACGGATTTAAGCTGTTGGTATTCAAGAAACTTTTTATCACTGATGTCGTACTGTGACACTAGTTCCTGAAATTGGAAAAAAATTTCCACCTTGAATAAAATGTTCTAAGTTTTTTATTCCCTTCTCTCTCCATAGTGGAAAGTTTAATGTCCTCTTTTGTTGCAAGATATCAGGATTATTCCAAATGGGCATGAGTTTGCAAGGGACAAGTGAAGACCCCGTTATTTTTTAAAATTTCCACCAGGCTGTCAGAGAGGAGCTGATATTAATGTTTTTAAAACAGTCATGACATTTAATACAGGGACTCATAAAAGGTAAGTCAGAGATATTTAGTGACCCACAGAGAGCCTGTTCAGAATCTAACCATGGGTTTCTTAGTAGGGTTGATTTTGTCCATTTAGAAACAAACTGCAGTCTGTTGGCTAAGGAGTAATTAAAAAAAAAATTGGTAAATCTAAACCGCTGCACTCTTTTGCTTTTTGAAAAGTTTTTAAACTGATGGTTTATCCTTTCATAAAAATTTACTTATATTTGAGTCTAGAGACTTAAACCAGGCCATAGATGGTCGGGTGGGAATCATTGCGAATAAACAGTTGATTTTAGGAAGGACCATCATTTTAAAGGTTGCGACTCTTCCCATTAGTGATAAAGGTAATGTCCTCCAGTGCGTAAGGTTGTCTTGTATTGTTTTTAAAAGGGGAACGTGATTTAGTTGCAAAAACTCTGAAAGCCTGGGGGAAATATGTATTCCTAAGTATTTAATATTACCTGATTGTAATGGGATAATGAATATATTTGAAAAATTACAATTTATAGGTAAGACTGTTGATTTACCCCAGTTAATAAAGTTGTCTGATAATGATGAAAATTTATCAGTAAGCACCACTGTCTGAAGAAGAGATCTTTGTGAGTTTTCAAGGAAAATCAATACATCATCAGCATACTTATCTTGTGTTCTTTTTCTCCAGTTTGGATACCTCTGATATCAACATTCTGTCATATGGCTGCTGCTAATGGTTCAATATAGATGGTAAAAAGTGAGGAAGAGAGTGGACACCCCTGCCTAGTACCTCTCTGGAGATTAAAGTTTCGAGAAGTTTGATCATTTGTTTGGACAGATGCAGTTGGACACCTATATAGTGTTTTAATGCGGTTTAAAAAAGATGAACCAAATCCAAACTTAACACCATAAAAAGAAATTTCCAATTGACACGGTCAAAGGCTTTCTCTGCATCCAAAGATAAAATTGTAGTTTCTAAGTTATTAATCTTACAGGAGTCTATTAAATTAAATAGCCTGCTTGTATTATCAGCTGAGCGCCTGCCCTTGATGAATCCTGTTTGATCTGGGTGTATAATAAATAGAATTATTCTTTCCAGTCTTCTGGTGAGAGCTTTGCAAATTATTTTAAGATCGACATTCACAGGTGAGTTGGGACGGTAGCTGGATGGAAGCGTAGGTTCTTTTCCAGGTTTAAGGAGCAGGATAATACTTGCCAAATTCATATTTGGAGGGATTACATTATCTTCTTTAATTTGGTTCACCATTTTAAAGAAAGTAGGTGCCATAACAGGCCAAAATTCTTTATAAAATTCTACTGGAAAACCATCTGTCTCAGGGATGTGTGAATGGATGGGGGGGGGGGGGGTGAAGCTATGTGGGAGTGTGTCTTAAATCATGCTGCTTCTATTTATATGGATGCCGAGAGAAACGCAATTTCATCTTGCCTGCACTACAGTTGTATGTACAGCAATGTGACAATAAAGTTTGATTTGATTTGATTTTGATTTGATTTGATTTGATCTGGTCCCGGAGCCTTGCTGTTTGGGATGTAAAGCCTGTCACTTTAAAAATCATCTTTCAGCTGTTCCACTCTGCCCTCCCTCTTACGTCAGTTAGCTATTAGCTGACTAGCTTCTAGCCTCCTTCTAGACTGGATGAGCACCACAAGTTCACTGATCCACAGTCAATTGTGTATCTGCCGTCGATCCGGCCCATCTCCCAACAACCTTGCCGGGATGCCACAACAAATCGCCGGCACCGCGCACCGGGCAACCCACCGATTTTCACAACCCGAGGCTTCTGGCCGAGCCAAGCTGCTGAGCCATGGGATCTTAAATGGCAGCATCTCACTCCGCGGGACTCTGCTTCTCCCTTGTGGCCAGCTGAGGGACGCCCCATCGCAGAGCGGCTCCCCTACATTGCCTGCGAGAGTAGAACAGAGTTGCGTGGAGCCCCAGAGGATGGTGGGGGAGCTGGCAGTGAGAGCCAGCAGCTCCAGGTAGCAGCTTTGGGTCACACTGTAGGCGGTTGCCGTGCCCAGCATGGCGCCGGCGACCTGCTGCAGAATCATGGCGAAACCACTGGGAGATGGTCCAAAGCAAGGTAAGGTATATTGTGGACTGTAGACCGGTGAACCAGGTGGTAACAGGGATGGTCATTAGGGTAACTAAGTTCTGAAGAAAATACCAGTATAAGTTGCACTTGGTCCAAGCTTCCTGGTACCAGTGTTAGCTTGGGGCTAATAGCTCAGGGGCTAATAGGCTACCTTTTGCACCCCTTTCATCTACATGACAGTCATCTAGGTGGGCCAATAATAGAGCAGTGGGCGGGTCTCAAGGACAGCGGTGGGTTAGCTTTTTCTAATCATGATGTTAACGATTGAGACGAAAGAGTCAAAAATCTTTCTGGTGTTTCTGGGAGAGAAAAACAAGATAAAGGCTGTGTGTGTGTTTTTTACAAGAATTGACTGTTTTGAAAAAAAGATTGACAATTAGGTAACCAGTAGACTCATTTCAGACAATTAAAGCCTACAAACACTCCATTTTTCAGTCAGTGGCCCCTTTAAAATGGTAAATGGCATTCACTTTTATAGCACTTTTTATTCTCATCTCTTGATGACCAAAGCGCTTTGCAGATCCTGCTATTCACCCATTTACACGCACATTCACACACTGATGGTGGCATGCTGCCTAACATGGCACTTCCAGACCCAGCAGGAGCAATTGGGGTGAAGTGTCTTGCCCAGGGACACAACGGCAGGATATCTGGGGAGAGCGGGATTCAGACCGCCAACCATGCGGTTATTGGACGACCTGCTCTACCTCCTGAGCCACTGCCGTCCCCAAGTGCTTACAGAGAGGTAAGATCTATGTGCTGAGGTCTGGGTTTCCAAATAGAGACCTTTGCTTTCTCTGACAGGTGTGTGCGTGTGCGTGGGACTTCTGAGGCAAGTGTATTGGCGTGAATACTGACGTATGCTTGCTTAAGACTAGGAGTTGAGATTTGATTTGAAGGAGACGAGCAGGAGTTAAAGTCTGTCAGAGGGCCGAGGATTTTGCTTTGTAAAGATACTCATCAGCCGCGGGGCCTTCCGCCGCGGCTTCACAATAAACACTCAACAACTTTTGGTGAAAGGAGTCGCTGAAGGGCTCCTCACCATGAGCACAGGTGATCACTTTTGCTTTTTTTTTCTTTTGTCTGTCTGCAGCGGGAATGTGTCGCTAACCTCGCTAATGCCTCTTTAATGTAGCCGGTTACACCCTCCGACATGGATATCAAAACACTTAAACTGACCTGCTCTGTGGAGGCAGCGGTGAGCCTTGTAAAAATGAATTATTGATGCCACAAGAGGCTCCTCTCCGCCAGAGTACAATGTGTCTTTTGCCAGAGAATTCATCTGAGTGCTTTAAAAAAACCAAGGCCTCTGCTCGCTTTCATGTTCTGACGAGGGCTCAGCCTCCGAGCCGCAGAGACATTCCTTGATTGCCGGTGATGTCCAAGTTCTTTCTCTGAGGCACCTCGGTCCTGTCGGGACAGAGCACGTTATTGTTGGGATACCTGCATAGTTGCGTGATTGGTGTCAAATAAACACGGCGCTGAGCTGCAGTGCTAGGGGTCTTTTTACCTGTAATTACGGCGTGGCTAGCTTTCTGCTGTGGGACGGATGCCAGCTTGCTTTGGGCTTTTATGGGGCTTCTGGTCCTTTCTTGTGGTTGTCATGCTGCAATTAAAACTGTCTCCGATCACTGGGTGGCAAAAGGCACTGAGACAGACTCTTGTCTCTCTCTCTCTCTCACACACACACACACACGCACACACACTGTTGAGTCTCTAGCTGGAGGCAGTGGGAAAGCGTATGCTATAAGAAAAACATAGTTAATTACATTTGACAGGTATCTATTAAAGCGCATTCTTAGACCTTAGAGGCCTTCACACATCTAATGGAAACACACACTCAACTGCTGCCCATGAATAATAGGGGCTCCCAGTCAAAAGCTTTTGCCCCCACCCCCACCCCCCAATCTTACCGACATCAGTGAATGTACAAATCACCACTAATCAAATCCACAAAAGTATAAACCAAGGTCTCACGCTGGTATTCAGATGCTTTTTAATTAGTTATTCAAGGATTTTTTTTTCACTTTTAAGTGAACAGACACTTGAGTCCCTCCTCTGAAGCGGCACAAACTTGCTTGTTTATTGCAGACAACACTTGAATGATTGTAATCATGGCACTTTTCACCAACTTTGCCTTTAACAGAGAACATACAGGCATCACAGAAACAGTTGAATTGCAACCTGACTTGCTAGGCATGTGGTTGTGCGTATACTACAGGCACACCGAGGCAGGACAGCCTTAGTCCGGTCTACAGTCTGTTGGTCTGTTTTCCTGCCTAGTTTTGGGCTTCACCTTGTGTCTCCATTCTTCACAACACCTATTTTCCTTGGGACTTTCACATCAGTGGTCTCCACCCTTCCTGCACTCTCGTCTTCACCACCGCATTTTCCATTGCTTTGGATGGTTGACCCCAGGTATTTAAACTCATCTACTTTCACTACCTCTACTCCTTCCATCTTCACGTTACACCTGCCTTCCTCTCATTCACACTCATGTATTCTGTCCTGCTTCTACTGACTTTCATTTGTCTTCTCTCCAGAGCATACCTCCACCGCTCAGGTTCTCTTCCACCTGCTCCCTACTCTCACTACATATCACAATGTTGTCTGCAAACGTCATGATCAGGGTTTTACACTAACATTGGCCAACTGGCCAGTGACTGGTGGATTTCAGCAGTGGCCTGTAAGACAGCCACACCCACTAGCCACTTTGGCTGGTTGTAGTTTTCTCAAACAGAATTTAAAATAATAAACCTACTGCATTGTGAGATGACAAAACTACAACTTCTATAAGTACTGTTTTTTTTTCTTATCAGTTTTCTTTTTCTTTCTCTTCTTTTTTCTGGTGAAAACAGGTAGTGTCCATTTAGGTTAAATCCATCAGAATCTTCTAATGTGCAGCCAAGAAAGGGTGTCCCAATTCATGGGGTAGGCGTGGGGGTAGGGGTACAAATGAGAACTGGGGTGGACCCAAATCTACCTGCAGTTCACTCTTATTACCTCCACCAAGGGAGGACGGGGGTAATGGTTTTAGTGGCGTTGGTTGGTTTGCCTGTTACCAACGTAACTCAAAAAGTCGTGAACGGATTTGGATGAGATTTTCAGGAAAGGTTGTAATGGCATGGGGAACGATGATTAGATTTTAGTGGTCATTCAGATCAGGATGTGGATGCAGGAATTTTTTGAATATTATTTTATGTATTCATCTGGCACTTTTCATGTACTGCCCCTTTAAGACGTGTCCACTGAGTTACGTGCGTGGCCACGCCATTGGACCGAGCGCCTCGGCAACCCAGAAGCCAAACACTGCAGAAAAAGTATCAGGGGGCGTGTCCACCAAACTCGTTTTTCTGCCGTGGGCGACTATTTTCTATTCATTCTCTATGTAGACCAGTGTTTACAGCGCTGAACACCCTTGGCACTGAAATGCTTTGAGCGGTGTCCACTTTTTGTTGCAGTGATCAGGGCTAAAAAAAGCCCACCTTGTCAGACTACTGCACAGCTGCGCTTGTCAGTGTCTGACCTTTCTAAGCAGCCAATCAAAATTAAGGAAGGGTGGGACATAGGACGCCTGAACAGGAAGACGAGAACGGGAGGTGACGGTGGAGAAGGTGGAGGCTGAACTTTGTTGCGTCAAACGATGTGAATTTGTAGTTGATAACTACAAAAAAATGGTATGATTCCGCACTGTTGAGTAATATCGCTGAATAATTACGATCCTTGTCAGTAAACTGTAATGGAGAAGAGAGGAGGAAAAAAAGCTAAAATCAACCTCAGAGATTCAATAAACCATGATGTTGATTTAAGGTGGAATTGCCCAGCGTCAATGTATGGTCAGTACAATTTATGACAGTTTTGTTATTATTATTATTATGTTGTGGGGAACCCACGCTGGGATATTCATCTCAGACTAGTAGCAGAGGAGAAGCAAATAGTCCCTCTGCCGGTAGAGCGTGGGGGAATAAACAGATGAGGACAATAGGTATTGTGATGGGAGAAGGTATGGTGATGTAGAACCCCAGGCAGCAGGAAGGAGCAGCTGCGGGGACAGTAGGAGGGTGATGTGTTAAATGTATTGTGATGCAAGATCTCAGGCAGCAGGGGGAATGAGTCGGGTGATATAAAAGGAGAGACCCTGGTGTATTGAAGCAATGCTTTTTCTGTGTATGAATGAAGTGAGAGAGTGAATAAAGTTCGTCTGCCGTGCATCTGGTTTCTTTATTGCACTCACCACACTGGTGACCCTTGACAAATTATGGAACACTAGGCAAAAACCCCGGAGTCGGCCCAGACGGGAAGCCCCAGCAACGCAGCAAGCACCCCAGAGATGGCCCGGACGGAAAGCCCCAGCAACGCGTGCGCCGTTTCGGTCAAACTACCGGACTTTTGGCTGCACGACCCGCAGTCTTGGTTCCTCCACACCGAGGCCCAGTTCGCCCTCCGGGGAATAACGGCAGATGACACCAGATATTACTATGTGGTCGCAGCGCTGGACGCTCGCACGACTCAGCAAGTAGCGAGCCTGCTCCAACAGCCCCCAGCCCACGATAGATACGGGACACTCAAAGCCGCGCTGACCCGGCACTACACACTCTCGGACTGCGAGATAGCAGAGAGGCTCCTGAGGCGTTCCGAGTTAGGAGATGGGTCGGCGGTCGAACTGATGGAGAAGATGTTGGCATTGATGGGCACGGACGACGGGCATTTTCTGTTTGCCCACCTTTTCCTCCGGAACCTCCCAGCAGAGGCAAGAGCGGTCCTTGCCAATTCGCCATTGCTGGCCACGCATGACTACCGGGCGCTAGCCCAGGAGGCAGATCGGATCATCCTCACCACCAGAGCCCTCACAGTGAACGCGGCGGCGTCAGAATTCAGCGAGATGACCAGCGGAAGCGAGGAGCCGGCGATGGTAGCGGCAGCGGGGGCCAGGAAGCGCCAGAGAGACACGCTCTGCTCCTATCACCGCCGCTTTGGAGAGAGCGCATGCCGATGTGTGCCACCGTGCCAATTCAAGCGATCGGGAAACGCCAAGGCCGGCAGTCAGTAGCAGCTGCGACCGCCGGTGAAGAAAACAAGCTGCTCTACGTGACGGACTCGCGCTCGGGGAGAAGGTTCCTTGTAGACACCGGCTCCCAAAAGAGCCTCATCCTGCCGTCCTATGCCAACCGGCTAGTGGGAGCTAGTGGCTCCGAGCTGATGGCCGCAAATGGCTCGGACATTAGGACTTTTGGTGAGAGGACACTGACTGTATCCCTACACGGTCGTATGTACGAGTGGACATTTGTCATAGCGGCATGCAGTTTCCCAATCTTGGGTGCTGATTTTCTGTGTGCACACGGGTTGCTAGTCGAATAATAAAGAGCGATGGCAAGAACCAAGCAGACCGCCCGTAAAATCTACTGGAGGAAGAAGCCCCCCAGGAGACAGCTAGCCACCAGGGCTGCTCGGAGAGGCGCTCTGGCCACCGGCAGAGTGAAGAGGCCTCGCCGTCACAGGCCCGTGGCTCTGAGAGAGATCCGTCGCTACCAGAAATCCACGGAGCTGCTCATCCGTAAGCTGCCCGTCCAGCGCCTGGTGAGGGAGATCGCTCAGGACTTCAAGACCGTCCTGCGTTTCCTGAGCTTCGCCGTCATGGCTCTGCAGGAGACCAGCGAGGCCTACCTGGTGGGTCTCTTCTTTGCTAAGGGGGTCACCATCATGCCCAAAGACTTCCAGCTGGCCCGCTGCATCCGCGGAGAGAGAGCTTAGACTTTCTGCTGCACATTCACCAGCCATAATGCTCTGCACTGTGTGTCTATATATATACATTTATAGTAATATGGACATATGTTTACTAGATGTTGTTTTTTCTTGCCTTCTGATTGTTGCTCTGAGTGTTGCTATCCCTGTGCTGTTGCAATCCTGGAATTTCCCCATTGTGGGACTAATAAAGGCTTATCTTATCTTATCTTATGTTGCTAACAGATGCCTGATCAATGCAATGTCTTTTGATTCTCTCCCCTGTACAGCTCAATGGGCCAGGCCAACAACGCTAGCCAACGTCACAGCTCCAGGTTGTAAGTTCCACGCACTGCTCACTCAGTTCCCAGCACTCACGGTCCCGATGTTTTCGGCGGCCAACATTAAACACAGGGTGGAACACTTTATCACCACCACTGGGCCGCCTGTTTTTGCACGACCTCGGCGCCTGGACACAGCTAAACTGGCCATAGTGCGCTAGGAGTTTGCCAACTTGGAAAGGTTGGGCATCATCAGGCGTTCAAACAGCCCATGGGCGTCCCTGCTACACATGGTCCCTAAGGCCAAGGGATCGTGGTGACCATGCGGAGATTTGACAGTGCCACAGGGCACGACTGCTACCCAATTCCCCATATTCAGGATTTTTCTGTTCACTTCGCCGGGGCACGTTTTTTTTTCTAAAATAGACCTGGTCCGTGGTTACCAACAGGTCCCAGTGCGCGCGGAGAACATATCCAGAATGGCGGTAATAACTCCGTTTGGCCTGTTTGAGTTTTTACGTATGCCCTTCGGATTAAAAGGTGCGACACAGACATTCCAACGCATCGGATGCGGTGTTGTACAATCTGCCGTTTGTGTTTGTCTACCTGGATGACATCCTGGTGGCCAGCGCATCCGAGGACGAACACGTAACCCACCTCAGGATGGTTTTCTGGAGGTTGGAGGAGCATGGGTTAATAATCAACGCGGCGAAATGCTAGTTCGGCGTGATGGGGATTGATTTTTTGGGGTACTGCATCTCACCAGAGGGAGCGATACCCTTGCCCGACAAGATGCGCGCCATGGCGAATTTTCCCCGGCCTCAGACGGTCAGGGCGCTGCAAGAGTTTTTGGGGATGGTTAACTTTTATAACCCGTTCCTCGCCCGCGCAGCCCAGCTCATGCAGTCATTCTACGCCGCGCTCAAGAAACGGAAACCGGCGGACAGAGTCGACTGGATTCCGGAGCGGGAGCAGGCATTCTCTGAGGTTAAAACAGCGCTGGCAAACGCCGCACTGTTGGCGCACCCGGACCCGGCGGCTCGGATAGCGCTCACTACGACACCTCGGACGTGGCTATATGGGCCGTCGTGGAGCAACGTGTCGCCGGTTCTTGGCAGCCGCTTGCTTTTTTTAGCAGGGCTTTGCGCGACAGTGAGCGTAAATACAGCGCGTTCAACAGAGAGTTGCTGGCTCTCCACCTGGCCACACGCCACTTCCAGTTCTGGCTGGAGGTTGGAGGCTGGGGTGAGGGGATAGAGAAGATGAAAAGAACAGACATGTAGAGAGCAAACAGCACGATGGAGACTCAATCTATGGGAGAGAACAAACAAATGTATACAGCCATGGCCGCAGAGCAGATTGGCGATGCGTGCTCCAGTCTGGACCAACAGGGTTAAGGCTGGAGCGCAGAGTACTGCAAGATGGAGACCCCCCCCCCCCCGCCAATCTGTGACGTCTCCACAGGACGCCCGTGCCCGGTGGTCCCAGTTGCTTGGCGCCGCCGCGTGTTTGAGTCAGTTCGCGCTCTGGCGCACCCAGGAGTGCGTGCGTCAGTCAAAATGGTGGGAGCAAAGTTCGTATGACCAGGCCTGCGCAAACAGGTAAAAGAGTGGGCTTCAGCCTGCGTAGCGTGCCAACGAGCCAAAGTGCACAGGCACACAAAGGCCCCTTTGGAGCCGTTTCGTATACCGGCTAAGGGGTTCGACCTCGTGGGCCCCCTCCCACCATCGCAGGGGTTCACGCACCTTCTGACAGTGGTGGACCGCACCACACGCTGGCCAGAAGCAGTCCCGCAAGCAGAAACCACGTCCGCGGACATGGCGCGCACCTTTTTGACAACATGGGTGGCATGTTTTGGCATCCCTTTGGACATCACGTCCGATAGGGGCCCTCAGTTTGTTTCCGACCTCTGGTCCATGATGGCCCGTAGCCTGGGTGTCACAATTCATCGCACAACCGCGTACAACCCACAGGCCAATGGGTTATGCGAGCATTTCCATAGGTCACTGAAAGCAGTGCTCAGGGCTTCGCTTACGGATGCAAATTGGGCAGACCGGTTGCCGTGGGTTCTGTTAGGGTTGCGTTCTGCACCAAAAGAGGATTTGGAGGCTTCCACGGCGGAGCTTGTTTTTTCTCAGCCGCTGCGGCTCCCCAGGGAATTTTTACCAGATAACCCCGTGCCGAACAACCATCTGTCCCCGCGTTCACAGCATAACGCGGACACAGGCGCGCTACCGAGCCTGGCCCACCACTGTTTTCCACGCGCTTTTGTGCCAAAAACTTTGAAGAATGCATACCCACTGCCCCCCATTGCGCCCACCCTTCGATGGCCCGTTTAGAGTGCTGGAACCAGGGGACAAACATTTTGTATTAGATTTGGGGGGTCGCCGGGAGAAAATATGTATAGACAGGCTTAAGCCTGCCTTTGTGTTGGCGGACGAGCAAGTGATGCTGGCTCGAGCTCCTCAGCATGGAAGACCCCCACTGAGAACTCCCCAGGTAAACGATTCATCAGAGCAGCCACACGAGCAAGTCGAACCCCCCCCCCCCCCTCGCCATTGTCCACCCACAGACAGACACACCCCCAGGAGCCTCCCACCGGCACAGCAGTGCCGCGGAGTCGAAGAACCCTCGTTACAGCAGATATGGGAGGAGACTGAAGCCAAAAGGACGTGAGGGTTGACACTCAGTCTGAGACTCGGGAGGGGGGGGGGGGGTAGGGAACCCACGCTGGGATATTCATCTCAGACTAGTAGCAGAGGAGAGGCAAATAGTCCCTCTGCCGGTAGAGCGTGGGGGAATAAACAGATGAGGACAATAAGGTATTGTGATGGGAGAAGTTATGGTAAAAAAAAAAAAAAAATGCAGCAGGAAGGAGCAGCTGCGGGGACAGTAGGAGGGTGATGTGTTAAATGTTTTGTGATGCAAGATCTCAGGCAGCAGGGGCAATGAGTCGGGTGATATAAAAGGAGAGACCCTGGTGTACTGAAGCAATGCTTTTTCTGTGTATGAATGAAGTGAGAGAGTGAATAAAGTTTGTCTGCCATGCAAGTCTGGTTTCTTTATTGCACTCACCACAATGTAGTCATGTTGTTTTTGCTGTTGTTTCTCTGTCTGATAATAATAATAATAATAATAATAATAATAATAATAATAATAATAATAATGGATTGCATTGATAGAGCACCTTTCATTCAAATTTTCAGGAAAGGTGTGTAATGGCACACTGAACACATGATTAGATTTTGGTGATGATCTCAGAATGCATACCTCCACCAAGGCTCTTATCTTCTCACAGAGTGATAGCAACAACACTCCAAAACTCCTGAATGGATTTGGATGAAATTTTCACCAGAAGTGGTTCTTGGCCCAAAGATGAACTCATTAGATGTCGAAGGTGATCCGTGAGTGCAGACTACAGCCAAAGCCCTATCTCACAGTGTACAGTTGGATGGTGATATGGACGGACAAACGGACGGGGGGGGGGGGGACAAAGGGAGGGACAGACAAAGGCTTGGTGGAGGTATGCGCTCTCTGAGTGCCCTCTAGTTTTGCAAATATTTTTCTCTACCATTTTACAGTATTTACCGCTCTTCATAAATAATTAAACAGTGTTTCTCTTTCTATTTTTATGCGTGTATAAGGGTAATTTACAATGAAAAAGGTTGTAAATTTAGTTCAAGTAAATTTTAGCATGGTATAATCCAATTTGATCATATTAAACATAATTTTCCAACCACAAAATTGTGGCCAGTGAAAAGGCTGAGTGTCTAGTAACTTTCAAAACTCACTAGCCACAGTGGCTGGACAGCAAAAAAAGTTAATGTCAAGCCCTGCTCTCGGAGACTCCTGCCTGGCCTAATATGTCAATATAATAATACAATAATACTTCAGATTTATACAGCACGTTTCTGGGAACTCAAAGTCACTTTAAAAGAAAAAAAATTACGGTCCGTTAACAGTTAAAAGCTTTCTTGAAGAGGTGTTTTTTAAGCTTATTCTTAAAGGAGAGGAGTGAGTCCATGTTGTGGATATGAGGTCAGGGAATTCCAGAGGGTTGGGTCCCACACTGTATGTTGTTTAGCACTGGTGATGCGGGTCAGAAGGTTTGCATCGGATGATCTGAGTTGGAGAGTGGGGGCGTGATGTCAGAGGAGGTCTGTCAGGTATGGAGGAGCAAGGTTATTGAAGGCTTTGTAGGTGATGAGCAGGATGTGGAAGTGAATGTGTTGTTGTACCAATAAGCAGTGTAGGTTTTTTCAAAATGGGGATACTGTGGTCTCTGGAATAGGAGTGGGTGATGAATTTATTCATCACCATGGCAAACAAGAAGGGGCTTGGAGCCAATCCCTGATGTACCCCCCCCCCCGAATCCATCTGTCACTTGTACAGCACACCTTACCACCGTCTCACTATCCTCATACATGTCCTGCAGCACCCTCACATACTTTTCTGCCACTCCTGACTTCCTCATACAGCACCACACTATATATATACAATGTATACATACCTAGCAATTGCTAGTTGCTAATTGCTAATTGCTGATGGACAATACAGTGAATAATGAGTTGCTCACTTTGCAAGAAAAGAAAAAAATCTCAGGAAAAAGAAACAATTATTAGAACTTTTTTTTTTAAATTTTATGAGAAACTAGCACCAATGCCTGGTGCATATGGCATACATATGGCCTTCCATATAATTGGGCCCTTTCCCAGATAGCACCCTACCTGTCCTAAATGGTGTACTTTCCAGTAGAGAAAATGGGATGTGGAGCTGTTAAGGGTACACCTACTGGTGAGAAAACATGGTGACATGCCCATCTTTTAAACTAAGAGCCCCTTTACAAAGCATGGAGATCATTGGGTGACCATCGAGAGATTGAATCTATTTTTGATCTCTCAACAAACATCTAAAGCAGGGGTGTCCAATCATGTGCCATAGAAGGCCAAGACCCTGTAGGGTTTCTCTTCTACCCAGTGTCTTCAGCAGGTGTTTCAATGATCAGACATCAGTAGGAAGAAGTTCAGTGAAATCTGCTGCTGAAGACAATGGTTGGAGGTAAAGCCTGTGAGGTCTTGGCCCTCCATGGCACATGATTGGACACTCCTGTCCTAAAGCCTCAAAAAAAGCTATTTCTGGGTAAATATTTGGGGGATCCTTGTGTGTTTTGGACTGAGGTCAAACTTTGAGGAGACAGTGGAGATCACTGGAAGATCCATCAAGAGATCTTGGAAATTGCTGGACACTCACTGAAAGATGGTTGAGAGATCTGGTTATTTTTTCATCTGTCAACGATTTCCACCCCTGTGTGCAGGTCGTATCGGTATCTCCCTTTTTCATGATTTTTCATCAAAATTTCTTCTTTATATCTGAAGTTAACCAGGCTGGTTGTGATGGAAAACTGTGGTAACCTGAAAAGCCCCTCCAACCTGGAAGAGCTGAAAACTGAGGAATCTGTCATCATTTAGCCTTCCTTGCCCTTCCATGAATGCTCCATGTGCCAAATTTGGCTCTTCGGCATGTTGTTTTTTGCCATGCTTTGTGCAGAATATCACCTGGCATCTAAAAGTAATGATGTTACCTGGAATGTCAAATAACAGTGTCAAAGTGGGTGGCCACCACGGATACAAACCAAGTCCCTGATGGGCTTAGAGTGCAGTGTGTGATACTGCATGCTGTGTTATCAGGCAAACAGACGAATGCTTGCGCTGTGAAAGAAAAATGCATGTAATGAAGACGTGCTGGATGGAGCCATTCTTATTTTTGGACAGGGAGGTGTCTGTGTGGTCTGGAGATCCAGTCCAGTAGGTACCTGGCAGTGACTGACTTGATGACTCACTTCTTTGTTAATCAACTTTTGACAGTCAACCACAATGCTTTGAATTGACTGACATCTTTTTTTTTTCCTTGTCGTGAAGACGTTCGCCTGCTTCCCCCTCCCTACACACACACACACACACACACACACACACACACACACACACGTTAGCCTCTGTCCTGCCTCCCACAGTTAGAAAGGCCCCAAGGATCACACATAAAGCCCAGAAAAGATTATGATGATAGTTTTGTTGCCTGCCCCCCTTCCACCCCCCTTGTCTCTGTCCACATTCCTCTGAAATGAAAGGTTGCTGCCTCACATTTCATGACATCAACCTGGAAGAGCAGGTCTGGCTCCCTGTGGCTACAGCTGCAGTTTTATCATTTGCCGTAATTGCTGTCCATGTGAAATTTTCAGATGAACTGGGAGGGGCTGTCACTTCTGCAAAGTTGCCAGCCCTTGTTGGCGTGGAAAGCTGCTCTCACGGCTGGTGTTCTGACATTTTGCCATACTTCATCAGAACGCCATACCCTGGGTTACTGCAGATGTGCAGCATGCGCACGCATGCGTATAACGGGAAATACGCAGACTGTCAGTAATTTCACCATACACCAGAGACTTCGATACAGCTGACGAACAGCTGATGGAAGGTAAGCAATGTCCATGTGTATAACTGGAAATACACTAAATGCAGCTGATTGATAACAGGAATTATCTGTGATTGGTCCCCTTTGTCTCCTCCTTCACATTTCCTGGTTCTCACCCCTGTTCCGTTCTGCCTGTTTACGGAGGAACAACTTCCAAAGCAAGCTGATTAAACAACGTTCCAAATTCAAAAGAATATCGAGGAAGTAAGCATATACAGAATATTTTGTGGGTTGTCATAACTCCAGTAATTACACAGATTGTCAAATAAAGGCATTGGAGGTGGTCGCATGCACTGTTTTCTCTGACATTCTTCTCTTTTTCTTCATCCAGCAATTAAATGAAAAGTTGCTTTTTCTTAACAGTTATTAGCTCCAACTCTATCACAATCTGTTCTTGTCTGTTGCTATTTCATAAACAAAAACACACAACGATCACAAATCACTCTACACATGAAACCCGTTTTGGCAACGGAACAAAGTATTTCACCCAACAAACAAGAAAAAATTGCCAATCACTGCGATTGCCACGGACATTGGTAATGCTGTCGACGTGATGCAGGTGTATAAATCCCGCTATACGCTCGATACAGCAGACGGAAGGTAAGCAATTATGTAATGTTAGTGCCATATTCCACGTACCAAAAGCCACATTGCTCCTCCACACTGAAAAGAGTCAGTTGAGGTGGTTTGGGCATCTGATCAGGATGCCTCCTGGACGCCTCCCACTTGAGGTGTTTCGGGCGCGTCTCTCTGGGAGGAGACCCCGGGGCAGACCCAGGACTCGCTGGAGAGACTATATAGGCCCTTTTCCACGGGCCCCACTTTCCCCAGCACCGCACCAGCGCCCCGGTGTTTGTGCATTTTCCATGAGCCCCAGCACCGGTTAGCAGTTAGTTATGTCTCCCAGCTGGTCTGGGAATGCCTTGGTATCCTCTCTGAAGAGCTGGAGCAGGTGGCTGGGGAGAGGGAAGTCTGGGCTTCTCTGCTTGAACTGCTGCCTCCACGACCCAGGCCTCCGGAAAAGCGGTAGGAGATGGATGGATGGATGGATGGATGGATGGATAGTGCCATATTTGGAGTGCAACTGTTATATAACAATATGGAGTTGCATATTATTAATTTTGTTGTTGCAGTGTATCTGTTATATAGTCAGGCTGCAATTAACCTAAAAAAAACCACCCTTATACAGCTTAAATGGACCAACAGGCATGTAGGTATGCTACTCTGAAAAAGTATGCTAAACCGATAGCTATATCTATCGGTTTGCCATATGGGTATGGTATTCTGACAAAGTATGGCAAAATGTCAGAACACCGGCCTTTTGTGGAGTGGCTGACAGTAAAAGCGCACCGCCTGCTAGTCTCAGTTATGGCCAGCTCGTCAGGATTCAGTCTGAATATTACCATAGGTCAGGGGGAAAAGGCGGCAAGCGGGTATTTAAATAGGCCGTACATCAAAGCGTGGCAATTTAAGAGTGACATGTGAGTCTAGAAAGTGCTAATAGCCTCCCTGAGCTGAATCCATCCAAGCTGCTGCCAATGTCAGAATCCAGCTGAATCTGCTTTCCGAGATGTTCTTCTGAGGTGAAAGCCAGCAGTCAGTTGTAGCGCCGCCGGTAGCCGTTTCCGATGCTTTGGTAACGGAGCATCAAAGTCACGGGGCACACATATATTCTGCAGGATTAGAGCGGCGTAAAAGGACAGCCCCAGCCCATTCACTGTTGGCACGGCCGCCACAGCCTCGGCACAAGTGAGTTTTTAATGCATTCCATTTAACTTTAATTACTCCAATCTCTGCGAGGGCACACAGGAAGAAAAGGCCCGGGCGTTTGTGCCGAGCAGATTACCCCACTGCCCTGCCAAGTCCGCGGCGCGCTGCATCCTAAGATAGAATTCAAATTCAAATGTGGGCTAAAGAAAGTGCAGCTGTCACCCCTCTGGCCTGCGAAGCCCCAACCGGATCAAAGATGAGCTGTCCTCCTCCCCTGCTCGTGTAAAAATGAGCTGTCCTGGCTGTGCCAGTGTCTCGTCCCCCTGGGGCACCTAATCCTCCTCTCCTGACTCCACACTGACAGTCTGAATAAAGGCATTAAACCCCGCAAAATAATTACCAATTAAAACGGATGGAGAAGTCATCAGGTAGTGACTAGGGGGAGAGCAGGCAGAGGCAGCAGAGAGGGATGGAGCCGTGGCGGGTTCTCTCCTCCCTGCCAAGAACAACCTGTATTTTCTCCTTTATGGGCTGTGGTTCTGCAGTTCTGGATGAGTGAGTGACCTTAGCGAGTGGTATCAGACCAGGAACAGACTCCTCAAAGCTTCTAGGATGTCAAAGAAAGTTTAGGTGACACATCCCAACTGTACCCAAGCCAGAAAATAAGTTAAGAAGTTTTTTTTTCAGGCCTCTGGAGTTCTGATGTGTTGTTTTATCTGCTGTGCTTTCATCAGGGCCGCTGCTGCTGCGGCGGCGGCGGCTGCAGAACACCTAAGATACAGACTGTGAAACTGACGAGATTACCCAGCATTTGAGCGTCGTAGCATGTGGATGTGTGTTGGCATATTTGGAGTTTGTAGAGAAGATACATTAGCTGTGTCACAGGGTGACCCCGTGACCTCTAGTACGCTATAAAAGTTGGTATCCACCTTATTCCTGGGGGTGCCGCTGTAGGAACGATTATGGGCGGAGGTTTCGGTTTCGGCTGACCTAGTTTTAAATTAGTCAACAAGAGTGGAGTAGCAGGGGCTTTTAAAATAGCATTTTTAAAGGTTTTTCAAATTCATTTTAATGTATAGTCCACATACATGTTTTCCACTCAAGCAGCAGTTAATTTCAGCTCTTCTAGTTGTTGTATTTTTTGAATGTTTTGCTGTAGTTCTGGTACCCTGCTGGTGTTCATGGTTGTGCCAGACTGGATAAATGGAGGCTTCTCACCACACGGTGACAGACGACATCCAAGCACGGTGTTGTGGCATACGTCTGCTCTAAGGTAAATTTGATTATGTCCAACATATTTTAACAAAATACAGCCGACTTTATTGCGGTGGAGACGTGCTGGTCTGATTGTGCACCGCGTCATTATGAGTACAGGCAAAGAAAAGTCATAAATCATGACACTTTCTTTGTTTGGTAGCAGCAAAATCCCAGAAAAATCCCTGGAGTGCCTGGTATCATTGGAAAGCTTAGAAATCGTACTTTCTAAAAATACCTATGTTTTTATGGAAGGCATAACTCCCGAATGATTGAACGCAAGTTTTCCACCTAGCTAAAATATAAACAAATCGTCTTTTTCTGGGTCAGTTTTTGTGCACTTCCTACAAATTAAATATCATTTTGAAGGTCTTTCAATACAGAATATGGAAATAATGTTACATCAGTTTTGAAAATGTCCTCAAAGTGACTCATTTCTCCAGCGTGGGTCAATTGTTTACAGCGTTAGCATCTTAGCTGCGGCACTAACTAACGGATCTACTGTCTACGAGGCCACTTTTTAAGGTAATCTTCCCATCCCTCGATAGTCATGGGAAGTGGTATGATTATGTTACTGTTTTGAGGTGCAAGAGGCCGTGTTCCCGCATTTCTCAAGGAAAAGTGTCCTGTTTCAGTGACAACTATATGTTCTAAACTAGTACTAGAAGTTGCTACCATAATTCACACAAGGCATAATGGGCCTAGGAATAAGGCGGATATCTTTTTTTTTTTTTTTTTTTAGAAATCAAGGTTTAAGGCCTGGTGCTTCCATCTGACAGATAAAAAATTGGCCATTAACCGGAGTATTAAACCATTAAACCACATCACATCATGCAAATCAAAATCTTAAAAATTAACAGCTAGCAAACGTTTAGAATTGATGAACCAAAAAAAGCATTTACAGGTGACTTGAATGAGTCTATGTCTATGTTTGGAGCAGCAGGAAACACAGATGCTGGAAGACAGTTCCATAGCCAACGTCCTAGAGATGTAGGAAGATAGACGGAGATTGATATTGGACTTTGGAACAGTTACAGTATATGGGTGACAGCTTGTAGAGGATCTTGTTACCCGCATGCTAGAAGCTCCAGTAGGCAAGATATTTGTCAGCTCAATTGATGGCTGAAGGAAGAAATAGCAGTAGAATGTACACAAAGATGCCACCTTTCTCCTGTGCTCTAATGGGTAAATTTCTGACTTGTAAGGATCATCAATTTTAAGTAGATGAAGGGCTTTTTTTGCAGCCTAAGAGACTTTGTGCCGTGGTTCCTGCTCCACTCCATATTGGAGAGGCATACTCCATGAGAGGTCAGATGTGGAATTTCCCCGTTGTGGGACTAATTGTCACAACGGCCCTCACGGACCGTCACAAGACGCCTCAGTCACCAGTGAGTTTGCAGTGGTAATTTATTGTAGAGTAAGGATGAACACACACAGAACACATACAGCGGCTGAGTGAAGTCTGAGCCGGGGAACACCCGATGCGCCAGACAACAACGTTGATGATGAGCTAGGCAAACAGGAACATACCTGAGCATAAAGGAGCACCATCAAAACGTAGCAGGATATAACAGATGATCGTAACAGGAGAACATAACAGGATATAACAGAATATAACAGAATATAACAGAGACTGCCGCGCTGGAGGACATTTAGCACCCGCTTATATCTCTGGCGGCTAATGACCCCAACGCGGCACAGCTGCTGCTAATGACAGCAGAGCAGCAGCTGACTTTGACAGCAGGGAGCTCCCCCGGGCGCCTTCACAATAAGAGCCCGAGGAGCTGGAAGGAACCCTCAGCTGCCAAAGCCAGGGAACAAAAAGATATGAGACCCGAGTGTGGCCAGAACCGACACTCGGGTTATGACAGTACCTCCCCCTCAAGGCCGAGCTCTGAGCGGCCAGAGTACCACCCAAGCCCCCCCACCCCACCCCCCTAGGGTGGGTGGATGGGGCGCTGGCAGGAGGGAGAGAAACAACCAACAAGGCTATAGGGAAAAAAAAAAACCATAATCCCTAAAACGTGGGTAACAAAACCACAGGCAATATATATATATGGGCAAACAACGAATTGACATAAGGTGGAGGGAAAGGACCACCAAACATTGGAACAAGAAAGGAGTGAAACACAAAAATCACAGATCAAACCCCCCCCAACAGTCTCACAGAAACCCCGGGAGGAGTGTAGTTCTGACCCAGAAAGTTCGGGAGGGCCGACTGGCAACAGGAGGCCACAAAACAGGCAGGGGGAGAAAGAACAGTTCGGGCGGCCTACCCCGGTCCCATGCTCGGAAGCAGAGACTCTCAGGCGGCCGGACCAGGTCGCCACACAGGGAGTCCAAAATGTCGGGAGGCCGACCCAGAGAGCCAAATTGGCGAGACAGTCTTTCGGGCGGCCGACCCGCATCGCTAGCCCACCAGAACCGTTGAGTCAAAGTAGCCGGCGGTTCCGCTGAAAAGGGGAGAGATGAGGGAGAACCGGGCGAAGCAATCGGAACCCCAACGGCCCCAGGTGAACATGGGCAGCGCGCCTCAGGGAGACGAGGAGGATGACAATGGAGATGAGAGTGAAGAAGAAAACGAGCCTGTCCAGCATCCGGTGGCTGGGGATCTGCAGCTCCCTCACCGAACCTAGGACCTGCTGGTGCAGCACCCACGGTGGACCCCGATTGGGCCTCCGGAACCAAACCCACGGTGGACCCCGATTGGGCCTCCGGAACAGCACTCCCGGTGGACCCGGTCGGCGTGGCACCAGACTCGACCTCCAACCTCGAAACCGGAACCCCTGGCGCAGCAGGCGAGAGCAGCCCCTCGCCGGCGACCCTGGGAGAGGACTCACAAGAGAGAAAACCCGGGATCAGGATCACCGGCAGCGCCAGAACCCGGCGAGATAAGCTCGGACGCAGCGGGCGGCTGCACCCGGCTCATCTCCCCTTGAGACAGGCAAAAATGCTCTAAGAGGTGAAAAAGAAAGACAAAGTAGAGCACTTGCCTGAGCTCGGGTTCTGACGCCGTCCAGGACTGCGAAGATCCGGGCTCAGAAGTCAGGAGGTCGTCCTCAGGCTCCCACTCAGCTGGGTCGGGCTCCGCAGCTGGCATGATGGTGCGTGCAGCTAGAGAGTCCTCCGGCACCGATGTCCACGCCGGTGGCCCGCACGGCGTGGTGGCAGGAGAATCTCGCCCTGCTGGACTGGACCGCTCCTCCGTGGAACCCCGGGGACGCTTCTTCATCGGCGATGGCTCCACACTGCAGTCCGCTCTCCTCCTCCGCCCATGGCGTGGCTGCGGAACCGGAACCAGGCTCTCCAGAACCGCAGGCCCCCTCCTCATCCAGCGACGTTGGCCTGACGTCGAGGACCGCTCAGCGGAGGGAGACACAGAGGAAGCAGGGTTAATATTTTCATCCACAGCGGGTGGAGGGAGCTCGGGGGGCTGCATACCCCGAACTCCACCCCTAGGAGTCAGACAAGGCAAAACAATGTCAAAAGAAGAGAAATCATCATGCACTTGCCTTTCCCCTAAGAGTAAGATAGTCTCCGCTGTGGGGGACGTCATTCCTTCCTTTCCCCGCTGGATGGCGACAGAGGGCCCTCTGGGAAGACGAGATGAGGCCACTCGAGGCGGATCCGGGATGAAGCTCGCCGAAACGGAGCTCTCGTGACACACAGCAGCCAGGATAGGCGACGAGGAGGAGGGGGCGACAGCCGGGGTCAGTCGGGCATGGGGCGCTGACGGGACAGCGGGCGAGGGCCCGGGAGAAGACGAGGCTGCGGGGATTCCCCTCTGACGAGGCGCAGGAGTGACAGCTGTGTGGGGGGTTGAGCCCTTGCGGCGACTCGAAACAGCATCCAGACGGGGGTCTAGCCGAGGTTGGAAGCCGGATTGACAACGGTTCCTTGTAGGGGGTGAGGCGAAGGTGAGGTCCGGAAATCGCTGTTCCTGAGCAGAAACGGCGGCAAGCAAGTCAGCAAACTCAGGAAACTCACGCAGCGCTGGATTCCTCTCCACCAGTCTGACCGCCGCCACCACATGCTTCATACACGCTGGAGGATTCTCAGCGGAGCAAGCAGCTGCCACCCGGTCCCAGATCTTGTCTGCTGTCATCTGCAGCTTCTCTGGGGGAATCCCGAGTGACGACATGCCCGATGGGAAAAGACCTCCGGATGGTGCGAACTCCCGGGCCGGAACGGAGGCAGGAGCGGGATCCCGAAGCGAGGGGCGACGTCTCCGCCGCTTCAGCTTCCTGCCAGGATTTCCCTCCAGCCCTCGGAGTCTCTCACGCTGGGTGGCGATGTCATCTCTCCTCACGCTTACCTCTGGATGATCGGTGAAGCGGGGAAGAGAATCCAGAATCTCCTCGGCTAGGTCCAGGTATCTACAAATGTCGCTGGGAGCGTCCAACAGCGTAGCGGTGAAGATGGTGTAGTCCACCTCCTTCAGAACCTCTGCTTGCTGCCTGCCAAGGCGCCGACAATGGCCCCTGGATGACGACATACTCCCCGCTGCAGACACTCAGACAGGTAGGAATTAACAGTCCCCTACTGCAAACTGCACGGTGAATGGCGTCTCGAAACAACGCCTCCTCTCCGGGCGTTAGGCGGCAGTCTACTGTCACAACGGCCCTCACGGACCGTCACAAGACGCCTCAGTCACCAGTGAGTTTGCAGTGGTAATTTATTGTAGAGTAAGGATGAACACACACAGAACACATACAGCGGCTGAGTGAAGTCTGAGCCGGGGAACACCCGATGCGCCAGACGACAACGTTGATGATGAGCTAGGCAAACAGGAACATACCTGAGCATAAAGGAGCACCATCAAAACGTAGCAGGATATAACAGATGATCGTAACAGGAGAACATAACAGGATATAACAGAATATAACAGAGACTGCCGCGCTGGAGGACATTTAGCACCCGCTTATATCTCTGGCGGCTAATGACCCCAACGCGGCACAGCTGCTGCTAATGACAGCAGAGCAGCAGCTGACTTTGACAGCAGGGAGCTCCCCCGGGCGCCTTCACAATAAGAGCCCGAGGAGCTGGAAGGAACCCTCAGCTGCCAAAGCCAGGGAACAAAAAGATATGAGACCCGAGTGTGGCCAGAACCGACACTCGGGTTATGACACTAATAAAGGCTTATCTTATCTTATGTAGGCCTTGTATATGGTAGTATGGGCATTGAGAGGAAGAAGGTTCTTGGTACGCCCCAGCATGTACAATCTCTTGACAGTCTTCTTGGCTAGTCCTGTGATGCAAAGAGTCCAGAACAGAGTATTGGTGAAGATGACACCAAGGAGAGTAATACTCTGTACTGGAGTGAGTTCCTTGTACATGAAGTGAAGAGGAGGAGGATTTTGGACATGCTTCCTGCTGATGATCATTTCCTCAGTCTTAATTGCATTAAATGTGATACACCAGTCAGAGGCCCACCTTTCAATTGTGTCCAAGTCATGCTGAAGACTCTTGGCACAGATGTCTTGGAAGCCTGGATTTTTTTTAACGATATGAAGTGTTGAGTCAACTGCAAATAGATGAAGATCATTCTCCAGTTGTTGTTTTCACTGTGATGTTACGTTTATGAAATAAGGGTAAGCAGGATATTTTGAAATTTTCTTCATTTTCATTGTTTTAAATTCTGTATGATATATAGAAACACAATATGAGCTAAATCACAACAGTCTTTTAATGTAGGATACTGATCTTCAGAGGAGCGTGTGTTTCTTCAGGAGCAGGTAAACTGTGTCTGTTGGTTTTAACATATGAAATGCATCTATCAGGTGATTATCAAAAAAGCATCCAAACATTCACTTCTCTGAGAAAGCACACAGCCTTTATATCGTTTTTGTCTGTGAGGAGCCGTGTAACTCTTCCATGTTTGCTGCAGTACGTCACGAAAAGAAAAGCCCAGCCTTGATACCGCCCACTGCTCTATTGTTGGCCAGCCTGGCAGTCTGTTTGCAAACATGTAGACTAGAGGGTAGGCCAAGTTATTAGCTTCAGAGCAAACAGTGCTACTCAGTGTGATGTAGTGAGTGTGGTGTGTGTGTGTGTGTGTGTGTGTGTGTGTGTGTGCTGCCGTACCCGCCTCTGGTGTGATGTCAGGCGGGCACAGCCCTTGTGTATAAATAGTCCAGTTCTCTATAATAAACAGCTGACTTGCTGCATGACAGACGAGACCCCTGTCCCTCATTTTACATACATAACATTTGGCGATGAGGATAAAAATTATGGGAGCGTACGGGCTACCTCCACCACTAGCACCATTTCTAGAGTACACTGGAGAGCCAGTGATCCTGTAGCCGCAGTGGAGGGCCATGTTCGAGGATTACATCACGACGCTGGGCTTAAGTAGGCTCGACGGGAGACGACAGCGAGCACTCCTGGCCCACAATTTCAGTGCGGAGGGCTGAAGAATTCTCGGTACATTGGGTGAAACAGAGTACTATGAGGATGCTGTCAAGCGGCTGGCCCAGTACAGGGAGGTCAAATATCGGTTTAGCAGAGAGCTGAGGAGAGCTAAATCTGTGTATTCTGAGAGACTCCAGCAGCAGTTCACTGCTAACGATTCTGCTTCTGTGTGGAGAGGACTGAGGCAAATCACTATCGGCCTCAGGCTTCTAAAGGTTAGGATGACAAAGCCCTTTGTCAAAGACTGTCCCAACACTATGCCCATTTTGACACCTCGTCAGCTGTGTCCATCTCCCCCCCTCCCCCCAGTGCCACTGCCTCCACGGTCCCCACTTCATCAAAGGCGCCCCCCCCTCCCCCCCTGCCCTTGTCATCAGTGAACAGGACGTGCACAGACAGTTCTCCAAACTGAACCCGCGCAAGGCCCCCGGTCCGGACGGCGTGTCTCCCTCCACCCTGAGACACTGTGCGGATGAGCTGACTCCTGTCTTCACAGACATTTTTAACGCCTCCCTGAAGTTATGCCACGTGCCGAACTGCCTCAAAACCTCCACCATCGTCCCTGTCCCCAAGAAGTCACGGATCACTGAACTTAACGACTACAGACCTGTAGCGCTCACCTCTGTAGTCATGAAGTCCTTTGAGCGCCTGGTCCTGCCCCACCTCAAGTCCATCACCACTCCCCTCCTGGACCCGCTGCAGTTTGCCTACCGAGCCAACAGGTCTGTGGATGTCGCAGTCAACCTGGCCCTCCACTCCATCCTGCAGCACCTGGACTCCCCGGGAACCTACGCCAGGATCCTGTTTGTGGACTTCAGCTCTGCATTCAACACCATCCGCCCCGCTCTGCTCCGGGACAAGCTGTCCCTGCTCAACGTGCCTGACTCCCTCTGCAGGTGGATCACCGACTTCCTGACGGACCGGAGGCAGCATGTGCGGCTGGGAAAGACTGTCTCTGACTCTGTTAGCATCAGCACCGGATCACCCCAGGGCTGTGTACTTTCCCCCCTACTCGTCTCCCTTTATACCAACTCCTGCACCTCCAGCCACCAGTCTGTCAAGCTGATCAAGTTTGCGGATGACACCACCCTCATCGGGCTCATCTCCAACGGCGACGAGTCCGTCTACAGGAAAGAGGTAGCCCAGCTGGCGTCCTGGTGCAGCCACAACAACCTGCAGCTGAACGCTCTGAAGACAGTGGAGATGATCGTGGACTTCAGGAAAGTCACAACCCCTCTGCCCCCCCTCACCCTCACAGGCTCTCCCATCACCACTGCAGATTCCTTCCGCTTCCTGGGCACCACCATCACCCGGGACCTCAAGTGGGAGCCAACCATCAGCTCCCTCATCAAAAAGGCCCAGCAGAGGATGTTCTTCCTGCGGCAGCTGAGGAAGCTCAAGCTACCCACCAAGATGTTGGTGCAGTTCTACACGGCCATCATCGAGTCCATCCTCACCACCTCCATAACCGTGTGGTACGCAGGAGCCACTGCCAGGGACAGACTAAGGCTGCAGCGCGTTGTGCACGCTGCTGAGAAGGTGATCGGCTGCAAGCTCCCATCCCTCCAGGATCTGTACATCTCCAGGACCCGGAGGCATGCAGGCCGGATCATAGCCGATCCTTCACACCCTGGTCACGCACTGTTTGCCCCCCTCCCCTCAGGTAGAAGACTTCGGTCCATTCAGACTAAAACCTCCCGTCACATGAACAGCTTCTTCCCCTCTGCCATCAGACTGCTGAACACTAAGTGACTTATTAGACTCTCGTGCACTATGTACAGCAGCTCAACCAGACTCATGTCAGTCATCACTGTTTTCTTTTTGCATTACCGACTGCACTATGGGGTACTCCACAATATCTGCTGCTCGCTAATATATTTAAAAATTGCTTTGTCTAGTATTACTCCTTCATATTCTACATTTTATTGCATGTATAGTTTTTTATTTCTATCTTTTATTTTTATCATGTTTAATGTTGCAGCATTGCACCGAGACAGATTCCTAGTTTGTGTACTACATGAACAATGGCAATAAATCTGATTCTGATTCTGATTCTGATTCAGTACTTCAACGAGCAAACAAGGACCACGAAGCTGTGGGCAATGGAGCTGTTGGCACCAGGAACGGCTAAGCTAGTTAGCTGGGGGAAGCTAACGACCCGTTCTGTGACTATGGGCAGGTTAGTCGCTAAGCTAACTTGGCGCCAAAACCAAGCTACGAGCTACCAACTAGACTTCGAGGTAGGACCGGGGCCACAAATGGAGGAGTCCCTGGTCACTGAAGACGGCGGGCCGGTCAAGGAGCTCAGCACGGTACAGGACCATAGTGCTGATGAGTCGGACAGCGCGGTGTGCAGTGACAGTGGCGAGGGAGAGCAGCAGGAGTCATCCCCGCAGCTGGAGGCTAGGCAGCGAGTGAACGGAACCATGGAAGCTGAGAGCCCTGGGGAAGAACATCGACAGCCGGTCATGGAGGCAGCACGGTGGAGCGCCTGGAACGAGGGTGCTGGGAACAGTGGTGAGGTGCCAGGGTCGGGAAACGACGCCGGCGAAAGTGATGCTATGAGCCACGGGATTGAGCAACAGCAACCATGCACCATGGAGGTCGGGCAGTGTCTCAGTGCCAGAGCTCAGGCCGCCCTGGACAAGGGTGCTGAGCGTTACGGCAAGGTGCCCGAGGCAGCGAGTGGCGCCAACGGGCAGGCTTCAGGTCTCCCCGGAGTTCGGCCACGGGGTGCCAGAGTGTCCGGGAAAACAACGGCAGCTGCGGTGGTGTTGAAAGCAGTCAGGAGAGGACCGATGAGCACGGAGAGACAGTGCGCCGGACAGCAGCACAGCGGTTCCCGAGGAATGAGGCAGTCGGTGTTGAAGAGCGAAATTTTTGCAGGAGAGGTGGGTTTTTGATCCCGGAGGCAGACGGCGGCCAGGGGCAGGGGCGTTCATGCCGTGGGGCTGCCCGGGACCTCCAAGCCTGTCTTATCTACAGCGGCCATGGGCGTGCATGATTTGGGGCTGCCCTGGTCCCCCGGGCCGGTGTTACCTCTGGTAAATATCATTGATGTAAATATGTAAACATATATACTATGCTGGTGTGCATGTGAGTATGTATGTTACGGGACTATTTTACTTAACCCTTTGAGTGTGAGATTCTGCGTGCCCCTAGTGGCAGAGCACGGCGCTGCGCCTGTCAACTGATTCTGACAGCCTTTTAACCCTTTAACTGCCAAATTCGCCAAATGGCACCTGGGGAAACGCCAGGCAACTCAAGGCCCCTCCTAGTGGTCAAGAGTGGTAAAAAAAACAATTGTCAATAAAATAGTTCAGATTTCTGAGGCTATAACTTGAAAGTTACAAGAGATAATGGCTTACTGTCTATTACAAAGATGTAGAATATGATCCAAAGTTTCAGATAGGAATAAAGTTATGCATCTAATTTACATAATGTTGCGGCAGCTATATAAATTACATAACTCAGTCAAAAGTGGACTTTGGACACATTTACATAAAGAATGCTCCATTTTTTATGCCAATTTGTCTACAGGGGTATGTTTTTATCTAATCTTCAAAGTGTATGAACCAGAAAATCAATAAAATGTCAAAAAAACATATTTCTCTCTTACCTGTTACCGGGAGAGGGGCTCGCCTGCCCACGTGGCCGGTCCGTTTTCGTCCATCGTAGCCAATGTTTGTGTGTTTGCTCAGCCATTTACACCATGTACTACATCTACAAACTCTTGTGGTTACCCCACGTGAATTTTGTTTGTATTACGTGGCTATTTTTCCCATTTCATGCAGTTTCCGTCATCATCACTATCGCCATGACCAAACACGGCGGCGTCCACATTGGTGTGTGAGCTCAAAGCGGAAAAAGGAAGAAGAATATTGAGGATTTCTCCTTCTTTGCTATATTCCCTGTCAGCCATGATTCTGTTGGCGTGTGTCTGCCACCTTCTAAACTGTCAGATCAATAGAGATTAGTACAAATTCTCAGTATAGCCGGAGGACATCAATAAGTTGACACGTGCAGTTGCTGCGCTGTGCCACTGGGGGCGTGTGACCTGTCCATTTAATCTGGGCAGTTAAATGGTTAACTCCCCAGCTATACTGACGACTTGTACTGCCAGTTCAGAAGGTGGCAGGCACGCATTGGAGGACTCATGGATACACCCAAGAAGAAGAAATCCTTATTTCCTTTTCCTGTTTTCCCTCTTTGAGCCCAGAAAGCAAATATGGCCGCCATGCACCGTCATGTATCGTCACATAAAACTGCTTCATACTTGAAACATTGCTGGGGTATACAAACGAAATTGGTGTGGGATAATCATAAGTGTGTGTAGATGTGGGAGAGAGTGCAAATGACTGACAGAACAGAAAATAACGACCACGATGGATGAAAACAGACCGCGCACTCCAGCGAGCGAGTCCCCTTCACTGCTGGTAAGTGACAAATTTCTTTGTTTCTTTACATTGTACTGATTTTCTTGTTCATACACTATCGTTCAAAAGTTTGGGGTCACCCAGACAATTATTTTGTGTTTTCCATGAAAAGTCACACTTATTTACCACCATGAGTTGTAAAATGAATAGAAAATATAGTCAAGACATTGACAAGGTTAGAAATAATGATTTGTATTTGAAATAATATTTTTTTCCAGATACTCAACCAGCTCAAAGGGAGGTCAGTTTTATTGCTTTTCTAACCAGCTAAACTGTTTTTAACTGTGCTAACATGATTGCACAAGGGTTTTCTAATCATCCATTAGCCTTCTGACGCAATGAGCAAACACATTGTACCATTAGAACACTGGAGTGATAGTTGCTGGAAATGGGCCTCTATACACCTATGTAGATATTGCACCAAAAACCAGACATTTGCAGCTAGAATAGTCATTTACCACATTAGCAATGTGTATTAGATATTACAGTGTATTTCTGATTAGTTTAAAGTTATCTTCATTGAAAAAAACAGTGCTTTTCTTTCAAAAATAAGGAAATTTCTAAGTGACCCCAAGCTTTTGAACGGTAGTGTATACTTTGAAGATAAGATGACAGTGTACCCCTGTACAAAAAACGGTGTCATAAGACTGAACCATTCTTTGTGTAAATATATCCAAAGTCCGCTTTTGACTGAGTTATGTAATTCAATATAGCTGCCGTGGCATTATGCAAATTAGATGCGTAAATTCACTCCTATCTGAAACTTTGGATCATATTTTACATCTTTCTAATTGACAGTAAGCCATTATCTCTTACCATTTTAAAGTTATAGCCTTGGAAAGTTCTGACATCTGATCTGACTAGTTTCTTGAAAAAAATCTTTACCACTGTTGACCACTAGGGGTTTTGTCGCAGTTTGGCGACAGTCACACTCAAATGGTTAATTTTAGAGACATGGTCCCCTTTAGTTATTTTTGTGTATATTTTGGGGAAAAAAAACCCCAAAACGCTGGTTTTAGTTGTTCTGTGTGAATGTGATAGGTCATTCTCCTACAGTTCATGATTCCTTGTTCCCTTAGTCCATGATTCAGGTCCTAAATTGGGGAGGGTCTCGATTGTGTGTGTGGTTTTGCTTTTTTGTAAGGGGGAGAGTAAGTGTGATGTAGTGAGCGTGGTGTGTGCGTGCTGCCATACCCGCCTCTGGTGTGACATCAGGCGGGCACTGCCCTTGTGTATAAATAGTCCAGTTCTCTATAATAAAGAGTTGGCTTGCTGCATGACAGACAAGACTCCTGTCCCTCATTATACATACATAACACTAAGACGTTTGCTTACTTTATTATTTTCTTTATATTTCAGACATCCTTGTTTCCACCTAGTTCACTAATTGACTGTTATATCATTCTGGCTTATTTTGTTTCATTTTCACCATGATGTTACATTGAACTGTTAGCATTAGCTTGGCTAGGCCGTCAGACCTAACTACATTAAAGCTCGGGTCAGTGGGGAAAGACTCACGGACAGGCCTCCTGGTGTTAGCTTAACTGTTGATCCTGCAGCTATTTTCTACCCACTGGAATCCTTGTTCATCTATCAACCCTTGACCATATACACTCTATGTCACACTGAGACATTATTTTTAGTTTCACCTAAAAATTTATCACACTGGGCCACATTAACCCACTCGGGAATGTTTCTGTGCTTATTGTGCTCCAGGGTCTGGTCGCTGATGCTTTATTTATTTTTATTAGATTTACATTAGTTAGCTCAGGCTCATTACCTGAGTTACACACAAGCCAGTTAATATTAGCAATAGTGGTGTAAGAGGGAGGGCGGAGTTTAAACGACTCTTAGGTGCTTAAAGAAGCATGCACTGAAACTAGCCGTTCTAAGGAAGGCTGCAGCAGATGATTCACAATGATGTTGCAATCATTGGATAATTAAAGGCAAGTTGACCAAATTATGTCACAAACATTTCATGAAGACCTGTGGGAGCTGTCAGCATGTGGACAAATTGCAGTCAACAAAGCCTTTTATATGGAGAGATAAGCATGAATATTTCTGGAACATTACATGGAGCGTGGTCTGGACCCTGACACCGTCTTCTCTGGACCCAAGCTGTGCTCAACACATAAATGGGTTTTGTTCAGTTCTGGCAGAGTTTTAATCAGCACCTCTTTTCCTGTATTTACAGTAGCCTTCTTAAGCTCATCCACTGCTGTGACAGTGAGCAGAAACAGATCCTGACAGCAGCAGGGAAACACTGGGAGTGAGTTGAAGTGAACAAATGTGACGTGGGGTGTGCTCAAAAGCTCAGAATAGACACCCAAAATAATACTTTTAACCTATAGAGGACAATGACATGTTTATCCCTCAGTTTTGTGCATAATCAAGCAATATTACACAAGAGGGAGTACAGTATCAATGAATATAGTAACTGCGGGTGTGATACGCAGAGAGCATTAGAGTATCACACCCGCAATTACTATATTCATGATACGGTAATGACCTGGAGCGTAATATTGCTTTTATACAACAGTTCCACAAGCACAATTTATTAAATGACAGTAATACTGGACAAAATATTATGATCTGTTTGTTTAATCCGTTATTTTGCGCAGCTGAGAAAAAAAATAGTCCCTTCTAAATGTAACCATTAACTGTTGTTAAACATCTCAATCGGCATGAAGACGTCCATTGTCATTTCACACATGTAAACAAATTAATTATTATCAAGTATTTATAAAACATACCTGTTGAGTCGGTATTGCAATGACCTGAGATCTAAATGTAGCCAATGCCAGTAGCTAGCCAGTGGCTAGTAGTTAGCATGCACACTTCGCTCACTCTGTGGGTTAGAGGCCCCCCTGATAAAAGGAGTCTGAGGCTCCTTAAAGGGATTGACAAAACCTAAGGCTACTTGGATTAGTCAAAACATCGTCCATTTTTTTTAACGTATAAAAAATAAAAGGAAAGGAAAGGAGGTTCAAGGCCTTCTAATGGGTAGATTCCTTTTGCACCTTGCTGTAATGCTTTAATGTTTTCATGTAAAGTACTTTGAATTGTCTTGTACACAAAAAGTGCTACCAAAACTTTCCTTGCCTTGTCTCTTCTTAGCATTTTCGGATGAAACAGAGTCCATCACCACAAAGGTATTGTGGCTTGATAATTAAGACAATAAATCCAACTCTAGCACTGCCTATTTTTTTAAACAGACATGAAATAGCTTCACGATGTTTATAGAAAGACAGACTGTGATCTGAAAAAAGCTTTATTCAAAAGGGTGGGACTTCTGGGTCAGGTAACAAATCTTTTCAAACAGTGCCTCACTGTGGAAATTAAGGTATTCAACACAGTACTGCAATTGTCACTGAGAGTTAGTTGACAGTAAATTAGTGTTAGTAATTAACGGTTACATGAACACCTTTGAAGCGGAGTGATACATATCCTGTGAAACGTTGGAGTGTAATGATGATAGATTTTAGTAACTCCTGGGATCTCTATTGTCCAATGAAATTGCTCAGTCAGAACTAACTGTT
This sequence comes from Pholidichthys leucotaenia, assembly GCA_020510985.1. NCBI lineage: Eukaryota > Metazoa > Chordata > Actinopteri > Cichliformes > Pholidichthyidae > Pholidichthys > Pholidichthys leucotaenia. Next base: position 8,348,711 of record CM035842.1, read on the forward strand.
GTATAATGAGACATGACAGCTCAAAGCTGCCACTGCATCACTGTGTAACTGTGGTGTATTGGGTAGGACCAATGAAAAGACTACAACTATGGTGACTATGACCCGAGTCCCAAAAGCCAACCACAGAACTGTTGTTCTTACTAAAGTAGTAAAAAATGCAAATGTGAAATGCTTCTATGAAACTTAACAGAAAACAGCAATTGAGAAAAGTTACGCCCTCAAATCTGAACAAAAAATAAATAGTCTAAAGCTGGATTTACACTACCGTTCAAAAGTTTGGGGTCACTTAGAAATTTCCTTATTTTTGAAAGAAAAGCACTTTTTTTCAATGAAGATAATTTTAAACTAATCAGAAATACACTCTATACATTGCTAATGTGGTAAATGACCATTATAGCTGCAAATGTCTGGTTTTTGGTGCAATATCTACATAGGTGTATAGAGGCCCATTTCCAGCAACTATCACTCCAGTGTTCTAAAGGTACAATGTGTTTGCTCATTGCGTCAGAAGGCTAATGGATGATTAGAAAACCCTTGTGCAATCATGTTAGGTCTGCAATGCTGTAATTGCTGCAAATGGAGGATTCTTTGATGAAAGCAAAGTTTGAAGGAAAAAAATATTATTTCAAATACAAATCATTATTTCTAACCTTGTCAATGTCTTGACTATATTTTCTATTCATTTTACAACTCATGGTGGTAAATAAGTGTGACTTTTCATGGAAAACACAAAATAATTGTCTGGGTGACCCCAAACTTTTGAACGGTAGTGTATGCTCCCATTCCATGTCCAATGTCCGCTCGATCGTGAGGCTTCAGTACCGGTAGCATAAATTTCATCATCATCCAGTCGCAGGGTCCCTCCGCAGCTGGCCGCGTGCAGCTCAAATTTAGTGACCGCGTTGCCTATGCGCGTTTACTACTCATGCGCAAGAGTCAACTTCTTGCCCAAACAGGGGTGCCACTGAAACATTAAAAAAGAAGAAGAAGCAGACGAACAGGAAGACGCAGTAGTTGTAGTCGTTGCTGTAGCAGCAATGTGACAAGAGGAAAAGCAAAACAAGAGAAACCACAAGCCCCATAAAATGGATTCTTCTTTTTAAAGGGTGACTTTCTCTTGTATAGCCAGTGAACAAACTAGTGCGTCTGCTCCTTGGCGCTTCCTGTCAAGCTGGGTTGAAACTGCAGTGTCCGCTTGGCCTGGCAGACACAAAAAAGAAGCAAAGATACAACCAAGTGCATGCCGGGTTAGTCCACTTCACAGATGCGGAAAAGGAGCATAAATCCATCATAAGAGCCCTGCTATTATGGATTTTTGGTAGAAAAATAAATGTGTTTTTGAAAAAGGCTGGTGGAGGAATACTGGAGGGAAGTAGCCGTTGATTTTTACTGAAAATGAGCTTTGTGACAAAATAACCCAAATACCTCTTTTACTTGAAATAGGAAATAGCATTTTCTAATTATTAAAGTAGCATTCTCATTTACCTTCATTAAAGGGGATTCGTTCATGAATGCAGCTTATGTTGCTCTGGGCCTTTACTTGGGGAATTTTGTCTAACTGGACCTGTTTGAATTGTAACTGAAGACCCGTGACATAGACAGAATTTAAAGGGCAGTTCCAGAGTCCACCAGGATCTGTGGCCATTTTCCAAGGTCAAGAAAATCACATTCAAATATTTTCTCTTTTATTTTATTATATATATTGAATTATATTTCCAAATATAGTGGCTGACAGCCCTATAATGTAATTAACATTAAGCACAACACGAGCATTTATCTGTGCACGTCTGCTGACGGTGTCTGTTCTGTAAATGAGTATGTGTTGTCGTGCAGTGTTATGGGGTGTTTGCAGAAGTAGCGTGCCATGAGGCCCGGGGCACTAATCCACCAGCGCCACACTGCCGAATCCAGGTAAAGTGATCCTAAAGCCTTCTTTACCCCTCTCCTTCCCCCTGTTCTCCCGGCTCCCCTTTGAGCTCCATCTATTAGCAGTGGCAGAGATCAGACCGGTGAATATTCACTCAATGGGCCAGTCTGGACCAGGACATGCATTTTGACAACTTAATCTCCTCTTTGACAGCAGGCAGAAAGGAAATGAATTGCGGTGTGACAAAAGGGGTTATGACTTGACCATGTTCTTTAGAAATGTGTTCCTCTGGTATGGGAGACAACTCGGATTCATCACCTGTGTCCTCAAGCATAAACATGAGCTTTTATTGTTGTTTTGAGCCCTCACTATATTTAAGCAATATTACACGAGAGGGAGTACGGTATCACACCTGTAGTTAGTATATTCATGACACTGTAATGACCTCGAGTGTAATATTGCTTTTATACAACAGTTTCACAAGCACAATTTATTAAATGACAGCAATACTGGACAAAATATAATGATTTGTTTGTTTAACCAGTTATTTTGCACAGCTGAGAAAAATAGTCCCTTCTAAATGTAGCCAGTAACTGTTGCTAAACATTTCAGTCAGCATAAAGACATCTATTGTCATTTCACACACATGTAAACAAATTAAATATTGTCAAGTGCAAAAGTAAGTTTTCCATACCTGTCACCGGTTGAGTCGGTACAGCAGAAGACACAAGATCAAGATGCCGGTAACTATCGAGTGGCTAGTAGTTAGCATGCTAGTGATCACATGCTTTGCTCATTTTTCCTTGGCATTTTCAGATGAAACAGAGTCCATCACCACAAAGGTACTATGGTTTGTTAATCAAGACAATAAATCCAACTCGAGCACTGCCTAATTTTTAAACAGACGTGAAATAGTTTGGCAGAGGTTGTAAACAAAGTTTTTGTTCAAAAGGGTGGGACTCCCATGTCATGGATGTATAATTTCCTGTTAAACAGCGCCTCTCTGTGGAAATTAAGGTATCCAAAACAGTACTGCAATAGAGGGAATGCATTGGAACAGAATTCTTGGCAGCTATATGACAGTTACCATAGCAACACAGTACTGAGGGGCAATCACATGTGGCAGCTGTTATATATTAATTATGGTTATTATTATTATTATTATATTATTATTATTGTGTGTCATGGGTGACAGCAACGCCTTTCTGGTTCCGCCATCACCCAAAGTATAAAAGTGTCAGGAACCGAGCCGGCTTGGTTTCCCCCGGCTCAGTCGTGCCCTCTCTGTGGGTCTAGGTACCGCTGAATATGTGTTTATTATGTAGTATTTCAGTGTGCCTCCCTCACTCTCAGCTCCTGTCCGGCTGGCAGCTGTTTGACAGCCGCTCTGACCTACTTTCTGTGAGCGCTGCTGACAGCAGCCGGCCTGGCCACGCCCCCTCTCTTGTTAGTACCAGCTGTGTCTATTCCTGTGTGCCATCTTCCCACTCCTCGCCCAGGTGCTGCCAATTTCACCATGACCAGCAATGCGTGTACTTAAGCAGCTTGTGCTAGTCACGCATTGCTGGGTCTTCATCTAACTGTATGTGTTGTCCGCTACACTGTTCTTAGACGACCTTATTCAACTGTATGCCGCGACGTGTAGCCACTCCACATCACTGTGGTTCTCTTGCGCCCGCAAAGCAATACCGGCTGTGGGATGCCAGCGTGGCTGCACATCTCTTCTCATGCGTTCACTGGGCGGTGCTCTCGAACGCTCACTGTAAGTTATTTTGCATTTTCGTATGTCTTCACCCTTTTTGGAATGGTGTAGCTTTATGTTAATAAATGTGTGTGGTGAACCCAGCACGTAAATCCTCATTATTTTACCCCTCGCTGTGCGCTGTGGAAAAGCGCACAGGGAGGTTCATGACAAAAAGGCCTACCCGGAAGAGGCACGGTCTCTTTACGACCAGCACCTCTGTCTGTATGAGAGCGCCTTCGGTTATTGTGAGTCTGTTTAATAAAGTTCCGTTCGACTGCATCTTCAGCCTCATTATTGGAGTACTTGTTATGGACATAACATTTGGTGACGAGGATAAAGTTATGGAGAGAGGAGTTTCTAGTATTCGGCCATTTTGGAGCTCCCAGGCAGCCACCAGTTCCCTGGGCGAGGTGGTTTGCAGCATTCCAAAAGTATTTGGTGGCATTGAACCTCGGCGAATTGGAGAAATTTAGTGCACCAACGATACTGGTCCATAACCTCGGCATGGAAGGGCAACGTATTCTCAGCACATTGGGAGCGAGTGATAGTTTTGAGGACGTGGCTGAGCTAATGGCACACTACTTTTGCGCTTCTGAGAACATCATCATCCAGTGGATCCAGTTCCGACAGCAACGCCAGCGGCCAGGAGAGTCGGTGCAATGGTATGTTGCAGACCTGCGCCAGCTGGCTGGAGAGTCCCAATTCGGGCTTTGGAGGAAGAAATGGTCCGCGATCAGTTGGCGGAGCACACGCTTTGTTCTGCGGCACGGGTCAGGCTCCTCACGCACTCTGGTGAACTGACATTGAATGCAGCTGTGGAGATAGCTCAACAGTATGAAGCAGCAGATAAACTATCAAAGGACCTTGCTGAGGGAACAACATTGAGGCAGTCTGACTCACAATCAGCGGCACAGGCTGTGGACCCGGGTAGCGAGGACAGCACAGAAGATAAAGACTACGCTACCACTATTAAAATTAGGTACACCCCGGGGTCACCCAGACGCTTGGGCTTTGGGTCCACCAAGCACTGATATAAGGCGAGAGAGTGTCTAGCGAGGGACAAATGCTGCGGCAAGGGTGGACTCCTACATCATTTCGCCAGGGCCTGCAAAAAGTTTGAGCAAGGGGAACGGCAACACAAGACGGATTCCCTCGCCATGACTCCTACAGTTATTCACATCGTCTCCCTGAGCACAGATGGGCAGATTTATTGTGATGTTATGCTGGACGGCGTGGGAGTGCCATTGGTGGACACGGGCGCAGCAGTGTCCACGTTCAACTGGCCTACTGTAAGGAGTTTGTTCCTGTATTACCTTGTAAGAGGACTGTCAACGCCGTATTGTTGCTATGGAGGTAATAGACTAGCCATCGTGGGTTCTCTGGAGCTGACGGCGAGGTACAAGTCGGCAGTGGTCTTGAACATCCAGTTCGTGGTGACTATGAGGGGGTTGAACATGATGGGCTGCGACCTGTTCTACGGACTGGGCTTTACAATCACCAGCCATACCGGAGAGGAGTGGTCAGGCCATGGTTTGTGGGACCGACCAGTTCCATGCGTGGTGCACGATGTGGTATGGGACAAAGTTTGGCCTAGTATTCTGGGAGATGGACAGGACCAATACCACCCAGGGCTATCGCAGGGAGGTTCCGGTGCCAGGGACCAAGTTACCCTGGATGTGGGAACTGGGCAGCATGGTGGGAGACCTGCGACGGCAGGTGGAGCTGTGAGGATGGCTCCCTCTGCTTCCGGAGTTAGGCCTGGAGATACCGAGAAGCAAGGGGCCGCAACGGCATTGCCGGCATTTAAAATGAAAGACAGCAGGGCAGGACCGGCTGGCACGGTGGACAGACGTGCCACACAGCAACACCGGAGGCTGAGTCAGGCTTCACATGGGGTCGGCAGAGCGGTTCGACCCTGAGAGGAAGCCTGGTCTAGATGTCGTGGACATTTGAAGTCGAGTCAAGCTCCCCTGTGGGTCGCGGACATGGTTCGACCCAGGGCGGAGGCTCGTCTAAGAGGAGTTCACAGCAAGAGGAAACGACATGAGGACCAGGGATGGCTGCAGGTGGTGGCCGTCCGGGAGGATGTTTATCTTCAGATGTCCAATGGGTTGTGGAGACACCCCAACGAACTGAGACGTGCCGGTGAGGAGAGGGAGGTGTCGTGGCGCCGACGTGGTTCATCTCCGGGGACGAAGTGTGGAAGAAGTTCTGGTTGGGACCTGCTAAATGGGTCTCCGGGGGGGGGTCTCCCCAACAAGACTGTGTGGTGGCAAGGGGGCGATGTGTTTTGGGGTTGACCTATTAGCATAATAGTATTAAAAATGTTAATGTGTGCACTACCGGGGCTGTGTTATTGTTGGGTTAACATAGTATATGCATAAAAGTGGCCGAGTTAAGTGCTCATTTAAAAAAAAAGAGAGTGTGGCCTACTTTTGTCAGGGGGTTTGTGCAGAGTTGCAATAGGTGTGTATTGCCCAAGCCATGTAGATAATGTTTTCACACTTACTCGCTGTGGGATTGCTCTGTGTGTGTTTAAAAAAAAAAAAAGGCCCAACACTGTCTGTACTGTGGCATCGACTTGCATGTGTGATATGTGATTTGCCAGGGTTGTGGGGTGAGGGTCTTGGGTGGGGGACTGGCACAGTGGGGTGTGGATGTACATATTGTCTGTTTGTAGAGTGTTTTGATAGGATTTGAACTGTACATATGTTCTGGGATTATTTTTACATGTTATACTAGGAACACGGCAGCTTATTGTGTCCTATGGACTGTTTTATATTTGAGACGGCAGAATAACCCGTCTGGCCGTGTGGAGGTGGGGCAGTAGTCCACCTGTCCCCCTCTAGTTTTAGTAATTTGTGTGCATGGATAGGCCTTGTTATTATATTTACTGTTAGTGTGTGATTTGGGTCAACATTTGGGTGGGCCTAATGGTGTGTGTCCTGGACTTTTCTATGGGGGTGGGGTTATATATTAATTATGGGTTATTATTATTATATTATTATTATTGTATGTCATGGGTGACGGTTCCACGCCACCCAAGGTATAAAAGACCTACCTGGAAGAGGCACGGTCTCTTAAAGACCAGCACGTCTGTACGGGAGCGCCTTCGGTTAGTGTGAGTCTGTTTAATAGAGTTCCGTTCGACTGCATCCTCAGCCTCATTATTGAAGTACTGGTTACAGACATAACAGCAGTTTTATTTTGTATGCAGCAAACATAAAAATCACTCAAAATATTTAGTCACAGCAGTACACAGAGTACTTTTTTTTAACTTTAGATGTTAATACCACACCATTCACTTGACTGTAGTGATGCGTGGGTAAAGACCAAGGAGCACATGGTAAGTGAAGAACTGATTCAGAGCCTTTAATTATTTATTTATTTATTTATTTTTTTGCCAATTAATCAAGATAGAACGATAAGATTAGCTCTCCACTATACAAGCAAGTACTCTGTGTACTGCTGTGACTGAATATTGTGTGTTTTTGTGTTTTACTGCATACACCCTAATGCTACCTCTGATTTATGGGCAACTCAGTGGAGCAGTGGTTAGCACTGTGGCAGCACAATAAGAAGGCCGTGGGTTCAATCCCACCCCTGACCATCAGTGACCCTTCTGTGTGGAGTTTGCATGTTCTCCCCTTGTCTGCGTGGGCTTACCCCAGGTACTCCGGTTTCCTCCCACAGGTTAAAAACATGCAGGTTAGGTTAATTGGAGACTCTAAAGTGGCCCTAGGTGTGAATGGTGAAGGGATTGACGCCGCACTGTGGCTCCCTCATCCATCCAGGTGGATGCCCAGAATTTCCCTCTGGGATAATATAAGTGTACATATATCAGTGTATAACTTATAATTCTTATAAGTATTATAAGTATACAAAAAAAATGCTACTCAGTGTTTTTTTACTGACACGAATTCCATTCGGTGACACCATACGCATACCCTCAATTCTCACTGAGAGTTGATAGTAAATTAGTGTTAGTAATTAATGAACACCTTTGATGCAGAGTGATACATATCCAGTGAAACGTTGGAGTGTAATTATCATGGATTTTAGTAACTCCTGGAATCCCTATTGTCCAATCAAATTGCTCAGTCGGAACTAACTGTTGTTTATATATATATATATATATATATATATATATATATATATATATATATATATATATATATATATATATATATATATATATATATATATATATATATATATATATACATACACACACACATACATACATACATATATAGATATACATACATACATACATACATACACATACATACGTGTGTGTGTGTGTGTGTGTGTTGTAAACACATACTACTACTTGAGAATGTTATTCATTGGAAACACAACACAAACTTCCAGCTTGACAATCACAGCTAATAAAAGCCTCTGTCCATAAATCAAACTTACATTCAAATGCGTGTTTATTACCTCTGGTTTCACAGCAGTGATTGAGCAAGGTTTCTCATAGCAATGACTGAGCCCAACTGCTTCTCTATAACTTGTTGCGGTTTTTCCCTGATGTTCATCACTTTTGACCTGAGGGCCAGTTTGCATTGCTGATACGACTTGCCTTTTGGTTATTGTCTCAGTGCCAGAATCACCCAGGGCTAAGTACACTGGGTGTGTACGCCACAGTGGACGCTGCCGTTTGTTTGTGTGTGAAAGGAGGAGACGAGGAATTTCTTTGGTCCGATCTGTGAAACCCATAATTACACGTACAGTATTAGCTCTGTGCATGCATACACAGAACACATATAAGGCCATGCTGCATTTATCTTCATCAAAAATTTAAAGGTGATCCCGTGTGGGTATTCACTTACAGTCTCTTATTAAGCCTGGGATCAATTCAGATCTGCCCATGTTTCATCACCGCATCCAACAATTATCATGTTATGGCTAAATTATCATCTTGATTTACAAACTGAGCTCTGCTTTTAAGCGGGCAAGTCAGCTCAAAGGTGTAACTGTAATTCCATTTCCTGTCAAGTTCAGCCCCAGGTATTTCATCCCAGATCGTTGGGCATGTTGCGAGGATGGCCTCTCACACTCTTTTCTTACCACCTCTGGTGTCATGTTCTGAGCGCGGGGGGATTCCACCGGGCTCAGGTTGTCTGCCTTTTTTTTTCATATTTGTACTGTGTTGTCATTTTGAGTTGTCATTTGTCCTATATTGTTTCTCAGTATGATTTATCTTCCCGTTTTCATTTGTTATAGTTTATTGTATTTTTGAGTTCATCTGTCTCCATTTTTTGCCTTATCGTTATATTTGTATTCTGTTATGTTCTTTCTCTCGGGGGTGACAGTTATCATCGGCTTTATGGGGTTTTGCTCTGCGTGGGTGTGGCCCTGCCAGCTGTCAGCTCCGATGGCTCCCTCATTATTCCCAGCTGGCCTGAACTGTATCTTTATTTTCTCCTGCCTGCTCAAATTACCCACACCTGTTGCTACTTATTTCTTTTTGTCAGTAGCCTTATTTAAGGGTCTGTGCACCATTGTCGGGCGCAGCACCCTACTTTCGTCGTTCTAATGTAAGGGTCTCTTACCTGCCTTTCTGTGTTTATTCTAATGTGTGCTCCATGGCTAGTTTTCCTCAGGTTAGCCGGCGATTCCTCTCGCCTTAGCGTTTGCTATTTTTGGCTTCCTGTTACCTTCTGCTCTTACTGATTTGGGGTTTGGTTTTGTTTGTGCTTTTGTGTTTTCTCTCAATTAAATTTGCAAACTCACAGCTGGCATTTGGTTCCTTTATTCAGCCCTGAAAAGGGAGTTTATGACATCTGGAGTCCATCAGGGATGTGTTACTGTGCCAAACTTGTTCAGTGTAGCAGTTGACTACTGGCTCAACATGTCCTAATCACTTCTGCTGCACTGACCTGTTCTATGCTGATGACGGTGTCCTTGTCACCACTTCTATTGACTTTAATACTGATACATAGTTTGGTCAAGTGCTGCAGTAGTCGATTAAGAAAGTACAATTGATACAAAATCGAGCAGCACGAATAGTACTCTAATGTAATTATTGAACTAACATCAGTGTAATGCACAAAACTCTAAATTGGTTACCAGTAATAGATAGATGTTATATTCACTGTTAGCACTTATTAGGAACATCTCTATCACAAAGATGTCATCCATGCTATATAAGAATTTGTCTTTCAACGCCAACAGACAAAATTATGGTATTACACTTGCTGAGGCAAATAATTTCACCCTACCTGTAGTAAGAACCAATGCCATCAAACCAACAGTCATTTACAGAGGAATGTATGAGTGGAAACTACTCCACAGACATATCACACAAATAACTAGCATAAACTCACTTTAAATCATTATTAAAGCAATAACTTTTAAACCATTGTCAGATAAAATAATAGTGATTATGTCTATTTGATTGTAAACTATAATTAATAACTAGAATTGCTGTTGATTATAATGGCTAATTATCAGTGGCAATATATCAGGTATTATGATTCACATCCAGTGGTAAGAACAATGTTCTCATATTATATAATATGTGATACTGTATGTTACTATGTTATATAGAGGGGTTCCACTGATGTCACACGGGTCACTTGTCTTTTGTTTACTGTGCCATTTTGGATGGCAACAAATAGTCAAATCACCAACAGCAAGCGTGAGTGAGTGTAATCAACGAGATAAATGGCTACACACAAATCAACACTGTGGTCCAGCGACGAGGTGCAGACTGTTCTGTGCTTGGTAGCTGATTAAAGAACTCCAGAGGGAGATGGACAGAACGACCTGAAATGAATTCACAGCCACCGACCAGCAAAGGCAGACGGAAGGCAGAGTGGCGTCAACCCGACCACGGCATCATCATTGTTGAAAACCATGATAGAGGATAGTGAGTGATGTGATATTATGCATCTTTTACGTTATTTCTCCCAGTGGTGGAAAGCTCACTTTGAGCAAACAACACCGTTGTCTCCTTTATGCAGACAATGAGCTAGCTAGTTAGCCATCAATGCTAACCCCGTGCTCTGCTTGTATTTTGCGTTTGTGTCCACAACATCTGACAAAATAAGCTAGTCTTAATCCTGGTTTAAAAGTTGTTTTTACATGTTGCTCTTTCATGCTGTGTATGTGCTTAAGTTGTGTGTGTATTTTCACTCTAGAGTCCCACCAGCATCTGCTTTGACACCGGCAATGTCTAACAACACAGCAATGTGACTGGTAGGAAACAAGGTGGACACCCCATTGTTTTTAACAGTGGTGGAGGAAGTTCTCAGATTCTTTGTTTTTTAAGTTAAAGTACAGATGAAGTGCCAAAACTAAAGTAGCACAATTTCCTCTTAAGTAAAAATATTAAAGAACTCTCTTTCTGTCATGATGTTGAGCACAGGGGATGGGGGGGGCGCCCTGCTCATGATTTCAGTTTGGGCTAGATTATTTTCTGTATTTCCCTATTTCTATTTTTGTATTTACTATATGTATTATGATTTAGAGTTTTCTGTTGTTTCCGTTTGTTCATTAGTGTTCCTGTTTCTAAGTTCAGTTATTTCCGGTCCTGCCTAATTACTTATTGTGTCCTTGACCATTTAGTTTTGTATCATTATTATTATTTGCCTGTGTGGACTTGAGCCTCCCTTCATTTCTGCCGTCACCTCTCCTTTTGTATCTAGTGCCATGTATGTTATATTAATTGCATTCCTTGTGTTTGTATTTATCTTGTCCTGGTCTTGGTGGGTTACTAGTATTGTTTTCTCTTTGTGAATTATTTTGTCTGACCTCATTCTGTATTCATGTTCTCCTGTGCTTTTATTTTGACAGCGCCCCGTGTTACTTCCCTCTCAGCTCAAGTTTTCCGGCTGTCTCAGCTGTCAGTTGTTGGTTTGACTGTCATCGCTCATGTCACCCACACCTGTGTATCATTGGTACTGATTCCCCGTACCTATTTCGGGACGGCTGCAATGCTACTCAATGCAGTGTCCGACTGTGCGTTTTAACTGGTGTGACTCCGTCTTAGCTGAGGCTTCTTTATTCCTTTTTTCCCTGGCTTTTCTGTACGCTCCCACCCTGGTCCCATTCAGGCTTCTCTCCCGTTTCCTCACCAGATGTGAGCCCCATTTCTCCTGGCATTCCACACGCCTGCATGTACCTACCTCCATTTATGTAAGTGTAGTATTTTTGTGTTGTATTGTGTTTTTTGTATTAAACATCTTGCAACTCACAGTCCGTTTGGTGTCCTCAGTCCTACCCTGGTAGGGCGATTTATGACATTTTCACTTGAAGTATAGTTAAAGTACTTGATTCCATTCAACTGAATGTATTAACTCTGTTTGCTGGTGCTACAGTAAAAACAAATGATTTTAAATGTAACCCAGCCTTTGTAAAATCTACTTTACTGAAGCGTAGCTACATGAAAATTGTGGTTAAATACAACAACAAAGTACGTTTTTGTCACATTCCACCACTGGCTTGTAGCAGCAAGTGTATTTCCCAAATATACATTTTAAACTTGTTTTGATTAACCACCACCCATTTCTGTCTTTTGTCTAGGCAAGAGGAAAACAATCCACCCCAAACTGGACCTTATTACACTATTTACAGAGATGCAGCCTAAAGATCTGCTGAACTGGGACCAGCATGAGCAACACATCCAGTTGCTTCTCAGTGAGGCAAGGGAGCATGAAACTACCTTGTGAAGGGAGGAGATGGCTCAGAATGCTGCCATCAGTCAAACGTTCCTTTGTGTGCTGGGCCACCTTGTGAAGGCGATGAGTGGCAGGCGTGTGATGCATTCTGAGTTTTTTTTTTTTTACAGTTTAGAGTTTGAATTTTGCACATTCTAAATAATCTGGATTTTGCTGCTGATTGTAATAAACAATTTAGTGACTTAAGTGATTGCATCATGATTTTCTATTTTGTCTGTTAAGACACCGGTGGGAAGAGTCAACAGTACAAAACATTTATCAGTGACGTTGAAAATAAGATAAGCCTTTATTAGTCCCACAATGGGGAAATTCGAGGATTGCAACAGCACAGAGATAGCAACACTCAGAGCAATAATTTAGAAGATAAGAAAATAAGAGCAGTGAATATACATATGTACACATAAATATATAAATATATATACACACAGTGCGGAGCATTGTAGCTAGATGGAATAAACAGCATAACTGTCTATTTAGTTACCCTACATAGTATGAATATGTACCCATACATATTGTCACCCTCCACAGCGACTGATATTGTCCTAGTTGTATACTGGAGGGGACCATTTGTGTAAGTCTGTTGCGTCTTTTGCATTCAATACTATTAGGTTGTCACGTTTTTTTTGCTATCTCTGCAAGCAGCCCTGCTTAGGTTATACAGTCTGACAGCCGTAGGTAGGAAGGACCTACAAAACCTCTAGGTCGCGCACCTAGGATGATGTAGTCTGCTGCTAAATGAGCTCCTCAGTGCGTTCAGTATGACCAGCATGGGGTGGGACTTGGACTCCAGCAGAAATGACAGTTTAGCCACCATCCTTCTCTCCCCTATCTCCTCCACTGGGTCAAGGCGCTGCCCCAGGACAGAGTTAGCTTTCTTGATTAGTTTGTTCAGTCTCTTCCTATCAGCTGCTGTAATGCCGTTGCCCCAGCAGACCACTCCAAGAGTGATGGTTGATGCCACCACCATGTCATAGAATGTCTTCAAGAGCACCCCTTTTTTTTTTTTTTTTGTGTTACTTATTTGTACCCGTAGGTAGACTTGGTTTGCAGTCTGGTGACAAGCCACCGGCTGCTGGTCGCTGCGTCCCCTTGTACACCAAAAGACCTGAGCCTCCTCAGTAGGAACAGCCTGTGCTCTCCCTTCTTGTGGAGTGCGTCGGTATTGTGTGACCAGTCTAGTTTATTGTTCAGATGAACACCCAGGTACTTGTAGGATGTCACCATCTCAATGTCTGTTCCCTGGATATTTACTGGTGCTGTGAGGGGTTGTTCTTGCCTGCGGCAATCCACCACCAGCTCCTTAGTTTTCCTCGTGTTGATCTGGAGGCAGTTCCGATGGCACCAGTCCACGAAGTCCTGGATAAGTCCTCTGTACTCAGCTTCATCTCCATTGGAGATGAGGCCAATGATCGCAGAGTCGTCAGAGAACTTCTGTAGATGGCAGTGTGTTGTGTTGTGTGAGAAGTCCACAGTATAAAGGGTGAACAGGAAGGGAGCCAAAACCGTTCCCGGGGGGCCCCTGTACTGCCGATAATCGTGTCGGACACACAATCCTGGATTCTCACAAACTGTGGCCGGTTAGTGAGGCAGTCTAGGATCCATGATGACAGGTGCTGGTCCACCCCTGCGCACAGCAGTTTGTCCTTGAGGATCATCGGCTGGATGGTGTTGAAAGCACTGGAGAAGTCAAAGAACATGATCCTCACCGTGTTCCCGGGCTTCTCCAGGTGGGACAGGGAATGGTGCAGGAGGAGGATCACTGCATCCTCCACCCCAATGCCATGCTGGTAGGTGAACTGGAGTGGATCCATCGCTGGTCCCACCAGGGGGCGGAGGTGAGCAAGGAGCAGTCTCTCCAGGGTCTTCATCATGTGAGACGTAAGGGCCACTGGTCTGTAGCTGTTCAGGTCTTTGGGGTGGGAAGTCTTTGGTTCAGGTACCACACAAGATGTTTTCCACAACTGTGGTACCCTCCCCAGCTTCAGGCTCAGGTTGAAGATGTGCTCCACAATCCCACACAGCTGGTCTGCGCAGGACTTGAGGAGCTTCGCGCTGATGCCGTCCAGTCCCGAGGCCTTCCCCGCCTTGATCTTCCTCAGCTCCGTCCTCACCTGGGTCTTAGTGAGGGTCAGGTTGGGGGGCTGTATGCTGGGAGTGGGGGGGTGTTGGGGGTGTGGGGTGTGGACAGCAGAAATAATGGCTCATTTTTAAGAAAAAAGTAACCAAAACCATCCATCCATCCATCCATCCATCCATCTTCTACCGCTTTTCCGGAGGTCCGGGTCGTGGAGGCAGCAGTTCAAGCAGAGCAGCCCATACTTCCCTCTCCCCAGCCACCTGCTCCAGCTCTTCAGAGAGGATACCAAGGCATTCCCAGACCAGCTGGGAGACATAGTCTCTCCAGTGAGTCCTGTATCTTCCCTGGGGTCTCCTCCCAGTGGGACATGCCCAAAGCACCTCAAGTGGGAGGTGTCCAGGAGGCATCCTGATCAGATGCCCATACCACCTCAACTGGCTTCTTTCAATGTGGAGGAGCAGCGGTTCTACTCTGAGCCTCTCCCGGATGGCTGAGCTCCTCACCCTATCTCTGAGGGTGAGTCCAGCAATCCTATGGAGAAAGCTCATTTCAGTCGCTTGTATCCGCGATCTTGTTCTTTCGGTCATTACCCAAAGCTGGTGACCATTGGTGAAAGTAGGACCGTAGATTGACTGGAAAATCGACAGCTTTGCCTTAGAACTCAGCTCCCTCTTCACCACAACAGACCGATACAATGTCCGCATCACTGCAGTTGCTTCTCTGATCTGTCCGTCAATCTTTCGCTCCATTCTCCCCTCACTCGTAAATAAGACCCCAAGATACTTAAACTCCTCCACTTAGGGCAGGAGCCTGTCCCCAACCCGGAGAGGACAATCCACCTTTTTCTGGCTGAGGGTCACGGACTTGGACTTGGAGGTGCTGATTCTCATCCCAGCCGCTTCACACTCAGAGGCAAACTGTCCCAGCAAGAACTGTAGGTCATTGCTAGATGAAGCCAACAGGACAACATCATCTGCAAACAACAGAGATGAGATCCTGTGGTCACCAAGCATGACACCCTCCGTTCCCTGGCTGCGCCTAGAAATCCTGTCCATAAAAATTATGAACAGGATCGGTGACAAAGGGCAGCCCTGGCGGAGTCCAACTCTCACTGGGAATGAGTCCGATCGAGTGTTGGCAATACAAACCAAACTCTCACAACGTTTGTACAGAGACCGAATAGCTCGTAACAGCAAGCCCGATACCCCATACTCCCGAAGCACCCCCCCCCACAAAAAACCATGAGGGACGCGGTCAAATGCCTTCTCCAAGTCCACAAAGCACATGTAAACTGGTTGGGCAAACTCCCATGAACCCTTGAGAATTCTTGGTAGGGTAAAGAGCTGGTCCAATGTGCCACGGCCAAGACGAAAACCCCATTGCTTCTCTTGAATCCAAGGTTCGACCAACGGCCGGACTCTCCATCAATATGGACTTCCTCACCTTTTTTGCACTGCTGCTACTTTTCCTCCAGCTCTTTGTCTCTGAGGTAAACACGATCAGGATCATGGCGGACAGGATCCATTATTCCAGGGACATGTTGCTGCATTTAAACACGGTTGATGCAGCGTCTGTGATTGAGTCTAAGCCGCAACTGCCGGACTTTATTTTGAGAGACGTTCATGGACACAGCGGTGAAAAGAGAGACGGGAGAGACGGGAGAAGGAAACGCGGAAAGCGTGGAGGCTGAGAAGACGTCAGTTTGGTAACATTCCTCTTCCTTCTATGATTTTTGGGAACGTACAATCTCTGAGGAACAAGGTGGATGAAATTCAAGGGAATGTACGCTACCAGAAAGACTTTAAGAAGTGCTGTGTCATGACTTATACCGAGTCTTGGCTTACTGCGCATGACCGAGACGCAGACCTGTGGATTGATGGCTTTGGAGCCCCACTGCGCTCGGATCGGCAGGAAGAGGTAACGGGGAAACGTCAGGGGGGCGGCGTATGTTTATATATTAATAAGCAGTACTGCACATCTGTCATGGTCAGAGAGCGCATCTGTACACCCGATGTGGAGCTGCTGTCCGTATCGCTACGTCCCTTTTATTTGCCTCGCGAGTTCCCCCAACTTTTCATCACGACTGTGTACATTCACCCGAGGGCAGACGCTGACTCTGCCTCCAGCACCGTCTTTGATGTGGTCCAGCGGCTGCAGTCAATTTCTCAAGAGGCGCCAAACTTCATTCTTGGGGATTTTAACCATGTTTCTTTAAAGAAGACACTTAAAAACTTTTATCAGTATGTCTCCTGCCCAACCAGGTGAAAAAAGACATTGGATCTGTGCTATGGATCCATAGAGAGGGCCTATAAATCACTCCCCCTTCCTCCTTTAGGATCCTCAGATCACAACTGTGTACATTTGCTGCCCACATATAAAACTGCTCTCAGAAGAGGCAAGGTGGAGACAAGAGACATTGATGTGTGGACAGAGGATTCAGTGCACAGCCTCCAGGAATGCTTTAACTGTACGGACTGGGAGATGTTCACACTGTCCTGCGAGGATGATTTGGACTCTTTGGTGGACGTCACATGCTCATACATGGCTTTCTGTAAAAATAAGATTGTTCCACGTAAACGTGTCAAAATATATCCCAACAACAAGCCATGGGTTACAAAATCAGTTAAATCCTGTTTACAGAGGAAAGCTCTTGCCTTTAAACAGGGGTCTGTTTCTGAGCTACAGGTTGCCACAAAAGAGCTGAAGGCCGAAATTTTAAGAGCAAAACAGAATTATAAATTAGAGCTGGAAAGCAAGATGGCAACAAAGAAACTTGGTTCAGCCTGGGCCAGTATGAAAACTATTGCAGGCCTTCAGAGCACAGAGCGCAGTAATCGTGTGTTTTTAGATGGTTTTAATTCAGGCACAGAGCTGGCTAATGCTCTTAATTGTTTTTATGGTCGTTTTGACTCCTTTGATTTTAGCACTGAAACCCAAGATTTGAAACAGAAGCTCAAAGACAATCAGCACTTTAATATTGAGGTGCAGGATGTTAAAAGGG
This sequence comes from Pholidichthys leucotaenia, assembly GCA_020510985.1. Taxonomy (NCBI): domain Eukaryota; kingdom Metazoa; phylum Chordata; class Actinopteri; order Cichliformes; family Pholidichthyidae; genus Pholidichthys; species Pholidichthys leucotaenia. Next base: position 8,366,087 of record CM035842.1, read on the forward strand.
AGTTCTGCGCTGTAAAAGTGAACAAAAGTCAGGGCCCTGATAATATATGTGGGCGCTTGGTAAAGTCCTGTGCACATGAACTGAATCCTATATTTCATTACATTTTCAATAAGTCCTTACAGACACAACATGAGCCTAAGATCTGGAAAGAAGCCGTGGTTGTTCCTGTTCCAAAATCCAGCTGTCCTAAAACGGTAAACAACTTTAGACCAGTTGCTTTGACTTCAATTTTAATAAAAATTTTTGAAAAACTGGTCAGATGTGAGGTCCTAAAGCAGACTGAACATGCATTGGATCCTCTGCAGTTTGCCTATAGGCCTCACAGAGGAGTGGAGGATGCCACTGTCACTCTGTTTAACATGCTTTTTAAACATCTGGATTTTAATGGGACACACGCCAGACTTTTATTTGTGGACTTTTCCTCCACCTTTAATACAACCCAACCTCATATTTTAGTTGAAAGGCTCCTGCAACAATTTGATTTGAGCAATAATCTGGTGGGTTGGATTCTGGATTTCTTAAGATAAGATAAGATAAGATAAGCCTTTATTAGTCCCACAACGGGGAAATTCCAGGATTGCAACAGCACAGGGATAGCAACACTCAGAGCAACAATCAGAAGGCAAGAAAAAAAAAAGCAAGCAAGCAAGAGCAGCTAATATACATATGTACCTATTACTATAAATATATATATATATACACACAGACACACAGTAACCAACAGGACAGCAGAGAGTAAGGGTCAATGGTACATTGTCTGACCTACAGTGCTCTTCTACTGGCTCTCCTCAGGGGTGTGTGTTGTCACCACTACTCTTCATCCTGTACACAAACATGTGTCGGAGCAGACATTCAATTCAATTCAACTTTATTTATATAGCGCCATTTCACAACAACAGTCATCTCATAGCACTATCAACTGTAGGGGGGAACCCCCACAGTTGCAGAAAGACCCCAGCAATCAGGCGATCCCCTGTGAGCAGCACTTGGCGACGGTGGAGAGGAAAAACTCCCTTTTAACAGGAAGAAACCTCCAGCAGAACCAGGCTCAGGGAGGGGCAGTCATCTGCTGCGACTGGCTGGGGGGTGAGGGGATAGAGAAAAAGAAAAGAACAGACATGTAGAGAGCAAACAGCACGATGGGGACTCAATCTATGGGAGAGAACAAACAAATGTTAATGACCAGCAAAAAAAAATATTTCATAGAGAGTGAGGAAAGGAGTGAGGCCCAGTGCATTACTGGAGGTCCCCCGGCTGACTAAACCTATTAGCAGCATAACTAAGGGAGGGTTCAGAAACACATGATCCCTCCCTAATTGTAGGCTATATCAAAAAGGTAGGTTTTAGCCCTGTTCTTAAAAACAGAGATCGAGTCTGACTCCCGAATCCAGATTGGCAGCTGATTCCACAGGAGAGGAGCTTGAATGAATGAATGAATGAATTTATTTATTTCGGATAATACAGTACAGGTTAAAAGAAACTGTATAATATAACAACAAGGTCAAATTAGACAAAGACTCCTTCTACTAAACAATTCCACGTGAGTTATCCGAAATGGGTGATGGCTGAAGCCGCAGCTTATATTGCCCACCCATATTCCATCCAAGAATTCAAAGAAAAAAGAGTAAACAAGACAAGAGTGATTACAATTTAGAACAAAGCTAAGACAAAGTGTGACTGAGAGAAAAAAAAAAAAGAAAACTAAGCTAAGCTAAGTTAAGCGGTTACTATTCAAGACAAATCTACGACAGAATGTCACAGAGAGAGAGAAAAAAAAAAAAAAAACTAAGCTACAACACAACACAGGCTGGAAATGTCAATCCTTATGTGAGTTTACATGTCGTCTTGTAAATATGTTTGGAGTATTTCTTCCTTTAGTTTTTGTTTAAATTGTCCAAGCTTTGTACATGATTTTAATTCAGGTCCATAATCGTTCCATAATCTGACTCCTTGCACTGAAATACAGTGTTGCTTGGTGGTTGTTCTCACTGTAGGCTTTTGAAATATACATGTTCCTCTGAAGTGATATTGTTTCTCCCTTGTTTGGAACATCTTTTGGATATTTGCGGGCAGTGATAAATTCTTCACTTTGAACATTATTATTGCGGTTTTAAAGTCAACCAGATCTTTCAACTTGAGAGTTTTTTGTTTAAGAAAAAGTGGGTTTGTTGGTTCCCTGTAAGCTGCTTTGTTGATTATTCTAATAGCTCTCTTTTGAAGCATAAAGAGTGGATATATGTTTGTTTTGTATGTATTTCCCCATACTTCATTACAATATGTCATGTATGGGAGTATTAATGAATTATACAAGGTGTATAGTGTGGGTTGATTCAGCAAATATTTCACTCTGTGTAATATTGCAATTGATTTGGAAACTTTACCTTTGATATAATTAATATGTGACTTCCAACACAGTTTGTTATCAATTATTACTCCAAGGAATTTAGTTTCAGATACCCTTTCAATCTCTACACCATTTACACTGAGTTTGGGTACTGGATTGTTGTGATGGTTGTTAAAGACTATAAATTTTGTCTTACTTAAATTGAGCGTTAATTTGTTTGAATCAAACCACAGTTTAAGCTTTCCTAATTCCTTCCCGAGTGTATCCAGGAGTTGTTCCAAATTGTTTCCACTGCATAGCAGATTAGTGTCATCGGCAAACAATATTAAGTCCATTTTTTCTGAGACTTTACATATATCGTTTATATACATATTGAATAATAATGGTCCCAAAACTGAACCCTGTGGGACTCCACAGGTGACCTTCAGCAACTCTGAGTTTTTGTTGCTAACACATACATACTGATATCTATTCTTTAAGTAACTACTTAACCAGGACAGTGCTACCCCTCTAATACCAGAATTTTGTAGTTTCTTTAATAATAAATTATGATCTACTGTATCAAATGCTTTTTTAAGATCTAGGAATACTCCAACTGAATACTCTTTATTTTCAATGGCTGTTGATATTTTTTCTGTAAATTCCATTAGGGCATATGCAGTTGTCCTCTTGTGTCTGAACCCAAGGAAGTCTGAAGGAGCTTGATAACTGAAGGCTCTGCCTCCCATTGTACTTTTGGAGATTCTAGGTATTACAAGTAATCCTGCATTTTGGGAGCGTAGTGCTCTGTTAGGATAATACGGTAGTATCAGATCTTTTAAATAAAAAGGAGCCTGATTGTTTAGAGCTTTGTAAGTAAGAAGAAGGATTTTAAACTTAATTCTAAACTCTATGGGAAGCCAATGAAGGGAGGCCAGAACCGGAGAGATATGATCTCTCTTTCTAGTACCTGTTAAAACTCTTGCTGCAGCATTTTGGATCAGCTGAAGACTTTTTAAAGATGTTTTAGGACAGCCTGATAATAAAGAATTACAATAATCTAATCTCGAGCTAACAAAAGCGTGGATCAGTTTCTCAGCATCACTCTGAGACAAGATGCTCCTAATCTTGGCAATATTACGCAAATGATAGAAGGCACTCTTAGAAACAAATTTAATATGTGAATTGAAGGACAAATCCTGATCAAAAATAACTCCAAGGTTCCTCACAGAGCTATTAAGAGAAAGAGTAACCGCATCCAAACTGAAAGTTTGATTTGGAAAGGAATTTCTAAGGTTTTTTGGACCAACAAGAATGACTTCAGTCTTATCTGAATTTAATAGCAGGAAATTACAAGTCATCCAAGCTTTGATTTCCTTAAGACAGGCTTCTAACTTGGCTAATTGATTACTATCATCTGGCTTCAGTGACAGGTATAATTGTGTGTCATCTGCATAACAGTGAAAATGTATACAGTGCTTTCTAATAATGTTGCCTAACGGAAGCATATATAAACTAAAAAGAGTAGGGCCTAGCACAGATCCCTGTGGAACTCCATGACTAAGCTTTGAGTTGAAAGAAAACTCATTATTTACATGAACAAACTGGAACCTATCAGATAAATAAGATCTAAACCATTGCAACGAAGTTCCATTAAGTCCAACATAGTGTTCTAATCTATCAAGTAGAATATTATGATCGATAGTATCAAAAGCTGCACTAAGGTCTAAAAGGACAAGTACAGAAACTAGTCCATTATCAGATGCAATGAGGAGGTCATTAGTGACCTTCGCTAAGGCTGTTTCAGTACTATGATGGATTCTAAACCCAGATTGAAACTCTTCAAGTAAACCATTTCCCTGCAGGTGGTCAAATAATTGCGTAGCAACAACTCTTTCTAAGATTTTTGAAATGAAAGGGAGATTAGAGATTGGTCTATAGTTAGCTAAAGCTCCTGGATCTAGCATTGGCTTTTTGAGTAAGGGTTTAATTACAGCCGTTTTAAAAGCCTGCGGTACATGGCCTAAAGTTAATGAAGAATTGATTATATGAAGAATAAAGCTACCAATAAGTGGGAAGACTTCTTTAAATAACCTGGTAGGAATAGGGTCTAAAAGACAAGTTGAAGGTTTGGATGAGGAAACTATTTTGTCTAACTCACAAAGGTCGATTGGAGTAAACTCATCAAGACAGACATCAATAGAAGGAGTTGTAGTAGTTACAGTATTTAAGTTAACTGTGGGAAGAATCTGATTGATTTTATCTCTGATGGATGAAATTTTATTATTGAAAAAGTTCATAAAGTCCTGACTAGTAAGCTCTAAGGGAATGCTAGGATTGACAGAGTCCTGACTCTTTGTCAACCTGGCTACAGTACTGAAAAGAAACCTGGGATTATTCTTGTTCTCTTCTATTAATGCAGAGTAATAACTCGTTCTAGCTTTTCTAAGAGATTTTTTATAAATTAAAAGATGATTTCTCCAAGCTAAATAGATTTCATCTAAATTAGTGGAGCGCCATTTTCTTTCTAATTGACGAGTCTTCTGTTTTAAGGTACGAGTTTCTGTGTTGAACCAAGGAGTTAGAAATCTCTGATTAGACTTTTTCTTTTTTAAGGGGGCCACCAAGTCTAGAGCCTGATGCAGAGAAGCTGTAACACTATCCACCATGTTATCAATTACAGAAGGATCAAGCTGTCTATAGCTTATTTCCGTTGTGTTGACACATGGCATAGAGGAAACAATCTGCATAAATTTGGAAACAGCATCATCTGAGAGGCATCTACTGTAATAATATTTTTCTTTAGGAGCCAAATAGTCAGAAAAAGTAAAATCAAAGGTTAACAGACAATGGTCTGACATAACAGGGTTATGAGGAGACACTACAAGATTTTCTATTTCTATGCCATATGTCAAAACAAGGTCCAATGTATGGTGGAGGTAATGAGTAGAATTTCCTACTTTCTGAGAAAACCCAATCGAATCTAATATTGAATTGAATGCCACATTTGTGTGATCCTTGTGTAGAATTGTGTCAACCAGGTTAGGGCTCGGGGGCCAAGATTCTTCATGAATTCTGGGAAGATGTTATCGTATCCTGCTGCCTTTCCACATTTCAGGCCCTGTAGGACTTTCTCCAGTTCAGCAGCCTCGAAGGGTTCAGGGTTCGTTTCCTCTACAGGCATTTTTTGGTGTTTTTTTAGCTCAGTTGTAACTGCTCTTCTGGTGTCTTTGTCTTGGGGTGCTTTGGCGATAGTCAGTAGGTGGGATGCAACTTGGTTGGGTGTGACGGATGCTCGGCTTTGGCTAGGGGGCTTCTGTGCAGCTCCTAGGCGACGGATGAGGCTCCAACATTTCCTGCTAGAGTGGGTAAAGCTCCGGTCAGCAACTGTCTCCTCCCATTTCTTTCGCCGGGCTGTATTTAGCGATTCAATGAGATGGTCTGCTATCTCTGGGTCCCCTGATGTTTGATAGGATTGTAGGAGGGCAGCACTTTCTCCGTCCAAACATGGGACATAGAGGGGTCGGTAGCCTCGTGGGATTGCAGTATGGGCAGCCTTGAAGATTGCGCTGCAGAAGCGGTTGTATGCTTCATCTACAGTGATGGTGTGGAGTGGGATGGTAACAATGCTCCGGTCCAGAGTTTCACTGAATTTCTTCCAGTTGGCTTTGCGGAAGTTCCAGCGCATCTTCCTTGGGCTGTATATGACTGGAAGTTGTAGGCCAATGTGTACAAGCAGGGGCCGGTGTTGGCTGTGTGGAAAATCATCAAGAATGAGGATCTGTGTAGGATATGGCTCCCCATTCAAAGAGCTGACCCAACACAGGTCAGGAGAATAGTCCTTCTTCCACCTAGCAGAGTGGAAGGTTCCTCTTTGTTTGGGGTCGTATATCAAAGCGAGGTCATTTCTGGATGCCCAGTCTGAAAGTGCCTCCCCATCACTGTCCACTGCTGGGTACCCCCAGTCAGGGTGATGGCTGTTAAAGTCCCCCACATAGATGGCAGGGTGGGGTAGGGTGGGTAAGACCTGCAGATCCCAGTTGGCATTAGGGGGCTTGTACACATTGACAATATGGAAGCCACCAATGATTATGGTGTCTGAGAAATGTGTTGTTATCAGGTGATTTGCTTCAACTATGTCAGAACGCACATAGGTGGCACGTCCATGTTTAGCATGTAGAACATAGCACAGGAGGTCAAAGCCTTTGATGGTGAAGCGGCCAGCTTCCTCTGTGCCAATATGAGTCTCTTGGAGGCAGATTACATCAATCGAATGTTGGAAGGCGAGGACTTCGATAAGGCTTCGCTTGGCTGCAGATAGGCCTTCAACGTTTAGTTGTAATATGCGAAGGGCAGATCCTACCACAAAGTGCTCTTGGGGCTGTTTGCTTTCGGCTTTAGGACTGTGACTAGGATTCTTCTTTGACTTGGCACAGAGGCGTCGTCTCTTTGAATTTAGTCTGCTGGTAGGATCATTAGCTTCCCCAGGCAAGCCCGGGTACTGGCGGAGGGCGCGACGAGAACACTGATCCATTGCCCCCCACAGACCACAAACTACCAGCAAGCTACCGCCCAATCTCCCTACTCAGCGTTCCTTACAAAATCATGGAGCGCCTAATACCGCAACGCATTTCCCCAGAAATAGAGGATATTCTAAGTGTGGATCAAGCAGGTTTCCGCAAGGACCGCAGTACAGGAGAACAAGTACTGGCCCTAACCACCTTCATTGAAAATGGCTTCGAGAGCAGACTGAAGACAGGGGCTGTGTTTCTCGATCTTACAGCCGCCTATGATACGGTCTGGCACAAAGGCCTCCTCCTGAAACTTATAAAGGCGATCCCTGCTTGGGCAACAGCAATTATAAAAACCCTGCTGACCAACCGAAGGTTCAGAGTCCACCTCAGTCAGAACACAAGTGCATGGAGAATGCAGAAAAACGGACTCCCACAAGGCTCAGTTCTAGCTCCAACTCTGTTCAACCTCTACATAAACGACCTGCCTACTACAAAATCCCGCAAATTCATCTATGCAGACGACATCTGTTTGGCATTCCAAGCACCAGACTTTGAACCACTGGAACGGGTGCTCACGGAAGATCTTGCTAAACTGGACCAGTTCTGCAAAATCTGGCGCCTAAAACCAAGCCCAGCAAAAACTGTCTCCAGTGTATTTCATCTCCACAATGCAAAAGCTGCCAGAGAACTAAACATCCACCTGAGCGGACTCAAGCTTAAGCATGCCCCAAATCCAACTTATCTTGGAGTGACCCTTGATAGGACCTTATCCTTCAAGGAACATCTAAAGGGGACGGCTGCTAAGGTGAAAGTACGAAACAACCTGCTCTGCAAGCTCGCTGGTGCAAAATGGGGGGCGGCAGTCTCCACCCTGCGCACCTCAGCACTGGCCCTTTCATACTCTGTAGCAGAATATTGTGCCCCTGTCTGGTCCAGGTCATCTTACACACACCATGTAGACACCCAGCTCAACTCAACCATGAGAACTATAACTGGAACAATCCGCTCAACACCACTCCCCTGGCTCTCTGTACTGTCAAACATAGCCCCTCCACACATCCGGCAAGCAGCATTAACTCAAAGGATGCTCCAAAAAGTTAAAGATTTTCCTCACTTACCAATCCATGCAGATATCTACACCCCACCCACTGCCCGACTTTCATCCAGACGGCCGATTTGGAAAAACCCTCCCCCAGCTGACTTTACCATCCAGACAGCTTGGCAAGAGGAATGGGAAACCAAGGAGGTCCCAAACAAACAGCTGGTGATAAACCCCAACCAACAGGTCCCGGGCACCAACCTCCCAAGGAGACAGTGGTCTACACTCAATCGCTTCAGGACTGGACATGGCCCCTGCTTGGCCAGCCTTCACAGATGGGGCAGTAGCCCTAGCCCACGGTGCGCATGTGGAGAGGAGCAAACTATGGAACACATCATAGAGGCTTGCCCGCTCCAAAGACTGGAAGGAGGATTACACACCCTCCATACAGCAAACCAGGAGGCAACTGCTTGGCTTAAGGACTTTGCATTCGCTAAATAAATAAATAAATGCCACATTAAGGCAGTCACTATCTACATCCACATGTATATTAAGGTCCCCTACTATAATTATACTAAATCAGCTAAGAAATCAGCAAATTTGGATAAAAATTCTGAGTAGGTTGATGGGGGACGATAAACTATGGCAAATAAAATTGGGTTTAACCTAAAATTGCTAAAGTGCCCAATACTGAGGACCAGGCCCTCAAAGGAATTCTAACATGTTTTTTGCTTTACATTAACTAGTAATTTGGAATGGTAAATTGTTGCTACTCCTCCTCCACGACCAGAACTTCTGGGATTTTGACAGTTTAAATAACCAGAGGGAGTTGATTCATTTAAACCAACATACAGTAATCCTCTTGTCCTAACCAAGTCTCTGTAAGGGAAATTAAATCAATCTGATGATCAATTAACAAATCATGGACTAACAGAGACTTGGGAGTTAGAGACCTAATATTTAATAAACCACATTTAATTTTAAGGAGGAGGAACAGAGGCCAAATCATTCAATTTAGAGGCTTTATGTTTAATTTGAGTTTTACTTTGTCAATGTAGCCCACGTCATTTTTAGGACACCACACAGACAGCCAGACATGACAACAGACACATTATAAAGTATGCTGATGACTCAGTTATTGTCAGTCTCCTCCAGGATGGTGAGAGTGGCCACGGCCCAGTAGTTGATGATTTTGTTCACTGGTGTGAGGATTCCTACCTGCAGCTGAATACGACAAAAACTAAAGACATGATTATTGACTTTAGGAGGAAAACTCCCAGGTACAAAGTCACCATACTAAAAGGCCAGACCACCGAATGTGTACAATCCTACAAATATCTTGGGACGATTATTGATAGTAATTTAAACTTTGAAGAGAACTGTGAAAGGGTGTGCAAAAAGGGTCAGCAACATTTGCATTGTTTAAGGAAACTTGCACGCTTCCAAATTGACCGAACCATAATGATAATGTTTTATCAGGTTTTTATTGAATCTGTTTTATCCTTTTCTTTAGTGTCATGGTTTGGTCAGATAAAACTGAAACAGAGGAAATCCAAGGTTGTCATAGCCAGGAGCGGCACTGGGGTTAAGCTCCCAGTGCTCATAAAATGCTCCTTATGGCGTGCGTCTCGAAAAGCCTCTGGCAACTAAGTCCAACTCCTAGCCTGCCCGTGTGGTTTAGTCTCTAAGCCCGGCGGAACTGCTTTTACTAATAGGAGAAGGGGCGAGGGCGGATCTCTGGCGCCTTAAAACCAGATGCTTCGGGTAGATGGTGGCTCGTCAACCTGGGAAGGTAGCCCATCTAGGGGAAGGTAAACCCTGATTTCAAACCTCTGCTGCCTTGCGGCATACCCAGTCATGGGAAAGGCTTCGGGAGTCAACCCTGAGGAAAAATCCGGAGTCGGAGCCCCTAAGGCAGTTCTACGTTGTGCTCAACATCGTTCTGGCAGCTCCTGCAACGGCGCTGGTGCCAAACTGTAGCAGCCCTGCTGTTCCTTTGGATTCATCAGTGACGTGGAGAGGGGGGACATGCTGCATGGGCAACATCTTGTCCTCCATATCTTCCTGCCCAGGCTTGAATCCTACCAACGCCCAACGCTGGAAGGTAGAACACCGGATCACTGGAGAGGACACTCCAGCTTCGCCTTTGGCGTAGACAAAACATGGGGAATGACAGTTACCGGTTATAAGCCACTGCTCAATTGGCATAGAGCGTGGCGCCAGGGGTTGTTCCCGACGGTGGGAGGGATCATCAGATCTCACTGGACAGCTACCGCCCGCCTCAAGCTGGGCAGCCCCCAGCCAATAAGGTGTTGTCCCGCCACAGCTTGCTTTCCTCATTGGGTGCATGGGGATAAGGAGAAATCCAAACAGCAGGCTGAGAACCTTCGCACCAGGCAAGACAATAAAACAAAAGAGACCAACTCTAAAACTGGGAACTTGGAACGTCCACACTATGATGACAGGACTCGCTGCTAACCTCAAGGACATCAACGACACCAGGAAGACTGCCATCATCAATAATGAGCTGAAGAGACTGGGAGTGGATATCGCCACTCTCCAGGAAACACGGTTAGCTGATGCAGGCACACTGAGAGAGAAGGACTACACGTTCTACTGGCAGGGAAAGGGCAGTGACGAACACAGGGAACACGGAGTGGGCTTCGCAGTGAAGAACACTTTGCTGAAGATGGTGGAACCGGGCAGCACTAGCTCTGCACGACTCCTCACCCTCCGCCTGAACACCACTCAAGGCCCAGTCACCCTCGTCAGTGTGTATGCCCCAACACAGACAGCCACACCAGAGGCAAAAGACGAGTTCTACGAAAATCTCACAACAACTGTCAGGATCATCCCCAACTCTGAACAACTCATTCTCCTTGGAGACTTCAATGCCAGAGTGGGTGCTGACCACGACTCCTGGCCCTCCTGTCTTGGACCTTTTGGCGTGGGCAGAATGAACGACAACGGACAGCGGCTGCTCGAGTTCTGTACATATCACGATCTGTGCATCACAAACTCGTTCTTCAAGACCAAGCCCCAACACAAGGTTTCCTGGCAACATCCGCGCTCAAAGCACTGGCACCAGCTAGACTTGATCCTGACCAGGCGCACCTGGTCGTGCTAATCACCCGTTCGTTCCAGAGTGCAGATTGCGACACAGACCATTCATTGGTGTGTTGCAAGGTCAAGCTGCAGCTGAAGAAATTCCATCGTGCTAGACAACCTGGAAAGGCACGGATTGACACCAGCAAGATGACCCAACCAGAACTTGTTGAGCAGTTTGCCTCCACCTTTGAGAAGGAACTTGGTGTACCACAAGGAGGAGAATCTGCAAAGCAGAAGTGGGAAGAGCTGCGAAACACCATCTACCGCACAGCCTTGGCTACCTTTGGGAGGAAGACCTCGAAGTCACAGGACTGGTTTGATGCCAAGTTGACCGAGATGACCCCCGTCATTGAAGCCAAGCGCTCAGCACTTGCTGAGTACAAGAAGTACCCAAACGAGAAGAATCTCCAGATTCTCAGGGCTGCGAGAAGCAAAGTTCAGCAGACTGCTCGGCGCTGTGCCAACGAGTACTGGACTCAGCTCAGCCAAGACATTCAAACCGCTGCCATAACAGGGAACATCCGTGGTATGTACGATGGCATCAAGAAAGCACTTGGTCCGGCTCAGAGCAAGACGGCCCCCCTCAAATCTTCCACTGGGGAGATGATCACAGAGAAGAACAAGTAGATGGAGAGATGGGTGGAACACTACTCCGACCTCTACTCTAGACAGAACACCGTGACACCGTCAGCCCTTGATGCCATCGACTGCCTGCCATCCATGGACGAACTTGACGCCGAGCCAACCATCGACGAACTCAGTAAGGCCATTGATAGCTTGGCCTCTGGCAAGGCACCCGGCAATGACGGCATACCCCCTGACCTGATCAAGTACTGCAAGACTGCCCTACTGCTGCCATTGCATGACGTCCTCTGCCAGTGCTGGAAGGAAGGTGCCGTACCACAGGACATGAGGGACGCCAAGATCATCACCCTCTACAAAAACAAAGGGGAGAGAAGCGACTGCAACAACTACAGGGGCATTTCCCTCCTCAGCGTTGTTGGCAAAGTCTACGCACGAGTTGTTCTCGTTCGTCTACAGAAGCTTGCCGAACGTGTCTACCCCGAGTCTCAGTGTGACTTCCGCGCTGAGCGATCGACGGTAGACATGATATTCTCCATCCGCCAACTCCAGGAGAAATGCAGAGAACAGAACATGCCTCTGTACGTCGCCTTCATCGACCTCACCAAAGCGTTCGATCTGGTCAGCAGAGAGGGCCTTTTCAAGATCCTGCCAAAGATAGGATGCCCACCAAAGTTGCAAAGCCTCATCGAATCGTTTCACACCAACATGCAGGGGGTAGTGCAGCATGATGGCAACGTCTCAGAGCCATTCAACACACGCAGCAGAGTGAAATAGGGCTGTGTACTTGCGCCAACCCTCTTTGGGATTTTCTTTGCTATGCTCCTGAGGCATGCCTTCAGCACAGCAACAGAGGGAATCTACCTGCACACAAGATCTGACGGCAGGCTTTTCAACCTTGCCCGCCTGAAAGCCAGAACCAAAGTACGCAAGGCTCTAATCAGAGACATGCTGTTCGCAGACGACGCTGCAGTCGCAACCCACACACAGCAGGAGCTTCAGACCCTGATGGACCGCTTCTCCCAGGCATGCAAGGACTTCGGGCTTACCATCAGCCTGAAGAAGACTAACGCCTTGGCGCAAGGCACGGAAGCACCACCAACCATCACCATTGATGACTACAAGCTGGAGGTCGTGAATCAGTTCACGTACCTGGGGTCCACGATCAGCAACAACCTCTCCCTTGATACAGAGATCAACAAGAGGATTGGAAAATCAGCCTTCACACTCGCTCGCCTCACCACACGAGTGTGGGAGAATCCCAAACTCTCTGTCAAGACGAAGATGGCAGTGTACAACGCCTGCGTCATCAGCACACTGCTCTATGGGAGTGAGACGTGGACAACATACGCCCGGCAGGAAAAGAGACTGAACTCCTTCCACTTGCGCTGCATTCGCCACATCCTGGACATATCCTGGCAGGACAAAGTGCCCAACACAGAAGTTCTGTCCCGCGCCGGCCTTCCCTCCATGTTCACTCTACTCAGGCAGCGCAGGCTCCGCTGGCTAGGCCACGTTCACCGTATGGAGGATGGCAGAATCCCCAAAGACGTCCTCTATGGAGAACTGGCAACTGGCAGGAGAGACGTTGGCCGCCCACAGCTGCGCTTTAGAGACGTCTGCAAGAGAGACATGAAGGCCCTGGATATCAACACAGAGCGCTGGGAGGACCTTGCAACGGACCGCTCCAAATGGAGAGGCACCCTGACCAGACAGCTCAAGGCGGGTGAAGAGAACTGACTGCTGCAGCAGATGAAAAAAGGACCCGCAGGAAGAACCGCCACAGACCCAGCAGCACGGAGACCACCCACAAGTGTGACCTGTGTGACAGGAACTGTCATTCGCGCATCGGCCTGTTCAGCCACAGGCGGTGCTGTTCCAGCAGAGTAGACGTTTAGGATTCTCTTCCATGGTCATCATAGACCGATGGAGGCCGACGACGACCAATATTTTGCTTTATCACTTTGGGATGCTTATACATTATATTTTTATTCACTATGAAGGGAGCAGACAACAATTCTCTGATGGGGAAGTCAGGGGCTAAGCTGAGGGGTCGCAGATGAAGAGGAGCTGCAGAGAGGCGTGTAAGACTGTGACTCTGCTTCCTGGTCCCAACTCTGAGTAGTCATGGTTTTGGAAATTTGGATAAAAAAGATGCCAGATTGTTAGATAAATGAGAAGCACCATCCAAAGTGGGATGAATGCTGTCTCGTCTCATAAGACCAGGTTTTCCCCAAAAAGAGCTCCAATTGTCAATGTAGCCCACGTCATTTTTAGGACACCACACAGACAGCCAGACATGACAACAGACACATTATAAAGTATGCTGATGACTCAGTTATTGTCAGTCTCCTCCAGGATGGTGAGAGTAACCACGGCCCAGTAGGTGATGATTTTGTTCACTGGTGTGAGGATTCCTACCTGCAGCTGAATATGACAAAAACTAGAATCAGAATCAGAATCAGAATCAGGTTTATTGCCATTGTTCATGTAGTACACAAACTAGGAATTTGTCTCGGTACAATGCTGCAACATTAAACATGATAAGATAAGAGAAATAAACTATACATGTAATAAAGTGTAGGATAAGATTAAGTGATACTGGTCAACAGTTAAAATATATATTAGCCAGCAGCAGATACTGTGGAGAACTATATAGTGCAGTCGGTAATGCAGGAAGAAAACAGTGATGATTGACATGAGTCTGGTTGAGCTGCTGTACATGGTGCACGAGAGTCACTTAGTGTTCAGCAGTCTAATGGCAGAGGGGAAGAAGCTGTTCATGTGACGGGAGGTTTTAGTCTGGATGGACCGAAGTCTTCTACCAGAGGGGAGGGGGGCAAACAGTACATGACCAGGGTGTGAGGGATCGGCTATGATCCGGCCAGCACGCCTCCGGGTCCTGGAGATGTACAGATCCTGGAGAGATGGGAGCTTGCAGCCGATCACCTTCTCAGCAGTGCGCACGACGCGCTGCAGCCTTAGTCTGTCCCTGGCAGTGGCTCCTGCGTACCACACGGTTATGGAGGTGGTGAGGATGGACTCGATGATGGCTGTGTAGAACTGCACTAACATCTTGGTGGGTAGCTTGAGCTTCCTCAGCTGCCGCAGGAAGAACATCCTCTGCTGGGCTTTTTTGATGAGTGAGCTGATGGTCAGCTCCCATTTGAGGTCCCTGGTGATGGTAGTGCCTAGGAAGCGGAAGGAATCAGCAGTGGTGATGGGAGAGCCTGAGAGGGTGAGGGGGGGCAGAGGAGTAGTGACTTTCCTGAAGTCTACAATCATCTCCACTGTCTTCAGAGCGTTCAGCTGCAGGTTGTTATTGCTGCACCAGGACGCCAGCTGGGCCACCTCTCTCCTGTAGGCGGACTCGTCGCCGTTGGAGATGAGCCCGATGAGGGTGGTGTCGTCCGCAAACTTGATCAACTTGACAGACTGGTGGCTGGAGGTGCAGGAGTTGGTGTAAAGGGAGAAGAGTAGGGGGGAAAGTACACAGCCCTGGGGTGATCCGGTGCTGATGCTAGTATAGTCTGAGACAGTCTTTCCCAGCCGCACATGCTGCCTCCGGTCCGTCAGGAAGTCGATGATCCACCTGCAGAGGAAGTCAGGCACGTTGAGCAGGGACAGCTTGTCCCGGAGCAGAGCGGGGCGGATGGTGTTGAATGCGGAGCTGAAGTCCACAAACAGGATCCTGGCGTAGGTTCCCGGGGAGTCCAGGTGCTGCAGGATGGAGTGGAGGGCCAGGTTGACTGCATCGTCTACAGACCTGTTGGCTCGGTAGGCAAACTGCAGCGGGTCCAGGAGAGGGGTGGTGATGGACTTGAGGTGGGACAGGACCAGGCGCTCAAAGGACTTCATGACTACAGAGGTGAGCGCTACAGGTCTGTAGTCATTAAGTCCAGTGATCCGTGGCTTCTTGGG
This sequence comes from Pholidichthys leucotaenia, assembly GCA_020510985.1. Lineage (NCBI taxonomy): Eukaryota > Metazoa > Chordata > Actinopteri > Cichliformes > Pholidichthyidae > Pholidichthys > Pholidichthys leucotaenia. The sequence continues at coordinate 8,381,574 of CM035842.1, forward strand.
GACAGGGATGATGGTGGAGGATTTGAGGCAGGATGGCACGTGGCATAACTTAAGGGAGGTGTTAAAAATGTCTGTGAATACAGGAGCCAGCTGTTTCGCACAGAGTCTCAGGGTGGAGGGAGACACGCCGTCTGGGCCGGGGGCCATGCGCGGGTTCAGTCTGGAGAACTGTTTGAGCACATCCTGCTCACTGATGATAAGGGGAGGGGGGGAGGGGGGGGGGTGCCTTAAATGAAGTAGGGAATGTGGAGGCTGTGGAGCTGGAGGGAGGGGGGGAGTTGGACACAGATGACGAGGTGTCAAAACGGGCATAGTGTTGAGACAGTCTCTGACAAAGGGCTTTGTCATCCTGACCTTTAGGAGCCTTAGGTCGACAGTTGGTGATCTGCCTCAGTCCTCTCCACACGGAAGCCGAATCATTAGCAGTGAACTGCTGCTGGAGTCTCTCTGAGTACACAGATTTAGCCCTCTTCAGCTCTCTGTTAAACCGGTATTTAACCTCCCTGTAGCAGTCCCTGTCTCCACTTTTCAGCGCTGCTTCCTTCTCCTTCCTGATCTGTCTGAGCTTAGCTGTGAACCAGGGTTTGTCATTAGAGTAACTCACCCTGGTGCGTGATGGAAGAATGTTCTCTTCACAAAAGTGGATATATGAGTTCACAGTGTCCGTGTACTCATCCAGATCATGCGTGGCTCCTTTAAGCATGCCCCAGTCAGATATTTCCATGCACGTTTCCAGCTTCTCCTCAGCATCACTGGTCCGTATCTTCGTAGTGCTCACAACAGGTTTAGTGAGCTTCAATCTCTGTCTGTATGTGGGAATGAGGTGAACCATCACGTGATCAGATAATCCCAGCGCAGCTCGAGGGACAGCGCGATATGCGTCTTTCACTGTGGTGTAACAGTGATCCAGTGTGTTTAATCCTCTGGTGGGGCATTTAATAAACTGTTTGTAGCGGGGGAGATCGTGGCTCAGATTGCACTGATTAAAGTCGCCAGCCACAATAATCAGCGAGTCTGGAAAACTCCGCTCTGTGTGTTGAATGTGATCCGCGAGCACGCGCTGAGCTTCGCGCGTGTCCGCGTCGGGAGGGGCGTACACAGCGATCAGTATAAAAGAAGCAAACTCCCGTGGGGAATAAAAAGGCTTGCAGTTGATAACAAGAAATTCCAAGGCAGGAGAACAGTGTTTGGAAATTTCCGTTACATCAGAGCACCAGCTACAGTTGATGTAGAAGCAGACACCGCCTCCTGTGGTCTTGCCGGAAAGCTCTGTGTCACGATCAGCACGGAAGAGCTGGAAGCCGTCGAGGCGCAGCGCGCTGTCCGGTATATTTTCCCGGAGCCAGGTCTCAGTAAAGCAGAGGACAGCTGAGGAGGCGAGGTCCTTAAAACGCATCAGCAGTCTCAGTTCATCCACCTTGTTAGAGAGAGAGTTGGTATTGGACAGAAATATGCCAGGCAGCGCCGTTCGCGAGCCTCTCCTGCGAAGTCGTACGAGAGCGCCCGCTCGTCTTCCTCTCTTCCGCCGTCTCACTTTCCGAGCCAAACAGTAAACCAGATCGGCGGCAGGGGCTAGAAAAACTGGGAGGAGGTCCGTGGGGGTCAAAGTCCTGATATTTAAAAGTTCTTCACGGGTATAAGTGCAAGCAGACACACAATTGACAAACAAAAACAAACAAAGAGCGCAGCGAAGCACCATGTCGACCGCTGTGGGCGCCATCTTGGATTCTTGGAAAAACTAAAGACATGATTATTGACTTTAGGAGGAAAACTCCCAGGTACAAAGTCACCATACTAAAAGGCCAGACCACCGAATGTGTACAATCCTACAAATATCTTGGGACGATTATTGATAGTAATTTAAACTTTGAAGAGAACTGTGAAAGGGTGTGCAAAAAGGGTCAGCAACATTTGCATTGTTTAAGGAAACTTGCACGCTTCCAAATTGACCGAACCATAATGATAATGTTTTATCAGGTTTTTATTGAATCTGTTTTATCCTTTTCTTTAGTGTCATGGTTTGGTCAGATAAAACTGAAACAGAGGAAATCCTTGGATCAGGTAGTTAGATGGTCCAGTCGTTTGCTTGGTGAGTCACAGCTGAGCCTGACATCCCTGTACACCAGACAAGTACAGAGGATGGCTACCTCCATTTTAAATGATGACTTCCACCCTTCGCACTGCAACTTTCAGCTTCTTCCCTCAAGACAGAAGTTTGCTGTCCCAAAAAGTAAAACCCAGCGCTACAAAAACAGCTTTGTTCCTGCTGCTGTCAAAGAGTTGAACAGGTTGTAACAATATATTGCACATAATTTAGGTACCTATTTATTAACTCCATTTTATATTTACTTATTTTTGTAGGATGTTATTTGGGTTCTAAATATTTTATTGGGTTTTAGACCTTTGAGTTTTTAACCTCTTTGACTAGTTTTTAACTTTTTAACATGACCCTTCTCTCTTACCTCTGGTTTTTCTCTCATCTCTTTGTCTTTTTATACCCTGATTGATGGAGCCTTGAGTATTTTTATCATGTTTATAGTCAGCTTCATGTGTGCCTGTGTTTGTGTCTATGTTGAATGTAATTGTGGCTTGTAAATATGGATGTCACCAGACTGCAAAACAAATCTACCTACGGGTACAAATAAAGTAACCTGAACCTGAACCTGAACCTCCTCTCCAATACCTTTTGCATAGACCTTCCCAGGGAGGCTGAGGAGTGTGATCCGTCTAAAGTTGGAGCACACCCTCCGGTCCCCTTTTTTGGAGAGAGGAACCACCACCCCGGTTTGCCATGCCAAAGGCACTGCCCCCGACCTCCATGCATTGTTGCAGAGGTGTGTCAACCATGACAGCCCTACAACATCCAGGGCCCTGAGGTACTCAGGGCGAATCTCATCTACTCTGGGGCCCGGCCACCAAAGGGATTTTTAACCACCTTGGCGACCTCAGCCCCTGTGATAGGCAAGTCGTCCCCCTCATCCACAAGCCCTGCTTCCTCTGTGGAAGGCGTATCAGTGGGATTGAAGAGATCCTCAAAGTATTCCTTCCACCGCCCAACAGTATCCCCAGTCGAAGTCAACAGCGCCCCATCCGCACCATACACAGTGTGGACAGGGAGCTGCTTCCCCCTCCTGAGCCGCCGGACAGTTTGCCAGAATCTCTTCGAGGCTGACCGAAAATCTTGTTCCAAGGCCTCACCGAACTCCTCCCATACCCAAGTTTTTTCTTCAGCACCCACCCGAGCTGTACTCTGCTTGGCCTGCCGGTACACCTCAACTGCTTCGGGAGTCCCACAAGCCAACCAAGCCTGATAGGACTCCTTCTTCAGCTTAATGGCCCCCTTCACCACTGGTGTCCACCACTTGGTTCGGGGGTTGCCACCACGAGATGCCCCAACGACCTTGCGGCCGCAGCTCTGGGCCGCTGCTTCAACAATAGAGGTGGAGAACATGGCCCATTCAGACTCCATGTCTCCAGACTCCCTCGAAATGTGGTTGAAGTTCTTCCGGAGGTGGGAGTTGAAGACCTCCTGACAGGGGCCTTAGCCAGACGTTCCCAGCACACCCTCACTATACGTTTGGGTCTACGAGGTCTGAATGGCATCCTCCCCTGCCATCGGAGCCAACTCACCACCAGGTGGTGATCAGTTGACCGTTCTGCACTTCACTTTACCTGAGTGTCCAAGACATACGGTCGCAGGTCTGATGACATGAGAACAAAATTGATCATCGACCTGCAACCTAGGGTGTCCTGGTGCCAGGTGCACATATGGACACCCTTATGCTTGAACATGGTGTTCGTTATGGACAAACTTTGGTTAGCACAGAAGTCCAATAACTGAACACCACTTGGGTTCAGATTGGGCAGGCCGTTCCTCCCAATCACCTCCTTCCAGGTTTCACTGTCATTGCCCACATGCGCATTGAAGTCCCCCAGTAGGATAATGGAGTCTGCAAGAGGAGCACCCTCCAGCACCCCAGTCACAGACTCCAAAACGGGTGGGTACTCTGAAACATCATTTGGTGTATAGGCACAAATGATGGTATAGTCTTCCTCTCATAGTCCTCCCATAGTCCTCCTCTCAACCCCCGGCAATTGCACGAGGGCCGGAATTGAAAAATTACTGGGGGGGGGGGGTACATTTAGTCCCGCCCGCTAGACCCCCCATGGTTACTGACGGGCCATGTCTTTTAGCCGCTGGCGGCATTCGTCCAGACTGTAGTTCATTAAACCACAGTACGCGCACGCACCAAACCTTTGCCTTCGCCGGCGCTCATCGTCGGTCAAGTGCCGAGGGAGCTCCATCAGTTCGGGTGAAGAGCCGGCGCCGCTAGTGTCAGTAACTATGACGGACACATGCTTGGCGCACGGGTGAGAAGAGGACTCGAGCTCCTTCACATGCTCACGGTGCCAGTTGTCCAAACCAACTGCCTGATCTATGAGATTGTCCAGAGTCTCTGGGACAGGGTGAAGTGCCAGATCATCACGGAGTTGAGCATTTAATCCATGGAGGAATGCACTGACCAGGGCAATTTCATTCCACCCTGAATCAGCCACTACAACACGGAACTCCACCGAGTACTCGGCTGCTGACCGAGTCCCCTGGCGGAGCGTCATCAGGCAGCTCATGACGTTGCCCTGACTCTCGTTATGGCCGAACGCGCTAGAGAATGTGGCCACAAATTGATCAAATGTGTACTGACGCCCCTCAGGGTTATCTAAAGTGGACCGTGCCCACTCAAGGGCTTGGTCCTTGAGCAACAGAGCAAAGAATTGAATTTTGGCTACGTCCCCAGGGGACTCCTCCCCGACCTGCACCAAGTACATTTGGACTTGAATAAGAAAACCATTATATTTCCCCACCTCCCCCGCGTACGGGGAAGACGTGGGAATGGAGGCAGTACGGCGCACCATAGTGCATGGAGCAGGCTGAGGGGGAGAGGCCAGAGGAGGTGCTGTAGACCAAAGCTTCATCATATTCAACACCTACTGCATCAGCACAACGAGCTGGTGCTCGGTCGCCGCCAGGCTCCTGTGGTGAGGCACCAGCTGAGCTACCGTCCTGGCTGGCTCGTTCTGTCATGATTAATTAAGCTTGACAGCTCACGTGCATGATGCCAAAGCACAGAAAGGAACCACACAGAGGGGCACATTTCAAAGTTTATTAAATAGCAAAAACACAAGCACACAGCTGCAAAAACAGTCACTCGCCAGAGGAATAGCCTTGTGGAGAGAAGACGAGAGCCGTGAGCAGAGGAATGGAGTAAGGGGAAATGGGCGAGCCAAAATGCCACTTCCAGGGAGAACTGGCAAGGACCCAGCGAGATATAGACGAACCAGTAGGGTGTGGGGGAGATGGGCTGATGGTGCCTGAATGGTTGGAGTAGGAAGCTGAAGGATGGTGAGATGAGGCAGGAGAGCACGTGCAGTCCTAGAGACACACCTGCATGGTGGCAGCAACCTAAGGGAAGAGGAGAAATAAGGTTAGACGATGTGTCGAAACCTGTAACTTTATACTTGCTTGCCTATATTTGGGCACTATACCCAGACGAGCCAGCGTTGACTGCATGGAGAGAGCCTCCTTAAGTACGCTGGTTGATGAGCAGGCGCAGGTGTGTCTTCTGCCTCAGGTGCAGTGATGAGTTGGTGAATGTGAGACAGGATGGGAGGGGCACGCTCTCGCTGCCCATGACACTGGCTCATCACAGGAATCTACAAAAATATAACACACTATTTACAAGTGGTCTCGACCACTACATTTTGTTAGTGCCTGTGTGAAATTTCAAATCCTGAAATACTTGTGAATGCCGCAAGTTTCTTTAAATTTGTTGTATGTCACATTTACTAACAAATATGTTAGTAAGCACGGTTCTTGCATGAGGCCCATTGTTACATTAAAATTCTTAAAATCATTAAGGAAATGGGCTTGTGGTTAGGGTTCCACAGATGTGCATTTGGCTGGCTTTGTGTGTGCTGGGTTGAGGCTGAAAAGACATCATTTGTTATTTATTTTACGACTAGTGCATGCCCGTAGAACCAAGTATTCCTGTCTGAAACAGGGATCCCAATGAGGCTTTACAGGCCCAAATGTAGACTGTGTTTGAAAGTGAAATACAGAGGTGCCGCCTAGATGGAGGCAGTCACATGTTAAACTTTGACAAATATAAAAGGGACTAAATGGCACTAAGATTTATTTGACTTTGTGAATATTAATTACAGGATACCTAAATATTGAAAATGAATGGGACATCCAATATTAGTGACTGTTTCAGATCCTTGTTTATTTGTCAGATCACTGATCTTTCTGATCTTTTATCACTTATATTCATAATAGTGAATCTTGCACTTTGGGGAATAGGAGTTGTTCAGTCGTCATTATTATTATTTTAGTTTCTATCACTGTTCAGTGATGGAGTTCAGTGTAATACTGAATTTCTTCTGTGTATCGTCAATAAACTCATGCAGTACTATAACAGGACACGTTTACAAATAGTTGAGACCCATTGTAGTGCATCTTTTTATATTTTAGCAATATTTTGTTATTAAAAGTTTTTTAAAACTGTAATCAACCGAATGAACTACAAAACACCCAACATCAATAAAGTACCTCTATCTATTATGATTCACAGCAGAAGGAGCCGTTTGACTGCAACCCTTCCATCAGTGTTGCCCATTTGTCAGTAAATATTTAACTAAAAATGATTTATTTCGTTATTTGAGCATTTTTGTGTCCTGCATTTGGTCGTTAAGTCATTCTGGCCATTCCGCTCCACAATCATGGCAGTATTAAAATTTTAAATTTTTAGATACTCGGGTGGGAGGGGGGACTTGCAGTCCTGCAAAGTACAGTGGTACCAGAAGCAGGTACTGCCGTCTACTACTGACTGGGCAAGCTGGGCATTCCTCCCTGCAAAGGACCGTGGTCCGCCCGGTTAGGCTGCTGCTTCTCCCAGCATGTTCAGTGTTGATGCACCGGTGTTCTTTGTCAGACCTGGGTCCCCACTGACACTCCGCCCAGTCTGCTCGTGCATTTCATGTTCTCCACATATGCTGAATTATCCTTTAGACCTACGCAATCAAGGCAACTTCAGTATTATCTTTTTCTTGTCAAATTTGTCATTTTTCACTTCCTTGTTTTGTCCACAGAACACTGTGGTGACTGACAGGTTTGCGGCACCACAAATCCCCGGCAGCAGGTCCCCAGGCAGCACCCCCCCCCCCCCTTGCACCTCATGCCAAATATATGCATTAGACCGATGCAATGGCAGCAGCTTTACTTGTGGATGCACACCTCAGCAGCAAAGCACTTCTAAAATCTTTGTTCGTGAAGCGTTGTGGTGACTGACAGGTCATGACGCTGTGTTATCCAATCAGCATGGTCACGATGCAGCATATTCTCCAATGAGCATGGAGCCCAGCCTACACTTCTTGAAGCCAGGGGGATGTAAACAGAGCAGTCACACAGCGGTGGCTAAACTTTTATTGATAAAAATTACATATTTTGACCAAGTGTCTCTATATTCGGGGATGCACACCCTCGTAGCTTCAGCAAAGCAAGTTTAAAATCTTAGGTCAGTGTGACGAATGGTTTGAGAGATATCTGACGAACACACACACAGACAGACACACAAACAGACAGCGATACCTTGATTTTATAGATACATACAGTATGCTAAACTAGTATGGACAGATTTGTTCGTACCCTTAAAGAAACCATTAATCCTTGTTGCATGTTTCAAACTAAGGGGCAGATTTACTAACATGCTGCACCATCACAAAACCCTCTTTTGGTGGTAAAAAAAACTGCTGTTGAGATTTACTAAAGGGTGCAGAGCAAAGTTAGTGGTGGAAAGGCGTGGGCAATGTTAATTTTGCACCTGGCCTCACTGCATATGTATTTGGAGGAGTTGTCATGTCAAAGCGCAAATTTGGGGGAGGAGAGTGTTTAAATGACTGGCGCAAGGTGATTTACTAAGGTTTGCGGTTGTCGATTTCCTGCTAATTGCACCAGGAATTAACGCTCCAAAAAAGCATGTCTTAATTCATATGCGCCTGACATGACAGCGATCAGTGCCAGGATGAGATGGGCGAGAACCAAGGGTGCATGGCCAAAGAAACAGAATTTTCTCTCTGTGCGTGGCTTTATTTGGCGTGACAGAAGAACAGATTATACGAATATCAATGGTCTTACAGCAATAGGTGTAATGCTGAACAGGACATCAGCCGGCACAGTTGTTTTTATTCCATCTGTTTATATATAGCCTACTAAATGAATTTGTATCCATAAAATAGGATCCAGGATACCCCTTCCTACCTGGAGTGGACATAGAGACGTGTCAGCGGACAGTGACCTTTTTTCTCTTGTCTGCGGAGGTTCACACTCAGACTCTGGAGTTTTCCTCTCCTCTCCATCCATCAGACTCGCCCTCGCTCTTGAAACAAAAGCTCTTCCACATCGGCCAGTTTTCTTCGGTTTTTTTCTCTATCCATATTTCTATATTTGTTTCTTTTTGCTGTGCATAAAATGGTGATTCAGGTCCCTCTTCTTCTCTTTAATTCTCTGTCTCAGTTCAGGATACACAATATAGGAGGAAAACAACCATGAGACTATTATATTAACAAAAAGAGTTCAGACCCATAGAAACGTCCCTGCCAGGGTGTGAATTGGAGCCATGTCCTTGCTTTGTGTTATAATTTACATTTCTTGTCACCTGAACATGGCCTCCAACTCACATCCTCACTTTGAGTTCATTCTCTGGGTTTGGCATTTATTATTGTTTATTTTCTGACTCCTGTTTGTCATTTTGATTTTGTATTCATTTCCTCGCGTGTTGTATTCGGTGTTTATTTCTCACCTTAGTCTTGCCTGATTTGAGTGTTGTTTAGTTCCTGATTAGTCACAGCTGTTCTGTGTTTCTGTTAATCACTGTCTGCCTTATTTATAGGACGCAGCCCCACTGTTGGGTGTTGCGTCATCCCCCCTGTTGGTTTGGCGTTCAACACACGCTTCTATCCTGCCTGCTTCGTCCGTGAGTTTTTCTGTCCTGCCAAGCCCGGCCTGTTAAGCTTTTGTGTTTTGTTAAGTAAAATGTTAATTGCTCGCTACACATCAGAGTCCTGTTCTCTGCCCCGAAGGGCAAACCATGACAGTCCCCCAAAACTGCAAAACCACGTAGTAATGCAATGACAGTAGTCTCTGCTGTGGTTGTAAAACACAAAAGTGAAATTGTGTGTGTTTAATTTTATTATATTCTGTTCTGTCCACAAACCTGGGAATGACCATGGACGAGTGAGCTGTGCTGGAACTGAACTTAATTACGACTAACTTGTATTAGTACAATATATGTGAATGAGCCCTCGGCTCCTGACTATGCCTATTGAGAGAGGGGCAGCAAAGAAGCCATAGGATGGCCGACTCCTCCCTTATATGGGTCGGCGCGATGACGGTACCAGCCGGCTACGTCATCACGCCGCTCTCTGTTATAAAACCCTTTATAACATTTACCCCCCCCCCCCCCACGGAAAAACACGGAACACTTTAATAATTATAACCCTCCCTAATTTGGCATAAACTATAATCCCAACATTGCTAACTAGGGTTAGCAGGTGGACCGCCGCTCAACCCAACGTGGCTGAGTGGATTATTCTGCCACTCGTTTTGCCAGATGCACTCCTATCTAAACAGTCACTTTTCATTTTTACAGTCTTCCATGGGGAAGGTGGTTCTGCTGGAGGGCCTTTGTAGTTGGCCTGCAGTGGACGTGCCTCTGGAGATGCTGGGTCCCTTGGACCAGAACCAATCTTCATCATGCTGCAGCCTGGATCCCGCACTGCATCAAGTGACTCCTGCGAAGCCTCACCCTCTGGAGCAGCCACTCAAACGCGCCGGAGATGCTTTGCTTGCCTTACCGAACCATCCATCAATCTGAAGCACACTGGTCCCAGCTGTGCTATGATCCTTAAGGGCATCCGCGGTGTCGTAGAACGTGACTTTGCTGGCCGCAGACCCGGTCGCTCATCCGTGCGTACTTGCACCCAGTCCATCACCTGAAGAGATGCTTTTCTCGGTCTCACATGCCCTTAAGATCGCAGTGGCACTACATTTACCTCTGTTGTTATCGTCTTGGTCACGGACTCTTCATCCAACGCCCCCGCAGCAGTCCCTGAACGCCAAAGCTGGTCGTGGGTCCTGAAGACGTCCGACATCTCTCCTGTTCCACTTACCATTACAGACCCTTCACCTGTCGCTTCAGCCATGGCTCCCGTAGACTGGTGCTGAGCGAGGATATTGAAGCGGTCCAGTTCCTCTTCTCCCTTGCCTGATGTATGCGGTTGTACTGTGTCACCATCATTGCAGATAACATCCGTACCGAGTCGCTGTGTTTCTGGGTTCTCTGTGTGCGTGGGCTCCCTCTCCTGCAACTCCGCAGTGGCTCCCGTAGACTCCTGCTGGGCGAGGATCTGAGGTGAGTCCAGCCGCTGCCCCCCCTCCAGGCAGTGCTCCTCCTGTGCACACGGGACGATTGGTTTCACGGCGGCGTTGCCCTTTTCAATCTCGTCTCACACCACATCACCATCACCAGGGTGTGTCGCGTCCCAGCCACCGTGGTCAGTCAAGCTGAGCCCATTGCTGTCATGGATGGTGAAACCCAGTCGGTAGAAGAAGTCGCATCCCATTAGGTTGTCACCATGAGCAGCCACTTGAAACTCAAAGTCATAAAAAATCCTCAACTTGTAGCAGACTGTTAGCATGACTGTCCTTGTGCTGCTAACTGTGTGACCACCATATCCATACAGCGCTGTTGGGTTTTGTCTAATCGGGTGGTTGGGTAAAATTTTCTTCATCGTGGCCCAATTTAACATCGACCTAACTGCAGTGATGTCAAGCAGGAGCAGCACAACAACGTCGTCTAACTCTACCATGCTCTATGCGTATAACGTGCATTCGGGGCTTACTGCGTGGATGGTGGTGCCTGGTTGGCTCCACGGTGTTGGTGACTGGCAAACTTTGGCGAAAGGATTCAATCTTCCACACTTCTTACAATGTTGTCCTCTTGCCGGGCAAAAATGTGTTCTCTCATGGTGCATTGGGGAACCACAGTTACCACACACAGGGCCTCTCGAAGCATTCCTCCAGTCCACGGCATCTGTCTTGAACTCCTCTGCCATGTCCCCATGTTCCTCTATGCCCACTGCGCTGGATAGCGGTGTCTGTCCTTGCTGCCATTGCTGTTGGTGCACACCTAGCTCCGATGCTAACCTAGCCACTGACTCAAGCTGAAACGCTAGCTCAATGGCGTTAGCTAGCGTCATGTCATTTGGCGCTGATTAGCATCTTCGCCCTCAGCCACGGGTTGTCCGTGTGCTCAGCCAATTGGTCCTGCACCATTTCGTCTTCTAGAAGTCCAAATCTGTACATGCTAGCCAAATGTCTTAGGTCTGTGATGAATTGCTGGGTGAACTCACCAATTCCCTGTCGTCGTTAGCCGAATCTGATATGCTGTGCCAACACGTTGTCCTTTGTAACAAAGTAGCTAGCTAGCAGTTCCACAGTGTCGCCGAACGAGTCCACTGGTCCGAGCGTATGAAAAGTTCTCTGACCTTCTATGCCCAGGTTGTGGACCAGTAGTGCCCGTTTCCGTCCTTTGTACAGTTTGCCCAAATCCATCGCTGCCTCATACGTTTCAAAAGCGTCAAGCCAACATGGCCATGGAATGGGTGGTTCACCGTGGTACTCGAGAAAAGGTCTCAGTGGCCTCAGGAACGCCTCCATGGTTTACTTCTCATCGCCAAATGTTATGTCCACAAACCTGGGAGTGACCACAGATGAATGAGCTGTGCTGGAACTGAACCTTATTACAGCAAAACTTGCATTAGTATAATACATGTGAATGAGGCCTCGGCTCCTGACTGTACCTAGTGAGAGAGGGCCGACAAAGAGGCCATAGAATAGCCGACTCCTCCCTTACATGGGTCAGCGTGATGACAGTACCAGCTACGTCATCACGTCACTCTCTGTTATAAAACTCTTTATAACACGTTCCAGATTTCAGAAAATATAAAACACACATTTATAAAAGTCATGGACTGTATGACCCGTATGTAACCCTTGCCTTATGTTAATTAGGTAAGGGAGATTATTAAGTGTAGACCAGACTTGGTTAGATCTCAGTTCAATCTCGGTTCAGTCTCGGGTCAGGCTCGCCATCTCCATTCGGAGAGAATCCAGGATCCAGAAGGTTCTTGATCGACAACCAAAAAAATCTAGCCTGCACAACAATAATGGTATTATTGTTTACAGCTAGAGTAATTCGTTTTCCAATCCCTTCTTATATAACACCATAGCTTAGTGTTTAAATTCTTCTCTCATATGGACAAAAAGCCCATTAGGTGGCATCACTGTAATATTTAAAAAAAATACAACCTATTGAGTTTTGAGAGTTTCATTGACCTCTGTTTACTGAAATTAACTTTCAAATGTTTACATAAATCAGCACCTGAGCCACTTGCTGGTTTCATCCAAAGACAGGACAGCAGCAGAGCCACCAGGAGTTCTGTTAACAATAACTGTAAAATATTCCACCGCAGAACCACATTTGGACAAACAGCTTTCTCTATAAAGGGCAGTCACATCTGGAACACAATGCCAAATGAAATTAAAATAATAACGGACTTTAAAACATTCACTAAAAAGGTTAAACACTGGCTGAAAAATAAACAAGAATGTACCCATGTATGAAATGATTGTCTGCAGGGTGAGAGTGAATGAAGGGAAGGAATGAATGTGTTTGTTTATAGTGAGTGACGAAGGGAGGGAGGCCTGAAATAGGCAAATGTGTGTCAGGTTGTTATATTTGTGTATTTATAATATTTATAATATTTATAATTGTGTATTTATAATGTATTTATGTTTTTGCATTGATGTATGTGGTTATTGTGTATTCCTTTTCTTTCCTTTTTTTTTCTTTTTACTTGTTTCTCCTTTCTAAAGCCCATCCAGGGACAAGAGTTGCAAATTAGCTAATAGCTATACACTCTGTGCAACACATCAGATTGATTGTCATTGATTAATTGTCTATGTTTATTGCACTGTCCCTGTCAAATAAACAAATCTATCTATCTATCTATATTACTATTATTACAATCCAGTAATATAGTAAGATCTTACAATTCACATTTCACACCTTTCAGGCATGTTTTCTTTTCTCAAAATCTCTCTGGTAGTACATGAAATACTTTTTTTCTCATGTAACCAATTAAATGAATCTCTCTTTTTATCTCTACATCATTTAACCATGAAATTATGATTAATCCCTTTTAACCTTGTCTTTGTAAATCATGAAATGAAATACAATTAATCTATCACATAACCAGGGGATGTACTGTCCCATTACTTCCAATATTCCCTTTTAAATCGGTAAAACCCTGTCTGAGCTACTGGGTTTAGCATAACCTATGAATTTACATAGGAGACCAACACCATGTGCTTTTAGCATCAAACTACACATTACATTCGACAGAAATAGTGCATAAGAACTAAAAGTACTTCAGCATACTGTTGGGAACTGAAATCACATTTAGGAATCCCATACAGACACAAAAATAGCCTTTTCCATTGCTTTTAAACAGAAAAAATCCACTCGCGATTAGCATTAGCATAATGCTAACATTAGCATGTATTTCACTCACCAAGATCAGGTATCAGTGTGAACACAGCAAAAGTCACAGCCTCACAGCCTCTCAAGCTCGTGCTCCCGTCAACTTAGGATAATAAAGGTTGCAAATTAGCGTTTGGAGAGTGTTTAGATCCATTTATAGCATTTTTCTGAATTAACTCACCAAGAAGAGGTATCAGTGTGAACCAGACCGCCCACAGCCTCTCTCGTCCGCTCTCGGATCATGAAAGACCGACGACCAGCAGAGCGCCTCGGCACTCTGCTCGGAAGGCGGGACTAGTATCGCTCTTAACGAATGAAAAGACCCAGGTCACCCAACGTGACCATGAAACAGGAATTTAAAAGTTGGATAACGAGGATCACACTTCCTCTTCTCAAAATAACCGTTTTTCAAAATAAAATCACACACTTTCACTAATACAAATGAAATCTGAGAAAAAGGGTCATTTTCTCAGCTGGGTTACACCCTCCCCCGCTAATTATCATGCACGTCCCGTTGCATGTGTAACCAAGACTGTCCATCGTCAGTATTGGTTGAGTTGTAATGTGATCATTTTCAGTATTGTCTCCATCCGGTATCATTTATGGTCGGAACTACGACGGTATCTGGTCGTCTTCGAACCTCCGACTTTCATTTCTCTTTTGGCTTTGTACTGAGTGTACATTTTGAGTTTTGAGCTTTTGGTTCTGCAGTTAGTTTTACTAGTTGCGTTTGAATTTCTGCAACTTGTTTCGAGAGTTCTTGGAGTGAGTTTAGTGTGATATTGTCCTCATCTTCATCTGAACTGCATTGCACAGTTTGCACGTGGGAGGTCACTTTTTGTTTTGAACTGCTCAAATGTTGTCTCATCCTTAAGTTTTTGGCAGCAATTTGGTCTTCTTCAGTGCGTAGCAAGAGAAGCAAATCAGGAAAAGTTGGGGGACTTGTTCGGTTTTGTTTTAACTGGAGTGCAGTTAAAAGGGAATCATCCCAACAACCTCAACAAAACTGTGTGACAAGCAGCCTGTCAAAATCCTGGCTTGAAGCGCCACCACGCATCACAGTGTGAGTCAAAGCTACGTGAAAACATTGTAGCTATGACGAGGGTTTCTCACCTGTGTTTTGGAAGGTGTCAATAAACCTGGCGTAAAGCTCTCCGCCATCTTGAACTGTACCATAAGCAGAATCTAACAGCTGAAGGTATTCTGATGGTGAGCTGTTGGGGTTCAAGTACTTGACTACATCAGCTGCTGGGGGTAAAAGTGACTCAATGATCTTTCGGGATTGCTGCAATTTGGACATAGCAGGATCAGTCAAGATTAATTCTACACTGGAGCGCCAAGTATCATAATCTAGCTCATAAGTTGGTTGGAGGTCTTTGCCAGAAAAAACTCCGAACTTTTGTGAAAACGGCTGCACGGAAAAATCTTCCCTTTTTACAATGTGCTCAACTACCACACGTTGCACTTCTGGGGGATTTAAATCATGTGCAGAAATGGTGGGCATACTTCAAGCTGGGGTGCTCATAGTGTGATTTGACTGGTTAGTTGGTTGTGCACCTTGAATACTGGACTCAGCTGCAGAAGGCTGAGGTTGAGGTTCATCCAAGAAAGCTTCAGGTAAGTTATCAGGTAACTTAACTTGTTCTGATTGATCATTTTCAGATTCTTTGATTGACTCAGAAATCTGTGACATCATGTCTTTCAGGACATCTGCAAAATCTCTGCCACTCATCTTCGCTAGGTTTTTAATGTTAGTGAGATATGACTTGGTCTTATCGTTCCGTACATGGTGTGTGTAAACACTGGCAAGAGATTGTATCATATAGCTGGCTCCACTATCAGATACATGAGTACATGGCAATGGGTCAAGAGCTTCAAAAGCAATACCCGAGTGATACTCAAAAATAGCACTCTGGGAAAACTCAGACTTACTATCTGCTACTTTTATGACTCTTGAAATCGATCCATACGGTTTCAAAAACTCAGTCACTTCATCAAGTTGCTCATCTCCAGCGATTTCACTCACTATCACTTCATTTGGAATTTTCACAGATTCACGTTCAACAATATCCATTTTGGGTACGTTATAGGCTTGAAATAACGTAAGGGAAAAAAGAAAAAGGCTCCTGGCTGGGCTCGCCATTTCTTATTGTAACCCTTGCCTTATGTTAATTAGGTAAGGGAAATTATTAAGTGTAGACCAGTTGCTAGGTTCGTAAGGATTACAATAGGGAATTAAAATGAGTGTGGAATGAAATAGCTGGAGGCAAGAAATGAGCAATAATGGTTGTTATTTGTAGGGATAAAGTGAGCAATATACACAGACAATTTACAACTATACAAATATAACAACGGCCGGTATGAAATAAAACCCCAAAGATGTCCTACTGAGCTCAGTGTTTGTTTGTCCTTTCGGTTTAGTCGTTTGACCAGTCAAGATATCTTGTATCTCCAGACTCAGGTTTCTTTTCCTCTTTTAAAGCGGCGACTTGCGTTGTTACCACTTTGAATCTTGGGCACTGGAGAGAGGAAGGATGCTCTTCAGTCGAGATCTTGGTTAGATCTCTGTTCAATCTCGGTTCAGTCTTGGGTCAGGCTTGCCATCTCCATTCGGAGAGAATCCAGGATCCAGAAGGTTCTTGATCGACAACCAAAAAAACCTAGCCTGCAGAACAATAATGGTATTATTGTTTACAGCTGAAGTAATTTGTTTTCCAATCCCTTCTTATATAACACCATAGCTTAGTGTTTAAATTCTTCTCTCATATTACTATTATTACAATCCAGTAATATAGTAAGATCTTACAATTCACATTTCACACCTTTCAGGCATGTTTTCTTTTCTCAAAATCTCTCTGGTAGTACATGAAATACTTTTTTTCTCATGTAACCAATTAAATGAATCTCTCTTTTTATCTCTACATCATTTAACCATGAAATTATGATTAATCCCTTTTAACCTTGTCTTTGTAAATCATGAAATGAAATACAATTAATCTATCACATAACCAGGGAATATACTGTCCCATTACTTCCAATATTCCCTTTTAAATCGGTAAAACCCTGTCTGAGCTACTGGGTTTAGCATAACCTATGAATTTACATAGGAGACCAACACCATGTGCTTTCAGCATCAAACTACACATTACATTCGACAGAAATAGTGTATAAGAACTAAAAGTACTTCAGCATACTGTTGGGAACTGAAATCACATTTAGGAAACCCATACAGACACAAAAATAGCCTTTTCCATTGCTTTTAAACAGAAAAAATCCACTCGCGATTAGCATTAGCATAACGCTTACATTAACATGTATTTCACTCACCAAGATGAGGTATCAGTGTGAACACAGCAAAAGTCACAGCCTCACGGCCTCTCAAGCTCGTGCTCCCGTCAACTTAGGATAATAAAGTTTGCAAATTAGCGTTTGGGGAGTGCTTAGATCCATTTATAGCATTTTTCTGAATTAACTCAACAAGAAGAGGTATCAGTGTGAACCAGACCGCCCACAGCCTCTCTCGTCCGCTCTCGGATCGTGAAAGACCGACAACCAGCAGAGCCCCTCGGCACTCTGCTCGGAAGGCGGGGCTAGTATCGTTCTTAACAAATGAAAAGACCCAGCTCACCCAACGTGACCATGAAATGGGAATTTAAAAGTTGGATAACGAGGATCACAATTCCTCTTCTCAAAATAACCATTTTTCAAAATAAAATCATACACTTTCACTAATACAAATGAAATCTGAGAAAAAGGGTCATTTTCTCAGCTGGGTTACACGTAGATTTTGTAACGAGAAAAGAATAGAATAGAATAGAATAGGCTTTATTGTCACTGTACAGTTGTACAATACAATGAAATTGTGGGTGCTCCACCAGGCTACTGCACAATAAAGTAAGAGATTGAGAGATTGAGATTGAGATTCAACTTTATTGTCATTACACATGTATGAATACAAGGTAACGAAACGTGACTTGGCATTTGGGCACGCTCTGCAGAGCGCATCCAAGGCCGGGGCAGCCGCTAGGCGCCAGTCATGAGAGAGAAGAGAGAATAATATGAGTAAAATGGCCGAAGGATTATGGAAAATATGCACAGTAGTGATTTCATGGATGGGTCAGTATAGATGAAAGTGCGGAGTGCAAAGACAGGTGAGTTATATTGATAATTAAAAAGTCCTCAGTTCTGTACATATGAGCGTTCAGAGGGAGGGGGGTGGGGCCTCTGACTGTGTGCAGTTCGAATGGCCCAGGGGAAGAAACTGTTTGTTATTCTGGAGGTGTGGGACCCAGTTGATCTGAACCGTCGTCCAGAGGGAAGCCGGTCAAACAGGTGGTGGGCGGGATGTGAGGGGTCCCCTTTGATGGCCTTGATCCTTCTGAGACAGGAGGATCTGGAGATGTCTTCCAGAGAGGGCAGAGGGCCGCCGATAATTTTTTGGGCGATGTTGATGACCCTCTGCACAGCCTTCCTGTTCTCGTCCATGGAGCCGGTGTACCACACACCCAGACAGTAGGTGAGCACACTCTCCAGTGAGCAGTGATAAAGGGCCAGCAGCAGCTTCTGGTCCAGGTTGTGCTTCCTCAGGACATGGAGGAAGTGCAGCCACTGCTGGGCTTTCTTCACCAGGGTCTTGGTGTTGACAGTTCAGGAAAGGTCAGAGGAGATGTGGGTGCCCAGGAACCTGAAGGTGGGGATGTTTTCCATGTGGTCACCATTTATTGGGGGGGGGAGGTCCTGCTTGTTCTTTCTGAAGTCCAGAATGAGTTCTTTAGTTTTTTGGACATTCGCTTTCAGGTTGTTTGCTTGGCACCACAGCAGCAGATTGTCTGCCTCCACCCTGTATGCCTTTTCATCATCGTTGGTGATGAGCCCAACCATGGTGGTGTTGTCCATGTATTTCACGATGACGGTGGTTGGGTCGATTGAAATACAGTCAAAGGTGTACAGGGAGTACAGTAGGGGGTTTAGCACGCAACCTTGGGGGTAGTCAGTGCTGAGAGAAAATGTGGAGAAGTGGTGGGGGCCAAGTCTGACTGTTTGTGGGCAGTTGGTGAGAAATTTTTTATCCAGAAGTAGGTGTGTGTGGGGGGGGGGCGCTGGAGGAGGTGCAATTTGTTGATAAGGATGTCTGGGATGATGTTGTTAAAAGCCGAGCTGTAGCCCACAAAGAGCATCCTCACGTAGCTCCTTGGGGTTCTCCAGGTGGCTCAGTGCTCTGTGGAGAGTGGTGGCGATGGTGTCTTCTGTAGACCCGTTCTCCCTGTAGGCGAACTGGTGGGGTCAAAGGAGGGGGGAAGACAGTCCCTGATGTGCTGGGACACCAGTCGCTCAAAACATTTCATGACTACAGGCATGAGTGCTATGGGTCTGTAGTCATTCAGGATGTCAGCTGTGGCCTTTTTTGGAATGGGATGATGGTGGAGGCCTTGATGCAGAAGGGGATGGTAGCGTGCATCAGGGAGAGGTTGAACAGCTTGGTGAGGATCCCTGCCAGCTGGTCTGCACATGCTTTGGCCACCGCTCCTGGGATGCCGTCTGGACCAGCAGCTCTGCAGGGGATCACTTCTCTCAATTGCCTCCTCACCTCGTGCACCTGTAGAGAGAGAAGGGAGGGGAGGGGAGAGAGAGGGGGAAGGAGGGGGAGAGAGGGGGGACGAGTTTTGGATGGAGGTGTGCTCAAACCGGGCAAAGAAGCTGTTAAGCTCCTCTTCCAGAGTGAGGCTGCTGTCTAATGCTGGGGGGCCGTGGCCCCTGTAGTTGGTGAGGGCCTGGATGCCTCTCCACATCTGTTGGGGGTTGTTGTCTGTGAGGAAGTCCTCCACCTTCCTCCTATGGGCAATCTTAGCGAGTTTTATGCCTCTCCTCGGGTTGGCTCTAGCAGTGCTGTACAGAGAGCTGTCCTTCTGTCTGAAGAATGAGTTACAGGCTCTGATCAGAGCCTGGACTTCACTGGTTATCTAGGGTTTGCAGTTTGGAAAGACCTGGATATGTTTGTTGACTGTTACATTTTCTACACAGCATTTGATCTAGAAAAGGACAGACTCGGTGTAGGAGTCCAGGTCCTGGTGTTCAAAGATGCTCCAATCAGTGCAGACAAAGCAGTCTTGTAGCTGGAGGAGAGCATTTTCAGGAAAGGTTTTAATTGTTTGTTTGGGGGGGGGAACTCTTCCTAAGGGGAACTAGGCAGGTATTAGAAGCAGAGAGAGAGATGGTCTGATTGTCCAAGGTGTGGGGGTGGGGGGACTCTGTAGGCGTGCTGTAATGTTGCTGTAAACATGACCCAGTGTTCTTTCCCCTCTTGTGGGACACTTAACATGTTGAAGGAATTTTGGGAGTACAGTCTAAGCATGCTTTGTTAAAATCCCCTGCAATAATGTGGACTGCGTCGGGGTGATCTCTTTGCTGCCTGCTGAGAATGTGCTGGAGGTGATTGAGTGCTAAGCTAACGTTAGCGTCTGGAGGAATGTAAACAGCTGTTACAATTACTGCATTTAACTTGGGGAGAAGATAAAAAGGCCTACACAGGAAGGACATGGCCTCTAAGTCTGGTGAACAGAGGATTAAACAAAGGAGTCTGCCATGTGAAATGATAATCAAAACTTTGAAATATGATGAACAAAAATAAACTATTTTTGTGGGTTTTGTGCTTAAACAGTCTTATTCTGTTCCCCTGAACCAGCTGTGCCTGTGTTGATGACCCACTTCCTCATCTGGAGCGTATTCCAGAAAGCAGGGTTAGCCTACCCTGAAATAAACCCTGAACTCAGTGTTAAGTGAACCTGCCAGAATTTACTCCGAGTT
The DNA here is from genome assembly GCA_020510985.1 of Pholidichthys leucotaenia. Classification (NCBI taxonomy): domain Eukaryota; kingdom Metazoa; phylum Chordata; class Actinopteri; order Cichliformes; family Pholidichthyidae; genus Pholidichthys; species Pholidichthys leucotaenia. Next base: position 8,402,036 of record CM035842.1, read on the forward strand.
TCTGGTTCCAGAACTCCGGTTATGACTCTGTTTGATCAACTCAGAATAGACTGACTTCGAGACATGTACCTTCACAGCAACCCCACTAAGACAGCATGTGTCGAACACAGACCACAAGCAGTGGAGGAAAAGAGACATAATTATTTCTCTGAGGAAGACTTACAAGCACTCTTGGAGGCATTTGAGGAGTGGGGAAAAAAGTACAATCAAAAAGAAAAAACAGTGACATCAGCCAAAGCTACAGGAAGCTGACCTGCAAAGAACTGCCGACTGCATGAAGGGAGTTTCTTGGATTTGCAAACTGTTCAAGCCTCTTAATGATATAGGTCGAGTGCTGGACTCTGGTGTGAGAAGCTGTGAGTTTGAACCCCAGCTTGGACATCCTTTAGGTCAAATTTATTTTCCATAAAAAATAAGTATTTAGAATAATGTGACAAATCAAGTGCATTGCAAGGCAGGAGGCTTTGACAACCTTTATCATTACATTCAGATATAATGGCTTTTGTTATAAAGATTTTTTTTCTTGTAAATTTATACCTTTTTCATAAATTTGCAGCTTTTTGTGTAAATTTGAGAGCCTTTTTCTTGTAATTTTGCTATTTTTTTTATAGTAAATATGCAATTTTTCCATGTAATTTGAAATAACCTGAAAAAACCTGAAATAACATGTAATTTGAAATACCAGAGTGGCGGCCTAGTTGGTGGAGCATCCGCCCCTCACCCGGGAGGCCTGGGTTCAAATTGTGGCCGGGCCGTGCCGAAGACCACATTAAAAAAAGTGGAACTTCCTGCTGTCCAGCTTGGTGCTCGGCAATAATGGAACAGAGGAGGGAAATGTGGCGGCGCCCTGCATGGCAGTGACCCGTCTGATTCTATATATGTGATTAGCATCGTAGTTAGGAGAAACATAATTTTGTTCTCCTGTATATGATGAACTGAACGACTATAAAGTTGGCTTATCATTACAATTTTCCCAAAGATATTTATTGCAGATTTCTTTGTAAATATAATTTTTTTGGTTCATGAATTTGTAGTTTTTGTCACACAAATTTGAAGTTGTTTCTTTATATATTTCTAAATTTAGTCATGCAGTTTTGTGACCTTTTATGTAAATGTAGTAAATCAGAATTAGCATAGTTAAAAATGAGCAGTTTGGGTGAAGTTTCAGGAGAGTAAAGACTAGTTTAAAATTGTTTAAATTAGTCATTTATATCATCTGGGTTGGCGGTTTCTGTTCCTAATGATGTGCGGATTTTCAGAATGGTGTTGGCAGCTAAATTGTCCTTAGGTCTGACTGTGAGAGTGAATGGTTGTCTGTCTCTCTGTGTTGGCCCTGCGATGGACTGGTGAAGGAACAAACATCCAAATACCAAATTAAAAAACTGAATCTCCCTGTCATGAACAGATCTCCAGATGAGAGAACATCTGGGTTCTGCCCTGTAAAATGTAAGACAGTCTGATGACTCCATCCTTCACTGTTTATTTGGTGAAGCTCTGTTAAGGCTGTTTAACTTTCCCCACATAACTACATAATCACATTATACAGGATGGGTTTTAATTTTTTTCCCATATTGCAGTTACAATAAGGCATCACTATGCAAGCCTTGCTGTTGTGTTAATTGATACAAACCTTTTAAAGGTTTTTTTCTCTTCAACCAATTTCCCCCACAAGACTCTTTTTTCACTAAATGAATTTGGACTTTTTCTTTTAACTTTTTTTTTATAATTTTATCACTGTCACAGTCCAAGATGGTCTTGTAATCTAAATATAGTTTTGTTTTTTCCCCTTTTTGACAAATTATCCTTCATGAGGCCAAAGGCCATAAGACTGCTAGTGCAGTTAAAAGGCTGAAGAGGAGCCAGCATCAGCTGTGACAGAAGTGGACATGGAGGGTCCAGAGGGTCCAGAGGGTCCACTCAACTCTATGGACAATCTGTGCCCAGCATCAATATGTGACTGTGGTGCTTCTGCAGCAGAACTTTTTTCTGTTCCATCAGAGACTGAACAAGGCAGTGTTGTGGATCCTCCTTCAAAATCTGTGCAGCAATTTGACAATATAAGAAACTGATTTTATTGATCTTAATGTAAGACAAATTACTACTAAACAGAAATTAATATTTTACCTTCTAAGACCACTAAATGTAAGAATTTCACTGCAGTTACCAGCAAAGGATCTGAACAAAATCTATTAAAAAAAATAAACAGAAAATAGATTTGGAGATGAAACATCTACATGTAAAGATAGAGGGGAAATGATGTTTGTTCAGGAAATAAAGAAGGCACGTTAAAAACAAATTAGTGATGGTTTGATTTATTAAAAGTGATTGTGAGTCACAAGTTATCTGATTCTCTGCATTCACGCTTCTGTCTGTGGATGTGGTTCCTCTTAAGTTTAAATATCCTAAAGATACCCTGAACAGAACCTGAGCAGAACCTAGTCAGGAGCAGCTTATGTTCACAGCCTTTGTTACCATAGTTACAAACATATTCTGACTTTTTGGAACCAAAAACTCAGAGTTACCACAAACTTTTTTTTTTTTTTTTTGTTTTTTTTTGTTACTTGTTTGTACCCGTAGGTATATTTGGTTTGCAGTCTGGTGACAAGCCACCGGCTGCCGGTCGCTATGTGCGCGAGCGCCCTAAACCTACATGTTTTTGGTATGCGGGAGGAAACCGGAGAAATCCCGGAGTAAACCCACGCAACACGGGGAGAACATGCAAACTCCACACAGCTCACTGTTGGTCGGGGGCTGGGATCGAACCCACGATCTCACGATCCCCGCGATCCCCCGGCCGAGGGTAAACTGTGCTGCCGCAGTGCTAAACCACTGCGCCACCGTGCACCCCCCCAGATTTGCCTGCATGTGCACAATTTTGCGGTGCTCTTGGTGGATGGGTGGTCATTGATGAAGTGACTGTGTCTGTGTTCATAATTTTGCGTGTTGTTTGTAGATCACTGGCAAAAACTGGCCACTCCCTTAGGCACGCTGTCTAAATTGCACACTTACCAATTTGCCCTGCCTTAGTAGATCTGCCCCCAAGTGTTTAACCTTAATTGGTATCACAGGTTCCTTCAAGCTTTTCATCAGCCATTCACCCTGTTTAAAGGGGGGGGGGGCATGCTGCTGTGTAGTTTGGTATCATTGCACCACACTGAACATGGACCAGAGAAAGTAAAAGGGAGAGCAGTCTGAGGAGCTCAGAAAGAAGATTATAGATAACCACGTTAAATGTATACGCTCTAATACCATCTCCTAACAGTTTTCTGTTCCTGTGACCACAGTTACCAGTATTATTAAAAGGTATAAAGTTCATGGGACGGTAGCCAGCCTCCCAGAATGTGGACGCAAGAGGAAATGCAACCCCAGGTTGATCAGGATAGTTCGTATTGTGGAAAAAGAGGCTAGGAAACCATCTAAAATCATTTAAGCTGAACTCCAAGGTCAAGGTGCATCACATTCTGACCACACCATGGCTCATATTTTCAACAATCAGGGACTCCATGGAAGAAGACCTGGAGGGCTCCACTATTGACAGAAAAACACAAAAAAATCCAAAATGGCCCAAAGTTTCTGGGAGAATGTGCCTTGGCCTGATGAAACAAATCTGGAGCTTTTTGACCGTCACGTCAGCCCTGTGTTTACAGAAGGAAAAATGAAGCTTTAAAAGAAAAGAACAACCTACTGTGAAACATGGAGGGGGCTCGGTTTTGTTTTGGGGCTGTTTTGCTGCATCTGGCATGGGAAGCCTTGAATAAATAAGTTCTCTTTTTAGGAAATGTACAAGCAGACAAGTGCAACAACAGACATTTGAACAGCCTATTCTCCTCCCATGGATTGCCACCTTATCGTGGTGGGTGGGTTTGCGTGCCCTAGTGATACCAGGAGCTATGTTGTCCGGGGCAATTTGCCTGTGGTAAAGAAAGTAAAGAAAGGAGAGGTACAGAGCTGTCAGCTGATCACCACCTGGTGGTGGGTTGGATCCAATGGCGGGGCGGACGCCACTCAGACCCGGTAGACCTAAACGTGTAGTGAGGGTGTGCTGGGAATATCTGGATGAGGCCCCTGTCCGGGAGGTCTTCAACTTCCACCTCCTGAAGAACCTTGACCACATTCCGAGGTAGTCTGGAGACATGGAGTCTGAATGGGCCATGTTCTCCACCTCCATTGTTGAAGCAGCTGCCCAGAGCTGTGCCTGAACCAAGTGGTGGACACCAGTGGTGAGGGGGAGCCATCAAGCTGAAGGAGTTCTATCGAGCTTGGTTGGCTTGTGGGACTTGTGGGGCAGCTAATGATCGGAGGGTGTCGTGACCACAGGATCTCATATCTGTTTGCAGATGATGTCATCCTGTTGGCTTCATTGAGTAATGACTTACAGGTCTTGCTGGGACGGTTTGCTGCTGAGTGTGAAGTGGCTGGGATGACAATCAGACAGCTCAGAGCAGCATCTGCAGTGATGCAGACGTTGTACGGGTTTGTTGTGGTGAAGAGGGAGCTGAGCTCTAAGGCAAAGCTGTCGATTTACCATTCAGTCTACGTTCCTACCCTCACCTATGGTCATGAGCTTTGGGTCATGACCGAAAGAATGAGATTGTAGATACAAGCAGCTGAAATGAGCTTTCTCCATAGGATTGCTGGACTCACCCTCAGAGACAGGGTGAGGAGCTCAGTCATCCAGGAGAGGCTCAGAGTAGAACTGCTGCTCCTCCACATTGAAAGGAGCCAGTTGAGGTGGTATGGGCATCTGATCAAGACGCCTCCCACTTGAGCTGTTTCGGGCTCGTCCCACTGAGAGGAGACCCTGGGGCAGACCCAGGACACACTGTAGAGACTATGTCTCCCAGCTGGCCTGGGAAGGTCCTGGTATCCTCTCTGAAGAGCTGGAGCAGGTGGATGGGAAGAGGGAAGTCTGGGCTTCTCTGCTTGGGCTGCTGCCTCTGCAAGCCGGACCTCTGGAAAAGTGGTAGAAGATGGATGGATGGACAGCCTATTATAAAAAAGCTCCCATAGCTAAATAAAATAATGACCCATGAAACATGAGTTGGAAACCTGAACTTGACAGCTCAATAAAAAGTGTTTGTAGCAGCACAATTAAATAACAGACATTAAAGTTTGGTCTTTTAACCCAAAAACAAAGAAATAAAACGCAAATATCAGCTTCTACTGCAGCTGCTGTTGTAACTCTACTGTTCAAAACAAGCTGGAGTAATAATATGAATAATATTCAACTCCATTAAAGTCAAAAAGAAAACTAGAAAAACACTCAGAGAGTGCATACCCCCACCAAGGCTTTTTCCACCCCTCACGGATCACCTCCAAAATGTAACGGGTTTGTGTGTCGGCCTAGAACCCCTTCTGGTGAAAATTTCATCAACGTCTGTCCAGTATTGTTCTGGTGTTGTTGCTAACACACTGTGAGAAGGTAAGCGCCTTGGTGGAGGTATGCATTCTGGGATCATCACCAAAATGTAATGGGTTCCTCTCTAGCCCAAGGACCTCCTCTGGTGAAAGTTTCATCCAAATCCATGTAGTAGTTTTTGTGTAATCCTGCTGCACACATACAAACAAGGTCCTTGGTGGAGGTATGCACTCTCAGATCATCACCAAAATTTAAGGGGTTCATCCTTGGTCCAAGGAGCACTTCTGGTGAAAATTTCATCAAAATCCATCCTGTAGTTTTTGTGTAATCCTGCTAACAGTCAGACAATCAAACAGACGGATGGACGGACAAACAGACAAACCACCCCATTTACATAACCTCGCTGGCGGAGGTAATAACAGACTAGTCCATCCTCTTTGAAACTTTGCTGGGTGTAGAAGTTTAAAAATTTAATTAGGCTTCATATGAAAATTAAAAGAAATATCAGCTTACAAATCCTTGAAGTTACAGTTGAGGAATGTGAGCCTTCATTACACGTACAGTGAAATATTTAAGCTGTTTTAATTTATTTGTGATGATTATGGTTATTTTTTTAATTAAATTACGAATCATGGTATTCTGATTTACCGAGATGCACTAATATTCAGAATGAGGGCTGATATTACTGTGATAATAATGGAGAAGATGAAAGCGAGTAAGCTACTCGTGTAATTCCCTCATTTACTGCAGTTAACACGTTACCATCAGAAGTGAAACAGCTCATCTGTCAGCAGCCGTCCTCCAAGAGAGATCTTTGTTCGACCACTAATGTTAGCACATGCTAACAGTTTAATCAGCCTTCTAAAGCTGAGACAGCTGCTCACTGAAAAGAAGAAGTGCTAACTTTACCCGCTAAAACTCACCAGCCTGACTGGTGTGGTGTTTAGAAGTGGCCCAACTTCAGTCGTTCATCACCGGAGAAGAGCTGACAGGCGGCCACGGACGGGGGAACGGAGGGAAGGAGGGGGCACCATATGACAGTTACACTTTCTGTCTGTCACTCAATATAGTCTATGTCCGCACCTTGGAATGCCTCTGTACCGTACCGTGGGCGGCGTACCGAAAAATACAAATACAAGTACAGTTACACCCCTAATAAACACGATAAAAACAATAAGATATGCCATTAAACTTTCATCAGTTTCAAGTGATTTCAGAGGGTTTTTTGTTTTGTGGAAGAGTACAACACATCTGTCCACGTCTGCGTGTGTAAATAAGCTACGCTTTTGCCGTCTAAGCTGTACTTGCTGTTATTTTAGCCTGGTGCCGGTGTAGTGGAGCTGAAAAAGAAAGTGAAGCATGTCTGCATTTCAGAAACATGAAGTGGTGTCACTGATTTGAAAACCGCCTGACATGTGGAGTGCCCAAAATTAACTTCTCTATTGACTTCTTCCTGTGCACAAACACTGAAGTTAGCATGAAGAAAACACTAGCATATGATTGTTTCCCACCACTTTCTCATCCATTAAGCCTTAAAAGAAAGGACTTCTAAATCAAATATGGCACTTAAGCAAACACAGCGTTCAGTGTGCTTCAGAGTGTCTTTCATAGAAAGATGAGAAACTTTGTGACACCCTGAGGTTGAAGGACAATTTGATAATTTAAGGAGGGCAAGGATTTCGCTTTTCATTAAAAGAAACGGTTCCATATAGAAAGAAAGAAGAGGCCTTCGGGCCTTGTCAACCATCTTTATTAGAACCCCCACTTAAGTCTTAATGCATTTCAAGTCATTATCCAGGGCACATAAGTCACAGCCCTCTTCAAAAGAATATACACACATTGTTCAAATAATTGCCTTGTGAAGGACAAACAAGCACCATGTAAAAGGCATCATTATTTAGGTGCAATCACTGGCAGGGACTTTCAGGCCTTTCCTTCTGCTTTGCCATTGTTGCAAAAGGCCATTTGATGTCAGAATGCCTGAGTGATTTGCCAGGCAGCAGCATAAGAGCCTGTGCGGATTTAAACAGTCTTTAGTCAGAGCTGCCGCTGCTGCTGCCACCACGATCAACTCCTAAAGATGTCTAAGAATCACAATCTCCATCAGATAATATTGTTTCAAACAGGCTGGGTTCATGTAAAGCTACGCAAAACAGCGTAACCGTCAGGACTGTAAAAATCTGACACCTTTTAAAAACACCCAGAAATCAGCTGTCAATCAGCTGCGGCAGAGCTCAGGTTTTTTAATTAATATGCATAGTTAATTAGCTTCTCTGTGTCTGTCAGACAGCAGTTAAGGTGGCAGCTTGCTGAACCAATCAGCATCACCATGCATGGACGGCTGCCATATTGTCTTGTATTATCATTATTCTCACCTGATGTCACATCTGTAACAACCCACTGATGCTGAATCCTGAAAAGCTCGCAGCACTTCACGGCACTGTGAGGAACTTTGAGGCTGGCTTTGAAGCAGCATTTAAACATTCATGTGGGGGGTCAACCGGGCCACAAAATTACACGAATGTGGTTAATATCATTTTATTTCACACTGATCTCATCCAGATGCTTCTGGGCATGTTCTAGTTTATATGATTTAATAGTTTTTGTTAATCTTGTATTATATTACATGCTTGCAGTGGAAAAATGGAAACATATAAATTCACAATAAATTCACAAGACAAAGTATTTATTTTGGGCATGTAATGATACAACTTTTTTTTTTTTTGTCCAATCTAATCCAATATTTTTAAATTTGAGTATTCTGCCAATACTGAGAGAAAACCGACGTGCAGCTTGTGGCCTGAATTGTAAGGTGGGCGATATACCAAACATATTAGATGTATCGGTGCATTTGGCCACCCACGATACATAAAATGCCTATATCGTGCATATCAAGTATAGTTATGCTTTGGTGCAACTGAGGCATACGGTAATCACTCAGTGTGTCTGTGTGTGTGTGTGTGTGTCTGTTACCAGCTTTTCAGCATGCCCAGTCAAAATCAAGTGAAACTAAATTCATGTATCATTAAATCGCCATAATATGATTAATATGAGCCAGAACTTCGCTCCACGCAATGTCTCTCTCTCTCCCTCCCTGGCTCTTCAGCAGCAGCTCAGCGCTGCTACCCTGCTGATATATATACAGTATATAGCCTATTTCCATGGTATTTCTGCAAGTGTTTTAAGGTTGGAGATGTTGAAGTCCTAGAATCTTACAACTGAACTTTCAAGTGTTTTTATATACAGTATACATTTTGTCATGTATTAAGCATATGAATTCACATTTACCTCTACTTTATAAAAATAATAATACAGGACGTTAAGCTGTAACATTTATTGGACGCCTCCCACTTGAGGTGTTTCAGGCACGTCCCACTGGGAGGAGACCTCGGGGCAGACCCAGGACTCGGTGGAGAGACTATGTCTCCCAGCTAGTCTGGGAACGCCTTGGTATCCCCTCTGAAGAGCTGGAGCAGGTGGCTGGGGAGAGGGAAGTCTGGGCTTCTCTGCTTGAACTGCTGCCTCCGCGACCCGGACCTCCGGAAAAGCGGTAGAAGATGGATGGATGGATGGATTTATTGATATGACGCCCTAACAACCAGTCACGGACATCTGTCCTCCATCACAGCTCTAACACACAGTTAAATTATCTTTTACTCATTTTCTGTAACATTTGATTATGATTGCAATAATGTTTCAGGGAAGAAATACCTGCTGTATTTTTCCTGAACATCGATATAAATACACCTTTTTAGAATAATTTATTAACTTCCAAAATAAATAACCGCTCACATCATTATCACAGCGATCAGAGAGATGCAAACTTCTCTTTAATGTGTTTGTTGGAAATTACTTCAAAGCATTTTTATCCTTTGGAAGACAAAGTTTAGCACTGCCAAGTGCAAACCAACAAAGATCTTCATTATAGTAAGAATGTTCACTCTGTCACACTAGACAGATTTCATGGAGACTTAAATATGCAGAACAGATAAAATCAGTTATCTATTCGTCTACAAGTCTTCCATTTCATTTATTGATTTATTTTTAATTTTGTTTTTGTGTCTTTTCTTAATCCTAAAAAATGGTCGTTAACAGCCATGTTGTCGCTAACATTACATCTTTGATATGCAGTCTCTGCTCACTCACTAGTGTGGTGGTCTCCAACCTGGGGTCCCTGCAACATTCAAGTTTGCATGGGAAATTTTCTAATTTCACTTCTTAAATGGTCCAAAAAGCTTCAAATAATTTGCTGTTGTTGTTGTGCATGTGTTCTGTAGGCATCCATGCACACATGCACAACAACGGCAAATTATTTACCATTTATTGGACCAATTAAGAACTAAAATTATGCAACTTCCCACGGAAACCTGAATATTCCAGGGATTCCAGGTTGGGAACCACTGCACTCGAGCCTGTATCTCAGGTCCCAAAGCGAGCAAAGGGAGTTACGGAATGCTGGTCAGATTTAAAAAAGGGTTTATTTTATGTTTTAATGGATTCTTTAATATTTTTAATACTGATCCAGTCATTTTGCCTGGATCAAACATGATACAGATACAAAATATGAACTGGCCCATCTCTTTTTCTGTCTATAGTTTTTATTCAAACTGTAAACAACACTCTTCTATTTTGGCACCGTGTTTTACATCTGAAATAAACCATGAATGCAGTGCATCTGTCCAGACAGATTAAGACGTCACACTGCTCACTAAATATTGTTTTGAGGAGTAGGTTCACCAACATGAAAGTCCATGTCAATCCACTGACTGAGAGCTTCTTAAAAGGAAGCAGAACTACCAGCAATCAGCTGAGCGTTGACTTTCACCAGCTACAGTCGGTTAGCCTCCCAGGCTCCTGATGGACAGTTGTATCACAGAGAGTATTGTGATGTGCGTGCCAAAATGTTGGGCGCACACCCAGATCCACGACAACACCAGAATTAAATAAACTTGACTGAATCCACAGACTTAACAAATATGAAGTCATAAGTAAACCTTAGCTGAAAAATATGCAGACATTCTTTAATAAGAAAGATGTTTGTATATTAAAATATAAAATCAGTATTACTCTTCACAGTTAAGAAGATTTTTCAGTGAAATTTTAAATTTCTTAGTTTTATTGTTCAATATAATCTTGCCACTGTTTCCATTTTGAACAAAGTTTTTTAGAACATAATATAACGAGCTGAAGATTATGAGACTCAGATGAAGGAGCTCACACAGTTTTTTTTAATCGCTTGCACCTGTAAGATGGACAAACTCAGAAAATGTAATTGCCAACAGAACACTTCGTATTTCCAAACACAGGTTACAGTTTGGCTCATTTACGGTGCAGCAGTTTGATAACAAATCTGCAAGCTAATTGAAACAAAGTAAACCAGATATAAAGTATAACACACAAGAAAATATAAGTAACCTAGTGGACAGGGGTGTGTGGTTTCAGTGGTCCACAGGATGTGACCAGTCCCTGACGTAGGAATGTCTATGAGGGCCTTGTTTTTAAACCGGGCTTCCTCAGAACCTGGAGCATCTGTGAGGGAAATTGTCTATTTTCACTTCTTAATTGATCCAAAAAAGCTGCAAACAACTTGCAGCTGCTGTGCACTGAAGCCTGCAGTGGCTCCTCCATGTCAGTGGGTGGCAGCACAAATGCAATCCCTTCTCTTCTTCTTCCTCCTCCTCTCAATAAAAAACTGGCCCCACTCATAACCCCGTAGCCAAGCTGCATCTGTGCCAGGGAAATCTCAAAGAATTTTCGCTCATTTTCGCTCTTCCAACAACAGCTGAATAGCAATGCCGAATGGCCATCATGAACACACACCAAGCAAACTTCTGACCTGAACAAAATCCAAACTTGTGCCAATGCAAACTTCATCATTAAATATGCTTATATGTAATCAGCTACAATGTGTCATATTATAACATTATAGATTTGGGGGAGTTCTGCAGGATTTTTTTCAATGTAAAAAGAGTTCCATGGCTCAAAAAAGGTTAAAAAAACACTGCATTAGGGTTGCTGAAACCTAAGGAAAATAACAACATTAGCTTAGTAAGCTAACTCCCTAGTAGCACTGTTAGCTCTAAAGCTAACACTTTGTTGTAAGAAAGCCTGGGTGGGGACTGGATCATCACAGCCAGCTGTTGGCACAGAACGACTTGACACACCAACAGTAATACATCTGCTGCTGTCTGTCTCTGCACCTTACTGCAACCATTTGCACAAATGCCATATCTGCTGCTGTCTGTTATTGCAATATTGATCATGTGCAGTCTAATCTGTCACTGTCTGCACCTACAGTACTGCAATGAACTTTCAATTACGGGTATTATGGCTCTACTTTTTTCGGTACATAGGATTGCTGGGTTTTATCTTTATGTGCACTACGGGTAGCATTACTGTACATAGACTGCTGTTGTTTTTCATCCTTATTCCTTCTTTTCTTATATATTGCACACACCACTAAGAAAGAGGGAAACAGCATTTCAATTCTCCTGTATATCCTGCATGTATAGAAGTATTGACTTCAGAAAGTTTTACGAAAACCTCTGTTCATCTCAGATTAATCCATCTGACTCAGCAATAAATGAATTGCGGCTGTGGCACAGGTGTAGTGTGGCCAGCTACTGATCGGAGGGTCAGGGGTTTGATTCCTGCTCTGTCTGCAGTGTACATGTTGAAGTGTCTCTGAGCAAGACACTGAACCCCCAGTTGCTCCTGGGGAGTCATGCCAGTGCCTGTGCATGGCAGCCCTGCCGCCATCAGTGTGTGGGTAGCAGGATCTGTAAAGCACTTTGGTCATATAGAGGTCAGAAATAGTGTTATATAAGTGAACGCAATTTACAATATTAATATACCACGATTAAATAAGAAACAGATTGCAGCTCTGGACTCCCCTCTTTTAATGTCCAAACTCCAGGAGGCACTTAACCACATCCCAAACAACAAAGCTCCAGCACCAGATGGTTTTCCAGCAGAATTCTATGAAGAATTCTGGGCTGTGATGGCACCTACCTTCATTAGAATGGTGAACCAAATAAAAGAAGATAATGTAATCCCTCCAAATGTGAACTCAGCCAGTATTGTCCTGCTCCTTAAACCCCAAAAAGAACCTACGCTTCCACCCAGCTACCATCCCGTCTCACTTATGAATGTTGATCTTAAAATAATTTGCAAAGCTCTCACCAGAAGACTGGAAATGTTAACTCCGTTTATTTTACACCCAGATCAAACAGGTTTCATCAAGGGTAGGCACTCGGCTAATAATACACACAGGATATTTAATTTAATAGACTACTGTAAGATTAATAACTTAGAAACCACAATTTTATATCTGGATGAAGAGAAAGCCTTTGACCGTATTAATTGGAAATTTCTTTTTAAAGTGTTACATAAGTTTGGGTTTGGGTCATCTTTTATAATCTGGATTAAAACACTATATAGGTGTCCAACTGCATCTGTCCGAACAAATGATCAAACTTCTCGAAGCTTTAATCTCCAGAGAGGTACCAGGCAGGGGTGTCCACTCGCTCCCTCACTTTTTACCATCTTTATTGAACCATTAGCAGCAGCCATATGACAAAATGTTAATATCAGAGGTATTCAAACTGGAGAAAAAGAACACAAGATAAGTCTTGAAGTGCGTTCCGATCCCCCGATAGTGTAGTCCAAAGTGGACTGAACAGGGTATCTGCCATATTAAGTGAGATTCCAAACTGAAGGGAGCAAACAGTCTCCAGTTCAAAGGGAACTGAGAACTGAGCAGGCGAGAAGTGAACAACGGTACATCACTTCAACAGAAGTTGACAAGAAGATTACCCATAAGCCATTCCATCTCAAATATGAGTAAAATAAACTATTGTTGCTAACGCGATTAACAAGCTAAACTGATGTTGGTTATTGTTTATATCAACTGATAGTAATAAAAATATATTTGTTTTAATATTTTTATTTAAGAAATATAAATTATCCACCGTAGTATCAGTACATCTCCATGGTTGCCGTGGAAACGCACGGAGGGGGGAGCCAATGGTTACAGGGTGTTTCAAATGGAGAAATTTTGTGAAGGGCAGTTAACAACTGAACTTTCAAAAGGAATATTTTATTAAAAACACTGGACTAAAAACTAATTAAAATACAAGACGTTTCAGTGTTCATCCGAACACCATCAGACTATAGCAGGAAGTGTCTCTGGCCAATAACTAACACTTCCTGCTACAGTTTGACAACTGATGATGGTGTTCGGATGAACACTGAAATGTCTTGTATTTTAATTAGATTTTAGTCCAGTGTTTTTAATAAAATATTCCTTTTGAAAGTTTATCTGACACCTGGATGTTTTAAAATGAACTTATATAGACTGGTTAACTTAACTGATACTCCCTGAGAACGGAGCAGGAGTAGGAAGTACAGTTCAAGTACGTGTGGATCAGAACGTAGCTTTTATGCCGATATGTATTAATTTTCCTTGAGAACTCAAAAAGATCTTTTCTTCAGACAGTGGCGCTCATTGATAAGTTTTCATCACTATCAGACTACTCTATTAACTCGGGTAAATCAGCAGTCTTACCTATAAACTAATTTTTCAAATATGTGTCCCGTGCTGGCGAAATGAGTCACTTTGAGGAAATTATCAAAACTGAGGTAACATTTATTCCATATTCTGTATTGAAAGACTTTCAAAATTATATTTAATTTGTAGGAAGTGTGCAAAAACGGACCCGGAAAAAGACAATTTGTTTATTTTGGCTAGGTTTAAAATTCCCATTTGATCAGTCAAGAGTTATGTCTTCCACAAAAACATATGTATTTTTAGAAAGTATGTTTTCTAAGCTTTACAGTGATACCAGGCACTCGTGGGGGTTTTCCCGGGACTTGCCGCTAGCAAACAAAGAGAGTCATGATTTATGACTTCTCGTGCCTGCAGCTCATTATGACGCGATGCGCATTCAGACTCATGTTGTCAGCACGGGTCACATATATCCATTTTTCCATTACAATCAGGTAATATTAAATATTTAGGAATAGATATTTCCCCCCAGGCTCTCAGAGTTACTGCGACTAAATCACATTCCACTTTTAAAAACAATACAAGATGACCTTAAGTGCTGGAGGACACTACCTATATCACTAGTGGGCAGAGTCATAGCCGTTAAAATGATGGTCCTTCCTAAAATCGGTTATCTATTTTCAGTGATTCCTACTCAGCCATCTATGGCCTGGTTTAAGTTTCTCAACTCAAATATAAGTAAAAATTTTATGGAACGATAAACCATCACGGATCAGTTTAAAAACTCTTCAAAAAAGCAAAAGAGTGTGGCGGTTTAGATTTACCAATTTTTTTTAATTACTTCTTAGCCAATAGATTGCAGTTTGTTTCTAAAGGGACAAAATCAACCCATGGTTAGATGCTGAGCAAGCTCTCTGTGGGTCGCTAAATATCTCTGACTTACCTTTTATGAGTCCCTGTATTAAACGCCATGACTGTTTCAAAAGCATTAATATCAGCTCCTCTCTGACAGCCTTTTTAAATTATTAAATTATTTAAAAATAACAGGGTCTTCACTTGTCCCTTGCAAACTCACGCCCATTTGGAATAATCCTGATATCCTGCAACAAAAGAGGACGTTAAATTTTCCACTATGAAATGAGAAAGGAATAAAAACCTTAGCGCATCTTATTCAAGGTGGAAATTTTATCCAATTTCAGGAACTAATGTCACAGTACGAAATCAGTGATAAAAAGTTTCTTGAATACCAACAGCTTAAATCCATAATAAAAGCAAGATTCAATTTCAATCAGATAGATTTAGAGGAACCAGTTAAGGTGGCAGAGTTTCTAAATCTTCGTTCCCCTAAACTGATATTGAAAATACATGATCTATTATCAAAACTGGATGAGTCAGTTTCTCTTCCAAAATCAAAATGGGAGACAGACTTATCATCAATTAGGATGAAAGCTTCTGGACACAAATATGTTTAAACACTTTTAAGATGACTAAAAACTCTAATTTACAACTCATACAGTATAAAGTTCTGCATAGAACTCATTACACAGGACAAAGAATGTTCAAAATGGGCCTGAGTCACACAAATAGCTGCTCCTACTGTGCCAGCAACGTCCCTGATAGTTGCATAATAATAATAATAATAATAATAATGCATCAGATTTATATAGCACTTTATCATAGACACTCAAAGACACTTTACAAGTAGATACATTAGTAGATATATTATATGCATGCTATGTGGTCCGGTGCACCGGTCCAAAAGTTCTGACAGAAGACATGTGAAGACTTATTGGCATGGCTTGGGTATCGTATCCCAACATCTCCCACACTTTGGATACTAGGTGATTTAAGTGAAATGAATCTAGAGGTAGAAGTGTCACACATGGTTCTCACTGCTTTATGCATCACCGAGAAAGTTATCATCATGAATTGGAAATCAAGAAATAATTTATGTACAATTCACTTTCAGAACCACCGATTAGATGATAATAGTCTGGAGAGAATACCTGCCTCCTCAACCAACTGGCTGAATTCAATTCCCTCTGGACCCCGCTTATTAATTCTATAACTTGGGGGGGGGGGGCAGATGGTGGCTCACTCTCCTTCGCACCTCTGGTGGCTGGCTGTACCCTTACCATGGGGGGTTTTCTCTGACCCAATGGAGCCTGTGTCCTCGGCACCTGTCCTTGGGTGGCTGTGTGTCTGGCCTGGTGGAAGGGGCGTGGGTGCGTGGCCTCAGGCTGGCCAACTTTGGCCCTGGGCTGGGTCTGGCCTTGGGCCCCTGGTGCTGGGGGGCTGCTCTCCCCCATCCCTGGGCCGGGGTCTGGTGTGTGCCGGCAGTGTGGGTAGCACCCTCCCCAGGGCCCTGGTGATGCTCCAGAGGCTGGTACCTGTGTCCTGGAGTGTGTGTGTGTGTGTGTGTGGGGGGGGGGGGGGGGGGTTCTGCTTGTGTGGGTGTGCGTGCATGTGTGTGCGTGCACATGGGTGTGTGTGAATGTGTGTATGAAAGCGTATATGCAGGTGTGCGCGAGTGTGGGTGTGTGTGTTGTGTGTAAATATGTGAAGGTGTGTTTGGGTGTAGGTGGATATATGTAATGGTATGTATGTGTGTGTACACATGAAAGTGGCCGTGTGTATGGGGGGGGCAAGTACCTGCAGGTAGCTGCGTGGGTGTGGAGGGTGTGTATGTGAGGGAAACACCTCATTGGGCGGCGGGGGCCTGGGGGGTGGGGCAGGTCTGTTTGGTGGCCGGGGTGGGGGGGGTAGCGGTTTGGTCACTGCTCTTCCTGGCTGTCCTGCTGTTTTGTTCCGGGGCAGGATACTTTGCCCACATTGCCTCCACTGTCCGTGGCACTGGGTATGGGTATGTGCAGGTGTTCAGTGGCAGTTGGGGTGGGGGGGAGGCTTGGCAGAGTTTGGTGGCCGTGTTTCCATTGGTTTGCCCCGGGCTGGCTGTGACTGCAGAGGCAGCCTACTGCCAGCGATGTTTGTCTGGGCTGGATGGTGGGTGGCTTGTGGGGGCACTTTGGGATGTTACTTGACATGTGGATCGCCATATTATCATTATATATGTTTGTGTACATGCATACAAGGTGTGTACAAGATGCATGACAGGGACTGTGAGTGTGGCTGCCTTATCGTGCTTGTGGTGCTGGTGAGTGCTGGGGCACAACATTGGCGGGTCCTGGGTTTCACAGCCTGGCGCCCCTCACCCTGGGATGGGATCTGGGAGCAGTGGGTGGCTTCCAGAGCCAGTTTGGGAGCTGGTTTCTTGGGGGACACGGGACAACCCCTTCTCCCAGTCTTACCCCTCGACCACCACCACCACTACCAGTTCTGGATGGATCATACCTCTTGTTGGATACAGTTAGGGTTTTGGGGTGGGGGGGTGCTGTACGGTCTCAGTGAAGAGGATCCCTCTGTCTACTGCGCCATGGGGCCACCCTCACCTCAATTTTAATTGCATTGTAGATACTGACGGCTTGGGGGATGGGAGCTCTGCTGCCCATAGCAATGGGTAGCGATGCCCTATCACACTATCCCCTCAATTTTAACTGCACTTTGGTAGTTCACACACCTGCACCCAATCACACCACACAAAACACTCACCCATCACGAGTTGCCCATGGGGGATAGGGGTCTTCCTCCACCCCTGCTGCCCTCCTTCTGCCAGGGGCCTGGGGCTTGGCTGGTGACATGGGGACCGTCATGCTGTCATCATCCCAAGGTGCTACCCCAAGTGAATAGGTGTGAGCAAGGGAGTGAGTGAGTGATGGAGTGAGCAAGTGAGAGTAAGTAAGTGAGAGTGAGGGAGTGATAAGCAGTGATGATGATGGTGGTGGTGCATCGGATTTGTGTGGTGCTTTGCATATTGAGTGGCATCTCAGGGTGCTTGTGGTGGGTCCATTGGTCGTTCACGCCGGGTGGGCATCGGTGCAGGTGGGCTGCTTCTGTGGCCGCGCCTGCCCTGGGGCAGGTTTGCGGGGGTGTTGCTGCTGGTCCGCGTCGGCGGCCTCCCCGGCCGCTGCCGGGCATTGGTGCACGTTTGTGCCTATTACATCTGTGCCATGGCTGCTCCAAGTGTTAAGGGTGAATAAGTGTGAGTGTGTAAGAGAGAGCATGAGTAAATGTAAGTCAGAGCACGAATGGGAGTGTATATATGAGTGAGCATGAGTGTAAGGAAGCATGTGTGAGTGCGAGCGACTGTGAGGGCAAGTGGAAATGGGAGCAAGACTGAACAAGTATGGGAGTGGGTGAGAGTGAATGAATCTGTGTGTGGGATTGTGAGTGTAAGATTGTGTGAAGGAGAGGGTGAGTGAGAGTGAGTGAGCGAGCGAGTGCATGTGAGTACGAGTGAATGCATGTGAGAGCATGAGGGTGTGAGTGCGTGAGAGTGAGTGTATGTGCTGGTGGGGGGTGATGTACTGACGGGATGGCACCTCCTGGTACCTCCTGGCCAGGTGGGCTCCCTTGGACTGGGGCTCCCAGCACCTTTCTGCTACCTTCCCTGGGTGTGGTTCAGGGGTGCTGGGGCGGTGCAGGCCAGTTTCTGGCCCAGGGAAGGGCCTGGGGCCCGGTGAATGTGGCATTGGCCCCGCTGGGGGGGGGGGGGGGCTATCCCCCTCAACCATCCCTCCTGGGGCTTGCTGGCTTCGGGACATTTGTGCTCTCTGAGGGTTGGTGATGCTGTCTTTCCTGCTCGGGGTTTCCAAGAAGCGGGAAGGGGGGGGGGGGGGTCTGTGACCTGCCGCCCTCTTTGTATGTTTCCTGGCAAACTACTCACACACACACACACACACTCACTTTGCATGCGCTTTTATACACGCGCATGCACACACATGCACGCACACATATGTTCTTTTACAGGTGCAGATACCAGACTTGTGATGAGTGCTTCTGTTTGTTTCAGTTGTGTCAGTTTGTTTGGGGGTTTTTTCTGTTTGTTTCTCTCTCTTTTTCCCCTTCCCGTCCTCATTTCCCCCTTTCTGGTCCATCATGGGTAAAATAATTTAAATAAAGTATTAAAAGTTATTACAAGAGGAGTCATATAAATAAAATACAATGCATACAGTAGATATGTGCTGTATAAAGTTCCTTTTAGCAAAGTAAATCTGTTTGGCACAATAAGAGAAGCAGATTTCTGTGCTGCTTACCTAGCTGCTTGACAGGACAAGGGGTAGAGGAAAAAACATACTGACAAATAAAAATCTTTGAATCTTTTGAATCTCAATAACACGTTGATGGTTGTAACTGAAGAGAGAAGCATCTGTCAGTGACGCAGGGAAAAAAGATACAGAACAGCAAAACTGGCTTCTGCCCATTCTGCTGCTGTGTTGAAATAAGTGGTGGGCATTTCAATCATGATTAATCATGCTAGTTACAATTAATAGCATTGATTGTGATTAATCACTTGAATGAGATTAATAAAATTATTAGTTATAGTTATAGAGGACGTCTACAGGAAAAGATGTCTGCGCCGGGCACGCAGCATTCTTAGGGACTCCAACCATCCTGCTCATGGACTGTTCCAGCTTCTCCCCTCCAGAAGACGTTTCAGAAGCCTTCGGACTAGAACCAGCAGGTTTAGGAACAGTTTCTTTCCAACAGCTGTCACGTTATTGAACTTAGTTCCCCGCTGACTCTCTTACCATCATCTCTTACCATCCTCACCTGTACATAACTGCATAACTACATCTAACTTATTGCACATTATTTGCACATAACAGTACTCTTAACTTTCTGCACTGCTGCATATATTTGCATATATTTGCTTAAATTGCACATACTGTTAATTACCGTATATACTGTACTGCTGTCCTTTGCACTTCTGATTGGATGCTAAACTGTGTTTCGTTACCTTGTATTCATACATGTGTAATGACAATAAAGTTGAATCTAATCTAATCTAATCTAAAAATTATTTTGCCATTAGCACCATATTGGGGAGAAAGAAAACATGTTACATTATTCACGCATTATGTGAATAACCGCAATTAAATGTTATTAGCACAGCTGATTGCAATTAAAATGTCTATCACTAGTTAAAATATAAGTATTTCTAAGAGAGAGTTTAACATTTTTACTGTATAGTCACATGACCAATGAAAGAATTTTAGAAGGTATGTGGCGGTAATGCACCTGTAAGCTGGTTGCCAACCGCCAATCAAATCTAAAAGAAGAAGAAGGTAACTCACAAACGCACCATGTTGGAGTGAATGGGACTTTTAGAATTTTAAGTTGACCAAACTCAAGTTTAAGTTTTTGTTTTAAATAACTAAGATAAATATGATAAGATAAGCCTTTATTAGTCCCACAATGGGGAAATTCCAAGATTACAGCAGCACAGGGATAGCAGCACTCAGAGCAATAGTTAAGATAATAAGAACTGGTTAGCTAAAAGCAGTAAATGAATATACATATGTACACAGATACAGTGGTGTGAAAAAGTGTTTGCCCCCTTCCTGATTTCTCATTTTTTTGGATTTTTGTCACATTTAAATGTTTCAGGTCATCAAACAATTTTAAATATTAGACAAAGATAACACAAGTAAACACAAAATGCAGTTTTTAAATGAAGGTGTTTATTATTAAGGGGAAAATAATCCAAACCTACATGGCCCTGTGTGAAAAAGTGATTGCCCCTAAACCTGATAACTGCTTGGGCCACCCTTAGCAGCAACAACTGCATTCAAGGGTTTGTGATAATTGGCAATGAGTCTTTTACAGCGCTGTGGAGGAATTTTGGCCCACTTATCTTTGCAGAATTGTTGTAATTCAGCCACATTCGAGGGTTTTCGAGCATGAACCGCCTTTTTAAGGTCATGCCACAGCATCTCAATTGGATTCAGGTCAGGACTTTGACTAGGCCACTCCAAAGTCTTCATTTTGCTTTTCTTAAGCCATTCAGAGGTGGACTTGCTGGTGTGTTTTGGATCATTGTCCTGCTGCAGAACCCAAGTGTGCTTCAGCTTGAGGTCACGAATAGATGGCCGGACATTCTCCTTCAGGATTTTTTTGGTAGACAGCAGAATTCATGGTTCCATTTGCCACAGCAAGTCTTCTAGGTCATGAAGCAGCAAAACAGTCCCAAACTACCACACTACCACCACCATATTTTACTGTTGGTATGATGCTCCTTTTCTGAAATGCTGTGTTAATTTTACGCCGGATGTAAAGGGACACACACCTCCCAAAAAGTTCAACTTTTGTCTCGTCAGTCCACAGAGTATTTTCCCAAAAGTCTTGGGGATCATCAAGATGTTTTCTGGCAAAACTGAGATGAGCCTTTATGTTCTTTTTGTTTAGCAGTGGTTTTTGTCCTGGAACTCTGCCATGCAGGCCATTTTTGCCCAGTCTCTTTCTGATGGTGGAGTCATTAACACTGACCTTAACTGAGGCAAGTGAGGCCTGCAGTTCTTTGGATGTTGTTGTGGGATCTTTTGTGACCTCTTGGATGAGTCGTCGCTGCGCTCTTGGGGTCATTTTGGTCGGCCGGCCACTCCTGGGAAGGTTCACCACTGTTCCGTGTTTTCGCCATTTGTGGATAATGGCTCTCACTGTGGTTTGATGAAGTCCCAAAGGTTTAGAAATGGCTTTATAACCTTTTCCAGACTGATAGATCTCATTTATTCATTCTTTTTTCTCATTTGTTCCTGAATTTCTTTGGATTGCAGCATGATGTCTAGCTATTGAGGATCTTTTGGTCTACTTCACTTTGGCAGGCAGGTCCTATTTAAGTGATTTCTTGATTGAGAACAGGTGTGGCAGTAATCAGGCCTGGGTGTGGCTTGAGAAGTTGAAATCGGCCCATCATCCACAGATGTGATAAACCACAGTTAATTTATGTTTTAAGGGGGGGGGGCAATCACTTTTTCACACAGGGCCATGTAGGTTTGGATTTTTTTTTTTTTTTTTGCCCTTAATAATAAACACCTTCATTTAAAAACTGCATTTTGTGTTTACTTGTGTTATCTTTGTCTAATATTTAAATTTGTTTCATGATCTGAAACATTTAAGTGTGACAAACATACAAAAAAAGAGAAATCAGGAAGGGGGCAAACACTTTTTCACGCCACTGTATATACACAGTGCAGGAGCATTGCAGCTAAAAGGTATAAACAGCATTAAGGTCTGTTAAGTTAATCTGCAAAATATGAATATGTACCCAGACAGTATATTTTGTATTTGAATCAACAGTGTTGTCACCCTCAGCAATGACTGTTATTGGCCTAGTTGTATAATGGAGGGGATGATTTATTGTGCAAGGCTGTTACGTTTTGTACATTCAATATGACCTCTATGAGCAGCCCTGGTAAATTTATAAAGTCTGATAGCCGTAGGTAGGAAGGACCTGCAGAACCTCTCCGTTGCACACCTAGGATGGTACAGCCTACCACTAAATGAGCTCCTCAGTGTGTTCAGCGTGTCCTGCATGGGATGGGACTCGGACTCCAGCAGAGATGACAGCTTAGCCACCATCCTCCTCTCTCCTATCTCCTCCACTGGGTCAAGGCGTCGCCCCAGAACAGAGCTAGCTTTTTTGATCAGTCTGTTCAGTTTCTTCCTGTCAGCTGCTGTGATGCTGCTGCCCCAGCAGACCACTCCAAATGTGATGGCTGATGCCAACACCGAATCATAGAAGGTCTTTAGGAGTGCACCTGGCACTCCAAAACACCTGAGCCTCCTCAGGAGGAACAGCCTGCGCTGCCCCTTCTTGTAGAGTGCATTAGTGTTGTGTGATCAGTCCAGTTTATTGTTCAGGTGAACACTCAGGTACTTGTAAGATGTCACCATCTCAACGTCTGTTCCCTGAATGTTTACTGGTGCTGTGGGGGGTTGTCCTCACCTGTGGCAGTCCACCACCAGTTCCTTAGTTTTCCTCAATTTGATCTGGAGGCAGTTCCATTGGCACCAGTCCACAATGTCCTGGATAAGTACTCTGTACTCCACATCAACTCCGTCAGAGATGAAGCCAACGATCGCAGAGTCATCAGAGAACTTCTGTAGGTGGCAGTATGGTGTGTTGTGTGAAAAGTCCACAGTATAAATGGTGAACAGGAAGGGAGCAAGAACTGTTCCCGGGGGGGGGGGGGCATACTGCAGATGATAGTGTCAGACACAGAGTCCTGGGTTCTCAAAAACTGTGGTCGGTTTGTGAGGTAGTCTGGGATCCACGATGACAGGTGCTGGTCCACCCCTGCACACAGTAGCTTGTCCTTCAAGATCACCAGTTGGATGGTGTTGAAACCACTGAAGAAATCAAAGAACATGATCCTCACCGTGCTACCAGGCTTCTCCAGGTGGGACAGGGAATGATGTAGGAAGAAGATCACTGCATCCGTCACCAAGATGCTATGTTGGTAGGTGAACTGAAGTGGATCCATCGCTGGTCCCACCAGGGGGCGGAGGTGGGCAAGGAGCAGCCTCTCCAGGGTCTTCATCAGGTGTGATGTGAGAGCCACTGGTCTGTAGCTGTTCAGGTCTTTGGGGTGAGAGGTCTTTGATATAGGTACCACACAAGATGTTTTCCACAGCTGTGGTACCCTCCCCAGCTTCAGGCTCAGGCTGAAGATGTGCACCACAATCCCACATAGCTGGTCTACACAGGACTTGAGGAGGTTCGAGCTGATGCTGTCCAGACCTGCAGCCTTCCTCGCCTTGATCTTCCTCAGCTCCACTCTTACCTGGGTCTTAGTGAGGGGCAGGTTGGGGAAGGGGGGCTGTGTGCTTGGGAGGGGTGGTGTTGGGGGGATGCCGTAGACAGCAGGACTAGATGAAGGTGGAGGCAGCAGTGGTTGGTGGGCAGGCGGAGAAGAGGGTGGTTGGTCAAACCTGTTAAAAACAGGTTCAGGTTGTTCACCCACTCCCTACCACTCGTGGCCTGGGAGGAGGTATCCTGGTGCCCGGAGATGGTTTTGAGGCTTCTCCAGACACCGCTGTCACTCTGTTGCAGCTTGTCTTCCATCTTTCTCCTGTCATTGTCCTTTCCCTCTCTGATCTTCCTCCTTAGCTCCCTTTGTACGGACTTCAGCTCCTCCTTGTTTCCCGACCTGAAGAGCCTTTTCTTCACCTTCAGCTGTGTCTTTATCTCAGGGTTGATCCAGGGTTTGTTGTTTGAGAAACACCATATGGTCTTGGTGGGTACGGTGTCCACACAGAAGTTGATGTAGTCTGTGATGGTGTGTGTGAGGCCGTTGATGTCCTCACCATGTGGATCACAAAGCTGCTCCCATACAGTGGATTTAAAACAGTCCTTCAGAGCATCCATCATCTCCTCAGACCATATTTTCACTAGATTTGGTAGCCCCTTTAAAAAAGAAAAAGTCTAACCAGAGATTTCTAACCCCTTGGTTTAATTCAGAAACTCGTGACTTAAAACAGAAAACTCGTCAATTGGAAAGGAAATGGCATTCAACTAATTCAGATGAATTCTACTTAGCGTGGAGAAATCATTTCCTAATCTATAAAAAATCTCCTAGAAAAGCTAGATCAAGCTATTATTCTGCATTAATAGAAGCGAACATGAATAACCCCAGGTTTCTCTTCAACACTACAGCCAGGCTTACAAAGAGCCAGGACTCGATCAATCCTTGCATCCCCCCTGAGCTTTCTAGTCAGGACTTTCTGAACTTTTTCAATCTTAAAATTTTATCTATTACAGATGAAATCAGTCAGATTCTTCCTACCGTAAACTCAAGTACATTAACTTCTACAGCTCCCTCAATTGATATTTGCTAAGATTAGCTTACTCCAATCGACCTCTTGGAGTTGGATAAAATAATTTCCTCATCTAAGTCTTCATCTTGCCTTTTAGACCCTATTCCTTCTAGGTTATTTAAAATCATCTTCCCAATTATTGGTAGCCGTATTCTTCTTATAATTAATTCTTCTTTAACTCTGGGTTATGTACCACTGGCTTTAAAACTGCTGTAATTAAACCCTACTCAAAAAAAACGACTCTCGATCCAGGACTTCTGGCCAATTATCGACCAATCTCTAATTTGCCTTTCATTTCAAAAATCTAGGTAAGAGTTGTTGCTGTGCAACTAACTGACCATTTGCAGGGAGTTAGTTTGTTTGAGGTGTTTCAATCTGGGTTCAGAGCTAATCACAGCACTGAAACTGCTTTAGTGAAGGTCACTAATGACCTCCTGATCACATCTGATAATGGATTTGTCTCTGTTCTTGTTCTTTTATATCTCAGTGCAGCCTTTGACACTATCGATCATGCCATTCTACTTGATAGATTAGAACACTTTGCTGGACTAAATGGAACTCCGTTGCAGTGGTTTAGATCTTATTTGTCCAATAGATTTCAGTTTGTTCACATTAACGATGAAGTTTCTTCCAACTCTAGGCTCAGTCACGGAGATCCACAGGGATCTGTGTTGGGCCCTACTCTTTTTAGTGTATATATGCTCCCGTTAGGCAATATCATCAGAAAGCACTGTATACATTTTCACTATTACGCAGACGACACACAACTATACCTGTCAATGAAGCCTGATGATTGTAATCAATTAGCCAAGTTAGATGCCTGTCTTAAGGACATCAAAGCTTAGATGACTTGTAATTTTCTACTATTAAACTCTGATAAGACTGAAGTCATTCTTGTTGGCCCAAAACATCTTAGAAATTCCTTCTCAAATTACGCCTTTAATTTAGATGCCGCCACTCTCACTTTGAATAGTTCTGTGAGGAACCTTGGAGTTATTTTTGATCAAGATTTGTTCTTTAATTCACATATTAAAATTGTTTCTAAGACTGCCTTCTATCATCTACGCAATATTGCCAAGATCAGGAGCATCTTGTCTCTAAATGATGCTGAGAAACTGATTCACGCCTTTGTCAGCTCTCGATTAGATTATTGTAAGTCGTTATTATCTGGTTGTCCTAAAGTATCCTTAAAAAATCTTCAGTTGATTCAAAATGCTGCTGCTAGAGTTCTAACTGGTTCTAGAAAAAGAGATCATATCTCTCCGGTTCTGTCCTCCCTTCATTGGCTTCCCATAGAATTTAGAATCAAGTTTAAAATCCTTCTTCTTACTTTCAAAGCTCTTAATAATCAGGCCCCCCAATATATAAAAGATCTGATATTACCTTTCCATCCTAATAGAGCATTACGCTCCCAAAATGCTGGCTTACTTGTCGTGCCCAGAATCTCCAAAAGTACAGTGGGAGGCAGAGCCTTCTGCTACCAAGCTCCTTCTCTCTGGAACCAGTTACCACTCTGGGTCCGGGAGTCAGACTCAGTCTCTGTTTTTAAGAACAGGGTAAAATCCTTCCTTTTTAATATAGCTTAAGTTTAAGGAGGGATTTTGTGTCTTTTATCCCCACTTTTGTTCTGCTGTTATTTGATCCATACTGCTGGTTGACCTCCAATAATGTACTTGGCACCTTACTGTTATGTTCTTTATGTCTGTCCTCTCCATCCTCTCTATCCCCTCATCCCCAGCCAGTCACAGCAGATGACTGCCCCTCCCTGAGCCTGGTTCTGCTAGAGGTTTCTTCCTACCAAATGGGAGTTTTTCCTCTCCACTGTCGCTTAGTGCTTGCTCACAGGGGATCGTCTGATTGCTGGGTTTTTCTGAAACTGTGGGGTTTTTCTCTGCACTCTGGCGCCATGAGACGGCCTCTGTTGTGATGTGGTGCAGTATAAATAAAGCTGAATTGAACTGAATTTGAATATGTTGTTCACATACATTATCAGCCCTCCGCCTCTGCTCTTCCTGCTGTTTGATGTCCAATCTGCCCGTATTGCGTGGAAACCCTCCAGATTGATGTTAGCATCTGTTGCTAGTTCTATTAGCCACGTTTCAGTAAACAACATAATGCTAATCTCTCTGAAGACGCTTTCATATTGGGACATAGCCACCAGTTCGTCAGTCTTTTTAAGCAGCGATCTCACATTTCCCATAATAACGGATGGAAGGACGGGTCTGTACCTTGTTTTCCTTGCACATCACTTCAATCCAGCTCAACATCCACGTCGTTTTCATCTGATTTCTCTCGGTATGTCGGGTTTTTGCATTAGCACCGTGGGGCAGCCTAATACTAACAGCTGACTCCTACTGTAAACAATCGCTCCTCCACTCACCAGGTTGGGAGACATTTGTGATATGAGCCAAAAGATGACTAATATCAGCACCAGTGTGGCGATCTGTGCGTGCTTGGCGTCCACGGTGGATACAGGGTCGCAAGATCATAAAGTTGTGGCAAGAAAAAAGACAGCCGGAAGAATAATTACAACTTATCTTTGCCTGTTCAGAAAGAAGGAAAAAAGTAACAGATTTACAAAAAAAAGTCTGAAATTTATAAGAAAAAAGTCAAAAATTGACTAGAAAAAAAGATGCAAGTTTATAAGAAAATGTAAAAATTTAGGAGAAAAAAGTTGTGAACTTACAAGAAAAATGTTGCAAATTTACAAGAAATAAAAGTCATAAATTTATGAGGAAAAAAATTAGAAAAAGTTGCAACTTTTTCTATTTTTTTCCTCATAAAAAAGTAGTAAATATGAGTAAATACATTGAAAATTTATGAGAAAAAAGTTACAAATTTATGAGAAAAAAGCCCTAAATTAATGAGAAAATTTACAGTAAAAAAAAGGAGTTCCAAATTTACAAGAAAAATATCACAAATTTATGGGAAAAGGTCACAAATTTACAAGAAAATGGCAAATTTACAAAAAAAGTAACAAATTTATAAGAAAAAGTTGCAAGATTACAGTAAAAAAGTGGAAAATTTATGAGAAAGTTCCAAAATTAAAAGAAAAAAGTTACCAAATTGGCAAGAAAAAAGTCACAATTTTACAGGCAAAACTAACAAATTTCTGAGAAAACAGCTGCAAATTTATTAGAACAAATCATCAATTTAAGTCAAAGTGCCTTTATTGTCATTCATTCATTCATCTTCTTCAGCTTAATCCTTTTCGGGTCGTGGGGGGGGGGGGGGGGGCTGGAGCCTATCCCAGCATCTTTGGGCCAGAGGCAGGGTCCACCCTGGACAGATCGTCAGTCCATCGCAGGGCCAACACAGAGAGACAGACAACCATTCACTCTCACAGTCACACCTAAGGACAATTTAGAATCCCCAGTTTGATGCCAATTAACCTAACTTGCATGTTTTTGGCATGTGGGAGAAAACTGGAGAAATCCTGGAGTAAACCCACGCAGACATGGGGAGAACATGCAAACTCCACACAGATCACTGTTGGTCGGGGGCTGGGATCGAACCCAGGATCCCCAGGCCAAGGATGAGTTGCTGTGCTGCTGCAGTGCTAACCACTCTTCCACCGCGCCTCCCAATTGCTAATAAACAATGCAACGAAATTGAGATGCTGCTCCCTAAAACAAACTATCACACTCACAGTTCACTCATGCATTTAACATTCTCATAGTTACAACAATAAATAATGCTTGAAACAATATTACCTAAAAGTTGAATACAATATGTACATAGCAATAATGAAAACATACTGAGCAATAAATATATAAGACCAGCTTATACACACAAGGTTATTGCCACAAAATAACCTGAAACAACTTAAAATAACATAAGCAGTCTGTGCGTGTTACATAAATCTGTTCAAAATACGTACTGCTGCTGTGAAAAAACTATGATTAAACCTGGTAGTCCAGGTTTTATGGGATCTGTACCGCTTTCCCAAGGGAAGCAAGTGAAAGAAGTCATGGCCTGGATGAGCACAGTCT
The DNA here is from genome assembly GCA_020510985.1 of Pholidichthys leucotaenia. Lineage (NCBI taxonomy): Eukaryota > Metazoa > Chordata > Actinopteri > Cichliformes > Pholidichthyidae > Pholidichthys > Pholidichthys leucotaenia. The sequence continues at coordinate 8,430,609 of CM035842.1, forward strand.
TTAATGATGGCAGTAGCTCTGTTGAGGTACCGAGACCTGGAAATCTCTTCCAGACAAGGGAGAGAACAGCCAGAGATTTTTTGTGCAGTCTTGATCACTCTCTGGAAGGCTTTGCGGTCTGCGGCTGAACAGCCCTCATACCAAACCGTGATGCTATATGACAAAATGCTCTCAATAGCAGAGCTTTAAAATAAAACCAGCAACTGTGCATTCAGGCCATTCCTCTTGAGGAGCCTCAGAAAGTGTAGACGCTGTTGAGCCTTTTTTATCATAGCTATGGTGTTAACTGCCCAGGTGAGGTTGTGAGAAATATGAACACCCAGAAACTTAAAAGCCTCCACCCTCTCCACACACTCCTCGCCTATATAAGTTATGAGAAAAAGTGACTGCGTTCATGTGTGAAGAATGAATCTGATAAAGTTCCACCAGACCACCAAGTGATTTCCTTCTACATAAAGACGGACACTCGAGCACGGCGGCTCAGGTGACTGCAGACGGCAAGTTTAATCCGCCGCACTTTTTTCTGCCAGAAGAGGAAAAGCAGGGGTGAAAAAAAATTTAAAAATGAGACATTTTTGGCAGCCCTTCATCAAAAACATAAAGCAGTGGCCACAAGGGAAGAAGTAAACAGATTAGCAAAGCTATTGACATTTCCCTGTAGCGGTGAAGGGGTGTCGAACGGCGGCGGCGATGATCAGGCGTACAGGCGTCTAGTCCCGCCGCTCATGTTTTATGTATCTGTGATCGCGGCCCGTCGTGAGAGAAATTCATCAATAACAATGCCGCCAGGGTGTGTGGATGACACACGCCACCGCCCGCCACCACCAACGCCAACCGCCTCGGCGCCCGTTGCCACACTCCTCCATTTTCCACCCCCCACCCCCACCCCATCCAGTTTGACACGGGGCCGTTGTTCACCCACGTCTAGGTGAGGGATTTTTCTTAACATCCCTGGCATGCTTGGAGGAACTCCATATGGCCGGGATCAAAGGTGTTGCTGGGTGCATGGTTCTGCTTGGTTGCCAGCCACCGCCGTTAATTAGAAAACAAGATCAGAGGCGGTATTAAAATCCAATTAAGCCCGTATGAACAGATTGCCAAGTGATGTTCACTAATGCATTACTGAGCACCATGCAAATTTTAGTGGCAGCATTTGGCTTTATGTTGTGTGTTTGTGTCATTAGGAGTGTGCATGTGTGTGTGTGTGTGTGTGTGCTTGTGTCGCTTGGCGGCTATCTGAGGCTCTGTGACATTGCCTGATCTTTTCCTTGATGCACAGCCCGGGTCTCGTCTGAACAATGGGCTGAAGCTCGGCAGAGCAACAACACCTCTCCGCACAATAAGACTGGACCATATTGCGTCTCACAATTAAAGCATAATTGAGAACGCTGAATTATTGATCCCTCATAATTGAGTTCTCGTCATTGGATTTGTATGAGGGGCTAATATGATGGGCAGAAAGTATGGCAGATTTGGATGAACTGGGCTTCATGCAGAGATCTACAGTCAGTAGGTGACTGGGGGAGATGAGGGGGGATGCTATCCCTCGTGTTACACTTGTCATCCCCCATCTCCATCCCAATGAAGAGTGCAGGCATAGCATAGTAATGAGCTGCATTTCATACAGGGATTTTAGCTGCGTTTCCCCATCTTCTCCTTTCCTGATGTATGTGGCATTTGTATGAGTTTCCTCAGACTGACGCATCTTAATAGGAAAATGTCGCAGATTGGTTAAAGTATAGCTGCAATTGTAAAGAAAAATGTTAAATTTATGAGAAAAAAGCTGAAAATGTAACAGAAAAAGTAAAACTTTTATACAGATGTAAATTTGTGTGGGGAAAGAAGGTAAAATTTTATTTAAAAAAGGAAAAATGTACTCCATTTATTAAAAGTCAGATTTGAGGTTGCAAATTTATGAGAAAAAGTAACAAATTCATGATAACAAGGTCACACATTTCTAAGAAAATGCAAATTTATGAGTAAAGAAGTTGCAAACTTACAAGAAAAAAAGCTGAAAATTTAGGAGAAAATGAAAATTTATGAGAAAGTAGAAAATTTATGAGGAAAAAGGTCCCAAAGTTACAAGCAAACATAAAATGTTAATAATAAAATAATAAAAATAAGCAAATTAATGAGAAAGGAAGCTGCAAATTCACAAGGAAAATACAGCCATCCTCACTGGATTCCAAGCAGGTGTAGACTTCAAGGTCTTGTTTTCTTTAGCAGCAGCATTTAAAACCTAAGGTCTGCTACACATTAGGGCTGGGCCACACGGCTTTTAACATGAATCACAATACATTCAGGGTTTTATCGCAATACACAATATATATCACAATATCTTGAAATCTCCTCCAAACCACTGCATAAATGTAAAACCTTCACATAAAATGACACCGGCATGATAATAGAAACATACTCATGTATTGCATTTTTTAAAATTGCATACAAAAAGGGGAGGGGGGTAAATAAAGGTAAATTTACCAAACTTTATTGAACCAGTCAGAAAAACCTTATAAATTTGCAACAAATCAGAATAAATAATGGTAAGCCTTCCTAGTATGGCCTGTAATAAAACCATTACAAACAAAAAAAAAGGACTCAACACAATAAAAAGTGCATTAAGCAAGAATTCTAGAGAAAGATATTTTAAAACCATATAGATTAAAGTCCACATTTTCTGTTTGGTCATGTTTTTAACAATAAGGGCCATGTCTTTGGCAGTATAATTTGTGACCACAGTTGTGATCTCTTTCTATTTTGCACTTTTGTTGTATGGGATAAATTTTCCAAATGAAAAAGCCATATAGTCATTTTCTTAGGGCTGGTTCCTTTATTTTTACTTATTTATTTGTTTTTGTAGGGGCTACCTGGGATGTTGAGAGCAGATCTTAATGCATTCATCATATTATAGTGGATGTCATCTCAAGTGGTGAAATAAATTAGTGGCAGTGTGACATAATTTGCACAAAACTGTATTTTGTTCAATTTTTACATTCGGAGCAGTTCCTTTTTCTCCTTTCATTCAAGTCTGCTGCACTGCAGCCGATGTGTGTGTGTGTGTGTGTGTGTGTGTGTGTGTGTGTGTGTGTGTGTGTGTTTGTGTGTGTGTGTGTGTGTGTGTGTTTTTCCCCTCTCCCCACACCCTGCTAGTGTTGCCAGATTGTGCATAAAAAACAAGTGTCTCTGCTCCACGAAAACAGGCCCAAAAGAAGCAGTTTCTAAAGAACAAAATTGGGGTGAAAAAAACAGACCTGGCAATGACCCTGAAATGAAACATGGTGCGAGGAGGCAGAGGGAAGCACCTCTGTGAGAGGACAGAGGACAGAGAAGCTGACAGCCACAAAAATGCTCAAGCTTCAAGATCCAAACATTTTTTGTATCATACATAGTAGAATGTATCAATATAACAAATATGGGCAGCTCGGCGGAGCAGTGGTTAGCACTGTGGCAGCACAGTAAGAAGGTCATGGGTTCGATCCCACTCCCTGACCATCAGTGACCTTTCTGTGTGGAGTTTCTTGTTCTCCCCATGTCTGTGTGAGTTTACCCCGGGTACATTGGTTTCCTCCCACAGGCCAAACACATGCAAGTTGGGTTAATTTTAGACTCTAAAGTGGCCCTAGGTGTGAAGGGATTGCACTGGAAAAAAAAAAGTCTGTTGGATTTGCATAAAAATAATATGGACATTGGTTGCACATATTAAAGTTATGTTTACTCAAAATGATGTATTTAAGCTCTACACACTAAGTTATTGTATGTTAAACCAACATGACTTTTTTATATTAATTTAACGCTTTTCTTATATGTTAAGTATGTTCAATTGTTATGTTAAAGAAACATATTTTAATGTTAAGTTAGTGCTTTTCTTTCATGTTAGTTATATTAAATTATCACTTCCCAACATAATTTTAAGTCAACCTAACTTCTATGTACATGTAAACCAAACACTATTGACTTACTTTTGTAGGCTGATTTGTAATTCTTTAGAATTTCAGAGTCTGCAGCTGAGCTCGTCAATGTCAGACCTAAGCAGCCAATCAGAACTGATGTGTGGGCGGGACATAGGGCGCTGGTACTAGTCTGTACTCAAACTCCTGCGTTCCGTGTCATCATATTTCACATCCAGAGCTGCTAAAACATGTTTTCTGTCCATTGTTATTTAGAGGCTGCTATTAAAACATCAGTAGAAAGTCTGACCATAGGAAAGTGGCAGTGCTGAGCTGAGAGTGACAAGCTGTTGCAGGGATACAGGGTACAGACTTTTTTCCCTCAGAGTGCAGCGTACAAACACTGGAAAAAAAAAATGCTCAGGGCAGTCGGGTGACAAAAAACGCGTTTGGTGGACACGCGGCCTAATAGTGAGATGCAGACAGGCGAAGTTGTCTTTAAAACTTCTACAGCTGTGTTCAACCTGCTGTGGAAATTCCCAAAATAACGTCATGCTTAGCTTTACATTATCCGACTGGGAGGTGTTTACGTTGCTAGCTTGCTAGGACGTCCGTGGCTGGAAACCGTGGGTAAAGAACTCCATAATCCCGATTCAGCTGAAGAGTTCCCGGTCCTCCTGTCTCCCGATGAGTGAGTTTCATTTTCAAACTAGAAAAGCACTCGGAGAGCGCAGACCTCCGCCAAGCGCCACATTTCCCCCCATACAGTGTTTGTGTGTACGTGTTCAGATTCCTTGACCATGAAAACATATGACAAGCAATTGGATTCACAATGATAGGATTAGTGGTTCAGTAGTTATTCACGAAAATGGCATTTTGCGTAACGGCGGTTTTCTTGTGGACGGTGATCCGGATCACCACCAAAATCTAATCATCTGTAGGATACCCCATTTCGGACAATCTGTGAAAATTTCATGAAAATCCGTCCATAACTTTTTGAGTTATCTTGCTAACAAACAGACAGACAGACAGACAAACCAACGCCGATGAAAACATAACCTCCTTGGCGGAGGTAACTAGTTTACTCTGCAGTGGTGATATTTTTACTCCGTGACAGCAGAATCTCAAAGCTAGCTGCTAGCTCGCTAACGCGTGGACGCAAACGCGCGAGTGCGCAAATTTGCGCGTACTCGTATCTTCCCACTCTCTTTGTATGGATTCGTGCCGCCCGTTCGCATTTGGTGTGAACACACCTTTAGATATTTCTCATCCTGCCCATCAGCAAAGAAATCATCTGATGATGGAGATGCTACTGTAGTTTTCACAGTACCTGGTAAGAAATCAGTTAAAGTGTGAGGTGTGTGTCGGTGACTCTGATGAGTGTTAAAGGTTCCATTAACATTGGTTTGAAAACTAGAACCAAACATGCAACAGACATTTTCATTTTTCTCTTTACATGTTGTTCATATGAACAAAAAGCCCTTTCATTAGCTACATTTTTGCACGCACATAAGTGACCGCTGAATATAGGCAACACTTTGTCTGACTATCTTGTGTGGAATGCACTCCACTGTGATGTATAATTAAAGCATTTCATGTTTTACATGTACATGGCCATTTAGAACACATACATGGAGTCTGTAATGGCTCAGTAGTTCAGTCCTGCTTGGACCAGCTGCTGAACACCCTTTAGTCTGCCACATTCACTGCAGAAAGAGGCAAATAAAAGAAGCTCACATCACCCACACACATTCAGCAGAAGTAGGGCTATTCTTTAATATCATTTAAATGTAATTGCTAGTTTATTAAACTAATGCAATCTAATCGAACAGTCAATAAATCCTACCATCATGAAAGCTGTATTGTGCAGTTATTGTTGAAAAAAATTCAGAAATGCCGATTCAAACTCACAGCCTTTTTAAAAGATGTTTGGTGTCAGTTAATTACTGTGTTACACTGAGATGTTACGACATAGAATAGTAAGGTTAGACTAAATCTTAAAACACCTCAAATAGTTTCAATAAAAAAATTAACATTACAACCTTAAGGCTGCGTGTCCAAACGCGTTTTTTCAGCTGTGGGCGACCATTTTCTATTCATTCTCTATGTAGTCCACTGCCTACAGCGCTGAGCGCCCTCGGCGCTGAAACGCTCTCAACGGTAGCCGCTTTTTGATGCGGTGCTCAGGGCGCTCAGAGTTGATAAAATTTAAACTTTTCAGACTACAGCTGGGCTCGTCAGTGTCAGACCTTTCTAAGCAGTCAATCAGAATAAGGAAGGGCGGGACATAGGATGCCAGTACAGCCTGTACGCAGACTCCTGTTTTCCGTGTCATCATATTTTCTAGCCAGAGCTGCTACCAATGCTAGAATACGCTTCCTGTCCATTGTTATTTAGAGACTGCTATTAAAAAATAAGTAGAAAGTCTGACCATTGGAAAAGCGGAAGTGCTGAGCTGTGAGTGACAAGCTGTTGCTTGGATACACGGCACAGACTTTTTTTCCAGAGCACAACACACAAACGTTGGGAAAAAAAAAAACGTTCAGGGCAGTCAGGTGCCAAAAAAACGCGTTTGGTGGAGATGCAGCCTGAAGCCTTATTCACGCTGCATTTCCCCGCTAGTCCGCTTTGGTCCACGTGCGCTTTGGGCAAGCCCAGCATGCATGCGCTGCTGCTCATGCTCACTTTTTTCATCTACGCAGGCCAAGTGGTTGACGCATGCGTACAACCATCATTTGTAGTTTCACTCCCGCCTGATAGGTAGCGACAATGTGCTGATGCACCAGGATTTTCACCAATGAAGAAACGCTGCTTGCTTTCTGCTGCTTGACTTCCCGGTTTTCACCCCTTTTCCACGAAGATGCTGCTGCTGCTGAAGTACTTATGTATGATTCATGTATGTTTATTCTCATCTTCCACTTCCTTGTTGTCTTCTTCGTCTACTTTGTCTTGGTATGCTGTGTCAATATCGCCACCTTGTGAATGGGACGTTCAGTCTTGCGCATGCGCTTTTCAACGCGTTCAGGTTGTGGGCAGGTGGCGCGGTCACAAAATTTGGGCTGCACACGTTCGTCTGCGGTCGAGCACTGCGGACACTAGCGGAGTGGAGACGATGACGTAAATTTCGCTACACAAGGTTTCCGGTTACACGTACGCGGACAGCAGAGGTATAGCATGAATCCAGCTTTAAGGAAGACTTACTGCAATTATTTTAGCTCACAACAATTTTGGAATTAGTATCATCATGCTAAAGAATTCATTATTTCTTGTTCAAACATTTCAAGTAAACCAACAAAAGTGTTTGAATAAAAACACTCACCACTACTACAGAGCCTTTGAGACAGCACTCAGGGCAAAGCAGAGGTCAAACGTTGATCTCGGCTGGAGGACACCTACACAGCAAAAAATTAAATGTGATTATTTCCCCCACAGTAAAGCTTTATAGAAATTAAGCATTTCATTATGTAAACCTAACAGTTAATCAAAGTATCAGTTCAACCTACAATTTAGTTAAGAATTCACTAAAAAGATTTGAGCAGTGTTTCCAATCATAGAGCCTTCACCTTAACATTAAAATACAGAGTTCTTTTATTATCACGTTTTAGTATTCCAACTGGTTGGTAAAGCTTTACAGTCATATCGACGCCATTCCACTGTCACTACAGTTTCAACGTCTACATGTACAATATGTCACATAAACATGAACAAACGTCAGATGAAGGGCAGTTTTTTTCCTGGTGGCTCTTTTCCTGTGTGTGTCGCTCTCTCTCTCTCTTTGAATGACAGTAAACAAAAAACACATTACGTTCAATGTTGAAAAGATCGGACTGACAGCAGCAGCGCTACAGCAGACACACACCCGGTACATGTGACACGCATGCATGCCAGGCACAGTTGTCCGCCGTGCGCACACACAGGCAGTTTGAAACGGGCATTAATATATTGCCCCATTCAGTACATGTATGGCCTTTGTTGTGTGGAAAAACACATCATCTCCCCTTTCTCCATGAGGCTGATGTTATGTCACGGTAAATTTCACAGAGCATAAAGTTAACATGGTAGTGTTATGTCTGTAAATAATGGTCGGAGTCAGTCTCATGCCATGCAGCGAACTCAGCAAACTGAACTTTGAGGAACACAGAAATATATACACGGACACCATAGCCAGCCTGACGTCACACCCAGGGCAGGTACGGAAAGCCCCACACACACACACACACACACACACTACACAACATTCCCCTCCCCCTTACAAAAGTGCAAAACTGGAATGGCCTAACACATTCACCCAAAAACAACTACAACAGGACCGTGTCTCAAAAGATGTAAAATAATCCCACAACAACACATTCCTACACTCATGCAATCATATAAACATATTATTTACATCATATCAACATATTTACAGTAAAATTATTTACATGACACCAATGTTCAAGAGGAGCCACGGGTTAAACCGGCTCGGGGGCCCAGGGCAGCCCCATGGCTGCGCGCCCCTGGCAGCTGCCTGCCCCCGGGGTCAAAGCTGACCTCCCCGGCAAGAATGTCTCTACTCCTCACCCTCGACCGCTTCTCCCATCTGGACCCACAGTGCTACTGCCCAGCACGCAGTCCCTCCGTGCCTGTTGGTCCACCCCTAACCATCTCCAAAACTGCTGCAGCTGCCACCGTTGTAGCCCCAGACACTTCGGCCCCCTGTGGCCGAGCTCCGGGGAAAACCAAAGCTCGCTCACCGGCGTCACCCATCGACTAGGGCACCTCACTGTAATGCCTAGCACCCTCGTCCAAGGCACTTTGAGCTCCGGCACTGAAGTCCTGCCAGACCTCTGTGGCACTCGGCACCTCCTCTCTGTCATCCAAGGTGCTCCGCTGTGCTGCCTCTGCTCCCGACTGTCGCTGCTCTCTCCCAGAGCTCACAGCATCACTCCCGCCAGCGTCACTCACCGACCTAGGCGCTTTGTCGCTACACCCAGCATCTTCGTCCAAGGCACTCCGCTGCACTGCCACTGCGCCCGGCTGTCGCTGCTGTTTCCGGAGGTCTTCAGCCTGCTTGCTCCCGCTCTCCCACTGCCCGGACTCCAGCTGCGGGGAAGACTCAGTTGAGTTCGGTCGCTGCTCTCCCTTTCTGCTGCCGCTGCTCACCACACTGTCAACTTCACCAGCGCTACGGTCATGCACCATGATGAGCTCCTCGGCTGGCTCACCGTCTCAGGTAACCCAGGGCTCAGGTCCCCCCTTGATACCCAGCTGGTAGCTTGTAGCTTGACTTTGGCACACACCTAGCGTCGTGGCTAACCTTCCCGTTGCCACAGACTGAGCCTTTAGCTCTTCTGAGCTAACTAGCTTAGCTCCTCTTGGTGCCAACAGTCTCACTACCCACAGCCCCAGCTTCTTGTCCCTTGGACATTTGGCAAAATCTCCAGCCAGCTGCCCAACAGCATCCGCATAAAGCTCCGTCTCTCCCAACATGCCAAGAATTCGCCAACCCTCTGCACCAAGACGGTGGGCCAGAAGCACCCGTCCTCGGTCTCCGTCGAGTCTACCCAGGCCCAACCCAGTGATGTATCCCCCAAGCATGGCCATCCAATCTGGCCACCGGGTCACTGGCTCCCCCGGACACTCCAGAAATGATGGCAGAGGTAGAGGTAGCCCAAATGCCTCCACAGCATGCAGCAAACTCGGTGAACTGAACTTTATTGAGGAACACAGAAATATATACACAGGCACAGTAGCCCGCCTGACGTCACACCCAGGGTGGGTACGGCAAGCCATACACACACTACACAACAGGCAGAGCAGAGATTAATTGCAGCTGTGGGTTGGTCTAAATTTACATTTTTAAAATCTGAAATGAATGATGTTTCCCCAAACTTGTCATTTTAAAATTTAGGGTGCTTTCACACCAGGATAGTCCGGGGGATTCAGTTTGTCCCCTTCAGTGGGTTACCCTTAATTTCCCACACTCTCACTCTGTACATTTGTTGCTAAGCAGAACCACCACTTCCCTCTCACTGTTCCATAACGTTGTTCACACTTCACACACTTCTTTCACTCGAACACCGATGTCTCTCCCTTTCTTAAGCTGGATTGTTCGCCACAAAAAAACCCAGTAAAAATGTCAACTTTATGCATAGTTATACAAGTTTCTCCCATTTTGTTGCTACAGACATGCCAATGTCACAGACAAAAGTCTGAAAGCCCCCCCCCCCGACTACTAGCTTGTTTAAATGCTTCGTTTTAAGCCACAATTCCTGGGCTGATGACACGATTTTGACATTTTTTAGGATGTTGTGTAAACCCAAAAGTCATTGTCTATGATCAATATAACATTTACAACTGCGCCTGCATAAACTAGTTATCATCAAAAAGCAGCAGCCGCTGACTGGACTGTGGTGCCGCCCACCGAATTAAGGGCAGCACCCCCATGACGTAATCGACAGAACGGATGCCAGTGTTGTTGACTAGAATGACAGCAGCTTTGTAGCTCACAGTTTCTCTGGTTTCTTGTTTTAATTTTACAGCTATGCCTTCGCGTTGTGTCACAGGCTGAGATAAACAGCAGGCTGTGAAAGACCACATCACACGCTTCAGCGCCAACTGTTATTAAGTCTCCTCGTGTGCATTTATGCAGGAGGAGCGGAGGAGGGGAAGGATTAATGGATTTATGCGCAGCTTTGACCTACTTTCTGTGATCCCATGCTGACATCTCACCGGTCCAGGCACGTCCCCTCTATCATTATCATCAGCTGATTCAAATTCCCACTGACCATGTTTTCCGGTCCTCGCCCAGGTGCTTCTCATCACACCATCACCAGCAGTGCGTGTACTTCGCGGCCGTTTGCCAGTTACGCACTGCTGGTCCATAGTATTGTCATCTATGCTATTTGTCTGCCAGTATTTTCAACACTCTCACGACGTTAGTCACTCCATGTTCGCCGTGGCTCTCGTGTGTCCTTGAAGCGATGTCGGCTCTGGGGCGCACCTGTGGCAAACACGTGTCCTCTCATTCATTTGCTGGGCAATGCCGGCCCCTGAACGCCATCAGCAAGTGTGTCTGTGTTTCTTGTAGGTCTTCACCTTTTTGGAAACTGTCTGTCTTTCTGTATTACATGTGCTGTGATGAACCCTGCACGTGAATCTTCGTTATTTCATCCTCCCTCTCCCTGCCCTGTATAAGAGCGCACGGAGGGTCATGATGAATGGATTTAGGCGCAGAATTCACCACAGCACATGTATTGATCATAAGAATGATGACAACAGTTCCCAAAAAGGTGAAGACTTACAAAAATAAACAAACACCCGCAGTTGGCATTCGGGGCTGACATCACCCAGCGAACATGGAGAGGAGACGTGTTAACCACAGTTGCGCCCCAGGGCCGACATCACTTCAAGGGGCGCAACAGAACCACGGCTGTGTGGAGTGGCTAACACGTCGTGATAGTGTTGGCAATATTGGCTGGCTGACAACATGGCAGATGATGCACACAAACCATTAACAGCTGACTGTCAAAGAGAGAGGGCGCGTGGTTGGACCGGTGAATCTTGGACAGTACCCACCTGAAAGTGGGTCAAAATGCACATAAAACACATGTACAAAACAAAAACAACAAGAACTCAAAATATCATCATCATCATAGCAGTCTGTCGGGGGCGACAATGACTGTTTCATTTAGGTCTGATCAGATTCCTCCACGCAGCTCTGTCCTTCGCCTTCCGCTGCCAGAAACTCCTAACCTTGTTAACCCAGGTGATGTCCAAGCCAGTATGAGTTGCTCTCTGACTGACCATTTCATGAAACTGCTTGCAAAGTATTTGAGTACCACTAGCTTTTGCTGGACTAGCAACACATTCTTGGCAGACAGAGGTATTATCAGTGGCAAGGACAGGCCAAGACAAACTGACTCCAGTATCTGTTGCAGTGACTGACCAGATGATAGGTTTGTTTATCTCTGCTCTTTCTGTAGTGCATGTCACGATGCACCGACTGGCAAAAGACCTTGCAACAGATGTGCTTATCTGCCAGGATGTCCAGTCTCACCCCGTGTAACTGGGAGTGGTCTACCAAAGACCTGGTTTTACCCACGAGGCGTTTTTCTCCCCCTGAGATGTGCAAGACAGTCGGCTCCCTCATCAAACTTCTGTGTGGCAGAAAAATAGCCATATCACCTGTAATACTGAACAAGAGGTGGGATAATGAAGCCTTCCTTTACTGTCTGAAGTACCTCCAGTCAGAGGACACGAGCATCTTTAAACGTTAGTTGTAGTAATATTCATAGTTACAAACATTTACTTATGTATCAAATGTTACTTGACATACCACCTTCTATCCCGGTGGCCCCCGAGCTGTGACTCCTTCACTATGTGTTTTGGTTTGGTCAGCACCTGTAAACATGGACTGTTATCTCCATGTCAACAATGCACTGACAGCTTGTCAGCGCGAGCACCACTTTTTTTTTACTTTTGGAGCGGTTTGCTTATTCAATAAGCTTACTGAAAATTTGCAGCCTCTCTCATAAATTTTTAACTTTTTCTCATTAATTTACTACATTTATTTGCAAATGTAAAACTTTTTTGTTGTAAATTTGCCACTTTTTCCCTCAAAAATCTGCTGGTTTTGCATCTTAAATCTGCACTTTTTTCTTGTAAATTTGTAACCTTTTAATAACAGATGTTTTTTTTCTTGTAAATTTACGTATTTTTCTCACTAAATTTGCAACTTTTTTTCTAGTAAACTTGACTTTTTGTAAAAGTGCAATTTTCTTTCATAAATTTGACTTTTTTTCTTGTAAATTTGCAGCTTTTTTCCCCATCTTGTAAATTTGCAGTCCCCCCCCCCCAGAAGTGTATGTTTGTACATTCTTTCTCATAAATTTGTGACTGACAACAATAATACAGGTGCATCTCACTAAATTAGAATATCATCAAAAAGTTGATTTATTTCAGTAATTCATTTCATGAAATGAAACTCATATTTTATATAGATTCATTACAGACAGAGTGACATATTTCAAGTGTTTATTTCTTTCAGTTTTGATGGTTATGGCTTGTAGTTCATGAAAACCCGAAAATCAGTTTCTCAAAAAATTAGAATATTACACAAGATCAGTTTTAAAAAATTGATTTTTTTAATAGAAATACTCAAAATATAATCCACAATAAACCCAATGCCTGAGCCACAGAGAATACACTGCTATGATTTTATTGAAAAATTGGGTTTAAAGATTTATGAACAAATAATTTGTTGCAACATCTGTAACAAAAGAATAACACTCGGTGTTCCCCTGCCGTGTGTTTGTCGCTGCTGCGGGCATGTGTGCCTCTCCACCGTCACTCTCTGAGTGTGACTCACTTGGCACGATGTCTGCTTGGCACGGCTCAAACCTATACGGCCTGATGCCCCCAGATTCTTCATTGTCATCCCATTCTTCGGAACTATAATCGTCTGAAGATTGGACAACACAAACCAATTCCAGACTACATGTGCTGGAACCATCGTCGATGTTTTCTACCACTTCCATCCTGTGTGGACAATGAGCAGCCAAGCGCTGTGTTCTGTCGATGACGTGACTACATGGCAGCGGGGTTTTCCAGCCACTGACGTAATTGGTGACGTGGCGCTCATGAAAACGTTGGATATTCGCGTGAAAAAAAGCCTGTTTGACTTAGAACTAACTATCAGACTGTCCTAAAACATCTTTAAAAAGTCTTCAGCTGATCCAAAATGCTGCAGCAAGAGTTTTAACAGGTACTAGAAAGAGAGATCATATCTCTCTGGTTCTGGCCTCCCTTCATTGGCTTCCCATAGAGTTTAGAATTAAGTTTAAAATCCTTCTTCTTACTTACAAAGCTCTAAACAATCAGGCTCCTTTTTATTTAAAAGATCTGATACTACCGTATTATCCTAACAGAGCACTATGCTCCCAAAATGCAGGATTACTTGTAATACCTAGAATCTCCAAAAGTACAATGGGAGGCAGAGCCTTCAGTTATCAAGCTCCTCTCCTGTGGAATCAGCTGCCAATCTGGATTCGGGAGTCAGACTCGATCTCTGTTTTTAAGAATAGGGCTAAAACCTACCTTTTTGATATAGCCTACAATTAGGGAGGGATCATGTGTTTCTGAACCCTCCCTTAGTTATGCTGCTAATAGGTTTAGTCAGCCGGGGGACCTCCAGTAATGCACTGGGCCTCACTCCTTTCCTCACTCTCTATGAAATATTATTTTTTTTTTGCTGGTCATTAACATCTGTTTGTTCTCTCCCATAGATTGAGTCCCCATCGTGCTGTTTGCTCTCTACATGTCTGTTCTTTTATTCTTCTCTATCCCCTCACCCCCCAGCCAGTCGCAGCAGATGACTGCCCCTCCCTGAGCCTGGTTCTGCTGGAGGTTTCTTCCTGTTAAAAGGGAGTTTTTCCTCTCCACCGTCGCCAAGTGCTTGCTCACAGGGGATCGCCTGATTGCTGGGGTCTTTCTGCAGCTGTGGGGGTTCCCCCCTACAGTTGATAGTGCTATGAGATGACTGTTGTTGTGAAATGGCGCTATATAAATAAAGTTGAATTGAATTGAATTAGAACTACACAGACCAACCTATTTTGTCATGTTGTATTATGTGATGAAAAATTAGAGGAAGTCAAAAACGTGTCATCAGCACTTTAATGCAGATTAGAAAAAAATGAGTGGACCTATGTTCTATGAATTTTCAGATCCAAACCACGAAACGTTAGCTTGCAGACACATTAGTAGACATAAACAACACAGGCTACAAGAAAAAAGTCCAAGGACCATCGTTAGCATAGCCAGTGAATGGTTAAAAAAAAACCAAAACATTAGCATTAAGATTGATTTGGCTTTGCTCGACGTTACCAGCAAATAAAAACCTAACTTTTTAAAACATTACATATAAACACCGGCAGGTCTTCAACTCCCACCTCCGGAAGAACTTCAACCACATTCCGAGGGAGTCTGGAGACATGGAGTCTGAATGGTTCGTGTTCTCCACCTCCATTGTTGAAGCAGCGGCCCAGAGCTGTGGCCGGAAGGTCGTTAGGGCATCTCGTGGTGGCAAGCCCCGAACCAAGTGGTGGACACCAGTGGTGAGGGGGGGCCATTAAGCTGAAGAAGGAGTCCTATCAGGCTTGGTTGGTTTGTGGGACTCCCAAAGCAGCTGGGGTGTACCGGCAGGCCAAGAGGAGTGCAGCTCGGGTAGTTGCTGAAGCAAAAATTTGGGTATGGGAGGAGTTCGGTGAAGCTATGGAACAAGACTTTCGGTCGGCCTTGAAGAGATTCTGGCAAACTGTCCGGCAGCTCAGGAGGGGGAAGCAGCTCCCTGTCCACACTGTGTATGGTGCGGATGGGGTGCTGTTGACTTCAAATGGTGATATCGTCGGGCGGTGGAAGGAATACTTGGAGGATCTCCTCAATCCCACTGATACGCCTTCCACAGAGGAAGCAGGGCTTGTGGACGAGGGGGACGACTCGCCCATCACAGGGGCTGAGGTCGCCAAGGTGGTTAACAATCTCTTTGGTGGCCGGGCCCCGGGGGTGGACGAGATTCGCCCTGAGTACCTCAAGGCCCTGGATGTTGTAGGGCTGTCATGGTTGACACGCCTCTGCAACATTGCATGGAGGTCAGGGGCAGTGCCTGTGGCATGGCAAACCGGGGTGGTGGTTCTTCTCTTCAAAAAAGGGGACCGGAGGGTGTGCTCCAACTTTAGACGGCTCACACTCCTCAGCCTCCCTGGGAAGGTCTATATCAAGGTACTGGAGAGGAGAGTCCGGCCGTTGGTTGAACCTCTAATTCAGGAGGAGTAGTGTGGTTTTCATCCTGGCCGTGGCACATCGGACCAGCTCTTTACTCTCTCAAGAATCCTTGAGGGTTTGTGGGAGTTTGCCCAACCAGTTTACATGTGCTTTGTGACTTGGAGAAGGCATTCAACCGCGTCCCTCGTGGTTTTTTGTGGGGGGGTGTTGCTTCAGGAGTATGGGGTATCGGGCTTGTTGTTTTGAGCTATTCGGTCTCTGTATGACCGTTGTGAGAGTTTGGTTAGTATTGCCAACACTCGATCAGACTCATTCCCAGTGAGAGTTGGACTCCGCCAGGGATGCCCTTTGTCACCGATCCTGTTCATAATTTTTATGGACAGGATTTCTAGGCGCAGCCAGGGAACGGAGGGTGTCATGCTTGGTGACCACAGGATCTCACATCTGTTGTTTGCAGATGATGTTGGCCTGCTGGCTTCATCCAGTAATGACCTACAGGTCTTACTGGGACGGTTTGCCGCTGAGTGTGAAGCGGCTGGGATGAGAATCAGTACCTCCAAGTCCGAGTCCATGATCCTCAGCCGGAAAAAGGTGGATTGTCCTCTCCGGGTTGGGGACAGGCTCCTGCCCCAAGTGGAGAAGTTTAAGTATCTTGGGGTCTTATTCACGAGTGAGGGGAGAATGGAGCGAGATTGACAGACAGATTGGAGCAGCATCTGCAGTGATCCGGACGTTGTACCGTTTGTTGTGGTGAAGAGGGAGCTGAGATCTAAGGCAAAGCTGTCAATTTACCAGTCAATCTACATTCCTACCCTCACCTATGGTCACGAGCTTTGGGTAATGAGTGAAAGAACGAGATCGCAGATACAAGCGGCTGAAATGAGCTTTCTTCATAGGATCGCTGGACTCACCCTCAGAGATAGGGTGAGGAGCTCAGTCATCCGGGAGAGGCTCAGAGTAGAACCGCTGTTCCTCCACATTGAAAGGAGCCAGTTGAGGTGGTATGGGCATCTGATCAGAATGCCTCCTGGATGCCTCCCACTTGAGGTGTTTCGGGCACGTCTCTCTGGGAGGAGACCCCGGGGCAGACCCAGGACTCGGTGGAGAGACTATGTCTCCCAGCTGGTCTGGGAATGCCTTGGTATCCTTTCTGAAGAGCTGGATCAGGCGGCTGGGGAGAGGGAAGTCTGGGCTTCTCTGCTTGAACTGCTGCCTCTGCGACCCGGACCTCCAGAAAAGTGGTAGAAGATGGATGGATGGATGGATGGATGGATGGACATGTAAACGCTCTACCTCTAATTCTGATTGATATTTGATAGGTTTCACTTACCATTACTTTATAGAGAGTGGTCCAAATTCAGAATGAATCTTCTGAGGCAAGGGTAAACATGGCAGCGATGGAACATTCCAGCAAGTTTTTTTTTAATCCTTGAGCCCGCCTGCAGGGGGCGGGGTTTCCCGTTTCTGGCTGATGAAACATAATTACCTTTTTTCTTCTTAACATGACTGAGACATGCAAATTTTAAATCCCTCAAGATTGAAATACTTTTATAAGATTTAATCATGTTTCAAAGAGAAACCTAAATCAATTATGTAATATATATGAGTTGCATATTTGTAAACTGAACAACCCTCCATCTTCCATTTTGTCAGCGTGGCGCCGCACCGTGGCTTCCTCATCCATCCATGTGGATGCCCTGAATTTCCCTCTGGGATTAATAAAGAATACAAAATACTATATACACACACACACGCACGCACACGCGTGTGTGTGTGTGTGCATGTGTGTATTCATTGTATGGCCCAGCCCGACTACACATTAGTTTTTAAAGCAGCATTATGAAACTTTCTTGTTCCTTGTAGGAACACTGAAAACACCACAACCATGGCAACCATGACCCCAGTCCCAACAGCCAACCACAGGGCGTTTTGTTGTTTGTGGCTACAGTCATGCCCTGTGATTGGCTGCTGGGACTGCGGCCACAGCTGCTGTCCCCACAGTGATCACACCAGAAAACGCTGTTGCAGACAATGTGGGCCACTCAGGCTATGGAGGAAGTGACGTTCACTTGGTCAGCTAGCTGTCTTGCTTCATTACCAGGAGGATTTGAACCCAGGTCTCCTGCAGGGCCAACAAGAGTCTTGATCCTTTCACCACATAATTGCTTTGGGTCAAAGTTTGACTTCTTTACACACGAACAGCATCTTCCACTGACACGTCAAAATGGCTGACAGACATTTCATAAACATAATTTATGGAATGTTAACAGAATTGCATGAAATTTGCTCTTTTGTTGAAGAATACTGTTGTGATTGTGAGTGTGAAGTTTCATCAGATTTGAATGATTATACCTTAAACCCAGAAGTATAACTTGATTGGCCTAGAAAATCAAAATGGATTGACATTTATTTTAACAACTTCTCATTACCTGCATCTGTCTGTAGATGATCTCTGCTGAATTTGGAACAACTTGGATGACTGGCAGGAGGAGTTTGTTTGGAGCTCACGTGCACATTTTTGAAAATATGTCCCAGAAAACTTCATTTTTACAGCATAAGACCAGAATTTCTGTTCAGACTGTAAAATTTCAAGTTTCTACATGTTAGTGTTTTAGTGTTAGCAGAGAAAAATATTAATAATAATAAAAAGAAGAAGAACCAAAAACAAAAGGTTCCCCGCAGCACAGCTCCTTGGAACCCTAAAAAGCTGAAAATTTAGGAGGAAAAAAGTCCTACATTCATTTGAAGTCACAAATTAACCAGAAAAAAGTCATAAATTCCAATTAAAAAAAGTTAGTTTACAAGAAAATCTCACAAATTGGAGAGAAAGGACATTTATGAAGAAGTCAGAAATTTAAACAAATGTGCAGCTTTTGCTCTTGTAAATTTACAAAGTTTGAAAATTGCAAATCATGGAAATTGGTGACTTTATTCTTGTGCTTTTTTGCTTGGGAGTGTGTTTTCCCTCTCACTCATCTGTAACCTTTTCTCTGGCAAATTTACAACTTGCTTCTGGTAAATTTGTGACTTTTTAAAACTGCCATTTATCATATTTTTGCACCTTTATTCTTGCAAATTTATACTTGCTTTACATTGATGTTTGTAGCTAATGCTAAGTTTTTGAGCGCGCACCCCCCCCCCCCCTTGTTAAGAAATAGCAAGTCTCTGTGGTCTCCACTGGCCACCCACAGATGGAAATCATGGAGCTCTCCATTTAAACCTGTTTAAATTCAGAGATGGCTGTCGACAGAATGAAACCATGTTAAGGAATTGGATGAGACACATTAAAATGCGTACATAAAATCACTCGGCACAATAAGTGCCAATTTAGTCCAGGAGTTTGATTGGCGCAGCAGACAGACAGGGCATCCGTACCAAAGACTGACAAGTGGATGCAGCTGGTGGCCTATGGCCCGGAGCAGCCACATTATCCCAGACGAGGGCTGTTAATGCCGGGCTGAATGGAGCCCCTTTTGAGATACAAAATGACATTCTGATTAGAAAGCCAGGAAATACACATGTGAAGAGCCGGAAATTGTCACAATGCAGAACCACGGCACATTTGGCACAGACTCAAGCTGGGTATAGAGGAGTGAAATCTTAATGAAGGGATGTGCTCCATTAAGCACATTCACATTTCTCCTGTAGTTGTGCAGTTTTCCAGGATATGTTCTTCAAGTGAAAGTTGCTTTTTATTCCCAGTGATTTAGCGCAGTATTGTGGTGTACAGATGATTTATTGGTTGACAAAATGTTCCTAATATCCAGTGTTTTTTTAGGGGAGCCATGTGACTGGCCTCGGTGCAGACTGGTTCTCCGAGCTGGAAAAAAGGATGGCACAAACGCCACGAATCTGCTTCTGAGTCGCCTTCATCTTTCAGCAGCTCCCTATCCACGCAACAACAGCCGATCATCATCTGACATCCTGATGAGCCACATCTTTGATTGGGCAAGGACTCCCTTCGTGACAGAAGCCTCCCCATTTACCCGGGCCTGGGTAAATGTTTCCCCCACGCTGTATTACATTGAGCACCAAGCTAGAAGGTGGGACGTTCTGTTTTTATAGGGGGCTGGGCTGTGATGGCTTGTGACTAGTTAGCGATGGAAAAATTGGGACAAAATGGGTGAATTAGCACTGAGGACACGTTTGCCAACATGGCGTATCTTGCACAGATAATATCAGTGTACTAAGTTATGTGGTATAGCAGCATATGAGGAAAAATTAATTCAATAAATAGAGAAAAAAAAAACACTTCTTGCCCACGCACTCAGGAAGAGAATTATTTGTCTACAGATTTGATTTCTTTCCAGATTTAGTTTCAGAATAAAATGATGCATGACCAGCTGACAGCAGGCTGTGGATGGTTGCTGGATCAACTCCTGCAAAGCTGCAGCTTCATTTCTTTGTTCCTGGAAAGCCTGGCTGGCCCAGAAATATACTACTTTTCCAACAAACAATTGTGCCACATTTTTCTCATGAACTGGTAACATTTTTTCTGAGAAATGTGCAACTTTTTCTCATGAATTCACAATTTTTTTTCATAAACTTGCCACTGAATTTGTGACTTTCTTCCTGCAACGCAACTTTTTTCTCTTTTTTCTAATAATTGTTTTTAAAAAATGTAATAATTTTAACATTTCTTTAGTAAATTTGAAACGTTCTTCTTGCAAGATAAATTTTTTTACTAAAATTTCCAAAAAGGTCATAAACTTGCAACTTTTTTCTCATAATTCTTATCCCCTCACCCCCCCAGCCAGGGGCAGATGACTGCCCCTCCCTGAGCCTGGTTCTGCTGGAGGTTTCTTCCTGTTAAAAGGGAGTTTTTCCTCTCCACTGTCACCAAGTGCTTGCTGATTGCTGGGGTCTTTCTGCAACTGTGGGGGTTCCCCCCTACAGTTGAAAGTGCTGTGAGATGACTGTTGTTGTGAAATGGCGCTATATAAATAAAGTTGAATTGAATTCATAAATTTGACCTTCTTTCTGCAAAACTGCAAGTTTTTTGTTCTCTTATTAATCATAAATTTGCAAAAAAATTAACAAATTTGTAACATTTTTCTTGTAAAATTTTTCTTAGGAATTTGTACCTTTTTTCATAAACTTGCAACTTTTTTCTCATAAATTTCTGACTTCATTTGAAACTTTTTTCTTGCAAGTTTAAAACTTTTATTCAAAAATTTGCAAAAAAAAAATCAAACTTGCAATTTTTTCTCATAAATTTGCAACTTTCCTCTTCTTTTTAATCATCAGTTTGCAAAATAATTTAACTTTTTTAAATTTGAAACTTTTCCTCATAAATCTGCTACTTTTTTCTTGTAAATGTGGAATTTTCTTGCAAATGTGTAACTTTCTTCTTGTTCTAGGCTGGAGGTTGGAGGCTGACCTTTATCAGGAGAAGTGTGTCATCAGCTGGGACTCGTTAACTCGTTATGTTGTGATTGGTCAGGCCAGGTCACATGCAGCACTTACAAACCTTGCACAGGCAGACTGTTGCAGCAGCTTGTTCAGTATGATGGCTGTTTGGCTTCTCACAGGGTAAGGAGCTGAATTCTGCCGTTGCTGTTTTCTGCTAAAAGTAAGTATTCATGATGTGCTTATCTGAACAGGACTTTGCTCCTTTACTTGTTGACTGGTGTAAACTACAGCCTCCCAGTTAAAGGTAAAAGCCCACTCTTCAGAATATAAAGATTTACCATAAATGTTGCTCAGCCTGAAATCATCTCATTAAGGTCAGAATTCCAGCACCACCCATGTTGGTGGTTCCAGTGAGGATGTCACTTCTGATTCTAGCTGGCGAGGCCCGTCTGGACTTCCATTTCAGGCTCCCGATTCATGGGATACCTCACATCTAACTCATCCGTACTCGGCTGCAGTATCAACTGCACCAGCAGTTAGTTCTTACAACTATGGTCCATATGCGCCACCTGCACATATAGGACATGGTGGCAGCTATCATTTGGGGTCAACATGGCCACATTCTCAGCTTAACCCAAACCATGGTAAGTCTATGAAACTTACTAATGTGTAAAGATGATGCAAAGCTCTACATTATAGTCCAAATATGGGGTGGTGCTTAACATCTACTCTCCTTCTAGACATGGAGTGGGCAGTTCCACCTCTTCCTGCTGACGCTACAGCTCCTGGTACCATTGTCCACAGTGAAGCTCAACCCTCTTATTCCAGCCATGCGTATCTCCCTCCACCCTTCCAGCCTGGTGAAATGTCTCTCGCAGAGCAGACCTATGAGCATGGCAGCTACAACTCTGAAACTGAAAAGCAGGGTCTCCAGTCTCGCCATCCTCGTATCTATGGTGGGTTCCGTGCTGGTCCACCTCGGCCATTCAGCCTGCGTGGATCCTGGTTCGGGCACCCTCACTACTATGACTCCATGTTCCTCACTAGTCCATATCCTCAAGGCACAATCGCTCACTTCAGCAACAGTTTTGAGCTGGGGAGAAATCAATGGCATGGTCGCCGCCACAGAAAGCATGGTCTACCCAACCTTGAGGGAATCATGCAGTTCAGGGGTCCTGTACAACAGACGGTTGGCTATACTGGATTTCACTGAACTTGTCAGCTTACTGTTGAATCGGCCATATTGAACATCTCAAGATGGCCTAAGCAAGGGGTGTTTTTGGAAACTTCATTAGTTTTACTCTGGCTGTAGACTTCTTTTATGAATAAAGATCTACAACAGTCTTAGTCACTTGGCTTAAAGATATTAAAGCTGGCAAAGGTTAACCTGTTTTTTTGTTTTTTTTCAGTGGTGGTAGTTGGATCATTTATAGCTATAATGACTCAAATCATTAACTTTTTTTTCTACTACAACTTTGAGCATGAACTGGTATTGAGGTGATTATTCTCCCAGTATCGTGTTCCTGATCCCATTTGCAGCCTAGCTACAATGCCTTCAACGCAACATGCTACATCTGTTTAAAAATGGTGTTGATGATGGGATTTCTCCGGTTTCCTCCCACATGCCAAAAACATGCAGGTTAGGTTAATTGGAGACTCTAAAGTGGCCCTAGGTGTGAATGTGTGTGTGACTGGTTAAGGGATAGCACTGTACCATAGCTGCTTCATCCATCCAGGTGGATGCCCGCAATTTACCCTCTGGGGATCAATAAAGTATACAAAATCAAAAATGACCTTTTTGACTTGAAGCTGAGATTAGAGCAGCTAAAGGCCTGTTACAAAGGCTTACTACAGTGGGGAATCTCTCATTAACCTAGCCTGAGTTAATGTTGCCACTCAAATCAACTGGAAAAGAGATCTCTAAATGGTCGTTTTTGAAGCAAATTATAGCTGTACTTTGATCCCAAACTGGGAATTTGGTGTACAAATACCTAAAAGGATAACCTATAACGGCATAAACCATGTAGGATGACCTATAGCAGCATAACCGTCTAGGTTATGCTGCTTAGTCCATCTAGCTACAATGCTCCGCACTGTATTTGTATATTTGTGTACATATGTATATTCACTGCTCTTATTTTCTTCTAAATCATTGTTCTGAGTGTTGCTGTCCCTGTGCTGTTGCAGTCCTGGAATTTCCCCAGTGTGGGACTAATAAAGGCTTATCTATGAACCAGTTAGTCATAACTTTTACACCACTGATGTTCACTGTCAAAACTTTGCAAAAACCATAAAAACACTGAACATTACAGGATCAAAGGATCCCACCATCTAGTCACTGTCGCTCATCTGGGACTGCCAAAAGTTGTCCAATGTGTAGCCCAAGACCTGCCTCCCATGACTGTTCCAAGACAGAGTCAAGAGGGAAAACTACATCTCAGCTCTATTAATCCCTTAAAAGCTCGGTCTTGTTATGGTACACTTCTCTTCCAGCACTAACCGTAATTTAGACATGTTTTGGCCAAAATCAGGTCTGTCTTAATTTAGCCCCAAAATGCTCAAAACTGAGCTGGTATAACTAAACGGCACACCAACTGGGCTGCTTAGTCCACAAGAGTTGGCCTAAATTTATCACCAGTTTAACATTTGGTGATGGTGGCATGGGTCTCTCAAGTCAAGTACACCTTTACTCAGGGATTAAAGCAACTTTTTTTTTGACTGAAAAATTGTTCCCCAGGCCAAACCATGTCCCCCGTCTAGTGTCAAACATTCCCTCCATTACAGTAAAATGTCAAGAAAAAAAACTCACTTGTGGGCTGCAGCAGCACTGGCTGACAAATCAAGAACAAAATGTATTTCACTTGATGGACTTGGTACACATCTTCACTAGAAAAGAACTCCAAGCACATACCTCCACCAAGGCTCTTTCTGTCCCTCATGGATCACTACCAAAATATGATGGGTTTGTGTGTAGGCCTAGAGCCACTTCTGGTGAAAATTACATCATAGTCTGTCCATTAGTTTTGGAGTATTGTTGCCAACACTCTGAGAAGATAAGAGCCTTGGTGGAGGTATCCATTCTCAGATCATGACCAAAATGGAATGGCTTCCTCTCTAGCCAAAGAGCCACCTCTGAAAATTTTATCCAAATCCATCCAGTAATTTTTGTGTAATCCTGCTGCACAATTATTATAAAGCCCTTGGTGGAGGTATGTACTCTGATCATCACCAAAATCTAACCCTCTAACCTCAAAATCACCAAAATCTAACCCTCTGTTCCCCCTGCCATTACCTTTCCTGAAAATTTCATCAAAATCCATAACTTTGAGTTATGTTGGTAACAGACAAACCAACGCCACTAAAAACATTAGCTGCTCCGTTGGCGGAGATGATTAGCTTTTTGCCAGAGTCTTCATTAGCAGAATTTGCTAAAAAATGCTGGTGGCTACCATGCAAAATGCAGAAAACATCCTTAAAAACTACATCAGTCAGACAACCAGTCTTCTTTCCTTCCCCTTCAAACTCCATTTGCTAAGTATTTTTCCTACAAATTGACAGAAAAACCTTTAACTGTACAGCTACCATTTTAAGACAAGCATATCCGGTTGAGCCCTTTCATAATAAATGCACATTTATTAATTATTACCTCCGTCAAGGGAGGATGGAGGTAATGTTGTAGTGGCAGTTGGTTTGTCCGTCTGTAAACAACATAAAAGGTTATGATGTGGAGGAACAAAATAAGTTCAGGCGAGACACAGTGAGCTGAAGGTTTAAGAATTTTATTCCTCCATCATCATGAGACACACTGCAGCACTGTGTGCTGTGTGTGCACTCTCCTGAGTGTCCTCTGAGTGTGTTAGTGAGGCATGTAAAGTCAGCTCTTTTATTATTATTATTAAGTCAGCTCTTTTATTATTTTACTAT
This sequence comes from Pholidichthys leucotaenia, assembly GCA_020510985.1. Lineage (NCBI taxonomy): Eukaryota > Metazoa > Chordata > Actinopteri > Cichliformes > Pholidichthyidae > Pholidichthys > Pholidichthys leucotaenia. Next base: position 8,455,532 of record CM035842.1, read on the forward strand.
TTCTGACTATTTGGCTCCTAAAGAAAAATATTATCACAGTAGATGCCTCTCAGATGATGCTGTTTCCAAATTTATGCAGATTGTTTCCTCTATGCCATGTGTCAACACAACGGAAATAAGCTATAGACAGCTTGCTCCTTCTGTAATTGATAACATGGTGGATAGTGTTTCAGCTTCTCTACATCAGGCTCTAGACTTGGTGGCCCCCTTAAAAAAGAAAAAGTCTAATCAGAGATTTTTAACTCCTTGGTTCAACACAGAAACTCGTAGCTTAAAACAGAAGACTCGTCAATTAGAAAGAAAATGGCGCTCTACTAATTTAGATGAAATCTATTTAGCTTGGAGAAATCATCTTTTAATTTATAAAAAATCTCTTAGAAAAGCTAGAACGAGTTATTACTCTGCATTAATAGAAGAGAACAAGAATAATCCCAGGTTTCTTTTCAGTACTGTAGCCAGGTTGACAAAGAGTCAGGACTCTGTCAATCCTAGCATCCCCTTAGAGCTTACTAGTCAGGACTTTATGAACTTTTTCAATAATAAAATTTCATCCATCAGAGATAAAATCAATCAGATTCTTCCCACAGTTAACTTAAATACTTTAACTACTACAACTCCTTCTATTGATGTCTGTCTTGATGAGTTTACTCCAATCGACCTTTGTGAGTTAGACAAAATAGTTTCCTCATCCAAACCTTCAACTTGTCTTTTAGACCCTATTCCTACCAGGTTATTTAAAGAAGTCTTCCCACTTATTGGTAGCTTTATTCTTCATATAATCAATTCTTCATTAACTTTAGGCCATGTACCGCAGGCTTTTAAAACGGCTGTAATTAAACCCTTACTCAAAAAGCCAACGCTAGATCCAGGAGCTTTAGCTAACTATAGACCAATCTCTAATCTCCCTTTCATTTCAAAAATCTTAGAAAGAGTTGTTGCTATGCAATTATTTGACCACCTGCAGGGAAATGGTTTATTTGAGGAGTTTCAATCTGGGTTTAGAATCCATCATAGCACTGAAACAGCCTTAGCGAAGGTCACTAACGACCTCCTCATTGCATCTGATAATGGACTAGTTTCTGTACTTGTCCTTTTAGATCTTAGTGCAGCTTTTGATACTATTGATCATAATATTCTACTTGATAGATTAGAACACTATGTTGGACTTAATGGAACTTCGTTGCAGTGGTTTAGATCTTATTTATCTGATAGGTTCCAGTTTGTTCATGTAAATGATGAGTTTTCTCTCAGCTCAAAGCTTAGTCATGGAGTTCCACAGGGATCTGTGCTTGGCCCTACTCTTTTTAGTTTATATATACTTCCGTTAGGCAACATTATTAGAAAGCACTGTATACATTTTCACTGTTATGCAGATGACACACAATTATACCTGTCAATGAAGCCAGATGATACTAATCAATTAGCCAAGTTAGAAGCCTGTCTTAAGGAAATCAAAGTTTGGATGACTTGTAATTTCCTGCTATTAAATTCAGATAAGACTGAAGTCATTCTTGTTGGTCCAAAAAACCTTAGAAATTCCTTTCCAAATCAAACTTTCAGTTTGGATGCAGTTACTCTTTCTCTTAATAGCTCTGTGAGGAACCTTGGAGTTATTTTTGATCAGGATTTGTCCTTCAATTCACATATTAAATTTGTTTCTAAGACTGCCTTCTATCATTTGCGTAATATTGCCAAGATTAGGAGCATCTTGTCTCAGAGTGATGCTGAGAAGCTGATCCACGCTTTTGTTAGCTCGAGATTAGATTATTGTAATTCTTTATTATCAGGTTGTCCTAAAACATCTTTAAAAAGTCTTCAGCTGATCCAAAATGCTGCAGCAAGAGTTTTAACAGGTACTAGAAAGAGAGATCATGTCTCTCCGGTTCTGGCCTCCCTTCATTGGCTTCCCATAGAGTTTAGAATTAAGTTTAAAATCCTTCTTCTTACTTACAAAGCTCTAAACAATCAGGCTCCTTTTTATTTAAAAGATCTGATACTACCGTATCATCCTAACAGAGCACTACACTCCCAAAATGCAGGTTTACTTGTAATACCTAGAATCTCCAAAAGTACAATGGGAGGCAGAGCCTTCAGTTATCAAGCTCCTCTCCTGTGGAATCAGCTGCCAATCTGGATTCGGGAGTCAGACTCGATCTCTGTTTTTAAGAATAGGGCTAAAACCTACCTTTTTGATATAGCCTACAATTAGGGAGGGATCATGTGTTTTCTGAACCCTCCCTTAGTTATGCTGCTAATAGGTTTAGTCAGCCGGGGGACCTCCAGTAATGCACTGGGCCTCACTCCTTTCCTCACTCTCTATGAAATATTTTTTTTTTTGCTGGTCATTAACATTTGTTTGTTCTCTCCCATAGATTGAGTCCCCATCGTGCTGTTTGCTCTCTACATGTCTGTTCTTTTCTTCTTCTCTATCCCCTCACCCCCCAGCCAGTCGCAGCAGATGACTGCCCCTCCCTGAGCCTGGTTCTGCTGGAGGTTTCTTCCTGTTAAAAGGGAGTTTTTCCTCTCCACCGTCGCCAAGTGCTTGCTCACAGGGGATCGCCTGATTGCTGGGGTCTTTCTGCAACTGTGGGGGTCCTCCCTACAGTTGATAGTGCTATGAGATGACTGTTGTTGTGAAATGGCGCTATATAAATAAAGTTGAATTGAATTGAATTTATACAGACAAGAGAGAATGCATGGCACATTTACAAACTGATATACATATCAGTCAATACATATCAATCGCGTGATTAACTTGTCCCCCAAGGGGCTCTCTGTCTGTATGCCACTTGTTCTGCCTCATGCCCAAGCTGAGTGTTATGAATGTCCATGTAGATTGTGGTGGGTCACCACAGTGCTCCCCCCAGAACATTCAGCAGGGGTTGCGCCCCCCCCCCCCCCCCCGGTTTGGCTCCAGCTCCGGTAGAACTGTTGGAGGGCATGTCAGTCCGTGAGGGGGACGGGGGAGGGGTGGAAAGGGCAGTGTGCTCCGCTCCGAGTTCCAGCACATTGAATGGCCGTGGATCGTGGGCACATGGGCCGGTGTGCAGTCGTGCGTAATGGAACCAGACGGCGATTGGCCGGCTTTGGGAGTGAGGTGCAGGAAAAGCCCTGTGCAGGAGGAGGTTGAAGGGGTGGGAATAAGTGAGTGCCGGCCCGGGACGTGGTGTCTGGGCCGTGCAAAAATTGTGTGTGGATCCATGATGGTGAGGAATTTTTCCCATTAAACGTGGCGGAGATCCACAGCGGCTGTGAAAAAATTATATCTCTGACTTCTCTCGTGTTTTGGTCCAGCGAGGATGTGGGGAAGGCGAGCGGCCTAATTCCCCGAGGATGCGTAGTGGCTGTGATAAACTGAAGCTGTGTCAGGGACCCGGCAGTTTGGCTTTAGGTGCGGGAAACAGCCCTAAAATCATCAGGGAAAGCAATTGGCTAAATTCCCCTTGTGCGCCGTGGCTGGAAAACTCATACAAAGTCCTGTGTGCTGGCTGCACGTCCGCTCCAGGTGCGCAAGCAGCCCTGAAGGTTCCGAGGGTGGCGATCGGCTGTTTAACTCGGGCATGTGCAGCGGCAGAGGACGATGTATCAGTCTGTGGAGCCGGTTTGTGCCTGGTGTGTGGCACGCGCCTGACGCAGTGACCACATAGCTGAAAGTTGCACGGTCCTCATAATTCTGTGCGTTGAAGGTCCGTTGTTGAGAGGTGAGTCAGGGTCAGGGAGCTTGATGGAAATCAGTGCAGTCGGCGTCGATGATTGTCCCCATTCAGGCTGCTTCCTTCCTTTGCTCGTGTTGATCATGGTGCTGGAAAAAGATCAGGCGAGGGTCGCACCATGACACGTGCTGAGGCTTCCCGTCCAGGTCATCTTCGGAGTGTTTGCCTCGTGTTCCATTCTTCATCAAGGGTCACCAGTGTGGAGGAACAAAATAAGTTCAGGTGAGACACGGCGAGCTGAAGGTTTAAGAGTTTTATTCCTCCATCATCATGAGACACACTGCAGCGCTGTGTGCTGTGTGTGCACTAGTGAGGCATGTAAAGTCAGCTCTTTTATACAGACAAGAGAGAATGCATGGCACATTTACATATCGATATACATATCAGACAATACATATCAATCGCATGATTAGCTGGCACCAGACTCCTCTCCTTACTCCGGGGATGTATAACAATAGGACAAGAGAGAATGCATGGCACATTTACATATTGATATACATATCAGTCAATACACATCAATCGCGTGATTAACTGGTTGTCCCCCAAGGGGCTCTCTGCCCGTATGCCAATTGTTCTGCTTCATGCCCAAGCTGAATGTTATGAATGTCCATGTAGATTGTGGTGGGTCACTACAATGAACAGATTTTGATGAAATTTTCAGGAAAGTTGTGTGATGGCACGAGGAACAGATGATTAGATTTTGGTGGTGATTCAGATCACGATGTGGATGCAGGAATTTTTTGGATCTCATTTTATATGTTACTCTGGCACTTTTCATGTACTGCCCCTTTAAGACGTGTCCACTGAGTTACATGTGTGGTTACACCATAGGACCACACGCCTCGGCAACCCGGAAGCCAAATGCTGCAGAAAAAGTACTGGGGGCGTGTCCACCAAACTCGTTTTTTCTGCCGTGGGCAGATATTTTCTATTCATTCTCTGTGTAGTCCAGCGTTTACAGCCCTGAACACCCTTGGCGCTGAAACGCTTTGAGTGGTATCCACTTTTTGTTGCGGTGCTCAGGGCTGAAAAAAGTCCAACTTGTCAGACTACTGTTCAGCTGCGCTCATCAGTGTCTGACCCTTCTAAGCAGCCAATCAGAATTAAGGAAGGGCGGGACATAGGACACCTGAACAGGAAGGTGAGAGCAGGAGGTGACGGTGGAGGAGGTGGAGGCTGAACTTTGCTGCATCAAACAACCCGGTATGCTTTAATCTGACACTTAAAGGATATCATGATCAAAATTTGAAAGCAAACGCTTGGACGAACACATCCGCATCTGTCGGTGTGCCAGGTGAGCATTTGTGCCTTTGTCATGGTCATATTTCTTACAAGTTTGTTGCAGTAGATTATATGGATACTAAATAATAAACCATAATATTGATTTAAAGTGGAACTGCCCAGCCCCAGTATATGGTCAATACAATTATGACAGTCTTGTTATTATAATGTAGTCATATTGTTTTTGCTGCTGTTTCTCTGTCAATAATAATAATAATAATAATGGATTGCATTTACAGTATGTAGCAGCTTTCATTCAGATTTTCAGCAAAGGTGTGTAACGACACACTGAACACATGATTAGATTTTGGTGATGATCTAAAAATGTATACCTCCGCTAAGGCTATCTTCTCACACAGTGTTGGCAACAATACTCCAAAACTCCTGGATGAATGTGGAGGAAATTTTCACCAGAGGTGGTTCTTGGGCTACAAACGATCCCATTACATTTTGGTGGTGATCTGAGAGTGCACACCTTAGCCAAGGCTCTTATCTTTCACTGTGTATTGGCAACAATACTCCAAAACTAAAGGACAGACTTTGATGCAGTTTTCACCAGAAGTGGCTCTAGGCCTGCACACAAACCCATTACATTTTGGAGGTGATCCATCACAGACAGAGGGAGCCTTGGTGGAGGTATGTGCTCTCTGAGTGCTTTCTAGTTATTTATTAGAAACCAAGCAGTTCTGATCAGTGAAACACTATAGACCCCTCTGTGCATCGCCGCCTTATCATGGTGCAGGGGTTTGAGTGCCCGGGTGATCCCAGGAGCTATGTTGTCAGGGCAACTCGCCCCTGGTCAGGTCTCCCAAGGCAAACTGGTCCTGGGTGAAGGGTCAGATTAAGAGCAGTCCAGTGGATCTCCATGAAAAATGATGCATCAGTAACACAGTATACCCAGAGGAGGCCGTAGGTCCACCCTGCAGTTTGCTCACCACCTGCAGGAGGGATCATGGTGCTTTGTGACCCGGGCAGAAGTCTGGGCTACTCTGCTTCCACCCAGCAACCCGGATAAGCGGTAAAAGGTGGATGGATGGAAATGCTACATAGCTTTTAATTTTTTTCAAAACTTTATTTAGCATTTTATAATTACAATTGCTCACAGTTCCATAAGGCAATCATTTAGGTTTTACAGAAATGTAAAACCAAATTAACATTTGTAAAGGCTTGCGGGAATCGTACAGGTGTACTATATAAAGAACAAGGATACTCACACAAAAGGAAAAAAAAACACAACAAAGAACATAAAACACAAAAGTTCCTCTACACATTATCAGCATGTAAATAAGCCACAGGTTTTATACGAAAAAGGAAAAAGGCACCAGCTGTTTTATGATATAAAATGATTCTTAAAATATCCCATAAAGGAAGACCAAGTTACTTCAAACTTTTTGTGATTGCTGGCTCGACTATATCTTAATTTTTCTAATTGCAACATGGACAACATCGTACATCGTATCCAGTTTGCAAAGGAGGGTGGCTGGACTGATTTCCATTGTAGAAGAATAAGCCTTCGGGCCATTAATGAAGCAAAAGCTATGGCCTTTCTTGCTGAACGGAGACTGTGACCTCTGGAGGAGGGATCCCAAAAATAGCAATATATGGGGAAGGAGTTATTACTTTCTCACACATGTATGTCAAAACTTAAGAGACTTTTTCCCAAAAATTGTTGAAAGACTGGCAATACCAAAACATGTGGCCAAGGGTAGCTGGACTGTGGCGGTATCTTGGACAGGCCGGGTCTGTGTCAGGGTAGATCTTCACCAGTTTGTCGTTAGAGTAGTGGAAACGATGCGGGACTTTAAATTGAATAAGGCACTGTCTAATACAAAAAGATGAAACATGAATGTTTTCGAGACATGTTTGCCAGAGTTTTTCAGATATGACAATGCTAAGATCTTGCTCCCATGCCAGTTTTGTTCTGTTCCATGAGGGTAACCTAATGTTTTGGATCTTGTTATAAACTCTAGAAATGTTGCCGTTCTTGTAGGGGTTCAAGGCAAGTATGTCATCAGAAACATTTCTGTCTGGCAACTTAAGGGTTACAAAGTGTTTACTGGCAAAACTTCTGATTTGGAGATATTGGAAGAAGTGTGTTCTGGGAATGTTACATTTCTTTTGCAGTGTTTCAAAGGATATAAAGTCGCCTTTTAAAAACAGGTCTTTTAAAAAAGACAGTCCAATGATATGCAAAATTTGAAAGCCAGTGTCTATTTGCAATGGTAAAAAAAAAGGTAGTTTTTCAACTACAAAGGAGAAAATAAACCTAAATGTTTGATTCCTAAATGTTTCATGAACTGGAACCAGAATTTTAAAGAATGTTTAACAACTGGGTTAACAATGTGGAAGTAAGAGCCAGCAGGTATTGTTGAGCTGAACACTGAGATACCCGAAATTGCTGAGCAGCTGCCCAGTTCCATACTAGCCCAATCAGGACCACAGTTTTCCTTCCAAACAGGAATCCAGTATATTAATTTACTTATGTTGGCGGCCCAGTAATAATACATGAAGTTGGGAAGCCCCAGCTCACCCGCCCGCTGGGCACCTCCAGAAAAACCTTCCTCATATGCAGGACAGATTTGTTCCATATAAAGGAAGAAATTAACTTCTCTAATTCTTTAAAAACAGACTTGGGTAGGAAAAACGGGATCATTTGAAAACAATATAGAAAGCGGGGTAGGACAGTCATCTTAACTGTATTAACCCTGCCAGCCAGAGGGATGGGGAGTAAAGACCATCGTGACAGATTTTGCTTTGTGTTCCAACAACACTTTAAAATTACTTCTGTGATGATCTTTGTAAGATCTTGTCACTTTGACTCGTAGATAGGTAAACTCTTGGGCTTTATTAAAAGGGATAGAGCTGAAGTCAGTTGCCATTGCCAGCTGGTTTATGGGGAACAAAATACTTTTTGAAAAATTAACTTTGTAGCCAGAGATTCTACCATACAAATGTAATGTGTCAATTAAAGCAGGGATGGATTCTATAGGTTTTGACAAGTACACCAGAAGGTCATCTGCATATAACGAGACTTTATGTAATCTATCATATCTAGTCACCCCACTCATTTTGTCATTCTTTCTCAGAGCAATAGCTAAGGGCTCTTTCGCTAAACCAAAAAGAAATGGTGATAAACAAAAGCCCTGTCTCGTACCACTATGCAATGGAAAATATTTTGATGTTGTAGAATTTGTGCAGACTGGGGTCATTGGTGATGCATAAATTATTTTAACCCAAGATAAAAAGGTTGGGCCAAATCCAAATTTACCCAAGACTTTAAATAAATACTCCCATTCCACACGATCAAATGCCTTTTCAGCATCCAAGGAAACTAACTACCACCTCTGGCTAATGTGTGGAGTGGGAGGAATACAGCACATTAAATAATTGATACATAATGTAAAAAACCTGCCTCCCAGGTATGAAACCTGTTGGATCCAAATCTGTATTTTTTGGTATCACTGAGATGAGGCAACGTGACAGGACCTTAGTTAGAATAGTCACAGCATAGGAGGCTTATTGGTCTGTAAGAACTACAGTCCCGTGGGTCTTTATTCTTTTTAGGTTAAAACAATTATGATCGCTTGAGACATGGTATGTGGTCATTTTTGTGATGTGAGAATTTCTTCAAATAATTTGCACAAAACGGATTAATTTAGATGAGAAAAGTTTATAACACTCCATGGGTAGTCCATCTGGACTTGGCGATTTCCCATTTTGCATAGCACTAATAGCCTGTTCTATTTATTCCTTTGATATGCCAGAATGCAGAATAGCCTGATCCTCTGGGCTGATCATTGGTATTTCTAATTGTTCAAAAAAAATCTCAACCTCATTTGAGGAGACAGATGCTTGTGATGTGTAAAACTGGTATAAAACTCTGTGAACTGTTCATTTATAACTGTGGGATGTGTAGTTGACCATAGGTGAGAGTAGGAACGTAGATTGACTGGTAAATCGACAGCTTTGCCTTAGAACTAAGCTCCCTCTTCACCACAACAGACCAGTACAACGTCCACATCACTGCAGATGCTGCTCCAATCCGTCTGTCGATCTCTCGCTCCATTTTCCCCTCACTCGTGAATAAGACCCCAAGATACTTAAACTCCTCCACTTGGGGCAGGAGCCTGTCCCCAACCCGGAGAGGACAATCCACCTTTTTCCGGCTGAGGACCATGGACTCGGACTTGGAGGTGCTGATTCTCATCCCAGCCGCTTCACACTCAGCGGCAAACCGTCCCAGCAAGAGCTGTAGGTCATAGCTTTGGGTAATGACCGAAAGAACGAGATCGCGGATACAAGCGGCTGAAATGAGCTTTCTCCGTAGGATTGCTGGACTCACCCTCAGAGATAGGGTGAGGAGCTCAGTCATCCGGGAGAGGCTCAGAGTAGAACTGCTGCTCCTCCACATTGAAAGGAGTCAGTTGAGGTGGTATGGGCATCTGATCAGGATGCCTCCTGGACGTCTCCCACTTGAGGTGTTTCAGGCACGTCCCACTGGGAGGAGACCCCGGGGCAGACCCAGGACTCGGTGGAGAGACTATGTCTCCCAGCTAGTCTGGGAACGCCTTGGTATCCCCTCTGAAGAGCTGGAGCAGGTGGCTGGGGAGAGGGAAGTCTGGGCTTCTCTGCTTGAACTGCTGCCTCCGCGACCCGGACCTCCGGAAAAGCGGTAGAAGATGGATGGATGGATGGATGGATGTGTAGTTACTGAACCTTGAGTAGTGCGAATTTCAGCTATTGTATGGTTGGTAGAGGCTTGTTTAAGTTGGTGAGATAATAGTGTACCAGCCTTGTCACTATGTTCATAGTAGGTTTGTTTTGTTTTCAATAGTAGTCTTTCAACTTCATTAGTTGAGAGACTGTCAGACTCAGCTTGCAATAACAGTCCCTGATTATAGAGTTTCTAATTAGGAGTAGCAGCATATTTTATGTCTAACATCTGTAATTCATGAGAGAGATCAGCAAGACGACGACCATGCTCTTTTTTAACAAGGGATATGTACATATATTATTTGACCCCTAAGGAAGGCTTTTAGTGTCTCCCATATAGGTTCAGGTTCCTTTATTTGTAGCCGTAGGTAGATTTGTTTTGCAGTCAGGTGACATCCATATTTACAAGCCACAATTACATTCAACATAGACACAAAGACAGGCACACATGGAGCTGACTGCGGCGGTGGCTCAGGAGGTAGAGCGGGTCGTCCAATAACCACATGGCTGGCGGTTCGAATCCCAGTCTCCCCGGATATCCTGCCGTTGTGTCCCTGGGCAAGGCACTTCACCCCAATTGCTCCTGGTGGGTCTGGAAGCGCCATGTTAGGCAGCATGCCACCATCAGTGTGTGAATGTGTGTGTGAATGGGTGGATAGCAGGATCTGTAAAGTGCTTTGGTCATCAAGAGATGAGAATAAAAGTGCTATGTAAATGAATACCATTTACCATAAACACGATGAAAGTACTCAAGGCTCCACCAATCAGGACAAAGTGATAAGAGAGAAGGGTCATGTTAAAAAAGTTAAAAACTAAGTCAAAGAGATTAAAAAGTCTAAAACCCAATAAAAGGTTTAAAACCCAAATAAAAAACCTACAAAAATAAGTAAATATAAAATCAAATTAATCAATAGATAACTAAATTATGTGCAATATATTGTTACATCTTGTTCAACTCTTTAACAGCAGCAGGAACAAAGCTGTTTTTGTAGCACTGGGTTTTACATTTTGGGACAACAAACCTCGGTCTGGAGGGAAGAAGCTGAAAGTGGCAGTGCAAAGGGTGGGAGTCGTCATTTAAAATGGAGGCAGCCATCCTCTGTACCTGTCTGGTGTACATGGATGTCAGGCTCAGCTGTGACTCACCAAGGAAACAACTGGACCACCTAACCATCTGGTCTAAGGATTTCCTCTGTTTCTAATCTGGAAAGACACTGAGGGTCATGGGTCATCTTGGGTCAAGGGTCAAAGGATCAAGATCCTTTGTTTCTCCCAAACGAGGCACAAAATATTTGTGCAGTCCTGGTGGCAGTGGAGGCGGGCGATAGTGACTCGTGGTGGGTTACCCTGCCTGGGCACCGGCTGGAGCAAACAATGCGCTCTCTCCACCATCAGCACGTCTTTCAAATCAAGCGCCTGCTTGAGCAGTGTCGAAACAGAAGTCGCAGAGCAGTCTGGGTCTCTGGTACTCCAACCAGCCTGATGTTATTCCTCCTCGACCGGGCCTCTAAATCCTCACACTTATTTTGTAGAACATCTGCCATCACGCTGAGATGTTTCACTTCTTTCTGCAGATGGAGTATGTTGTCAGTGAAGGTGGATAGGCTTTCCTCCATAGACTTAACAGTGACATTCAGTGCAGAGAGCTCAGATGGAACTGACTCCCTGTATTCCTTCAAATCGCTCCTTGCTGCATTGATGCCGGATCTAATACTGGCAGTTTCTCTCTCCAAAAAGCCCGAACATCAGTTTTTGGAACATCGATCAGGTCTTTACGTAAGAAGGATAGGAGCTCACTTTTCAGCGACTCAGTATCCATTGCAGGCATAACCACACTCGACACCGAGGCCCCTTCAATGGCAGTCACAGTCGAAGTAGGAGTTGCAGGCCTCGTAGTTAAGAGCATTGTCTGCTTCCCTCTGGATGTTTTGCCAGCCATTTTGTAGTACTTATTCAAGTAATACCACTTAAAAATTGTCTCCAACAAATATTCTTATGAAATGGTGCCAAAAATTAATGCTTTTAAAATGTTGCGCTGCAGCACTCAGCCACACACTTCCTGTTGTTGAGTTGTGAGGAAGTGGGGAAGTGTTGAGTTGTGTGATAGAAGAAAAAATATGTGAACCTCAGAACGTGCAGCTTTTTAGATTCTTTTCTTCTTTTTCTAATGGACGGAAATCCTTTACAGCGATGGAGAACTTTAATCCCTGTTTACAACTTCTGGAACTATTTAAGAAATAGGCTACATATTTTTTAACAGCTTTTTAAAGTTTGACATTTGGCATAGTGGTTATTAAATAATATCTGGAACAATTTGAAACCAGTGCTAGTGCTTAATAAGCACAATTTAAATAAGTATGTTTTGCCTCTTTGTTGATGTTCACGTCTCTGGTTTCAGGTGTCCCCACACACCTCTGATCTTGAAAGCTCAGCAGGGTCTGGCTTGGTTAGTACTTGAATGGGAGGCCGCCTGTGTTTTAACAGTTGTGGTGACCTGTCCAACGATGTAGTCTGCCTCTCACACAAAGATGAAACTAACCCAACTCCTGCAGCAGGAATATGTCAGGTATTTATCTCCTGATGCATTTTGCACACACCAAACCCATTCAAAGGCTGCTTGGTGGCTTTTATGGGTGTGGATTTTTTATGATCAACGGCATTCGTAAACACATTGTAATGTCATGAGGTATTGTTTGCTTTGAGCCATTTCTCAAACGAGGGTGAAGCAGTATCCCTTCTTACAGTGGCATGTCTGAAGTCATTAATGGACAGTGGGCAGCCTAATTCATGTAACAAATCACCTCTGAAAGACTCGCCATTGATCTTTAATTAGAAGCAGCTGTTAATCACCTTTATGACTCCTGTGTGGCACCATATCAGTTTCTACGGCGAAACCGCAGCAGTGTGGTTGAGCTCCAGAATGGCACCAGTTGGGAGTGTTTATTATGTTTATGTACCATGCGCGGCACTGTTAATGGATCTGCTCTGAAGAATCTATTTTATCATTTTAATTTGTATTCAAGAGAGAATTACAGAGCCTTCATCTGTACATCTCCACCAAAGCAATTTTAAAACCCTCTTTTTTTCCTAACGGTCTTTTTGGGCATGGCGACAAATAATGACCCACAGGAGAGAAATGGCAATTACTTCTCGGTGAGATGTCCACTTCACACACCTGTCTCAGCTCAGATGAAGCCATCATAAAAGGATTGCAGCGTGGGACAAAACAAGAGAGTTCTCCCTCGGTGACCCTTCAGCTTTCATGGTACGCCTTATTTTCCAGCTATAAAGGGGTCAGTCCCCAGACAGAGTCTTCGTCCTTCACTGCAACTCTAATCTGGAACATAAACCCCCGACCATATTAGATGAGTTATTGTTAAATGGAAATTACAGCAGAGGCCCCATTTTTGTTCTTTATTTCCGTGACTTAAGATCAGTTCAAAATTTCAGATTTTTAATACTCAGGGTATATAAATGGAACAGAGTTGATTAAAAGTATTCCTGCTAGGTGGGTCGGCCCCCTTGGTGACACAAGTGGAGCGCTGGACTCCGGTGTGAGAGGGTGCAAGTTCAAACCCCCGTTTGGACATCACCAGTGGGGCATCAACACTCGTCCCCTTGGTGACATAAAGAAACATTTGAAGTTTTATCACTTATATGCCTTGCCAAAATTCAATATCATTATGGGGGAACTTAAAATTTTTAGCTCATTCCAGCAAAGCCGAAAGGAGCTAATTCGATGACGTGGTTGTTATGTTTGGAAATAATGGGTCTGCAGACAGGTCCACGTGTTGAGCTTAGCTTTATTGAACTGTTAGCAGAACATGCTAGGAGGAAGCACACAGCGAGGTGACTGGGAGGTGGTACCAAAGGTGGATAGCAAGAGACCGGCTAGCCCTGGGTAGCCGGCTACTATACCCTGCAGTGTAGTGACGTCACGCGTGCGTATGAGAGAGCGCAGCATGGTGCATTGTGCTGTTTCCCATGTATCACATCGTCCCTCCCCCCCCCCCCCCCGAAAAGCCTAGAACTATGTCCATCATTAGCCTTAGCAAGGGCAGCAAGTAAACATCAAGGCAGACTGGTATATTGGCAAACACAGAGTTGGTCATATCCACACACATGTGGGTTAACTTAAAGCCAGTGATGTAAGAAACACACACATGGTCTGGCCAATAATACGGTTAGTGCATTGCCTAATGTAGAACAACACACATATTCAACTGGACCTGTTGTAAGAAGCACCAGACTTACAGTATTTCTGAATATGACAATCAGAAAAAAAAAAATTATTTTGAACTGTTACAACCTGGGTAACCGGGTGGACTACTAGTATAACCAAGATGCATCGATCCAAGATGGCGCCCACAGCGGTCGACATGGTGCTTCGCTGCGCTCTTTGTTTGTTTTTGTTTGTCAATTGTGTGTCTGCTTGCACTTATACCCGTGAAGAACTTTTAAATATCAGGACTTTGACCCCCACGGACCTCCTCCCAGTTTTTCTAGCCCCTGCCGCCGATCTGGTTTATTGTTTGGCTCGGAAAGTGAGACGGCGGAAGAGAGGAAGACGAGCGGGCGCTCTCGTATGACTTCGCAGGAGAGGCTCGCGAACGGCGCTGCCTGGCATATTTCTGTCCAATACCAACTCTCTCTCTAACAAGGTGGATGAACTGAGACTGTTGATGTGTTTTAAGGACCTCGCCTCCTCAGCTGTCCTCTGCTTTACTGAGACCTGGCTCCGGGAAAATATACTGGACAGCGCGCTGCGCCTCGACGGCTTTCAGCTCTTCCGTGCTGATCGTGACACAGAGCTTTCCGGCAAGACCACAGGAGGCGGTGTCTGCTTCTACATCAACTGCAGCTGGTGCTCTGATGTAACGGTAATTTCCTAACACTGTTCTCCTGCCTTGGAATTTCTTGTTATCAATTGCAAGCCCTTCTATTCCCCGCGGGAGTTTGCTTCTTTCATAATGATCGCTGTGTACGCCCCTCCCGACGCGGACACGCGCGAAGCTCAGCGCGTGCTCGCGGATCACATTCAACACACAGAGCGGAGTTTTCCAGACTCGCTGATTATTGTGGCTGGCGACTTTAATCAGTGCAATCTGAGCCACGATCTCCCCCGCTACAAACAGTTTATTAAATGCCCCACTAGAGGATTAAACACACTGGATCACTGTTACACCACAGTGAAAGACGCATATCGCGCTGTCCCTCGAGCTGCGCTGGGATTATCTGATCACGTGATGGTTCACCTCATTCCCACATACAGACAGAGATTGAAGCTCACTAAACCTGTTGTGAGCACTACGAAGATACGGACCAGTGATGCTGAGGAGAAGCTGGAAACGTGCATGGAAATATCTGACTGGGGCATGCTTAAAGGAGCCACGCATGATCTGGATGAGTACACGGACACTGTGAACTCATATATCCACTTTTGTGAAGAGAACATTCTTCCATCACGCACCAGGGTGAGTTACTCTAATGACAAACCCTGGTTCACAGCTAAGCTCAGACAGATCAGGAAGGAGAAGGAAGCAGTGCTGAAAAGTGGAGACAGGGACTGCTACAGGGAGGTTAAATACCGGTTTAACAGAGAGTTGAAGAGGGCTAAATCTCTATACTCAGAGAGACTCCAGCAGCAGTTCACTGCTAATGATTCGGCTTCCGTGTGGAGAGGACTGAGGCAAATCACCAACTATCGACCTAAGGCTCCTAAAGGTCAGGATGACAAAGCCCTTTGTCAGAGACTGTCCCAACACTATGCCCGTTTTGACACCTCGTCATCTGTGTCCAACTCCCCCCCTCCCTCCAGCTCCACAGCCTCCACATTCCCTACTTCATTTAAGGCACACACCCCCTCCCCCCCTCCCCTTATCATCAGTGAGCAGGATGTGCTCAAACAGTTCTCCAGACTGAACCCGCGCAAGGCCCCCGGCCCAGACGGCGTGTCTCCCTCCACCCTGAGACCCTGTGCGAAACAGCTGGCTCCTGTATTCACAGACATTTTTAACACCTCCCTTAAGTTATGCCACGTGCCATCCTGCCTCAAATCCTCCACCATCATCCCTGTCCCCAAGAAGCCACGGATCACTGGACTTAATGACTACAGACCTGTAGCGCTCACCTCTGTAGTCATGAAGTCCTTTGAGCGCCTGGTCCTGTCCCACCTCAAGTCCATCACCACCCCTCTCCTGGACCCGCTGCAGTTTGCCTACCGAGCCAACAGGTCTGTAGACGATGCAGTCAACCTGGCCCTCCACTCCATCCTGCAGCACCTGGACTCCCCGGGAACCTACGCCAGGATCCTGTTTGTGGACTTCAGCTCCGCATTCAACACCATCCGCCCCGCTCTGCTCCGGGACAAGCTGTCCCTGCTCAACGTGCCTGACTCCCTCTGCAGGTGGATCATCGACTTCCTGACGGACCGGAGGCAGCATGTGCGGCTGGGAAAGACTGTCTCAGACTATACTAGCATCAGCACCGGATCACCCCAGGGCTGTGTACTTTCCCCCCTACTCTTCTCCCTTTACACCAACTCCTGCACCTCCAGCCACCAGTCTGTCAAGTTGATCAAGTTTGCGGACGACACCACCCTCAACGGGCTCATCTCCAACGGCGACGAGTCCGCCTACAGGAGAGAGGTGGCCCAGCTGGCGTCCTGGTGCAGCAATAACAACCTGCAGCTGAACGCTCTGAAGACAGTGGAGATGATTGTAGACTTCAGGAAAGTCACTACTCCTCTGCCCCCCCCTCACCCTCTCAGGCTCTCCCATCACCACTGCTGATTCCTTCCGCTTCCTAGGCACTACCATCACCAGGGACCTCAAATGGGAGCTGACCATCAGCTCACTCATCAAAAAAGCCCAGCAGAGGATGTTCTTCCTGCGGCAGCTGAGGAAGCTCAAGCTACCCACCAAGATGTTAGTGCAGTTCTACACAGCCATCATCGAGTCCATCCTCACCACCTCCATAACCGTGTGGTACGCAGGAGCCACTGCCAGGGACAGACTTAGGCTGCAGCGCGTCGTGCGCACTGCTGAGAAGGTGATCGGCTGCAAGCTCCCATCTCTCCAGGATCTGTACATCTCCAGGACCCGGAGGCGTGCTGGCCGGATCATAGCCGATCCCTCACACCCTGGTCACGTACTGTTTGCCCCCCTCCCCTCTGGTAGAAGACTTCGGTCCATCCAGACTAAAACCTCCCGTCACATGAACAGCTTCTTCCCCTCTGCCATTAGACTGCTGAACACTAAGTGACTCTCGTGCACCATGTACAGCAGCTCAACCAGACTCATGTCAATCATCACTGTTTTCTTCCTGCATTACCGACTGCACTATATAGTTCTCCACAGTATCTGCTGCTGGCTAATATATATTTTAACTGTTGACCAGTATCACTTAATCTTATCCTACACTTTATTACATGTATAGTTTATTTCTCTTATCTTATCATGTTTAATGTTGCAGCATTGTACCGAGACAAATTCCTAGTTTGTGTACTACATGAACAATGGCAATAAACCTGATTCTGATTCTGATTCTGATTCTGATTCTGATAACCCGCCGGGTCGTGTGTGTTTTTCTGCCCCTTTGAACGCACCATGCATTGACTGGACATGAAAATCAGAACTTTAGAGTCAGTGACCATTTGAAGCTCAGCAGAGCCTCTGCCGAGCCCGGGGTGGACACGGTCCTGGTGGCGCTGTCTCCGGTGAATCTTGGGGCCACCTCGGTGGAGTTGCGGCTGGCTCAACAATAAAGTTCCAATCCGGATCCCACACTGGCTGGGTTGGCTCGGTTGCTGTTACCTGGTCCGGGGCAGGTGGTGATGTTACCTTTCACAGATGGCTGACATGCCATCACGACCCATCTGCCATCTGAAACGTGGCTGGTCCAAGTTGTGCAGCGATCTGCATCGGTGATGGTGGCAATGCTGATGATTGGAACATCTGCAGCAGACATGGGTGGTTGGATCGGTGAATCCAAACCCAGCTGAGCACCGTGAGCGAAGGTGATTTCTGCTTTGAGGTGTGCTGCTGCTCTCTCGTCATGTGGTTGGTGAACAGCATTGTTGTTGGGGTGCCATTTAATGGAGGACGTGACTGGGTTGTCAACGGTTGTGGAGTTGCAGTGGAGTCATCGGTGACCGGATGAACCCCACGATCTTCCGGGTCTTGTGTTAACACAGACTGGAACTTCTACAGTGAGGCGGCAGCTCTGGGAGGCTTATGCTGTGCAAGGATGAGTCCTCAGTCTTCATTGCACCGGTCAACGTGCAGTGTGAAAAAGTGAGCGGCTATGCTTATTTCTGGGTGAAGCAGGCTTGGGCCATCAGCCATCAAACTAAGTCCCATGTGATCTGTGATGGAAAAGCCCAGCTCATGGACAAGATCACATCCCAAAATGTTGTCACCAAGGCATGTCACTTGAAATGCTGAGAGGACTCTTGACCCGTAACAAACCTATAGAGTGATGGTTCCTGCCATGCTGATTTTGGAAAAGTGGTTCAGCTTACCCCAGCGTTGGCACTTGTGTCCTTTGGTGGGGCAGACGAGTGCACGTGTTTGGTACGAAGAGCCACAGTTACCACATGGCTGGTGTGCTTTATTGTTCTGTCGTCCCATGATGTTATCTTCAGAGTCCCCCAGGGAGGACGCAGGGTTGTCGGACTCAGCATCTGGGGTAACAGCTTGTGCTAGCAGAGCGAAGTGTGGAGAGTGCGGGTTGGAGGCTTCTAGCTGGGTGTTTAGCCGAGCCGCAGCCACAGAATAGGCGGCTCACCAGGCAAAGCAAGGAAGGGCGGCAGGGGTGTCTGCAGCGTTTCCATGTTGAGGTTTTCTAAGTTTCTCCTCATCGCCAATTGTTATGTCTGGAAATATTGGGTCTGCAGGCAGGTCCACGTTTTGATGTTAGCTTTATTGAACTATTAGCAGAACATGCTAGGAGGAAGCACACAGCGAGGTGACTGGGAGGTAGTACCAAAGGAGGATAGCAAGAGACCGGCTAGCCCTGGGTAGCCGGCTATTATACCCTGCGGCATAGTCAATGGTCAATGGCATTCACTTATATAGCGCTTTTTTTTCTCATCTCTAGATGACCAAAGCGCTTTACAGATCCTGCCATCCACCCATTCACACACACATTCACACACTGATGGGAGCAGAACTGCCATACACAGGCGCTGGCCTGACCCACCAGGAGCAACTGGGGGTTCAGTGTCTTGCTCAAGGACTCTTCGACATGCGCAGTGCAGACAGAGTGGGAATCGAACCCCTGACCCTCCGATCAGTAGTTGATCACACTACACCTGCGCCACAGCCACATAGTGACTCGTGTGTACGAGCAAGCGCAGCATGGTGCATTGTGCCGTTTTCCATATATCACAGTGGTGTTTGTCATCTGTCTGTCCAACGGGAAATGCTACTCCTCCTAGGCGTTTTCGCAAACTCACACACAATGATCCTCAGGTGAGTCTGCATCCAAGTTGTGCTTAAGGTCAAGGTCAAAGGTCTAGAGATCTGGGTGTGGTGTATGGATATGTGTGTCTGGGATGCCGTGCCCACCCACAGGGTGACGTCAGGCGGGCACGGCCCTTTCTGTATATAAACAGGCTGCATGGGGCTGCACAGTGGCACAGTGGTTAGCACTGCGGCAGCACAGTTTACCTTTGGCCGGGGGATCGTGGGGATCGTGGGTTCGATCCCAGCCCCCGACCAACAGTGATCTGTGTGGAGTTTGCATGTTCTCCCCGTGTATGCGTGGGTTTACCCAGGGATTTCTCCGGTTTCCTCCCACATGCCAAAAACATGCAGGTTAGGTTAATTGGAGACTCTAAAGTGGCCCTAGGTGTGAATGTGTGTGTGACTGGGTAAGGGATAGCGCCGTATCGTGGCTGCTTCGTCCATCCAGGTGGTGGATGACCCTCAATTTCCTCTCTGGGGATCAATAAAGTATACTAAATCTAAAAAAAATCTAAAACCCCAAGTTCAGTGTAATAAAGTCAGTTGTTTGCTGCATGAAGACTCACCTCGCTCTCATTGTCATTTATCAGACATAACATTTGGCGACGAGGAACACAATGGGTGCATGCTGGTTTGAGCAGCGGCTGTGGCTGTTTCTAGAGAGCCCGGGTGAGCCGTTGATTTTGTGGCTGCACTGGAGACGGGGATTCGAGGGGTACGTCACCTCGCTGGGTTTCCCTCGGCTTGACGGGAGACAGTGGCGGGCCCTCCTGGCCTGTAACCTCGGCACGGAGGGCCGAAGGATTCTCGACTTGCTGGGCACGAGTGAAACGGACAGCGAATGGGACTCAGAGAGTGACTACAGCTCGGATGATGATGATGATGAGATGGAAGATGAGCAGGACCCGAAATTGCCCTCACCCCTCGAGCAACCAAAGCCGGTGCGAAGACAGAGAGAGCCCGAGTTAAGCGAGACCAATGCCGGCGGAGAGGTGATGCAGCAGGACGGAGAGGCAACGCAGCAGGAGTCGGCCTCGCTGTTGGAAGCTGTGCAGCGGGCGAGCGGGACAGTGCAGGCCGAGGTCTTTGGGGAAGAGCCGCAGCTGGTCATGATGACGGTGCAGTGGAGCACCGACGCCGAGAGCACAGGATGCAGCAGTGAGGAGCCCAGGTCAGTGAGCGAGCCTGAAGAGGGTGATGGTGTGTGTCCTGAGGTGGAGCAACGGCCGCAGGATGAAGTGGAGCAGCAGAAGTTAACCCCACAGCTGGAGGCCATACAGAGGGAGAGCGCTGGATGCAGCAGCGAGGAGGCCGGGTAGGTGTGCGAGCCCGGCGAAGGTGATGGTGCGGGCCCCGGAGGTGAGCAGCAGCAGCCGCAGGACACGGTGGCAGCGAGCGGTGCTGACGAGTGGGTTTCGGCGGTCCCCGGAGCACGACCACGGGAGTTCAGAGTGTTCGAGGACAAAAGAAAAGAGAGCAGAGTGGGACATTTTGGCACGGTTTTGCTGAGCGCCAAACGCCATCGTCAAAGCAAGAGTTTGGACCGGGTCGGCGGGACGGTGCAACGCAGAATGAGGGTCCGAGGATGACATGGTGGGCACGGGAGACCGGGTCGGGTTTCCCTGCGGGTCGACAGTTGGGTTCAGCCCAGAGTTAAGAAAAAGCCAGTTTGGAGAGGTGGAGACAGGCTGGCCAGAAAGGGATGTTTCGACCTTGGGGGGCGGCGGCGGCTGGACTTGGGGATGTCGTGGGGGTGCCCAGGCCCTCTGTGGCTGCTATGTGAATGGTGGCTGCCCAGAGACTATGGTGTCACTTGAAAATTCTTTTGTGTAAATAATGATATGTATTCATTCATTCATCCATCCATCTTCTTCCGCTTAATCCTTTTTGGGTCGCGGGGGGCTGGAGCCTATCCCAGCATCTTTGGGCGAGAGGCAGGGTCCACCCTGGACAGATCGCCAGTCCACCGCAGGGACAACACAGACAGACAGACAACCATTCACTCTCACAGTCACACCTAAGGACAATTTAGAATCCCCAGTTTGATGCCAATTAACCTAACCTGCATGTTTTTGGCCTGTGGGAGGAAACTGGAGAAATCCTGGAGTAAACCCACGCAGACACGAGGAGAACATGCAAACTCCACACAGATCACTGTTGGTCGGGGGCTGGGATCGAACCCAGGATCCCCCTGCCAAGGGTGAGTTGCTGTGCTGCCGCAGTGCTAACCACTCCTCCACCGCGCCGTCCTATAATGATATGTATATATGCAGTATGTATATATATCTGATGCTGGTGTGCATGTGAGTGAGTGAGAATATGGGATTAATTTTACTTTTCAGAGACAAGGTCCAGTTTAGTTGTTTTGTGTGAATGTGACAGGTTGTTCTATTACTATGTGTTACCCTCCTTGTTCTTAGTGTGTGAGTCGGGTTACCAGATTTGGGTGGGGTTCCTGTGTGCTTGATTTTTTTTTATTTTTTTTTGGGGGGGGGGGGGAGAATATGGTGTATGAATATGTGTGTCTGGGATGCCATGCCCACCCACAGGGTGACGTCAGGCAGGCACGGCCCACTCTGTATATAAACCTCAAGTTCAGTGTAATAAAGTTAGTTGTTTGCTGCATGAAGTCTCACCTCGCTCTCCGTCATTTATCAGACATAACACTGGGCACTCATGTGATTTCAGAAAAATCACTCCTCCTCCTAGGCAGTTAGCTCGATTCTCACCAAACTCCCTCACAATGACCCTCATGTAGGTCTGCACTCAGGTCAAGGTCAAGGTCATTGTCACAGACCAGAAGATCTGGGCATTTAAGAGTTCTGAAAACGTTTGTCCTCCTAGTCCATTAACATTGACTTTAAGAACATCTTGGATTGGTGTTTGATCTGGATGGATAATAGATCTAGGCTGTGCTTAAGGTCAAGATCAAAGGTCAGAAGATCTGAGCGCTTCAGTCTGGAGTGAGCTACTCTATCACTGACGGTCTGGTTCCAGTGCATCACAATGCAAACATGAATAATTCTGCATAGATGCACAAACATTAAGAATTCAACTCTTAAATTTTAATTAATGACATAATTCTGAAGGAACAAAACAAGCAGACCAGAAATGCAGATTCTCTATCGTCCAGACCATTTATGGCATGACACGAAACAGAGATGCATGACCATGGGGACGGTGCAGCAGGACTTGGCAGCACCCCAGCCTCCATGAAGCCAAAGGGGAAAAAGATCAGGACAAGGCCTACACTGCATGCAAGTTCCCCTGCAAAACCAAACCAAAATACCCTAAAAAAAAATCTGCACACCTACACCTGCAAGAGAAAAGCAGCCACTGCCACCAACCAGAGGACCACCAAACCTCCACCCAACCTGAGAAGGGTGCTGCACTCCACCATTGAGAACCAGGGCCCCGCGCCATGCCGTATTAGAGTGAATGACAAGAGAGAAATAATTTTTCAATAAAGATTAAATTTCTCCACGAATTACATAAATAATGTTGGTCAATTTAAAAGATAAATTTACATATAAAAAACGCTGTAGGTTGTCGTCTGTTACAGTGTAAGGTTGTGAAAATATGTAAATTGAAAGACTACAAACCCAAAATTGCTTAAGTTAAGAGAGCCAGTAAGGAACCAACTAAAAGCCTGTGGATCAGCGGTAGCTGTGAGAATACATTTGAGTTGCTTTTCTCTTCTTGCTTCTTTCCTGTCAGAAAAAATGAGGTGAGCTTTGAGAGGGTAAAGAGGCCTGCTTGCTGATGTGTTCGTCCCAGACAACGTCAAGTAGTTCATCAAGTGGTTTCAAAAAAACTTAATGTTTCTCTTTTATTATACAACAACCAACAACTTTATTTACGTGGAAAAATGTCAGTAAAATTAACAAACATTATGAAGGGGTGGCGTCACTGTTTTGTGGGACTTTAATTGTGAGTTTTCTTCAGTTCCTGTTCTTGTTTGACATCAGTACAGTGGCTAGTGATGCTAAGTCTAGTGCAGGCCAAATCCTTGTTACGTTTCGGCTGTTTTCATGTTGCTGAGTGTTTGTCACCGACATTTCTATTCTGTGTGACACACTGACACACAGAGACTACATAGACACACTCCAGATACTGCATTACAGCTACTGGGCTGAATCAGTGTGCAGTAAAACGTTGCTGGACTAAACTGTTCAGCCACCAAACAAACGTTTATTTCCTGTGTCCCACTTTCAAATCCAGACAAAAAGCTGCAGCTATTTGACAAAATAATTTGCTCATAAAATTCAGAGATAATCCTCACGTGTTATTCCTCGAGTGTTTTGTGGCTCCCTCTTAAGATAATGAATGAGAGGAAAGATGTGAGATGTATCTGAAGACATTCACAGCAGTGTGATTTCTTTTGATGAGATTTGGTCATTTCTTGTTAAATGTACTTATCTGTCTGACTTCACACACTCAATTTGGAATGCACAAAGAAGGGCGCGCAGCCTTTCTTCTCAGCAAAGACTCTTCAAATCTGAATACCTTTGTGGTGTGAAAACCATATCATTAAGTGCACCGCAGAAACGGAGAAGGCATCAGATTCCATTACCGTATACAATTGCTAAACTCATGATTCCCCCCCCCAGAATGTGCAGGATGTGCACAGACCAGTGCTCAAATCTACCCTCAGCCCTCGCAAGCGGCCAAATTACCTTGTGATTAACGCACAATAAAAGAATGCCATAGCTTAAAGAAACAGCAGGAAAAGCTGCCCAGTGAAAGATGGGTGTAAGGCGCACTCTGTAATTAAGCCAGTCTGCACTTGATGAAAGTAGATCACAGTGGCGGGCCTCGGCTTCACAGCCAGTTTGTTTTTACGACATAATTACAGTCCAAATCAAATGAGAAGATTTAATATTGCACCACGACGAGCATGTGTCCAATGTCAACAATGACACTGACCCCCCTGAGGCAAGGGGTGCGTGCGTGCGTGTGTGGGTGTGGGGAGGGTGTGCGTGCGTGTGTGTGTGGGGGTGTGTGTGCGTGCGTGTGTGCAGGTCAGGCGTCAGGAAGCCGACAGCAGAAAAGCTTCCCCACCACAGCAGCGATCTACCTGTGTCGGGGGGGCCAACCTGGGAGGTCTGACACCACTGCTGGGGTCTGCAACCTGCAGCTCCGGAGCCACATGTGGCTCTTTTTCTCATGACCAGTGGCTCCTCTGCAACTCTGACAAACAAAACTTACCAAAAAAAAGAAAAAAAAAAAAGTCTACAAAAAAAGATGATTAATGCTACAAGTAGTGTTTTTTGTTAAAAAAAAAAAAGTCACAATGTCACAAGAACAAAAGTGCAAATTTACAACAAAAAGTCAACTAGGATTATCCAACAAAATCAATACTCTGATAGAGGGCTGGGGATACGGCTTTTAACATGCATCATGATGCATTTAGGGTTTTATCACAATACACGATATATCTCACAACATCTTGAGATCTCCTCAGAACCGCTGTATAAATGTGAAACCTTTTGCATAAAATGACCGGCATGGTAAGCAAATTTAATTACATGGGGGGGGGGGGTGTAAAATCAAGTTAAATTTAGCAGACTTTATTGAACCAGTCAGACAAGACCACTCATAAATTTGCAGTAACTCAGAATAAATAATGGTGGGTCTTCCTATTATGGCCTGTAATAAAACCATTACAAACAAAGCAAAAGGACTCAACACAATAAAAAGTGGATTAAGGAAGAATTGTAGAGAAAAATATTTTAAAAACCATATAAATTAAAGTCCAATTTTTTCTGTTTGGTCATGTTTTTAACAATAAGGGCCATGCCTTTGGCTATTTTGTCAAGTTTTGCACTTTTGTTGTATAGGATAAATTTTCCAAATAAAGAAGCCATGTAATCATTTTCTTAGAGCTGGTTCCTTGATGTATTTATTTATTTATTTATCTATTTAATTTGGTAGGGGCTACCAAGGATGTTGAGAGTGGATCTTAATGCATTCTTCATATTGTAGTGAATGTCATCTCAAGTGGTGAAACAAATTAGTGGTAGTGCAACATAATTTGCGTAAAACTGTATTTTGTTCAATTTTTATCTTCTGAAGTCCAAATCATTGCCAGAGAACGGAACTGGTGCTTTTTTCTCCTTTTGTTCAAGTCTGCTGCACTGCAGCCTGTGTGTGTGTGTGTGTGTGTGTGTGTGTGTGTGTGTGTGTGTGTGTGTGTGTGTGTGTGTGTGTGTGTGTGTGTGAGATTTCATTTTTTCCCCTCTCCCCATGCTCTGCCGGTGTTGCCAGATTGTGCATATAAAAACATGTGTCTCTGCTCCATGAAAATGGGCTCAAAAGAAGCACTTTCTAAAGAACAAAATTGCAGGGACAAGCAGACCTGGCAACGACCCTGAAATGAAACAGATGCAGGGAGGCCGTTGGGGTGGGGGGTGGGGGGCTGAGTGCAGCTGTGTGGGAGAGGAGAGGACGCTGACAGGTTGCACTGCTGCGAAAATGCTCAAGATCAGTGATAAAGACATTTTTTGTATTGTGCATAGTAGAATATATCGATATAATGAATGTATTCATTGCATCGCCCAGCCCTACTCTGACACTAAACCATCCACTGATCTTCTACTGTTTATCTGGGGGTCTGGGTCATGGGGACATCAGTCTAAACAAAGCTGACACTGCCGCCTAGGTCATGTATCACCATGACCCCATGATCCCTTCTGCAGGTGTTGAGCACACTGGAGGGCGGACCCATGTGGCTCATTTGGGCTCAGCCCTGCCAGGTCCAGTGGGTAGAAACCTGGGTAGGACCCCAGTAACCTCCATACTGGGCAGGGTACACAAGACACTAGATGTTACTTTTTATGAGGATCTACTAGTCCACTTTTTGGGAATTTTCACACCTGAGAGTCTGCACCAAGGCCCAGACTAAAGTTTTTGTTACATTGTCTGCATTTGGTCTGGTTAAGTGTGGTTTTACGCCGCTCTTTATCCAACTAGACCAAACAACTTTATGTAACACACTGATGTCCTGTTATCATAATGGCATTTATGTAGTTAGCACAGATGCTGCAGTTAGCAACCATGCTACTCATCCTGTGAGGTCTTTTCTGCACCTCTAGACACATTGGTAACTGCACTTTGAGTGGAAACTGGTTCAGACTCCATGATCTTAGTCTTGAACTATTTTTGTGAGACTAGAATATCATTCAGGGCTTCATTAAAAATTACGTTTGTCCTTGTTATCAGTCGTGATGATTTTCAGCTGGCATTGCTTCTCCAATTTTTCACTACTCTGTCACATCCCCTCCCAAAATATCTGGTAAGTTTCTGCATTTTTATAATTTTATTTTAATTGACTATTTATGCTGCTAACGGATCATATTTCAATTAAAATTTGGGTCTCTTCTTCTCTCCAAGCCATACCGTGGCTCATTTTCCATCTTATCGGCTGCCTTAACTTCCTGTGTTTGGTACGAAAGTCCAAACCTTTCTGAAAATTGCTTTCACACTCTAAATGAACCGGACCAAGATTCAGTTTGTTCAGGACCAAGACCATCTCTTTTTACCGTCCAAATTTAGGCTCTTTGGTCCGGACTGTGGATCATGGGAGCTTTCTCACCTAAAACTTTGGTCCAAACAAAACTGAAAAGTCTGACAGTCCAGATCTAGTGGGTTAGATGTGAAAGCCCTTAGTCAGTTTCTTCACCCAGGACCAAGTTTGTCTTGGGAGACCCTATAAGGGGCAAGTTGCCCCTGACAACACAGCTCCTGGGGTCATTAGGACGCACAAAGCCCTCCACCACAATAACTGTGATCCACGGAGGGACGGATACTAATCAATGCTGTAAATTAGAATCATAAATTTGTTTTTAACATGTAGTTTGTACCTGATTATATTGTATCTTCTTCTGATAAATTTGCTACTTTTTCTTATAATTTGTAACTTTTTATAGACTTGCAACTTGCAACTCATAAACAACTTTTTCTTACAATTTTTTTTTACTTTTTCTTGTGACTTTTGAATTTTTTCATGTAAATTTATATCTTTTTTCATAAGTTAGTAATGTTTGTCTCAAAAATGTGTTAGCTTTTTCTTGTCAGTTTAAAAATAGTACTATAACTGATGTTACTGTTTGTATTAAAAATGTCAGAATTGGTTTTGTGTATCAGATATTTTTATCAGATATAATTATATTATTACTATTTATCAGATATATTATCTGATATGGAGTTTGAACATGACAATGGAGTCCAATGTTGCCAGATGGGAAATGAACAAATATCATACTGTCACTTTAAAATTATCATATTTTGACCCAAACTATCGTATGTACTAAAATAATTTGAAAAATCACAGGCTAGGACAATGCATTTAAAAACAAAGCTATTCTATACGTATGGAAATGCAGTAACCTAAGGAAGAAATGCAGAGGCTCGGCCATTTGAATGAAACAACTGCTTTATGCATTGTCCCACACCCACCCACACAGTGACTTTCACCTCATCTCACAACCGCTGCCTATGTCCTTAATCGTAGGATCCAACTCCCAGGCAGGGCGATAAAGCCGCCGTGCCTGGCGGTGTTGCTTTCTTTTCCTACCGATGTCTGAGTCTGGCTGAACTCATGTTCCCTGATTTTTTTTTTTTAATTTGTTGTGGTGTCAGTGCAGCTACGCAAACAAATGTGAGTGCAATGCTGCTGATGTGATTGGCACATTTGGTGGTGAGGAGTAGCCAGCCAGGTATGAGCTGAACAGCTCTGAGCAGGCATCAGTTTCTGGTGATGTGTGGGTGTTCACATAAATCAAAATGGTGTTTTTTGGGGGTGCACAGAAATGCAAAAACTATTGTATATTTGACCTTTTTTAAAACTATTGATCATGTATTGTATAGGCCCTAAAACTATTGTATAAATACAATAATTACCATCCATCTGGCAACACTGATGGAGTCACTGACTGACCATAAAGGTTCAGGTTCAGGTTACTTTATTTGTACCTGTAGGTAGATTTGTTTTGCAGTTGGTGACATCCATATTTACAAGCCACTAATTACATTCAACATAGACACAAACACAGGCACACATCTTACAAAATAGGTAAATATAAAATATGTACAATATAATTTTTATAGCTTGTTCAACTCTTTGACAGCAGCAGGGACAAAGCTGTTTTTGTAGTGCTGGGTTCTACTTTTTGGGACAGCAAACCTCCGTCTGGAGGGAAGAAGCTGAAAGTTGCAGTGCAAAGGGTGGGAGTCATCATTTAAAATCGAGTCGGCCATCCTCTGTACTTGTCTGGTGTACAGGGATGTCAGGCTCAGCTGTGACTCACCAAGCAAACGACTGGACCATCTGACTACCTGACCCAAGGATTTCCTCTGTTTCAGTTTTATCTGACCAAACCATGACATTAAAGAAAAGGATAAAACAGATTCAATAAAAGCCCGATAAAACATAGTCATTATGGTTCGGTCAATTTGGAAGCGTGCAAGTTTCCTCAAACAATGCAAATTTTGCTGACCCTTTTTGCACACCCTTTCACAGTTCACCTCAAAGTTCAATCCACTATCAATAATCGTCCCAAGATATTTGTACGATTGTACACATTCGGTGGTCTGGCCTTTTAGTATGGTGACTTTGTGCCTGGGAGTTTTCCTCCTAAAGTCAATAATCATATCTTTCGTTTTTGTTGTATTCAGCTGCAGGTAGGAATCCTCACACCAGTGAACAAAGTCATCAACTACTGGGCCGTGGCCACTCTCACCATCATGGAGGAGACTGACAATGACTGAGTCATCAGCATACTTTATAATGTGTCTGTTGTCATGTCTGCTCCGACACATGTTTGTGTACAGGATGAAGAGTAGTGGTGACAACACACACCCCTGAGGAGAGCCAGTAGAAGAGCACTTTAGGTCAGACAATGTGCCATTGACCCTTACTCTCTGCGTCCTGTTGGTTAAGAAATCCAGAATCCAACCCACCACATTATTGCTCAAATCAAATTGTTGCAGGAGCCTTTCAACTAAAATATGAGGTTGGATTGTATTAAAGGCAGAAGAAAAGTCCACAAATAAAAGCCTGGCGTGTGTCCCATTAAAATCCAGATGTTTGAAAAGCATGTCAAACAGAGTGACAGTGGCATCCTCCACTCCTCTGTGAGGCCTATAGGCAAACTGCAGAGGATCCAATGCATGTTCAGTCTGCCTTAGGACCTCACATCTGACCAGTTTTTCAAAAATTTTCATTAAAATTGAAGTCAAAGCAACTGGTCTAAAGTCATTTACCGTTTTAGGACAGCTGGATTTTGGAACGGGAACAACCACGGCATCTTTCCAGATCTTAGGCACATGTTGTGTCTGTAAGGACTTATTGAAAATGTAATGAAATATAGGACTCAGTTCATGTGCACAGGACTTTACCAGGCGTCCACATATATCATCAGGGCCCTGACTTTTGTTCACTTTTACAGCGCGGAACTCCCTTTTAACATCCTGCATCTCAATATTAAAGTGCTGATTGTCTTTGAGTTTCTGTTTCAAATCTTGGGTTTCTGTGCTAAAATCAAAGGAGTCAAAACGACCATAAAAACAATTAAGAGCATTAGCCAGCTCTGTGTCTGAACTAAAACCATCTAAAAACACACGATTACTGCGCTCTGTGCTCTGAAGGCCTGCAATAGTTTTCATACTGGCCCAGGCTGAACCAAGTTTATTTGCTGCCATCTTGCTTTCCAACTCTGATTTATAATTCTGTTTTGCTCTTAAAATTTCGACCTTCAGCTCCTTAGTGGCAACCTGTAGCTCAGAAGCAGACCCCTGTTTAAAGGCAAGAGCTTTCCTCTGTAAGCAGGATTTAACTGATTTAGTAACCCATGGTTTGTTGTTGGGATATATTTTGACACGTTTACGTGGAATAATCTTATTTTGACAGTAAGCCATGTATGAGCATGTGAGCTCAGCCAGAGAGTCCAAGTCATCCCCGCAGGCCATTATGAACATCTTCCAGTCTGTACAGTCAAAGCATTCTTGGAGGCTGTGCTCTGAATCTTCTGTCCACACATCAATGTCTCTCATCTCCACCTTGCCTCTTCTGAGAGCAGTTTTATATGTGGGCAGCAAATGAACACAGTTGTGATCTGAGGATCCTAAAGGAGGAAGGGGGAGTGATTTATAGGCCCTCTCTATGGATCCATAGCACAGGTCCAATGTCTTTTTTTGCCTGGTTGGGCAGGAGACATACTGATGAAAGTTTTTAAGTGTCTTCTTTAAAGAAACATCGTTAAAATCCCCAAGAATGAAGTTTGGTGCCTCTGGAGAAATTGACTGCAGCCGCTGCACCACATCAGAGATGGTGCTGGAGGCGGAGTCAGCGTCTGCCCTCGGATGAATGTACACAGTTGTGATGAAAAGTTGGGGAAACTCACGAGGCAAATAAAAGGGGCGTAGTGACACAGACAGCAGCTCCACGTCGGGTGTACAGATGCGCTCTCTGACCGTGACAGATGTGCAGTACTGCTTATTAATGTATAAACATACACCGCCCCCCTGACGCTTCCCAGTTACCTCTTCCTGCCGATCCGAGCGCAGCGGGGCTCCAAAGCCGTCAATCCACAGGTCTGCATCTCGATCATGCGCAGTAAGCCAAGATTCAGTGAAAGCCATGACGCAGCAGTTCTTAAAATCCTTCTGGTAACGTACATTGCCTTGAATTTCCTCCACCTTGTTTCTCACAGACTGTGCATTCCCAAAAATGATCGAAGGAAGAGGAATGTTACCAAACTGACGTCTCCTAAGGCGCAATTTCACACCTCCACGTCTTCCACGCTTCCTCCTGCCGCTTGTCTTTTCACCGCTGTGTCCGTCTCTCAAAATAGAGTCCGGCAGTTGAAGTTTGGGCTCAATCACAGGCGCTGAATCAGCTGTGTTAAAGCGTAGCAACACGTCCCTGGAATATTGTATTCTGCCCGCTATTCTGCTCGCCATGGGGCCGAACGCGTTTACCTCAGAGACAAAGAGCCAGAACACAGAAAGCAGCAGTGCGAGAGAGGAGAGGAATTCCATGATGTAGATACCAGGGAGCTCTTCGCCATATATTCCACAAACGCTCCAGGGCAGAAACGACACAGAGGATATTCTAAAAACGTAAAAAAGTACAAAACACGCACACACGCACTATATCACCAGCTGCTGGTCGCTGCGTGCGCATAAAGGAGGTCACTGTGACCTTTTTAACCCATGGAGGTGTACGCCAAGCACACCCTGGATCCACAGGTTCAGGCATGACATTGGAGAAATTGAGCACATCCCGCAATTGACCTAGTACTGCTGTGCAATAATCAGATTTGGTTTCAGTATCCATCCATCCATCTTCTTCTGCTTAATCGGCAGGCGGCAGTGGCTCAGGAGGTAGAGCAGATCATCCAATAACCACATGGGTGGCGGATCGAATCCCGCTCTCCCCGGATATCCTGCCATTGTGTCCCTGGGCAAGACACTTCACCCCTTATTGCTCCTGGTGGGTCTGGAAGCGCCACGTTAGGTAGCATTCCGCCATCAGTGTGTGAATGGGTTGATAGCAGGATCTGTAAAGCGCTTTGGTCATCAAGAGATGAGAATAAAAGCGCTATATTGTGGAGCGTGTAAATGAAGAGGCAGATTTGTTTCAGACGCTTTATTACACACTCTCACATTCTCAAGCATAGTAAGAATGACATTCAAGTAGAAGCTCTTCTCTTAAATACCATGACATTCTTCTAGAATCTTCTCACACACAAAAGATGATCTTCTCATCCAATCGCAATCAACCCACTCATCCTTAACACCTCCCTGTTATCTTACTAGGGAATCCCCGCTCTTTGTTCCTGTCTAAGATGGTATACAATTAGGCTCTCCCCAGGTTGCCACACCAGTCCACATGCTGTGATAGAACCATTAACATCAGTCCACATGCTGCTTGGGCTTCAGTCTTCTCCCGTATCTGCTGTAACCAGAATTCGCCGCCTCCGCAGCGCTGCCCTGCCTTTGGGGGGCTGTTGTTTGGGGGGAAAACTTTTCTGTCTGTCCGTGTGGGTGCTCTGAGGAGTCGTCTCTCTGGGGAGCTCCCCGTGGGGGTCTTCAACGCCGAGGGGCCCTCGCCAACCGCACTTGCTCGTCTGCCACAACGAAAGCAGGTTTGAGTCTGTCTATGCCAATTTTTTCCCTCCCACCCCCCAAGTCTAGCAAAAAATGCTTATCCCCTGTTTCCAGCACTCTGAATGGTCCATCATAGGGTGGGCGCAGTGGAGGGTGGTGGGCGTTGTGTCTGACAAAAACGAACTCCGCGTTCTTCAAAGTTTTAGGCACAAAAACGCACGGAAATCTGTGGTGGGCAGGGCCCGGCAGCGTGCCTGTGTCTGCGCTACGCTGCAAAAGCTGAGACGGGCAGCTGCCCGGTGCGGGATTATCTGGCAGAAACTCCCCGGGCAGCCGGAGTGGTTGTGCAAAAACGAGTTCTGCCGGGGAAGCTCCCAGATCCTCTTTAGGCGCGCAGCGCAACCCCAATAAAACCCACGGTAGCCTGTCTACCCAATTTGCATCCGTCAATGAAGCCCTGAGAGCCGCTTTCAATGATCTATGAAAACGTTCACATAACCCATTAGCCTGTGGGTTGTACGTGGTTGTGCGGTGAATTGTAATACCCAGGCTGCGGGCCATCGCTGACCAGAGTTCGGAAACAAATTGAGGGCCTCTGTCGGACGTAATGTCCGACGGGACTCCGAAACACGCTACCTATGCTGTTAAAAAAGCACGCGCCACCTCCTCGGACGTGGTTGCCGCCAGTGGAACCGCTTCCAGCCAGCGCGTGGTGCGGTCCACCATTGTCAGGAGGTGCGTGTACCCCTGTGATGGCGGGAGGGGGCCCACGAGGTCCACGTGAACATGGTCGAACCTCTTAGCCGGAATACAGAACGGCTCCAAGGGAGCCTTTGTGTGTCTGTGTACTTTGGCTCGTTGGCACGCCACGCAGGCTGCCGCCCCACTTTCACTTGTTTGCGAAGGCTCGGCCACACGAATTTCTCCCCTACCATTTTGACCGATGTGCGCACTCCTGGGTGCGCCAAAGAATGAATCGAGTCAAACACGCGGCGGCGCCACGCGGCCGGGACCACGGGACGCAGTCGCCCAGTGGAGACATCGCAGATTAGGGGGGGCATGCCGTCTTGCAGCACCCTGCTCTCCAGCCTTAACCCTGTTGGTCCAGACTGGAGCACGCGCACGTCCGCGTCACTAACCTGCTCCACGGCCATGGCTGCGTAATCTATCCCCACGCAGGCCGGGGCCGCCACGGCGCGCGAGAAGCAGTCTGCCACTACATTCAGTTTACCCGACACATGCTGAATATCGGTAGTAAACTCTGAGATCGCGGCCAGCTGTCTCTGCTGCCGGCCCGACCACGGTTCTGAAACCTTGGCCATCGCGAATGTTAGCGGCTTGTGGTCAACGACCCCGGTGAAACTGCGCCCTTCCAGCCAGAACTGGAAGTGGCGAATGGCCAGGTGGAGAGCCAGCAACTCCCTGTCGAACGCGCTGTATTTACATTCACTGTCGCGCAAAGTCTTGCTGAAAAAGGCGAGTGGCTGCCAAGCCCCAGCTACACGCTGCTCCACGACCGCCCCATGGCTACATCTGAAGCGTCAGTGGTGAGCGCTATGCAGGCCGTTGGGTCTGGATGTGCCAGCAATGCAGCGTTTGCCAGGGCTGCTTTGACTTCCGAGAATGCCCGCTCTCGCTCTGGGGTCCATTTGACCCTATCCGCGGGTTTCTGTTTTTTGAGCGCGGCATACAATGGTTGCATGAGCTGCGCTGCGCGGGGAAGGAAACGGTTATAAAAGTTTACCATTCCCAAAAATTCTTGTAGTGCCCTGACCGTTTGCGGCCGGGAAAAATCCGCCACTGCACGCACCTTGTCAGGCAGCGGGATCGCTCCTTCGGGAGGGACGCGGTGCCCCAAAAAATCAATATCCGTCACTCCGAACTGACATTTCGCTGGGTTGATTATTAACCCGTGCTCTTCCAACCTCCGGAAAACTGTCATGAGGTGGGTTTCGTGTTCGTCTTCGGACGCGCTGGCTACCAGGATATCGTCCAGGTAGACAAACACGAACGAGAGATCGCGCAGCACTGCATCCATCATGCGCTGGAACGTCTGTGCCACCCCTTTCAACCCAAATGGCAATGCCAAAAACTCGAATAAACCGAACGGAGTTATTACCGCTGTTTTGGGTATGTCCTCAGCGCGCACTGGGACTTGGTGGTAACCGCGGACCAGATCTATCTTGGAAAAAATGCGCGCCCCGGCGAGGTGAACGGAAAAATCCTGTATGTGGGGAATTGGGTAGCGATCATGCGCTGTGGCGTTGTTCAACCTGCGGAAATCCCCGCACGGTCGCCACGAGCCCTCAGCTTTAGAGACCATGTGTAGCGGGGATGCCCATGGGCTGTTTGAGCGCCTGATGATGCCCAACCTTTCCAGATTGACGAACTCCTCGCGCGCTATGGCCAGTTTAGCTGCGTCCAAGCGCCGAGGTCATGCAAAAACGGGCGGCCCAGTGGTGGTGATAAAATGCTCCACCCCGTGTTTAGTGATGGCTGCCGAAAACATCGGGACTGTGAGTGCTGGGAACTGGGTGAGCAGTGTGTGGAACTTACCGCCTGCTGCTGTGACGTTGGCTTGTGCTGTCGGCCGGGTCACTCGAGCTATACAGGGGAGAGAGTCGAAAGACAGTGCATTAACTAGGCGCCTGTTAGCAAGATCAACCAGTAAATTATGTGCACACAGAAAATCAGCCCCCAGTATATGATAATCCAATGCTGCTATGACAAAAGTCCACTCATATGTACGGCCGTGTAGAGACAAGAGTAGAGTCTTCTCACCAAAGGTCTTAATCTCCGAGCCATTCGCTGCTGCCATCTCGGGGCCGCTAGATCCTGCTAGCCGGTCAGCGTAGGTCGGCGGGATGAAACTCTTCTGGGCGCCGGTGTCCACGAGGAAATGCCTCCCCGAGCGTGCGTCCGTCAGGTAGAGCAGCTTGTTCTCCTCCCCGAGGGTCGCGGCTGCTACCGACCCCCGGTCTTGGCGTTTCCCGAGCGCTTGAACTGGCAAGGTGGTGTACATCTGCGTGCCTTCTCTCTGAAGCGGCGGTGGTAGAAACAAAGCGTGTCTCCCTCGCGCTCCTTGGCCCCCGCTGCTGCTGCCGTCAGTGGCTCCTGGCCTCCTCTGGTCATCTCGCTGAGCTACTTCGCTGCCGCGATGATCGTGAACACCCTGGTGGCGATGATGATCTGGTCTGCCTCCCGGGCTAGCGCACGAAAGTCCCGCTCGGCCAGCAACGGCGAATTGGCCAGGGCCGCTCTCGCTGCTGTCGGAAGTTTCCAGAGGAAGAGGTGGGTAAAAAGAAAGTGGTCGTCGTCCGTGCCCCTCAACGTCAGCATCTTCTCCATAAGGTCTATTGCTGACCCAACTCCCAACTCGGTCCGTGTCAGGAGCCTCTCTGCTCTCTCACCATCCGAGAGAGTGAAGTGCTGGATGAGCGCAGCCTTTAGCGCCTCGTACTTGTTGCCAGTTGGTGGCTGATCGAGCAGGCTCGCTACGTGCTGAGCTGTGCGGGCGTCGAGCACTGCGACCACATAGTGGAACTTGGTGTCATCTGCCGCTATTCCCCAGAGGGCGAACTGCGCCTCGACGAGGTGGAACCAAGAGCGCGGATTGTTCTGCCAGAAATCCTGTAGCTTGACTGCGACCGCACATGCGTGGCTGGAGGTTCCCGTCGAGGTCGGCTCCGGGGATCTTGAACCGTGTTCCATGATACGTCTTGGGTCACCAGTGTGGAGCATGTAAATGAAGAGGCAGATTTGTTTCAGATGCTTTATTACACACTCTCACATTCTCAAGCATAGTAAGAATGACATTCAAGTAGAAGCTCTTCTCTTAAATACCATGACATTCTTCGAGAATCTTCTCACACACAAAAGATGATCTTCTCCTCCAATCGCAATCAACCCACTCATCCTTAACACCTCCCTGTTATCTTACTAGGGAACCCCCGTTCTTTGTTCCTGTCTAAGATGGTATACAATTAGGCTCTCCCCAGGTTGCCACACCATAAGTGAATGCCATTTAATCCTTTTCGGGTCACAGCGGGGTGGAGCCTATCCCACCATCTTTGGGCGAGAGGCAGGGTCCACCCTGGACAGATCGCCAGTCCATCGCAGGGCCAACACAGACAGACAACCATTCACTCTCACAGTCATACCTAAGGACAATTTAGAATCCCCAGTTTGATGCCAATTAACCTAACTTGCATGTTTTTTTGGCATGTGGGACGAAACCGGAGAAATCCTGAAGTAAACCCAGGCAGACACGGGGAGAACATGCAAACTCCACAAAGATCACTGTTGGTCAGGGACTGGGATCAAACCCAGGATCCCCCAGCCAAGGGTGAGTTGCCATGCTGCCGCAGTGCTAACCACTCTGCTACCGCGCTGCCCACAATGCTTTCAATGCCCGCATATTGGTTTCAATATGACAATAAATAAATAAATATATGCTAGGCCAATATTGCCAGTAATTAAGATAAGATAAGCCTTTATTAGTCCCACAATGGGGAAATTCCAGGATTGCAACAGCACAGGGATAGCAACACTCAGAGCAATAATTAAGAAGATACGGAAGACATAAATAAGAGCAGTGGATATACATACATACACATCAATATATAAATATATATACAAAGTGCGGAGCATTGTAGCGAGATGGAATAAACAGCATAACCGTCTACTTAGTTATCCTACATAGTATGAACATGTACCCATACATATTGTCACCCTCCATAGCGACCGATACTGTCCTAGTTGTATATACTGGAGGGGACCATTGTGTAAGTCTATTGCGTCTTTTGCATTCAGTACTATTAGGTCGTCACGTTTTTTTGCTATCTCTGCGAGCAGCCCTGCTTAGGTTATACAGTCTGACTGCCGTAGGTAGGAAGGACCTGCGAAACCTCTCGGTTGCGCACCTAGGATGATGTAGTCTGCTGCTAAATGAGCTCCTCAGTGCGTTCAGTATGTCCTGCATAGGGTGGGACTTGGACTCCAGCAGAGATGATAGTTTAGCCACCATCCTTCTCTCTCCTAGCTCCTCCACTGGGTCAGGGCGCTGCCCCAGGACAGAGCTAGCTTTCTTGATCAGTTTGTTCAGTCTCTTCCTATTGGCTGCTGTAATGCCACTGCCCCAGCAGACCACTCCAAAAGTGATGGCTGATGCCACCACTGTGTCGTAGAGTGTCTTCAGCAGCGCCCCTTGTACACCAAAAGACCTGAGTCTCCTCAGTAGGAACAGCCTGCGCTGTCCCTTCTTGTAGAGTGCGTCGGTATTGTGTGACCAGTCTAGTTTATTGTTCAGATGAACACCCAGGTACTTGTAGGATGTCACCATCTCGATGTCTGTTCCCTGTATGTTTACTGGTGCTGTGAGGGGTTGTCCTTGCCTGCGGCAGTCCACCATCAGCTCCTTAGTTTTCCTCGCGTTGATCTGGAGGCAGTTCCTATGGCACCAGTCCACGAAGTCCTGGATAAGTCCTCTGTACTCAGCTTCATCTCCGTTGGAGATGAGGCCGATGATTACAGAGTCGTCAGAGAACTTCGGTAGATGGCAGTGTGTTGTGTTGTGTGAGAAGTCCGCAGTATAAAGGGTAAACAGGAAGGGAGCCAAAACCGTTCCCTGGGGGGCCCTGGTGCTACCGATGATCGTGTCGGACACACAGTCCCGGGTTCTCACAAACTGTGGCCGGTTAGTGAGGTAGTCCAGGATCCATGATGACAGGTGCTGGTCCACCCCTGCGCGCAGCAGCTTGTCCTTCAGGATCATCAGTTGGATGGTGTTGAAAGCACTGGAGAAGTCAAAGAACATGATCCTCACCGCATTCCCGGGCTTCTCCAGGTGGGACAGAGAACGGTGAAGGAGGAAGATCACTGCATCCTCCACCCCAATGCCATGCTGGTAGGTGAACTGGAGTGGATCCATCGCTGGTCCCACCAGGGGGCGGAGGTGAGCAAGGAGCCGTCTCTCCAGGGTCTTCATCATGTGGGACGTCAGGGCCACTGGTCTGTAGCTGTTCAGGTCTTTGGGGCGGGAGGTCTTTGGTACAGGTACCACACAAGATGTTTTCCACAACTGTGGTACCCTCTCCAGCTTCAGGCTCAGGTTGAAGATGAGATCCACAATCCCACACAGCTGATCTGCACAGGACTTGAGGAGCTTTGCGCTGATGCCGTCCGGTCCTGACGCCTTCCTCGCCTTGAACTTTCTCAGCTCCATCCTCACCTGGGTCTTAGTGAGGGTCATGTTGGGGGGCTGTGTGTTGGGAGTGGGGGGGTGTTGGTGGAGTGGGGTGTGGACAGCAGGACTCGATGTCTTTAGAGGCAGCAGTGGTTGTTGTGCAGTCGGGGGGGAGGGCGGTTGGTCAAACCTATTAAAAAAACAGATTCAGATTGTCCGCCCACTCCCTGCCCCCCATGGCCTGGGAGGAGGTATTCTGGAGCCCAGAGATGGTTTTAAGGTTTCTCCAGACCCCACCGATGTCATTCTGTTGCAGCTTGTCCTCCATCTTCTTCCTGAAGCTGTCCTTGCCTTCTCTTATCTTCCTCCTCAGCTCCCTCTGTACAGACTTCAGCATCTCCCTGTTCCCCGACCTGAAGATCCTCTTCTTCTCTCTCAGAAGTGTTTTTATCTCAGGGTTGATCCAAGGTTTGTTGTTTGAGCAACACCGTATGGTCTTGGTGGGTACGGTGTTGTCCACACAGAAGCTGATGTAGTCTGTGATGGTGTGAGTGAGACCATTGATGTCCTCACCATGTGGATCACAGAGCTGCTCCCAGGCAGTGGTTTCAAAGCAGTCCTTTAGAGCATCCATTGCCTCCTCAGACCATAACTTCACTGTGCGCATAACCGGTGGTTGTCTGTGCACTAGGGGTTTGTACACCGGCAGGAGATGAACCAAGTTGTGATCCGATCTCCCGAGTGGGGGGAGTTGTGATGAGGTGTACGCCTCCTTAGTGTTTGCATAGAATAAATCCAGTGTTTTATTGTCTCTAGTGTGGCATGTGACATACTGGGTAAATGTGGGTAGAATGGGAGACAGTGAAATATGGTTGAAATCGCCTGAGATGAGGAGAAAAGCATCTGGGTGTTCTGTCTGCAGCCTGCCAGTTACTGAGTGGATGACGTCACGCACTGTCCCAGCATTCACCGTCGGATTTGCATAAATAACAATGCAGATCACGTGTGAGCATTCCCTTGGGAGATATGTAGGCCGCATGCTAACAGCTAGCAACTCAATGTCTTTGCTACAGTGCTGTTCCTTAACCGTGATATGTCCTGGTCTGCACCAGTTGTTATTGACGTACATCATCACCCCACCGCCCCGTGCCTTCCCACTGTCTGGTGTTCAGTCTGCCCGTATTGCGTGGAAACCCTCCAGTTCAATGTTAGCATCTGCTGCTAGTCCTGTTAGCCACGTCTCTGAGAATAGGAGCAGGCTACACTCCCGGTATATGCTATCGTAGCGGGAGATAGCCGCTAGTTCATCTGTCTTTTCGAGTATCGATCGTACATTCCCCATAATGACAGATGGGAGGGCGGGTCTGTACCTTATATTCCTTGCCCGCCGTCTTACTCCAGCTCGACACCCACGTCGTTTTCGTCTTAATTCTCCCGGTATGTCGAGTTTTCGCGTTAGCATCATGGGCCGGTTGAGTGCTAGCATCTGGTCCCTGTTATACTGCCTCCTGCCAGAAACAGTGGCTCCGTCCGCTGAATCAGGAGACATTTGGGCGATCTACGTGTTTGGATGGAATAAAGTGACGCTGGATCATAAAGATTGGCAAGAGACCCAGATAGTGACAGAAATAGGCAGAAATTGATCCGCTGTTGCAAAGGGCAGCCTACTTGTGTGGCGCTGGAAGTCAATAATAAAAATTTTTTGCTTCTATATGCAGCTTAAACTTGGATGTTGGAAAGATAAGTGTGTCATATTTTGGGATAAATGCAATTTCAGCATTCTGAATCTGAATGCATTTTTATAACCACTAAATAGTGATTGGATCCACAATTCGCTAACACGCCACAGTTCAGTAGAATGTACTGATTCAGTCCCATTCTTATGCTAAAAAAATTCATTTGAAATGTTTGTTTGATGGACTGCTATGGACTGGCAATCTGCTCACGATGTGGGCTCATAAAACCATAGGTTTGATCAGCATTGGCAGGATGACACGGCCGCTTGGTGACATCATCCCACCGAACATATAACTGCAGGGGACGGCCATCTTACGGCCCCTTTTTGGCCAGCCATTAGAAAGCTCAGCCTCCCCACAGAGTCTGTAACCATTTTAGTACTGTTTGTAATGAAGTTCGTGTTCTCAGCAAACACCACTCTGTCGGTCCTTCCTCAGATTCCAGACATAACATTTGGTGATGAGAGTAAACCATGGAAGCATGTTTGAGGCCGCTACGACCATTTCTGGAAAAACCCCTGTGAGCCACCCTGGCTCGATGCTTTTGAGACCTAGGTATCAGCGTTGGACCTAGGCAAGCTGGACAAGGTATGGAAGCGAGCTCTACTGGTTCACAATCTGGGTATGGAAGGCCAACGTATTTTCCACAAGCTAGGAACAACAGACTCGTTTGCTGAGGCAGTTGAGCTGCTAGCTAGTTACTTTGCCACACCCGACAATATGTTGGCACAGTGCATTAGTTTCTGCCAAAGGTGACAAAAGGCTGGAGAGATGACACAGCAATTAGTCGTGGACCTTCGCCACCTAGCTAGCATGTGCAGATTTGGTTTGTTGGAGGATGAAATTATGTGGGACCAGTTGGCCGAGCACACTAGCAACCTGCAGCTGTGGACGAAGATGCTGATGGCACCAAATGACATGATGCTAGCTAACACCATCGAGCTAGCATTCCAGCTAGAGTCCTCTGACAGGTTAGCATTGGAGCTAGGTGTGCAGCAACAATAATGAATGCCAAGCCACACACCGCTAGCCTACGTGGTAAACACAGAAGAACCTAGTGACGAGGCAGGAGAGGCCGAAGCAAACACCGTGGGTCAGAAGAACGTTACAAGGCACTTCTCATGTGGCAACTGTAGCTCCCCGACGCACGGAAAGAGAGCACATTCCTACCCGGCAAGAGGGCAACGATGTAAGTGATGCGGGAAAGTCAACCACTTTACCAAGGTTTGTCGGTCAGCACCAAAGCCGAGCCCAGTGGTCAGTTCAAGTCACTCATCTGTGACTATCATCTACACGGTGAGTTCCAGAGATGCGCCATATGCATTCTACATGGTTGGACTGGACAATGTCAGCTTGCCACTCTTGCTTGACACCGCCACAGTGAGATCGATGTTGAACTGGATCACCGTGAGGAAGTTCTTTCCCAACCACCTGATAAGGGAAAACCCAGTGGAGCTGTACGGGTATAGTGACTACCGAGTCAACACTGTAGGAACTATCACACTGATGGTCTTCTGCGCATCAAGAGCCGTTGCTGATTTCGTTTTCCAAGTAGTTGTGCATGAAGACAACGTACACGGATGTGACCTGTTTTACCAACTGGGCTTCTCCA
The DNA here is from genome assembly GCA_020510985.1 of Pholidichthys leucotaenia. Lineage (NCBI taxonomy): Eukaryota > Metazoa > Chordata > Actinopteri > Cichliformes > Pholidichthyidae > Pholidichthys > Pholidichthys leucotaenia. Next base: position 8,497,348 of record CM035842.1, read on the forward strand.
TCTGAGACAATAATGGGCGCCGTTTGACCGATGATGATGATGATGATGATGATGATGAATGGGACACAACATACTCCAATGATGATGACGATGAGTGTGACACAACATACCCAGAAGACAGTAACGAGGGTACGATCGTCCCATGCTCACAGGAGGAGAACAGCACAGAGAGAGAGCGATGATCGGACTCACCTCAGATCCTTGCCCAGTATGAGCCTCAGTGAGCCGCTGCAGGAGAAGGAGCCCACGTCTATCGGGAGCCTCCGGACACAACAACCTGGCATAGATCCTACTGACAATGACACATCGCTATGACCAGACTCCCCAGGAGAGGGGGAGGTGAAACCGGACTGCTTACAAATCAATGCCCAGCACCAGCCTCCAGGTGCTGCTGCTGAGCAGATGAAGAGTCCATGATCCAACAAAACACAGCAGAACCACCGGATGCCTTCCGAATCCATGCTCGGCACTAGCCTCCAGGAGCTGCCGCTGAGCCACAGGATGAAGGGTCTGCAACCGAGCAAAACCCAACAGTGCCACCGGACATCTTCCGAATCCACAACCAGCATCAGCCCCCAGGAGCTGCTGCTGAGACGCAGGATGAGGAGTCCGTGGCCCAACAGGATGCAGCAGAACCACCATGGCCTGGTGGATGCCTCATAGCAGACATGAGAGTCATGCCATAACAGTCATGACACCGAATGCAGCCAAACAGAGCGCCACTCACAGTGATGAACTGGGTTTGGGTCTGCAGAACCAAACGACCAGACCCACAGCCGGCCTCAACACCATCTCCACCACTACTGGCACCCATCAAGATCACCATGCAGCTGGGGCCAGCAACCTTCCAGCTGGCAGATCGTTTGGTGTGGCACGCCAACCACCTTCGCCAAGTTCGAGCAGCTGCCCTGGATAACACGGTCATGCAGGAGTTGACTTGGACAGGGATTTTGAAGATGATGATCCTGGTCCGCAGGCCTCTCTACCTCCCAGAGTGTGTCCTCCACGAGCTCACCTCAGGGCCCCTCCAACGGAACTGCCTTCCTCAATGAAAGGACTGTTTAGCCAGGGGCGCAGCTGGCAACGAACAGTGGCATAATAAACCACTCAGCCACACTGGGCTACACAGTAGTCTCCCCACTGGCCCTAGCTAGTTCGGGGGTTCACTGTATCAAATTGGGGAGGGTGAATTCGGATGCATGTGTTTTCTGTTTTTCCGGGGGGGGGGGGGGGTTGAATGTGGTGTTGTAAAACCACAGGTTTGGCCAGCGTCGGCATGATGACGCAGCTGCTTGGTGACATCATCACGCCGAACATATATGTAACTGCAGGGGACAGCCATCTTGCGGCTTCTTTTCAGCCTGCCACCAGAGTCTGTAACCATTATAGTACTGTTTGTAATGAAGTTTGTGTTCTCAGCAAACGCCACTCTCTGTCGGTCCTTACTCAGTTTCCAGACATAGCACAGGGTGTACCCTGCCTCTCGCCCAAAGACGGTGGGATAGGCTCCAGCACCCCCACACACACCCACACACCCACCCCGTGACCCAAAAACGATTAAGTGGTAGAAGATGAATGAATGAATGCATGAATGAATGAATATTTGTTCAACAAATCACTTAGTGCTGCACTGGAGCTTGAACTGCCTACCACTCACTGAACTGAAGAACGCAGCTAAAGTGAGCAAGTGGGGTTTGTTTTCTTCTCACCAGTACGTTTGCTGAACTGAGAGACAGCTGAACAGACTACTTGCACAACGACTTCTGTGTTTTACGTATTCCATCACATCCGGTGCCTTTGTTCTACACTGGCTGTCAATGGGAGCTCAACAAAACTGATCAGTATTTTTCTGCTGATTACTAAAACAATAAATATCCGCTACAATAAAGGTGGAGAACATGGCGGATAACTGTTGGATTAGTTTAAACTCATACTAGCTTTTATTTTGTTATAATCAACAGAAACTTATCTTTGGTTGGCATGTTGCTAACTGAGAGTCCCGATGAAGGATATGAAGCCGCAATGTTGGAGTTTTTAATTGTCAGATATAATGGATGGAAAAGATAAAGGATAAATGATTCATTTTCATTGTATGGATTTGTTCTGTTAACATGATATACTTAAGTAAAGCTGATCCGTGCCTAACTTCAACCTGTTATCTGCTGGTTTATTATTCATTTAATGTAAAAATATTTTTAAGAATTGTCTAATTTTCTTCCAGAAAAACACAGACTCCAATAAACAATACAGAGCAACAGAATAAATTATTTATTTTTTCCTCTCTGCTCGGTACCAAGTGGTTGGGGACCGTAGGGAGTTTTCAAATGAAGGTGCTGCCAATAATTTCCAAATCTCTGCTCTTTAACATTCATTCAACGGAACTTAGCTGTTGTAATGGATATTGTGTTAAAGTCTGTACTTGCTGTTGCCCACAAGAGTTTTTCTGTATAGCAGAAGTTTCTGCTTAATTTACAAATCACTCTTTAATAGGAAATTTTTGACAATCCTGTGCTTTTCTTGTATTGTTTTATAGAATATCACTGCAGTAAACTGGAAAAATCCATCTGCTTTAAAATTTGTAATTCTTCCCACAACTTTTAGTGCAAAAAACACTATAAAAACATCACAACTTTTATCGCAACTTTTTTAAAAAGCTCCTGTGAATTCAGGCTTTTTGGGCCGCAACAATCCTAAAAACATCCTGCGAAATGCTGGAGGGACTAATTTACATTGAGTTAAAATGTAAATTGACATCCAAATACAGTGGGGTAAAAAAGTATTTAGTCAGCCACCAATTGTGCAAGTTAAAAGATGAGAGAGGTCTCCAATTTTCATCATAGGTATACCTCAACTATGAGAGTCAAAATAAGAAAAAAAAAATCCAGAAAATCACATTGAAGGATTTTTTTTAATGAATTAATTGGTAAATTCCTCAGTAAAATAAGTATTTGGTCAATAACAAAAGTTCGTCTCAATACTTTCTTATATACCCTTTGTTGGCAATGACAGAGGTCAAACGTTTTCTGTAATTTTTCACAAGGTTTTCACACACTGTTGCTGGTATTTTGGTCCATTCCTCCATGCAGATCTCCTCTAGAGCAGTGATGTTTTGGGGCTGTCGCTGGGCAACACAGACTTTCAACTCCCTCCAAAGATTTTCTATGGGGTTGAGATCTGGAGACTGGCTAGGCCACTCCAGGAACTTGAAATGCTTCTTACGAAGCCACTCCTTCGTTGCCCGGGCGATGTGTTTGGGATCATTGTCATGCTGAAAGACCCAGCCACGTTTCATCTTCAATGCCCTTGCTGGTGGAAGGAGGTTTTCACTCAAAATCTCACGATACATGGCCCCATTCATTCTTTCCTTTACACGGATCAGTCGTCCTGGTCCCTTTGCAGAAAAACAGCCCCAAAGCATGATGTTTCCACCCCCATGCTTCACAGTAGGTATGGTGTTCTTTCTCCTCCAAACACAACAAGTTGAGTTTTTACCAAAAAGTTCTATTTTGGTTTCATCTAACCATATGACATTCTCCCATTCCTCTTCTGGATCATCCAAATGCTCTCTAGCAAACTTCAGACGGGCCTGGACGTGTACTGGCTTAAGCAGGGGGACACGTCTGGCACTGCAGGATTTGAGTCCCTGGCGGCGTAGTGTGTTTCTGATGTAGCCTTTGTTACTTTGGTCCCAGCTCTCTGCAGGTCATTCACTACGTCCCCCCATGTGGTTCTGGGATTTTTGCTTACCGTTCTTGTAATCATTTTGACCCCACGGGGTGAGATCTTGCGTGGAGCCCCAGATGGAGGGAGATTATCAGTGGTCTTGTATGTCTTCCATTTTCTAATAATTGCTCCCACAGTTGATTTCTTCACACCAAGCTGCTTACCTATTGCAGATTCAGTCTTCCCAGCCTGGTGCAGGTCTACAATTTTGTTTCTGGTGTCCTTTGACAGCTCTTTGGTCTTGGCCATAGTGCAGTTTGGAGTCTGACTGTTTGAGGTTGTGGACAGGTGTCTTTTATACTGATAACAAGTTCAAACAGGTGCCATTAATACAGGTAACGAGTGGAGGACAGAGAAGCCTCTTAAAGAAGAAGTTACAGGTCTGTGAGAGCCAGAAATCTTGCTTGTTTGTAGGAGACCAAATACTTATTTTACCGAGGAATTTACCAATTAATTCATTAAAAATCCTTCAATGTGATTTTCTGGATTTTTTTTTCCTCATTTTGTCTCTCATAGTTGAGGTATACCTATGATGAAAATTGGAGACTTCTCTTATCTTTTAAGTGGGAGAACTTGCACAATTGGTGGCTGACTAAATACTTTTTTGCCCCACTGTATATTTGAGTAAAAGTTCAGGTTTTTCTTCATAAATGTCCTCAAGTAAAACTCATCCTACAATAAAACTACTCACAAAAGTACCATTTTATAAAAAATTAACTTGAGTAAACATAACTAGTTACTACCGGTGTCTGCTGATGTTAAACATTACATTAAAGCTTTCCTATGGTTGTGGAGTTGTCTGCGTACAAAAGAAGCAACCATAGCAACCAAATGTTGTCATTTATGTCTGCAGATGAGTACAGTTGCGATACACGATGACATGGTTAGGCTGTAAATGACCAAAACCTCCCACTGAGTGGCTTCAGTGCTTTCCTCCGTCTTAAAAAAGTCCTCTAGTCACACACTCAGCACCACCACAAAGCCTTTGTTCCTCCTATGAGAGAATCTTCCCAGGACTAAGCTGCTGACTGACCACACTGCTCTCTGTCTCTGACCACCCTCCTAAATTACTCTCCTGTCTCCACCCCGAGTACTTCTTTCCACCCCTCTCCCCCCCAATGTTCCCAAGAGCAACCAGCTGTGCCGCATTTACTTTGGTCGCTGTGTCGCACGGCAAAGCCCAGTGCGCTCTCTGGGCGGGCAGCTTCATTTAACTGGTCAGATTACTAAGTGGATATCTACAGAGAGGCCAGCGGGGCCTGAGCCCTGTCATCCAGGGGAACGTAGGGTCTCTGTGGAGACTTTGTGGTTCCGTGTGGCCGAGGACATGAACCACAATCCCTGCTGACATTCTGTTCCCCAAGGACGTGGTTTTACTCCAGATCATGATTTCCCATCTCCTGCTCCGCGACTCACTGTCTGTGACTGCGAGGCCTCAGCCCAGGGTTTCTGGTGAAGAGGACATGCCACCTCCTCACCAGTGGTGCCTGCGGCTGCTTTTCCACCATGGAGCCCGACACACTGGAGCAGACCTTCCAAACTTTCTTCAGTCACAAGTGTCAGAGAAGCAGCCTGAACAGGTCTGTGAACAAACTCGTGTTACCTCTCATTACATGAGAGGTAACTGATACAACTATTGATACAACCTGACAGCAGCTTCCTCCCAACTGGGATGCTTCCTTGGCACCAAATGAAGCATGTCAACACTTGTTAGAGAGTGTTTTTTTTTCAGATGGGTTTCACTTCCTTCCCTGTTTGAAGTTGATTATTTAACCAAATGAAACTGAGCACTCTATGATGGTCTAGTAGCACAGCCAGTATAATGCCAGTTTAGTGTATGGTTCCTTCTCCGGAAGCCCATCGGCATTGGAGAATATGTCATGTTTTTTGTACGTCACAGTTTGTTGCTGCTGGAGTTGACACAGTGACGTGAAGCAGCAAGATAGTGTTGAAATACATCAAATATCGTATAGTCAGGACTTTATTACCTCCGCCAAGGGAGGAGGTAATGTTTTTGCCGGTGTTGGTTTGTCTGTTAGCAACATTACTCCAAAAGTTGTGAACGGATTTTGGTGAAATTTTCAGGAATGGTGAGTAATGGCACAGGGAACTGATGATTATAATTTGGTGGTGATCCAGATCACGATCTGGATCCAGAAATTTTGTGAAAATTATTTTATATATTAATATTGAGCTTTTCATGTACTTCCCCTTTAAGACGTGTCCATGGAGTTACGTGCAGGGCCACACACCTCCACAACCCGGAAGCAGAGCACTCTTACCACCAAACATTGCAGAAAAAGTAAAACGGCTTGGAACGAAAAGGAATGTGGTCTTCATCCACATAGTGTGTGATGATTGACATTATTTCATCTGAAGATGCCAAGAAAAAGCAAGCAAAATGTGTGGCTTAAGACGGGGTTCGGAGTGCGTGCAGACATAACTCCAGCCGGCAGACAAGGATGCAAGTCACATGACCCACACAGTATGTAAACACAGTAAACTTCCACACTGGACAATGTTTCATTTTTTTGTTTGTGAAATCACAATAGGCCTGTTCTGTTGTGCTGGTTTATACTGCACTGCAGTGATACAATACTGCACTGTTGTGTAATATTGCTTAATAGTTATGAACCTTGTCAGTAAACTGTAAGGAAGAAGAGAGTAGGGAAAAAAAAGAAAACCGACCTGGCAGATCCAATAAACTATGATGTTGATTTAAGGTGGAATTGCCCAGCCCCAGTGTATGGTCAATCCAATTATGACAGTCTTGTTATTATAATTTAGTCATATAATGTAGTCATATTGTTTTTGCTGCCGTTTCTATGACTGTTAGCAGGATCACACAAAAACTCCTAGAGGGATTTGGATGACATTTTCACCACAGGTGGTTCTCATTAGATGTTGAAGGTGATCCTTAAGTGCATACCTTCACCAAGGCCCTATCTCACCATGTACAGACTGATGGCGATATGGACAGACAAAAGGACGAAGGGGGGCGGGGGGAATGGAGGGAGTGATGGAGCCTTGGCGGAGTTATGTGCTCTCTGAGGGCCCTCTAGTTATAAGCTGAAATGATGTGCATTCTTTTTGTCTATTCACAACTCCTAATGACATAAAAATGGGGTACACCACACTTATTGTATGTCACAACCTATGCTACTTACGTAATGCCTATTTTCACCAAACAACCCCACTAATATATGCAGCTTTTACTTGTGCTGTGTAATAACTTTTGATTTTAAAACTACACCTTAAGAAACTAACTTTATGCCCTCAAGTTCATTCCTGTCAAGATTCCTAGAAGTCATGGGGTGTGTATGTCACACTTGATCTTATGTGTACTGTGTATTTTTCTCACTTGCAAATGTCACACCTACTTGCACACATACCATAGCATCTGCCTGTACTTAGATGCTATAGTATGATAAGATGACAAGATGTATGGTGTGATGCTTCAGTCTGACAAGAAAATGGTGTGACGGGTACAATATATATCCATATTTAGGCAACAAGTGAAAATTAAGCAATGAAACCTCTATTTTTACAACCACAGGCAACTGCTCTTTAAAATAATATATTACACTGAGGAATGCATAAAATTTTTAAAATGGACTTTCCGGTCCAGTTTCTGTACGTGTTCCCACGCTACAAGCCTCACTATAAATAAAGTAAAATCAACAATTGAGCTGAAAAACCACAATGAACATGTATTACGAAAGTGTGACTACAGACTGGCCTGCTTGCAGTCCTGACCAACACACTAATAGAGGATCTCCGTAAGTTCTATGCTCAACTTAAGCATTGCTTTCATCTTGCTCATTAATATTAATGACCCCTAATCTGATTGGGTGAAGGTTTTTTTTGAGTGGGCTAGTCACAAGTAAGGAAGCAGGATGCGTTTGTTTTGCAAACTTCTGCTGGTTTTATGCTGCTTGAGCGAAATTTTCTGACCACATTGATTGTGTGTGCTGACTACACGTGCGCAACGATCCAACCTCAGGTTCAAAAGGTGGCACCACCAACGCGACATACATAAACGAAGAGAAAGAAGAAGACAAAGAATTAAAAAAAAGATACGTGAGAAGACGAGACCAAAGAAAAGTGGGATGATCAGTTAGGCGTGCTCCCCCTCCCCTACTGTAGCTGTTTTCCCGGCTCCAGAGTATCGGCTGCACCTGCGTGATTACACACCTGCCACTCCCTAATTAACCAGCATATTTAAGAGCCAGCGTGTGGAGAGCTCATTGCTGGATCGTTAGGTTTGCCACCTGTGAAATCTAAGCTGTTCATCTCGTTTTCTCCCGGTTGACCTGTGTTTGTTCGCTCCCGTTGTCCTTCTGTCTCTTCAGGTTTGCTGCCACCTTCGCGGCATGTACTCCGGGGCTGATCATGCTCGCCTGACCAAGAAGACGCCGGACGTCCAGCCAGGTCACCGTCTTCCCTCTGGTCCATGCAGGAGTTCCCCACTGGGCTCCTCTGCTCATAGAGCAAGAGTGCTTTCCCATTATCATTCTCCTCTTTGACAAATTCTGTCCCTAATAACCTCTGTCTGCTCTTTTCCCTCAGGCTACGTGCGCTCCGGGCACCGGTTTTTGTATCTATTTAAGTGTGTGTTTTTGTGTTGCACTTTTCCTTAGTTCTGCACCTTTATTTAGAGTTGTGTGTTAGTTTTGGTTTTACAATAAACTGGTGAATTTTTACATCGGAGTCTGAGTGTTTGTTCTGGCAGGTCTTCATTTGAGCCTCACTTGCCCTGAATCATGACAGTACGATCCAGCCAGGATCGAGGCTCAGCGAGCGCTCAGCCAGGTGAACAGTCAGTGCTCTCACGCTTGTATGCCACAGAGCGCCAGGTCATGTTTCTTTCCGAGCAATTACAAACTATCACCCAGCAACTGACGACCGTTACCAAGCACCTGTGTCGGCTTCCTGGTGTGGCCCCTCCTCCTGCACCTGCTGCCCCGGCAGCTACTGCAATCTGCAGGAACATTTCCATCCCTTTGCTTACCCCCTATGAAGTGGGGGGTGGGGGGGGTGCAAAGGGTTCCTGCTTCACTGCCAGTTATATTTCCAGCAGGTGGAGGGGGAATATAGGGAGGATTCAGCTAAGATTCACTTCATGACCTTGTTGCTGCGGGACCGGGCGCTCAAGTGAGCTCAGTCTGTCTTGAGCAGCCCAGTTGGCCCCCTGTATTTGTTTGAGCGATTTGTGCATGAGTTTTCCGAGGCATTCAACCATTCGGAGAGTGAGGGGAACATAGTCAGCCAGCTGATGGGACTTTGGTATGGGGACCGGTTTGTAGCTGATTTCTCTTTTGAGTTTTGGGTCATTGTGGCGGACTCCAGATGGAATGATGTTGCTCTTGGCAGCGCATTTTTCTGCGGTCTGAATTTGCATCTCCGTGACAAGCTGGCTGTCCGTGCATCCCCCTCCTCTTTGGATGAGCTTATAATGCAGGCGGTGGCCCTGGACAACTGGTTTAGGGAGCGCACGAGGGAGCAGAAAGCCGCTGCTTCCCCGTTTGCTCCACGGCCTGCTCCCCCTCCCTCTGGCACAGCTCCGCAGGCGTCCTCCGAGCCAATGGCCCTCAGTAGGTCCCATCTTTCTCTGGAGGAGCGTTGGCGTCAAGAGAGGGTGGGGGGCTTGTATGTATTGCGAGGTCATAGGCCATGCAGTTTCAAAATTCCCCGTGAGACCAAAAGATCCGGCCCGTGAGAAACCATGGGGGGTCTGGCGGGAGGGTCCATGCAAAATCTTCTCAACCGTTTTGAACTCCCGGCCCTCGTCCAGTTACCGGGGGCCAAGTTCAAAACCTCCACTGTGGTTGATTCTGGAACGGAGAAAAATTTTATTCAACAGGCCATGGTCCGGAAATTCCAGATACCCACCAGGAACGTCCCGACACCCCTAAGTGTCTCGGCGGTCTCAGGGAGCAGCATCACGGCAATTACCGAACAGACTGAGCCCATTTCTGTCATTCTGTCGGGTAATCACAAGAAACTATTCAGTTTTATGTTCTGCCTCAATCGACCACCACCATGATTCTGGGGTATCCGTGGCTCCACTCTCACAACCCGATTATAAACTGAAGTCAGGGCTCCATTTCGTCCTGGAGCCTTTTTTGCCTTTCATCGTGTCTCCGATTGGCCACATGCTCGCCTTCTCTCCCAATCTCCTCCCATCTGGCTGAGCTGGTGGATCTCAGCTCCGTGCCTGAGGTCTATCATGACTTAGGGGAGGTCTTTAGCAGGTCCAGAGCCCTATTGTTACCACCTCATCAGGCCTATGACTGCGCTGTCGACCTCTTTCCGGGTGAGTGGCTGCCATCCAGCCGTCTCTACAGTTTACCTGGGCCAGAGAGAGAGAGGTGATGGAGACCTTCATTAATGACTCCCTCAGCACCAGCATAATTCGCCCGTCGTCTGCCCCTCTCAGCACTGGGTTCTTTTTTGTAGGGAAAAGGGATGGGACATTGCGGCTGTGCATTGATTACCGTGATCTTAATGTGATTACCCGTAAAGACAAATATCCGCTGCCCCTCATCAACTCAGCGTTTGAGCTACTCCAACAGGCACATTTTTTCACTAAGCATGGCCTCCGTAATGCATATCTCTTGGTCCGCATTCGTGAGGGAGATGAATGGAAGATGGCATTTAAAATACTGCTGGGCAATTTTGAATATTTGGTCATGCCATTCAGGCTGACCAACACCCCTGCCGTCTTCCAGCAGTTAATTAATGACGTCTTACGGGACATGGCTTTTTTGTGTGTATTTGGACGATAGCTTGATTTTTTTCCCACACGCTGGAGGAGCATATAGTCCACATTCGGTCCGTCCTGCAGAGATTGCTGGAGAATCAGCTTTTTGTGAAGGCGGAGAAGTACAAATTTTCCACACTCAACTTTGTTCCTGGGGTTCATCATCGCCGAGGGCACAGTAAAGGCCATTCTGGCAAAAATCAAGGCGGTGGTAGACTGGCCCACTGCCCAGTCCAGGAAGGATCTCTGTCGCTTCCTGGGCTTTGCCAACTTCTACCAGCAGTTTATTTGTGATTATAGTAAGGTGGCATAATCATTTACGCAGTTGACGTCGATCAAAAGCTCGTTCAAGTGGTCCGAGGTTGCTGAATGAGCTTTTGTGACTCTGAAAGGCCTGTGCACCAACACGTGCGTCCTGGCACAGGTCTATCCCTCACCACAGTTTGTGATCAAGGTGGATGCTTCCAATTCGGGGGTGGGCACTGTCCTCTCCCAGCGCTTTGCCTTTGACCAGAAGCTCAATCCGTGCATGTATTTCTCCTGGCGGCTAATGCCAGCCGAGAAGAATTACGATGATGGGGACTGCGGACTGTTGGCCATTAAGCTGGCATTGGAGCAGTGGAGACACTGACTGGAGGGAGCTAGGCAACCGGTCATTGTCTGGACGATCATAAAAATTTAGAATATCTTCGATCGGCCAGACAGTTGAATTCACGGCAGGATCAGTGGGCCCTGTTCTTTAATAGGGCCAGTCTGTCCATCTTGTACTGACCAGGGTCCTGCAATGCCAAGGCTGACGCTCTCTCACGCCAGTTTTCTCTCGACGACGACTCCTCCACCTCTTCTTCTGCAACTGATGCATCTCCCCCGGAGACGATTCTCCCCTCCTCCTGCTTTCCCGGGGCACTCTCGTGGGAGATTGAGCAGAGTGTTCGGCAGGTTCAATTATCAGAACCCATCCCCGACGGGAGGGAGGTCCACCTGACCGGCTGTATGTTCCCTCAACGTTACGCAGCAAGGTGATTTAGTGGGGGCACACCAGCTTCTTCGCCTGCCATCCCGGCATCTCCCAGAGAATCGAGCTGCTCAAGAGAGCATTTTGGTGGCCCGCACTTGGGAGGGATGTGCAGGAATATGTTAAGGCCTGTCACACTTGCACCGCTAGCAAATCAGACTCTTCCCCTCCTGCTGGCCATGGTCCGTGGGCACACATTGCGTTGGACTTTGTGACAGGACTTTCTCCATCCCAAGGCAACACTGTGATCCTCACCATCGTTGACCGGTTTTTCAAGGCCATCCACCTGGTCCCTCTCCGCAAATTACCATCTGCCACGGAGATGGCCGATCTGGTGACACAGCACGTCATCCGGCTGCATGGGATACCAATGGGCATCGTCTTGGACCGGGGTCCACAATTCACATCCCAGGTGTGGAAGGCATTCTGCCGCTTTTTGGGTGCTACAGCCTGCCTGATGTCCGGATACCATCCGCAACGTAACGCTCAGGCCGTGCGTGCCAATCAGTCCCTGGAGGCCGCCCAGTGGGGGGTGCGTAGCATCCTGAAACCCATCCACCTGGAGCTCCCACCTGACCTGGGTGGAATATTCCCAGAACTCAGCTGTCTCATCCTCTACTGGGCTCACACTGTTCGAGGCCTTGATTGGCTACACACCACTTCTGCTGCCCATGGCGGAGAGCAGCCTCGCCGTCCCATTCGTATAGGTCCACGCACGCCAGTGCTGCCGTCTGTGGAGGGCCACAAGAGCCGCCCTCCTCCACTCTTTGGAGCACAATCAACAGTATGGTTACCGCAGACCCACCCCGGCGCTGAAGTACACTGTGGGACAGAAGGTCTGGCTGTCCGCCGAACAGATCCCGCTCAAGATGGTTAACTAGAATCTTTTTTCTCATAAATTTGTAACTTTTTTCTAGTAAATTTTCAATTTATTTAATCATATACAGTATTTGCTACTTTTTTGGTAATTACCTCCACCAAGGGAGGAGCTAATGTTTCCAGTAGTGTCGGTTGGTTTGTCTGTTAGCAGTATAACTCAAAAAGTTACGGATTTTGATGACATTTTCAAGAAAAGTGTGTAATGGAATGGGGAACAGATGATTAGATTTTGGTGATGATCTGAGAGTGCATAACCCCACCAAGGGCTTTGTTTGTAATTGTGTAGCAGGATTACACAAAAACTACTGGATGGATTTGAATGAAATTTTCACCAGAGGTTGGTTCTTGGGCTACAGATGGTTCCATGACATTTTGATGAGGATCTGAGAATGCATACCTCCACCAAGGCTCTTATCTTGTCACACAGTGTTAGCAACAATACTCCAAAACTAATGGACAGACTTTGATGCAGTTTTCACCAGAAGTGGCTCTAGGCCTACACACAAACTCATTACATTTTGGAGATGATCCATGACAGACGGAAGGAGCCTTGGTGGAGGTATGGGCTCTCTAAGTGCTTTGCTAATTTGTAAGTTTTTCTAAATTTTTCCTTATTGTGACTTTTTTCTTGTAAATTTGCAAAACTTTTCTTGTAAGTTTGTAACTATTTTAAAAGTAATTTTACTTTTTTCTCATAAATTTGCATCTTTTGTAGTAAATTTACTTCTTTTTTTTGTAAATTTGTCACTTTTTTCTTGTAAATATTCACTTTTTTCCTGATAAATTGGTGACATTTTTTCTCATAACTTTGCCTGCGGTACCAGTGTCACCCTCATGAAACCGCTGTGGGGCCCAGATGGGTTTAAAGGGTAAACATATTACCTGCTTATCTGTACCACAGGTAAAGTCCACGTGGGTAAACACAGATGGGGCCAACATGGAACCCGTGGACAAGCCCACATGGGACCCATAAAACAGCGCAGGTTAAACCTTTCATGGGGCCCACGTGGGCATGCTGGCTGGGACTTGACTGCAAAACTAAGCTACTGTGCACATGTTACCAAGCACTTCATAATGCATACATGGATGTTCTTTGTGATTCGTGCCTACCATAAACAGTTTCTTCAAATACTCCCAGAGATAGCGAAAAATAAAGTGGCATCTCTAACTTAAAAAAAAAAAAAAATCCACAACCACTAATAGCCTGCAGAGTCATACTGTCCGATTGTAGAGTCAGTGGCTGCGCCGTCACTTGGATTAGAGCAGTGGGAATGTGGCATCCTTCTAAATAGGCCTCTTTCTGCTGACCAGTCATTAAGCCCAGATGTCTCTCTCTCTCTCTCTCTCTCTCTCACTCACACACACACACACACACACACACACACACACACACACGGATTCAGACACTCACACAATATTTAAATTTGTAGCTTCTTCTTTGTAGCCTCAGTTTACACCGATTTATTATTCAGTCATAATTTAGAGACACTTTGCGGGCCGTTGAGTGTGGCATGAACTGGCAGGCCGTGTGAATTCCTCCACAGCTCATCTGACACAAGCCCACCCTGCGGCATGCCTCCTTTCCTTTCCTGTCCTCCTCTACCTCCAGCAAGGTATGTTCCTTCTCTCGATGTTGTTGAACTTTCCCTCTGTGCACAGGCATCCTGCACTCGCACCATTTCTGTTATGCTATCCAATGGCCTGGAGGCTCAAGTGAGGACAGACTTGACTGTTGTTGGCCTTGTGTCAAGAAATACCTGATGGGTCCTTGTGCTCATGCCTAGACTCATTTATGAACCGTGAGACCGTCAACAGCCACCTTTGGAAATTAAAACGCATGAGTCACCATCTGTTAATGAGAACAAAGGAGCGGGACAAGCGGTGATCTCTTCAGAAGGTGCTTGCTGTGCTGGTCTAGTAGCATAATGTGACGTATCATTTGTCAGGTCCTGATCAAGAACCAGCATCCATCTGTGTCTCGTCTTGCCTCAAGTAACTGAAGCTGAGAAACTTTTCTTCTTGACAGCAAATGTTTCTTGAATGTCACTCATACGGACATCGATTTGGAAATATCAGAGAGATTTTATTTTCTCTGTCATGGACAAATAATAAAGAACTGTATATTTTTTGTGTTGTCTTGCTTAAAATGTGAATGTCAACAACGTAATAGCAGGGGTTGTAAAAGATATTCATGAAAGATCACATAAAGTGCATTTTCCAGTGATTAATTTTAAGCTTTGACGTCATCAGGGACATATACTGTATATGTAGTTTAAGGGCCATATTACGATGATCTAGTCAACAATCTATTGTCTAGAGCACAGAATGTATTTATGGGCATATCCAAGTCCATTTTGTTATCAGGGCAGCAGGAAAGTGGCCTCTGTGCCATGTGAAAAGTGCAAAGGGACTAATCTAATTATTCAGAGGTGTGTTTTAGATGTAACATGCTATAATCCATCCACGCCTTCCTTCCCTTTAACACACAGGGGTGAATTGTGATCATGATGGCTTGTTTACCTCAGAGGGAAGATTGGTTTTGCACTGGCCAAAGGCTGTGGGTGTTAGCAAAAATATAACACTGCTTGGGTTTAAGCTAGGTATTAATTAGAGTCAGTGCCCAGTCAGTTATTTTACGGAGAAAGATGAGGAGGAGATGATTGAACAGTTGAGCCGAATTTAAATTAATTTAGGTTTAACATAGTACACACGGATGCCTGACTCCTTCTGCTTCGTTGTGCAACACGCAGACATGAATGAGTTTGAAGCTTCAGAAAGAGAGAAGGAGCTGATGGTTTTTTTCTGTGCAATGAAAAACTCTGACAAATGATCTGCAGTATATTACAGGGTATATGTGGATAGTTTGTATTTAACTGTCCTCGGATTAATACAGTAGTGTGAAAAAGTGTTTGCCCTCTTCCTGATTTCTTATTTTTTGTTTGTCACACTTAAATGTTTCAGATCATCAAACTAATTTAAATATTAGACAAAGATAACACAAGTAAACACAAAATGCAGTTTTTAAATGAAGGTGTTTATTATTAAGTGTAAAAAAAAAATGCAAACCTACATGGCCCTGCGTGAAAAAGTGATTGCCCCCATGTTAAAAGATAAATTAACTGTGGTTTATCACATCTTTGGAAAGCTGAGTTCAATTTCTCTAGCCACACCAAGGCCTGATTACTGCCACACCTGTTCTCAATCAAGAAATCACTTAAATAGGACCTGCCTGACAAAGTGAAGTAGACCAAAAGATCTTGAAAAGCTAGACATCATGCTGTAATCCAAAGAAATTCAGGTGCAAATGACAAAGTAATTGAGATCTGTCAGTCTGGAAAAGGTTATAAAGCCATTTCTGAAGCACTGGGTCTCCAGCGAACCACAGTGAAAGCCATTATCCACAAATGGTGAAAACATGGAACAGTGGTGAACCTTGCCAGGAGTGGCCGGCTGACCAAAATTACCCCAAGAGCACAGCGACAACTCAACCAAGAGGTCACAATGGCAGAGTTCCAAGACGAAAACCACTGATGAGCAAAAAGAACATAAAAGCTCATCTCAGTTTTGCCAGAAAACATCTTGATGATCCCCAAGACTTTTGGGAAAATACTCTGTGGACTGACAAGACAAAAGTTGAACTTTTTGGAAGGTGTGCATCCCATTACATCTGGCATAAAAGTAACACAGCATTTCAGAAATGGAACATCATACCAACAGTAAAATATGGTGGTGGTATTGTGATTGTCTGGGGCTGTTTTGACTGTTGCAGTGACTATTTGTCACTGCAACAGATACTGGAGTCAGTTTGTCTTGGCCTGTCCCTGCCAACTGATAATACCGCTATCTGCCAAGAATGTGCCGCTAGTCCAGCAAAAGCTAGCGGTACTCAAATACTTTGCAAACAGTTTCATGTAATGGTCAGTCAGAAAGCAACTCATACCGGCTCGGACGTCGCTCGGTTTAACAAGGTCAGGAGTTCCTTGCAGCGGAAGGCGAAGGACAGAGTTGCGTGGAGGAATCTGATCAGACCTAAATGAAACAGTCATTGTTGCCCCCGACAGACTGCTATGATGATGATGACGGGGCTGTTTTGCTGCTTCAGGACCTGGAAGACTTACTGTGGTAAATGGAACCATAAATTCTGCTGTCTACCAAAAATTCCTGAAGGAGAATGTTCGGCCATCTGTTCGTGACCTCAAGCTGAAGCACACTTGGGTTCTGCAGCAGGACAATGATCCAAAACACACCAGCAAGTCCACCTCTGAATGGCTTAAGAAAAACAAAATGAAAACTTTGGAGTGGCCTAATCAAAGTCCTGACCTGAATATGATTGAGATGCTGTGGCATGACCTTAAAAAGGCGGTTCATGCTCGAAAACCCTCCAATGTGGCTGAGTTACAACAATTCTGCAAAGATGAGTGGGCCAACATTCCTCCACAGCACTGTAAAAGACTCATTGCCAAATGCTAAATCAATTAATGCTAATCTATAGTAAGGCTGGGCAATATAGCTCAAAAAATACATCACGATATACAGTAATGTCTCTATAGCACAATACACGATACATATCGAGATATGTATTTTGTGTACTGAATGTCTTTTAAAATTTGGTTTTACTTACATTTTTATTAGAAATGATGTATATATACAGTATATTCCTTTCACTTGTGAAAAATCTGAATCCATCCATCCATCCATCTTCTACCGCCTAATGGTTTTTGGGTTTGGGGGGCTGGAGCCTATCCCAGCATCTTTGGCCAAAAGGCAGGGTACACCCTGGACAGATGCCAGCCCATTGCAGGGCCAAAAAGCTGAATAAAATAAAATGAAAACTTACAGTATGTCAGAGAAAATTCTTCACAATAATATGTAACAGAGCAAAGTGTCTTTTTTTTTTTGTTTAACAGAACTCACACTATCAAGTGATCAAGTTTATGCACATGGGTAGAAATGTTTCAGTTTTCCACACATAGCTAATACTTGTTGGTCTAACAAGTGACAGAAGTATAATTTGTCACTTATTGTTGTATTTTATTGTCTGCATTTCATTAGTTCATTATTTGGCAAGCCACTCACTCTTATTTTGAAGGGTTGCAAGATCGGATAGGATCATGCTCGCTGCAAATATTCAAATATACACGACGCAACTATTTTATGTATCACCGGCAGCCAAATGCACTGATACAACAAATATATTTGGTATATCGCCCAGCCCTAATCTATAGGCTATACTACTGCTGTAAATTTGTGATTAAAAATGAAAATGTGGCTGGAATAAAACCTAGTCAGTGTAGTACTGTGAATATTAATGCATTAACGCAATTAATTACAGTGATTCTAATAATGGATTAAAAAATATTAATGCAAATTAATGGCTCCATGGCACTTCCTGTTATGGCAGAACTTAAAACACACAACAATTTTATTTAAAAATATACTGCTGAGATAGCATTAAAGATGCACTGCTGATGATAGACCTGCTTTTTGCTGATAAAAAAATGATGCTTCACCTCTTTTAACCTCTTGCACTCCGTTGTTCCGCGGGCGGGCAAGTCTCTGCGTCCTAGGGCGCACGAGGGCGCACTCGTGCGCCCTCGTGCGCATGACGCATGATAAGGATATTGATGGTGGTGGTGTAGGTGGTGTGGCCTCCAAGCGCCACTGAAAAAAAAAGCTGCAAACACAGCCGCGAACAGATTAGTTCATCTGATTGACCTCTCATTCGACTAATAAGAGCCTTGAATTGGGTTTCTGAAACCTTGAAGAGCCAATGAATGAAAACCTAGGAAGGAGGACCCGCCTCCCAACGCTTTGAATGCAGTGAGCCAATTGAAGCAGAGAAGTTCGTGTGCTGTTTTTTTTTAAGGCTGGGTGAAGACTGGCTGCTGGAGCGGATCAAAAAAGGACACAAAGGAAGAGCCCCACAGACCCAGCAGCATGGAGACCATCCACAAATGCAACCTGTGTGACAGGGAGTGCCATTCGTGGATCGGCATGTTCGGCCACAGGCGGTGCTTATTTTGTATTGGTTCCAGCAGAGTAGACGTTATGATTTCTTCCATGGTCATCATAGACCGACGGAGGCTGACGACGAAGGCTGAGTGACACACACGCCTTTGCCAGTCTTTTTTTTAATTACTACTGTTATTTGTTTTGAAACATCGTTCGCCAAAAACCGCAATCATGGAAGCACAAAACCGCAATAATGGAATTATGTTTTGATCGAGTCACGAGACCAGAACCAGAGCAGACCAGCGTCGCGTTCGTCTGACAATGAGGAAGACAAGTTCGCCAAGACTCCGCTGTGAAGAGGTAAGGTGTTATAAGCTAAATTATTCTCTATCCCTGAAAATTGTAATCCAAAATGACTTTTGACCGATCAGTAAATTACAGCTGTGCGGTTCACGAAGTCTGAAGTTCGTGCGCCGCGGTACAAGGGGTTGCTCGCAGTGTACAGGCTGTGAACGCCACCCCCTACCCCCGCTATTCTTCTGCAGCGAGGGGGGGGGAGCCGCGGTGATTGCACTGCTGTCCTACATCACCACATAAGGCTAATCTGTTGTGTAGCGATGGCTGAAGTCCATCCTCTGTAGCGAGCGGGGGGGGGACAACCCCCCCCACACACACACAGTAGCGAGGGGGGGGGAAGCTGCTGTGACAGCGTTGCTGTGGAAACATGCAACGAGTGTAATCTGTCATGTAGTGAGGGCCGAACTCTGTCCTTGGTAGCGGGGGGGGAACGACCCCCCCCCCCCACACACACACACACACACACACACACACACAGACACAGCCCTGAGTGTGACCTTTCATTTGAGCCTAAAATGAAGCTTCTACATTGAATCATTCAAGTTACAGACGTTTTTCCAAACTGTGCCATTTGGCATAGTTCCAAAACGCCTGGGAACTACCTGAGAACAAAGCTGTGTAAAATATTCATTTTTTGTGGTATTGTTACCAAATTTGGATCTCAGCTGGATAACACTTGGTTCTACATTTCTGTTGCATTTTCCAGCCGGATCGGACAGCTGTGTGTTATTTACAAGCATTTGTATCCAAAAAAACACCGTGTCCAAATTTTTTTTCTTCAAGTTCAGTATGTTTAGATGACTGTAACTCAGTGGCCGGAGCACGTAGAGAGATTATGTTTTTTTTTGCCAAAAAATTCAGTGTTTTCTTTTAAATGAGACCAACCCCATGAAGATGCTGCAAAGGGTTGAAGAACAGCTTTCGATTTACTTTGGGCACGTTATTTTTTGGCATTTTTAGGAAAATTGCCCGGAGTGCAAGAGGTTAAATGAGACCCCTCCTTGCAGTGTAAAGTGGCTAAGACAGGAAGCGTGGTGCAAATGTGCACTTTAGATCGTCGTAATAGCCCATGGTATGCAGAATGAAAGAAATTTATACAACAGTCAGTTCTGAATGAACAATTTGATTGGACAATAGGGATTCCAGGTGTTACTAAAGTCCATGATAATTGCACTCCAACTTTCCCTGGATATGTATCACTCCGCTTCAAAGGTGTTCTAGTAACCATTGATTACTAACTGTTATTTACTGTCGACTCCTGGTCTGTACTTTAAGGCAACATTAATGGAATAAAGCAAAATGATGGGCATTTTTCTGAATATAACATTTTGAGTTAAATTATGAACGGTAATCAGAGGAGGAGCAGGAGGAGAAGGAAGAAGCCAGGCTATTTTCATGAAAACCTCTCGGTGTGTAAAAATTTCATCAGCTGACCTGGACAATTTGGAGAAAAGCAAAAGCGAGGATAAGACGGTAAAACCACAATACTTTTGTACTGATGGAAATTTTGTTTCATCTGAAAATGCCAAGAAAAGCGAGCAAAGTGTGCCAAAAAACTTGCTAGCATGCTAACTACTAGCCACCAGCTAGCTACTGGTGTAATGGCCACGTTTTGCTCTCGGGTCTTCTACAGTACCAACACAACAGGTATATGTTTTATGAACAATGACTTTGGCACTTGACAGTATTTAATTTGTTTATGTGTGTGAAATGACAACAGACATCTTCATGCTGACTGAGATGTTTAGCAACAGCTAATGGTTACATTTAGAAGGGAGTGAGTTTTTTTTTTCTCAGCTGCACAAAAAACTGGTTAAACCAGGGGTGTCTGTAGAATCGTATTATATTATTATGGCGGTGCCCTAGGATAGGGAGGGGTGATGCCCCGCCTTTGGGGGGGTGGCGCCACCTGTGGTATATAAGCCAGTAGCGGGAGGCATACTGCCTCTTCGCTGTGGCTTCTGTACTCGTAGTAGGGACTCCCGTGTGTATATAGTTTGTGTTATAATAAAACTCATAAACGTCACCTCGCCTCCTCATTATTCGGACACAACAGTGTCCAATCATGTGCCATGGAGGTAAACCCTGCAGGTTTTGCCTCCAATCAGTGTCTTCAACAGCAGAATCCATTGAATTTCTTCCCACTGATTGCTGGTAAGTGAAAATACCTGCTGAAGATGCTGGATAGAAGAGAGGACCTGCAGGGTCACCCAGGACACCCCTGGGTTAAACAACAAATAATATTTATGCCTCGGTGAAACGGAGGAATACAGTAATCAGTTAGTGCATCTGTTTGTGGCTGTGTGTGTCTGTGTGTGTGTCTGTCCGTCTGCCTCTCTGTTTCAGCTTGCCTGGTCAAAATTAAGTGGAACTAAAGGCTTGTATCATTGTATCACCATATTTTCTCAACTTTTAATTTGCCAGAATTTTGAAATAACACTTTGTTTTTGAAATTAAAACACAAATGTAACTCACCATTTCTGTCAATGCCGCAGCAAAAAAAGGTATTATAATAACTATCCCAGGCCAGTAGAGGTAGGAGTGTAATTTTTTTTTACAGCTGCCAATGCTATCATGCCACAGGCACCGAGGCACAGCACCTTTGTGCTTTAATTTTTCCAGTATTGCTGTCATTTAATAAATTGTGCTTGCCGGAACTGTTGTATAAAAGCAATATTACACTCAAGGTTGTTATGGTATCATGAATATACTAACTACGGGTGTGATACTCTAATTACGCAGAGGACGTTAGATGTATCACACCTGCAGTTACTATATTCATTGATACTGTACTCCCTCACATGTAATATTGCTTAAGTAACTGTTCTAAGAATTTTACAAAAAAAACCCACTATTTTAACAAAAAAACCCCCCACATATTTAAACTTCCAGCATTACCATGGTAACAAGCATACACAAATTTGTAGTGTCCGTACAGAATGGGGCTGAGAGGAAAACGCATCTGTCTACTTCTTCAGCAGCCCTGGGGGGGTGGGGGGTATTCCAGAAATCAGGTTTAGTGCCTTACCTCCATCCATCCATCCATCTTCTACTGCTTTTCCGGAGGTCCGGGTCGCGGAGGCAGCAGTTCAAGCAGAGAAGCCCAGACTTCCCTCTCCCCAGCCACCTGCTCCAGCTCTTCAGAGGGGATACCAAGGCGTTCCCAGACTAGCTGGGAGACATAGTCTCTCCACCGAGTCCTGGGTCTGCCCCGGGGTCTCCTCCCAGTGGGACGTGCCTGAAACACCTCAAGTGGGAGACGTCCAGGAGGCATCCTAATCAGATGCCCATACCACCTCAACTGACTCCTTTCAATGTGGAGGAGCAGCGGTTCTACTCTGAGCCTCTCCCGGATGACTGAGCTCCTCACCCTATCTCTGAGGGTGAGTCCAGCAATCCTACGGAGAAAGCTCATTTCAGCCGCTTGTATCCGCGATCTCGTTCTTTCGGTCATTACCCAAAGCTCGTGACCATAGGTGAGAGTAGGAACGTAGATTGACTGGTAAATCGACAGCTTTGCCTTAGAACTAAGCTCCCTCTTCGCCACAACAGACCGGTACAACGTCCGCATCACTGCAGATGCTGCTCCAATCCGTCTGTCGATCTCTCGCTCTATTTTCCCCTCACTCGTGAACAAGACCCCAAGATACTTAAACTCCTCCACTTGGGGCAGGAGCCTGTCCCCAACCCGGAGAGGACAATCCACCTTTTTCCGGCTGAGGACCATGGACTCGGACTTGGAGGTGCTGATTCTCATCCCAGCCGCTTCACACTCAGCGGCAAACCGTCCCAGCAAGAGCTGTTGGTCATTGCTGGATGAAGCCAACAGGACAACATCATCTGCAAACAACAGAGATGAGATCCTGTGGTCACCAAGCATGACACCCTCCATTCCCTGGCTGCGCCTAGAAATCCTGTCCATAAAAATTATGAACAGGACCGGTGACAAAGGGCAGCCCTGGCGGAGTCCAACTCTCACTGGGAATGACTCCGACCGAGTGTTGGCAATACGAACTAAACTCTCACAACGGTCGTACAGAGACCGAATAGCTCGTAACAACAAGCCCGATACCCCATACTCCCGAAGCACCCCCCACAAAAATCCACGAGGGACGCGGTCAAATGCCTTCTCCAAGTCCACAAAACACATTTAAACTGGTTGGGCAAACTCCCACGAACCCTCAAGAATTCTCGAGAGGGTAAAGAGCTGGTCCGATGTGCCACGGCCAGGACGAAAACCACATTGCTCCTCCTGAATCCGAGGTTCGACCAACGGCCGGACTCTCCTCTCCAGTACCTTGGCATAGACCTTCCCAGGGAGGCTGAGGAGTGTGATCCCTCTAAAGTTGGAGCACACCCTCCGGTCCCCTTTTTTGAAGAGAGGAACCACCACCCCGGTTTGCCATGCCAAAGGCACTGCCCCCGACCTCCACGCAATGTTGCAGAGGCGTGTCAACCATGACAACCCAACAACATCCAGGGCCTTGAGGTACTCGGGGCGAATCTCGTCCACCCCCGGGGCCCGGCCACCAAGGAGATTTTTAACCACCTTGGCGACCTCAGCCCCTGTGATAGGCGAGTCATCCCCCTTGTCCCCAAACCCTGCTTCCTCTGTGGAAGGCGTATCAGTGGGATTGAGGAGATCCTCGAAGTATTCCTTCCACCGCCCGACGATATCCCCAGTTGAAGTCAACAGTGTCCCATCCGCACCATACACAGTGTGGACGGGGAGCTGCTTTCCCCTCCTGAGCCGCCGAACAGTTTGCCAGAATCTCTTTGAAGCCGACCGAAAGTCTTGTTCCATGGCCTCACCGAACTCCTCCCATACCCGGGTTTTTGCTTCAGCAACCACCCGAGCTGCACTCCGCTTGGCCTGCCGGTACACCTCAGCTGCTTCGGGAGTCCCACAAGCCAACCAAGCTTGATAGGACTCCTTCTTCAGCTTAATGGCCCCCCTCACCACTGGTGTCCACCACTTGGTTCGGGGGTTGCCACCACGAGATGCACCGACCACCTTGCGGCCGCAGCTCTGGGCCGCCGCTTCAACAACAGAGGTGGAGAACATGGCCCATTCAGACTCCATGTCTCCAGACTCCCTCGGAATGTGGTTGAAGTTCTTCCGGAGGTGGGAGTTGAAGACCTCCCGGACAGGGGCCTCAGCCAGACGCTCCCAGCACACCCTCACTATACGTTTGGGTCTACCAGGTCTGAATGGCTTCCTCCCCTGCCATCGAATCCAACTCACCACCAGGTGGTGATTAATTGACAGCTCTGCACCTCTCTTTACTCGGGTGTCCAAGACATACGGTCGCAGGTCTGATGATACGATAACAAAATCGATCATCGACCTGCAGCCTAGGGTGTCCTGGTGCCAGGTGCACATATGGACACCCTTATGCTTGAACATGGTGTTCGTTATGGACAGACTGTGGTTAGCACAGAAGTCCAATAACTGAACACCACTCGGGTTCAGATCGGGCAGGCCGTTCCTCCCAATCACCCCCCTCCAGGTTTCACTGTCGTTGCCCACGTGCGCATTGAAGTCCCCCAGTAGGACAATGGAGTCTCCAGGAGGAGCACCCTCCAGCACCCCAGTCACAGACTCCAAAAAGGGTGGGTACTCTGAAACATCATTTGGTGCATAGGCACAAATGATGGTCAGGACCCGTTTCCCAACCCGAAGGCGCAGGGAAGCAACCCTTTCGTCCACCGGGGAAAACTCCAATATAGAGGCAGCAAGGTGGGGCGATACAAGAATACCTACCCCTGCTCGTCGCCTCTCGCCCGGGGCAACTCCAGAAAAGGCCGAGCTCCAGCCCCTCTCCAGGAGACTGGTTCCGGAACCGGAGCTGTGTGTTGAGGTGAGGCCGACTATATCTAGCCGGTATCGCTCAATCTCGTACACCAGCTCAGGCTCCTTCCCCACCAGAGAGGTGACATTCCACGTACCAAAAGCCAGTTTAGAAAGCTTGGGATCAGTCCGCCAAGGTCTCCGCCTTTGACTGCCACCTAATCCACATAGCACCGGACTTCCATGATCCCTCCTGCAGGTGGTGAACCTACTGGAGGGCGGACCCATGTAACTCCTTCGGGCTGAGCCCGGCCGGGTCCCATGGGTGGAAACCTGGCCACCAGACGCTAGCCTTCGAGCCCCTCCCCCAGGCCTGGCTCCAGGGTGGGGCCCCGGTAACCCCATACCGGGCGGGGTACACTGAATCCTTGATATACAATTTATCATGAGAGTCTGTTGGATCGTTCTTAGTCTGGCCCTTCACCCAGGACCAGTTTGTCTTGGGAGACCCTATCAGAGGCAAATTGCCCCGGACAACATAGCTCCTGGGATCACTGGGGCACGCAAACCCCCCCACCACGATAAGGTGACGATCCATGAGGGGGAGTGCCTTACCTGGGTAAGTTAACTCAGAGTTTGTGGTAACTCTGAGTTTTCGGTTCCAGAAAGTCAGAGTATGTTTGCAACTATGGTAACAAAGGCTGTGAACATAAGCTGCTCCTGACTAGGTTCTGTTCAGGTTCTGTTCGGGGTGTAGAGGGTGAAAGGGAAAAGATGTGGAGGCGAGGCACGAGCGTAGGTCGACACAGATTCTTTATTGAACCCTCTATCATATATACAGCCTTTGACCCCAGCGTGAACGCTGGGGCCGTGAAGAGCCTAGTCTTGAAAGGTCTGCCTCAGTTTCTCTGCGCTCTCTTATAAAGCTTTACTGACCTGCATGTAGAAACTGAGGCTGGCACATATTAATGAAGTCTGACAAAGGCCATGAGTGGCAGGATTATAATAACACATGTTACATACAAAAAGCACTGTGTGGCACAATTAACATAACACGTTACCTTCCTAATATATATTTGCCTCCCTGTGCTGTAGCTTATAGCAGCAGGAGCGAAGGTGCCTTAAAGCCTGGTGTAATTACTCCTGTGGAAGGCTACCTCCCTCAGTCCATTGTTCAGCCCTTCTGTCTACCTCTGGGTGTGAGATAATGTCCATCTGCCGTGTGCTGGGTCACCACACAGCCCCCCGCAACACCTAGAAGGGGCTGTGACCCCACGGTGGTTTGGGCTGAAGTCGGCGCCCATGGAGGCTGCAGCAGGGGTTGCCGCTATGGTAGAACTGTCCTGCTGTAGAGGAGTGTCGGAGGGCATGTCAGTCCGTGGGGGGAACGGGGCAGGGGTGAAAAACACAGTCTGCTCAGCTCCGAGTTGCAATATGTTGAACGACCGTAGATCGGGGACGCACGGGGCCAGTGCGCGTTGTGCTGAAGGAACAAAGCTGGCAATCTGCAGGTCTCTGGGACGGAGGTGCAGGAAACACGGTGTGGAGGACGAGGGGCAGGTGGGTGGGAAGCAATGGAGTGCCGGCCCGGGATGTCAAAAGTGTCTGGGCCGTGCAAAAATTGCATACAGATCAGCCATGGGTGAAGGACTTTCCCACTAAACCTTACAGTGATCCTCAGTGGCTGTGAAAAAAATTAAGTCCCTGACTCCTCCTTGTGCAGGTCCAGTCCTGCGAGGATCTCGGGAAGGCGATCGGCCAAATTCCCCGAGGATGCGTAGTGGCTGTGAAAAAAACTGTAGCTGTGTCAGGGAACATGGCAATCTTGCTTTAGGTGCAGGAGCAGCCCTAAAGGCATTGGGGAAATCAATCGGCTAAATTCCCTGTTGTGCGCAGCGGGTGAGACACAAACACATGTCCTGCGTGCGGGGCTGCACGTCTGCTTTAGGTGCGAGGGCAGCCCTAAAGGTTCCAAGGATGGCGATCAGCCGTGTTCCCCAGGCATGTGCAGTGGCGAAGGCTGATGTGTTAGTCTGTGGAGCCGGTTTGTCCCTGGTGCGTGGCGCACACTCTGGCGCAGTGACCACATAGCTGGAAGTTGCACTGTCCTTGTAATCCTGCGGTGTGTGCACGGGGCTTCTCTGCACTGAAACTCCGCTGTCTGGAGGTGAAGTCAGGGTTGGGGCTTGGCAGGAATCAACGCAGTCGGCGCCATGCTCTCTCCCCGGCCCTTGAGGTCGCCATCGTGGAGAGAGGAACAGGTGTGCGCGCTCCAGTGTGGATGAAAAAGCGGTGGGCGATCCCTGGTACTCTGGAGTCCACAGCGCGGTGAAAGGGAGTGGCCAGTCGGTCTAACGTTAGGTCACCAATGTGGAGAAAAAGGAGTCCACAGCGCAGAGGAAGGGAGAGACAGTCCATCTCACGTCAGGTCACCAATGTAGAGGGTGAAAGGGAAAGGATGTGGAGGCAAGGCACGAGCGTAGGCCGACACAGATTCTTTAATTGAACCCTCTATCATATGTACAACCTGTGACCCCAGCGTGGACGCTGGGGACGCTGGGGCTGTGAAGAGCCTAGTCTGGAAAGGTCTGCCTCAGTTTTTCTGCGCTCTCTTATAAAGCTTTATTGACCTGCGTGTAGAAACTGAGGCTGGCGCATATTAATGAAGTCTGACAAAGACCATGAGTGGCAGGATTATAATAACACATGTTACATACAAAAGCACTGTGTGGCACAATTAACATAACACGTTACCTTCCTAATATACATTCCCCTCCCTGTGCTGTAGTTTATAGCAGCAGGAGCGAAGGTGCCTTAAAGTCTGGTGTAATTACTCCTGTGGAAGGCTACCTCCCTCAGTCCATTGTTCAGCCCCTCTGTCTACCTCTGGGTGCGAGATAATGTCCATCCGCCGTGTGCTGGGTCACCACAGGGGTATCTTTAGGATTTTTAAATTTAAGAGGAACCACATCCACAAACGTTCTGGGGCGTTCTGGGGCGCATGCGCACGCAGCGACCAGCAACTTGATGATATAGTGCGTGTGTGCGTGTGTGTGTTTTTTGTACTTTTTTATGTTTTTAGAAAATCCTCTGTGTCGTTTCTGCCCTGGAGTGTTTGTGGAATATATGGCGAACAGCTCCCTGGTATCTGCAACATGGATTTCCTCTCCTCTCTCGCACTGCTGCTATCTGTGCTGTGGCTCTTTGTCTCTGAGGTAAACGCGTTCGGCTCCATGGCGAGCAGAATAGCGGGCAGAATACAATATTCCAGGGACGTGTTGCTACGCTTTAACACAGCTGATGCAGCGTCTGTGATTGAGCCCAAACTTGAACTGCCGGACTTTATTTTGAGAGACGGACACAGCGGTGAAAAAAGAAGCGGCAGGAGGAAGCGTGGAAGACGTGGAGGTGTAAAATTGCGCCTTAGGAGACGTCAGTTTGGTAACATTCCTCTTCCTTCGATCATTTTTGGGAATGCACAGTCTGTGAGAAACAAGGTGGAGGAAATTCAAGGCAATGTACGTTACCAGAAGGATTTTAAGAACTGCTGCGTCATGGCTTTCACTGAATCTTGGCTTACTGCGCATGATCGAGACGCAGACCTGTGGATTGACGGCTTTGGAGCCCCGCTGCGCTCGGATCGGCAGGAAGAGGTAACGGGGAAATGTCAGGGGGGCGGCGTATACATTAATAAGCAGTACTGCACATCTGTCACGGTCAGAGAGCGCATCTGTACACCCGATGTGGAGCTCCTGTCTGTGTCGCTTCGCCCCTTTTATTTGCCTCGAGAGTTTCCCCAACTTTTCATCACAACTGTGTACATTCATCCGAGGGCAGACGCTGACTCCGCCTCCAGCACCATCTCTGATGTGGTGCAGCGGCTGCAGTCAATTTCTCCAGAGGCGCCAAACTTCATTCTTGGGGATTTTAACCATGTTTCTTTAAAGAAGACACTTAAAAACTTTCATCAGTATGTCTCCTGCCCAACCAGGCAAAAAAAGACATTGGACCTGTGCTATGGATCCATAGAGAGGGCCTATAAATCACTCCCCCTTCCTCCTTTAGGATCCTCAGATCACAACTGTGTACATTTGCTGCCCACATATAAAACTGCTCTCAGAAGAGGCAAGGTGGAGATGAGAGACATTGATGTGTGGACAGAAGATTCAGAGCACAGCCTCCAAGAATGCTTTGACTGTACAGACTGGAAGATGTTCATAATGGCCTGCGGGGATGATTTGGACTCTCTGGCTGAGCTCACATGCTCATACATGGCTTACTGTCAAAATAAGTTTGTTCCACGTAAACGTGTCAAAATATACCCCAACAACAAACCATGGGCTACTAAATCAGTTAAATCCTATTTACAGAGGAAAGCTCTTGCCTTTAAACAGGGGTCTGTTTCTGAACTACAGGTTGCCACCAAGGAGCTGAAGGCCAAAATTTTAAGAGCAAAACAGAATTATAAATCAGAGTTGGAAAGCAAGATGGCAACAAAGAAACTTGGTTCAGCCTGGGCCAGTATGAAAACTATTGCAGGCCTTCAGAGCACAGAGCGCAGTAATCGTGTGTTTTTAGATGGTTTTAGTTCAGACACAGAGCTGGCTAATGCTCTTAATTGTTTTTATGGTCGTTTTGACTCCTTTGATTTTAGCACAGAAATCCAAGATTTGAAACAGAAACTCAAAGACAATCAGCACTTTAATATTGAGATGCAGGATGTTAAAAGGGATTTCCGCGCTGTAAAAGTGAACAAAAGTCAGGGCCCTGATGATATATGTGGACGCCTGGTAAAGTCCTGTGCACATGAACTGAGTCCTATATTTCATTACATTTTCAATAAGTCCTTACAGACACAACATGTGCCTAAGATCTGGAAAGATGCCGTGGTTGTTCCCGTTCCAAAATCCAGCTGTCCTAAAACGGTAAATGACTTTAGACCAGTTGCTTTGACTTCAATTTTAATGAAAATTTTTGAAAAACTGGTCAGATGTGAGGTCCTAAGGCAGACTGAACATGCATTGGATCCTCTGCAGTTTGCCTATAGGCCTCACAGAGGAGTGGAGGATGCCACTGTCACTCTGTTTAACATGCTTTTTAAACATCTGGATTTTAATGGGACACACGCCAGGCTTTTATTTGTGGACTTTTCTTCTGCCTTTAATACAATCCAACCTCATATTTTAGTTGAAAGGCTCCTGCAACAATTTGATTTAAGCAATAATCTGGTGGGTTGGATTCTGGATTTCTTAACCAACAGGACGCAGAGAGTAAGGGTCAATGGCACATTGTCTGACCTAAAGTGCTCTTCTACTGGTTCTCCTCAGGGGTGTGTGTTGTCACCACTACTCTTCATCCTGTACACAAACATGTGTCGGAGCAGACATGACAACAGACACATTATAAAGTATGCTGATGACTCAGTCATTGTCAGTCTCCTCCAGGATGGTGAGAGTGGCCACGGCCCAGTAGTTGATGACTTTGTTCACTGGTGTGAGGATTCCTACCTGCAGCTGAATACAACAAAAACGAAAGATATGATTATTGACTTTAGGAGGAAAACTCCCAGGCACAAAATCACCATACTAAAAGGCCAGACCACCGAATGTGTACAATCGTACAAATATCTTGGGACGATTATTGATAGTGGATTGAACTTTGAGGTGAACTGTGAAAGGGTGTGCAAAAAGGGTCAGCAAAATTTGCATTGTTTGAGGAAACTTGCACGCTTCCAAATTGACCGAACCATAATGACTATGTTCTACCGGGCTTTTATTGAATCTGTTTTATCCTTTTCTTTAATGTCATGGTTTGGTCAGATAAAACTGAAACAGAGGAAATCCTTGGATCAGGTAGTCAGATGGTCCAGTCGTTTGCTTGGTGAGTCACAGCTGAGCCTGACATCCCTGTACACCAGACAGGTACAGAGGATGGCCGACTCGATTTTAAATGATGACTCCCACCCTTTGCACTGCAACTTTCAGCTTCTTCCCTCCAGACGGAGGTTTGCTGTCCCAAAAAGTAGAACCCAGCGCTACAAAAACAGCTTTGTCCCTGCTGCTGTCAAAGAGTTGAACAAGCTATAAAAATTATATTGTACATATTTTATATTTACCTATTTTGTAAGATGTGTGACTGGGTTTGTGTCTGTGTTGAATGTAATTTGTGGCTTGTAAATATGGATGTCACCAACTGCAAAACAAATCTACCTACGGGTACAAATAAAGTAACCTGAACCTGAACCTGAACCAGAAACATGAATGTAGAGAATCAGATAACTTGTCACTCAAAATCACCTTTAATAAATCAAACCATCACTAATTTGTTTTTAACGTGCCTTCTTTATTTCCTGAACAAACATCATTTCCCCTCTATCTTTACATGTAGATGTTTCATATCCAAATCTATTTTCTGTTTATTTTTTTTTAATAGATTTTGTTCAGATCCTTTGCTGGTAACTGCAGTGAAATTCTTACATTTAGTGGTCTTAGAAGGTAAAATATTAATTTCTGTTTAGTAGTAATTTGTCTTACATTAAGATCAATAAAATCAGTTTCTTATATTGTCAAATTGCTGCACAGATTTTGGAGGAGGATCCACAACACTGCCTTGTTCAGTCTCTGATGGAACAGAAATAAGTTCTGCTTGATAGGCTCCTACCCAAAAAGACTGAGTGCTGTAATTGTCATGGTCCTGAGCACGGGTGGGTGTCGTGCTCAGTCTCTAGTTTGAGTTTAGTCTTTTTATGTTTCTTTGTTTATTACGGTCTGCTGTATTTGGTCTCTGTTTATTTATAAGTTGTTTGTTCTCTTGGTTTTGTCCTTTTAGTCCTGTCTATTTACTGTGTGCCGTTCTGTAGTAATTGCATCTTTTGGGGTTGTGTTGTCTTATTCTTGTATTATTATTTAGTTTATGGCTTGTGCTTTTATTTTGACAGTGCTGTGCAGCTTCCGGCTGTCAAACGATTTCGCGGTCTGCACAGCTGTCACTGATTATGTCACTGCCTTACTCATGACTCAGTGAACTCAGTGACTCCGGCTGAGTTTATTTCTTTTCTCTGGCGTCTTCACATGCCTCAGCCTGTTTTTCCTCCAGGCTGTCTTTCTTCCTGAAGTGATGAGCCCCGTCCTCCTCCAGCGCACCTCTACTATTATATGTACAGACGTGGACAAAATTGTTGGTACCCCTCTGTTAATGAAAGAAAAACCCACAATGGTCACAAAAATAACTTGAATCTTGCAAAAGTGGTAATAAATAAAAATTCTATGAAAATTAACCAATGAAAATCAGACAATGCTTTTGAATTGTGGTTCAACAGAATTATTTTAAAAAACAAACTCATGAAACAGGCCTGGACAAAAATGATGGTACCCCTAGAAAAGATTGAAAATAATGTGACCATAGGGACATGTTCAACCAAGATCGGCCTATTTAAAGGGTGACAAGTAGTCACTGTGCTGTTTGGTGACATGGTGTGTACCACACTAAACATGGACCAGAGGAAGCAAAGGAGAGAGTTGTCTCAGGAGATTAGAAAGAAAATTATAGACAAGCATGTTAAAGGTAAAGGCTATAAGACCATCTCCAAGCAGCTTGATGTTCCTGTGACTACAGTTGCACATATTATTCAGAAATTTAAGATCCACAGGACTGTAGCCAACCTCCCTGGACGTGGCCACAGGAGGAGACGGATAATACGAATGGTAACAAAAGAGCCCAGAACAACCTCTAAACACATTCATGGTGAACTCCAAGGTCAAGGTACATCAGCGTCAGATTGTACCATCCGTCGTTGTTTGAGCCAAAGTGGACTTCATGGATGATGGCCAAGGAGGACACCACTGTTGAAAACAAATCATAAAAAAGCCAGACTGGAATTTGCCAAACTGCATGTTGACAAGCACAAAGCTTCTGGGAGAATGTCCTATGGACAGACGAGACAAAACTGGAACTTTTTGGCAAGGCACATCAGCTCTATGTTCACAGACGCAAAAATGAAGCATACAAAGAAAAGAACACTGTCCCTACTGTGAAACATGGAGGAGGTTCTGTTATGTTCTGGGGCTGCTTTGCTGCATCTTGCATAGGGTGTCTTGAATCTGTGCAGGGTATAATGAAATCTCAAGACTATCAAGGTATTCTAGAGAGAAATGTGCTGCCCAGTGTCAGACAGCTTGGTCTCAGTCGCAGGTCATGGGTCTTGCAACAGGATAATGAGCCAAAACACACAGCTAAAAACACCCAAGAATGGCTAAGAGCGAAACATTGGACTATTCTAAAGTGGCCTTCTATGAGCCCTGATCTAAATTCTATTGAACATCTGTGGAAGGAGCTGAAACATGCCGTCCAGTTGTCTCAGGAGCAGTTTGCTCATGAGGAGTGGGCCAAAATACCTGCTGAGAGGTGCAGAAGTCTCATTGACAGTTACAGAAATCGTTTGATTGCAGTGATTGCCTCAAAAGGTTGTGCAACAAAATATTAAGTTAAGGGTACCATCATTTTTGTCCAGGCCTGTTTCATGAGTTTGTTTTTTAAAATAATTCTGTTGAACCACAATTCAAAAGCATTGTCTGATTTTCATTGGTTAATTTTCATAGACTTTTTATTTATTACCACTTTTGTCAGATTCAAGTTATTTCTGTGACCATTGTGGGTTTTTCTTTCATTGACAGAGGGGTACCAACAATTTTGTCCACGTCTGTAAGTGTAGTGTTTTATGTTATGTATGACTTTCTGTTAATAAATGTGCAAACTCAACAGTGTGCTTTTGGTGTCCTTCATTAGCAATTAAAAAGGGCAATTCATGACAGAAGGACACGGCCAGTGTGTGGGCACCAGCCGCTGTGTTTTTTTGCCTTTTTTTTTCTCCCCCACCCCCCGTATTTTTAAATCTGGGTTTTTGTGGAGATGTCTGCCTGTATGGACTTTAGTGTGTTGGGACTGCACGAGGTGGAGTGTGGGGCTGTGGCATTAGTAGTGGACTTTATCTCGGATGCTCGCGTTTCCCACACTCCCGAAGTGGCCCCAAGGAGTCTGGACAGCATGGCACAGATAATTGAAGCCTGCCCCAGTCTATGGAGCTATCTGGGACTCATGGTTCTCCTTGCTTCCATTGACGAATCCCAATACAAACTCCGTGAGTGGGTGAGAAGCTCTCCATCTACTGTGCCTAAGCCGACAAAGAAGCGTTCTTGATCACGGAAGCTCTCAGCCTCTCACCGCTCTCCATCAGCAGCCCCGCCTTTTCCTTCCAAACAGTGGCCCACTTCATCAGCCGTTCCTCCAACATTGGAAGAGCCCACAGCCTGCCGGATCGGGCACATCGTCCTCGTGCCTCCTGACAGTCCTACTACAGAGGAGCTGGAGGAGCGCCAACAGGTCTTGGCAGCAGAGAAGGAGCTATTACTGGATTATGAACCATGGCTTCTTCCAGAGTTTATGCAGCAGCTGGAGGAGGGTTCATCAGGTGGAGCAGAGTTTGAGTCGAAGACAGAGCGTCCCCTGACTCTGGAGCCTCGCCCACATCTCCATGAGCTAATGTCACCGCCTCTTCGCCAAATGACCTCCGTAGTCCCCGGAGGAGCTTCAGTTGGTGCCCCAGCAGTAACCATCATGCCCCGAGAATTAAAGCAAGTGCTTTTTCCATTCTCCTACACACACACACACACAAAAAAAAAAATAATTTTCTTGCCTTATTCCCGGTAGTGAGGCTCAATATCAGCAGCCCACTGAGGCTGAGTCCTCACTGCCTGTTGCTGCTCTTTCGTCCTCACCTGTTCCTCCCGTGTCCCTTTCCATGCATCCACCGATCCTGGGAGGGAGCCGCCTGACATCAGATGGATCTGCGGTTCCAGAGGATTCCCATCCAGCCCCGCAGTCACATTCTACATGGGAGAAGAGTTCCCCCTGTGTCCCGAAGCCTGTGCTGACAAAGAAGTGTCCCCTGGTTTTGGTGTCATGGGACCCGGTGCCATCAGTGAGGCACTCCTTGGCTCCACCACGCAGGGCGGCGGTCTCATCTTCACCAAAGTCGGAGCTGACAAAGAAGCGTCCCTTGACTCCGGCACCTCGCCCCCCTTGCCAGAAGTCCATGTCGTTGCCATCCTGCCAAAAGACCTCAGCTTCTGGATGGACATTGTCTGGTCCCGCAGCAGCAGAAACCATCATGACCCGGGAAATAAGGCAAGTGCGTTCTCATTTTTTTTTTTATTTGAGGTGACCATGTCGGGAAGAGATGCCCAGGTGAATGGAGCGGAGATGTCCCAGCCTGAATCGTCGGAGTCCCGGATGGTGGTGGAGCTCGAGCTAAGGCAAGTACTCTGTTCTGTTTCTAGGTCGCCGTGGGTCCTCTGCCTCCATCTGAGGTCGCCATGGGTCCTCTGCCTCCGTCTGAGACCACCGTGGGTCCTCCACCTCTGTTTGAGGCTGCCATGGGTGCTTTGCTTCTGCCTGGGGTCATTGAGGGACCTCCATCTCTGCCTGAGGTCATTGAGGGGCCCCCGTCTTTGCTCAAGGTCATTGAGGGTTTTCCACTGTCAGCTGACATCGCAAGTTTTCTGCCTTCACCAGAGGCCTCCGCTGAGCAGTCACTCCCCTCATCTGGCCCTCGCATCAGACAGCTATGCTGGTCAGCCACCCTCCTCATTGGGGTTCCATCGCTCAGCTCCCATGGTCTGTGGTAAGTACTGGGTCCGGCTGCCGCCTTGGGGCGGGGGGGGGGGGGGGGTTGTGCTGGCCCTGCTGGCTCAGGGATGCTGGAAGATCACTCAATGGACAAAGCCATCTGCTTGGGTGGTTCTCAAACTCTGGAAGGCCACCCGATGAACTGCTTCTTCTGCTTAGGTGGTCCTGGAACGCAGGGAGGCCACCCGATTTGCTCCAGCACATGCTCTGGTGGTCTTGGGACTCTGGAAGACCACCCGATGGGCTACACCATCTGCTTGAGTGGCTCAAGAACCCTGGAAGGCCACCGAACATGTTCCACCGCGTAATCAGGTGGTCCTGGGACTCTGGTAGGCCGCCCAAACTGCCTCATGTACTTATCCAGTGGTCCTAGAGTTCTGTACTGCCATACCAGTTTTGGTTGTGGGTCATGAGTCTGTTTTATGTCTTTCTGTCTTGGGTTTGGTCCCTCTGTGCTTGGGTTCCCCCTCCTCTTGCCCAGGGTTGGTTGCTTTTGTTGTTGGGGGGGGGGGGGGTCTCTTTTGTGGGCGGGTCCTCTTTCCTTTTTTGATGTTGCCCTGGGGTTTCTGGGTTCCACCTCTTGGGGGGAGGGGCACTGTCATGATCCTGAGCACGGGTGGGGGCCGTGCTCAGACTCTAGTTTAAGTTTAGACTTTTTATGTTTCTTTGTTTATTACGGTCTGCTGTATTTGGTCTCTGTTTATTTATTAGTTGTTTGTTTTCTTGGTTTTGTCCTTTTAGTCCTGTCTATTTACTGTGTGCCGTTCTGTAGTAATTGCATCTTTTGGGGTTGTGTTGTCTTATTCTTGTATTATCATTTAGTTTCCGGCTTGTGCTTTTGTTTTGACAGTGCTGTGCAGCTTCCGGCTGTCAAACTGTTTCGTGGGCTGCACAGCTATCACTGATTATGTCACTGCCTTACTCATGTATCCACACCTGTCTTTCATCAATCATCTGTCCATTTCCCTATTTAAGAACATGGCAATATTTCCCCCGTTGCCGTGTCCTACTGTTAGCTTCCTCAGAAGGTTCAGTTTCTCTGAGTAAATTTGGTTTTCCACAGAGGTGGACGGGTGTGATCCAACCAGGTATATTTTCCCTTTTCCATTTTTCTCAGCTGTGAACCCCATTTCCTTTCGGGAGTGACTCCAGCTGAGTTTATCTTTTTTCTCTGGCATTTCCACATGACTCAGCCTGTTTTTCTTCCAGGCTGTTTTTCCTCCTGAAGTCGTGAGCCCCGTCCTCCAGTGCACCTCCACTCCATTATATGTAAGTGTAGTGTTTTATGTTATGCAGGTCTTTGTGTTAATAAATGTGCAAACTCACAGCGTGCGTTTGGCGTCCTTCAATAGCCCTTAAAAAGGGCGATTCACGACAGTAATAAAAGCCAAAGGTGTTGCAACAAAGCATTAGCTTAAGGGTGTGCATATTTATGCAACCAGGTTATTGTAAGTTTTTCATTTTTTATTTTTCCCCTTAAAAGATTTCAGGGTTGTTTTTTTTTCAATTGGGTTATACAGGTTATAGGTCACATTAATGGTGGAAAAAGTTATCTTGGTCTAATTTTTTACATAACAAAAACCTGGCATTTGAACAGGGGTGTGTAGACTTTTTATATCCAGTGTAGTTTAGTGGATCCTCCATGTCCACTTCTGTCAAAGCTGATGTCAAAAAGAGGAAAAAACAAAAACTAGATTACAAGATAAGGACACCATCTTGGACAATGAAGCTGATAAAATTATAATAAAAAAAAGTTCAGCTAAAAAGCCCACATTCATTCAATGAAAAGAGTCTTGTGAGGGAAAAGGGTTGAAGAGAAAAACCCTTTAAAAGGTTTGTATCAGTTAACACAACAGCAAGGCTTGCATAGTGATGCCTTATTGTAACTGCAATATGGGAAAAAATTAAAACCCATCCTGTATAATGTGATTATGTAGTTATGTGGGGAAAGTTAAACAGCCTTAACAGAGCTTCACCAAATAAACAGTGAAGGATGGAGTCATCAGACTGTCTTACATTTTACAGGGCAGAACCCAGATGTTCTCTCATCTGGAGATCTGTTCATGACAGGGAGATTCAGTTTTTTAATTTGGTATTTGGATGTTTGTTCCTTCACCCAAACTGCTCAATTTTAACTATGCTAATTCTGATTTACTACATTTACAAAAAAGGTCACAAAACTGCATGAATAAATTTAGAAATATATAAAGAAACAAATGGGCGGCGCGGTGGAGAAGTGGTTAGCACTGCGGCAGCACAGTAACTCACCCTTGACCGGGGGATCCTGGGTTCGATCCCAGCCCCCGACCAACAGTGATCTGTGTGGAGTCTGCATGTTCTCCCCGTGTCTGCGTGGGTTTACTCCGGGATTTCTCCGGTTTCCTCCCACAGGCCAAAAACATGCAAGTTAGGTTAATTGGCATCAAACTGGGGATTCTAAATTGTCCTTAGGTCTGAATGTGAGCGTGAATGGTTGTCTGTCTCTCTGTGTTGGCCCTGCGATGGACTGGCGATCTGTCCAGGGTGGACCCTGCCTCTCACCCAAAGATGCTGGGATAGGCTCCAGCCCCCCGCGACCCGAAAAGGATTAAGCGGAAGATGAATGAATGAAGAAACAACTTCAAATTTGTCTGACAAAAACTACAAATTTATGAGCCAAAAAAAATATATTTACAAAGAAATCTGCAACAAATATCTTTGGGAAATTATTTCAAATTGCATGGAAAAAATGCATATTTACTACAAAAAAAATAGCAAAATTACAAGAAAAAAATGTCTCAGATTTACACAAAAAGCTGCAAATTTATGAAAAGAGGTACAATTTACATGAACGAAAGCCACTATATGTGAATGTAGTGATAAAGATTGTAAAAGCCTACTGCCTTGCAATGCACTCGATTTGTCACATTAGTCTTATTTTTTTTATGGAACATAAATTTGACCCAAACTGGGGCTCCAACTCGCAGCTTCTCACACCAGAGTCCGGCGCTCTACTTATTGTTAGATATGAACATATTAACAGACGGGCGGCGCGGCTGTGAGGACGCGGGCAGGGTGACAACTGCCCCGGAACCAATCCAGCCGGTGTGGGACCTGGGCTGGGACTTTGCAGTGCGACAACTCGACCCGCCACGCACAGCGCCTCCAGGGCCGCACTCATGAGGGCTGACCAGGGGCCCCAACTGCAATCTCAGTGGTGACTGTGTTTAAAGCTGTTCAGCGGAGCATGGCTGCTTCAAAGTGGCAGAATAATCCGCACAGCCATGCAGGGTCTGCCGGTGGTCTACCCGGTGGCCCGGGTTCTCTGTTTTAAAAATAAAAAAGTGAGAGGTTTAATGTGTCCTTATGTTCTGGGCTTTTCGGTGGGGGGGGGGGCATAAATGTTAGATATCAACATTTTAACAGATGGGCAGTGCGGACGTGAGGACGCAGACAAGGTGATGTCATCACGCTGTGCTTACTTAAGGAGACTGGTGGCGGGAGTCGTCCTCTTTGGCGCGTCGCCTTCAAGCCAACCACAGCCCAAAGCAGCCCCTAGTTAGCTTACCAGCTACTAACCCCCGACATGTGTACCATCTGTGTGTATTTGTAATAAAGTTATAGTTCAGCATAACGCCTGTCTCCGCTGTCCTATTTCCAGATGTAGCACTTATGTCACTAAGAGGCTTGATCATTTTGCAAATCCAAGAAACTCCCTTCATGCAGCCGTCAGTTCTTTGCAGGTCAGCTTCTTGTATCTTTGGCTGATGTCGCTGTTTTTTCTTCGTGACTGTGATTTTTTTCCCCACTCCTCATGTGCCTCCAAGAGTGCTTGTAACTCTTCCTCAGAGAAATAATTGTCTTTCTTTTCCTCCACTGCTTGTGGTCTCTGTGTCCAACACATGCTGTCTTAGCAGGTTTGCCGTGAACGCGCACGTCTGGAGGTCAGTCAGCTCTGAGTTGATCAAACAGAGTCATAACCGGAGTTGTGGAACCAGAAACTCGGAGTACGTTCTGGCAGGTTCACTTAACCCTGAGTTCAGGGTTTATTTCAGGCTACGTTAACCCTGCTTTCTGGAATCCCCCCTGATAAATTATCAATGAGCTCTAGTGTCTAAACTATACTTGCACTAATAATGGGCCTGGGGGGCGGCCGGGTTAACACCACCACCACGTGAATCACCTACAGGTTGTAGTGAGGCGGGGAATAATGAGTAAAGGCAGGTTCAATCATAGAGCAATTGCAACATTTATTGAAGTGTTGGCTTTCTTGTATTGATTTTTCAACACATTACAAAAATACATATATGCTCAAAACAGCAGACGTGTACTGTTCTGAATTCACTTTTTTCTCCACAATGATGCAATCCCATCCCCCAAAAGAACAAGAAAACTGTTTTTGTACAGAGTGGAAGTTGTGAAAAGTGAGTCATGAAAATGTATTTCAAATGACAGTTTTATGTGCGAGCACAAGACCTTCAACCAGCCATGAGGAGGGAAAAAACAGTCTTGAAATGCCTCATAAAAGTGATTTGGAAAAATATTCCAACACAAACCTTTGTATTCCCCTGCCGAAGGTTCCGCTTTTAGATTTTTTTAGATTCATTTTTCCCATTTATTTTAAACATTTCATTTCACACCTGTGAAAAGACGCATCACCAAATGAGAAAATTCTGAAAATAATTAAAAACATTTTGTAAAAAAAAAAGAAAAAAAAAAGAGAGAGTTTGTAAAAGTTCAAATCAAACAGATGTTGATTCCAGAGTCAAAACTGCCACTTTGGTGGAAAAGAAAAGAATGGAAGTAATCTAGGATGATTCTGCAATATTACATGGTAGAAAAAAAGAAGTCCATACAGCGAACAAGCAGTCATAAACATACTGTATTAATGCAGATAAAATCCCTCCACCAGAATAGTCATAAAAAATTGCTATGGCATTCAAATCATTTGAAATAACATTGGAGAGGAAAACAACAACATTTTATTATCATTTAAACACACGTACACAGAGTATTTCATGGCGTACCTCAACACTGTAAACATCTCGTAAGACTAAATGTCTGCCTGGGATCTGGGTCTCAGTCAATTTATGCTTTAGAGTGTGTTCTAGTTTATAGCAGTATGGCTCATTTTGGCCTGACTGAGATGTCTGGGTATGTGTGTGTGTGTGTGTGTGTGTGTGTATGAGTGCGCATGCGCGTGGGCTCGTCTCCAATGGGAACTTAGTTTTGTTTTTTTGACCTCGTGCCTTGACAGGAGGAAGAAAACTGAAAGCAGCCCTTCAGCTGATCGTGCTTTTTATGTTGACTAAAAATCATTAACCAGTAGCTGAATTGCTTATAAACTCAACAAATGCAAAAAAAAAAAGGAGGAAATTTGCATTCAAGGTGCAATATAATTGTTTTTGTCATCGAAACAAGGTGGAGATTCACTCCCTCCTTCCCCCCGGGACTAGCCGTAATTTAGATTGGGTTGTTCAGTCCACAGGACTTGAGAATTTATCCTCAAAATAGTTTTCGACATTTGGTGACGGTGGTGGTGGGTCTACAGCTGTGTGTCCACCTAGGCGTCTGTTGACGTCTGTAAACGGGCGAGAGTCACACTAGTCAATACTCCACAAACTGCACGGTAAGTATTATCGCCTGGTCAGAGAACCTTGGCTCGATGGGCCGGTGTTCTAGCAGTATTTCCGTCTACTAAAGTGCGGTTTAATGAGCTTCTTCTGTCCTCCCTGACCTGCCCGACCTGCACATCATCGGTCAACTCCACTCCTGGTGGGCGGGGTGTTCTAGTCTGTTCACAACGCTTCAGGATGTTAAACTTTCATCTATATCTTCAAAAGTAAACAGCAAAACATGTTTCTGAAAACAATCAAGGTGGGAAATAATTGTGTAGTTGTTGAATATGTGTTTACTTTTTACTAACAACCGCTATTTTAAATGTTTGGCATGAGTTCCAGGAAGTGAGCGCCTGCTCCTCATTTGCATAATTGGGACCAGCGCGGGGATTCATGGAAATGAGGAGCAGGAACCACCACATGATGACTCTAGAATGCACACAGGGTGTGCTAGAGACAATGAATTTGAAGTACAAAAATGCATGTCTAGGTGGACACATACAGTTAGGCCCAGAAATATTTGGGCAGTGACACAATCTTCATGATTTGGGCTCTGCATGCCACCACATTGGATTTGAAATGAAACAACTACAACAGAATTGAATTGCAGACTTTAAGGTTTAATTCAAGGGGTTGAACAAAAATATATGATTAAACATGTAGAAATTGTAGCTATTTTTATACAAACGCTCCTCATTTCAGGGGCTCAAAAGTAATTGGACAAATAAACATAACCCAAAGTAAAATGTTACTTTTCAATATTTTGTTGAGAATCCTTTACAGGCAATGACTGCCTGAAGTCTGGAACCCATGGACATCACCAACCTTTGGTTTCCTCCTTTGTGATGCTTTGCCAGGCCTTTACTGCACCGTCTTCAGTTGTTGCTTGTTTGTGGGTCTTTCTGCCTTAAGTTTTGTCTTGAGCAAGTGAAATGCATGCTCGATTGGGTTGAGATCTGGTGATTGACTCGGCCATTGCAGAATATTCCACTTCGTTGCTTTAAAAAACTCCTGGGTTGCTTTTGCAGTATGTTTTGGATCATTGGTGAAGCGCCGTCCAATCAACTTTGCTGCATTTGGCTGAATCTGAGCAGAAAGTATATCCCTATACACTTCAGAATTCATCCGGCTGCTTCTGTCTTTTGTCACATCATCAATAAACACAAGTGACCCAGTGCCATTGGAAGCCATGCCTGCCCATGCCATCACACTGCCTCCACCATGTTTTACAGAAGATGTAGTGCTTTGGATCATGAGCTGTTCCAATTCTTCTCCAAACTTTTTTCTTTCCATCATTCTGGTACAGGTTAATCTTAGTCTCATCTGTCCAAAGAATGCTGTTCCAGAACTGGGCTGGCTTCTTCAGGTGTTTTTTGGCAAAGTCAATTCTGGCCTTTCTATTTTTGAGGCTGATTAATGGTTTGCACCTTGTGGTGAATCCTTTGTATTTAATCTCATGAAGTCTTCTCTTTATGGTAGACTTAGATACTGATACACCTACTTCCTGGAGAGTGTTCTTCACTTGAGTGGATGTTGTGAAGGGGTTGTTCTTCACCATGGAAAGGATTCTGTGATCATCCACCACTGTTGTCTTCCGTGGACGTCCAGGCCTTTTTGAGTTCCCAAGCTCACCAGTGCACTCTTTTTTTCTCAGAATGTACCAAACTGTTGATTTGGCCACTCCTAACATTTCTGCTATCTCTCTGATGGATTTCTTCTTTTTTTTTTCAGCCTCAGGATGGTCTGTTTC
This sequence comes from Pholidichthys leucotaenia, assembly GCA_020510985.1. NCBI lineage: Eukaryota > Metazoa > Chordata > Actinopteri > Cichliformes > Pholidichthyidae > Pholidichthys > Pholidichthys leucotaenia. The sequence goes on from CM035842.1 coordinate 8,539,858, forward strand.
ACCTCTATTGAGAGCTCCTTTGACCGCATGTTGTGTGTTCACAGCAACAGCTTCCAAATGCAAACACCACACCTGGAATCAACTCCAGACCTTTTAACTGCTTAATTGATGACAGGTTAACGAGGGAAGAGCCCATGCAGCCTTGTTATTTTTTTATTTTTTTTTTGCAGCCTTCTGAGTTAATTGTCCAATTACTTTTGGTCCCTTGAAAAAGAGGCGGCTACGTATTAAAGAGCTGTAATTCCTAAACCCTTGCTCCAATTTGGATGTGAATACTCTCAAATTACAGCTGAGAGTCTGCACTTTAAGCCCATATTGATTATATAATTGTATCCTGAATATGTTTTCGTAGCTAAAATACCAAAACTTGTGTCACTGTCCAAATATTTTTGGGCCTAACTGTAGCTTATCTCACAAAAGTCAAGTGTACCTTTACAACCACTGGGCTCTTTGCTTTATAAAATGCATATTCTTTTAACAGCTTTTTAAAGTTTGGCAACATCTGGCACAGTGGTCGTTAAACAATACCTGCAACATTTTGAAAGCAGTGCTATGGTCCTGAACACCCAACAGCACACATACAGTACGCCGGGCCAACGCTGGCAAGTTTACAATGTCTTACCAATGAGCAAACGCCCTCTATAAGATGCATTCCCGATGTAAACTGTGTGTGTTGGGCCCACATATGTGTGCTGTTGTAGTGTTTAAATACAAACTTCTCTTTATGTTCTGCCTCTTTGTTGATGTTCACACCTCTGGCTCTAGGTGTCCCTAGGTATGCTTGGACTTATCTGATCCTGGCTGCTAAGCGGGGTCTGGTTTAGATGAGAGACCGCCTGGGAATACCAGGTCCTGTGATGGACTGGTGAACTGTCCCGGGTGTACTCTGCCTCCTGCCCAAAGAAGCTGGGATAGGCTCCACCTTCTCCGCAACCCGAAAAGGATTAAGGGTGCTTTCACACCTAAATTTGTTTACTTTGGACCGAATCAGTTGATAGGTTTGTTACTTTGTATCATTTTCTCCACAGTTCGGTTCCCTTTGACAGAGGCAGAAATTCAAGTGGACCAAATTCCGTCACGTTAAATCCTGCGAGACTTACGTCAGAATGTTCTCTGTTCTTATTGGTCAGATTTTTTTTTGCTATGAGAACAGGAAAGGTAAATACAGGAAGTAGGATGACTACTGTGCATTTCTGGAGAGAAAATAATGCAAATTGTAGTGTAATTTACGGGGGTTTTAGTTTGAAAATGAAGGGCGGCTGCAGATGGAAAACAGCATGTTAAGGTTCATTAATCCTCCAGAACCGTGACGTGCTCAGCCACAGATATTTTCGAAGATTCATCAGGTATGTACAGTGACATCAGATGTTTTACAGTTTGCCGCTGGTCCTGTTTTAGCGCGGTCACTCTCTCACCTGCAGGACGGTACCAGAGTTCGCCAGTTGATTCAAATGGAGACCACCTCTTTCAGGTGGTCTCAGCACGGTTGTTTTTGGTGCGCACCTGAGTGTGTTTACTGTGTTCTCACCAGACAGAATGAACCGCACTAACGGAGAAAACAAACTAAAGCCTGTAGATGTGAAAGCACCCTAAGAAATGAGCGATATTGGTGTTACAGATGTCTATAAGAAGACGTCTTTGCAACCAATTCCAGACAGTTTTTTAGAGGGCTGGGAAAGCGGTCTTTCTCACCATTTTTTTTCGACCAATTTGCGCTGGGGGGGATAAAACCTGACGACGGGCCAAAATGGCAAGTCAAACTTTGATTGGACTAGTAAAGAGGGACGCAGCCTCAATCCTCGTCCATACGGCTCTGCTGTCTCCCTCCGTCTGCCTCTGTCTAATGGTCTGCCTAGTAGATGTGCATTTCAGTATTAAAAAAAAAAGAAAAATAGACTTTTCATATGTTTCCAATTTCATTTGAATGACTGTTCTCCCTGGTCAAGGTTCCTGCCCTCCCCCTCCATTTCTTTCGCTCTCCTTCATTTCTTGATTCCAATCTTTCATTTTATGCGACGAGAGTAGCCCCTACTCCAAGGTCGCCCCGGCCATCCCTCGGTGCAGCTGTGTTCAAGAATTATCATAACTCACACGGCTCGGCGTCGGGACGAGTGATGCAGAAAATAAAAAGAAACTGTAATCCCTAAAAGACACGAGCCCGCACGCCGTCTCAAAAATCTGTTACTGGGAGTTAAACCCGTATCAACAATGTGAGGCGAATGAACAGGCTTCCTTTTTTTAAAAAGCCGCCCTGACGTGTGAAGCGGACCTAGTGAACTGTGAAAAGACGGCATCACAGAAAGAGGATTGGGGGGGGGGGGGGCGCACACGCCGACACATACTGATGTGAATTTCATTTGCAGATCATGAGAGGTTTAGGTTGGTGGGGGTTTAACCTGGGCCAGCCACGCCAGACACAGGAGATAGAGAAGGATTTTGGAGTGCGTTGAAGTCGCTTCAGCAAATCAGGTGACCACATGTGAGACGGTGGAATGGGTGGTACTGTAGCTCCAGTTAGCATGTGGGCAGCTGGTCTTCTGATTGTTTTAGGCCATCCCTCCTGGCCAGTCTGGGCTACTATAACATTTAGAAAAGCAAACCAAAAAAGGTATATTTACAAACCATAAACAGGACAGTTCTCCTTCTCACATTAATCACAAGTAGTCTCAATTTATTCAGCACGCTAAACACGGTGGTTTAATCCTACACTGGGAATGTACTGAGCATCAGTTAAGGGGTTCTCCTAGTGCAATCTTTATTTTCGTCCTTACATCAGCAAGGACGGCGTGACAGTGACTGCATTTTTTTTTAAATAATCCACACGCCAAATGTGTAAAAGAACTAGTTTCCCTGAATAAATTAATAGTAATGCAGTGTTAGGCAAAAACATTCACCACCCCGTGACAAACAGCATTTTTTGCTGATTTTTTTGAACTTAGTTTGCTTTTGACTGTGTTATTTTGTAGCATTTTCCCTTTACTTCCCTTTCACACAGAGAAAAATCCGAACTGCATCATTTCACATGACGCCAGAATGTCCTCTCCACTGACTGGTCAGGTGTTTTCACGGCAAGAACAACAGAACTAAAGAGAGCACCGAAGTCCCGCCCCCTTTACTTCTGCACATGGCACCAAAATCTCCATCGAAATGAATGGCATGAGCGAAATTATCTTTTGATCCCGATCGAATTTTGCCAGCAGTTACACATTTGATGTTTGTCAATGTAAAAGATCATTTTCTATGTAATTAAAGTTGTCGGCTGTGGTATAATAACAGAGTAATATTTCATTTTTGTGACTCCGTTTAGTAGACTTCACCTCCCATCATCCCCATCACCAGACATGATCATGGTGGTTTCTCTCTCGAAGCTCTCCTCCTGTTTGCTGACCGATGAAAGAAGGATCCAAAGAGGAGAAAACAACACAAATGTATTATTTTGTATTTTCAGAGCTGCAGCTGATCCAGAGGACTGTTGGTTACTTCAGCCTGGACGCGCTTTGACAGCGATGACGCAAGTCTGTCTGCAGTCTTTTAATTTACGTATTTTCACAACCTTATACCTTTACAGTCAGACAACAACCTACACCATTATTTATGTGGAAAATTATCATTTAAATTGACAAACATCATATGTGTAACTCGTGGCAAAATTCGATCAGGATCAAACGATAATTTCACTCTTGCCATTCTTTTCAATGGAGAATTCTTCCGATTTCAGGTCCCATGTGTGGAAGTAGAGGGGGCGTGACTTACACTTTCTATACAGGAAGTTGTTTGCCTTACCAGAGTTACACGGAAATCTGTGACCCATTAGAATGTGTACCTGCATATGGTGATGTTGCACGATTCATGTGTGAGGAGAAAAATTGTTATTTTGATGCCTGAATTCGTTATTATGAAGGTAAAGTGATAAAGTGCCAGATTCTGACAGGTCACACATTTGGACGTAACACTTTGTTTCAACATTGGGACTCGCCTTTTCCCCAAACCAGCCACTGAAGAGCATCTGTGTGTGTTGTGGATAGTTGATCATGATGTGATCATCCGACCAGTCCGCAGCAGGTCTAAAGCGTTCACCAGAAGATTTGGATTGAGACCACGTCTTTTTTTGTGTGTGTGTGTGGGGGGGTGGTCTCCATCTGATTGCTTTGGTGTACACCTGAATGTGCTTTCACCACATGAAATGAAACTCACTAAGTCAGTGGTCCCCATCCACCGGGCACCTGGTGCCGCAGAGGGAAAATCCTTTACTCTGTTCCGCTGCAGTGACTGTCAAAGTCTGGGTTTATATTCTCCCCCTTCTGGAGCGGCGACACCCCAGCCACGGCTTCCCCCTAACCATTCTCTGCCGGAGCGATCTGCCCATGAGGCCCCTTGGCACACATGGTCAGTGCAGAGACATGGGGTGACGTCCACCGTGCTCGGAGGAGGCACTGCGCTTCCAGGAGAGACAGCAGAACAGACGGCGTGGGATACCTCACAGGTGACTTTTTTAAATCACACACTTTTTTCTGATGTATTCCATTCCTTTTAAACCTGAATTATTTGTTTTTATTAAAAACTAGTGCAGTGCCCGGTCACATGACCATATAAGGAGTTGAACTGAACAACACCAGAATTCCTTATAAGAACTCATGAACAACACCTTATAAGGTCTTCTAAGGAAGACCCGGTTCCGGAGCTCAGATCAGGCCCAACTTTTTCTCACTTTATCCCAGCGGCCTCCAAAGCCCGCCCTGTGAACTTCAGCCCCCAACTCCCAGCAGTTATAGCTTTTCCACCTCTGTGTTCATTCAATAGCTGCCCGGTCATAAAGATTTCCCCTCCTGAACTTCCACATATCTGTGGAGGCTGAAGTTCAGGGATGCACACCCTCATAGCCTCAGCAAAGCACAAATCAAATCTGAGGTCAGTCTGACAAATGGCTTGAGAGATATGCGAGGAACAGACAGATGCACAGACAGACTGCTTGCATTTGTAGATAAGTCCTCATTACTGGTCAATGATGCAAAAAAGGTTGGGGACAGCTGCATTAAATTAGAGCACAAACTAGACTGAAATGGACCAAGGCCCGCACACATGCCACAATTATGCTATTTGTCAAGGGGTAGCCATATTTTTACACACCACTGCAGCAGATCTCTAAAGTAATCCTGGATTTTTCAAACCCAGCATGATCCTATGTTGTCAGCCTGACATCAGCGCCTCTTCGGGCCTGGGTGATGGGGTGGATTGTAGTCCGCCGCTGCACTTTATATAGAAAACAATTCTTTTTATTTTATAAGCTCACTGCTTCACACAGACTTACTCTTCTCTGATAATAAGCTCCCTTAAAGGAAAAAAAAGAAAGAAAATTTGCATTAAGGGTGACCTCTTTTTAGTTACCACTTTTTTTTTTAAAAAAAAGTTGTTTTTTTTAGCACATTTTAAAACTAACTCCATATGAAACCCCACAAAGATGTACCTGCACATGCCAAATATCATTACAAAAATCCAATAAATACAGAAATTATTGCACAGTAGAAAGGCTCCATGGATTCCTAAACTGATAAAATCCTCAGACAGTTTGCCAGGAAACACCTGGTTGGTGTTCCAGACAGGTTCTCATTAAAGTTTCCCTTTGTTTCTATTCTCAGGTGGCAGTTTGTGTGACAAGAAAAGAAGGATGAACATCAATCAATCTCAGATTCGTTTTAGGATATAGACTATCCAGCCAAGCCCCCATTGCTGAGGAAGTTACGGGGATGTGTGTGTGTGTGTGTGTGTGTGTGTGTGTGTGTGTACAGTGTATGCTGTGTAACCGATGGCTGCTGGCTTTAACCTCTGTCCGCCTGCTCCAGTTTGACCTCGCTGGCCATCAAGTGTTCGCCGTGCCACTTCTTCATGTGTTTCTCCAGCGTGCTGTAGACGCTGAAGGGCATGTGGCAGATGTCGCAGCGGTACACCTCCTTCCCAAACTGCCCGTGGGTCTTCATGTGGCGCGTCAGCTTGGAGCTCTGGGCGCAGGCGTAGCTGCACAGGTCGCACTTGTAGGGCCGCTCCCCCGTGTGGCTGCGCCGGTGCACCGTCAGGTTGCTGCAGTTCTTGAACACCTTGCCGCAGTACTCGCACGTGTCGTTCCTCCTCTCTTTGGAGCTCGGGGGCCTGCCGGGCCCGGGCCCCCGCAGCAGGTGGGGCGTGCTGCTCCCGCTGCGCCCCGAGATGCTCCCGGCCTCCATCAGCTCGCCGGGCGGGGTGGAGAAGCGGAGGCTCCCCGTCTCAGAAGAGGAGTGCTCGGAGGAGGTGGCGAACGGTGACTGGCGGGAGTCGGGGAATCCCAGGAAAGGTTCTCTGATGAAGTGGCGTGAGGCAGCGTAGCCCGCCAGGAGCTGAGAGTAGACGTTTTCAGGGGAGATGAGGGGTATGGTCGGCGGAAGCTCCAGCTGCTCCTTCTCGATCTTGATCCTCTTGTTGTTGGAGGGGCTGGGGCTGGTGATGGGGGTGGGACGGCGCTGGAACATGCCGGGAAAGGACTCTGCTTCAGACACGCTGATCCTGCCGTTCATCATGGGCCTCTGGTCCTCCTGCTCCTCCCGCTCCCTGTCCCTCTCCTCCCTGTCGTTTCCCCGGTCTCTCTCAGCCTCCCCCCTCTCTCCACTGTCTCCGTTGGGCTGTCTCTCCATGCTTCTCTTGCTAGAGTTCATTCTGAGGTGATTGTCCAGGTGGTTGTATGGGTGCATGATGCCCACCCCGCCGCTGTCATTTATCCTGTCCCCACTCAGGGGCTTCTCATCCGGCGACTGCCTCGGCCCGTTTTCTCTGTTCTGACTGAACTCCTGGGAGTCTTCGCTGAGGTTGGAATCGGGCCGGCTGCCATTTCGCAGCTCTTCCTCCTCTTCCTCTTCCTCCTCTTCTTCTTCCTCCTCCTCTTCCTCTTCCTCCTCGTTGTCCAAGCCCATTGCCCTTGCCTCTCCCTCTCTGCTCTTTTCCTCACCCTCGCCCCTGCTCCCCTGCTCTGGTGATCCAGTCACGGCTCCAGACTTGTTGTGCATGTGCGTCTTCATGTGCCTCTTCAGCTTGCTGGCCTGTGAGCAGGCGTGGTCACACAGGTGGCACTTGTATGGCCGCTCTCCTGTGTGACTGCGTCTGTGCACAATCAGGTTGCTCTGAAACTTGAAAATCTTGCCACAGAACTCACAGGATTTGGCTTTCCCTGGGGCCTGGTTCTGATTCTGGGTGTCAAGAGGACTGGAGGTACCGTGGCCCGGCTGTGTGGGAGGCAGCTGGGGGGTGTAGCTGAGAAAGGGCGGGGGCTGGGTACCGGGCTGGAAGAGCGTCGGGCTTAGCAGGCGGTGCATGGGTGGCACGCGGTTGGGTGAGAGAGGAGGCGTGGGCCCCCCGTTGTTGGTCGTGTTGCCCGCCAACTCCCTCAGCCGCCGGGAGAAGTCCATGGAGGGGGGCTCCATGGGAGTCATCCTCATTACCCTCTCAAAGGCACTGGGGTGCTGGGACAGCAGCCCCATTTCCTCTGGGCCCAGCCGCTCTCGGGGTGGCCTCGGGGGAGGCGGCGGGCTGACGAACGGCGGCGTGGCGGGCAGCCTCGTCTCCATGTACCCTGGAGGAGGGTGGTGTTCCCTGAGCTGGGGCGCGGCCAAGCGGAGGAGGTGGAACGGGTTGCTGGCGTCACCGAGGAACGTGGGGAGAGGGGAGCGGGGCAGCGCGTCAGCTCCTGGGGGAGGGGGCAGAGCCATACGTGGGGTGAGGGAGCAGTTGGTCAGGTGGTTGTCCAGGTAGATGCGGATGCCGTGGGTGTGCTGCGCGTGCTGGAGCAGAAACCAGGCGCTGGTGAAGGTCTGCTTGCAGGTGGTGCAGATGTAGCTGGAGGGCTCATCTTTATCTGAGGGGAGGGAGGAAGAAAATTACAGTCAGTGATGAAAAAATATAAACCGAAACAAAACAGGGTTGTTTTTTTTAGCAATTACACAGATTTATTTAAACTGAGAGACAGCAGATGATGTGCTGCAACAGTGCATTCAGTAGCAGCGTGAAGGGGGACGCCGTCCCCGCTGTGGAGCTGCCCTCCCCATTCATAGGTGTGCGTCATGTTTCAGAATTAAACAATGGTCAAGCAACAATTCTACGCATAAATGCAAAAAAATTAATTCTCAGAAATTTACAGCTGTTTTTTCCTCAGAATTCTGTGACTTTTTTGCAGAATTGCTCACTTTTTTCTTGTACATTTACTATTTTTTCTCATAAATCTGTAACATTTTTCCTCACAAATTATTTTTTCTCATAAATTTGTGATTTTTTTTGTTGAAAAGTTTCAACTTTTTTTCTTGTAAATTTAATCTGGCAACTTTTACTACATTTTTGCACCTTTATTCTTGCAAATTTGTATCTAATTTGTATGTACATTTGTAGCTCGTCCTAAATGTGTGGAAACCACTCATCCCCCTTATTGAAAAATAGCAAATCGCCTACTCAGTATATTTGTCTACACACGTCATATATGGCCACAAAGCTCACTTTCAAAGGAATTATCCAGACGTTTTGACACAGAACGTCCAACATCAGAGCTGAATATAAATCAAGTGTCTCTGGGTTCCAGGGTTCTTTAAACTCTGTCAGAAATGCTCAGGATTCCGTCGCAAAACTGCACTTTATCAAAGCTAAGTCCACAGCGAGGGAACAAGTCGACACGTGCACTGTGGACTCCAGCCTGAGCACAGAGGTTGTAATTTGGCTTCTCAAGTTATTTTTTATTGCACAGGAATGCCTATGAATGCCTGACCGGGGGTCTGCAACCTGTGGCTCCTTTGTCCATATTCAGTGGTCCCTGTGAGTTTTAAAAACTCCAAAATTGCAGAAAAAAGGACATGAATTTCTGCCCAGAATAAATTGACTAATGTGCAAGAAAGAGCTGCAAATTAAAGAAGAAAAACTCTATAATAGGAGAGAAAATTGACAAAACATTACGAGAATATGTTGCTTATTGATAAGAACAAAACTGTGAATTTTCAAGAACGAGTTCCAAATTCAAGAAAAAAAGCTAATTTACATGAGGAGTTGTAAATTGAAAAAAAAAATATGAGAAACAACGACACATTTACAAGAAAAAAGCCCCAGATTTACAAAAAAAAAAAAAAGCTGTAAATTTTTAAAAAAATCACAAATTTATGTGGAAAAATGTTGCAAATTTATTTCATATTTGGGAGAAAAAAAATCAGAAGTTCAAAGGAGAAAAAGGCTCAAACTTATGAGATAAGTTACAAATTTAAGTGAAAACAGCAAATTTATCTTTAAAAAATTGTGAATTAATAAGAAGGGTGCAAATTTAAAAAAAAAATGGTAAAAAGCTGTTTATGGAAGAGCCACGTTGCAGTTTTCTTTGTCTCTTTTTTTCCCTCGACCAACCTGGCAGCGTCGAGCAGGTCATGTGATCGTGTGCTTTGTTTGTTTGTTTGCAGGATTATGCAGAAACTGCGGCACAGATCTGGGTGAAATTCTCACAAGAGGCGGCCCTTCTGCTACAGATGAACCCAATAGATTCTGGAGGTGATCCAAGAGTGCATGCCTGCGCCAAGGCTCTATCTCACAATGTACAGTGGGATGGACGGAGCCTTGGCGGAGGTATGCACTCTCTGAGTGCCCTTTACATTACAGTATAGGAATGCCTTTGAACACGTAGGTTGAAACGTTGAAAAATCACTGTATACATTCATTTTCAGTGGTATCATTATAAAATTTGAAATGGCAATAAATAAGACTTGTGCTGCTGAATGAATATTTTTGTCTTGACCAAACCTACATGGTGACGTCATCTACCGGCAGCAGGAAGATGTTATTTTTTAACTGAGGGATGGGGGTATTCACCAATTTAAACATATAGATGTAATTTAGGTACAAATTTGGAAGGAAAATAGTGCACCTGAACTCTTGCACTTTAGCATATCCACTCTGTAGTTTCATTGCAGTTGTTCTTCTCGTGTATGGTTGTTTGTTAGTGTTTTTGTGACCCACCGGGGGGCTACAGATGCAAATTAGGAGTATTGCTAAATCTGGCATACTTACATTTGTATTACTGTTCATTGGTATGTGATATCCCTTTCAAATAAACATTAAATCTAAACTTAAACTTAGACAAAGACATGACAAAAGATGACAATTTAAAATAAAAAAAGTCCCAAATTACAATTTAATTACACAGAATAAACATTTAATCAGCATCCAGATGAGCACTGCAAATTTATGAGAAAAAAATTGAAAATTTACAAGAAAAAGTTGCAAATTTATGATGAAAAAGTTGCATATTTATGACAATAAAGGGGACAAAGGGTCATTCAAAGTCATGCTATTCAGTTGTGTAACGAGATAGAAAAGTTTATGATGATATTGGGGGTAAAAGTCTCTTTTTTTACAGGTTGGGAGGGGCAATGTCCCCCCTGCCACCCCCGATTTACACCTATGACTGGGGATGGGGGGATGGCAGGTTAACAAGAGGAAGGTTTGGGGTCATTTTGCTAAAAGGGGATGGCATCCCCGCTAGAGTCCCCCCACAGTCTACAGGCTTCTGTTACCAATCACTGAATCAAATCCAGCGTCCTGTGTGCGTACAAACTTCTGCTCAGTCCCGCTGTGAATGACTGTGATGTGCGGGAAAAATCAGTGTCATCTTTCAAAAAAAAAAATGTCTGTTGTTACTCCAAAGTCTTTCAGCTGATTAAGAGAACATCATTTTTCAGCCTTTCCTGATGGAGTCAGCGGGTGAGGTGCTGAGAACGTTCAGAGCAGCTCAGGCCTGTGTGGTTCTGTGTGCCGCCGCGCGCCTCAGACGGACACACAGATGGGCGTTTGGGTGGTTCTGTGTCCTGCGAGGAACAACGAGGAAGTGGAAGACGAGAATAAAAACATACATGAATCATACATGAATGAGTTTGTGTGTCTGCAGGCTAACGTAGGTGGCAGGTACTGCCCTGAGGCCACGCCATATTATGCTAATTCTGATGTCAGTGTCGGCTCGGCTTTAACACGCGCATCCATCTCATCTACGCTGTCATTTGCATAAGAAGGTAGAAGAAGCAGCAGCAGTGGAAAATGGGTGGTGGTGGGGTGTGGCATTAAGCCAGAAAAAAAAGGGAAAAGAAAGAGAGAAGAAGGGGGGGGGGGGAGTGATGAAGATGACACACACACACACACACACACGTGTTAAAGAAACCAACACATCCACACTGAATAAAGCCTTCCATCACCGCTGCAATAAAACCAGTTAAGTGATCTGTTGTTGAGCATCCGCACGCACGAGCACACGTGCACGGCGAGCTGTGTGCCACCCGGCGACAAATTGGCCCTTTAAATGCTGGGACTTAATAAGGCCAAATGAATGCATCAGTCACCGTGGCGTGGCCCCGTCAGCCTGCCTGTGACTCATAAAAGGAGCGGCACATCCATCTAATTCAGCGCAGCCTCGCTCTAAGAGGCATTTCCAGCGCGCAGCATCTGCATCTACTTTATCATCAGCGGCTACCGCAAGTGGAGTCTGCTCGGTACGGTGGTCCTGAAAACTGAAGCCTGGAGGGGGGCCAAACAAAGGCAGGGGTGTGTGTGTGTGGGGGGGGGGCGGGCCTTAAGATGCTTGGCCACCCTTTATTTCCGGATGTAAAACACATGCAGACATGAGTACACGCAGTGGAATATTTTCCCTCTCTGTTCCTCCACAATGCTGCGGCTCACAGATGAGCTGATGTTGGATCAGTGTCTCGTGCAGGAAGCTGATTTGGCCGTGTGATTGGTTTGGCTCCCCCCAGGGGAGGAAGGGTCACAAAAAGTTAATGAGGGCCTCATTTACTGATTCTCTCTGTTTTTCTCTGCTATTAGCGGGGCTCTCACGCAGCCGTCACTCTCGCCATTCTACGCAGGGCGGGACGCGACCCGACCCGCGCCGCTAATGCTCGCATGCACGCGGGTGTGTGTGTGTGTGTGCGCACGGACACGTATGTGGATGCGTTCCTGCCGTCGTGTGCATGTGTGGGGCGAGTGGCGGGCTGCCTGCCTGTGTTTAGTTTGGCTAAGCTTCACACAGCCGCTTGGCAGCGCAGAGCTGGACAGCTTAACAGCTTGGATGAGGAGAGGAGGAGGGGGGGGAGGAGGAGAGGTGCTAAGAAGAGAGGTGGAGGGACTTTAAGGGCCCAGACGTGCTTGGGTAGGCTCCCACACACACACGCGCGCGCCCCCTGGGACAGAGTCAGGTCTGCACTCAGAGGCTGTATAATATAATGTAAAAAATATAAAATAACGCATGAGGATTATGGTTCTCACAAATATTGCTGCTCAGACAGTAGAGCTGAATCGTGGTACTTGGGTCACGATACGATCCTCCCACGATTCAACGATAATCACAATATCGAGTATCGTGATACCATAGCTTTCAAGTTTGTTTTTTTTTTCACCTTATTCAACCTCAAATCATGTCCCAAAGTACAACTGTTGACGTCTCTTTCATTTAATAACGTTTTCTCGGGGCTTCGTTTTCCACGGAGACGCGCGTCTGCAGACGTGGAGGGCGGTGGACGGCGTTGTCTGGAATAGACTCCGGCTCCAGCCACATTTTTCTGACTATAGACTCTTAAGAAGCAGCTGAAAGCTTTTTTGTTTCAGGAGGCTTTCCATTGAGTTTCAGTTCACCTGCTTTTTAATGGTAAGTCTGATACTTTTAACTTGTTTTTGTATTTTTAAAATTATTTTTATCAGCTTCCTTTTATTCTATTTTAATGTACAGCGCTTTGTAAGTATATGTCTGTGAAAAACGCCTCATAAATAAACACTACTTACTTTTTCTCCAGCACTGCTCGGAAGCTCCATGCCGATGTGTTTTTAGCTGAGCCATTGCTAACGCTGCTCCGAGACGTGTGCTGGCCAGCGTGTTTGGGGTTTTTTGTGCAGGTCTGCGGGTTGTGTGTCATGTCAAGGTCTTCCATCTTTGTTACAAAATCCAAACAAAGCCCCGACACTTGAGTCAACTTCAAGCTAACTGCTTCCTAACTTTCAAAGCTGGCTGCAAATCTCGCGAGACAAGCTATGACTTCACTTGACTGGGACCTTGCTTTGTGCCATCTAGTGGACTGAAAACGCCATTGGTTGAATACCCAAGAGAGTATGCAACGTTTACATGAATATACATAATTAACAAAAGATAGATCCATGCATTTAGGGATCAGTGCATCGTCGTTTGTGTCAAGTATCGCCATCTATCACTGAACCGATCATTACAGTGACGTCTAGCCAATGTCTTGCCAATGTGCACATGACCTCTATAAGATGTATTCCCAATGCAGACTTTGTACATTGGACAGGCGTAGGCCAGACGTACAGTATATGTGTGCTGTTGGGGACACTCGGTTACTACAATACTGATTCATTTTGGGTTTCTCTTTCAACCTTTTTTTATTTTTTGCACAACCTACAATCAATTTTCTAATTTTAACCAATTCTCATTTGAATGACCTGATCAATCAAGCAATCAAATCAAAACTTTGTTTATATAGCACTTTTCATACAAAAAGATGCAACACAAAGTGTTTCACACATTAAAATAAAACACAATTTACCCCCCCCACACACAAACACATAGACACACACACACACACACACACATAGACACAAACACACACACACAAAGAAACTTTCATCAGTGTAAAACTTATGGCTTAAGGCTAGTTTGAATGACCTGATATCAGTTCACAAAATCCTACTTGTGTCAAACTTATAAGAGATTTCAAGAGTCCTGCTTCAACTGTGAATCAATTAAATATTTTATCTAATTAATTGCAATTTTTTTTATAATCAACTGCAATCACTTGCTAAACTTTCGTAAAAGAACCAATGAAAAGAAGTATACTTTAGCAACTTTTAACTGCATTTCCATTCATTTGAACATACATGTGAGTCTCACATTCAACAACAAAACACTGCCATTTTTAAGCTTGTTTTCATATTTCCTCTTTTATTTTGAAACAGTCAGAGAGGAAGTCAGTGCATCTAATTAACATAACTTTCCTAATTATCTCAACCCATAAAAGTACAAACAGAGCAATTCTTCACTGATTTCCAGATCTCTTGACCTTAATGGTGAGTTAGAAGCTTTTATTCACTTTAACTGTAGTGCTTTAGGCTGCTCTCTCTTTCACTTTTGAGTGAGCAGCCCTAATCAATGATACTAGGTTGTGCATGTGTGTGTGTGTGTACGCGCACTTTAACTAGCCTGTGTGTGTAGGACAAGGTCACCCTGCTTACCAGAAGATCAATTTAGTGTGGTGCAAATTTAAAGGCTGAAAAACAAGACGTACTCTTGCTTTAAGCTAAGTCAGCTGCTGAGCCAAACCAGTCACCACTGCTGACACCAGCTCAGGGAGTGACCTGACAGCATCAATTAAAAAAACTGCATTAATTATCACAGCCCTGATTTATATATTAAATTTATGAAGTTGGAGGCTCCTGGTACAATTTCAGCAGTTGGTCTCTGAGAAAGTCTTTCATAAAGAAGGAAAAACGTTATTACTGTTTAATGGTAATATATCTGACTGAACTGATATTGAACTGAATCAAATCAAACCCAACCAGGAGCTTGTGAATCAGAATTAAACTGATTCTGGAAATGACTGATGATACCCAGCCCTGTCTAAGAGAATATTAAATATCAGAATCATAATAAACAGCAACAACCTGCTGTTTTAAAACATAAGTCGGTTTAAACTGAAAAGTAAGGGTTGTTTCAACTTAGAGAATAAAGTTAAAATAAACTCTGAGGGGAAATGGTTAGCACTGAGTTAGCAGAAATGATTTTGTCTAATTAAAATGGAGGCAGTGTGCTGGTATTTTAGCAGGATCACCCTTCATCCTCCCTGCTTCCTTTACAACTTATACACATCGTTGTGAGACCAAGGATACTACAGAATACTTGTTTTTGGAATATACAGTTAACCCGAGGAAAGCTGATGTAGGAGAATAGATATCTGAGAGTGAAACAGTCCCTGAGACCTTTGCTGCTTTATAGATCACTAAAATCTGAATGTTAACCTAAAGTTATAATACAGAAAAGGCAGTAAATGGTGCCTAAAAATTCACCAGAAAACAGGAAACGAACTGTTCTTGTTGAAACGCTGAAGGGCCGCATTGATCATCTCAGTTCTCTTTCACGTTATAGTTTTGTTTACGCACATGTAGTCATCAAAACAGGATATCCTGTCAGATACCCAGATCCTCACAGCCTCCCCCAGCCACCACAGCCACACATTTGCATCTTGTCGTATCTTACGCAGCAGTGCCATATGCTGTTAAGGGAAGCGTGGCAGCTAACAGAGTGGCAGCTGATGGCTGCTGCCTAATGATGGCCAAAGACAAATTTCATCAACTTCCCAAACAAGCCAGCCAGTCGGGGGTGGGGGTGGGGGGGTGGGGGTGGGGGGGGCAGGAACAGAGGGAGGAGCGGCGGCGATCATCACTGGGGCACGTCTGCTTCACTGACACGTCTACTGTGATAACCAGAGAGGGCAGGGAACTACTTACGCTTACCCAGCTAACTTAACTGTACCTTTGCACGGCGAACACAAGGCGTCAGAGCCAACAGTGCTACTAGGGAGTTAGCTTACCAAGTGTGGTTTATACTGTTATTTCAGTCTATTATATAGACTTCCCTGTTTCCACCTGGTTCACTAGAGTTGATAATACATGTCGCAGCATTACCTCTGCTAAGGAGCTGATGTTTTCACCAGCGTTTGTCTGTTAGCAGGATTAAACAAAAACTACGGGACAGATTTGGATGAAAGTTTCACCAGAGGTGGCTCCTGGGCTGCAGAAGAACCCATCATTGGTCATGTGTCCATGTGGTTTGGTTGTTGTTTTGTGGGATTATGCAGAAACTACTGCACAGATTTTTGCTGAAATTCTCACCAGAGGAGGTCCTGGTGTTAGAGATGAAGCCATTAGATTTTGGAGCTGATCTATGAGCGCATACCTCTACCAAGGCCCTATCTTGCAATTTATGGCGGGATGAAGGCAGGGAGGTACGGACAGATGGATGGACAAAGGGAGGGAAGGAAGGAGCCTTGGCAGAGATATGCACTCTCTGAGTGCTTTTCTAGTTTTGTTATATTTTTGCCAGGGTTCATGTTAAAATTCTTTGTTTTTAACTCATTAAATGGCCTTGCCCCGCCTCACCTCTCTGAGCTGCTTCATCCTCACACGCCTGCTCGCTCTCTCAGGTCAGCTGACCCGCTGCTCCTGGAGATACCGAGATCAAAGAGGAAGCTCAGAGGGGACAGAGCTTTTTCTGTCGCTGCCCCTAAACTCTGGAACAGTCTCCCTTTGCCCGTCAGACAGGCTCCTTCACTCTCCATTTTTAAAACTTATCTTAAAACTCATTTTTACTCCTTGGCCTTCAACCCAGCATGAGACATTGATTTTACTTGTTTCTTGTCATTTTTACCTGCCTTCTTTTTATACTTTTTTAGTTGTATTTTATTGTCTTTTATTTATTTTTAGGTCTTACATGTCTTTCACATCTTATTTATTCCTGATCTACAGCACTTTGTGTCAGCTGTCGTTGTTTTTAAAGTGCTTTAGAAATAAAGTTGGACTGGACTGGATGATGCTGCATCAAACTGTTAGCATTAGCTTGGCTCGGGGGTTCGAGGCGGTCAGTCTGGCTGTATTAAAGCTCACTTCAGCGCTGACAGACATACTGCTTGGCGTTAGCGTAACTGTCCATCCGGCCAGTTTTCATCACTATTTCCTATAAATTCCTTTTGTTGCAGGAGACTTTTTACTGTAGTGTCGGGTGATTTCACAGATAACCCAGACTCTTCAGTTTGGGTCGGACCAAAATTTTAGGCGTGAAGCCCCTCTTGAACCATGGTCCGAACCAAAGAGACGTGGTCTCGGTCTGAATCAGCCCAAACCTTGGTCCACTTTGTTTAGAGTGTCAAAGCAATTCTCAGAAAGCTTTGGTCTTTCACACCACACACAGGAGAGCTGGATTCACCATGATTCTGGATGCAGTCCGTCGTGGATGCAGTGCAGACGGCGCCTTGTGTCCATCCCTACCAGCTCCTTTTGTGTTTTGATCTGGCATGGATCAGAACAGGGTTCGAAATACAAGATCACACGAGAATTATATAAAATAAGATGAGATCTCGAGAAAGACCCGAGAGGGACCCAGAAGGACAGATCCTGATCACGTAATAACAACAAGGAAGTGTGATGTAGCAGCTCTGTTATGTTATGTCAAAGTTTTTACCTTCTCTGACACAGTGGTGGAGGAGTAGACCTCAGAAAACCCTTAAATCGTTTTTACTGAACAAACTGCTATTAAATACAGTCGATACCAGGGCTGGTCCCCACAGACTGGGTCCAGCATCTGTCAAAAATAGACTCATTGTGTTTCATTAGTGATCCGAATCCGACAAGCTGGATTTATTCTGCCATGGTCCGGACCAGGTGGGGATTAGAACATTAATTAGAATGGGAACTATTTGCTGCGGCGACTGGATCACAGCCGTAACGGACCGGATCCCAGAGTCAGTGGAAATCCTGGGGAAGTGAGAGGACATATCGCTGTTAGCAGCATAAGTAGTCACTTGAAAGAAATCCTAAAAATGCATAAACTTACCAGATATTTTCAGAGAGGATGAGACAGAGTTTATGAAAAAAATAGAGGAGCAATGTCAGCTGAAAATGATGACAGCTGATGAGAAAGAAAAACGTCCTTTTTAATGAAGACCTGGGTCATATTCAAGCCCCACGAAACCAGTTCACTGACTAATATGATGGAGTCCCAACCAGTTTAAACTTAAAGTGCAGAAATCACCGTGGAGGGTGAGTAGCATGTTTGCTAACTGGTCTGTGCTAACAACACAAGACGGGAGGTGCATCCCGTCAAGTTGTTTAGTTCACTTGGAAAGGAACGACACCTAACCGCACCAAACGTGTAGACGATGTAACGAAAAGACGAACCCTGGTGCGGACTCTCAGGGGTGAAAAATGCCCCTTTTTTAGGAGAAACCTGTAATTTTCCTCAAGTGCATTTGCTCGTAGCCTGCTCCGTGAGTCACGTTTGATTTCACGGATTTGAAATGAGTCGGCGTCTTCTGCTTTAAGCTTTATTTAAACATGGATGGTGGACACAGACTATTTAACATTACATAAAACAAAGACAGATGTGTACCACGTTTTAGCAAAGTGTCTAATAAATTTTCTTCACATCATGTATGAAACCATTGGTCTTTTATTCTGGCTCAGGAAATATTTGATTTCTTACTGTCTATATTTATAATTTGCATTATATTAGTGGGTACGTATGGCTAGTGAAGAATTAATTCTGACAGACCAAAGAGAACCTCACAAACTGCAAAAAACAGATCATCAGAAAGGAGTTGCAAATTTAAGATTCAAAAAGTTACACATGCACAATTAAAAAAAAAGAAAATTCACAGGAAAAGGATGAAATATTCACAAAAAAATGTAAATTTATGAGCAAAAAGGGTGCAAATGTAACAAAAAAAAACTTGCCCACATGCAGCTCTTTCACCTCTGGTGTCGAGTACTTTTTTCAGAGGCGCTGCGATAGTGTCGCTGCTCAGCGCTACAGTCAATAAAAGCCTCCATTAGAGCGTCACAATGGGCCGTGTCATGCTTGGCTTTGTGGTAATTGTGGTCGTCTGTCTGACACGCAGGCAGGGACCCTCCACTGCAGGCCGCCAAGGTCAACTAGCACTTAGAAGAGTTACATTATCTCGCCGATGTTGGACCTAATCGCCCAATTTTCCCTGCCACACGCACACGCCGTCCTCACACTCACACATCACACGTCGGTGTGAATGGAGCTGAGAGGAGAGGTTAAGTGAAGTAGGTCTGTTAATATGGCATGCTGCATTTTTATGGTGTTTTTCCTTGTAAGACCACCATCTGTAGGTGTTCTAATAGGATCTACTGGGACCTGAGGCTCCAGAGCCACATGCATGTCTTCTGCTCATAATCTAAAGTTCTCTATATCCAGTATGGTGGCTTGTTGTTTTTAACAAGGGGAATTTAGCATAAGGTACAAATGTATAAATGTAAATTAGGTACAAATTTGCAAGAATAAAGGCACAGGGATATGAGAAAAGATGCAAATTTGAAAATTAAAAGTGACAAATTACAGTTTAAGTACTCAGAATAAATATTTAACCAGCATCCAGATGAGTGTTGCAAATCTACTAGAAAACAGCTGCAAATCTACAAGAAAAAAGTAGCAAATATACAGAAAAAGCTGCAAATCTACAACAAAAAAGCTGCAAATTTTTGAGGAAAAAGTTGCAAATTTACAAGAAAAAAACTGCAAATTTTTGAGGAAAAAGTTGCAAATTGATAAGAAAAAAGTTGAAAATTTACAGGAAAAAATGGCAAATTTACAAGAAAAAAATGCAAATTTATGAGAAAAAATCACAAATTTTTAAGAAAAAAGTTGCAGATTTATGAGGAAAAGAATTGCAAATCTCCAAGAAAAAGTTGAAAATTTTTTAAAGTTTTTTTTTTTTCCATTTCTGCTTAGAATTGGTGATTCAAAGTCATGTTATTCAGTTTTGTAACATGATCCAAAAAGGTTTACGATGACGTTGGGGGGATGATTCTCTCTATTTTCCAGATTGTCCCCCACTTAATTTCCGCCTGTTTTACACCTATGAATGGGGACGGGTGGCAGCTTAACAGGGGGGTGATTGTGGGTCATTTTGCCAACATGGGACTGAGCACACACACCCCCCCCCCCCCCCCATCCCCTCAAATCACTACTGACTGTAACTGACTGACTGCAACTGAAAATTTAAGGTAAGATTTAAAAAGAATAAAGTCCATAAATTTGGGGAAAAAAACAGTAAAATTTCTGAGGAAAAAAATGCCAAAAATTGAGACTAAAATCTTGGAAGTCCTGCCCTAAACTAAACTAACCCCCCTCGTTTTTGTTTTTTGCTTTGCATTCGTCTTATCACTCAAATATGTTTTGCGGCTCCGTGCAGATTTTGGGGGACCAGAAACTGCTTTAAAAGGTCTCTCCGGCCTGGAGAGGTTGCTGACCCCTGAAGCAGACCCTCCCCAGGAAAGCGTGGAGCAGCTCCGGTGGGCATCTCCATGTCCCGTACAGCATAACCAGGGCCCGGGACCAGCAGGCCTGGAGGAAGTTATTAAAACTCTGGCACATGCGTGGAGCTGAGGTGGGCCAATAAGAATGCTCTCCTTCTCTCCTGGGTTGTTTTTTTTTTTTTCTTTTACTAAACCACCAGGCCAATTAAGACAGTCTTCAGGGACTGAGATCTGAGCTTTACATCACATTTTATTCTTTCCAGATTGCCTTTTATAGCCGTTATTTTGCCCTGAAAAGTACAAACAAAATGCCAGTGAAGGAAGGGGAGCCATGCCATTGACTGTTTGCATATGGCCGGCGTAGGAAAGTTAGTGTGAGGTTGGCCGGTGCAGACACCAGGCACACAGGACAGACATGTGGGGTTGGCTTTCATTTAGGAATTCACTTCTGTCATCTCTCCAGATCCCAGTCTGGCTTGAATTTTCAGCCGTGGCCTTCACCCACTGAGGCCAGAGACACACCAAGCTGACAACTCTGACCGAACCAGACCAACGGCATCCTGCTGCGTCCAGTTTTTTGGAATTTGTCGGCGTAAAGAGAAGAAAAGTTTCACCTGCACACACCAGGAAGAGTACAGCCAGCAGCAAAAAGGATCTGATCTGTGCCTGCACTCGCTGACTCACTCATTGTTTTGTGCCAACAGTGCTGGAGCAAAGGAGGCTCACTGATGGCTTAAACTTGCCAGATGGCTTGTTCGGCTTGGTGAGTCTCTGGCCCAAGGCTCGCTTCAACTAGGTACTACCTCAAGTGACACAACTCAGACTCGGTACCCAAATGTAACACTTAGATATCGTTAAGGCCGTCTGACTGCACAGATCTAAAATTAAAATCCAGTGTTTCAGGCTGGATTTGACTTAGTGCTGGGCAAAAAAACTGCTATCTTTGTCTTTCAATTGCTCCTTTATTATTAGGGATGGCCACAGCAGATCGTTTGGTTTGGCAGAGACTGTACTGCAGATGCCTGTCCTGCCACAGTCCTCCCCCGTCTACCCAGGCTTGGGACGGGCACCGGGAGTGCACGACCATGTGATCCCCTTGTGGTTGCATTCTGTCATGCTGAGCACCAAGCTAGAAAGCAGAAAGTACCATTTTTATATAGTCTTTGGTGTGACCCGGTTATGGAGTAGATGATCCACCACTAGCTCACCACTCCAGTTTCGGCTGCTGGACAGTACACGGTTGACCCGCTACACCAGTCTTAAGGTGCATTCAGACCAAATGTGAAGCGGATTTTTCCCACGGTGTGAATGCATACAAAGCCAATTGAAAGAGGCAAGCACACGCAAATCTTGTGAATCTCGCACGTTCGCACATTTACGTCCAAAGGATAGCGCTAGCTAGTAATGGCCCTGAGGTTCTGCCGTCACCGGAGTAAAAGTATCAACACTGGAGAGTAAACGTTTGAAAATGAGACTGCCACTCACCTGCACACAGACGGACCTGGAGCTCTGCAGCTGAATTGGAATGTTGGACTTTTTTATCCATGGACTCCTGCCACGGATGTGCTAACAAGGCTAGCAGGCTAGCAGTGTAAACAGCCATCATCCAGGTGAAATTTTGTAGGCAGGGACAATTCTCTCAGGTGAAACCCTGTCGGATAATGTAAAGCTAAGCATGACGGTGTTTTGGGGATTTCCACAGCAGGTTGAACACGGCTGCATAAGTTATAAAGGCAACTTCACTTGTCTGCAACTCACTCAGACGGTGAGTTCATGTCTGTTCACATGTTTGCATTGAGTTAAAATGTAATCACGCAGCACGAAATATTCACCCGTTCGCGTTTGGTCTGAACGCCCCTTTAATTTCACTCACAGTATGAAACTGGAAAACACCTCCATACTGCAGCTGAAACAGCAGCCATAATGCTTCACTGCCAAATACACGGTAATGCAAACACCTAGAGCACAGGCGACCCTGTTGATGCGGTGGTGTGAGATTTTCAGTGTGAGTGCCAGTGTCTCTGTGGCCCTTAGGTGTCACTAGAAACCACCTGCGTGACTTTAATACAGTCGATCTCACTGTTCCTCTCCCGATGACCGAGACACATCTGCATCACGGAGGACTGGTCTTCCGTAGAAGCACGCCGCTGGAGACGGTGTGAGTGGAGGACAGCGGGGAGATGTGGGGAACAGTCACCAGCACAGAGAGCGGCTCTTTCATCAATAAATGCATCATCTGAGGTAATAAGCTTATTTCTTTTCCAATAGAGAGAAACATGTTTTGGGGTTTATGATTTTTGAAAAATAATCTTGAAATATTTGGGTGTGTTTTTTTTTTACCTCAGCCAAAGAGGTGGTTTGTCTGTTTTCTTAGCAGGATAACGCAAAAACTACTTGATGGATTTTGCTGAAATGTTCACCAGAGGTCCCCCTTGGGCTATAGATGAACCTATTTGAGAGCGGATACCTTCCCCAAGGCCCTGTCTCGCAATGTTAAAGAAAGTAGAAAAGAAATCCAGAATCTGCATCCTGAACTGGATCACCTCCAAAACCTAATGGGCGCAGGTGTAGTGTGACCGACTACTGATCGGAGGGTCAGGGGTTCGATTCCCGCTCTGTCTGCAGTCTGCATGTCAAAGTGTCCTTGAGCAAGACACTGAACCTTGGTGGCCAGGCTGGCGCCTGTGTGTGTGTGGCAGCTCTGCCGCCATCAGTGTGTGAATGTGTGTGTGAATGGGTGGACAGCAGCATCTGTAAAGCACTTTGGTCATCCTAGATGAGAAAAAGCGCGATATACATGTAAGCGAACGCCATTTAATGGGTTCATCCGTAGCCCAAGAGCTGCCTCTGGTGAAAATTTCAGCCAAATCCATCACGTGCTTTTTGTGTAATCCTGCTAGCGGTCAATCAGACAGAGCTTGGTGGAGATGTGCACTCGCTGAGTTTTATGCTGCACTTGCATAATTAAATAGTTTAACCATTTCACTCATATTAGTTCCTTCATATATTGTCTGTTTGTGGAGCAAAACAGATCAAAGCCATCATGTACTGTAAATGAGGAAATGTTGGTTTATGGCATATCTATCTATTGCATATCTCTCAAACCACTTGTCAGACTGACCTCAGATCTGATACGTGCTTTGTTGAGGTTATGAGTGTGCATCCCTGAATTTCAGCCTCCCCGGATATGTGGAAGCTATTAAATGAACACAGAGGTGGAAAAGGTATAACTGCTGGGAGTTGGGGGCTGAAATTCACGGAGCAAGCTTTGGAGGGCGGTGGGATAAAATGATAAAAATTTTGGCCTGATTGGAGCTCCGGAACCGGAGCCATCGTACTATAAATGATGACCTGTTTGTTTATAGCATATTCCTACTGAAAGGCTTGAGCCACTTTCTTAAGTGGTAGCAGATCAGATCTATCTGACTCATGGCCAATCGACTTGATTGATAATGGTCAGCTTGGAATTCATGCAACTCTGTAAACCTGTGTCTGCGTAAGGGGCTGATGTCATCACTTGCTCTGTAAGCTCTCTGTGCTGCCACCGTCCTTCCTCTGGACCATGCATGGTGCTAGACTGGAGCTAGGGGGTGCTATAACCCCTCACACAGCTGCATAGTCCCTACTAAGCATCCCCAAGTCCAACCTGTGATAGACGTAGACCAGGGGTCGGCAACCCGCGGCTCCGGAGCCACATGCGGCTCTTTCATCCCTCTGCTGCGGCTCCCTGTGGCTTTGGAAAATAAATAATGAGTATTTAATTAAAATGTATTTTATTTTAGTTTATTAGTTTTTAAAATGTAATTCTAAATTTGAAGATTATGGTGATCTTGTAAAATCTAAAAAAAAAAAACGTGTTAAAGTTTAATCACCGTCAGCGAAATTCAACACGAAGTCGGAAGTCGTCTCCCGCGATAACCCGGATGTGTTGTGTTCAAGCTACTGCTGTATTGTAAACAGCCCTGCGACTGGATAGTTGCAAACGATTGGACCAATCAAATGGCTCGTTGTATGCTTTTTCAAAGATTCATGGTGGCGTGTTCTCAGGGATGTGATTTTCTGTTAATTCGCCGAATTCCGCTTTATTTTATCTTCCAGGAAGATAAAGTACGTTAAGTACATTAGCGGCTTGTGGTCCACGAACGCAGTGAAGCTGCGCCCTTTCAGGCAGGACTGGAAGTGGCGTATGGCCACCGGTAATCGATATGGCCAGGTGGAGAGTCATTAACTCTACAACGGCTGTATGAGCTGGGCTGGCGCGAGGGATTAAACGGTAATAAAAGTTAACCATCCCCTTTTATGATTCCAAACAGTTTGAAATTGACAGTGCACAGTGGACATTGACTCATAACTTTTGAATATTTCTAAGACTTGGCTGCATCAGTGATTGTGCAAAATGAACTGCTCAAGTCTCAATGGAGATTGAAACTGGTGATCTGAAATGAATGCTGAAATTATAAAAAGTAATGGTATGTTGGAATTTTATTTCTATTATGGAACAGATAAAATTAACTGATTTTGATTTGATCAAGTGTTAAAGCATGTGATGGATGATGCTTGTTGGAATATTTTAGGAATGCTGTCTTCTTGGAACATAAGTCAATATTATACAGTAATAAGTGGCATTCAGCTGTTTGTTTTATGTCATTTAAGCACAGTTCTGGTACTTAAAAATCATAAAAACCCAGGAGCTTCGCGGGGCTTTGCCCCCCTTGCCCCCCATCCCACCCCGGACCCCGCTGGGGGACTATGTCCCCCAGACCCCCTGCTGAATTTTCAGATAATTTCCCCAACCCCAAATCACATCGCTGGTTCGTGTTGGAATTCTGAGCTTTCGGTATTGTTTTCAGCGGAATTATGAGATTTTTATCGAAGGATCAGGAGTCATCAGTGCTAGAAATAGCACTCTCCTTTCAACCCAATGTCAACCTTCAACCCAATGTCTTTTTTTTTTTCGGAGTTCAAAATGTTTTTGTTGCATGCAGAAATGTAATTTTGTTTTCTCTGCAGGAGTTCCCTGATTTCATAAATGCAACACATTATAGTTTGTTTATACATAGCATCAAGGGAAAAAAAAGTTATATGCAGTGTTATTTCATTTTAAGTGTCAAAAGGGTTTTTGTGGCTCCCAGTGTTTTCTTTTCTGTGGGAAACGGGTCCAAATGGCTCTGAGCGGTAAAGGTTGCTGACCCCTGCCCTGGACAGATCGCCAGTCCATCGCAGGGCCAACACACAGAGACAGACAACCCTTCACTCTCACAGTCAGACCTAAGGACAGTTTAGAATCCCCAGTTTGATGCCAGTTAACCTAACTTGCATGTTTTTGGCATGTGGGAGGAAACCGGAGAAATCCCGGAGTAAACCCACGCAGACACGGGGAGAACATGCAAACTCCACACAGATCACTGTTGGTCGGGGGCTGGGATCGAACCCAGGATCCCCCGGCCAAGGGTGAGTTGCTGTGCTGCCGCAGTGCTAACCACTTCTCCACCGCGCCGCCCACAACCAATCCACTAGTTGTCAAATTGAGAGTCTGGAGAACAAGTGAAGGATACAGATTTATATTATATTAATACATTTGAACAAGGAGCATTATGAGGAAACAGGATGAAAAGTAGCTTCTTCTAAATAAAACTTTCATCTCTAATTTATGAAAATATCAGGAACTAAAGCTGTGTGATCACTGTTGAAAGTGAGATGGGTGATATTTTTCAGATTTAAACAATTTATGAATGTGCTGATAATTAAAACTATGCAAAAATTATGGTCAGATATTCAGAAATTTATTTTTCAGCACAAAACAATTTATAATATATATCTAACATTTATTTCATGAATGAAGCTATATAAATGAAGCTATAAGCAGTTTTTTCCCACTGCTGTAGTAGGAATTCATTAATGCCACATAATATTCAGAGCTATGTACAGTATATAAAAAACTTTATAAGCAGCATAATCTTTATTTTAAAGGTCAAATTGCCGTTGCGGCTCTCAGCCACGTCTGTTTTAGTCGGAGACGGGCAAAACGGCTCTTCGGCTGGCAAAGGTTGCAGACCCCTGACGTAGACTGTGCCTCAAAACTGGTATTCAGGACAACCTTATAATTTATTTACTATTAATGTTTCATGAGCAAAATTTCAAATTTACAACAAGTAAAAATGAGAAAAAATGTGAAATTATAATGTGAAAATAATTTACAGGAAAGATTCTGCAAAAAAATACAAATTTCAGAAAAATTCTTAAATATATGAAAAATGTGAGGATTAGCATCTAAATGTATAAGGAAAGCAGCTTTTAAATTTGTGAGATAAAAGTGGGATGTATAAAAGAATTACCAGGTAGTCCAGATGATTATCAGAAATGCTGACGTGTCAGTTTATACTTGTTACCAGGAGGCAATTTGAAGGGTGTGGGGGGGGGGGGGGCTGCTCTCCTCCTTGTTAGCAAAATGACCCCAAATCATCCCTGCTGTTAACGTGTCACCCCCCCCATCCCATTCACAGGCATAAATCTGGGGGGGCGGGGCACAGGGGGTATTGTCCCCGCAACCTGGGAAGAAGAGAGAATTGTCCCCCCAATGTCATTGTAACCCCTGCCTTATGTTAATTAGGTAAGGGAAATAATTAGTGTAGACCAGTTGCTAGGTTCGTAAGGGTTACAATAGGGAATTAAAGTGAGTGTGGAATGAAATAGCTGGAGGCAAGAAATGAGCAATAATGGTTGTTATTTATAGGGAAAAAGTGAGCAATATATACAGACAATTTACCACTATACAAATATACAACGGCCGGTATGAAATAAAACCCCAAAGATGTCCTACTGAGCTCAGTGTTTGTTTGTCCGTTTGGTTTAGTCGTTTGACCAGTCAAGATATCTTGTATCTCCAGGCTCAGGTTTCTTTTCCTTTTTCTAAAGCGGCAGCTTGAGTTGTTACCACTTTAAATCTTGGGCACTGAAGAGAGGAAGGATGCTCTTCAATTGAGATCTTGGTTAGATCTCAGTTCAGTCTTGGGTCAGGCTCGCCATCTCCATTCGGAGAGAATCCAGGATCCAGAAGGTTCTTGATCGGCAACCAAAAAAACCTAGCCTGCACGACAATAATGGTATTATTGTTAACAGCTAGAGTAATTTGTCTTCCAATCCCTTCTTATATAACACCATAGCTTAGTGTTTAAATTCTTCTCTCATATTACTATTATCACAATCCAGCAATATAGTAATATCTTACATTTCACATCTTACATCTTACATGCATGTGTTCTTTTTCTCACAATCTCTCTGGTAGCACATGAAATACCCTTTTTTTTCATGTAACCAGTTAAATGAATTCCTCTGTTTATCTCTACATCACTTAACCATGAAATTATGATTAATCCCTTTTAACCTTGTCTTTGTAAATCATGAAATGAAATACAATTACTCTATCACATAACCAGGGAACATACCGTCCTATTACTTCCAATATTCCCTTTTAAAATCAGTAAAACCCCGTCTGAGCTACTGGGTTTAGCATGTAAATCCTATGGATTTACATAGTAGACCAACACCATGTGCTTTTAGCATCAAACTACACATTGCATTCGACAGAAATAGTGCATATGAACTAAAAGTACTTGAGCATACTGTTGGGAACTGAAATCACATTTAGGAAAACCATACAGACACAAAAATAGCCTTTTCCATTGCTTTTAAACAGGAAAAAATCCACTCACGATTAGCATTAGCATAACGCTAATGTTAGCATGTATGAAACTCACCAAGAAGAGGTATCTGTGTGAACCAGACCGCTTCACAACCGCTCTTGTCTGCTCTCATATCGTCAAAGACCAATTTCCAGCAGAGCGCCTCAGCACTTTGCTCGGAAGGCGGGGCTAATATCGCTCTTAACGAATGGAAAGACCCAGATCACCCAATGTGACCATGAAACGGAAATTTAAAAGTTGGATGACGAGGATCGCACTTCCTCTTCCCCAAGATAGTCGTTTTCAAAATAAAATCACACAATTGTATTAATACAGTTGACATCTGAGGAAAAAAAGGGGCATTTTCTCAGCTGGGTTACATCATCATAACCTTTTTATCATGTTACATAACTGAATAAAATGAATTTGAAGCACCAATTCTAAGCCTAAATGAAAAAAGTTATAAATCTGCAACTTTTTTGGTAAATGCAACTTTTTTCTCAAAAATTTGCAACTTTTTTCTTGTAGATTTGCAACTTTTCTCTCATAGATTTGTAACTTTTTTCTTAAAAATTTGTAACTTTTTCTTGTAAATTTGCAACTTTTTTCCTCATAAATTTTCAACTTTAAATCTGCAACTTTTATCTCAAAAATGTGCAACTTTTTTCATAAATTAGCATTTTTTTTTTCTTGTAGATTTGCAACTTTTTTCATATATTTGCAACTTTTTCTTCAAAATTTACAACTTTTTCTTGTAAATTTGCAATTTTTTTCTTAAAAAATTGCAACTTTTTTCTTATAAATCTGCAACTTTTTTCTCAAAAATTAGCAAATTCTTTTTTCAGCAAATTTGCAACTTTTTACCTGTAGGTTTGCAACTTTTTCTTGTAGATTTTAAATTTTTTTCTTGGAAATTTGCAACACTTATTTCCTGTAAATATGCAACTTTTTTCTCAAAAATGTGCAATGTTTTTCTTGTAGATTTGCAATTTTTTTTTGCACATTTGCAACTTTTTCTCATAGATTTGCAAACTTTTTCTTAACAATCTGTAACCTTTTCTTGTAAATTTGCAACTTTTTTCCTAATAAATTTTCAACTTTAAATCTGCAACTTTTTTCTTGTAAATGTAAAACTTTTTTCATCTAAACGCTCATTAAATTTTTATTTAATGTAATCAAATTCTAATTTGTGACTTTTTAAATTTTAAAATTGGCATCTTTTATCATATTTTTGCACCTTTGTTGTTACAAATTTGTACCTATTTTCCATGTATCCGTTTGTACCTCATGTTAAATTTGAGAACACCCCCATCTCCCTGCTGTAAACTAAGAAATCACCTTCTGCTTGTAACTGTATTGCTTTGCCTTCTTTTCCAGACTAGAACTTGTTTTGTGACTTCTCACAGTGACTCCTGATTGAGATGAAGAAAAAAAAAATCCCCAGCCTCTGAAAAACGATAAGAGCAGCTTCTCAGTTATGATGATGGAAGCTCACTGAAGCCAATTTAACCCTCGTAAATAAACAGTCAAGGAACACTGGCCCACCAACTTCCCCACCACCTGACAGTCATCAGACGAGGACAAAACAGAAAGGAAACGTGGATTTAATCCCATCAGCAGAAGAGGAGGACAGAGGGTGGTGCTGGTGTGGTGAGGAAACGGAAGGAGCCGGTGCAGGTGTTGGCTGTTAACGAGGAACCGACTGAGGGCAGAGGAAGATGTGCTGCAGCGGGTGTCACACGCGCTTCTGTGCGTGTGCGCGCATTCCTGGGGTTCAGGTTCGCCTCACTCGCTCCAACATTCCATCAAGGGCGACAGAACGCCACAGCGACACATTTGCATACAGAACAAAGCGGCCCGCAGGCTAGGCCACTGGGACTCAGACGCACGCCCCTGAAGGCCCCCCTCCCAACCACCACCACTTCTCCTCTCCCCTCTGAACACATACACACACACGCACACACGCTTGTTCTCCTGTACACGTGTGTGCACCTGTCAGGGGTTCGCTGACACCTCTGCTGCTGGCAAAGCAGCTCCTCATTAGCATGGCTGTGATCTGGGGGTCCCCGGGGGTCCCAGCCTCCTCACCTCACCTCCTGCTGTTCCCCCACCCCACACAACAGCCATCCCTCTATCTCCTCCCGTTCCTCCCCCTCCCGCTCTCTGCTCCTGAAGGCTTGTTTGTCACGAAGTGGGCTAATCAGGAGACGCGGGGGGCCACGCAGAACACAACCGGACCAGGCCTGGGTCCTGGCGTGTGTGCAAGTGTCAGACGTTCATGACACTATAAACAGAACATTTTCTCACGAGTAAAGATGGCGGGGGACGCTGTAGGCGTCATCGATGTCAAGGCCCGGCAGGAAGATCGTGTTTAGGATCTACTTTTATAAAAGTGGGACGAGTTCAAACCGTGAAGAAGAATATTTTCAAACCTGAGTCACTGTCTGGATGAGCAGAGAGAATTTAAGCTGCTACGCAGAACAACAGTTTAGCCAGCATGGATATGAACCAAAAAAGCTGCAGATTCATGAGGAAAAAGTTTCAAGTTTACAAGAGAAAAGTAGCAAATTTACGAGAAAAACCTTTAAAAATTTACAATGAAAAAAGCAAACTTAAGAAGTCATAAATTTAGGAGAAAAAAGTAGCAAGTTTGCTAGAAAAAAGTTGCAAATTTACAACAAAAGTTGAAGATTTACAAGAAAAAAGTTGCAAATTTATGAGTAGAAAGTTGCAGATTTACTAGAAAAAAAGTCAGAAATTGGTCATTAAAATTAGCAAAAACTTATTTAAACATCTTTAATTTATGGGGAAAATAGTTGTAAATGTACCAAAAAAATGTCAGAAATGATTAGAAAAAGTGCCACGTTTATAAGAAAAAAAGCCTAATACAGTTACCATAAAAACGCCCAAATTTATGGGGAAAAAGGAGCAAATTTTAACAGGTAAATTCACAAAATGACATTAAAAAGCTAATTTAATGGGAAAAGGTTGTAATGGGAAAAAAAAAAACCTGTCACAAATGTTACAATTTTTTTAGGAAAAAAGTCCCAAATTTTCAGGAAAAACAGGAGTAAATTTCCCAGAAAAGAGTGAAGTGACAGTGAAGTCGTTACGACTCAAGTCACTTTTCCCGTTGAATAAGTCAGTAAGGTGCAGAAGAGCCTGCAGCAGCGCAGCTTTCATCAAACTCGTCCTTTCTCGCTGCAGTATTTTGGGTGACGACTCTTGTCGAGTGATTCTGACACTGAGGCACCTTGAACCTGAGCAGTTTCTGGCTCCTCCTCCCACCTCTAGTCAGCGTGCGTGCTCTGACGGAGAGCTCGCACCTTAAACTGCCGTCATAGATGGCTACGCTAAAACAGAGCGGGACTGAGAGAAGGGAGTCGATAGAGATGGGGGGGGGGGGGGGGGGCGAAGGCTCTCACACAGTGTGACTGGCTCCACGCTAACTCAAACCAGCTTGGCTCTGCTAACCACACACACATGTGTGAGCAGCTGAAATGCCTGACGGAGACGGGGGAGTTTTTAAAGAAACAGCGCTCTAAGAGCAGGAAAAACCACATTCGTTAACTCTCACATGGATGGACTGACACTCATATCATCCTGTTACCAGCAGTTGAAAACATTTACGTCTTCCTCTTTTGTGGTCGCCACGCCGTACGTCAATTTGGCAAGCTTTTACACTGGATGCCCTTCCTGATGCAATCCTGCCCAATTGCCCGGGCTTGGGCCCGGCACAGGGAGCAACGCTGTGGCTGGGTAACCAACTTTCCTTCCTCCATTCTGTTATGCTGAGAAGGCAGGAAGTCCCATTTGCATACGGTGTTTGGTATGACCCAGCCGGGACTTGAACCCATGACCTCCCAGTTGTGGGGCGGATGCTCTAGAAATTCAGCCACCACCACGGTCAACAATATCGTCAGGCGCGACGCTTGTGGCTGCCTCATTGGTTCTTCGGTTCCAGGAATAAAATTGGTACCACGCACATGCGTAAACTATGTCGCGTTAACAGCAGGGTGTAAAAAAGTAAAGGTTAAGTAAGACTGCTGGCTGCTTAGCTAAGCCAACACACTTTTTATGGTGGCCCAGTTGGTAGAGCATCCGCCCCACACCCGGGAGGCAGGGGTTCAAATCCCGGCCGGGTCATGCCAAAGACCATATAAAAGTGGAACTTCCTGCCGTCCAGCTTGGTGCTCAGCAATAATGGAATGGAGGAGGGAAATTTGTGGCGGCGCCTTGCATGGCAGCGGCCCTCTGATTCTACACTTGTGGTGTGTGTGATTGACACAGTAGCTTGGTAAAACACAATCTCGTTCTACTGTACATGATTGGTTGTGCAGTTGAATGACAATAAGGGTGATTTAATTTAATTTAAGTTGGCAAAGATAATTTTATGTAACCCAGGATTATTTTTTGCTTGAAATTAGGAACAAAAGCTTTAATGGCCACAAGCCACTTCCTGTTTTTACCCTTCACAATAAAAGCTCTGGACATGTCCAAGAATTTAACAAGAATTAAATGAAAAGGAAAATGGCTTTGTAAATATAACACATAGAAAAAGGCCCTTTGATATCAGTTCAGTTCAATTCAAGCTTTATTTGGACTCATGGTTCACCCAATAAAAGAAACTAAACAGTGAAAATATCACCACACAGACGTAACATTGAGACAAAATCTCTCCGTAACTTCAAACCAGTCCTGGGTGTCGTGACTTAATTCATGAAAACAGTTTATGAGGAAAGTGGAATACCACCAACACAAGTCCCTGCTGTCAGTCTGCAGCGTTTGAATTCATTCTTCATTTGTTTTAGGGTTAGTAGTAGTCAGCTATTAATCATGAATTATTACAAAAAATGAAGAACTTTGTTGAACAAACTCATAACAATACAGCATAAAATGGGCCATAGCAGCTAAAGATTAGAGAGAGATGACAGAGGCAAATTCAAAGTTGCAGATTATCGGAAGTCCTTCAGGTTTCTTTGTATTCCAGTCCAGTTAATAGAAATCCTCAACAAGGACATGCTCTGAACTATCAAATTATTCTCATTCTTTTTATTTTTTTGGCCTATTTGTATTTATTAAAACAACCAGGACGTTCCAGTGTGTCACAGCCTGCATAACATTAAAGCAGTTTTTTAAAGAATTGACTCAATTATTTATAAATCCATTTTATTAGCCACGTTTCTGTTGTCCGTCCATGATAACTGCTCTGTGCTTGGTCGGTTCCTCTGAGCGTCCTCATTCCTTCTGAATGGACATGCAGCAGATGGAGTTTGGCAAACAGCAGCAGAGCAGAAGAAGCCGCTGCTCTTGCTAGTCCACTAAACCAAATGACTTGAACTCATCACTTTCTCACGGTGAAAAAATCACCGTTTGTGTCCTGAAGACCTGACCAAGTACTTCATAAAAAACTGGAAGTTATTCAAATCCATCTCTGTTCATTTGTAAATTAAATAAATTTGTCAATGAAAATGAAATTACTTTTGTGGGTCTTTTCCAGGAGTATATTTATGAGAATATCTACCTTTAAGGATAAAGTTTTTGGATGCCCAAGTCAGTCTCTTGCACTCTGTCCAACACTGGACCTGACCTCTGCTTTTCTTAGATAATCTGGTAAGAAATGGTGAAATGCAAAAGAAGACATTTTTTTATGAAATCTACCATGTTTGAGCTGTTATTTTTTAAACTGCTGTAAAAATGAAAACACGCCACGTGAAGTAAACGCGTTGCACGTGTGCTAGTACTGATTTTGTTCCAGGAGCCGATGAGGCAGCCACAATGTTACGCTTTTCAAGCGGCACAAGGGATTGATGTCATCGCGTATCCCAACAAAGGTGTCTGCCTCCACACAGCCACGCTGCGGCTTGGTGCTCCTTCAAACATGGCTGCGTGTGGCTGTTATTTGTATTACTTTTTGTGGTTAGCTGCTGTTGGAGTTTATCAAACATCATCTACAGCAGAGAGGAATTACTGCACAGGTCAAGTTCCTGTAATGAGTATCTTCAAATACTCACAGGGTGATAGCCACGGACTCCGGCGTAGATTGCTGGCTACTTGGATAAGCCTAACCTTTTTGTTGCAAATGCCTGGCCCCTTGGAAACAAGACTGACGAACTAAAACTGGATATATCAAAGTGACCAACCAGGGGAGACAGCTCTGTGATAATCATCACTGAAAGCTGGCTACGCTTCAGGATCCCAGATGCTGCAGTTGTGCTAGCGGGCTGCTAACGACACCAAAGCAACAGGACAGAGGACTCCGGGAATCAAAGAGGGCAAGGAAGCCACCGAGGCTAAGGTAGAAGAGCTGGGAGACGGGCCGACTGAGTGCTGTATGCTAGTTAGTCACCTGGAGATATTCTAGCAAGGACAGTCAGGAGCTGAGGGAGGCCTGAGGCTGAAGGAGATCCGGAGGTAACCACACTCTTCTTTAGTCCTTTTCACAATAACATTCAGCAGTCTGTTCTGACAGCTTACCTCTTCCTGGCCTCACAACTTTGTGCAAGTCTCTGCTGATGGCAGGCATGAAATAGCCTAAAATAGCCTAAAAATATCAATAAAACAGGACAGTAAAACCAGAGCTTCTATGCTGGTGGTGGTAGTTGCCTTATTTTCCTTGGAGAATGTGTCTTTATATGTTAGTTAATCCTCACGGTAAGACAAAGGAGATGGAAATAGGTGGGAAAAGTATGTGCAAATGTCAGCAAAAACTACAGTATTCTGAAATATCGGCATACTGGTCATCAGCAAAAAGATCTAATCTGATGCATCCCGACTCACATCCACACTTGGCCTGTCCCTCCCTCGCTCTCTCCACCTGTCTTTTCTTCCCTCAAACACTCCTGTACTGGTATCTGGGTGCCCCACCCTGACCCTGACGCCTTTCTAAGATGTGGGTCAGGTGAACAATATAAGGGATCGGGTATCTCTGACAGCTTAATCGGGCGCACACACACACACACACACACACTGAATAAGTGCAGCGTTAGCCGTGCAGGGGTAGAGGAGGCTCTCATGTAGCACCACTGAGGGAGCAGGTTACCTCGATATCCCAGCCAGGGGACAGGCCGTAAAAAAAATAACTGCCAAGGCCTCTGAATCAGTAAAAAAGCTGCGTACGTCTTTGGCCCGCGTTCTAGGACAAAATGAGGAGAAAGACCGAGCTCCACAAAGTGCATCGGCTAAGCTCTGTGTGGCATGTCTCTAAATCCTGACTCACTGCTATCAGCTCTTAACTGACCCTTCATTATAAATGGCTTTAGAACATTTTTTTCTATGCACACACACACACACACACACACACACACACACACACTTGTGGGGTCTGCTGTCTGTCATGTGGCGCTGACAAGCGGATCACACACAGACGTGCTTGTGGTGGGGAAAAAAAAGAAGAGGAGCAAGATGGAGGACGGCATTAAATGTGGGCAGCGACAGTCACAGGAGTAAACAAGCTGGAAACAAATGCAACTGCCCCCCGATGCATCATAAACCCTTCTATATCATGTTACAGCACACAATAAAATGCATTTGAACCACCAATGCTAAATGCAAAAATTTAAAAAAAAGTGTCTGTCCAGGGTGGACCCTGCCTCTCGCCCAAAGATGCTGGGATAGGCTCCAGCCCCTCCGCAACCCAAAAAGGTTTAAGCAGAAGAAGATGGATGGATGGATGCTTGTAAATTTGGAACATTTCTACTAAATTAGCATTTTCAGTATTTTACATCTGCAACTTTTTTCTCATAAATGTACAACTTTTTTCTAATAAAACTGACATTTTTCTGATAAATTTACTACTTTTCTCTCAGAAAATTTCAATTTTTCTCATAAATCTGCAACTTTTTCTCACAAATTTGTAACTTTTTTCCTCATAAATTTGCATTTTTTTCTCTTAAATCTGCAACTGTCAATTTTCAGCAAAGAAATCCTGCAGTTTAATCTCTCCTCCCATCTCAGACAAAGCAGCAGAGAAAGCAGAAGAAACAACCACCAAGAAAAGGAGGAAAGCAGCAGTTTGATCCCTGGGTGGGTGTGTAGACGTGCTGAAGTACGACTGACTTTGCACATCCAAGTTTATTTAATCCCTACACTCAAAACAATGACATTTTTAAAGGTCCCATTTTCTGCTCTTTTCCAACATGTTGACAGCTCCCACAGGTCTTAACAAAATGCCTGTGACATATTATGGTCAGATTTTCTTTAATTATTTAATTATGGAAGCATCATTGTGAATCATCTTTTGCAGCCTTTCTGAGAAGGGCTCGTTTCCGTGCATGTCTCTTTAAATGCCTAAGAGCTTTTTCGTTAGCATGTTTTTTTCACTGTTGCTAATCTTAGCTTGCTAGCTCCTAGCTAGGGTAGCAAGCCTGAGCCAATTAGCATAAATTTGTCTTAAAGAATAGATGAACTAAAGGATCACTGGTTGACAAGAATGTGTGGTTTCAGCGGTTTCAGGATATGACCGGTCCCTAAGATACCATAAGACCAGAAACATTCAGGAAGGAGTGAATGGTGGCCTAAGGTGGCTAGCTGATGCTGGCTAGCTGCTAGTGTCAGTCTGTCTGTCTGTCAGCCTCTCCCCACTGAGGTGGGCTCTAATGCATTAGACTGACAGACTCTGACTACCTAGCAGTAGAGGCCTGTGGGTGATCCCGGGCATTTAAACCTGAGCGCCGTCCAGCTGCATCCTGCCTTCTTTATAATGTCCCATTTAGAGGAAGATCTTGGACTGTTTTTATCCAAAGCTGCTGTTCAAATTGTAGTTTCCTAAACTTGTAGCAAGTAACTACCGCTGGATATGAACACCTGTTGTATTCAGCGCGTTGAAATGCGTCATATAGGGATGATGTCAAAAGACGGACTGTGATTGGTTAGAGGTTTGCCTCCTTTGTTTTGTTTTGTTTTTTCAATGCAAGGAGATAGTGAATTTTCCATAGCAACAAATATAAACTGATTTCTGACTGGCTAAATAATTTCAGAAAGTATTCTTGCCCCCTTAGTTACAAAAATGAACTAATTTTTGATTGGCTGATTAATGTTCCTACAGTGGCAAGCCCATTTTTAATTCAGGCGGACTTCTCACAGGATTCTGACTACATGTTACACAATTACGTATATCAAATATATTTATTATTACAATATTTGAATCATTTCTTCTCTTTTTCTTCTCAAATTTCTGAGGAAGCTCCGCCTCCTTTGCCTCCTCCCACAAGCCGCCACCGCCACCTAGCCAAGCTAATGCTAATGGTTCAATGTAGCATCATGGTGAAAATATAACAAAATAAACCAGAATGATGCAAGACATATTATCGACTTGGATTAGTAAACCAGGTGGAGATAGGGATGTCTTTTAGCATGACTGAAATCTGAAGAAAATAACAATATAAGCAATGTTTCATAAACGAACTGCGTAGCAGCACGGGCAGCTCTGAAGCTAAGGCCTTTGGCTCCACGCTCATCTGCATGGAAACGGGGCTGGATTGAATCAGTGAGGCCGGTCAGTAACAGCAGCGCGTGAGCAGCAAGGCTGGGTTTACCTTTTTGCGACATACAGGAGCAAACACAAGTTAAACGGCAGAGACAACATAAAGGCTGTGCGTTTTCTTTTGATAATCGTGTGACCAATAGACACATTTCAGAAGGTCAAACCCCACTGAGTCAGATCAGCTTGTGCCTCCTTCTGTCCTGCTGACTTCTAAGGCAAAAAATGTCTATCATTTATTTAAAGTGGAAATGTAGCCATATAGCTTCAGCGATGTTTGCATGGGCCGTTTCAGCGGGTGAGAACCAACAGCTGATAGGATCATTTAATTGGAGGTCTCTCTGTGTTTACCTGAGGTTTAACATTCAAATGAGTTTCTGTTATAGCCTCGAGCACTCTCACTCTTTCCAGAAAGTCACATTTCTGCTCACAAACAGCAGGAAACTTCCTTTAGAAGGCATCTAGTACTTTGTTTTTGTTTTTCCTTTGGTTAATGCCTTTGAAAACCAGCAGTACTTAAAGTGCGCGGCTTTATATTTTCAGCCTTGGAAGAGCTGAAGGAAAGCAAAGTGTTGCACACGAGACACAGTGTGCACTTCCATCTTTGCAAATGTCTCCAAGGATGTGCCTCGTGCATGAATATGTCACAGCCTTCGTGCGTCTGTTTGAGATGCATGTGCGCATGTAACTGCACACAACACCATATGAGCTGCATATGTGTCTGCATTGCATATGGCGATTCTTATTGCGTGCCTCATTGTTATGATGTGACACGGTGCTGTTTTCTCAGCGGCAGTAATTGCTCACAGTAGATTTCTGTCACCAAGCCTGATCTAACCTAATGCGCCCGCCATAAAACGCCCCCTTCACAGCTTAAGTGTGCAGTGCTTTCAAATCCTTTGATGCCACATTTAGGACAGGTCGCCATTCGTTTTCCAACTAAAACGCTAACACAGGGCACTCCTTTCAGTATGACTCGCTGGATCATCTCGAATACGGAGATTTCACAATGTTTCACTGTGTTTCGCTTTCAAAAGCCCTGAAATCCTCTGGGTTGGTGGGTGATGTTTGGCGGGACTAGAAACCTCTCCTTGCATAGGAGGGGTTTCCCCCCAGATTCATCTTCAACATCCTTTGTCCATTATCTCCACCGTCTCTCCTCTGCACATGTCCAAACCATCTCAGCCTTGCCTCTCTGACTTTGTCTCCAAACTGCTCAACCTGAGCTGTCCCTCTGATATACTCATTTCTAATTCTGTCCCTCCTACTCACTCCCAATGAGAATCTTAGCATCTCAAACTCTGCCATCTCCAGCTTTGCCTCCTGTCTTTTTGTCAGCACCACCGTCTCCAAACCATACATCATAGGAGGTCTCACTACTGTCTTGTAAATCTTCCCATTCACTCTGGCTGCTATCCTTCTGTCACAAATCACCCCTGACACTCGTCTCCACCCACTCCACCCTGCCTGCACTCTCTTCTTTACCTCTCTTGTGTATTTTCTAATGCTTTGGATGGTTGACCCCAGGTATTTAAACTCATCTACTTTCACTACCTCTACTCCTTGCATCTTTATCATTACAGCTGCTTAACTCTCTCTCATACCTACACCTCTTCAGGTTCTCTTCCACCTGCTCCCTACTCTTGCTCCAAATCACAATCTCATCTGTGAAAGACAAATCATATAAACGCATTTAGAAATTAAGTAGAAAAAAAACCAAACATTTAATTCAAATTTATTAAACGCCATCTAAAGAGTCCAACCAAAGATTACCTGAGTAAAAAGTACAGGTTATTCTTCATAAATGCACTGAAGTTGGAGTAAAAATTATCCTGCAGTAAAACTATTGACAAAAGTACAAATTTGTAGTAACTTAAAGTACCTGTACTAGTTAAAGGTAACTAGTTACTACCTGTGTCTGGGGTTAGGGTAGGGTGACAGTCTCCCTTCAGTACATTGCACCTTTACCTTTCCACCACATTATGTCAATGTAGTGGTTTTCACAATCACTAGAGGTTGCTTCCCCCCCCAGAAACACAGAAAACTTCTATTGCTGTATTTTGTTGGAGGACCGTCTCTTCTTCGTATGAATATTTACTAAACAGTGTGTTTTCTTCAAGGAGTGGGAATCGCTGAGGACCCACGATACGATATTATCCCAGTGCTGGGATATGTTGGGTGTTGTGATAAAATACAGGATATTATGATTTCCCATCCTGACTTCTGTTCTGTTCAAGCCCTGGATTGATTTTGTGAGTCACGCCTTTGCTGTGCTGCCCTAACCAGACAGTGAACATTTAGCACCATCTAGTGGACTGAAAAAGTCAATTGTATTTTTATTACTCTGATACTCAAAAAATGAATTTGTATTTGCAGCAGTCATTAATGCTTTTATTTAAAGTGATTATTAGCATTTTTTTCTTGTTAACATGTCTGTAACATGGTTTCATATGGCTTACAAGACATCAAGAGCGAAATCACTCAAATGTGTCATGTCGGTGTTTGTTTTTTTTGGGGGGGGTTGCTGTGAAATTTCAGTTGAGCACATTTAGATGGAGTGTTTTGGGTGACATCACTATAACGGGTCCATAGTGCTGAGCCAATCAGGACTAAGAGCTGCCTCTAGCCTGGCTGAAGTTAGCCTCCAGGGCCAGTTAGCATTCTTGGACATCTGCTTTGAAAACTTGACCCAAGTTAAGATGGGTTTTACCACTGAACTGCTTTTAAGGACTGATGCAGTTTTAGTCATTACAAAATCATGTAGTCATTACAAGTGGACATGTCCTCCAACTGCTAAGTCTTTTTGATCACAGGAGTTATTACGTTTAATGTAGCACTAGCCACCATTAGCCTTGTGGGGTGTGGGTGGGAGCAGTCACAGATGCTGGTGTTTCAAGGAGCAGGAAAAGTGAAAAGATTATGACACAAAACTGTAAGACAATGAAAGGGCATAAGATACAATTTTAGACACTGTAGATTTGTTTTTATAGGGCATTTATATCCACCGGAGTCCATCTTTAAGTATTGTGATACTGGTTTGTCTGAATCAACACAAAAGTCACGATGCTACACTATATCAGTTTGTTCTTATTCCTAATGACATTGTACATAATTGACTTTTTCAAAGTTGGACAAACACACAAACCCGGGTGTTGGATTTCTTTTGCCAGGGAAACACTCACAAATAAAACACTCAATTTGACACAAACTGACCAAGGCCGTCTGCGCGTGCTCCCGTTCCCCCGTGCTTTGACGTGGAGGTGAAACATCATAGCCTGACAGGGAGAAAGACAGCGAGTGCTTTCCATTGGCGTGCATTTCATTTGAGCAAAAAATTACGCAAATGCAATAATGTATGGAGGTGTAAAGTTGTCCACATTTTAGTTGGCTAACAGCTTACTTGTTTGGCAAATGCTCTGAGTCATAAATCAACTACAATACTGACAACTGTAAAGGGGGCATATCACCACATACCGCAGCAGGCCAGTAGTCCATATACCTAGCCAGGTTATCGCCACAGTTACACTTCACTGTGTTCGGCTTCTTAAAACATAGAGATATTAGAGGCTGTGCTAAAGTCTAGAAACAGAGGAAATATGTCCTGTTGACTCTTTTTTTTTAAAAAATGACTGTTTACTTTTCCATCAAACACTATTAGGTTGTTTGTTTAGGAAGATCAGAAGCTCATCAAATAAGGAACAGGCCCTGGTTCTGGCTTGGGCGCTTTGTGATCTGCATTTTGTTTGGATTATTATCACCCTCTGGTTAAGGACGGGGTAAGAAGCTTGTACAGTGGAAAGAGCGGTTATGAGCAGTTTTTGTCCAGAAATATGTGTGTGACACCATGACAAGCATTTGAGCCTGAAAATGAAGGTAAAACCACAGAGTTTAAGGTACAAACTGACCTGTCAGCGTTGGTGACAGGAGGCACCAGCGGCACGCACACGTCAGGCAAACATCAGCAAGCAATTCTGGACCGTCACCAAACAAGCATGAACAAGTGTACAGTGAACCGGGGTTTTCTGTGTGCATGTGCCATGTTAACCATTAGGCAGTCATCCTCAAACTTCATCACGCTGAGGCCCTCTTTTAAAATGAAAAATCTTGCGCAAGCCCACTAGGTGGCGGGCCGAGCGGCTCCATCTGCTGTAGTTTCTGAGATGATCCATCCCCATCGAGAGAGCAGCTGAGTTTCGCAGGTAGGCTAACTCGTATTTTCAAAACATGAATCTGCTTGTTGGCAGGTTAAGTATGCGCATGTTTTTTATGAAAATTAAACTTTAATTACTAAACCTGATAAGGCGGCTCTGAGGCCATCACTAAGGACCACTATATGCTTAACCAATCAAAACAGCGCTCCATGATCACTTGACTTGAGTTCAACCAATGAGCTGCATCATTGTTGGAAGTAACCGTAAAGGAAAGACGGGCTGTCGAGGCTGCAATTTCATCAGCCAGGTAAGCACAGTAATGTTATATTTATGTCCTTTTTATTTTATTTTCATGTTACAGATCTCCAGAGTTAATATTATAACCAAGTGCTGCTCCCCATTGTCCCTCGTCTTCTGTAGCATATCGCTAAATAAAGTAATTACACGCCCTTTGCTTTGTCCTGCTGATGTTAAAGAAGCCCTGCTGAAAAAAGCGGCATCCACCAGCATCAGACCGG
The DNA here is from genome assembly GCA_020510985.1 of Pholidichthys leucotaenia. Lineage (NCBI taxonomy): Eukaryota > Metazoa > Chordata > Actinopteri > Cichliformes > Pholidichthyidae > Pholidichthys > Pholidichthys leucotaenia. The sequence continues at coordinate 8,581,781 of CM035842.1, forward strand.
CATCATATAGGTTCATTATATAATCAAACCCTAAAAATCTTGGACAAAAAGCCCATTAGGTGGCATCACTGTAATGTTTTAAAAAAATACAACCTATTGGGTTTTGAGAGCTTCATTGACCTCTGTCTTCTGAAATTAACGTTCAAATGTTTCCATAAATCAGCACCCGAGCCACTTGCTGGTTTCGTCCAAAGACAGGACAGCAGCAGAGCCACCAGGAGTTCTGTTAACAATAACTGTAAAATATTCCACCGCAGAACCACATTTGGACAAACAGCTTTCTCTATAAAGGGCAGTCACATCTGGAACACAATGCCAAATGAAATTAAAATAATAACGGACTTTAAAACATTCACTAAAAATGTTAAAAACTGGCTGAAAAATAAACAAGAATGTACTCATGTATGAATTATTTGTCTGCAAAGTGAGAGTGAATGAAGGGAAGGAATAAATGTGTTTGTTTATAGTGAGTGACGGAGGGAGGAAGGCCTGAAATAGGCAAATGTGAGTTATGTTATATGTGTTAAATGTGAGTCAGGCTGTTATATTTGTGTATTTATAATATTTATAATATTTATGTTAAATGTGAGTCAGGCTGTTATATTTGTGTATTTATAATATTTATAATATTTATAATTGTGTATTTATAATTTTTCTGCATTGATGTATGTGGTTATTGTGTATATTTTTTATCTTGATTCTTTTTTCTAAAGCCCATCCAGGGACAAGAGTTGCAAATTAGCTAATAGCTAAACACTCTATGTGCAACACATCAGATTGATTGTCTTTGATTAATTGTCTATGTTTATTGCACTGTCCCTGTCAAATAAACTAATCTACTACTACTATCAAGAACTCATAGTCTGGTGTTGTAAACAGTCGTTTTAGGATTGTGAGAGTTTTTGAGTGTTTATTGTTTCTGTTACGTGTTTTGGGAGCAGCGTCTTTTTTTCATATTATTCATCTTTTTTCACTTTAGTTCTTGTTTTTATAGATTTTTTTAAGTAATAATTTGTAAACAGCTTAGTAAAAAACGTTGAGTATATCAAGTAGACAGAAGAAAGCCCCGTGGAAGAGGAGGACAGCTCAGCACAAGTGTCCCAGTCTCAACCACAGCGACACAGTTCGCTTCACCGCACATTTATTCCAAGCTTTGTTACAATAATTTTTTTCAATATCTATTTATTTATATTACTTCTGTTTTTTTCAATATCTAAAGTGTTTTTTTCTTATTAGCTTTGTTCCAAATTGCTTTGTCACCGTTATATTTATTACTTATTTGTACACTCTTGAACATTTGTTCTTGAAACCCAAGTTTCTTTTGGATAAATCTTATCTCATCTAATGTTATATATTTATATGTTTAGAGCTTGTTCAGATGAGGAGCCATCCACCAGGACCAGCAGTGGAACAGATTCCTGGACTAGCACAGAGCTCAGAACACGCCTGGACGTGGACACAGAAAACAGCCTGGAAACTGGACACTGGAAGTTCTGGGAAAACACAGATACTTCAGAACGTGTATAAGGGTTCAGATTAATTTTTGCTATCACAAAACTTTTGTTCTTGTACATCTGAAATGTTTATAAAGAGAAAACCGGTGAAAATTCTAATCTGTTTTTTTTTGTTATTACACACTGTTTTAAGCATTTAAAACATATAATATTGACACATAGTTGCCAGATTTTGAAATGTACACTTCTGAAAAACAGGGCGAAATATTTTACACGAAGGACATTTTATGACATTTAAAAAAAGATAAAAAGCACGAGGTGAACTATTATAATTATAGCACTAAAAGGCTTTAAAGAATTCCAGGCAGTTTCCAGCCAATGTCAAATGTTCCACAGGTGGAACATCGGAATTTTAAGAGGTTAAAGATTAAATATTCAACATTTCAAACAGGAGTAGCTCATTTTTCTAAATTAGCTTTAAAGTTTTTATTGGTGTTATAATCACCACAAAATCGCCAACAAACAAAGAACAAGTGAAGCGCAACAAGAAAACTCACAGCAACAGACCACACCCAAAAGCACATACAGAACACACAGCGCGTGTGTCTGTGTGGCCTAGTCACAAACGTTCTCACAGTCCAAGCGAGAACACAGCTGTGCATGGAAGCTCGTTCTGCCTGCACGTGCATCTCCCTTTCACAGTGTTGGCAGTGTTGTGGTTTTTACAGGAGCAGTACACAAGCTCCAGAATGCTGAGAGGTGCAGGGGGAAGAGTGGTCCAGTCGATCTCTGAGGAGTCTCCCTCAGTCTTCCAGCCATGGGCCATTGGTGGAGGCATGTCTGGCTGACTCTGCAGGCATCTTCTATGGATGGCTACCTGCTAGTTTGCTTGCTGAATGTGTTTCTATAGTGAGTCTCTGTTTGGTGGAAGACTTCTGTCTGTGCTCTGCCACTCTTAAACAGCTGGCATCTTGTGTAATTCACATCCTTGGAGCTTTTGAGGACATACAGAACACAAGTTAATTTTTCAATGGCCTCATACTAATCTGGGAGTAGTTGAAAAGCTTTTCCCAGTGTCTTTAACGACACGCAATGTTCTTTGTTGGACAGTAGTATTTTCCTTGCTTAAGTTTCTCTCTTAGCCTCTTTCAGTTATATTTTTGAGTCGTATACTTTTCCCTTCTGCATATGATGCATTGACTTGGGAGCAGATGTGGTGCTCTTCTTAGGTGGACTGGAACCTCTGTTGTTGTTGACTGGAGAACCCGGTTTGGTTGGGAATTTGTTGCAGAAGAATGTGGTTCTTCATCTCAAATACTGTAAAGGAGACTAAATTGGGTGGGATGCTTAATTTGGGAGAACTATATGTTTACTGCATAAGTGTTCATTCTAATTGTGTTAACATCGTCTATTCTGGTCTACAGGTAACTTCAGCTGCTTAGACATTCCTGACACACTCCTGGACCTGTCTGGATCTTTCTGTCTTGTCTGAAATTGACTATTGGGGCAGTGGCTAGACTTTGCTTGGAGCCAGTCTAGAATGGAGACGTAAGGCGCCTCCTTCCCTCCACTAGCCTGGGTGTACACCTTGGGCAAGTTAGCACACCCTCGGCCCCCCTTGGCCGGGGATACGGCTTAGGTCACTACACTCGGCAGTTCTGCTTGTCAACTTGGCATCAGTCCCAGCAATCCTTTTTTGAGCATGCCACTTCTGGGCTTGTCTAGCCAGCACATGAAGTCAGCCTTCGGCAGAAAGCTTCGAACCATCAGATGCTTCAGCAAGCTGGATGGTGATCGCTGCAACGTGTTGTGGACTGCGAAGAGCATGACGAGGCACAAGAAGTCACGGTCATCCACTGCGTCTGTCTCTTCCTCCAGCCGTCTTGACGATGTCTTGCTGCTGGATCCAGAAGGAGTTTGGACAAGAGAGTGAGGTCGACGTGTCGTGCAAACTCCTCCTCACTTTAAATAATTTTTTCACGCAAGTCACCTTTCAAATTGACCATTAATGTTTACATGCATTAATGTACATGATCGGTTCCGCTGAAGTTCATCAGATTAAAATGAATCCTCACCATCACTTGTGTGGACTGATTTCTGTGTCCTTTCTTGGGCTCTTTCAATGTTTCTTGTATTAGCAGACTGCATGTAGCATTGTCTATGATAGCCTATGTTAACTGGCACATCTGAAGGGTGGCTATCATGAAAATTATATTTTTCTGTTGCTTCTTCAGCTATTTTTCTTTCCTTTGTATCAAGATTTACCCTCTCTGTTGAACACTGCACAATTTTTTCCAACTCCTGTCTGAAAACTGAAATATATTTTCTAAAGAGCTTGTAACATGCACACAGAACTCCAGAGCTGTCCCTAATATTCATGCCAGCTAATGAACGCACGTGTCTGACTTGACATAACTGACATGTTATAAATAAAGACAGGCCCGTACCAAAGCAAGACACTGAGCAGCAGACATGAGAGTGGGACAAACTAGTTTAACATTCTGATCAGATCTAAATATAAGAAGTGATGCTGCTGTAATAGTGTATTGTGAATAAATATTGAATTTCCTAAGGATGTTGTGATACATTGTTCTTAATGGTATATATTTTGTTCACAGAATAAACCTGAAAATGTATGTGATAACACAGGGTTACAAAAATAATTTTTTTTGTAAGTTGTCTGTGTTTTTTCAACTGATTTAAGACAATTTTGCACCGCTGAATCCGAAAATGACATCCGTTTCTCTCCATCAGGTGCTCAGTAAAAACCTGTACTTACTTAGTACTGCGCATGTACTTACCTTTATATAAAGGTAAGTACATGTAAATTGAATGTTATGTCATCATTGTTCAAAATTCAGAGAATTTCAAGACGTAAAAAAGAATTTTGCATCATATAAAGTGAAAATACCCGTACATGTAAACAAAAACATATAAAACAACATGTGGCCATAATTCAAAAAGTTGACCTGATTGAGCAAAACCAGTGAGATTTTTGGATTCAGCACATCAAGATTGTTCTAAATCAGCTAAAAAAACTAAGACAATAAATTTGGTGTTGACCAGTGTAATCTGTGAGGTCATGAATTAAGGCTTATAAATGGATTATGCTCCATAATTTTGCACTTGTCTGGTTGTTTTTCCAACAATCAGTACATGTTTTTTTGTAAACTAGTTAAATTCTTGAAAATGAATATTCACGTCAGACCCGCTGCATTTTGATTTTTTTTACCCTGGAGGCACGGGTGGGGGTGGGGGGGTCCTGATTAAGTCGAACGTGATTGGTGTATGCCGTCAACCTGATTGGTTCATCAGCTAAAGCTGTTCTGAGAGATGCCGGAGGGGACTGACGACAAAAATGTAAGTTTATTAAAAAAATGCCGGCAGACCGAGGCTGCCAACAAATTTTCTCAGATTTACCAAAAATAGAGAAGACTATAGTTAAAAAATGGCGTACTGTTCCGATGCGGATCAATGACAGGAAAAACGCGCTTGGCCCACCACCTAAACTACAGTAATTCTTTGATGATGCCAGTGTTAGACAAAATGAACTGAAAAAGTGACTTTTGACTTAAGTTTTTTGTTCAAAATGTGCAGATTTTTTGTTAAAAATGACAAAGATAAATTTAAAAATGTAATACCAAATTTGAAAACAATAACTGACTAACATAAATGAATAACAGCACTAATAATCAAATTAGTGTGGCTATAAAGTATGTTGTACATTAATGAATAATGTACATACAAATGGAATATAAAATATAAACAATGTTTTCTGTTTCTATATAAATGTAATATGTTAAAAAAAATTATCACCCTCACATCACTTCCTGTTATTTTCCTTGGTTATCTCCTGTCCACACTCCAGCCCAGTCGGTGGTGCTGAAGCACCTCTAGGCTGGTTTGCGGTTCCACGTACTACTTCCTGTGGCTACTTTAAGTGCTGATGATGGAGGCACTTAAAAGTGGGAAGTGGGAAGTTTTTGGACAGAACAAAAGTTGTGCGTTCTGCAAGGCTGAATTTCATTACCATCGAAGAAACCCATCTCTGTTGGCTCTCGGACAGCAAAACACCCAGGGACCATCCAGGTCTCCAACAGACGAGCTTATTTCAGTGCAGTACTCAAGGTCATTAAGCAGACAAAGTCAGACAGTGGCACTTCATTACCTCCGCCAAGGAGGCTGTGTTTTTGCCAACATTGAGTTGTTTATTGCTGTTACCAACATAACTCAAAAAGTTCTGAACGGATTTAGATGAAATTTCCAGGAAAGGTGTGTAATGGCACAGAGGACAGATGATTAAATCTTGGTGATAACCTGAGAGTACATACCTCCACCAAGGGCTTTCTTTGTATTTGTGCAGCAGGCTTACACAAAAACTACTGGATGGATTTAGATGAAATTTTCACCAGATGAGGCTCTTGGGCTACAGAGGAAGCCATGACATTTTGGTGACAATCCCAGAATGCATACCTCCGCCCAGGCTCTTATCTTCTCACAGTGTGTTAACAACAATACTCCAAAACTACTGGATAGATATAAAAAGTCTACACACCCCTGTTCAAATGCCAGGTTTTTGTGATGTAAAAAAATGAGACCAAGATAAATCCTTTCAAAACTTTTTCCACCATTAATGTGACCAATAACCTGTACAACCCAATTGAAAAACAAACTGAAATACTTTAAGGGGAAAAATAAAACCTACAATAACCTGGTTGCATAAATACGCACACCCTGTTATAACTGGGGATGTGACTGTGTTCAGAATTAACCAATCACATTCAAACCCTTGTTAAATGGGAGTCAGCACACACCTGCCACCATTTAAAGTACCTCGGATTAACCCCAAATAAAGTTCAGCTGTTCTAGTAGGCTTTTCCTGACATTTTTGTAGTCACATCTTACAGCACAAGCCATGGTCCACAGAGAGCTTCCAAAGCATCAGAGGGATCTCACTGTTGAAAGGTATCAGTCAGGAGAAGGGTACAAAAGAATTTCCAAGGCATTAAATATGCCATGGAACACAGTGAAGACAGTCATCATCAAGTGGAGAAAATATGGCACAACAGTGACATTACCAAGAACTGGACGTCCCTCCAAAATTGATGAAAAGACAAGAAGAAAACTGGTCAGGGAGGCTGCCAAGAGGCTGACAGCAACATTGAAGGAGCTGTGGGAATTTCTGGAAAGTACTGGCTGTTTAATACATGTGACAGCGATCTCCTATCTTCTTCATATGTCTGGGCTATGGGGAAGAGTGGCAAGACAGAAGTCTTATCTTACGAAGAAAAACATCCAAGCCCGGCTACATTTTGCAAAAACACATTTGAAATCTCCCAAACACATGTGGGAAAATGTGTTATTGTCCGATGAAACCAAGGTTGAACTTTTTGACCATAATTCCAAAAGGTATATTTGGCGCAAACACAACACTGCTCATCACCAACAGAACACCATACCTACAGTGAAGCATGGGGGGGGCAGAATCATGCTTTGGGGCTGTTTTTCTTCAGCTGGAACTGGGGCCTTAGTCAAGGTGGAGGGAATTACGAACAGTTCCAAATACCAGTCAGTGATGGCACAAAACCTTAAGGCTTCTGCTAGAAAGCTGAAGATGAAGAGGAACTTCATCTTTCAGTACGACAATGACCCAAAGCACACATCCAAATCAACAAAAGAATGGCTTCACCAGAAGAAGATTAAGGTTTCGGAATGGCCCAGCCAGAGTCCAGACCTCAATCTGATCGAACATCTGTGGGGTGACCTGAAGAGGGCTTTGCACAGGAGATGCCCTCACAATCTGACAGATTTGGAGCATTTCTGCAAAGAAGAGTGGGCAAATATTGCCACATCAAGATGTGTTGCGCTGATAGACTCCTACCCAAAAAGACTGAGTGGTGTAATTAAAGCCAAAGGTGCTGCAACAAAGCATTAGTTTAAGGGTGTGCATATTTATGCAACCAGGTAATTGTAAGGTTTTTTTTATTTTTCCCCTTAAAAGATTTCAGTTTGTTTTTCAATTGAGTTGTACAGGTTATAGGTTACATTAATGGTGGAAAAAGTTTTGAAATTATTTATCTTGGTCTCATTTTTTACATCACAAAAACCTGGCATTTGAACAGGGGTGTGTAGACTTTTTATATCCACTGTATATATACAGTATATATATATATATATATATATATATATATATATATATATATATATACACTACCGTTCAAAAGTTTGGGGTCACCCAGACAATTATTTTGTGTTTTCCATGAAAAGTCACACTTATTTACCACCATGAGTTGTAAAATGAATAGAAAATATAGTCAAGACATTGACAAGGTTAGAAATAATGATTTGTATTTGAAATAATAATTTTTTCCTTCAAACTTTGCTTTCGTCAAAGAATCCTCCATTTGTAGCAATTACAGCATTGCAGACCTAACATGATTGCACAAGGGTTTTCTAATCATCCATCAGCCTTCTGACGCAATGAGCAAACACATTGTACCATTAGAACACTGGAGTGATAGTTGCTGGAAATGGGCCTCTATACACCTATGTAGATATTGCATCAAAAACCAGACATTTGCAGCTAGAATAGTCATTTACCACATTAGCAATGTATATTAGATATTAGAGTGTATTTTTGATTAGTTTAAAGTTATCTTCATTGAAAAAAACAGTGCTTTTCTTTCAAAAATAAGGAAATTTCTAAGTGACCCCAAACTTTTGAACGGTAGTGTGTATATATATATATATATATATATGGAGTTTAAGTATCTTGGGGTCTTGTTCACGAGTGAGGGGAAAATGGAGCGAGAGATCGACAGACGGATTGGAGCAGCATCTGCAGTGATGCGGACGTTGTACCGGTCTGTTGTGGTGAAGAGGGAGCTTAGTTCTAAGGCAAAGCTGTCGATTTACCAGTCAATCTACGTTCCTACTCTCACCTATGGTCACGAGCTTTGGGTAATGACCGAAAGAACGAGATCGCGGATACAAGCGGCTGAAATGAGCTTTCTCCGTAGGATTGCTGGACTCACCCTCAGAGATAGGGTGAGGAGCTCAGTCATCCGGGAGAGGCTCAGAGTAGAACCGCTGCTCCTCCACATTGAAAGGAGTCAGTTGAGGTGGTATGGGCATCTGATTAGGATGCCTCCTGGACGTCTCCCACTTGAGGTGTTTCAGGCACGTCCCACTGGGAGGAGACCCCGGGGCAGACCCAGGACTCGGTGGAGAGACTATGTCTCCCAGCTAGTCTGGGAACGCCTTGGTATCCCCTCTGAAGAGCTGGAGCAGGTGGCTGGGGAGAGGGAAGTCTGGGCTTCTCTGCTTGAACTGCTGCCTCCGCGACCCGGACCTCCGGAAAAGCGGTAGAAGATGGATGGATGGATGGATACCACATATATGATATAAACTATACATACATACATACATATATATATATACTGTATATAGTTTCATACATATATATATTTTTTTCATAACGTCATAAGTTTCATAATTATTGTTTCACCTAAAATCCTAAGAATAAAACACAAAAAATCCAGTGAACAAAACCAAAGTGAAAATCATAACCAAAGAAAAGAGAACAAACCAAAAACAGCAGCGGTGTAGATTTCAGAGACGCGGGGATATTTTACATGTTAAACGCTGGTTTAATATCACAACAGTTCTGCTGCCATTGATTCTTGTTTATGACCCTCCAAAATATTTGAGCAGCAAACGCCACAGCGCCCAACACCCATTTCTAAAGTGACATGACGGTGGTGAGTTTGGCCCAGAACACTCTCTCTCTCTCTCTCTCTCTCTCTCTCTCTCCCTCTCCGGGTCTCTGTCAGTCCTTTTTTCTCTCTCTTTCTCTCGCTGTCTCTGGCTCTTATCACACTGATACATTTCCTGCTCCTGGCACAGCTCCTGCATAGCTTATGGTTAGAGAAAGCTTTCATCTATCCAGTGCCTTTAGGACACACACACACACGCATGCATAAACACACTCACACCTACTCCTCCCCCCCCCCCCCCCCCCACACACACACAGAGGCAGAGTGGCTGGTAGAGGCCAGCGCTGCCCTACCAGACCACGGGCCCAGACAAGCTCTGCTGGCACCAATCACCCCGATAACATCTCAGGGCTTTATTTCACTCTGGCTCGCTCTGCTCCGCGCTGGGAAAGACCGGCTCATAAGAGAGGTGGTGGTGGGGGGGGGGGGGGTGGGGGGGTTCTGGAGAAGAATGAGTTCCGCCAGCGTACACAGGAGAGCGTCGCCCCCTTAGCCCGGAGCACTTCACTCCTCTGCCTTCAATGCCATCCACAGACATGACGGTGCAGGCCCCGTCTCAGACCGGGGCACATCTGCCGTTCCTGTTCTTCTAGGTGGGAGAGCAGCTTTTTAAGCTCATATCCTGATGAAGTCACTAAATTTACAAGCAACTGTTCTATTTAAGTTAAACTGGACTTTCTAAATAGTTCTGTTGCAGAACATATTCTCAAAGAAACTGTACTTTACTCCCTCACAAGTGGTTGCACACTTGATTTTTGACTGAACTGAACTGAGCAGAGCTCCCTCAGTTTAAAGCTGCTTCAGTTATATTGCAAACGTCAGCAGGAAATATTCAGTAATACAGTACAGCAAAACGGTCACATGCTTTTCTGTTGCTTCATGCCAAAATTCTGCAGGAACAATGAGGTGTGACTGGTCAGCAGATTAACTCATCATGGCTGACGTGGTTTTTCATGAACGTTAGACACCGAGAGAAAACCCGTCAGAAATGTGCTTGATTATATTAGAAAACACTGGATCATCGGTCATTTTTTCTCTTTTATTTATAATTTTATTTCATTGAATTCACTGCTAAAATCACTGTTCTGGCTCAAAAATATTTAATTTACCATTGGTTACTGATTTGAATGATATGGGAGCAGTGGTCCCCAAGCACAAAGTTGCAACCCGGACCACTTGGTACCTGGTCTCAGAGAACCGCACAGAAATAATGAAGAATGTACTCTGTTCCTTTGTACTGACGAAGTCTGCCGAGTGTTTTATTTTGAAAAATAGTTACAGGTGCAGGCATGTAACTCTGGAAGTAGCGGAGTCAGCGCTGTTTAGATGCAGCAGAACACAGGCGGCACAGTTAAAGACAGCTCATAATGAAAACAAACGCGGTCTCCCTCTACATAGTACGAGGGGGGGCTGAAAAGTTGATAGTGGTCAAATCTGACCAAATGTGGTTTATTTTTCAACCGCAGGGATCCAAGTGCTGCAACACCAATGGAAAAAGTGTGTGGACCGAAGGAGAGACTCAGTTGAAAAATAAACCACATTTGGTCAAATTTGACCACTATCAACTTTTCAGCCTATGAACTTTTCAGCCACCCCTCATATGTGATGACTGACTCTTTATTTCATCTGAAGATGCCAAGAAAAAGTGAGCAAAGTGCAGAGATGCTAACACTAAAAGGAGCAGAAGCTAAGTCACTATTAGCTTGTGACAGCTATCTGTCTCAACTGTTTTACAGACAGAATGGAGAAGCTAAGGTTGTATCTAAGAACCCGATAAGAGACTCATAATCACTCCCCCAACACAGCTAACAAACTAATTAGCCACCGCACCTGTGACATCAGCCACAAACCCTCAAGAGATTTGTGTTGTAAACACTGGACGATGTTTATTTTGTGTGTGAAATGACAATAGGTCTATTCTTTATTAAATTATGCTCATTTACTACTTCATGGCAGTGATATGATACCACACTCTTGTGTCATATTGATTAAATATGAGCCTTGTTGGTAAGAAGGGAGGAAAAATAAACAAGGAAAAAAAAAAAACCAACATGAAAGGGTCAATTAACCGTGATGCTGGTTTAAGGTCCAGCCCTGCCCACACCTATTGAGAAGTGAACCTAGCAAGCTGGCGTGCCGCCTGAGTCAAGCTGGCCACCCGGAACCACAACTGACAGGGGCCCTGCGTGCCTGGCGGAGCGCCCCCCACTGCTGACACCCTGGACCGAAGCCAGGGCGGAGCATCCTGAGATCACCACGGAAGTACAGGAGGCCCCACCCACTAACAATCTGCTCATTATTAGAAGAATAAGCTTCATCAAAGTTAATCGCCATTCAAGTGGTGTTTCAGGAAATAACTTCTTATTCCAAAGGCTTACTCATATTTGAGTAAATATTATCATAAAATAAAGATACTCTATCAAAATTTTTGCCACTTGACTAATCATTGATAAACGGTGGTCATTAGGTTGTCCCAAATGCGTTGTGAGGCTCGGAATATTCGTCAGCGAATGTCTGAATATTCTGTCCAGTCTTTCCTCTTCCCTCAGTGAACTGCATCAGCATCAATGTTTTTCTATGATGCAGCTTTTCTTGTAAAAATATAAAGATTTTTCATGTAAATTATTACTTTTTTGTCACATATTTGTAGCTGTTCTTGTAAATTTTACACCCTTTTTCTTATAAATGCACGACTCTATTCTCAGCTCTGATCACCAGACATTCAAACTCGACCACTCTAGGACGCCCGTGCGGACTGTTGTGGACTGTGCAGTTCCAGCGTGGAAGATTTTTCCTCGGGACGGTCCAGCTTCTCATCTAAGGAGCAAGACTTTGGAATCCTCTTCCCAGCCAGCTGAGGCTGCAGGCTGATGTGAACGCCTCTGGCAGACGCCTCAACAAGTGGTTAAAGTGGCACTCTGACAAAAATCAAGTTGTTTCTGTCGTTAACATGTCTGTAGCATGATTTTTGTGACTTACGAGACACATCAAGAGCAAAATCTCACCACAGTCCCAAGTCTGATTTTTCCTTCTGAGAATTTGCAGCTTGGTGACGTCCCCCTGAAACGGGCGAGTTTGGACAGACCGTTTGTGGCTTCGTAAGCATTCCTGCTTAGCCTGGTTGGCTACAACTTTAACCAGTCAGACGGACACTCCTGGCTGCCTCGGGGAAGGGGGCGGAGCCGTGGAGCAGCAGGAGTGAGGGGGATGAAGGCGTCAGTTTTGTATGGTGAATAAGTGGAGGAGGAGGTAAAGTCTGTACTACACCTTCATTAAAATCAAGCAATTATGGGGAAAAGATGAATTTCCAAATCCCAAATTTGAAAACTGACTACTTGTGTAAGAAGTGAATATTCAGTATTTGGGTGCAGCCTGGGGGGATCCTTTCATTTATTCCCCCAAATGTTGAGTTAAATAGAAAAAACATGTTTCATCAGCATGGAAGCAGCCCCGCTCCTAACCTTTACGCTCCTGCTGACGACTTGATGCACATGTTGCAAGCTGAATGACTTCCCTCCAATTCTGCATCACTGGTGCATATCTGTGCATTTATATTGTGAACAATTATGCAACTGCTCTCCATTTTTCCCTGTAAGAAACACACCTGTGCTGCAAATGCTGGAGCCACTCCAAGTCTTAAAATGCTAAGAGTATCATGAATCTTTTCTTTTTCAGTTATGTGGTTTTTCTTGCTGTAGTCAGTCTTGATGACTGGAACAAGGTGTTCTTTGGTTGCTAATAAGACCCATCATCTGGTAACCTTGTACAGGCAGCACAGAGTCTTTCTTCATACACAATGTAAACATTGTATAACAGCAGTGCAGTGCTGGAGAGGTCGCGTACAGTATATAATGGGTCATATTTAGCTTAAAGTGGAGCTGCTTTAGTTTCACTGTTTAGCATATTGAGCTGATATCAGCTTCACTTTCTTAGTTCTCAGTTGAGGTGTCGGCGCTGGACCATTTGTTAGTTTTTAACACGGAGAATGGCCGCTATTCACACGCTTTTTAATAAGCCCATCCTACGGGTCATCCTTTATGTCCCTGGATGCTTTTTTTTAACTAATATTAAAGCAACTGTAAGCATTAGAAAACCCATGTGAATAAATCATGTAGCTGCGATTTTTTTTCCTGTCCAACATGAGCTGCTAAATTCATGAGAAACTAGTTGTTCGCATTTCCTGAAAAATGTCTGTTTTGGATCTGTGAGGTTTGTGCTGAAGGCAACAATAAGGTACAAATGTATAAATGTAAATTAGCTTCAGATTTGCAAGAATCAAAAATGTGATAAAAGATGGCAATTTAAAAATCTAAAAAGTCGCAGATTAAACTGAAATACTCAGAATAAAAATTTAACCAGCATTCAGATGAGCGCTGCAAATTTAGAAAAAGTTGAAAGTTTACAAGAAATTGCAGTTTTGTGAAAAAAGTTGCAAAGTTATGAGGAAAATTTTGAAAATTTATATGAAAAAAGTTGCAGATTTTTGAGAAAAAAGCTGTAAAATTCAGAGAAAAAATTAGCAAATTTACAAGACAAAAATAACAAATTTATGAGAAAAAACTTGCAAATTTATGAGAAAATTTTGAAAATTTACAGGAAAAAAGCTGCAAATTTTTGAGGAAATAAATGCAAATTTACAAGAGAAAAAGCACAAATTTATGAGAAAAAGTTGCAAATTTATGAGAAAATTTTGAAAATGTAGAGGAAAAAAGTTGTCAGTTTTTGGAAAAAAAGCTCCAAAATTCTGAGAAAAAAATATGCAAATTTACAAGCCAAATATCACAAATTTATGGGGAAAAAGCTGCAAATTTATGAGAAATTTTTGAAAATTTACAGGGAAAAAGTTGCAAATTTATGAGAAAAAGGGTTCAAATTTATGAGGAAAACTGAAAAATTAGAGGAAAAAAGTGGTGAATTTTTGAGAAAAAAGTGCAAATTTAGCAGAGAAAATGAGCTATTTGTGAAATTTGTTTCCATTTCTGCTCAGAACTGTGAGTTGTGTCAGCTGACAGGACGGTTGATGACGGGCAGCTGGACGGTGCCCCCTTGATTGGCACCTGTGAACAGCAATGGTGATGGCAGTTTAACGAGGGGGTTGCCCCCCCCCCCATCTGCCTTCAAATCACCTGCTGGGTGCAGGTTAAAGTTTGTTACATAGCCAGTCCAGCCTTGGTATCCTAGCAACTCTTCAGTGCAGATTAATGATTTTTTCTTCTGTTGAACATTCTGTGAAACGTTATGTTTCTATATACAAATTAGTCCCGCACTTATGAATGAGCATTTTTGGATTTTCTCTTTGCTCTGACATGAAACGTTGCCAGTTTGAACATGTCTTCCTGCGCCATGTTTCTCAGGTCCTTCTGCTCCCTATGACTATTTTCATGTATGTGTTTTTTCTTTCTTTGTTTTCCTTTCAGCCAAAGTGGAAGTCGTCTGGAGTGTTTCCTCCCCGGGTGGAAACGTCTCTCCAAACCTGAGCGAACCGTGTCACCGCGGCTCGGTGGGAGAAAAACAAAACCTCAAGTGTGTGATTAAAAACAAAAGCGGCTCTCCCTCCTTCACACGGTTATTAGGCCTTACAGTAAATCACTGATGAGCGTGTGAGGGCTGCGTCGCGTCTGCATACGTAGGTCGGCTCATCTGCATTCTGCGCAGCAAACGGCCCTGGTGTATTTATGTTGAAGTGGCGAACCAACATAAAGGCGGCGCATGTTTGTCGTGCGTTTGAGTGTTTCTAGTGCTCCCGTGCCTTTTGAGTAATTGCTCGGGACAAATAAGTGGATGAAATGACAGGAGTTGCACCATGAAAGGCTTTCAATATCTGTTGCGGTGAAGCTGCCAGTAGAAAAGAAATAAAAAACACCATAAACACTGTCTCCTTATTTTGTTCTCTCACAGTCCCACCCAGTCAGAGGAGCACGCTAACAAGATAAGAGGAAGAGGTAGAGCGAGAGTGTGGCGAGGAGGACTGGCACCGTCTCTTTTCCTGGCCACGGATATCTAACGGCAGCCCCCCTCTCTTCTCCACGGCGAGCACACACACAACTTCTCAAGAGGAAAATGGCAGCGAACAGGAAATGTAGCCATCCACTCCTGAAAAAAAGGCCTTATCCAACCAAGTGTGCACACTAGGCTGGCCACACTCGAGGCGGGTTAATGAACGCGTTTGGGCCCAGCGTGACCCCCTCGGTAGCTGGGGAGTGAAATCAGGCCAAATGGCAAATGATCCTCAACTGTGTGGCGACAAAAGAACGACGGCACCGCGCCATTTGAATGCAAAAAGTGGGAATATTAGTCAAAAAAATGTAATGAAATCATGATTAATCTCAAAAAGTCGGAGATTAATCCTGATTAATCGTGAATTGGCCACAATTTTTTTCTCTATGATCTTCCTTAAATAGTGAGTTGTTCACGTTTTTCCATCCTCATTAACAAGGGCGTGGCCAGATGAGCTCACACTCTGCAGCTGCAGCTTTATCATCATTTCAGCATGTCAACATAAAGACAAATACCAGCCAGAAAATTCTCCACCAAAACCTCACGAGTTCTGCTCCTGCAAAACAGACGAGAAGTTTATGTGGACAAAGGTGGCAGATGTATGAGGAGAAGCTGCAAATTTATGTGGGAAATAATCACAGATTTACGTGGGAATAAAGTTACATTTTAATTCAAAAGTCAAATTTACAGGGAGGAAAAAACACTTTGAACTTTGGGGGAAAAAATTGAAAATTCATGACAAAAGTTGAAAAATTACAAGAAAAATGTTACAAATTTATCTGAAAATATTCCTGAGGTGAAACAAGCTCCAAATTTGCCTGAAACAAGTCATAGATTTACAATTTGATTGACTGCGGTTTATTCTGCTTAATCTGCGGTCAAACAAATGGCTGGTATTTGTCAGAGGTATCGACTTAATGCCTAATTAGCATGCAATTAGCACGGTAACTCCTTCACCACCAGTAAATACATGACGTTGATAGTCCTCATTGCTGATTTTTCTTCTGAAGGAATGTCTGTAAACACGAGTTTCTGTCAGATCTCACATCTACGGAATCACCGCGATGCTACGAGATAGCCAGCTAAGATTAGCAATAGCCACAAAAAAGGGAAGGCAGAGTTAAGCTACGGTCACAAATATCCTTACCAACGGCTGCGGATGCCGTACGAACAATTTTGGGACCGTTTCACTGGGCCTTCTTAAGGCGGCCGTAGGAGAATCCAGCATTCATAGACCTAAGTTCACGGCCAGGTCGATGGACTTGTCCAAGATTTCTACAAAAGGCCACGAAAACCCTTCATGGTAGAACTATGCAAGATGTTGGCCGTAAGTGTGTCAGTTTTCACAATAAAGATATTGTTCACGATATCCCATTTTTTTATTTTTATTTATAAAGAAGTTTCACAGAGCAGCATTATTTACTTTCAACATATTTAGTAAAAACAAAGCAAAAACATATTTCTCCAGTTGGTAAACAGCAGCTCAGGTTGACTGTCAAATATTTCTTTACTCTATCAAATATTACAAGTAAACAATGTAAACCACATCGTAAGTGTATGTACATAGTCGGGGCATGAATACGTTTACTTGCATCAGTAGTCTCCATTGTACAACATCTCCTGGGACTTTTTAGCTCTGGTGGCACTGAAGGATGTTTTTTTTTTGTTTTGTTTTGGGGTTTTTTTGGTTTGGCTAATTGAATAAAATCAAGCTGAAACAACCGAAACAGAATGATAACAAAACTCTGGACTCTTCACACGTCAAAACCGCTTGACGTGTTTTATGTGCGTAAAAAAAATGTGGGCAGATCATCATGCTGCACCATTTTTTTTAACATGGCAGCAGTCTGAAACGGCCTTAAAACTAAAATATTTCAGCACATCTCGATGCAGACGCTCTGACCACGGAGTAGGAGCTTCCCGTGCCATGTTTGTTTTGCTGTTTCTATGGTAGCACCTAACTTACGTCAGCAGCATAACGGTGTGGCATCATCACGCAGCAGAGCCCAAATATCACGATATTCATTTTTACACCATTATCAAAATTTACACCAGTATTATTGTGAACGATATGATATGGCACACCCCTAATTTAAAGAGACATGCACTGAAACGAGCCGATCTGAGGAAGGCTACAAAAGATGATCCACAGTGAAGCTGCAATAAATAAATAATTAAAGCCAATTTGGTCAAAATATTTTACAAACATTAATTCATTAAAGTGACCGCCAAAAATCAAATTTTTTTCTTGCTAACATGTCTGTAACATGTTTTTTATGGCTTACAAGACATGTCAAGAGTGAAATCGCTCAAATGTCTCATATCTGTTTTTTGCTGCAAAGTTGCACTTAAGCCCCGCCCCCCACAAAAAGGCAAGTTGAGACGGAGCGTTTTTGGTAACGTAACTATTCATGGTGCTGGTATGTGGGTAGCGTTGAGCCAATCAGGACTCTCTGGCCCAACTGATGTTGTCCTCCAGGCTAGTGGTCTTTGTGACTAGAAAAGCGCTATATAAGTGCAGGTTAGTTAGTTAGTTAGTTAGTTAGTTAGTGTGTTTTTAACAAACTGCTTTGAAAACGACCCAAATTAAGACGAGTTTTATCATTAAACTGGTTTTAAGGGCTGATGCAGTTTCAGTCATTATCCTGGGCCACCGTGTATACCACTGGGCACGTCCTTCAACCAGTAAGTCTTTTTATCACAGCATTTATTCTGGTAATGTAGTGCTAGCCACTATTAGCTTTGTAGTATGTGGTTGGGCCTATTCACAGATCCTGGCGTTTGAGGGAGGGGGGAAGTGAAAAGGTTCTGACAGGAAACTGTAGGACAATGAAAGGTTTTGTCCATAGAAAAAAGGCCATAAGATGCCATACTAGACAATGCAGATTTGTTTTCATAGGGGCTTTATGTCCACCAGAGTGCGTCTTTAAGAGCGGTGGGAGTGGTCAACATGGGGGGAAAAGTGCAGCAAATGGGACCTTTAAAAGAAAAAGACCCAAATTATAAGAAAAGTCACATTTCTAAAAAAAAACTCTGATGCTGATCCAGTCCACGGAGGAAGAAAGTAGACAGTACGGAGCATGTATTCAGTCTGGATCAGTCTGGAGTACTCAGGCCCACCCTGACGCTTCACCGCACCGGATGTCTGTGGCTTCAGCCGGTCTGACAGCTTCAGCTTCAGCTTCATTGCTGAGAGAAGCTCTGCCAGCCAGCACCGATGGAAGCACTGCTGCAACCAGAGAACGGGGGCCACGCGTCAGTCAGACAGCCACAGCGCAGGCGTCAAAACGCCGCCGTTGCAGCCGTCCACACCGACAACATGAGCACGTCCAGGGATTCCCTCTGACACCGAGCGGCTCGTGAAGCTTCCGCGCCGCGCAAACGCGCCCGTGCTCCCGCCCAGCACCGGGGGCGCCGCCGTCATCATCACTGTCGTCGCCCGCCATGTGCGCCGCGCTGACTGGGTGTGAGACTCTTAATTCCCGCTCATAAGGCGTGAGGCCGTTAAGAAGCAGGAGAGCCGGCACATCTGGAAGACACACAGTCCGTCGGCACATGCTCAGCGTTAGCGGTGGCGCTCGCAGCCCCAAATTAGTGGCGACTTTTATTCCCCCGCTGTGGTAGGAAAATATCAAATCAGCTGCCATATGAGGGCCATAAAGCTGGCTGCGGAGTGTTTGATGCCTTCATGTGGGAGCCTTTAAGCAGTGTGTGTGTGTGTGTGTGTGTGTGCGTGCGTCAGGACTCAGTGGCAGATGAGAGCTATTGTAAGCACTCATGCATGTGTTTTCTCTCTGGGAGCGCGTGTTTACCTGCATGTACAGTATGTGCCTGATAACTTACAGACACACACGTGAACACAGCTCTAGGTGTGTGTGTGTGTGTGTGTGTGTGTGTGTGCAGCTGTGCCATTTTAGTAGCTCCCCTACAGACCAAACTGACCCCCACCGCCGCCACAGACAGACAGACAGACAGACACACACACACACACACACACACACACGAGCAGAGTCAGACGGCCCCTGGGGTGGTCCCTGCCTGTCTGAGGCGCACACGGTTATGGGCCGGCAACCATAGGGGCCCGGGCGCAGGCCGGAACACGCATACTGTAATTTTACACACACAGATGTGAGCAAGCAAAAAGGAGAAAAAAAAAATGGTCAGAGTGAGCTATAGAACTAGAACGGGCAGGTTAGCCGCTGCTGAAGAGTCGACTGCTTTATGCACGTGTGAATGTGAGAAAACGCGTTTGCTGGGACTAAGAATGTGATTTTACACTGCTGCTGTTTACACGGCCCTACGAAGCCAACGTGCAGTATCTGCAAAAATGACACTGAGAACAACTGCTTTTCGTCTTTTTCTTTCACTGAGCAAAAGCATCAAATTATTTTAAACTGCTTATTTAATCAGACACTTGGTGTGTAAATATAATGTGATGCTTATGCTTGGTGAAAAACAAAAAAGGCAGTTTTTCTCACTTTGGCTTTTTTGCAGATACTGCACTTTGACTTTGTAGGGCAGTACACTATCCTTGTTTTCCATGAAAAAAAACACATTTTTGTTTATTACAAAAACTTGAAATTAATCAGAAATAGAGAGCAGACATTTATCATGTTTTTAATGGAAAACGATGATTTATAGAGTCACACAGACGCCTGTGGTCAGCAGCCATCAGTCCTGTGTCTGTGTCATGCTACGTTTGCCAATTCAGCAGAATTTCATGCAAAGATGTGTACAGGTATGAGGCTATTGTTGCCTGGGAAACAGCCCAATTTACCATCATTGTCTGAGCTGTGCCTCCAGAGTTCCAAATCCAAATTTAACAAGAGCACTGTGAGGCGAGTGCAGTATCCTCACCTCCATTTTCTTTGGAAATCCCAATACTTATTGGCAGAGAGCAGGTTTGAACTTTTCAATATAATTACTGTGGCAGAAGCAAATTATGATAAACCATCACCCGTGAATACACAACAATACAAGCCACAGTTGCAGGTCAGGATCCTGAGGTGAACCTGTGCAGCAAGTTTGACCCTAGCTTTCTTTGTTGTTGAAATATAGTTTATAAGCCATGTTGATGTTGACCTTTGACCTTGCAATCCCAAAACCACAGTCACACCTCAGGGTCACAGGGTGAATCTGTGTACCAAGTTTGGTGACCCTAACTTTACTCGCTGTATAGTAATAAGGCATAAGAAATGTTAACCTTGACCTTTGACCTTTGACCCCAAACCCATAGTCAGAGGTCAGGATCCTGAGGTGAACCTGTGTACCAGGTTTGGTGGCCCTAGCTTTACTCGTTTTATAGTAATAGTAAATGTAGTATTTACCATAGTGCAACTGCAATGTTAACTCTGACCTTTGACCCCAAACCCATAGTCAGGTGAGGGTGTAAGTTTTCCAAGATGTCTATTAGCTACAACTACTGTATGGATTTGAGAAGCCTACATCATTTCTTTCAGTAGTTATTGTGTTTAGAAGATTTAGGGAAAAATCTGACCTCTGACCTTTGATCTCAAGGTCATTCGATGAGAAAGAAACTGCAATATGCGCATCATCAGAGTATCTCAAACCCTGGTACCAAGTTTCAAAACAATCAAAACAAAACTGTAGGAGGAGCTGATTTCACAAAAGTGAGGTGGACGGACGGACGGACAGATGGATGGATGGACCTATAACATAATATAAAACCCAAACTGGCTCCATTTTTAATTTTGATTTAGTAATTTTTCTCCTTTCTTCATTTTTCTTGTAAATGGGAAATTTTTCACAAAATTTTAGACTTCCATCTTTACAACTTTTTACACTATTTTCCTCCATGATGTTTTGCGTTGGTTTTTTAAAATCCATTTTCCGTTTCCTTCTATATTTCCTGTGATTGTTATTGTACATGGGTGAGTTTTTTTCCGTCTCTGAAGAGCTGCAGCAGGAGGCTGGGGACAGGGAAGTCTGGGCTTCTCTGATTGGACCGCTGCCCCCACCAGCCGGACCCTCCGGAAAAGCAGCAGAAGATGGATGGATGGATGGAATTTCTTCCCTCACAAATTTGCAAATTTTCTCATGAATGTGTGACTTGTCTTATAAATTTTCAGGTTTTTGACATATTTTGCTCTTGTTTAAGAACAGAGCCACATCCCTTCCAAACTTCCCTGATTTCATGGGAAACATGGAAATTCTGAAGGGATCCCAAACTTTTTAACAGTTAAAAATAACCTGCAAGCAGCTGTGGCAGGATGCAGCGGATGCACACAAAAAATGGTGGTTTTAGGCCTTTTTCCTACATTCAGTGGGTGATTTTGGGGGGGATGTCATCCCCTTCACAGCCAAACGAGCCCACCCCCCGCCCCCCATTAAGCCACCAACCCCCATCCCCACAACGAGTCACAGGTACTTCACACAGGACAAGTGAACATGAAAAATGTTCAAAATCTATGGGAGAAAAGTTGCAAATTTAATACAGAAAGTTGTAAATTTATAAGTATATAATTGTAAATTTGTGAGGGGGGAAAAGGTAACAAACTTTTCACAAAAATGGCAAAAAAAAAAAGTAGTAAATTTGTTAGAAAAGTTCAAAGTTTTAAATAAAAATTTGCAAATCTATCAGATAATCTATAAAATTTCAAGAAAATGTTGCACATTAACAAGAAACACGTCACAAATTGGTAAGAAAATGGCAAATTTATAACACTAAGTTTGCTAATTTATTCTTGTAAATTTAGGACTAGTTTTCTTGGAAATGTTTTTTTTTTCCTCCTCATTCAGGAAATGTTTTTTCTCACAAATTTAAGATACGATGAGCCTTTATTAGGCCCTCAGTGGGGAAATTCCAGACACAAATCTGGAACTCTTTTCTCATAATATGGGGACTTGTTTATGGTAAATGTGTGACTTTTTAAATTGTAAATTAGCATCTTTTGCTGTATTTTGGCGCCTTTATTCTTGTACATTTGTACTCAAAGTTCACACGTTTGTACCTTACGCTAAACGTGTGAATAACCGCCAACAACCAATGGCCTGTCTACGTTTATTCACTTGCATTTATTATGCAACCATCTGAAAGGAAAAATAAAAGGGGGCCACAGCTTTATCACCATCAAATTTCATGAATGTGTGCTGAAGTAAAGCAGGGAGCGAACTGTACGTCCATCTTTTTTTCTCCTCGCACAGAGGTAGAAGGTAATATTTGCTGCTGACAGAGAGTGGGAAACACACTCACACACGCGCGCGCACATGGCCAGCAGATAAATTCCTTGGCACGCGTTCAAAAAGACTCATGTAGGAACACACACACACACACACACACACTGTACCTCCACGACTCCCACCGTGTGACCCCTAATCACAACCCAGAGCCTGGACATCAAATGAAGCAAGTTTAAAAAAAAAAATCATCAGGAGTAATTAACGCATTTTCATATGCAAATGTGATTAATGCAAAACTACAAAGTCATTATGCAAATGGACTTTTCCTTGAGCCTCTGTACAAATATTCACAGCTCAAATCAGGGATCAGTCTCACCATCTTTCCTTTTTTATCTCCTGCCCCTCTCCCTCGCTCTGAGTAGAGATAATGCATAAGTAGCATGTGAAGTTATTTCTAACTCATGCGGCGTGTGTGTGTGCGTGTGTTTTCATGCGATGGGGCCGGGGCTGTGGCATTACGCCGCCTGCCTACTGATTACTGGCTGCTTGGCACTGGAGCGAGACAGGGAAGTCGGCGTACAGGGGAAGGTATGAATATGCAAGAGCCTGATTGCTTTCCATGATTAAAGCCTATTTAATATGGAAATGAGAGCAAGCCAGGTGATTAAAGCAACATTGGGTGGTGGGGTAAAAAAAACAAAGGTGGGGGTGGCAGAGAGAGGGAGGAAAAGAAGGAGAGGAGAGGGACACCTTCAAACGCGGGGGTGCGGAAACTAGAATGATATTTTGTGTCAGACGTCAAGGATTTGGCTTCTTTAGGCATGGAGGCCGGTGCTGTTTGCAACGTGGATTTGTCCTGCGAAAAGCAAAACGAGTCATTTTTGTCTGAAAGCAGCCACAGACTGAAAAATCACTTTGCACACTTTCACACTCAACAGTTTTTCTTTGTACACATGACAGGAGTTACACGATCAGCCCCACTTCTGTCCAGGTAAGGGCTCGCGTAGCTCTATCACTTCCATGAACAATGGTGGCTGAGGTGCCTGTATGTTACTGTTCAATTTATGAAATTAAAAAGGGCTATGCAGTAATATTTTATGGTAATATTGTACATCGTTTCAAAAAAAGGTTCCACTTTATAATGATAACACTGCTTTAATAAAGAATTTATGAATAGTTTATAAGTAGGTTATTAACAGGTTTAATTAAACACATTATAAATCATTAATAAGCTGTTTTAACACATGGGATTGAAAAGGAAAATAGTGACCTGTTTCTTGCTGCGTAGTGAACCTACACTTTCACCAAAATGTGTTTAAGTTGGACATTTACCCTTCCTTAGAGAACATGTAACATACACAGAAAAGTGGCTTTTTCCGTGTATATTACACGGTTTTTAAGAAAGCGGCGAAGAAGAAGTGGGGGATTTTTTAGTTTTTAACAATAGATGTTGGTGAGGTATTCACAAATTTAGCTTGAGGTACAAACATAAAAATGTAAATTAAGCACAAATTTACTAGAATAAAGGTGTAAAAAATATGATAAAACTAGGCGGCACCCTCAAGAGGACAAGCAGCACCAAGTTCCTGGGGGCGCACATCTCTGAGGACCTCTCCTGGTCCAACAACACCACATCACTGGCCAAGAAGGCTCGAACTTGCCTCCATTTCCTCCACAAACTGAGGAGAGCACGAGTCCCACCCCCCCATTATGAGCTCATTCTACCAGGGCACCACTGACAGCATCCTCACCAGCTGCATCACAGTGTGGTATGGAAGCTGCACCGCCTCCTGCCGGAAGACTCTACAACGCACAGTGAAAGCAGCCAGCAAGATCATCAGTGCCCCTCTGCCGCCCCTCTTAGATATCTACCTCACCCGCCTCACCCACAGAGCCATCAACATCGTGGGTGACAGCTCCCACCCCTCACACTCCCTCTTCAGCCTCCTGCCCTCAGGGAGAAGGTACCGGAGCCTCTGGGCCCGCTCCACAAGACTGCTTAACAGCTTTGTTAATCAGGCCATCAGGACCCTGAACTCCGCGCACTCTTCCCCCCAGACAGGAACACAGTCACCCACATAATAACTGCATCAGCTGTTTGCACAGAAAGACTGGCACACCAACAGTAATACTTTTGCTGCTGTATGTCTCTGCACCTTACTGCTACCATTTGCTGTCTGTTATTGCAGTACTGATCATGTGCACTCCAATCTGCATACCTGCCAACTTTTCAAACCTGAAAAGCCTAGTAGCTAGCCGGGGTCCAGGGGCCGATGCTAATGCTAATGCTAATAATGCTAATGCTAATAATAATAATGCTAATATTTAAATCTAGTTAAATGTAGCTAACAACCTCATATTTCTTCAACTTTCAAACCTGAAAAGCCTAGTAGCTAGCCGGGGTCGAGGGGCCATAGGCCCCGGTAGGTCCAGGACAAAGTCCTGGTGGGGGGTTCAGGGGGGCAAAGCCCCCCGACGCCAAACAAATTAAGCATTAAATCAAGTTAGAATGTAGCTAACAACCTCATATTTCTTCTACTTTCAAATCTGAAAAGCCTAGTAGCTAGCCGGGGTCCAGGGGCCGCAGTGTCAAACAAATATTAGCATTTGACATAGAAGTCACATATTAATTATATTAAAGGTAAAATATCTAAATCAATTGCAATACTACACAGAGCGAAATATTTGCTGAATCAACCCACATTATATACTTTGTATCATTCATTAATACTCCCATACATGACATATTGTACTGAAGTATGGGGAAATACATATAAAACAAACATATATCCAGTCTTTATGCTTCAGAAGAGAGCTATTAGAATAATAAACAAAGCTGCTTACAGGGAACCAACAAACCCACTTTTTCTTAAATTAAAAGCTCTCAAGTTGAAAGATCTGGTTGACTTTAAAACCGCAGTAATAATGTTTAAAGCTAAGAATCTATCACTGCCCGCAAATATCCAAAAGCTGTTCCAAATAAGGGAGAAACAATATCATTTCAGAGGAACATGTATATTTCAAAAACCTTCAGTGAGAACTACCACCAAGCAACACTGTGTTTCAGTGCAAGGAGTCAGATTATGGAACGATTTTGGACCTGAATTAAAATCATGTACAACGCTTGGACAATTTAAGCAAAAACTAAAGGGAGAAATACTCCAAACATATATACAAGATGACATGTAAAATCACATAAGGATTGTCATATCCAGTCTGTGTTGTGTTGTTACTTAGTTTTTTTTGTCACATTTTGTCTTAGCTTTGTTCTGAATTGTAATCGCTCTTGTTTTGTTTTTCTTTTGAATTCTTGGATGGAATATGGGTGGGCAATAGAAGCTGCGGCTTCAGCCATCACCCATTTCAGATGACTTATGTTGAACTGTATAATCAGAGTTCTTGTTTAATTTGACCTTGTTGGATTTTTTCGCCTTTGTTATATTATTGTTTCTTTTTAATCTTTACTTTTAATCTATCCGAAATAAAGATTCATTCATTCATTAAATTTGCATTCAAAAGACTATCTTAACACTGCATAGAAGTTCGAATAGGCCAGATGTGATGTATTATGAATACTAGAAAAGCATTCGGAGAGCGCAGACCTCCGCCAAGCGCCACAGTTCCCCCCATACAGTGTTTAACATCATAAATAAAATATTGAAAATGGCCCTATCTTGCAATGTTAAATAAAAAAAAAAAAGAATCCTTTAAAAAATTCCTGGATCCAGACGGTGATCCGGATCACCACCAAAATCTAATCATCTGTAGGATACCCCATTTCTGACAATCTGTGAAAATTTCATGAAAATCCGTCCATAACTTTTTGAGTTAACTTGCTAGCAAAGAAACAGACAAACCAATGCTGATGATCACATAACCTCCTTGGCGGAGGTAACTAGAAGACTAGAAATATCAGCAGGGTGTACTAGCACTGTATAAGACAAGTGCGTAAAAGACGGCAAAATTGCTCAGATATTTTATGTGTTTACATGATACACCAAGCATGACGAGGCTTGCAGTTACACAGCACATGTTCTTCAGAATCTTAGGCATTATATAAAATGTATTCTCCCTTTAGATGTCGAATCCATGGTCCATTTGCCAGGGTTGAAGTGCAGTCGTGCGAACGTCTGCAGCAGTTTACATCGTGTTTACATCTCGCCATGTACGCACGCCTCTCCGGGATTTCGCGCGAGAATAGAAACCTCAATAGCGATAGCGTTAGCTTAGCAAACGCTTCAGGTAAAGCGTAGCAGCGAACCACGAAAAGAAACGCTACTCAGTTTACTCACAGAGCCTGGTGAAAGGCGAATAAAGGGGTATTTCTACTTCAAAAGCTGGTTCAACCAAGGTGGAAATTCACCCTGTGCGTCACAATTGTTGATCCGATATTCGCTGTTGGTTAGTGATTTTAGTGGCAAAATCAGCAACTTTGTGTCAGCACTGAAAAAGTGTGACTATCCCGGCCGCCATCACGTGTTGCTCTGTTCTAAATTTAGATACGATTCCTAGAGATCTCGTGTTTGGAATTGCTTTCGTGGTTTTTTTACGATTTAAAATTTTTGACTGAATTTTTAGTGAAACGTAATTCTGATTAATAAAGCCGTAACCCGGAATGGGGTCTTGAAAACCGGAACCATTACGGCAAAACTGGAGTAGTTGGCAGGTATGAATGTGTCACTGTCTGCACCTACACTACCACACTGAACTTGCATTACAGGTATTACGGTATTACTGTATATAGGATTGCTGTGTTTTATCTTTGCACTATGGGTAGCATTACTGTACATAGACTGCTGTTGTTGTTTTCATCCTTCTTCCTTTTTTCTTATATATTACACACACCACTAAGAGAGAGAAAAACGGCATTTCAATTCTCCTGCATGTTCTGTATGTACTGAAGTACTGACAGATAAAGATCTTTAAATCTTTGAATAAAAGACACTAATTTACAATTTAAAAGTCACAAATTTACCATAAGCAAATCCTTGAAAAATACAAATTCATGAGGAAAAAAACTCATTTGTGAGAAAAAAATCATAAATTTAAAAGAAAAAATGTGCAAATTTACAAGCAAAGATGTATGTTTTTACATGTCATTTTTCTCACCAATTTGTGACATTTTTCTGGTACACTTATTCTTGGAAATCTAGAATTTTTTCAAATACATTTGCAAATTTTTCCTGACAAATTTGGATTTTTCTAATAAATTTAGTACTCTTTTCCTTTAAATTTGCTAACTTTTTTCACAGACAACTGTACACTCAGAATCTGCTCATTTGTTCTATAAATCTGGTAACTGTTTTCTATTAAAATTTCAATGTTTTATTGTACATTTTCAACTACATTCTTGCTGAGATATTCAGTTATTTTGTATAAACTTTATCTTTGCAGCCCGGATGGAGACCAGGGCATACATCACAGGGCGATGATTTTGAGTCATTTTGCTAGAAAGCGGATTGGCATTTCCCCCCCCCCCCCCCCAATCCCCCCGCAAATTGCCTGCTGCTTGTAAGTAGTGCAAACAGCACCTTTTAGTGGCGGTGAAAATAACTGCAGTCAAGACCAGCTGAGCTAGCGGTGGACAGCAGTGGACAGCAGAGGAAACAACGTCTTCTACCCGCAAAGTTGTGGTGCTTTAGTTTTGAAGTCGCCCCCGACCCCACTGTTTGCTGAGCCATTAGAGTAACGAGACTGCCTAACCCTGACCTCTGCCTCCCCCCATCAACTCCCACCTCTGTACCAGCCACTGAGCCCATTTCCATTTGAATTTGGCTCACTAATGGGAACAAAAGTACAGGAACACATCGCCTGTGATGGCTACGCCTTGGAGGGAGAAACCGTAACAGTTCCACGTTGTCCTGTAACGGACGAATGCATCAGTGACACACGTGGCGATGACTAGGGTGTGCCATATTATATCGTTCACAATAGTCCTGGTGTAAATTGTGGTAGCGGTGTAAAAATGAATATCTCTGTTTATGAACTGGAGAAATAAGAGTTTTTGTTTTGTTTTTAATGAATATGTTGAAAGTAAATAACGCTGGCCTGTGAAACTGTCCTTTACATATAAATTTAAAAGAAAACTGTATTCTGTGATATTGTGAAGAACATCATTATCGTGAAAACTCAGAAATATCGTGATATCATATTTAGGCCATATTGCCCATCCCTAGCTATGATACCAAGTTGCTGTTTTCTTAGTGTCAACTTACCATGACTTACAGCTAAAAATCTGTTGTTCTTGCTAAATAATAAGGGTGGGAAAAAAGATCAGTTCAGTGATGGATGGCGATACTTGGCACTGGCGACAATGCATCGATCCATAAACGCACGGATCGCTCTTTTATTTAAAAAAATGCACACACATCTACTTTTGGGTTATCAGTTACTCATTGCCGTTTTTAGTCCACTAGATGGCGCAAAGCAAACACCCAGTCGAGTGAAGTCATAGCTTGTCTCGATGATTTGTAGCCAGCTTTGAAAGTTAAGAAGCGGTTAGCTCAAAGTCAGCTCGAATGTCGGGCTTTTCTGGATTTTACAACAAAGACGGAAGAAAAGACCCTGACATGACACACAACCCGCAAGAAGCGCTGCACAGAAAAAGGAAAAAACACTCAGAACACGGCGGGCCACACACATCTCAGAGCAGCGTTAGCGACGGCTAAGCTAAAGAGACACAGGCATGGAGCTTTCCCTCCAAGCGTCAAGTCAGCAAAGTTTATTTATGAAGCGCTTTTCACAGACGTGTAGTCACAAAGCACTGTACAATAAAAAGGAATAAAAGGAAGATGACAGATAAAAATAATTTTAAAAGTACAAAAACAAGTTAAAACCTAAGATTAAAATAATTTAAAGATATCAGACTTACCATTAAAAAGCAGCTGAAACTCAACGGAAATCCTGTTTTAAGAAGTTTTCAGCTGCTTTTTAAAAGATTCAACAGAGTCAGATAAAGTATGTGGAGTGGGAGTCTACTCCAACACCGTCCACCGCCCTCCCTGTGTGCAGAGACGCGTCTCCACGGAAAATGAAGCCCCGACAGTAGCTTACTATATGAAAGAAATGTCAACAGTTTTACTTTGGGACATGATTTGAGGTTGAATAAGGTGATAAAATTGGAAATATATGGGCTCGTGATACTTGATTATTGTGATATCGTGATTGCCGTTGAATCGTGATCCGAATCGAATCGTGAGGTCCCTCGCGATTCCCACTGCTACTAAATAATGAGCATTAGTATAAAACATGTCTTATACAACAGTTAGTTCTGAATGAGCAATTTGATTGGACAATAGGGACTGCAGAAGTTACTAAAATCCAGGATAGCTGCACTCCGTTTCACTAGATATGTATCACTGTGCTTCAAAGGTGTTCATGTAACCGTTAATTACTAACAGTGATGTACTGTTAACTCTCAGTGAAAACTGCAGTACTGTGTTGAACACCATAATGTCCACAGTGAGGCGCTGTTTGAAAAGATTTCTTACCTGGCCAGGAAGTCCCACCCTTTATAGTCTGTCCTTGTATAAACACGGTGGAGCTGTTTCACATCTGTTTAAAAAAAAAATAGGCAGTGCTAGGGTTGGATTTATTGTCTTGATTAACAAACCACAAGACCCTTGTGGTGATGGACTCTTTGTTTCATCTGAAATGCGAAAAAAAGTGAGCGAAGTGTACCAAGTCACTAGCATGCTAACTGCTAGCTACCAGACTGGCTACGTTTTGATCTGGGGTCTTCTGCAGGACCGACTCAACTGGTATATGTTTTAAAAACACTTATTAGCTTTGCACTTGACAATATTTAACGTGTTTCCATGTGTGTGAAATGACAACAGACGTCTTCATGCTGACTGAAGTGTTTAGCAACAGTTACTGGCTACATTTAGAAGGGACCATTTTTTTCTCAGCTGCACAAAATAACTGGTTAAACAAAGAAATCATCTTATTTTGTCCAGTATTGTTGTCATTTAATAAATTGTGCTGGCCGGACTGTTGTATAAAAGCAATCTTACACTCGGGGCATTAGACGTATCACACCTGCGGTTACTACACTCATTGGTATTGTACTCCCTCTCATGTAATATTGCTTTATTATAACATGTTTATAAGTACTTATTTATGATTTATGAAGCATTTATAACCTAATTAATAGCCTACTTAAAAACATTTATAAATCCTTTCATTACTGTTAAGCGTAGCCTTTAAAACTATGTAGTTTGTCAAAGGGTGGTCAAATTTGGTCGCACCACCGTATCGGTGTGTCCATACATGCAGCAAGACAGAGATGAGGGGTGGATGACAGAAAACCCCACAGAGAGGTTTGAAGATCTCACTGTCGCCCCATGAAACATTCACTGTCACCCGCCGTGTTTGTACGTGAGTCCCGCTGTGACTACGCCCGTATGCACTGGATGTCTTTAAGTGCTCCAAGGGGGCCCAGAAGCAGCCCTGGGAGGTGGTGGTGGTTCAAAGCAGGGCCGGGATCATCTCAGAGCGAAAGAGCTCCCCCAGCGACAAGCTCTCGCTGTCCCAGTGACGCGTGTCATTCTTCACATACAGGCCGCATGCACACGCGTGTTAACGTCGTCTGACAGAGCCCACACACGTGCACACATACTGCATGCATCAGCAGGAGAAAGCCATGGCTCAGAAGGGCCATTTTTCATCCGGCCCGTGTGTGCGTGCACTTGTGCGTTTGCTTGCTTGCATGTGTTTGTGTGTGTTTGCACATTTTTTGGGGTTTAATCTGCTAGCCTTGCAGCATCACTGCAGTTTAAGCAAGCGCGCCGACAGACAAAGAGGCCAGACAGGATGTTGTAAAACACAGCAGAAAAAGCGTGCTCACAGCACGGGCATTTCATACAGCAGAAAAAAAAATCAAGCCTGTGGAATTAATGAGACACACTCGCGCAGTGTTTTCATGAGCACATGCAGCCCTGAAGTTCATCAGATATCACCGTGGAAGCAAGTGTGATATTCCCTTCCACGGTGCATGTCTGTGTGTGCGCACTTCTTACAAGTTGAAGTTAATTAGCCCTAATAATGTCATCTACTTTGGCTGAAACTTGAGAGTGCCTTGAGTGGCGGTGTAATGTGCTGAACAAAGCTGCGCTCTTCACAGCGCCGTCCTGTTGTGTGAGCGATAAAACTGTCTCCTCTAACAGGTCCGCTCCCTGACTGGCCGTCTTTATTCCTCAGTAACACACAGAAGCGCACACGTGCACTCCAGCAGCAGCGCATGACGGTGATTTGTTTGAAGGTTGGTGTGTTTAATTATTTATGTGTGTAGTGTGTCCACTCTCCTGCATTTATTCATTTATCGGTGCAGATTCATGTTTTAAGCATCCAGGCTGTAGACTGTTCAAAACTACTTATTAAAATCACTGGAATTAAATATACAGTGCTGTGGAAAAGTATTTGCCCCCTTCCTGATTTCTTATATTTTTGCATATTTGTCACACTTCAGTGTTTCAGATCATCAAACAAATTTTAACATCAGACAAAGATAACCTGAATAAACACAAAATGCTGTTTTCAAATGATGATTTCATTTATTAAAGGAAAAAAACTCTCCAAACCTACCTGGCCCTATGTGAAAAAGTAATTGCCCCTCTTGTTACATCATGAATTAACTGTGATTAACCACATTTTTTGGAAAGCTGAGTTCAGTTTCAGTAGCTACACCCAAGCCTGATTACTACCAGACTTGCTGAATCAAGAAATCACTTAAATAGAACCTCTCTGACAACCTGAAGTAGGCTAAAAGATCTCAAAAAGCAACACAACACACTGTGATCTAAAAAAATTCAAGCTCAGATGAGAAACAAAAACCCAGAACAACGTCTAAAGAACTGCAGGCCTCACTGGCCTCAGTTTGGACACTGGTCCATGATGGACCAATAAGAAACAGACTGGGCAAAAATGACATCCATGGGAGAGTTCCAAGACAAAAACCGCTGCTGGACAAAAAGGACACAAAGACTCGTCTCACATTTGCCAGAAAACATTGAGATTGAGATTGAGATTCAACTTTATTGTCATTACACATGTATGAATACAAGGTAACGAAACGTGACTTGGCATTTGGGCACGCTCTGCAGAGCGCATCCAAGGCCGGGGCAGCCGCTAGGTGCCAGTCATAACACAAAACATCTAGATGATCCTCAAGACTTTTGGGGAAATATTCTGAGGACTGATGAGACAAAAGTTGAACTTTCTGGAAGACGTGTCCTGTTTTATCTGGCATAAAACTAACACAGAATTTCATAAAAAGAATACTGTATCAGCAGTCAGACATGGTGGTGGTAGTGTCATGGTCTGGGGCTGCTTTGCTGCTTCAGGACCTGGACAACTTGCCCTAATTGACAGAACCATGAATTCTGCTCTCTACCAAAAATCCTGAAGGAGAATGTCCGGCCATCAGTTCATGAAGCCCTCCAATGTGACTGAATTTAAACAATTCTGCACAGAAGAGTGGGTCAACATTCCTCAACAGCGATGTCAAAGACTCATTGCCAGTTGTTGGCGCCAATGGTGGTACAACCAGTTATTAGGTTTAGGGCGCAGTTACTTTTTCACATAGGGCCAGGTAGGTTTGGATAGCTTTCTTCCCTTAATAAAAGAAATCATCATCTAAAAACTGCATTTTGTATTTACTCAGGTTATCTCTGTCTATCATTAAAATTTGTTCGATGAAACATTTAGGTGTGACAAATACGCAAAAATATAAGAAATTGGGAAGGCGACAAATACTTTTTCACAGCACTGTAGTTTAAAAACGAGATGTTTCAGTGTTGATCAATACACCGTAGTCAGCTGTGACAGGAAGTAACTCTTGACAGAAAAGCCGAGCTAAATCACATGACCTGTGATGTAACAGATCACATGACTGGTAGTACTGTACTTCTTCCCATATCCTACAGAGACCGTGTTTACGTCTGGGTAATGAAGGGCAAGGCGGCGGCCAAATGTTTCCACAATCATTTTCAGTTTTGGATATTTTTACACATTTGTTGCTGCTAGAAGTTATTTGCTGCTCCCAGGGTCTCTGCAGAGCCTCAAAACGCTGTAAAATCCTCAGATTAGTTGATTCAAAAGCAAAGCCTCAAACGGACGTCATTTTCATAAAAACAAATACTTCTTTTGTTAAATATAACACATCCACAAGACTTTTAGAAAGGTTCAAAATGACCGTCTGTAATTTCTTCTATAAATTAGGAGCGTTTGTCTTTTGCAGCTCATTAAAGTGATGCATCGTGGCGTGTTCAATAACTGAAGAAAATGCAACAATTTGCCTTCTACATTTGCCACATTTTACAGTGGAATTTGCAACTTTTTCTCGTAAATTTTTAACCTTTTTCTTGTAAATTTGGAGTTTTTTCAAAGTAAATTCACTACTTTTTTCTCATAATTTTTCAACTTTTTTTCTTGCAAAGGTGCAACATTCATGCGCATGCTGGTTAAATTTGGTTCAGTGCAACGGTAGCGACTTTCTCGTCATATAGACAGTGGCCACTTTTATTTCTCAGTGCTTTTGTTTCCATTTTCCAGGATTTGAGCTCTTCTGGATTTGTCTTTAACATAACAAATAAATAGGAGCAGAATGGGAGTCAACAATCTGTTGACTCCCAACAGATTGTTGGGAAAGTTGCTACGCTCTGTCCTTACTTTACCACTTTTTGCTCATGGATAGAGATCTTTTTTTAAATCGTTTGTCTTTTTGTTTTAAATTTGCATGTTTTTGAAAGTTTGTGACTTTCATCCTTGTGATTTCGTGACCATTTCTTGTAAGTTTGACAATTTCCACCATAAATGAGTGACTTCTTGTTGTGTGGGAGAGTCTAGTCCCTGGTATTTTACTCGAATAACTTAAGATGCAAATTTAATGACAGCAGGGTGCATGATCCCAAATTATAGTTCATTTTAGTTCTAACTGTAATGTGGTCAAATATGTTTTGCTGTTTCACAAATGTGGATTCTTAAAAAGTCTTACAAAGCCTTAACTTTAACTTTCTTTCAGCTGTCGGTACCATGTGCTCAGCAGTTCAACTTTAACATGGAACAATTAAAAATCCACAGTAATTCTTGAAGACTCTGACCTGCTTTATTGTCTGTAGCGAGCGGAGGCCTCCACAACTGTGCTCTCACACTGCTTGTGATCTCCCTCACCAGATATTTCCCACCACGGAAGAAGGTGGCCGCACACAGCTGCAGGCCACACACCAAAAAACTGTGCACATGTGCACATGTCCTGCAGCCGTGACAAAAGGCGTGCGCACCAGCTTTGATGCTGAAGTGAGCAAAAATGGTGAGATTCACAATGTGCACACTGCAGATTTTGACTTTCACTTTTAGAGTTCATTGTGATTAAGTTGATAGTCAGTAGGGCTGTGTGATATGACGATATATATCAGATGACGATTTAAAAACGTTTATTGTTTCATAGAATATCATTTATGTCATGATTTAAAATGTGCATACTCCCGTTTCTTGAGCAAAGTTCCTCATGCACTACTTGTCCGTGCCCTGCCTCTCCCCCGCAGTGCGCGCAGTGGAACAGGTGTGCGGTGGCTGGCTAGGCTTCAGTCTGTGGTTGCTAATGCTAACTCCAAACTACCAGTTTTGGTCAAATAGCTGCTACTTCTGTTTGCCAGGGATGTGGGACTGTTTTCCACCGAGCTGCGTCAGAGACGATAGTCTACTAATCTCTTTTTAATAGGAGATAACTAACGTTAACGCCATGTCTAATTATAAAACTGCAAATGCTAAATGATGATGCTAAGCTGTGCTAATAGGAAACATTATAGTGTATCAGACCATCGTTTCTTTGGTTTAAATTACTGCTGAGTTTTGCCCTAGACTACGCCCTGTGGAAAGCCATTGATGGGAGAGAAGCCGAGCTGGGTCTAATGCTAACACCTCATAGATCCCGAAGAACACCGGCGAAAGCAATAGCAGATCTGGATTATGCAGATGACATTGTTTTGCTGTCAAACAACATCTTACAGGCACAGAGGTTGTTGTCACTTGTGGAGTTGCAATGTTGTCAGATCGGTCTCACCATTAATGACCAGAAGACCAAAGTGATGACGCCCGGGGATGCTTCTAACTCTATATCTCCACTGTCGAATTGTACCGGCAACCCTCTGGAAGTTGTCAACAACTTCAAGTACCCTGGCTCCTGGATAGGATCTACTAGTCATGATATGAAGGTGCACAAGGCAAAAAAAAAAAAAAATTGCCTACTGATTATTTTGCTAATGGCTGCATATGGGCGAGAGAGGATGGTGTCTAGTTAACTGTGCATTATGCGATTAATGCCAATAGATGCGATTAATCATGATTAAAACTGACATTTTTTTAAACTAGTTAATTTTATTTCATCATCATCTCGTTCCATCTTGTCATTGAAGGTTGGAAGTCATGCTGTCTTGATTTAAAGTTGATGTTTTGTATGTCTTGTTATTCCAGGTTGTGATAATGTCCAACCATTTTCTTCTTGGCCTTCTGCTCCTCTTTCCTTCTATTTTGCCTTCTGAAAGTTGGGTTTGAAATAACTGTCTTATGATGTGACCAAAATCCCTGTTTTGTTTCATTATATCTATTAGCAGTTTACAATGTTGCTTTGCAATATTTAAAACCTCCTCATTAGCCCAACAGCACACATAAATCGAGCCAACATTGGCCCAACAAACCAAGTTTGCATTGGGAATACATCTTATAGAGGCGTCTTGCCAATGTGCAAACGACCTCTATAAGATGTATTCCCGATGTAAACTTCCCTACGTTGGGGTCTTTTCTTATCTGTACAGCAGTGTTGATATAACACTTCAATAATTTTATTTAAATACACGTGATAAAATCTGTTCATGTTGTGTCAGTACGGCGCCAACATGCGGTTTTTAAAGCACCAAATATCTGTGTAGGATCGGTCACAAAAATCCTTCATGAGCTAGGCTGTGGTAGTAAGAGGAAAATCAAAGTGTCCATGGAAAAGGTAAACCTGTTTCTGTTTTGCATAAAATTTAATTTCTGAGCCAGTTTAAGAAGAAAAAAACTTGTTTGCTACAAATAAGTGAGTTTTTCCTTTTTAACTTTGCATCTCTTTTAAGCCAGTTTAGGAAGCTTGGGATCAGACCGCCAAGGTCTTCGCCTTCGACCGCCACCTGATCCACATAGCACCGGACCCCCATGGTCCCTCCTGCAGGTGGTGAACCCACTGGAGCGCGGACCCATGTAACTCCTTCTGGCTGAGCCTGGCTGGGTCCCATGGGTGAAAACCCGGCCACCAGGTGCTAGCCATCAAGCCCCTTCCCCAGACCTGGCTCCAGGGTGGGGCCTCGGTAGCCCCATAATGGGCGGGGTACACTGAATCCTTGTTTTAGCATTCATCATGAGAGTCTGTTGGATCATTCTTAGTCCAGGACCAGTTTATCATGGTTGACCCTACCAGAGGCAAATTGCCCCAGACAACATAGCTCCTTGGACAACACTGCTCCTCCTTCGATTCAGGAGGAGCAATGTGGTTTTCGTCCTGGCCGTGGCACATCGGACCAACTCTTTACCCTCTCGAGAATCCTCGAGGGTTCGTGGGAGTTTGCCCAACCAGTTTACATGTGTTTTGTGGACTTGGAGAAGGCATTGGACCGTGCCCCTCGTGGTTTTTTGTGTGTGTGTGTGGGGGGGGGGGGTGCTTTGGGAGTTTGGGGTATCGGGCTTGTTGTTATGAGTTATTCGGTCTCTGTACGACCGTTGTGAGAGTTTGGTTCGTATTGCCAACACTCGATCAGACTCATTCCCAGTGAGGGTTGGACTCCGCCAGGGCTGCCCTTTGTCACTGATCATGGCCATAATTTTTATGGACAGGATTTCTAGGTGCAGCCAGGGAACGGAGGGTGTCAGGCTTGGTGACCACAGGCTCTCATCTCTGTTGTTTGCAGATGATGTTGTCCTGCTGGCTTCTTCCAGCAATGACCTACAGTTCTTGCTGGGATGGTTTGCCACTGAGTGTGAAGTGGCTGGAGTGAGAATCAGCACCTCCAAGTCTGAGTCCACGGTCCTCAGCCGGAAAAAGGTGGATTGTCCTCTCCAGGTTGGGGACAGGCTCCTGCCCCAAGTGGAGGAGTTTAAGTATCTTAGGGTCTTATTCACGAGTGAGGGGAGAATGGAGCGAGACATTAACAAACGGATTGGAACAGCATCTGCAGTGATGCGGACGTTGTACCGGTCTGTTGTGATGAAGAGGGAGCTGAGTTCTAAGGCAAAGCTGTCGATTTACCAGTCAATCTACGTTCCTACGCTTACCTATGGTCATGAGCTTTGGGTAATGACCTAAAGAACGAGATCGTGGATACAAACGGCTGAAATGAGCTTTCTCTGTAGGATTGCTGGACTCACCCTCAGAGATAGGGTGAGGAGCTCAGTCATCCGGGAGAGGCTCAGAGTAGAACCGCTGCTCCTCCACATTGAAAGGAGTCAGGTGAGGTGGTATGGGCATCTGATCAGGATGCCTCCTGGACGCCTCCCACTTGAGGTGTTTTGGGCACGTCCCACTGGGAGGAGACCCCGGGGCAGACCCAGGACTCGGTGGAGAGACTATGTCTCCCAGCTGGTCTGGGAACGCCTTGGTATCCTCTCTGAAGAGCTGGAGCAGGTGGCTGGGGAGAGGGAAGTCTGGGCTTCTCTGCTTGAACTGCTGCCTCCGCGACCCGGACCTCCGGAAAAGCGGTAGAAGATGGATGGATGAAGCTCTTTTAAGTTTGCAGTTTTTTCCTCATATTTGTGACTTTAGTTTTCACTTTCTATTCTTGTTTTTCAGCTGGGACGTCCACCATGTCTTGGTCCTCACACACCTGAGTTTTTTCTGATGGATTTACTTTTTTTCTCATAAATTTGTGACTTTTAATTGTAAATTAGTCTTACTCATCATATACTATGTTGCACCTTTGTTTTTATTTTTTCTTCTGCTCCAGTTTATGCCAGATTATTTCTTTATTTTGAGAACTGATCTACCGCCTGTCTTTCACAGACGTGTCCAGTAACTAGTTACGTTAACTCAACTTCAAGTACTCGGCTAGTTTTCTTCATAAATGTACTTTTCCGGCCTACTGGAGTGTGTGTAATCCTGGATGGCCTTCCCAGCTCCTGGGCATGATGGCGACTGTCTCTCCTCTGATAACTTTGAGTCCACTTCCCTGTGGCGCTGGACACCCCCCCCCCCCCCGAACGGCCTCACCGCTTTATTAATCCTCTTCTCCTCACCGCCACGCACACAGACAAATTTTAATCAGCTTTTTTAACCTCTTCATGTGCAGCAGGAGGACGTCTTTACAAACGCTCAGACATGTGACGTGCACTTAAAAAAAATCTCCTCTATCGTCTTCTTTCACAGTTGGTTTCAGACGAAGACGTGTGTGTGTGTGTGTGTGTGCGTGCGTGTACGACGCTTTTCTTCAGAACGGAGCAGCTCTCAGTCGCTCTCATAAAATCATCTCAGGCTACATCAATCCCTCCTGAAGGCCACCGTCAAAATAGCAAACAGCTGGGATTCTTTAGACAGACCTATCTGTGGTGCACAGGTGAGGCATGTGTGTGAGTGTGCACGGCCCAGGTGTGCATAAATGTATAAATATACGTTAGGTACAAATTTACAAGAATAAAGGTGCAAATATATGATAAAAGATGCTTAAAAAGTCACAAATTACAGTTTAATTACACAGAATAAAAATGTGACCAGCAGACAGATCAGTTTTGTAAATTTACAAGAAGAAAGCTGAAAATTTACAGGAAAACAACTGCTAATTTTGGAAAAAAAAGTTGCAAATTTATTAGAAAAAACTGAACATTTCTGTGAAAAAAAAGTTGAAGATTTACAGGGAAAAAAAATCACAAATTTGTGAGGAAAAAAAGATGAAAATTAACAGGAAATGCATCACAAATGTATGAAAAATGACATTTTTGAGGAAAAAGTTGCAAATTTATGATAAAAAAAGATGAAAATTAACAGGAAAAAAATCACAAATTTAGGAGGAAAAAATTGAAAATTTATGAGAAAAAAATTGAAAATTTACAGAAAACCACAAATTTTTGAGGAAAAAGTTGAAAGTTTACAGCCAAAAATGCAATTTTTTGAGAGAAAAGTCACACATTTCTGGAAAAAAAAAGTTAAAATTTATGGTTCAAAAAAATAGCAAATTTACAAGAAAAAAGTTTTGTTTTTTTTGGTTTTTTTGCATTTCTGCTTAGAATTTGTGGCTCAGAACCATTTGATATTCCTCCTGTAACATGAACTAGAAAGTTTTCTGATGCTATTGGGGGGATTTACACGTAGAAATGGGTTGGGGGATGAGGGGTTAACAAGGTGGATGATTCCAGTCACTTTGCTAACAAGGAGGATGGCATCGCCCCTCAGCTGCCCGACTGAAGACCACTCCCTGACCTGGTAGAACCGCTGAAGAACTGACGAGCTAACTGCTAACAGCAGCTTACTGCTTCTCACCAGTATATAGAACCCAGATGTAAAGGACGCTAAAATAATCTCTAAGAATAAGCTACATGGTCAAGTGTTGGTAGACGATTCCACTTAGATCACGGGTATCGATCAGGGCGAATAGATTATATAAGAAATTTCCATAAAGACCGACTGCCATCTGTCAGCTGAGCTAATGTGGCCTGAACTGACAGGCTCTGCTGACCACTGGGACGGCTAGTTGGCTAGGAAACTGCTGCGTTCCCGCCAACTTGCACCGCAGACCTTACTCCATTAACGGCATAGTTTCTTGGGCTATAGCGGCCAAAGATTTAACAAAACAGGGCATATAATGTTGCAAGATATTTTACTGGCCATGATTAATGGC
This sequence comes from Pholidichthys leucotaenia, assembly GCA_020510985.1. NCBI lineage: Eukaryota > Metazoa > Chordata > Actinopteri > Cichliformes > Pholidichthyidae > Pholidichthys > Pholidichthys leucotaenia. The sequence continues at coordinate 8,622,005 of CM035842.1, forward strand.
CTCGCGGGGACACAGACGTCCAGGGTGACTACATTGTACACTCCAACTGCACCGCGAAGCTAACTCCACAGCAGCATTGTCGGTAGGTGGGTCTAGATGTTGACAGGGATAGTCCCAACGTCTCATGGACGCCCACTTCAGTACACGAGACTTGGGCCAGAACACATACACCTCATGTACATACAGCAGCAATGCCACTGTCTAGGAATGGAAACCAAGATACACAACACGACGTTTATAGACAAAACCTTCAGGTTTTTTAAACTAAAGTTTAAACGCCACTAAAGTTCCCCTCCTGTCACTCCGTCACGTATATGAGCCTGTAGTCAATGCTCGATGCTTTGATTGGTAGGTCTTAAAACGGCTGCTCACAGCAAGCTTCATGGACCTTCCTGAACGGTACCTGACTGCTGAGCCGTGTCTTTTTTCAATTCCTTGAGAGCAGACAGGACTACAAGTTAAAAGAAAATGTAAAACTGATTTTAGGGAGGACCTGAAAAGATGTTTACAGGTCAAAGTGGAAGCTCCAGTCCAAGTCAGCCCCAGCAGCACACAGACCTGTACAACAAGTTCACATTGGCAAGACGTTGGCTAGATGACCTCTAGAAGATGTATCCCCGTGTAAACTTGGCAGGTTGGGCCGATGTTGGTGCAATGAATGTGTGCTGCTGCGGACGCTTTGAGTCCTTAATACTTAAAATATGAAAAACTTGTGAAAATACAAAAAAGTAAATTTTTTTTTTACAAATTTATGAAAAAATTGCAGTTTTATAAGGAAATATGTAACAAATGTATGTGGAGGAAAGGCTGCAGTTTTAGCTGAAAAGGGTAACAAATCTACATGTAGAATACGACAAATGTTTTTTAAAAGGGCAGAAAATTTATGCAAAAACGTCACAAATTTTGGAAAGAAGTTTACAGGTATTGAAAGAAAAAAGTCACAATTTTAAAAATATTGCAAAAAATTAGCTGGAAAAAAAGCTGTTTTATTAGTAAAAATGTCTTAAAAGTATATGGGGGAAATGATGCACTTTAATCGAAAAAATGTAGGAAATCTGTAAACAAAAATAGGACAAAATTTGCTTAAAAAACTATTGCAAATTTATGGGGGAAAGTTGCCCTTTATAAGGAAAACACAAAACTGCAAGAAAAACTGTTGATTTTTGTTTTATTACTGGAAAAAAATGCTGTTTTGTGAGAAAAGAGGTAGAAACTGAGAACAAAGTGACATATAAAGCTGCTTTTTTACTGTAGTTTTCAGCTCAGGTATATTTGTGCCTCCATGCTCCACAAACATGAATCAACGCGGCTCGGTTCACAGCAGAGGGAGGCTCAGAGGTTTCTGTCGGCTGTGTGAAATGCAGGCGTGCTAAGATGTCCGTACCTGCTCTTTCCTGTTTGGGGCAGATCCCTTTGGCCGGCGTCCGTCTCCTCTCATTGTCCTCCTCTCCTCCAGGGGTCACCTGGATGCCCACCTCCACGGGGATGGGCCCCCGGCCCAGCTCCAGCGACCTGGCCCTGGGAGAGGCGGCGATGCCCGCGACCCCGCCAGCCTCCCCGGGCTTGGTGAAGGAGCCCGGTCCGCCGCCGCCATTGCGGCGGCACATCCGGCGCTTATGCTCGATGAACACCAGGATGTCACCCAGGGGGAAGTTGGTCTGGCACTGGCCGCAGGTCAGCAGGTCGTGCTCGCCGGGTCCTGTCCTCCGGGGGCTCGGGGTGGATGACTCGGAAGATGGAGATCCCGCCCCTGACTCATGATTGGTCTCTGCTGCAAAAAAATGGGAGGAGCAAGGACAGGGATGTCAGCACATGTTGTTAAAGGAGAGAAACCAAAAGACTTAACCAGAGGTGGGTCGAGTGAGTAACAGCAGCGTTACTCCATGACTACAAATACTCAAGTACAAGTAATGGTGCAATCAGACCAAGCGTGAAGTGAATTTTCATGATTACATATCAGAATAGGGCTGTGCCATATGACCATATATGTCAGTGACACGATAAAAAACGTCTACTGATTCATATAAAACTGCATCATTTATGTCGGGATTTAAGAGACACACCCCATACTTGTCCCTCCCCCGCAGTGCGTCACGTGTGTGTTCCGCCGGCTAGCACAGCAGCTAACTGCAAGCTAATGCTTTGGTCAAATAGCCGCTACTTCTGCTTGCCAGGGACGTGGGACTGTTTCCCACCGTGCTGCGTCACAGAGGACCGTCCTCTAACCTGGTTTTAATTGGAGGTAACCAACGTTAACACCGTCTCTCTCTAATTATAAAACAGCAAATGCTAAATGACAGTGCCAACTTGTCACTAATAGGAAACGTTACAGTGCATCAGACCGTCATTTCTTTGGTTTAAATTACTGCCAAATTTCTTCTTTTTGTCTGAAAAAATATTACTGAAACAGCAAAAGTGTGTGACAGCAGCCGCATACACGCTAAATAAATAATTAATTAATTAAAACGTGTTGGAGGAACAAATTGGCTCTTAATGTAACTTGATTTCTAATCATTTTTAATTAGTCACGTAGTGATAATGAATAAAGTTGAAATCTCAAATGCACATTAGAAAAAACTATTTTATAACAACACTAAAATCTAGAGAGGAAAAAGGTGCATAAAATTAATGACAGATGAATGTGTACAATTAATTTTTTTCACTGTTATTTAAAATGTAGAAAAAGAGATGGTCCTTTTTATTGGTTGTTATATATAAACTGTAGAATTTACAGAAAATGTATATCATGACAGACAGCATATCATTATGGTCAAACAAGATTACTTTTACCATGATGTGAAATTTTGGTCATATGGCACCGCCCTAAATCAGAACCAGAAGCTTTAATGTCTTAAACACAGTAAAGTCGTTACACCACGTCATGAAAGTCTTATTACTACGTACCCCAGTAAACAGTAGAAAAGTCAGTAAAATAAGCAAAAGCAGACATAAGAATAAATAGAAAAATAAAGTGTGCTATGCCTCATGCAGATGCTCAGTGGGAGTTTTTGTAGGGGGCAGCAGTGACTCGCACAAATAAAAGTCAGAGTCCAGGAGACCAGAGGTGGGGGACGGAGCACTGAGGGGGGTGGTTTAGTGTTCAGGAGTCTGATGGCACACGGGTCATCAGGAAGGCAGGACTGTGAACAGTGTTGTGCATGGGTGTGGTCCTTGGTGATGTTGTGGGCCCTCCTCGTGACCCTGCTGGTGTAGAAGTCCACGAGTGATGGGAAGGCTGCTCCAGAGAAAGACTGGAGAGTTTTAATCACACGCTGGAGGACAGCCTTCCTGTCCTCAGCGCTGCAGCCACCGTGCCATACAAAGTCAATGGAAAGACACGACTACATGTGAATTCACTCCGGGTGATGCGAATGCATGAAAATGCATGTCCCAGCAAGCTGGTCGCCAGTCAGCTTTGAGATTCTGTTGTCACCAGAGTGACTAGTTTAAAAATGAGACCGCCACCTACTGGGGACAGATGGATGGGAGCTTCACAGCTGAGACAGCATAGCTGTAGTTTGTATCCACCCATGAACCCCTGCTGCCGATGGGCTAGCAGCTCCTGAAACGGGACACTGGCCAGCTTCAGTTTAGTGCTGAAAACAACCATCATGCAGGTGCAGTTTCTGGAGGAGGCAGTGACGTTTTCCCAGCTGGGTGCCCCACCAAATAACACCAGAAACCCAAACATGGCGGCATTTTGGAGATTTCCATCACAGGTATCAAGCAGCTGCAGAAGTTATGAAGGCAACCCCACCAATCTGCGAGTCTGTATTTGTGCGAGTCGAGTGATGCAAATTTTCACTTCGTGTTTGGTCTGAACGCACCATAAGAAAGGTACTCAAGTTGAATTTTGCTTATTTGTGACTCTTTTCTCATCAATTTGTGCCTTTTTCTAGCACATTTTCCACTTTATATTTTAGCATTTTTCACACAAATTTGCAACACTTTTCTCATTAATTAATATATTTTTCCTTCTAAATTTTCTTGTAGATTTGAGATTTTAATTTTTGGATTTTTTTCCTGTAAATTTATCACTTTTTATCATAAGTTTTTTTTTTTATAAGATTTCTAACTTTTTTTTAATTCATTTACATCTTTTTAATTACCTTATTTTTACCAATCTGAAGTTGTTCTACTAAATCAGCGATGGTTTTCTTTTAAATTCAAAACAGTTTTTGCATACATTTGGCACCTTTTCTCTTACATTTTTGTGATAAATTTGCAAAATTCTCTGATAAATTTCTCACATTTTTCATTCAAATTTGCAAATTTGCAACTTTTTTAATCGTACCTCTGCACCTTTTTTCTTGTAAATTAGTGATATTTTTCTCATAAATTTATAATGTATTTTGTATTTTTCTTGCAGATTTACAGCTTTCTTAAGTTATAGATTTGCAGTTTGTGAGGTTTTTGTCTGAGATGCGTTAATGTAAAATATAAACTAGTCACGTGTGCCCTCTAATATATTGATAATGTATAATATATTGAGCCAAAATTAAAAAAAAAAAAAAAAAGACTGGTGGCTGCTTGGTGGAGCAGTGAGTTCAAACCCAACAGCTGGCTAGTGGTGATCCGTCTGTGAGGAAGAGGGGTAGGAAAAAGTCAGAATGGTGTTATATCACAATACTTGGCAGTCAGGATGACGCATTGATCCCTAAAATCATGCACTGGTCTTTTGTTAATTACATACAGTATGTGAATGTTCCAAACTCTTGGGTACCAATTAACCAATTGAGTTTTAGTGCACTACATAAGGCATTGCCGGGTGAAGTCATAGCTTGTCTGGTGAAATCAAGCAGCCCTGTAGACAACCAGACTGACAATGCCACCTCCAAACCCTGAGCGAGCCAAGAAGACAACAGTCCACCGTGCAGCTCATACCTGCATCCATGCATAGGCCTCTGCCACATGACTACTGAAGACTGGGGCTGAAACTAAAGATTATTATTATTGACTGGCCAAGTAATCATTTGAGCTATAGAATATTTTTTCAAAAACAGTCCAACATGTCCATCACAGTATGGCAGAGCTCAAGGTGACCTCATCTAATGTCTTAGCTTGTCAAACAAACATTACAAAACCAAAACTTATTTAACTTATAATGTAAAAAACAAGGAAACTGTCAAATCATCATCTTTAGAAAATCATATTTTTTAGACATTTTTCCTGAAAAAGGGTGCACACGCGATTAGTTGTCAAACTATGGGGCACTGACAGAGCACATACCTCCACCAAGGCTGTTGTTCACCCAAACTCTGCTCTGCCGCTGCAGATCGGCAGCAGGTAAAAATCTTGGTGAAGGTAAAAATCCATCCGTAGTTTTTGCATATTCCTGCTAAACCACTGCTGGGACACTGAGCCTTGGTGGAGGTATGCAGTCATGGATCACCTCCAAAATGTAGTAATGGGTTCGTGTGTAGCCCAGGAGCCACCTGTGGTAAAAATTTCATCAAACTCTGTCCAGTAGTTTCAGAGTAATGTTGGTCACACATTGTGAGAAGATAGAGCCTTGGTGGAGGTTTGAGCTCTTGGATCATCAGCAAAATCTAATATCCATCCAGTAGTTTTTGCATAATTTTGCTGACAGACAAACAAACCAACCAACCAACATGGATGAAAACATTACCTCCTTGGCGGAGGTAATAACTTTCTGACAGTCGACTAGTCGTTGCAGCTGCTATGATCCAACTGGGCCAAGACCAGAGCTTCCTATTTACCTGGGAACTCTCGGTGTCCATTTTGACCCTTTAACATCATGGTGGACAAACCTATAGTCTTTTTCACCATTAGGCAAGATAATGGTAGCTTATATACCCGTGGTGGGATCTGAACTCCTGACCCTGTGATCCAGAACTTCATGCTGTAACCTCTGAGCCAAAGAGAAACTCCTCCACTAGCTGTGAGCTTGTAGTGGAGGTGAACCTGAGTGTCAGGAAAACTGCCCCACTCATGGAAGGACATGAAGCACAGCACTAATTAAGAGGGCTTTCACACCTACAGCCTTTAGTTTGTTTCAATCGATCTCGAGCTCGTTTTCTCTGTTAGAGCGGTTCATTTCGTCTGGTGAGAACATGGTAGTTGCACTCAGGTGCGCACCAAACCAACCGTACCAAGACCGTCTGAAAGAGGTGGTCTCGATTCGAATCAACTGGCAAACTCTGGTGCGGTCCTGCAGGTGAGAAAGGGAGTGCACTAGAACAGGACCAGCGGAAAACTGTCAAACATTTTATGCCACTCTACATACCTGACAGATCTTCAAAAATATCTGTGGCTGAGCACATCATGGTTCTGGAGGATTAATGAACGTTAGCATGTTATTTTCTTCACTTTCAAACTGTACGATTTGCCGAAAGTGGTATATGCATGTAATGTAATAAACGATAACCAGGGCGATGAAAACCCCCGTAGATTACGCTACGATGTGTATTAGTTTCTCCTCAGAAACGCATAAATGCACAGTAGCCATCCTGCTTCCTGTATTTACCTTCCCTGTTCTCACGGCAAAAAAATCTGAACAATAAGGACAGAGAACGTTCTGACGTAGGTCTCGCAGGATTTAACGTGATGGAATTTGGTCCGCTTGAATTTTTGCCTGCATGAAAGGAAACCAAACCAAGGAGAAAATGATGCAAAGTAACAAACTTATCAACTGATTTGGACCAAAGTAAACAAATTTAGGTGTGAAAGCACCCTAAGACACTGGTGCCCATTTCTGTGAACCCGTCCCACTGCCACCCTGGTCCTGAAACTCCACCGAGAAGTGAAGCCTGAAGCCGAGGAACGCCTGATCGCAGCAGAAACCCACACATGAACCAGATCAGTGAGCCCACACATGACCACATCAACCAGACAGATGCACAGTCCTGCAGCGATAAAATCCTTCCTCAGCCACCCTTACCCTTCTGACCTCGCACCATCTGACTTCCAGCTCTTTGTAACCAGGAAGTCATTTTTCAAGGACGAACTAGGGCTGTGCGATATGACAATGTATATCGGTGACGCGATAAAAACGTCTATCCTTTCATATAAAACTGTATCATTTATATTGAGATTTAAAAGACACACACCCCGTTTCTACTTGTCACCGCCCCGCCTCTCCCCTGCAGTGCACCAGGTGTGTGCAATACTGGGTTCCGGTGGTTAGCGCAGCAGCTAACTGCAAGCTAATGTTTTGGCCAAACAGCTGCTATGTATAAAGGAAAAAACAGACACCAAAAACAGGAAACAACAAAAACATAGTGACCCTACCATACATCCGGGGAATAACTGAACCCATGCACAGAATCATGAAAAAACACGCAATAAACGCGGCAATAAAACCCACACCAAACCGCAGCAGCTTTTGGTTCATCCCAAGGACAAAATACAACCAAGCAAAAAATGCAACCTAATATATGAAATACCATGCAAATTATGTAAAAAAACATACATATGAGGAACAGGGAGGATGTTTGCAACACGGAAAAGGGAACATCAGAAAGAATGTGAAAAAGAAACAGCAGGGCGACTCACAAGAACGCAAAAAGAAAAGGTAGGACAGGAAAAGCTCAAATCAGCAATATGAGACCACTGCAAGTTAAACAAGCACATCATGGACTGGAACAAGGCAAAAATAACTGGATCAGAGGACAACAAAGACAAACGCTGGGTCGAGAAGCAACTGAAGTCAGGAAGCGAGCCCACAAGTAGGTAAGTAAGTAAAATTTATTTATATAGCACTTCTCACAGAAAGAATCACAAAGTGCTTCACAATAAAATAAAACACACGATCACAAATAAAGGCACTGAAAAAAAATAAAAACCATAATCCATAAACTAAAAGCCTGTTTAAACAGCAGTGTCTTCAGCTGCTTTCTAAAAGCGTCAACAGAGTCTACTGAGCTCAAAGACAGTGGTAGAGCATTCCACGGTTTTGGTGCCACTGCCTGAAAGGCTCTATCACCTCGAGTTTTAAAATGGGTTCGAAGGACAGCCAGTAAAAGTTGATCTGAGGATCTGAGGGGTTACACACTTTCAGCAGCTCGGTGATGTATTTAGGGGCCCGGTCACGAATGGCTCTAAAAACAAGAACTAAAATTTTAAACTGAATCCTAAAATCAACTGGGAGCCAGTGAAGTGCTGCTAAAACCGGTGTAATGTGAGCCCTTTTCTTAGTGTGAGCTAAAAGTCTAGCAGCCGAATTTTGAACAACCTGGAGGCGTTGAAGATGCTTTTGGCTCAGACAGGTAAAAAGACTATTATAATAGTCTAAGCGAGAAGAAATAAAAGCATGTATAATCATCTCAAGTTCCACCTTTGACACCAGGGTTCTCAACTTAGAAATATTCTTCAGATGGAAGAAACAATTTCTTATTAATTGATTACTGTGGTGCTCAAGAGACATAGCCAAGTCAAAACTAACACCAAGATCCCAAAGACTCGCCTGGACAGAGGAACTTAGGGTACCCATGCGGTGCTTAATAAGTGGGATCTTGTTTTCAGGAGCGATAATTAATGTCTCTGTTTTGTCTGAGTTAAGCTGTAAAAAGTCTGCACTTAACCGCTGTTTGATGTTAGACAAGCAGTTAGTTAAAGATGACAACATGTGAAACTAATACAACTGAATATCATCAGCATAAAGATGATAAGAAATATCTTTGATCTGGCTAATTAGCGGTCCCAGTGGCAGACTGTAAATTAGAAATAAAATGGGTCCTAGAACAACACCATGAACCGAGATGATGGAGCCTTCATGCTCTCACACACCTGGGACTCTCTCCTCCAGAGACCATCGCACGGCGAGGAGCGTGACCGACCTGGCAGATCTGTCAAATCTGTCAGGTTGGTCACGCCTACGGAAAGGATGAAACAGCTGATGTGACACGTCACGCACATCAAATGATGTTTTCTGAAGAAGACTGCAGATGACAGTCGAAACATGTCAAAGGTATGAGATTTCTCTTTGCTTTGTCTGAATAGAAGAACAAGATCAATTTAAGAAGACGTTAAGAAGACAAAATGAACCTGTTTGAGATAAAGCTGCTACTTCTGTTTGCCAGGGATGTGGGACTTTTTCCCACGGTGCTGCGTCAGACAGGACAGTCCTCTAACCCTGTTTTAATTGGAGCGAAGTAAGTAAGTAAGGTTTTAACTGGTTAACACCATCTCTCTCTAATTATAAAACAGCAAATGCTGAATGATTATGCTAACTTGTCGCTGGTTGGTTTAAATTACTGCTGAGTTTCTTAATTTGGTCTGAAAAAATATTACTAAAGCTGCAAAAGTGCGTGATAGTGGCCACATACACACTAAATAAATAATAAATTAATTTAAATGTGTTGGAGGAACAAACTGGCTCTTAATGTAAGTTGATTTCTAAGAATTTTTTATTAGTCAAGTAGTGATAATGAATAAAGTTGAAGTCATCTCGAATGCACATTAAAAAACAATTTTATAACAACACTGCAAAATTAAGAGGGAAAAAAGGTGCATAAAATTAATGACAGATGAATTTGTACAATTGTTTTTTTTTCCACGATGTAATTTAAAATGTAGAAAAACAGATGGTCGTTTTTATTGGTTATTATACTGTATATAAGCTACAGAATTTACAGAAAATGTATATTGTGATATATATCATTATTGTCAAATAAGATTACTGATATGGTGATATGAAATTTTAGCCATATCACACAGCATTTCTGAGGTCAGGTCGTGGCTTCTGACAGAAGCTGCAAACTTCCACAGGTGAGGTCTCCAGTGCTGCATAAATCCTTGATAATGAACAGCCCTCATATGAAGGCAGCCAAAAGTCAAATGTTCTCCTCGCCAGAAAAACTATTTTTAACTCAGGTTGTTTAAATTAAAATGCTTGACTAAAAGTACACTTATAGAAAAGTATCCTGCAATACAACTAGAGTGACAAAGTTACTGGAGTCCATGTACTTGAGTAAATGTAACTAGTTACTCCCCACCTGGGGCTGGCATTTCCATTACCTGATGGAGCACGCCATCATCATCACCATTATCATCATCCTCATCATCATCATCACTTTCATGCCTTAAAACACCGCCACCTCTCCTAGACAAACACCTGCTCTGCTTATCGCCGTTACATCAGCGCGGGGCCAACACAACACACCAATCATGTGTTGCCTTGTGGTGTGTGTGTGTGTGTGTGTGTGTGTGTGTGTGTGTGTGTGTGTGTGCGCGTGCGTGTCCAGGAAGCCGTTCATGTCACAGTGCAGGCTGGGTTTCCGGTGAGGGCCTTCTTGCTGTCTCAGCCGTCACTGTCACATGTAAGGGCCGCTTGTGCTCAAACAAGAGAGCAGCGTAACGTACGCCACATCCACTGCTCTGTGTGTGTGTGTGTGTGTGCGCGCGCGCGTGTCCTAGAGACACGCACACACTGTGTCCCAGAGCGGACGAGTCTCGTGTGTCCACCAGTCCTGAAAAAGTCTTCAAAACTTTTTCTTGTAAATTTGCAACTTATTTCATATACATGTGCAGCTTTTTCCCTCATAAATTTGTCACTTTTTTCTTATAAATTTGTAACTTATTTTTAATGTAAATTTGCAGCTTTTTCCTTTATAAATTTGCACTTTTTTCTTTTAATTTTGTGACTTAATTCATGTAAATTTGCAGCTTTTTCTCCTGTATATTTTCAAGGTTCGTCATCATAAATTTGCCAGTTTTTTATAAATTTGTGACTTTTTTCCTTTGCAAATTTGCGACTTTTTCCTTGTAGATTTTTGGGACCTTTTTTCTTTGTAAAATTGTGACTTTTCCCCTCACTGCCACTTTTTTTTTTTTCAATTTGCAATTTTTTTCTCATAAATGTGTAACTTATTTAATGTAAATTTTCAGCTTTTTCCCTTATAAATTTGTGACTTTTTGTCCCTATTAAGTTTAAAACTTTTTCTCTTAACTTTGTGATTTATTTCATGGAAATCTGCAGCTTTTTCTCCCATAAATTTGTCACTTTATTCTTATAAATTTGTGACTTTTTCCTTGTATCTTATCTTAAATTTGTAACATTTCATGTACAGTGGTGCTTGAAAGTTTGTGAATCCTTTAGAATTCTCTACATTTCTACATAAATACAGTATGACCTAAAACATCATCAGTCCTAAAAGTAGATAAAGAGAACTCAGTTAAATAAATGAGAGAAAAAATTACTTTTTCATTCATTTATTGAGGAAAATGCTCCAACATTACATATCTGTGAGTGGCAAAACTTTGTGAACCTTTGACTTCAGTTTCTGGTCTGATCCCCTTTTGCAGCAATAACTGCAACTAAACATTTCCAGTAACTGTTGATCAAGTCCTGCACATCAGCTTGGAGAAATTTTAGCCCATTCCTCAGTACAGAACAGCTTCAACTCTGGGATGTTTGGTGGGTTTCCTCCCATGAACTGCTCACTTCAGGTCCTCCCACAACATCTCAGTTGGATAAAGGTCAGGACTTTGACTCAGCCATTCCAAAACATCAGCTTTATTCTTCTTTAATCATTCTTTGGTAGAACGACTCGTGTGCTGAGGATCGTTGTCTTGCTGCTTGACCCACTTTCTCTTCAGATTCAGTTCATGGACAGATGTCCTGACATTTTCCTTTAGTATTTGCTGGTATAATTCAGAATTCACTGTCCCATCAATGATGGCAAGCCATCCTGGCCCAGATGCAGCAAAACAGGCCCAAACCATGATACTACCACCATCACGTTTCACAGATGGGATAAGGTTCTTATGCTGGAATTCAGTGTGTTCCATTCTCCAAACATAACACTTCTCATTCCAACCAAAAAGTTCTATTTTGGTCTCATCTGTCCACAAGACATTTTTCCAACAGCCTTCAGGCTTGTCCACGTGATCTTAAGCAAACTGCAGATGAGCAGCAATGTTCTTTGTTGGAGAGCAGTGGCTTTCTCCTGGCAATCCTGCCATTCACACCATTGTTGTTAAGTGCTCTCCCGATGGTGGACTCATGATGGTGGACTCTTCAGTTGCTTAGAAGTTACCCTGGAGTCCTTTGTGACCTCGCCGACTATTACCCGCCTTGCTCTTGAAGTGATCTTAGTTGGTCGACCACTCCTGGACAGGGTAACAGTGGTCTTAAACTTTCTCCATTTGTGCAAAATCTGTCTTACTGTGGATTGGTGGAGTCCAAACTCTTCAGAGATGGTTTTGTAACCTTTTCCTGCCCGATGAGCGTCAACAACCCTTTTTCTGAGGTCCTCAGAAATCCCCTTTGTTAGTGCCAAACATACACCTCCACAAACGTGTTGTCACTTTGATGGCTCTTTAAATAAAAGATTCTTTACATAAAACAGGGATGCCCACGCACAGCTAATTGTCATCTCATTGATTGAAAACACTTGATTCTAATTTCACCTTCAAATTAGCTGCTAATCCTAGAGGTTCACAAACTTCTGCCTCTCTCAGATATGTAATATTGGATCATTTTACTCTATAAATAAATGGAAAAGTAAAATAGTGTGTCTCATTTATTTAACTGGGTTCTCTTTATCCACTTTCAGGACTTGTGTGAAAATCTGATAATGTTTTAGGTCATATTATGCAGACATGCAGAGAATTTTAAAGGGATCACAAACTTTCAACACCACTAAATTTGCAGCTTTTTCTCCTGTGTATTTTCAAGGTTTCTCCTCATAAATTTGCAGCTTTTCCCTCATAAGTTTGGCTCGTTATTCTTATAAATTTTTGACTTTTTCCTTGTAAAATCTTTCAAAAATGTGCAACTTTTTCTCATAAATGTGTGACTGTTTTCCTGTTAGGTTGCCAGTTTTGCTTGTGGCAGCAGGTTCTCGTTCCAGGTATTTTACTGAAATAAGTAATCATGTCGTGCCAGCATCAGTCCAGGGTGAATCCATGTTTAATGGAGCTGGACTTCATCAGTTTCAACTGCAGTGATTATGGGAGCAGGCATACTGTGCGGTTATCCCAGACTTTCTGACGTGACACAGATGCGAGGTCCCGAGTTTGAATCTGTTGTTAGCCTCATTACAGCTGCAGATATGCTGAGATGTGAGGATGAGCACACATGAGCGTGAACAGAAACGCTGTGAAGTCAAACCTCTGCTCCTTTCAATAGAACAAACCTCGTTCTTTCCAGATGTGGCGCAGCCATTAATGGCCGTTGCTCCCTGAGCTTAAATCCCTCATGAACAGGTGAACAGCCTCCATGGAGTTTGTCATGTTTCCTGCTACCCTGATGAACAGCAGGAAAGTGTGTCTGCTTTCTAAAGAGCCCAAAGGAAAGCTGACACTCCTGAGATGCTAACGGCTGCCCGGCTGAGTGGGGACAACCCCGCCGCCTCGTCTCGCCTAACCTGTCTGCTGCACCTCCACCTCTATCACCCCCTGCTCCTCTTTCTTCTCTTTCCCTAAACAAGACACCCCTGTAACGGTGAGGATCAGACGAAGAGGGGAGTGTGCCGAGATGCTAAACTGTCGCCTCGCCTCGTCTCAGACTGTCAGGGAGGCTTTGCTCATGCCCATAACTCTTTCATGTTTTTAATATATTTGATTCGATTACTGATGCACTGATTGTAAAATCTGGGGGCCGATACAGATACCGATACCGCCTGTTAGGGTTCTGCAGGAAACCTATTGCTTTTGTTCTGATTAATCTTATTATTATCTGGAGCAAGATGAAATTTTACAGTCTGGTCATAAACTCTCCCTAATAACTGTGCCTATAGGTGGTGCTATAATAATCAGTTTTACAATTTTGCAGACATCGCAAGAGCAGCTGGGCCTAGACTCAAACTCCTTTCATCGTTCTATACTCTGAAATCTTCTGCTACTCTTCTCCACTGGTCTTTTGCTCTAAAAATGATGTTTTCTGCACCATATTTTCAAGTGTTCAAGTGAAGTCAAAATGAGCTCCTCCAAATTAGTGCAACTTAAGCAGCGATCATCTCCAGATGCTGCTCATGAAAAGTTAAAATGATCTAAATCTTTCCATCTCTTTTGTGACTGATGCAGTGATCCAAACCTGACGAAACTTCACACTCACAGTCACAACGCTGTTCTTTACAATCTCACCAGCTTTCAGGCAGCTGTTTGTGTTCCAAAAATGATCTTGATGAAATGTTCCAGCCTTCGTGTTTTACGCTGCTGCTGCTGCTGCTGTTGTTAAGCAGCATGTAAAACCTAAGGTGCAACACACACCTTAGGTTTTACATGCTGTTGTTAAACAGAATAAAACCTGGGGATCTGCAGCTGCTGGGAACCCCATGATTGCCGCTATATTTTCTTTGGTGTTTTTTGTTTCCATCTTTAATGTCAGGGAGACAAAGAAATACAGAATAAACTGGAACACACACGACTGGGACACGTCAGGAAAATATCGGCCCCCTGCTAATGTCTTATCTGCCAACATCAGTCAGTCAAGTGAATATCGGTGATATCTGTGTACCCACAATTTTATCAGTTTAAAATAATTCTTTCCTGCTCCTATACCCCCCCCCCCCTCCCTCACACACACACTCCCTCCCTCTGCCCTGGAGTGATGATCCGCTGCCAAATATCTTTTCTCTAAATGGCGATGGCTTCCTGGACTCCCGCCAGATAATTTCCATCTCATAATCTTTGGCGGCGAAGAAGAAGGAGAAGGAAGACAAACACGTATTTACCTACAGTTCACAGCTTGTGACCGTAATTCACACAGAGTGCCAGAGCGTGTAGCTGCACACGCATGTGGCATGCATGCAAGTGGGACCGAGCAGACAGCACCGAGTATGCTGGCTTCTAATTTTAAAAAACAGAAAACAAAGGAGGCGATATGTACGACAGAGAAGAGATGCACGGAATTATATATTTTACACAGGAGGGTGCATCATCCTGGTTAGGAAAATCACCCAAAATCCTCCCCTTGTTAACCTGTCGCCCCCCCCCCCAGCCCCATTCAGAGCAGCAAATCAATATGATGATAAACCTTCCTACAGCTGCGTCTCAATAAATCAGAATATCACCGAAAAGTTGACTTATTTCAGTAATTCAGTTTAAAAGATGAAACTCCTCTACTACTGATTCATTGCACACAGAGTGACGTATTGCAAGTGTTTATTCCTTCTAATTTTGATGCTGATGAACCTGTGCAGTTCCGTCGGCAGGAAGATGAGAGACACCAACAAAGCCGACGAGCTGCAGGCCGCTGTCAGAGCAGCCCGGGCCCCCACAACACGTCAGCAGCACCACAGGCTGACCACCCCCATGCCGCAGCCCACTGATGCAGTCACGCAACAGGAGCCCTGACCCACCACCCACTGGAACATGCACACACTTTTCAGCCGGCCAACGTTTCTATGAAAAATACATTTTGAAAATAAATGTTATTAGGGCCCGATTGTAATTGTTAGGTTTTTTTTTTTTCCTTTTTCTTCTCCATCTAAGATCTCATTTTTGGGGTAGTCAACGTGCACGAAAACTCAACATTTTTTGCAGGGACCTCAAGACTGGCAAAAAATTTATATTTTGGAGGAAATAGGAATGATCCCACAGAAATGGATCTACAGCGCCACCTAATGTGTGAAGTCAATGGGGAGTGGCAAACGCTTACTTTCACGTAGAAAGATGAAAATCAGGTGAGATGTTTTTCATGTCAAGACACAAAAAACTCCATAGAAGTGATGGTCGGCCCCCAACAGGAAGTCGGCCATTTTGGCAGGAAGTGGCAGTGATCTGATTTCCACCTCATGCATTTGATCGAAGTCGTCCTAGGGTTTTAGTCCAATTGAGCTCATTTGTGGTGGCAATCATCTATACCAGTGTGCCATTAAAAGTTAGTGAAAACTTTTCACAGCGCTCGACAGTTTGGTCATAGGGGCATGGCAAAGTTTGATGCCTCGCCATGATCATTCTGTGACCATTCTGATGGTAATGAACTCTGGTATGCATTGTCAGATTTCAACCAAATTCAATATTATGGATATTAGTCCAAATCCAAAACAGCTCTATAGAACAATATTCATAGAAATCATTTTTCCTTTTTTTTTTTTTTTTTTTTTCCTTTGAAAGACAAAAGTAAAATAGAAAGATGTCTTTACCTTCTTTACATGTTTCAACTGCACTGCAGCCTTCATCAGAAGAGTCAGCTGATTGCTGCCAGGTGACATTTATCAGCTGATTTTCGTAGGCGGGGCCAGCTCAGCAGATCTGTCAGATCCACCGAGCCGGCCCCGCCTCCCGCCGTCAGATGGTCTCTGGAGAATGTGGTCCCAGGTGTGAGAAAGCATAAAGGCCCCCTCATCTCGGTTCATGGTGTCTTTGAGATGAGGGGGCCTTTATGCTTTCTCACACCTGGGACCACATTCTCCAGAGACCATCTGACGGCGGGAGGCGGGGCCGGCTCGGTGGATCTGACAGATCTGCTGAGCTGGCCCCGCCTACGAAAATCAGCTGATAAATGTCACCTGGCAGCAATCAGCTGACTCTTCTGATGAAGGCTGCAGTGCAGTTGAAACATGTAAAGAAGGTAAAGACATCTTTCTATTTTACTTTTGTCTTTCAAAGGAAAAAAAAAAAAAAGGAAAAATAATTGAAAGAAGACAAAATGAACCTGTTTGACGTTTCATAGAAATCAACAGTGCCACCTATAGGAAGCAGAAAGTTTTGCATCAGAAAGTTTGCATCATGTTGTTTTTTTAACACCTCGGGAATGGAATGTCAGATTGGCACCAAGATAGGTATGATGTATATGGGTATGCCTCCAAACAATTACAGCTATGAATATGCATGAGTAGCAATAGCGCCCTCTCTTGGAGACATGAAGGTTACACCAAAGGTTTTCTTCAATATCTCTGAAATAGTCTGATTGGTACCATTTATGGTGACAATCATCTATACCCGTGTGCCATCAACGGTTGTTGAAAACTTTTCCAAATGCCCGATGGTTTGGTGTAAGGGGCGTGGCCAAGTTTACAGTATCGCCATCACCCTTCCACTGGCTTTTACTCTGGCATACACTGATTTCAACCAGATTTTGTGTGGTGAATAAGGAGCCAATACTGATAATTTCCATAATAAAGAATGACACATAGCGACAGCGCCCCCTACCGCCAATGGACAGGAAGTTGCCATAACTTCCATGCCATACTCACGCACTGCTTGCCAGAATGTCGTGCAATTTTCTGAGGCTTATCAGACCGCCTGGTTGATCATAACTGCACATCACCTTTAGCATGGCGTCACTGCTGTTACCATGAACACACCCCCTCGCCATTCAATCCGTGATCTTGTTGGGATGGTTGGGAACGACCTGGAGTCATGAAATCTGGAACATAGGTTGAGGTGACTGTCATATGCAGTCCTATATGGGTGGGCAACACATAACTGACAGGGAAGTGTTGCCATGGCGACACGGCGAATGTTGACTCCTCGCCATTAAACATCAGAAGGTTGTAACTCGGACAAACTGTCAGATTTTCACCAAATTTTGTACGATGGATATTAGTCCCACCCCACACGCTCCTACATGGAAGTGATTGACAAAAGTTATAGTGCCACCTACTGCTCACAGAAAATACTGTGCCAAACTGTTTATTATTCACGCAGCGCTTGCCACGATGACGGGAAATTTTCTGAGCCAGCTAGGTACGACGGGCGCCGGGGTCTGCGGTTGTGCGGGGGGTGAGGGTCCGCTTACAGCTGCTTGCAGCTTCAATGTAATATTGTAATTTTTTGAGAAACTGAATCTGGGGTTTTCATGAGCTGTAAAACATGAGCATCAACATTAAAAGAAATAAACACTTGCAATATATCACTCTGTGAAATGAATGTATATAATATAGGAGTTTCATTTTTTTAATTGAATTACTGAAATAAATCAACTTTTCACAGAAATTCTAATTTATTGCGCTGCACCTGTAAATCATGTTGTAGGTCTGGTCAGCACTAACGCACCAATCCTAAACAGGAATGCAAAGAAAATCTTATAAAGTTGTAATGTCTTTTGCATGAATTAGAACTTTTTTCTCATAAATTTGCAATTTTTTCTTATAAATTTGCAACTTTTTTCTCATAAATTTGCAGGTTCATTTGGAGGCTGGTTGTTGTTTTTATTCTATGTAAGTAAACTGCAATTTCCACATTTTTTTTAATTTTTAAATTGTCAAATTTTATCATATCTTTGCACCTTTATTTTTGCACAATTGTGCCTAATTTACATTTATACATTTACCTTTAAGCCACATTTGTGAACACCTGTCAAATCTACTTGTTAAAACACACCCAAGCGCCCACTGATCTGACTTTTTTCCAGAATTGTGGTGGTGACCCCCAGATGTTTCTCAGCGGCCCTCACCCCAGACCTGGGACACTGACCAGCAAATGAAAAGCCAGCGTAAGGCTGAGGTGAGGATGAGCTGACAGACAGCGTCTGAGCTCCCCCCTCTCCCCCGGGAGAGGCGAACAGAGAGAAAGGCCTGTTTGTTAACCTCTGGTTGAGTAACACGGCCTGCAGGCAGAAGGCAGTAAATTAGCAGCAGTTGGCACTCCAGCCGTGCCACTGGAATATCAGATGGACACCTTCTCAAACAGAAAGAAAGAAAGAAACCACACCCCTGTGTGAAAAAAAAGGCAGCTGACTGGCCTGGTCTGTCCCCCGGGCTCACCTGTGCGAGGAAAACACGTGTGCAGCGAGGAGGAAGTGAAGCTGGAATGCTTGTGAAAACACACTGATGTGGCCCCATCACACTGACAGACTGTCTAATTCCTCTGGATGAACTCCTGGCTTCACAGGCCGACAACACCGTCAGACACGGCGCGGTCGGGGACGACAACACACGCACGCCCGACGACCCCTCCTCCCCATCGTGTGTGAGCGAAGTCAGGCAGCCTTACAGCACCCCCTATCAGCGTGACGAGGACAGAGTCGGTGGCTCCGTCACTGTGCTGCTGCCGCTCACAATGTGGACCAGATGGGCTCTGCAGACAATGGGCTTCTTTCAGCAACCTTTCTGTCAATGCAAACGGTCGTAATGCAGCCAAGGAAGCGCTCTGCAGAGCATTATTTTTTTAAGCTGAAGATGCATTATTAAACAGTCAAAAAGAGCGACGTCCCGATGCAGTCCAGGTAGAACGAGCTGGGTGGGTAAAAGGCGCCAAAGTGCATGCAGCAGCTCTCTGCCCTGCGGTCATGTCCTCTGACACTAACGGCACGCAAATTCCTTCTAATCCTTCACTCTCCTGCTCCTCCTTATGTGTCCTTTTGAACTACAGGCGAACACTTGCCTCCCAGTGAGCACGATAATTGTCCAATAGACTGTTCACTAACATAAATATGTGACAGAGAAGTATGTTGGCCGTGCCGTGTGTTGCACTTTAGGTACAACGTAAAACTAAACGGTGAAGAAAAAGGGTCCAAAAGTTGACAGTGTCTTTTGGGGGGGGGGGGGGGGGGACAAGCACGTCCCGTTTAAAGGCGCCCCCACCCTCATGGTCAAATACAGGCAGTCCTGGTTTGAAGTGGAAGTGAAGGCCGATTTAAAAAAAAAAAAAAGAAAAGAAACCAGTAAAGTCAAACTGGGAGACTGGAATGAAAATTTGGTTTCTGTTATCATTTCAACTCAAAGTGGCAGCTGTGCTTTAAGAAAAGCCGTATTTGTTTAAGAAGAAAAAATAATTACATTACAGTGCTGACGGGCCTGGGGTGCCCCCCCCCCCACACACACACAGGGCCATCATTTTCTTTGCTACACCCCTGCTAACACAGCTGCACACTTCTGTGGTCCCAAATTAAAAAAAAAAAAAAAGAAGAAGAAGAAGAAGAAGAAGAAGAAGAAGAGAAGAAGAGTCCACTTCCTGGGAGGGAAACAATTGTTTTGATATAAGTTAGATTCTGATTAAAGGCTCAGAGGAGGCGGCAGCAGCAGAAACCGTCAAACGGTTTTCCACCGGACTTACACGACGTTCCGCCCCCCCCCCCCCAAAAAAAACCCAGCTGCACACACACACACACACACACACACACACAGAGGCTCGTGCGCACACCCTGTCACACTGTCATCGAAAATAAACGACGCCGGCGACGTTGCAGATGGTTGCAATCAAAAATTCACGCGACAAGCGGCCTTCCTCAGCCTTCACCCCCCCCCCCCCCCCCCCAGCCCAGGATTGCAAAGGAGAGCTGCAACAGTGCGTGTGTGTGCGTGCGTGTGTGCGTTTCATCATGCTATCAGCGTTTAATCTGCAGCAGCTTCGCTCCTTATCATAAATCTTCAATTATGAGCTTTAAAGTGAGCGGCAAAAGCGCAGCTCTGCGCGCCATCACCGCAACCGACGCGTGGCCTGCGAGGCGCGTCATCTGCACGCGCGGATCAAGAAAGTGCCAGACTAATTTGGAGGCACAATAATCTATATGTGAAATGACGCTGAGCGGGCTCCGTGATCACGCACGGCTCCCGCGAGATCCTCGTCCGGTCGCCACGGTCGCCGTGTGAGCGAGCGCCCCGGCGGTGGGCATGTGCCCGCCACTTCACGGCCACGTGGCGGGAATAAAGCCAGGAACACCGGCCGTGTCACGCGCAGTTCAGTGGCACTCTGACGGCGCGCGTCGGCGCTCGTTAACGGGGCCGTCTTCCCGGGAACGGGGCAAACTTTTCAGAGGACACGTGCACGCTTCTTCCCGCCTTCACACAGTCACCTGCACGGCCCCCCCGCACACGTTCACGGCAGTCCTGCGGCCCGCAGATATGCGGACGATCCAGCTGTGCACAAGCACACGAGCAGCGCGTGAGCTGCAGGCCCGGCCGCTGCGCTGAGCCTCGTGTGACGTGCCTCCGTTATGGCTAAAAACGGACACGGTCCGCCGCAGCTGACGAGGGCAACCGAGCACAGCCGCGGCGGAAGCGTTCATCACGCTGCACATGACAGCCGGGGCGATCCTGCTGCCCGGGGCGGAACCTGGACCCGGTTCTGCTTTCATGGTGAACGCGAGCCTCTCATCACCGGGTCACAGCATGAGGCAGAGCGCGTGCACAGCCGCCAGACACGCGCACGGCTTTTCCTGCAACAGTCGCCAGAAAACAAAACACGACCGAGACTTTTACTGCGTCCGTAACGCTGTAGATTCCCGGTTTTTATTGTTTAAAGGCAGAGTGATTAATAGGATGTGCAGAGGAGGTCATCACGCGCTGCAGGCGAGTGCAAACACGTCCCGGGGACGTGCGTGCACAGCGCGGCTCAAGCACAGGAATTAGGGAAATTTTAGTGTGTGAGAACTTCCAGTAATCTGAGCGATTATGCAGGTGCTAGAGGTTCCACTTCAGGTGTCAAACAAGGAGCCTGGACTGGCCGTCGGGACGGGGTCACGGACAGCAAACATGTGGCCGCCCCACACAAGACAGAGGCGAAGACGCGACTGTAAAGGTGAAAGGTCACGGCGTCTCCACCGGCGCGAGGGGCACGAAGCTGATCAGACTAATGCGCGTGTGGCGCGCAGCCACCTAAGGTTGGCCACAGATTACATCATGAACTTCTGCAGTGGATCCCCCCCCCCCATTATCCCCCCCGTGAAATGGGATTTGGGCAGAGCGCAGCGGCTGCTGGGAGATGTGGCCACGTTGATTTAATTGATTCCAAATTGGATTATGCGTCTCTTTAATCAGCCGCGCCAGAAGAGAGAGAAACGCGTCCGCGGCAACTCTGGAAACTTTTCTTTCTCTGGCATTTAATTTGCCACCGTCTGCTCTCAGACACACAAACGCCGTTTGGACTGTTGTTTATGTGCGCAATATTGTTCAAAAATCTGCCTGAGATGCAGAAAAGCGACGGGCCCGCGAGTCCAGCACTGAAAGTTCTTCAGCGGAAAACAGCCGCGGAACCGTTCAGCGCGTGCACACAAACGAGCGTCACATTTTATCCAAGCTGCAAACTACGGAGAAAAGTTTTTTTTAGGGGGAAAAGTGCAAAATTGTGGCGTGTAAATTCACCAGGCGCGTGCTTGCAAACTCACGTTTACGCACAGACACGAGCTGTGAAACGAAGCCACGAATGTGAAGAGGAAAAATGTGCAGCAGAGAATTAAAATGCAAACGTTTAACTACAAAATCTGAGGGTAAAAGTTTCCTTCCACAGAACAAGGTGGTGGCTTTGGTTTAACATGGATTTATTTGATTTTAATAATGTGTGGTGGACATAAATGTGGGGCTCAGATGACACCACAAGAGCCTGGTGTCAGCCCTGAAAAAATCACTTTAAACACCATCCAAATAACACCTGACTAATAAATATTTTTATCTGCCTCTCTCCATCATATATATATATATATATATATATATATATATATATATATATATATATATAAAAGACAGTCATAGCCATAATGGCTGTGAGTGCATTAGTGTGTCCTTTGTCTGCTTTTGTGAGTGAGGAACCAACGTTCTCCTCCTCTCCACTCGTGTCAGCCAGCAGAACGAGCATCCACGGTGGAACGCTGAGATCCCCGCAGAAGCTCCACCACCGCCGTGTCCGTCCCCCTCCGGTCCCACAGCACAGAGTCTCACTTCATCACATTTTCAACAATTCTGTTGACTTTCTCCTTTCACTTTGCGCGTCTCTAATTTATTTCCTCGCCATATTTTCTCGCCTTATTCCCGTAAATTGGCCTCGCGTGACGTGATAAAAGCAGCTGCTCTACTCACCTTGGATTGTCTCCCTGGGCGTCAACGATAAGTGCTGCGGGTTCACCTGCTTGCGGCGGGACATCACCCCGGCATCTACTCTGGCATCGCCCGGTGAACGGCACTTGGGTTCGGCCTGAACCGTGGTGTCGGTCCTCTCTGGCTGCCGCTCAGGTGGCCAACTTCCCTCCTCCCGTCCGTTCCCGTCCTCTACCAGCCGGACGCCTGGCGCAGCGCCCCGGGGAGGTGACCGCTGTCCGGATGCGGGGCCGCTCCGTCCACGGTGTCCCCGCCGCGCTTTCAAGTCAAGCGGCGCTCGGGATGAGGAAGCTGCGGAGTTTCAAGAAGTCCTCGGCAACTTTTTTTTGTTCTTCTGCGGCGGGTAAAAAATCAAGGGACGCCACTGCGCTCCACGGGCGACGGACGCTGGCACCTGGGTGTCTCCCGTCTGCGCTGTCTCGCCTCTGCGCGGCAGATGTCTCTGTCCTCGGGTGCGGGCTGGCTCCTCCGAACTTCACCATCCCCTACAGTCCCTCCATCTTCAGCGGCGCTACGGTCACCGGCGGCTCCTCTGCTGCGTCCTGGCGTCGGTGCGCAGAGCGGCAACTCTGGTGGCGGCGGCCGCGCCGGTTCAGAGAGGGAGGGAGGAGAGGGGGGGCGGGAGACAAGAGACACCTCCTCCTCCTCCTCCTCCTCCTCCGAGTTGTCCTCCAACAACCACAGCTCCGACGCTTCTCTTCTCTTCTCTTCACGCTGCTTGTTCGCGAGTCGCGCGGTGAGACGCGCTCTGCCGGTGTGCGCGTGTGCGCGCCGGCTTCAAGTTCAGCCTGTCCGTGGGTCGGCGCGAGCGCTCGCTGCCACGCGAGCCGCCGATCCCCGAGGGTGCGCTGCCCGGCGTGGGCCCGCGGACGCCGGGGCCGGAGTGTCCGGTCAGGTCCGCGTCACCGAACCGGCCGCTTCAGCCGTTCTGGCTCCCCGGGCAGACGCAGCCGTGTGGTTCCCCTCATCTTTTTCTGGCGGCTTTCATGATGATGAGAAGAAACGCACGCACACTCACGCACGCACACTCACACACGCACACTCATAAGACATAACCGCGTTTTAAAAATTCACGTCTTGGTGTTTGTGAAGTCTTTTCCTGCCCGGGTCTATTTATCTTGTCCGCGTTCAGACTGTCCCCAGTCTTCAGGTCTTCAGGCCGTCCTCAGTCTGGCTCCTTCTTTCTGCCTCATGTTTACTGTGGCAGCATGGACGTGCACAGGTACGGGCAGCTGTTGCCCGGGCACCAACCTTTTTCTGAGCAGCCCCCAAAAACAAACTGTTGTGACTTTTTCCTGTAGCACATTTTACAGTTTTTTTTCTTGCTTCTCTCATAACTGTAACGTTGAGACTTCATTCTCATATTTACACTATATTTCATGTCATAAATTCATATTTTTTCTACAAACTTTGCAACTTGTCAACATTTTTACCTCCTTATGTCTTTGTTATATTTTTTTCTTTAAAAAAACCCCCACATTTTTCTTTCAAATATTTGTGTGACATTTCCTGGTTTCTTACATATTTCTCTTCTCCTCATAAATGTACAACTTTTCTCAATAATTTGTGAGTTTTGTCTCTTAAATTGGCGTGTTTCCCTTTTTTTGTAACTTTGCTGTCATTTCAGGTCAGAGCCCCTCAAAGCACCCGTGCACCTCCCTGCATACCGGGATGCGTTGGCGCCCATCAGTTGGATGCTTGCTTTCAAGCTGCATTATAGAGGTGATAATTTATGATCAGCAGACACTCCTAGAAACGGCCAACACTCCCTATATCCCTACACGCAGTAAAAATAATTAAACCTTTTCATGGCTCACTCTCTTAAGTGGACATTTTTCTTGTGATTTATTGATCAAATCCTGTTTTTACAGTTTTTTTTCACCCCATGCCACTTTTTTCCTTTCACAGTTTCAGGGATTTTAATAAAAAAAAATACACTAGAGAAACTGACACTTGAATCAGGTCAGACGCCGCTCAAATGCCGTCTTGCATCAAAAGCAGTAAATGGATTTTGAAACATTCTGAGTCTTAAAAGGCATTTTGCAGAGACATTTTGAGGGGCTGCTGCTCTAACCCAGGGGGAGGCAACCTGCGGCTCTGGAGCCAGATGTGGCTCGCTTTCCTGTGGCCAGCGGCTCCCCAAGATGGTGACAGAAACTGCTAAACTTTCAGGAAAAAGAGGAGACAGATTTGTGAAGGGGAAAATTACTAGAAAAAGAACAAATTTAAAAGAAAAGCTGGAAATTTATGACCAGAAATTCTCACAGCAAATTTGCAAGAAATAGTCACACACAAAAAACACAAATTTACTGGAAAATGTGGAAACCTGACAAATTTATGTCAAAAGTGCTACAAGTTTCCCTAAAAAAAGGTAACAAATTTATGACGTTGAATAAACAAATTTATTGGAAAAGCAGGAAAATTATTGAAGAAATATGACAAATGTAGGGGGAAAAAGTTGCAGTCTTATAAGAAAGGCATCTGCAAGAAAAAAAATCACACAGTTTCTGAAAAAACAAATTTACAGGAAATATTGAATTTTTAATGAGAAAAAAATATGTGGAAAGAGGCTGCAGTTTGACCTGAAAAAGTACAAAATGTTCAAAGAAAAATATGACAAATTTAGTAAAACAGAAACTTTTTGCCAAAAATCTGACAAATTTTGGAAAAAAGTTGAAATTTTATGAGGAAACAGCTCTAAATATTGATGGTGTCAAGCCAGTTTAGACTGGCGCAGTTTCACTTTAGTTTATTATATTATATATATATATATAAATATTTTTTTTTTTTTGCTTCCAGTGGATTTTGCTGGTCAAAAATCTGTCAGAATGGTTCTTTGTGTGGCAGAGATTCCCCAGCCTGCTCTGACCTGAAACAAGGGGAAATTATGGCTAAACACAATGTGAATTTATAAGACAGAAGTTAGAAATTCTTGAGAAAAGTTGCAAATTTATGAGGAAAAGTGTCACATGTATCAGTGGAAAATATATTAGAAAACAAGAGCTGTATTAACGTGCACTAAATCCATCAGAAAAAGATCATTGTTGAGAAAATGTCACAAAATTGCAAGAGAAAAGTGATATTTAAAAGAAAAAACAGATAACCTGGGTCCACAGCGGCCCAGGAAAATGTGATGCAGGTTTTGATGTAGGGAGGGGCCCTTGGACGCAACTTTACCCATGATGCCCCTGAGTTCAACGGGTACAGAAATTTATTCATGTCAGCTGTAGGAGAAAAAAACTACATCAATTTGTGGAGCTGCAAAAAAGTTGAATTTCATTGAGTTGTGGGATATGATTAGCAGTTTTGCTAAGCCCTTAAAGGGGCCACTGACTGAAAAATGGCGTTTTTGCATCGACTGGTCACGTGATCACTGAAAAATATCAAAATCCTCACACAGCCTGCAGCTCATTTTTCGCTCCCAGTCTTTTAACTCTTTTGGGTATTTTCCTGTAAGTCAACCAAAGGGGAACGTCACTGGCCTTGAGACCTGCCTGCTGCTCTATTATTGGCCAGCCTAGCTGTCTGTCATGTGGATGGGTGGAGCCAAAGGCATTAGCTTAAGAGATAACAGAGAAGCTCACTTACCAAGAGTGGTTTATGTTGTTAGATTTCAGTCTCTAACCGACGTCCCCGTTTCCACCTGGTTCAGTAATCCACAGTCCAATATCTCACATCATTTTGGCTTATTTTATTAGAATTTCACCGTGATGCTACATTAAGCTGTTAGCATTAGCTTGACTATGCAGTCGGACAGGCCGCCTGCCATTAACTTAACTGTTCATGTACTAACGTTTGACCAGATGTGTCATTTTTAGATGTTATTTTAGCCTAATTTCTTGTATCTCTGTCTAGGCCCAAAGGCAGCTAACTGGAGCTAGCAGTTTAGCCACTCATTCATGAATGTTTCTGGTCATGAAGGAGAAAATTGCAACTTTTTTCTTGTAGATTAGCATTTTTTTTTTTCTTGAAAATTTGCTGTTTTTCCTGTAAACGTTCAAGTTTTTTCCTATAAATTTGCAACTTTTTTTCATAGACTTGTGACTTTTTTCTCCTAAATTTGCAGGGACCCATCATATCCTCTTGACCACTGAAACCACACACCCCTGTCCACCAGTGATGCTTTATTTCAGTCATTTATGTTCGCTGGGTCCGGGCTAGGAGCTAAGATTAGCAACTTTGACATAAGAGGTTGGGCAGAGTTAAATGTGGCTGTAATAATGAAATCTGACCAAAACAAGTCACAATCATTTCATTAAGATCTGTGGGCGCTGGGGGAAAAGTGCAGTCAATGACCCCTTTAAATTAAATAAAAATTCTGTGTACAAGAAAGCACTAATTTAAATTTGCAAGCGTGTTATATGTTCAGATATTTGGTTGCACATGACTTTTTTTTGTTGTTCCCAAGGGCGTAGGTTAATTTGAGCACTGGGGGGGGGGGGCAAGTTAAGCAGGAAATGCTGAGCTACAAACACTTTATTTCATGCATTCTAGTGATTTTTAGCAGCTATTTTTCACCATATCTGCATTAATTTTAGGTTGAACCAAAAAATCCTGGCACCAACACATTCAAGCATAGTGCAGCAGAGTTGGCAGGTATTCTGTTTTGCTGGTAGATGTTTGTTACATAAGCGTGTCTCATGTTAAAAGTGAAACCTGTAAAACAAGCGCTCTGCTTTACCCCTCCTGAAACCACATTAGCCGAAGGCCTTCCTCTACAGAGCCTGGTGGGTGACCCCATCACGCCAGCAGAATTACTTCTTCCAGTTAGGTGAAGCAGAGGTGGGACACCCTGCTGCCCTGCTGTGAGGCAACAGTACCCTCTGTTGGCACAAGCTGCTCAGGCTTCCGTGCTGCCTTTTCATTTTTAGACCTTAATCTGCCGCTGACACAATTCACAATCAGAGAGAGTCCTTGAAGTGCAGATCAGGTTCACTCAGGGCCCATTAATGGCACTAATGGGCAATCACTCTCCTCTGTATTCATTTGCATCAGGGCACGGATGTGGCTGAGCGCGGCTCGGCGCCGACACCCCTTACAAGACAACTCCAACTCCAAACACGTTGCTGAATAGCAGTGAAAAGCCTCGCACGGCCATGTAGAGTTGACGCCATCCCTTTGCAGATCGGCGGAGAAGTGGCGCAGCTACAGTAATACATTTCAGAGCACGCCATTAATAAAACATGGAGGGCAATTTTAAGAGCATTAGAAGTTTGATTGCTCGGGGGCAGGCCTGGGGGACTTTCAGGACAGTAATTATTTATATAAATGAAATGTCATCTCAGCTCTGGCTCAAGCAGACGTAACCTCGGCAGATGCCACATGGAAAAACGCCCCCATCCTCCACAGATAGGGCCGTGTGTGTTGTTGAGCATATTGCTTTGACTGGAGCGCATAAATTCACAGTGTGATATTACACAGGATGTCTTCATGTCAGGCCAGCAGAGCAGCCGCAGCCACGGACATACTCAACGCCGGATTCACACGCACAATCTCTCTGTCTCGCCATCCCTGCCAGCTGCGAGCAGCTCCTTGATCCCTGCCCATGGGTTTCTCAATAATACATCAATGTCTCCATTATAGCTTGTAACCACAGGCTCTGGGCAAAGGCAGTTTAAGCTGGGTTGCACGGGGGCCAGCATACCACAAATACCCCGCTTGTGGACACAGGAAAGGTTTTAAGTCCTACGTGTTGCCTCTGAGGAGACATGCATCTGTCCACGCTTGAGTGCCGTGGCTGGATATGAGACACCTGAACACACCGCAGGGCAGATGAAGCCCTGGACTACTCACACAAGGTACGCCCTGCTTGACGGTCTTTCACTTTTCATGCATCGTTTTTAGGATTTAAAGGGCTCATATTGTGCAACATTGTTTTTGTGGGTTTTAACCTTATAAAATAGATCACACGTACAGCTAAAATATTAAAACTCTCATTTCACAAAGAAGTATGCACTGTCTCTAGTTAGTTAAATGCTTAAAGAAATTAGATGATCACACTTCCTGGTTTTTGTGACCTCACAGTCCAACAAATCCCATCTTCAGGCTCAAAGTTAGCAAAAACAAAATGCCCTGACTAAACTCATTACTGACTGGCCCATTTAAAAAAAAAAAACTTCATCAAACCCAATTCTTAGCCTCTTATCCCTCTTGGAGCATCAGCCGTCAAGTTACCAAATCAGATGAGCAGCTAATTAATATTAACGATCCTGAGATTAGTCCTGGGATTGTTGCTCTCCAGTATTAAGTCAAAAGGGCACCAAAAGTCAGTGCTTGACCACTGGTCAGTCGCATCTTTCAAGGTTTGCCTGACATCATTTCAGGACATCACAGCAGGTCCCACATAGCAGAAAACAGATTTGACCTCTGACCCAGCCAGGCGATCATCCAAGGTCAAGGGTTAACCACACCACACGGACCAACCTCAGCACTTTCCAGTCCTCAGCTGGGCTGCAAGGAATATAACTTATGTTGACCTTTGACCTTTTTATGGTCAAGGGGTCACTGGTCAGTTGATTCATTTAAAGGTCCTATTTACTGCCCTTTCTCCACATGTTGACACCTCACACAGGTCTTAACTAGAAAAGCACTCAGAGTGCATACCTCCGCCAAGGCTCCTTCCTTCCCTCCCTTTGTCTACCCATCTGTCCGTACCTCCCTGCCTCCACCCCACCATGCATTGCAAGATAGGGCCTTGGTAGAGGTATGTGCTCGTTGTGCAGCTCCAAAATCTAAAGGGCTCGTCTGTAACCCAAGGACCTCCTCTGGTGAAAATTTGATCAAAATCCATCCAGTAGTTTTTGAGTAATCCTGCTAAACCACTGTTAGAAGGTTGAGCCTTGGTGGAGGTATGCACTCTCACATCATCACGAAAATCTAACGGGTTAATCCTTAGGCCAAGGGCCACCTTTGGTGAAAATTTCATCCAAATCCATCAAGTAGGTTTTGCATAATCCTGCTAACAGACAAACAAACAAACAAAAAACAAGGTCCTTGGTGGAGGTATGCACTCTCAGATCATCACCAAAATTTAATGGGTTCATCCTTGGTCCGACGGCTACTTCTGGTGAAAATTTCATCAAACTCCATCCAGTAGTTTTTGCATAATCCTGCTACCAGACAGACAAACAGACAGATCTACACAAAAAAGACAGACAAACCACCCCGATTACATAACCTCCTTCGTGAAGGTGATGAAATGTTTGTGACATATTTTGCCCAAATTGCCTTCAGTTATTGCACCGTTACTGTATATCATGTTATGCAGCCTTTCTTAGAACGGCTGGTGTCAGTGCATGTCTTTTTAAAGCTCTAAGACTGCATTTAAATCCACCTTCCCTCTCACATCACTATTGCTAATCTTTCCTGGCTAGCTCCTATGTCGGACTGAGCCTGAGCTAACTAATGTAAACTTGTCTCAAAGAATGAACGTGTAACAGAGTCAATAAAAGCATTCCTACTTGGCTTGCCAAGTGGGTCGACCCTCTTGGTGACACAGGTAGAGTGCCGGACTCTGGAGTGGGAGGTTGTGAGTTCAAACTCCCGGTTGGGCGCCACCTGTTGGGCTTAACCACCCGTCCCCTTGGTCACAAATGAAATAAAGCATCACTGGTGGGCAGGGGCGTGTGGTTTCAACGGTTGATAGGAACTGACCAGTACCTGGAGTAAAATAAGACCAAAAACATTCATGAATGAGTGGCTAAACTGCTAGCTTCAGCTAGTTGCCTTGGGTCTTGGTTAGAGAAAATTATATAATATAACAATATAAGTTGAGATAACATCTAAGAACAACATGTATTGTAGATGAATAACATTTTTAAAAATAGCAATCAAAACCAGCCGGATCGTAGTTACACTAATGCCAGGCAGCCTGACCGTCACTCCTCCCCGCTGTGGTGAGCTCTGACCGATGCTAACGTCCTTGCCAAGGTAATGGTAACGGATCAATAAAACACCATTGTGGTGATCTGCTCAGCGTGCTTGCTGTCCTAATTGCCTCCACAGCTGCGCCCACACGTGACCCACTCATCAAGCAGCCTTCATAAGCAGTGCTGTCCTTTGGTCTGCACGGAGACGTCAATGCTCCTTCGGACTGAAGTCATCTCCACGCCTGGAATCTCTTCCCTCTGCTATTTGGGAGTTCCTCCTCCTGCATCATTACCTGCTCTGTCAGGCTCTCTGGGAGCTCGCTCTCCCCAACGTCAAGTAAGCCATCAGGTTCCCAAGCCTCTCTTCTCCTCTCCTTTTCCCCTGTGCACAGGCGGAGATCTCTGGGCGGACCTCCACCTCCTGGCAGCGGACTGGGACCTCCACCTGCACACTGCATACTCGCCTGTACAACCTCACCTACTCCTTCGGTGGTGGCACGGACTCATTACGGACAGTGGTGGGCGAGAGGAACAACCTGGGAGCTCTTCTGCGCTTCAGCTCCTCACCTGACTAGATTGCCAGTTTGGTCCATGCTCTGCTTGCCCTGCTGCTCACATCCACACTCCCACGCTTGCACACATTCACTCACTCCTTCAATAAAGGATAATTGTATTTATTCCGAGTCAGAGTCTGCTTCTGGGTTTTCCAAACATGTCAGTATGTCTCCGTCAGACAAACCCAGCAGACAGTGCTCTCACACAGAGACTAAACACCATTGAGGCTTGTTTAGATCACTTATCCTATCAGCAGCAAGTCACACTCTCACAGCTGATGCAGATTAACACCCGTCTCGATCTTCTCTCTCAGACACGGATCACTCCACTTGCTCCTGCGGGGGCGGCCGGGCCAGCTATGCCCACCCCTCATCCCCCCCAGCAATCTCGGCTTTCTCCAGTCCCTACTCCCACACGATTCAGTGGTAAGCTTGGTGAGGCACAGGGATTTTTGCTACAATGTAGTAATGTCTTTCAGCGGATGTCGGGGGATTTTCCCACGGGTCACAGCCGTATAGGATATGTTGTCAATTTTTTGGAAGGATTGGCCTTAGCTTGGGCTTACACCGTCATGGCTTGGCCCAACTATGCTAATATTACTTACGATCAGTTTGTGGCTGAATTTAACAAGGTTTTTGACCACTCTGACCGGAACAGTGTGATCACCACCCGGCTGCTTAATCTCAAACAAGGGGCCAAATCGGTCACTGATTATTCAGTAGACTTCCGGGTGATGGCAGCGGAGGTGGGGTGGGAGGATGCCTCTCTCTGCAGTATATTTATTCACAGTCTTAGTCCGAGTTTGCAGGATGAATTGGCCCGTATTGAGCGACCTACTAAGTTGAATGAGCTAATCTCCCTTGCTATTAGCATAGATAATATGCTAATAGCTAAGGAAGCGAGCTACTGAGCGTCGATCCTCCGGTCGTCCGGGCTCACAGTTTCGCTGCTCCCCGCAGCCTCCCTTGTTAGCCCTTCCCCCCTTTGATTCCTTGGAGGCTGAGGAGCCCATGGTGATGGGTCAATCTAAGCTCCCCCTGGCTGAAAAACAACACCGCCGTGATCTTGGTTTGTGCCTGTACTGTGCCAGTGAGGAGCACGAGCTGGCTTCCTGTCCTATCATTCTATTTCCTGTCATTGGTGCCCCCCGAGTATCATGACCTGATCCCCGTCTTCAGCAAGGCTAAAGCGCTGTCGCTTCCCCCTCCCCCACTGCCCCATGATTGTGCCATTAACCTCCTGCCTGAGGCTCCATTGCCATCCAGTCGGCTTTACAGCCTCTCTACCCTGGAGCGGGAGGCGATGGATAAGTATATCAAGGAATTCTTGAGTTCTGGCATCATCAGGCCGTCATCTTCAGCGGTGGGGGCGGGATTTTTTTTTTTGTGGGAAAGAAGGACAGTTCGCTTAGGCCTTGTATTGATTTCAGGGAGTTAAATAACATCATGGTCAAGGATAAATACACTCTCCCGTTGATTAACATGGCCTTTGATTCCCTCCAGGGGGCCTCAGTGTTCACCAAGTTGGACCTGCGCAACGCTTATCACCTAGTTCAGATTAAACAGGGGGATGAGTGGAAGATGGGGTTCCGCACCCCCAATGGGCATTTCGAGTATCTGGTAATGCCTTTCGGGTTAACCAATGCTCCAGCAGTTTTTTAACGACTTATTAATGATGTGTTGAGAGATTTTTTTGGACTCTTTTGTGTTTGTTTTTCTCGACGACATCTTGATTTTTTCCCAGTCCCTCGAAGAAAACCGGGTGCACGTCAGGCGGGTTCTGCAGTGCCTATTGGAGAACAAGTTGTACGTCAAGGCCAAAAACTGTGAGTTTCATACCTCATCCACCACGTTCCTGGGGTTCGTCATCTCCCATAATAAAATCATTGCAGATCCTGACAAGGTAAAGGCGGTGGTAGAGTGGCCGGTTCCATCATCCCGGAAACAATTGCAGCAGTTTTTGGGTTTCGCCAACTTCTATTGTTGTTTTGTCAAGGACTACAGCATCATTGCCCTACCCCTCACTCGCCTCACCTCCACCAAGGTGCCTTTCCGGTGGACGGAGGAGGCGGGGGTGGCCTTTGCCAAATTAAAGTCTGTGTTCTCCTCTCCTCCTATCTTGGCTTAGGTGGATCCCGCGCTGCAGTGTCTGGTGGAGGTGTATGCTTCTGACTCCGGGGTGAGGACTGTTTTGTCTCAGCACCCTCCCACCGATGACAAGATCCGCCCCTGCGCCTTCTTCTCCCACCGCCTATCCCCTGCAGAGCGTAATTATGACATTGGGGACAGGGAGTTGCTGGCGGTCAAATTGGCCTTGGAGGAGTGGCGCCACTGGCTGGAGGGGGCCTCCCAGCCTTTTGTCGTTTGAACCAAACATAAGAATTTGGAGTATCTCAGGATGGCCAAATGGCTCAATTTCTGGCAAGCTCACTGGTCCCTATTCTTCAGCAGATTCAACTTTACCATCACCTATCGCCCTGGGTCAAAGAACATCAAACCTGACGTGATCTCCAGACAATTTTCCCCTGATGAACCTGAAGTACCGCCACTTCCCATCATGCCTTCTTCATGCATCACTGGCGCCCTCTCACGGAGCATCAAGGAGAGGGTTAGGAGAGCGCAGGAGACCAAGGCTGACCCAGGTGGGGGGCCAGCAGGTCGGATGTATGTGCTCTCTACGGTCCGGGGTGAGGTCATTAATTGGGCACACTCCTCCAAGCTGCTGTGTCACCCGGGGATGGCGCGTATGGTGGCTCAGCTGCAAAGGACGTTCTGGTGGCCTTCGTTACGGAGGGATGTCAAGGAATATATCCAAGCTTGTCCCCAGTGCGCCACCTGTAAGTCATCCTCCTTTCCACCGTCAGGGGAAAATTGTCTGGTGAGCGGCCTGCTACATCCTCTTCCCATTCCCAGCAGACCCTGGTCCCACGTGGCCCTCGATTTTGTCACCGGCCTTTCTCCCTCTGCAGGCAACACCACGGTTCTCACAATCGTGGATAGGTTCTCCAAGGCGGCTCACTTCATTCCCCTACAGGGGCTTCCTACGGCCAAGGAGACAGCAGACCTGCTCATTCTGCATGTGGTGCGGCTCCATGGGATCCCTGTGGACATTGTGTCAGACCGTGGGCCCCAGTTCGACTCGCAGGTTTGGCGGGCGTTCTGTAAGGCCATCGGGGCCACGGTGAGCCTGTCCTCAGGGTACTATCCTCAAAGCAATGGCCAGTGCGAGCACACCAACCAGGAGCTAGAGGCGGCACTGTGGTGCGTTACGGCCTCTAATCCGGCGTCTTGGAGCTCCTATCTCCCTTGGATCAAGTATGCTCATAACACCATGGTTTCCTCTGCTTCAGGTATTTCTCTGTTTGAGGCCTCACTGGGGTACAATCCCCCACTGTTCCCGGAGGAGGAGGAGGACATCGCTGTGCCCTTTGTGTGGGTCCATAATAAGTGCTGCCGCCGGCAGTGGAAGGCTACCCGGGCTGCGCTGCGACGCACGGCGGATCGCAACTCGGACATCGGCAATTGCCGCAGGACCCTGGCTCCGTCCTACTGGGTCGGGCAGCAGATATGGTTGTCCACTAAGAACATCAATTTAAAGACCGAGTCCAGGAAGTTGTCTCAGCATTTTATTGGCCCTTTTGCCATCACATGTATTGTCAACCCTGTCGCTGTGCGCCTGGCTCTCCCTCCCTCCCTCCGCATCTATCCCACCTTTCACGTCTCCCAGGTAAAACTGTTCGGCTCCAGTTCTCTGTGTCCCCCTCCCAGGTCTTCGCCTCCACCGGTGATGATTGATGGTGACCCCGCTTGGAAGGTCAATTGTATCCTGGACGTCCGATGCAGAGGTCGTGGCCTACAGTACCTGGTGGACTGGGAGGGTTATGGCCTGGAATGGAGATCCTTCGTGATGGATCCTCAGCTCATCAGGGAGTTCCACCAGACGCACCCGGGTAGGTTGGATTGGCCGCCGAGAGGCGTCCCGTAGGGGGGGAGTACTGTGGTGATCTGCTCTGCGTGCTTGCTGTCCTAATTGCCTCCACAGCTGCATGCACACCTGACCCACTCATCAAGCAGCCTTCTTAAGCAGCGCTGCCCTTTGGTCTGCACGGATACGTCAATGCTCCTTCGGACTGAAGTCATCTCCACGCCTGGAATCTCTTCCCTCTGCTATTTGGGAGTTCCTCCTCCTGCATCATTACCTGCTCTGTCAGGCTCTCTGGGAGCTCACTCTCCCCAACGCCAAGTAAGCCATCAGGTTCCCAAACCTCTCTTCTCCTCTCCTTTTCCCCTGTGCACATTGGAGATCTCTGGGCGGACCTCCACCTCCTGGCGGCTGACTGGGATCTCCACCTGCACACTGCATACTCACCGGATACTCACCTGTACAACCTCACCTACACCTTCGGCGGCGGCACGGACTCATTATGGACAGTGGTGGGTGAGCGGAACAACCTGGGAGCTCTTCTGCACTTCAGCTCCTCGCCTGACTAGGTTGCCAGTTTGGTCAGTGCTCTGCTTGCCGCGCTGCTCACATCCACACTCCCATGCTTGCACACATTCACTCTCTCCTTCAATAAAGGATAATTGTATTTATTCCGAGTCAGAGTCTGCTTCTGGGTTTTCCAAACATGTCAACCATGGCACTAATATTATAAAATAACAAGAAAATAACAATATAAACCACACTTGGTAAGCAAGTCTCGAGTTTCACTACATTGTTAGCTCTCAAAGCCTTCGTTTACAGACAGACAGGTAGGCTGACCAATGTGACCAATAAGAGAGCAGTGGGTGGGATCAAGGCTGGGGTTCCCATTTCGTGACATACAGGAAAAAGCCTCGAAGAGGAACATCGGCTTGTCAAAGCCAGAACAGATATAAGGCTGTGTGGTTTTTTTTTTAAGATAAATGAGTGCTTTGATGTGTTTCCAGTAATCATGTGACCAATAGATGCATTTCAGAAGGTTGAAACCTACAAAATCACAGTTTTTCAGTAAATGGGACCTTTAAGGTTCACCTGATATAATTTCAGGATGTCCTGGCATGTCCCACATGGCAGAAAGCAGAATTTGACTTTTGATTGGTCAAGCGGTCATCAAAGGTCAAGGGTTAACCACAGTACACCTGCTGACCAACCTCGGCACCTTCTGGAGCTGACCTGGGCAACAAGGGCTATGTAGCTTGGGGGATGGGCTCACCTGCCCACGTGACCGGTCCGTTTTCATCCATCATAGCCGATGTTTGTGTGTTTGCTCAGCCATTTACACCGTGTACCACATCTACAAACTCTTATGATTACCCCACGTGAATTTCGTTTGTATTACGTGGCTATTTTTTCTGTTTGGTGCAATATTCCAGTGGGAATACATGCCACCCGTGGGTGCCGCCATCTTGGTCCCGGGAGCTCCATCTTTTGTTATATCGACCTCGATGTAACACATTTACTTAGTAATTTAAACCCGTGTACCACATCTACAAACTCTTATGATTATCCCACGTGAATTTCGTTTGTATTACGTGGCTATTTTTCCCGTTTCATGCAGTTTCCGTTATCAACGCTGACGCAATGACCAAACGGCACCATCCACATTGGTGTGTGAGCTCAAAGTGGAAAAAGGAAGAATAATAATGAGGATTTCTCCTCCTTTGCTATATTCCATGTCAGCCATGATTCATTCGGCGCGTGTCTCCCACCTTCTAAACTGTCAGATCAATAGAGATTAGGACAAATTCTCAATATAGCCGGGGGACGTCAATAAGTTGACACGTGCAGTTGGTGTGTTGTGCCACTGGGGGCACATGACCCGTCCATTTAATCTGGGCTGTTAAAGGGTTAATGAAGGAAGCTTTTACGCTTGAGTGGACAAAAGTACACAGAGCTTTGATTCTGGGCCACATCCCTCATTACATCCTTTTATCTTTCATTTTTCATATCTGTTTACACTCGAAAAAATATAAGTCCCACTAGGTGGCGTGTAAACATGCGGCGGCCTCCCTTCTCTCGTTGTGTTTTGTGCCATTTAGTGTTGTTTAAATTATGCCTAAGTGTATATTCATGTGTTTAATGTCCACAAATGATGTTGCGCACAAGTTACAGTTGCCACAGCCTTCTGCAGATAAGGAATATAACCAAACATTACACCCTGGAACAGAGCGTTACAGAGGAACTCTGTGGCCTAGGACCACCACACCTCCACACCCCTGCTCTTGGCTGCTGTGTCTCATCGCAAATGGAGACGCCACAGACGGTGTGAGCGAAGACAAAAGAGAGGTAAATGTGGAGGTATCCAAACGAAGCTAACCGCTAGCCCACACAGACTCCCGAGTCCTTCCCTCATTCTAGCCAAAGTACGCTCACTAGACAACTAAACAGACCACATACAGCTCCTGAGATCTACACAACGTGATGTGTGGAACTGCTGTGTTTTTATCTTTACAGAAATGTGGCTAAATGAAAATATCCCGGACTCTGCTATTCAGTTAGCTGGGCTAGCATGCTATTGTGCGGATCGGATGTTCACAGAGGGAGGGAAAACCCGAGGTGGAAGCACATGTGTTTACACCAGTGATGCTTCGTGCCAAGATGCGACTGTTGTACACAAGCACTGTTCTCCTTTGGTGGAGTTTATGATCAACAAGTGGTGACCCTTCTACTTACCGAGAGAAGTTACATCTATCCTGCTAGTCGCCGTTTATGTCCCGCCCACTGCCATCGGTGAGAGGAGTAAAGCACTAAATGAACTCTATCAGGCCATCAGTAAGACACAGACAGTGCATCCAGAGGGATTCCTCATCACAGCAGTAGACTTCAACCATGCAGATTTAAAAGTCTTCCTACCAAAATTACACCAACATGTGGACTTTCCAATAAGAGGAGACAGCTTGCTGGACCTGGTGAACACAACTCACAAGAGAGCATACAGAGCCCCCCCACCCCCTTCCCCACTTGGGTCCCTCTGATCACATCACCATCTTGCTAAGGCCTGCATACACACCCAGAGTGAAAGCCATCAGACCAACAAAAAAGCAGGTACATGTGTGGCCAGAGGGGGCCTCGGACGCTCTGAAAGTGCTTCAGTACTACAAACTTGAACACTTTCAAGCATGCAACCACTCACAGTGAACACACAAACACAGAGGAGCACACTGAGGTTGTTGTAGCATACATACATAGCTAAATGCACTGATGATGTCACTCACTGCAAAACCGTCACTGTTCATGCTAACCAGAAGCCAAGGATGACAGCAGAGGTCCACAGACTCCTGAGGGCTCAGGACGCAGCCTTCAGGGCTGGTGACACTGCAGGACTATCAGCAGCTAGAGCCAACTTGTCCCATGGTATCAAGGCGGCAAAAGGACAGTACAGCAAGAAAATATCTGGCCCCTTCAGCAACATCAGAGATGTGCATTCCCTCTCATGTGGCATACAGACCTTCACCAACTACAAACCTCCACCTCAGACCTGTGCAAGTGACATCACACTGCTTAACAACCTAAATGACTTTTTTGGCTGCTTTGAAACACAAAACAGCACATCAGCACAGAAGACCACTCCTCCCCCAGACAAGCAGGCTATAAGTTTGGATCTGGCTACCGTAAAGAGGACCCTCTCCAGGATCAACTCACGCAAGGCAGCTGGACCAGGTCCCGTTCTGAAGGACTGTGCAGAGGAGCTCAAAAATGTCCTGACCGACATCTTCAACATCTCCCTGAGGCAAGCTGGTGTCCCCACGTGTTTCAAAACTGCTACCATAATACCAGTACCAAAGAAGCCTGTCCCATCCAGCTACAACGATTACTGGCCCATAGAACTGACCCTCATCATAATGAAGTGTTTTGAGTGGCTGGTCATACAGAACATCAAGTCCACCCTCCCTCCCTCCCACAACCCATCTCAATTGGGACTAAAACCTCTCTCTGTAACTGGGTGCTGGACTTTCTCACAGGGAGGCCACAGAATGTGTGGGTCAGCAGCAACACCTCCCAGACCATCACACTGAGCACAGGGGCCCCACAAGGGTGCATGCTCAGCCTGCTGCTCTTCACCCTGTTGACCCATGACTGTGTACCAGCCTACAGCACCAACCACATCATCAAGTTTGCGGACGACATGATGATGGTGGGCCTCATCACAACCAATGAAAAGGCTAACTACAGAAATGAGGTGAGCCAACTGGTCCAGTGATGTAAAGACAACAATCTCTTCTGGAACGTTGGACAAACCAAGGAGATTGTGGTTGACTTTAGGAATGAACATACACAGCATCCCCCTCTGATCATCGATGGAGCAGCTGTGGAGACAGTGAGCAGCACTGAGTGCCTGGGGGTGCACATCTCTGAGGACCTCTCCTGGTCCAACAGCACCACATCACTGGCCAAGATGACTCAAACTCGCCTCTGTTTCCTCCAGAAACCGAGGAGGGCACGAGCCCCACCCCCCCATCATGTGTTCATTCTACTGGGACACCATCAAGAGCATCCTCACCAGCTGCATCACTGTGTGGTATGGAAGCTGCACCGCCTCCTGCCAGAAGACACTACAACGCACAGTGAAAGCAGCCAGCAAGATCATCGGTGCCCTTCTGCCCCCCCCCCCGACATCTACCACACCTGCCTCACCCGCAGAGCCATCAACATTGCAGGCAAAACCTCCCACCCCTCACACTCCCTCTTCAGCCTTGTGCCCTTGGGGAAAAGGTCCTGGAGGCTCTGGGGCTGCTCCACAAGACTGCTAAACAGCTTTGTTCACCAGGCCATCAGGACCCTGAACTCTGCCCCGCCACCACCACCCCTGGACTGCAACACACTCACCCACACAATAACTACCTCAGCTGTTTGCACAGAAAGACTTGGTACACCAACAGTAATACATCTGCTGCTGTATGTCTCTGCACCTTAATGCAACCGTTTGCACAAATGCCATACCTGCTGCTGTCTGTTACTGAAATATTCATCATGTGCAGTTCAATCAAGTTTTTTTTTGTCACATTTTGTCTTAGCTTTGTTCTGAATTGTAATCGCTCTTGTTTTGTTTTTCTTTTGAATTCTTGGATGGAATATGGGTGGGCAATATAAGCTGTGGCTTCAGCCATCACCCATTTCGGATAACTTATGGTGAACTGTATAATCAGAGGAGTTATTGTTTAATTTGACCTTGTTGGATTTTCTTCCCCCTTTGTTATATTATTCTGTTTCTTTTAATCTGTACTTTTAATCTATCCGAAATAAAGATTGATTGATTGATCTGTCACTGTCTGCACCTACACTACCACACTGAACTTACAATTATGGGTATTACTGCTCTTCTTTTTCTGTATATAGGATTGCTGGGTGTTATCATTTATCTTTAGTAGCATTACTGTACATACACTGCTGTTGTTGTTTTTCATCCTCATTCCTTCTTTTCTTATATTTTGCACACACCACTAAGAGAGAGAGAAACAGCATTTCAGTTTTCCTGTATGTCCTATATGTATAGAAGTATTGACAAATAAAAATCTTTGAATCTTTGAAGCTGACAATAATACAGTATCTACAAAAATAGAGCAGCAAAACTATTGCATTTAATGTGCTTTTTCTTCTTTTTTTTAAACTAACTGAAATGACCATTCCAGGCAGTCATTTTGATGTGTTTAGCCATAATGTGACAGGGCTGACATAAACAATAAGAAGTCCACTCCAGGAGAGCTTGTGGTTATATGAATATTGCTCTGGGATTTGCTTATAGTCGCTGCTTCATTATGCAATGTTTAATATTAATAAAGAAAGTATAAGTATATATTATTCATAAGCTGATTTACTGTGCTTGGTGTAAGTGTGTGTGCGTGCACATGTGCGCGTATGTGGGTTTGAGTGACAGATTGAGATGCTCCCTTGCTACAGGCAATACAACCAGACAAGGCTCTTACTCTTCTACAGGACACATCCTGACAATTTCTCCCACAGTTAAGAGGATTTGTCCGAGCAGGGGTGAATATATAATGCATGCACGCTCCAAATTTTAATTTGGACTGAGTAAATGATTCAATGCAGGGGCTTTTCTCAGAAGTGAGGCTGTCGGGGGTGGGTGGGGGACACAAAGGTGCTTACACGCTGGTCATACGTGGTCACGTTTGAAGTCAGCGCAGTTCACGTGGGTTACTGACTGCAAAAGATAAAAGGATGTGATGAGTTTTTCTCCATGGAATCCACATTTTATTGACAGTACAATCACCTGTCAACACAAAGCCTGCAATACTCCACACAAAAGACACAG
This sequence comes from Pholidichthys leucotaenia, assembly GCA_020510985.1. Taxonomy (NCBI): domain Eukaryota; kingdom Metazoa; phylum Chordata; class Actinopteri; order Cichliformes; family Pholidichthyidae; genus Pholidichthys; species Pholidichthys leucotaenia. The sequence goes on from CM035842.1 coordinate 8,663,344, forward strand.
ATTTTTAGAGTTTATTGGGCCAAGATATCACCGTTGTGATGTGTTTTATAATTTTACAAATTTTCCACTTTACAACAACTTCACCAACATCAAATCAAAGCAAACTTTATTTGTGTATGTCATGTCAGATCATAACAACAGTCATCTCTGTCATGTACGGGGCTTTTCTGCCCCTTTTCTGCCCCGTTTCTTGACCGGTGGCTTTAGCCTCTGATTGTTATCATTTCCAGCTGGCAGATTATTGGATCCTCTGCCAGTCTTCTGTCACAGCCCTCCTCCCACCTCTCTCTGCCAGGCACCTATCAGCTGACTGCCATCACCTGGGTTTCTACACACACATACATGCACTCACAGGCACACACACACATTCTCACTCATTTACACACACACATGCACACTCATTCACTCACTCTGATGCCACGCACCTGTTTCCACTTGCCGCTCGTTAGTCTCCGGGGGTATTTCTGGGCCGCAGTGGAAATGCTCAGTGCATCGGCATCAGTCATCTTGGAATGTCCAGGCTCACTCATGAGTGGTTCTCCTCCTTTTTGGACATTAAGTGTTGTTGTTCCAGAGCCGTTCCACTCCAACATTTATGTAAGTCTTCTTCTATATTATTTTCAGCCCTTCCTTCCCGCTGCCCAGTTTTGCCCTGGGAGCATGTGGGGCTTGCCCTCTGAGTTGGTAGCCAGTCATCTCCTCAATATTTCTTATTCTGGACAGTTTCTTGGACACTTTTGATTGTTATTTCCATTTGTTAATAAACATGTTTACTTTACTGCACTTTGGGCTCGCATCTATTCATTTGTGTGTGTGCGCATTTACGCACACACATGACAGTATGCCGACGCCAAACAAAGAGCCCAAGCAGTGAAGTAGCATGTTATTTTCATTTTTTGTGTGTGTTTTTCCCTACCTGCTGCTGGATTTATGGCAGATTATTGGAGCAACACAGAGCGACTTGGACTGACCTGCCTGGAGGACGTCTTCTCCGGGATTCAGGGGCATTATTCCTCCGAGGCAGTTTGCGCAGCTCAGGATACCGCTGCGGAGGTACTGGAGGAATGTCCGGAGCTTCTATTTTTTCCAGAGTCAGCAGACATCCTCCATTTCATCCTCACGCTGCAAGAAGAGGAGTCCAGGAGGGAGTCACCAGCGTTGGAGCGGCCCCCAACACGGAAGAGGCGCTCACGCCTGGCCAAGCCTTTCTCCTCTCTCAGCTCGTCTGCTCCAGCCCCGCCCTCGTCTCCAGAGCTCGGGCCTGCTCAACCCCGGGGAGGTCTGAAGGAATGCAGCCAAGCCATCTTAGATGATATTGACCGCCTTTTGATGGAGGAACAGAGACTCCAATCGGAGGACGGCCCCACTTCATCTATGAATGGTTGGGAGAGACACAGACTGGCTATGCTGGCGGAGATAGATCGCCATTTGGAAGAGGAGAACTCGGTAGCCACCCCTCCCTCTCCAGTGCCGTTCTGGGAGGCTTCTCCACAGCTTATGGAGGAGTCCAGCCCCATCACAGCCATCACGAGGAGTGTCGCCTCACCAGCTGCAGCAAGAAACATCTTTAACCAGGGAAACAGGCAAGTTTGTTCTCCATTGGTTTCTAAAATTGATGAAATTTTTTGCCTGATTTCTGATAAAAGGGCTCTGGGTGTGCAGTTCCCAGAGACCTCTCCACCTGCTGCAGCCATGAACTGCTCACCAGCCCTCTCCATGCTCTCTCCTGTCTCCTCCGAGTGCACGCCAGCACTGGAGCCATACCATCGGGACCAGGAGGAGCCAGAGGTCAGGGAGGATTGTTCCCCCGCAGCAACAGTGAGCCAGACCCTAGCCGCCACGCCGGAGGAATCGCCAGCATGGGTCACTACGGCTGAGACTATGACGACTGCAGAGACCATCATGCCTGTTGCGGAGGCCGCTGCAGCAGAGTTAGCGCCTGAGCTGAACCTCCAGGAGGCCGAGCCAGTGAGAACATCACCCAGATCGTCGGAGTCCTGGGCGGCGGTGGAGCTTGAGCTAAGGCAAGTGCTCTCTTTTGTCTTTCTCCTTTCTATATTAGAGCATTTTTGCTTAGCTTAAGGTGAGGAGAGCCAGCTGCAGCTGCATGCTACACCTGAGCTCGCCTCGCCAGGCTCCGCCATTGACAGCAACCCTGACCCTTCCTTCTCTCTGTCCAAGTCCTCTTTCAGGGTCGCTGGAGAGAGTCCATCATATCCAGATGAGCCCGTGGATTCAGGCTCACCGCTGGAGGTCACCAGGGTTCCTGCCGAGGTGGTCGTCAGGGGCACTCAGTTCCAGCCCAGGGTGCCCATGATCGATTGCCTCCTAACTCGGGTGCTCATGCGGGTCAGCTGGCCCGTGGTCAAGGTGGCATTGGGGTCAGCAGTGGCCCAGCCGGGTCCCACCGTGGGTACAGCAAAGGCCCAGCCGGGCTCCTCCATGGGTACAACCATGGCTCGGTCGGGGTCCACCACAGGTGCAGCAGGGGTACAGCTGGACTCCACCGTGGGTGCAACCATGGCTCAGTCAGGGTCCACCATGGCTCCTACGCAGGCCCAGTTGGGGCTCACCACGGGAGCAATGAGGTCCCGGGAAGGAGCCACCGCCGGTGCAATGCTGTCCCAGGCCGGGACCACCACGGGTGCAGCCATAGCCCAGCCCGGGTCCACCGCAGGTGCGGCCGAGCGTCTGTCCCAAGCTGGGACCACCGAGGGTGCAGCTGGCCGGTTTGAGGACACCTGGGTCTCCTTATTCCTCCTGAAGGCCTGCTGGGTGTTCCTCCTGGTTCTTCTGGGCTCTGCCATCATCCACCTGGTCCTGCTACCGGTTACCGTTGGGGTACCCCTTCCCTGGTCTGGCCACCCACCTTTAAGTCTCCTGGTGGGTAGGCCGCCTCCTCGCTCGCTCCTCCGGTCCTGGTGGCCCAACTTTGCGGGCCAGCCACCTGAAGGACTGGATCTTCCTGGGGGGGGGGGGTCACCTCCTGGCCCATCTCACCTGGCCTGGTTGCTCAGGAACTCCAGCCGGCCCCCTGATAAACTGTACTGCTGGGTTAGGTGGCCAATTTTCTCTGGAAAGCCACCCGACTCACGTTGCCTGGCGGTCCAGCTGGGGTTGGACTTTGGCAGGCCCCCTGGCCTGGTTCATATGGCCGTTTGTGGGACCTAGGACAGTGGCCGGCCCCCTGAACCTTGGGACTCTTGGGTTTTGGGGAGGACTTACCTTTTGTTTGGGTTTGGGAATTGTTGTTTTTTCTTTGTGTTGTATTGTGGTATTTTTTTGTTAGTTTGTTCCCTCCTGACCTGTTTCCCCCACCTCCCACTCTGGTTAGTTGTGAGGTTTTTTTGTTTTTTTTTGGGGGGGGGGCAAGTTGGTTTTGTTTTGATGGTACGATGGGTGTCTGGTCTCCACCCCTTGAGGTGGGGCTCTGTCATGTACGGGGCTGTTATTTTCTGCCCCGTTTCTTGACCGGTGGCTTTAGCCTCTGATTGTTATCATTTCCAGCTGGCAGATTATTGGATCCTCTGCCAGTCTTCTGTCACAGCCCTCCTCCCGCCTCTCTCTGCCAGGCACCTATCAGCTGACTGCCATCACCTGGGTTTCTACACACACATACATGCACTCACAGGCACACACATTCTCACTCATTTACACACACATGCACACTCATTCACTCACTCTGATGCCGTGCACCTGTTTCCACTTGCCGCTCATTAGTCTCCGGGGGTATTTCTGGGCGGCAGTGGAAATGCTCAGTGCGTCGGCATCAGTTATCTTGGGATGTCCAGGCTCACTCATGAGTGGTTCTCCTCCTTTTTGGACATTAAGTGTCGTTGTTCCAGAGCCGTTCCGCTCCAACATTTATGTAAGTCTTCTTCTATATTATTTTCAGCCCTTCCTTCCTGCTGCCCAGTTTTGCCCTGGGAGCGCATGGGGCTTGCCCTCTGAGTTGGTAGCCGGTCATCTCCTCAATATTTCTTATTTTGGACAGTTTCTTGGACACTTTTGTATGTTATTTCCATTTGTTAATAAACACGTTTACTTTACTGCACTTTGGGCTCACATCTATTCATTTGTGTGTGTGTGCACTTACACACACACATGGCAATCTCAAGCTGCATAAAAACAGCAATTAAACCCTAAACAATACCGTTGCAAATGTTCTGTCATTTCAAACAAAGTTATGACTGCACTGGATGTTTATTGCTTAACCTATATAAAGTTAAAATAGCTGATGATGAAAAAGTCCTTTGCAACTTTAAATGTTCAAATCAAATCAGATCAAATCAACCTTTATTAAAATGTTGCTGTACATACAACTGTAGTGCAGGCAAGATGAAATTATGTTTCTCTAGGCATCCATATAAGTAAAAAGAACATAATTTAAGACACACTCACACACACCCTCACCCCCCACCCCATCACAGTCACTCACACATCCCTGAGACATACTTGAAACTAACTAGAACTATATACATATACGTAATATACATAATGTCCATAAGGTGCAGTAGTATGTATGAAAGATTCCAGATCAACTGTTCAGCATCCTAACAGCTTGTGGAAGGAAGCTGTTAATCAGTCTGGTGGTTCTGCCTCTGATGCTCCGGAATCGTTTGCCAGATGGCAGCAGTTTAAAGTGTTTATGCAGAGGGTGAGCGTGGTCCTTAACAATGTTCAGTGCCCTGCTCCTACAACGGTTCTGAAAAAGTTCTTGGACAGAGGGGAGGGAAACTCCAATTACCCTCTCAGCTCCCTTAATTATACTCTGCAGGGCTTTTTTGTCTGACATACTGCAGCTGGAGTACCATGTTGCAATGCAGTACGTCAGTGTCAAACGGTGGCCCTCGTGAGCCACCATAAGACGCCAAAAGTCGCCGGTGAGGTTTGCATTGATGTTTTAATCTCAAACACAAGATAACATACAAGTAATAGAAAGTAATGAGCCACGGGGGGCTAAAACACACTGTGACAATAACCATCGAAGACAGGAAATAATGGGAACATAAGATAACGCACTTACAGTCACAGAGGAGGAATGGTCAACGAATGAACAGAGGGATGCTCCAATAATGTTTGACCGTGAACAGATTCTGACGAGACTGCCGCACATTTCGCTCCCAATTGCCCTCTTAAGTAGGGGGCCGCTGATGAGGCAAAATATGACACAGCTGACAGCTTTGACAGCCGGAAGCCCCTCCGAGCGCTGTCACAATAAAAGCTCGGAGAGCAAAAGGGGAACACAGCTGCCAGATAACCAGGAATGGTGCATGGCTTGAGCGCGGACGAGATCGGCGCTCGAACCATAACAGTCAGAACACTCTCCACCACACCTCTGTAGAAGGTCCTGAGGATGCAGATGGGGAGAGAGGCCTGTTTGAGTTTCTTCAAGAAGTGCAGTCTCTGCTGGACCCGCTTCCTGATCCCCAAGGAATTCTTCCTCCAGGTCAGGTCCTGCAAGATCTGCACTCCGAGGAACTTGATGTTCTCCACTCTCTCCACCAAACGGCCGCTGATGCTGAGAGGGACATGTTTAGGCCATGACCACTGGAAGTCAATAATCATCTCCTTCGTTTTATCCATGTTGAGCACCGGATTGTTCTCCCTGCACCAGCCCTCCAGGTCTCTCACTTCTTCCCTGTACATTGATTCCTCATCCCTCTGAATAAGTCCCACCACTATGGTGTTGTCCGCAAACTTAATAACCTGGTTCCCCTCGTGTCTGGATACACAGTCATGCGTTAGAAGTGTAAACAACAGTGGACTGAGTAAGCAGCCTTGAGGGGAGCCAGTGCTCAGCGTGATAGAGTTGGAGATGTTTCCAACACGGACAGACTGAGGTCTCTTGGTCAAGAAGTCCAGGATCCAGAGGCATGTGGTGATGTTCAGACCGAGAGGGAGTAATTTCTCCATCAATCTCTGGGGAAAAATTGTGTTGAATGTTGAACTGAAATCAATGTACAGGAGTCTGGAGTAGGTGTCTTTCTGATCCAGGTGGATGATGACAGAGTGCAGGGTGGTGACTATGGCATCCTCCGTGGAGCGATTTGAACAATACACAAACTGGAGCGGGTCATGTGATGCAGGGAGGCAGGCTGTGATGTGTGGTTTGACAAGCCGTTCAAAACACTTCATCACAATTGGTGTCAGTGCAACAGGACAATAGTCATTCAGAAAGGACACAACTGGTTTCTTTGCCACCGGTACTATGGTAGAGGTCTTAAAGCATCTGGGAACGATGGTCTGACTCAGGGAGATGTTATAAATGTTAGTCAGGACACTCGCCAACTCGCTCGCGCAGACTTGGAGCACACGTCCCGGGATGTTGTCTGGACCTGCAGCTTTACATGGGTTGACCCCAATTAGGGCCCTCCGTGTGTCCGCTGCATTGATGATGATAGCTGGCCCAACAGATGGTGGAGATGGGCCAGCCCGCCCTCTGATTGTCGGGTTTGGTGCTTCAAGACGTGCAAAGAAGTTGTTGAGCCTGTCTGGAAGTGAAGCGTCATCATCATCGAGTCCAGTCTCACACGTGTAAGTGGCACCTTTTAAAAACCCTTAGAAAATGTGTAATATTCACAGAAAAGTGGCTTTTTCTGTATATATTACACATTTTTAGTGTAGTGCCTATTCACTGGAAGAGAGAAAAATTTTTTTGCAAACACGGTTTTAAAAACAAATGCAGTCAAAGAGAATAGCACAGTGAGAGCTATTTAGTGGTTTACTTGTAAAGATGCTTTAAAACAAGTCCCTTATTCTACCATTACAGCAGCAAGAGCACCGTTTGCTGGACGCAGACAGGATAGCCTTTTGCCATCTACCACCCATCTCAATAGTAGATACTCAATGCTTTTAAATTGATGAGTAGCAGTTTTTCTAAGGCTGGAGTTATAGTAACTGCACTGATAAAACAGATATGGACTGTGGACTGCAGCCACGTACAAACAGTAGCACAGTTCAAAGTTAATCACCGAAACTGTCTGCCACACAGTTGTGTTTCATGCATGTCCACTGAATGTAATCTATGGTTCATATCTCTACACAGTAGAGGATAGCAATGCACCAGCAAACATTTTAACACCCAGAATCAGATAAGATGAGGAGGAAGAAGACAAAAGGGCTCGTTCCAGTGTAAACAGTGGCAGAAGTCAGAGAACTCTTGCATACTATCTGCTTTGGTCTGTGTAGACCCTCTGCAGACTGAAAGAAGACAAGCATTACATCTGTACAGTCACATGCATGTGGGCATGCTACCATGAATATAGCTTAATGGTGACAAAAGTTAGCATAAGACACACTGCATGTAATGGCTACACAATGGAGGGAAAAATTGTGAGACTTTAGCTGCTTTAGCCACAAACTACAATTGGTGAGCTGCAGGCGTGGGTTCCATTAGCATGAATTTACACTGCAACAACTGTCCATGGCTAATTCAAACTTAAAGAAGACACAGACTGATAGCCTGCAGAGAAGAGTGTGTTTTTCTGGTGTATTAAGTTTCATTTTAACAGCTCACACAGCTTAATGAAGTGTTTGTGACATGTTTGTTCACATTTTCTTTAATTTTTTAATTATTGAAACAAATTTGTGACATATTGTTCGGCCCAGGAAACACGCACGCAGGCTCAGGCAGATTTGAAAGCTTTATTCAACAACAGTGTGATGTGTATGAATGCGTGTGTGAGAGATGAGTGTGTGATGTGGGTGGAGGATGCAGGTCAGGACAGAGCAGCACTCCGTGTGGCCAGGCAACCCTATGAATGACAGGAGAACAGGGATTAGCTGGGCAACCACACAGGAGAGTGACAGAGTTCTGTGCCTACTTGTAGTACTGCGGTGGCTGGCGTTGGCAAGGTCCCAAGCCTGGGAGACAGCATCCTGCTGTGCGTCCGGGATGAAGCGGCAAGGCAGAGGAGCGGCGAGACGAAGGGGAGTGAGTCCGCCGCCGAGAGATCCACCTGTGCACAGGGGAAGGCTGACAGGAGAAGGTAAGGTAATAATAGACAGCTTACGTGCCGTGATGAGAAGTCAGCAGGCCTGGAGGATAGGATGCTGCTGTGAGTTGAGTACGCAGGGAGACAGACGGCTCCAGGCTGCAGCTCAGGGCAGGATGGAATAAATAGCTGTGCATTAACGAGGAGCAGGTGTGCGCGCAGCTGAGGTGGAAGCCCGTGAGCTGCGGGTGATGATAGTACTCCACCCCCTACCAGCGCCTCCTGGCGCTGGCTTACCTGGGTGCGTCCGATGAAACTCCGCGATGAGGTCCCGATCCAACACCCACGAAGAGCGCACCCAGGATCTCCACTCCGGACCATAACCTTCCCAATCCACCAGATATTGCAGCCCACGACCCCGGCGCCGGGAGTCCAGGATGGCAGTAACACCCCACGCTGGGTCACCGTCGATCATCCTAGGCGCAGAAGGAGACCTAGGAGGGGGGCAGAGTGAATTGGAAAGGACAGGCTTGATTTTAGAAACGTGGAAAGTGGGACACACACGTAGGGAGGGGGGGAGGGCCAAACGCACAGCCACCGGGTTGATGATCCTAGAAATCACGAAGGGACCGAGAAACCTCAGTGTCAATTTCTTCTTCTCACCCTTAAGGTTAATGTCCTAGGACGAAAGCCAAACCCGCTGACCCACCTGGTAGACAGGAGCCAGCCTTCTGTGGCGATTGGCGGTGGAGCTGTTGCGCGCCGCTGTGCGTAAAAGCGCATCCTTGGTCTTGGTCCACACACTCCGGCAGTGCCTGATGTGTGCCTGGATGGAAGGGACAGCTAGCTCACCCTCCTGCTCGGGAAACACAGGAGGATCGTACCCCAAGGACGCTTCGAAGGGCGACACCCCAGTAGCAGAGGACCGGGCCGAGTTATGGGCGTATTCCACCCAGGTCAGGTAGGAGCTCCAGGATGAAGGGTTTGAGGATGTTACGCAGCGCATGGTGGCCTCCAACTCCTGATTCGTGCGCTCGCACTTCCCGTTAGACTGGGGGTGGTAACAAGAGGAGAGACTAACCATGGCCCCCAAGGCGTTGCAAAAGCTCCTCCAAACCTGGGAGACAAACTGCGGGCCCCGGTCCGAGACCACGTCCAATGGAATCCCATGCAGCCTGATGACATGCTGGACCAGAAGATCGGCCATCTCACGTGCCGAAGGGAGATCCTGAAGAGGCACAAAATGGGCGGCTTTGGAGAATCTGTCCACAATAGTCAGGACCATGTCATAGGTGTTAGAGACAGGGAGACCGGTGACGAAGTCTAGGGCAATGTGTGACCAGGGCCTGCCCGGGACCGGCAGGGGCTGGAGTAGACCCGCAGGTGGAGAGTTCTGGGACTTACCGGTAGCGCACTGGGGACAGGCCCGGACATAATTGGTCATGTCCTTCTGGAGACCTGGCCACCAAAACGAGCGTTGCAGTCAACTCACCAGGCGGGTGATGCCAGGGTGACAGGAGAGTTTGGAGGTATGGGCCCAGTGGATCACTTCACCTCGAACCGCCGAAGGAACAAAGAGCCTCCCCTCCGGCCCCCCACCAGGATCCGTCTCCGTCTCCTGAGCCCTCAGAATCTTGTCTTTGATGGACCAGGCAATCACCCCCACGACGCACGAATTGGACAGGATGGTATGTTCGGATTTCTCCGGACCCTCAGGGGCAAATTGTCTGGACAGGGCGTCGGGCAACCCATCCTTCGAGCCTGGATGGTACGTGATGGTGAAATGGAAGTGAGCAAAAAAATAGAGACCAGTGCGCCTGGCGGGCATTCAGGCACCTCGCTGACCTCAAGTACTCGAGATTTTTATGGTCCGTCCAGACCACAAAGGGCTGGGCTGCCCCCTCTAATCAGTGATGCCACTCCTGTAGCGCGAGCTTGACGAGGGGGAGCTCCCTGTCGCCGACGTCATAATTGCGCTCCGCTGCCAATAGCTTCCGGGAGAAGAAAGCGCAGGGCCGCTTGACATCATCCACCGGTGAGCGCTGGGAGAGCACCGCCCCCACCCCCGTGTCGGACGCGTCGACCTCCACCAGACACTGAAGCACGGGATCAACCTGGGTCAGGACCCGGGAGGACGAGAACTCCGCCTGGAGAGTCTTGAAGGCGGTGGCCGCTTCCTCAGACCACTGGAAGGGCACTTTCGATGATGTGAGGCGGGTCAGGGAGGAGACGATGGCGCCGAAGTTGGGAATAAAGCACCAGTAGAAGTTTGCGAATCCAATAAACTGCTGCACCTGCTTCCTGGAGGTAGGCGTGGGCCACTCGACCACCGCTTTAACCTTAGCGGGGTCGGGGAGGATCTGATTATGTGAGATGACGAACCCCAGGAAGGAGGTGGTCCGGGTGTAGAATTCACACTTCTCAGCTTTAATGAACAAGCGATTCTCCAGCAGACGTTGCAAGACCCGCCTCACATGGGCCTGGTGTTCCTCCCGTGACTTGGAGAAGATGAGTATGTCATCGAGATACACAAAGACGAATACTCCCAGGAAGTCCCGAAGAACGTCGTTAATGAGACGCTGGAAGACGGCAGGTGCGTTGGTGAGCCCGAACGGCATCACGAGATATTCGAAGTGGCCGCTGGGTGTCCTAAAGGCCGTCTTCCATTCGTCTCCCTCCCGGATCCTAATGAGATGGTAAGCGCTGCGGAGGTCAAGCTTGGTGAACCAGGTCGCCCCCTGGAGGGAGTGGAAAGCAGTGTCCACAAGTGGTAGTGTGTAGCGGTCCTTAATAGTTATATCATTTAATGCTCTGAAGTCAATACAGGGGCGTAGGGACCCATCCTTCTTACCCACGAAGAAGAAACACGCGCCAAGCGGGGACGAGGAGGGGCGGATGATCCCAGCGCTGAGCGACTCCTTAATATAGGTGTCCATCGCCTCGCGTTCCGGTGCAGAGAGACTGTACAGGCGGCCAGATGGCAGGGGGGCCCCTGGGCGGATGTTAATCGCACAGTCATATGGTCGATGCGGAGGAAGGGACAAGGCTCTGGACTTGCTGAACGCTGCCCCCAAGTCATGGAACTCCTGCGGCACTAGAGTCAGGTCCGGGGGCTCAGAGACCGGCGCAGGCGGAGGAGAGGATGGAGCACAAGCCGCCGACTGGAGGCAGGTGCCCAGGCAGAAGGTGCTCCAGGACAGGATGCTGCCGGTTCTCCAATCCAGGACAGGATTATGCAGCCGCAGCCAGGGGTAACCCAGAATGACACGGTCCGACAAGGAGGGCAGGACGTAGAGGGTCAGATCCTCCCGGTGGTTGCCGAAGACGATGATGGGGACTGGCTTTGTGCGGTGCGTAACTGTTCCCAGGGAAGAGCGAGAGAGCGTGACCAAGTTTAGGGGGGTAGGCAGCAGTTGGCAGGGTATGCCCAAACAGGTTGCCAGGCTCTTAGAGATAAAACTCTGCTCTGCCCCAGAATCCACCAGTGCGTGAGTGGAATGCCCGGTGGAGTTGTGGCAGAAACGTATGGGCAGTGTGCATGATGATAGGGGATTTGGCCGGTTAGAGTCTGCGAGGCCCCCTACTGTGACTCGCGGACCTCCCTGTTTGGCTTAACCGAGCACAGCTCCACGGGATGCTGGTCATCTCCGCAATACATGCAGAGACCCCGTTCCCGCCGGCGTTGTCTCTCCGCTAGAGGGAGCCTAGTACACCCGATAGCCATGGCCTCTGGTTCATCGGCGGACTCCGGAGCCGGTAACGCCAGGGGGCGAGACTGAGCTGGACGGAGGGAAGCTCCGCGTGAGCGGCTGGCAGACTTCCGCTCCGCAGCCCACTCACGTAGCCTGTTGTCCAGGCTAATAGTGAGCGAGATCAACTCAGAGAGTCGCCCTGGGAGATCCCGACCGGCTAGCTCATTCCTCAGACCAGAATTGAGGCTACGGAGGAAGATACTGCAGAGAGAAGCCTCTCCCCAGCCCACCTCCTCCGCTGCCACCCGGAAGTCGACAGCGTATTCCGCCGCTGACTGGCTCCCCTGTTGGAGACAAAGGAGCCGATCAGCGAGGATGCTGTCGAGACGGGAATGGTCAAAGACTTCTAAAAAGTCTCACACGAACCGGTCATACGAGAGGTTTGCGTAGCTGGGCTTCGTCATTACGGCGTAAGCCCAAGCTAACGCTCGCCCCTCAAGAAGATTAGCCATGTACCCGATTCGGCTATGGTCTGAGGGGAAATCCCCGGGAACGTGCAGAAACACCGACTCACACTGCAAGATAAGATAAGATAAGATAAGATAAGCCTTTATTAGTCCCACAACGGGGAAATTCCAGGATTGCAACAGCACAGGGATAGCAACACTCAGAGCAACAATCAGAAGGCAAGAAAAAAAACAAGCAAGCAAGAGCAGCTAATAAACATATGTACGTATTACTATAAAATATATATATATACACACACACACAGACACACAGTGCAGAGCATTGTAGCTGGATGGAATAAATATATGAATATATGAACACACAGTGCAGAGCATTGTAGCTAGATGGAATAAATATGTAAATATATAAACACCCACAGTACGGAGCATTGCAGCTAGGTGGAATAAATATGCAAGTATATAAACACACACAGTGCGGAGCAATGTAGCTAGATGGAATAATATGTAGATATATAAATATATAAACACCCACAGTACGGAGCATTGTAGCTAGATGGAATAAATATGCAAATATATAAACACACACAGTGCAGAGCATTGTTGCTAGATGGAATGAAACAGCATAACCGTCTACTTAGTTATCCTACATGGTATGATTATGTGCCCATACATATTCTCACCCTCCATAGCGACCGGTATGTTCCTAGTTGTATGCCGGAGAGGACCATTGTGTAAGTCTATTGCATCTTTTGCATTCAAAAAACTATTAGTTTGTTACGTCTTTTTGCTATCTCTGCGAGCAGCCCTGCTTAGGTTGTACAGTCTGACAGCCGTTGGTAGGAAGGACCTACGAAACCTCTCGGTTGTGCACCTGGGATGATGTAGTCTGCTGCTAAATGAGCTCCTCAGTGCATTCAGTATGTCCTGCATAGGGTGGAACTCGGACTCCAGCAGAGATGACAGTTTAGCCACCGTCCTTCTCTCTCCTATCTCCTCCATCGGATCAAGGCGCTGCCCCAGGACAGAGCTAGCTTTCTTAATCAGTTTGTTCAGTCTCTTCCTATCGGCTGCAGTAATGCCACTGCCCCAGCAGACCACTCCAAAAGTGATGGCTGATGCCACCACCGTGTCATAGAATGACTTCAGCAGCGCCCCTTGTACACCAAAAGACCTGAGTCTCCTCAGCAGGAACAGCCTGCGCTGTCCCTTCTTGTAGAGTGCATCAGTATTGTGTGACCAGTCTAGTTTATTGTTCAGATGAATACCCAGGTACTTATAGGATGTCACCATCTCGATGTCTGTTCCCTGTATATTTACTGGTACTGTGAGGGGCTGCCCATGCCTGCGGCAGTCCACCACCAGCTCCTTAGTTTTCCTCGCGTTGATCTGGAGGCAGTTCCGATGGCACCAGTCCACGAAGTCCTGGATAAGCCCTCTGTACTCAGCTTCATCTCCATTGGAGATGAGGCCAACGATAGCAGAGTCATCAGAGAACTTCTGTAGATGGCAGTGTGTTGTGTTGTGTGAGAAGTCCGCAGTATAAAGAGTGAACAGGAAGGGAGCCAGCACCGTTCCCTGGGGGGCCCCCGTGCTACTGATGATCGTGTCGGACACACAGTCCCGGGTTCTCACAAACTGAGGCCGGTTCGTGAGGTAGTCCAGGATCCATGATGACAGGTGCTGGTCCACCCCTGCGCGCAGCAGCTTGTCCTTCAGGATCATCGGTTGGATGGTGTTGAAAGCACTGGAGAAGTCAAAGAACATGATCCTCACCATATTCCCGGGCTTCTCCAGGTGGGACAGAGAACGGTGAAGGAGGAAGATCACCGCATCCTCCACCCCAATGCCATGCTGGTAGGCGAACTGGAGTGGATCCATCGCTGGTTCCACCAGGGGGCGGAGGTGAGCAAGGAGCAGTCTCTCCAGGGTCTTCATCAAGTGGGACGTCAAGGCCACCGGTCTGTAGCTGTTCAGGTCTTTGGGGTGGGAAGTTTTTGGTACAGGTACCACACAAGATGTTTTCCACAGCTGTGGTACCCTCCCCAGTTTCAGATGAACCCCTTCGCTCCACCGAGTTTCCCGTTGAAGCGAGCGGGGGTTGGAATGGGTGTGAGACGGGTTGGCGCTCCCGAGCTAGGCTGGCCAGCTGAGGAGGCAACCGGAGCCGCAGCACCGAGAGGACCCAGAGGGAAAGCCCGCGGAGGGTCCAGGCGGTCTAACCGGTTAGTAATTGTAGTCAATTGATTTAGTATAACCTGCTGTTGATGAGCAATCATATCCACCCGAGCCTCGAGGGTGGAAAAACGGCGTGCGAGCCCGCTGTCCGCTGGGCCGCTTTGCTGGAGCTGTACTGACATATTGTTCGGCCCAGGAAACACGCACGCAGGCTCAGGCAGATTTGAAAGCTTTATTCAACAACAGTGTGACGTGTATGAATGCGTGTGTGAGAGATGAGTGTGTGATGTGGGTGGAGGATGCAGGTCAGGACAGAGCAGCACGCCATGCGGCCAGGCAACCCTATGAATGACAGGAGAACAGGGATTAGCTGGGCAACCACACAGGAGAGTGACAGAGTTCTGTGCTTACGTGTAGTACTGCGGTGGCTGGCGTTGGCAAGGTCCCAAGCCTGGGAGACAGCGTCCTGCTGTGCGTCCGGGATGAAGCGGCAAGGCAGAGGAGCGGTGAGACGAAGGGGAGTGAGTCCGCCGCCGAGAGATCCACCTGTGCACAGGGGAAGGCTGACAGGAGAAGGTAAGGTAATAATAGACAGCTTACGTGCCGTGATGAGAAGTCAGCAGGCCTGGAGGATAGGATGCTGCTGTGAGTTGAGTACGCAGGGAGACAGACGGCTCCAGGCTGCAGCTCAGGGCAGGATGGAATAAACAGCTGTGCATTAACGAGGAGCAGGTGTGCGCGCAGCTGAGGTGGAAGCCCGTGAGCTGCGGGTGATGACAATTTGTTTAGTATTTTTCCTGGCTTTCTTGAAATTCTGATTTAAAGCCTATCACTTTAAGAAACATCCTTCACCTATTCAGCTCCACCCTTCTTCTTTCATCAGTTAGCCGTGAGAAAAGCAGTGAGAGCCAGCAGCCTTGGGTCCCGGTGTAGGTACCACCTACACAGGCCAGGTTGGATGCTATGACTGGTGCACCAGTGCTGATAATTTGCTGTGGAATCATGGCGACATTATTGGGAGATGGGCTTTAGTGATGTGAGGTATATTGTCGACTGTGGACTGGTGAACCAGGTGGTGACAGGGATGGTTTTTAGGGTGACTAAGATCTGAGGAAAATAACAATATAAGCCGTGCTTGGTGCGAGATTCCCGGTACCAGTGTCAGCTCGGGGGCTAATAGCTCGGGGGCTAACAGGCTACCTTTAGCACCCCTGCCATCTACATGACAGACAGCTAGGTGGGCAGATAATAGCGCAGTGGACGGGTCTCAAGGACAGTGGTGGGTTGGCTTTGTCAAATGAATGAATCTTTATACGGATAGATTAAAAGTAAAGATTAAAAGAAAGGAACAGAATAATATAACAAAGGGAAAAAAAATCGTACAAGGTCAAATTAAACAATAACTCCTCTGATTATACAGTTCAACAGAAGTTATCTGAAATGGGTGATGGCTGAAGCCGCAGCTTATATTGCCCACCTATATTCCATACAAGAATTCAAAAGAAAAAAAAAAAAAACAAGAGCGATTACAATTCAGAACAAAGCTAAGACAAAACGATCATGACATACAATTTACCCAGAAGGGTCAAAAATGTTTCTGGCATTTCTGGGAGAGAAAAAAGAGATAAAGACTGGGTGGAGTTTTTTTTTAAGAGAATTGACTGTTTTGATTTTTTGGGATAATTATGTGGCCAATAGATACATTTCAGACAGTTAAAACCTACAAACAAACCATTTTTCAGTCAATGATCCCTTTAATTTTCTGACCAATGTCTTTAGATGTTGCTTCAGTATTTCCACATAATGTTCTTTCCTCATGATGCCATCTATTTTGGGAAGTGTACCAGTCCCTTCTGCAGCAAAACACCCCCACAACATGATGCTGCCATCTCCGTACTTCACAGTTGAGATGGTGTTCTCAGGCTTGCAAACTTCCACCTTTTTCCTCCAAATGTAACAATGGTTTATGGCCGAAGAGTTCAATTTCAGTTTCATCAGACCACAGGGCATGTCTCCAAAAATTAAGGTATTTGTCCCTGTGTGCATTAGCAAAATATAATATGGCTTTTTCAGGTTGCTTTTGGAGTAATAGCTTCTTCCTCGCTGAGTGGCCGTTCAGTCCATGACGGCACAGGACTTGTTTCACTGTGGATAGTGACACTCTTTTACCAGCTTCACCCAGCATCTTCACAAGGTCTTTTGTTTTTTGTTTTGGGGTTGATACGCACATTTCACAAGAAGACATGTTCATCTCGGGGCGGCGCGGTGGGGGAGTGGTTAGCACTGTGACAGCACAGCAACTCACCCTTGGCCAGGGGATCCTGAGTTCGATCCCAGGCCCCGATCAACAGTGATCTGTGTGGAGTTTGCATGTTCTCCCCGTGTCTGCGTGGGTTTACTCTGGGATTTCTCTGGTTTCCTCCCACATGCCAAAAACATGCAAGTTAGGTTAATTGGCATCAAAACTGGGGGTTCTAAATTGTCCTTAGGTATGACTGTGAGAGTCAAAGGTTGTCTGTCTCTCTGTGTTGGCCCTGCAATGGACTGGCGATCTGTCCAGGGTGTACCTTGCCTCTCGCCTAAAGATGCTGGGATAGGTGCCAGCTCCTCTGCGACCCGAAAAGGATTAAGCGGAAGAAGATGAATGAATGAACATGTTCATCTTCTGGGACACAGAACCCGTCTCCTTTCTGAGCGATATGATAGCTGGACATTCTCATGGTGTTTATACTTGTGTATAAGTGTTTGAACAGATGAATGTGGCACCTTCAGGCATGTGGAAATTGTGCCCAAGGATGAACCAGACTTGTGGAGGTCCACAGTTAAGATAAGATAAGCCTTTATTAGTCCCACAACGGGGAAATTCCAGGATTGCAACAGCACAGGGATAGCAACACTCAGAGCAACAATCAGAAGGCAAGAAAAAAAACAAGCAAGCAGGAGCAGCTAATATACATATGTACATATTACTATAAAATATATATATACACACACACACAGACACACAGTGCAGAGCATTGTAGCTGGATGGAATAAATACATGAATATATGAACACACAGTGCAGAGCATTGTAGCTAGATGGAACAAATATGTAAATATATAAACACCCACAGTACGGAGCATTGCAGCTAGGTGGAATAAACATGCAAGTATACAAACACACACAGTGCGGAGCAATGTAGCTAGATGGAATAATATGTAGATATATAAAAACACAGTGCGGAGCATTGTAGCTAGATGGAATAAATATATAGATATATAAATATAAACACACCCAGTGCTGAGCATTGTAGCTAGATGGAATAAATATGTAAATATATAAACACACACAGTGCAGAGCATTGTTGCTAGGTGGGATGAAACAGCATAACCGTCTATTTAGTTATCCTACATGGTATGATCATGTGCCCATACATATTCAGTTCTCTTCCTGATATCTTGGCTGATTTTTTTCCCCCATGATGTCCCAGAAGGAAGATAAGATAAGATAAGATAAGATAAGCCTTTATTAGTCCCACAACGGGGAAATTCCAGGATTGCAACAGCACAGGGATAGCAACACTCAGAGCAACAATCAGAAGGCAAGAAAAAAAAACAAAAAAAACAAGCAAGAGCAGCTAATATACATATGTACATATTACTATAAAATATACAGTATATATACACACACACACACACAGACACACAGTGCAGAGCATTGTAGCTGGATGGAATAAATATATGAATATATGAACACACAGTGCGGAGCAATGTAGCTAGATGGAATAATATGTAGATATATAAAAACACAGTGCGGAGCACTGTAGCTAGATGGAATAAATATGTAAATATATAAACACACACAGTGCAGAGCATTGTTGCTAGGTGGGATGAAACAGCATAACCGTCTATTTAGTTATCCTACATGGTATGATTATGTGCCCATACATATTCTCACCCTCCATAGCGACCGGTATGTTCCTAGTTGTATGCCGGAGAGGACCATTGTGTAAGTCTATTGCATCTTTTGCATTCAAAAAAAAAAAAAAAAAAAAACTATTAGTTTGTTACGTCTTTTTGCTATCTCTGCGAGCAGCCCTGCTTAGGTTGTACAGTCTGACAGCCGTTGGTAGGAAGGACCTACGAAACCTCTCGGTTGTGCACCTGGGATGATGTAGTCTGCTGCTAAATGAGCTCCTCAGTGCATCCAGTATGTCCTGCATAGGGTGGAACTCGGACTCCAGCAGAGATGACAGTTTAGCCACCTTCCTTCTCTCTCCTATCTCCTCCATCGGATCAAGGCGTTGCCCCAGGACAGAGCTAGCTTTCTTAATCAGTAGCAGTTCAGGAAGCAGTGTGTTTGAGGTTTGCATTAAAATACATCCAGAGGTATGCCTCCAATTAATTCAAATGTTTTCAGTTAACCTTTCATAAGCTTCCAAAGCTATGACATCATCTAGGTTTTTCCAAATTGTTTAAAGGCAGAGAAATCTCACTTAGTTCCTGTCCAGCAAGTCAGGTGGTAGTGGTGGTGGTGGTGGTGGGGGGGGGGGGGGGGGTATCAGTGCTGCTGTTAAAGCCATGTCACCCTTTAACCCTTTGGTTTCCATCTCAGCAGCAGCTCTGTTTGAATTGTCCACAGAAGGGAACATGTAAATCAACAAAGTGTGAAGTTTGTCCCAGCTGTTCCCACTGATGTCATGGGGCGGTGAACTGTTGGGTGTCATAGGGTGTCATGTGTTTACTCCTCCTGGGTTAGCTGTGGATTCCTCTTCTTCTTCTCCTTTTCCCTGCTGATTAGGGCAGATCTACAGGACTTAACACCTCCGAGCACCACCGTTTAGTTCCTCCTCATGGCTGTCACTTAAAAAAATGGCCAACACATGCCAATTTATCACATCCTTTTTCATGTAAATTAGAAACATTCTTTTGTAAATGTGAGGATTTTTCTCATAAATTTGCAGGATTTTCCTGCATAGTTACAGCCATTTTACTCAGAAATGTGCAGCTTCTTACTTGAAAATTTGCAGCTTTTTATTATTCATAATTTTGAAGCTTTTTCCTCATGAACTTAGAACTTTTCTTACTCTTGAATTTGCAGTTTAAAAATAAAAGCTTAAATTTGCAGCATTTTACTCAAATCTTATATTTGCAGCATTTTAGGTTGTAAACAATTGGAAATTTACACCTTTTTTGTCTTTTGCTAAAGTTGCAGCTTCTTACCCATAAAATTCTACTTTTTTTGGTCAGGAATTGCCAGCTTTTAACTGAGACTTAGACCCCCCCCCCTTTTTTTTTTTTGGTCAGGTCAGGCATTGGCTTGCTTGCTACCGGGTAACCATGAAAACCGATACTACCTGTCTCATGGGTCGGACCGTTGGTGACTCAACTGTCATCACCGCCCTTCCGAGGGTGTGGAGGGTGAAACAGGGCATCCTGGCAGAACTAAAAACAATACCTGCCACAGGTCTATGGTGGACCACTCCCAGTTACACGGGGTGAGACTGGACATCCTGGCTGATAAACACATCTGTTGCAAGGTCTGTGGTGGACTGTGCCAGTCGGTGCATCGTGACATGCGCTACACAAAGAGCAGAGATAAACAAACCTATCATCTGGTCAGTCACAGCAACAGATACTGGAGTCAGTTTGTCTTGGCTTGTCCTTGCCACTGATAATACCTTTATCTGCCAAGAATGTGCTGCTAGTCCAGCAAAAGCTAGTGGTCCTCAAATACTTTGCAAGCAGTTTCATGAAATGGTCAATCAGAAAGCAATTCATACTGGCTTGGACGTTGCCCGGGCTTATAAGGTCCACGTTGATCTGTTCACACTCTGACAGGCAGCAAAAAGTAATCTAGGAGCAGGAAGACAAAAGAAGAGGAAAACAGCAGCCTTGTGTGTAGCAGAATGGAATGTACACACTCTGTTGGATAGAACAACATCACAGCGCCCAGAAAGACAGACCGCGCTTGCGGCCCTGGAAATGAACAGGTACAATGTAGACATAGCTGCACTTAGTGAAACAAGATTTCCTGGATATGACAGCTTGGAAGACCATGGGTACATCTTTTTTTGGAGTGGGAGATCAACTCAAGAAAGGAGAGAAGCAGGAGTGGGCTTTGCAGTTAGAAAGGAGATAGCAGCAATGCTTGATGAGGAACTGATGCCAATCAATGACAGGATAATGACTATGAGATTCCCACTACAGTGGAAGATGTATGCCACACTCATCAGTGTATATGCCCCACAAATGACCAACACAGAGGAGGTGAAGGAAGAGTTCTACAGTGATTTACGTGAGACTATCAGGTGTGTGCTGACTGATGACAAGCTGATACTCGTTGGAGATTTTAATGCCAGAGTTGGTTCGGACAATGAGAAATGGAAAGGAGTGCTAGGCAGTCATGGAGTAGGCAAGTGCAATGCTAATGGAGAACTTCTACTTGCATTATGTTCAGAGTACAACCTTGTGATAACCAACACTCTATTTAAGCACAAGGACACACACAAGAAGACATGGATGCACCCAAGATCCAAGCACTGGCACTTGTTAGACTACATCATAGTCAGGCAGAGAGACATAAGGGATGTATTGGACACCAGAGCAATGAGAGGCACGGACTGTGGTACTGATCATGGTATGCTGAGATCTAGATTAAGGATTTGGAGATGAAAACAGCACTGCCGGACGGGTGCGAAGCCACCACAGAAGCTAAACACTAGTGCACTGAAAGGCCAAAAAAAGCAGGAAGAACTTACACAGGAAATGGATGAAAACTTGAAAGACTGGAACAGCAACAACTCAGAGAATGACATAGAAGAGAAATGGGCAACACTGAAGGATACAGTGTATCAGACTGCGAGTGATGTATTAGGCCACCCTGAGAGGAAACATCAAGATTGGTTTGATGAGCATGATGAACACCTGAAGAAACTACTAGAAGCGAGGAATACAGCTAGGCAGGAAAACCTACAGTGTAACACAAGGTCGAAGAAGAAGAAATACTCAAAGGCTCAGAGTGAGCTACAGAAGTACACCAGAGAGATGAAGTCCAACTGGTGGGATGAAAAAGCAGAGGAACTTCAAACTGCAGCAGACAGGAAGGACATGAAAACATTCTTCACAGGTTTGAGAGAAATCTACGGCCCTAAACCAAGAGGATTGATCCAACTAAAGGCTATGGATGGTGAAATGGTTTTGCAGGAGAAAGACAAGATCCTGGACAGATTTGCAGACCACTTCGACCAACTACTAAACAACCCTGGAGATCTCACTGAAGAGGCTAAAGAAGTTCTAGTTCAGCGACCAGCTGTATCAAGTCTGGATGAACCATCAAATTTTGATGAACTAATGGCAGCTATCAGGACAACACAGGATGGTAAAGCTCCAGGAAGGGATGGAATTCCAGCAGAAGTGTGGAAATTTGGTGGTGTTCAGCTGACCAACTGCCTGCACAAGCTCATCCAAGACATATGGGATGCCCAGAAAGTACCTCAAGACTGGAACGATGCAAGTATTGTGCCTTTGTTCAAGAAAGGTGACAGGAAAGATTGTGGAAATTACTGAGGTATATCACTGCTAGCCACTGTTAGTAAGATTCTCTCACGTGTACTACTGAACAAACTCAATGAACACATCTGGCAGAATGTACTACTGGAAACCCAGTGTGGCTTTAGAAGTGGAAGAAGCACAATGGACATGATTTTCTGCTTGAAACATGTTCAAGAAAAGTGTATCGAACAGAACATGCCGCTTTATGTAGTCTTCATAGACTTCAGTAAAGCCTTCGATACTGTTTCACAACAAGGACTTTGGCAGGTACTCAAGAAATATGGTTGTACAGAGAAGTTTGTCAGCCTGATCGAGGCACTCCATACAGGTATGCAAGCAAACGTGACAATGAGTGGTTCAGTATCTAAAGACTTTTCAGTAAGCAACGGGGTGAAACAAGGGTGTGTGCTGGCACCTACACTCTTCTCGCTATATCTGGCAGCCATGCTTGAGGTGGCCTTCAAAGACACTTCAGAAGGAGTATACATTCAAACAAGGAAAGAAGCAGACTTGTTCAATGTGGCACAGTTTAAAGCCAAGAGTAAGACATCGATAAAGGTAGTAAGAGAAATGTTCTTTGCCAACGACAGTGCTCTAGTTGCACACAGTGTGGAAGATATGCAATCTTTAGTGGAGAAATTTGCAAGAGCAGCTAGGCAATTCAGCCTCAAAATCAACATCAAGAAGACAGAGTGCCTTTATCAACCACCAAAGTTCTAATTATCAACATCACTACCAGAAGAGATCAGCATTGGTACAGAGCCACTAGTCAAGTGCAAGACTTTCAAGTATCTAGGGAGTACTGTTTCAGAGAATGCTAGGCTGGAGGATGAACTATCTCTCAGAATGGGAAGAGCAAGCGCTGTTTGGAAACTTGAGGGAGAGACTGTGGAACAATCGACATGTGTCTATCTGTGTGAAATGCAAAGTGTACAGAGCGACAGTACTGGCTACTCTATTGTATGGTGCTGAAACTTGGACTGTCTACAGAGTGCAGGTGAAGAAACTCCACACGTACATGATGAGACACCTTCGAGCCATAATGAACATCTCATGGAAAGACAAGATAACCAACATAGAAGTGTTGAAACGAGCTGGTCTACCATCCAGCTCGTTTTGAGCTGGATGATAGACCAGCTCATTTCAACTCATTTCAACGAGTTCAACGAGCTGTTGAAACGAGCTGGTCTACTGTCCAGCCGCCACAGTTGTGTTTAGACTGGTCTCCTGCTCCATGGGCAGTCCCCACCACCTTTTCCCTCCTGGGACTTCTCTGGCCAGGAGAAGCTCATCTATGCTCCTCTCAGTGCTGACTGGCTCAGCTCTTTGAAGAAGCACTGAAGGCCTTCAGAGTGCATTAAGTTTAGAACCACAAGAACCTTTTTAGTACCTGGAATTACTTCTAGGTCGTCTGTTGTTGAACATTCATACCAAGAGTACCAGGGACTACTTCCATCATCATCATCATCATCATCATCATCATGTCTGAAGTCGCAGACAGGATCGCGGCTTGCTAACGGCATCTGTTCGGCTGGTGAGAGCTGTGGAGGTGGCAGGACAATGCAGCTAGTTAATGGCTTCTGCTCATCTGTGCGGGGCGCTGGAGAGGAGCAGAGTGGAGGTGTCCTGGGCAGCGAGACGAGCACCACGGGAACCAAGGATGCCAGAGGGCCAGCAGCGCTTCGGTAGCTGGAGAGGAACATGGATGTGGCACCTGTTCACCTGGACGAGCAGCTAGAGAGGGGTGGTGGTGACATCTGGGACGTGGACCACTTGTTTGGGGAATTTTCCTGCATAATCCCTGTTTCAAGAACCAGGTGTTTTTCTATGATAGAGACGATTCTACTCTGTGACATTCAGCTGAGCCGAAGCGGATTAATGAAGGACGACGCTACCTGGGACGACGCTAGCTGCCAGAGGGAGCCTTGGTTTCACCGGCGGATTCAGCTGTCAGGTGGTGATGCCGGTTGGTGACCTTCACTAGCCATCACTGGCCATCGGGAGCGCTTTGACCTCGCAGTCGGGTGACACCTATAATTGAGACGGCGGGCCAGCTGGCGGCTTCCACTAGCCATCGGACGTGCTTCGCCTCCTGTATTAGCCAACAGGTGAGCCACCTTTGATCCCAATCAGTCTAGTTAGTATGCCTCTGAAAAGAAATCAGATAAATGGAGAGGAGTTGGAGGAAATCAAACTCTCACTAAATTTCATGACTGAAGAAATATCCAAGATAGCAAAACAACAAACTTTGCTTATTGGCCTTATGGACCAAGTGCGTGAATTAAAGGCTGAAGTCATGGAAAAAGACAAGAAAATTAATTTCTTAGAAAGACATGTGGATGAATTAGAACAGTATACGAGAATGGATGATGTCATTGTGAGCGGTCTTAACACCAGACACCGCTCCTATGCACGTGTGACAGCAGGAGTTGGTAACCAGGATGGGGAGGATGAGACATTGGCAGAATCATACATTCTTGAGCAGCAGGTATTACATTTTTTCAACTCTTAAAACATTGTTGTGGACAATAAGACTATTTCGGCTTGCCACACATTACCTAGAAAATACAGTAAAGGAAAACCAGCGATCATCATCCAATTTGTCAGCAGGAAAGCAAAAACTGATCTTCTGTGACAAGCAAGGAAACTAAGAGGAACGGCTGTCTATATAAACGAACATTTAACAAAAAGAACTCTGAAATAGCTAGACAAGCCAGGGCTCTCAGAAAACAGGGAAAAATACAATTGACATGGAAAAAGAACTGTAAGGTGTGGATAAAACTGCTTGGCACTCCAGAAGAAGCTAAAGTTTCAACAAGGGTCAGCAAAATTTACATTGTTTGAGGAAACTTGCACGCTTCCAAATTGACCGAACCATAATGACAATGTTTTATCGGGCTTTTATTGAATCTGTTTTATCCTTTTCTTTAGTGTCATGGTTTGGTTAGATAAAACTGAAACAGAGGAAATCCTTGGATCAGGTAGTTAGATGGTCCAGTCGTTTGCTTGGTGAGTCACAGCTGAGCCTGACATCCCTGTACACCAGACAAGTACAGAGGGTGGCTACCTCCATTTTAAATGATGACTCCCACCCTTTGCACTGCAACTTTCAGCTTCTTCCCTCCAGACGGAGGTTTGCTGTCCCAAAAAGTAAAACCCAGCGCTACAAAAACAGCTTTGTCCCTGCTGCTGTCAAAGAGTTGAACAAGCTATAAAAATATATTGTACATATTTTATATTTACTTATTTTGTATGATGTCACTTGGGTTCTAAATATTTTATTGGGTTTTAGACCTTTGAGTTTTTTAACCTCTGACTAGTTTTTAACTTTTAACTTTAATATGACCCTTCTCTCTTACCTCTGGTTTCTCCCTCATCTCTTTGTCTTTTTATACCCTGTTTGATGGAGCCTTGAGTATTTTTATCATGTTTATAGTCAGCTTCATGTGTGCCTGTGTTTGTGTCTATGTTGAATGTAATTAGTGGCTTGTAAATATGGATGTCACCAGACTGCAAAACAAATCTACCTACGGGTACAAATAAAGTAACCTGAACCTGAAAGTTATAATGATTAGAGAAATGGAGGAATTAGACAAATTTAAACCTTAGCCCTGATGCAAGAATAACAGTGCAGTAAGATTATGAGTGGAGATTTTTGTGTTCTTTTTCCTTTTGGTGTACATTGTTGACATAACTTATGATTAGTACTTTAACCAATCATCCTTCCTCATTTAATAATGAAAGTGTATTAGGGCGAATTGAAGCTGAAATCTTTGTCAATACTGAACAGCAACCACAAGACATTTTAGGAGATATTGACCCAGACAATAACTATTTTAATCATATTAATAATAAGTGTGTTTATTATGATGAACAACAATTAAATGGAATTATGAATTTGGATCAGACATTGACAATAATACATATTAATAGTAGGAGTCTTTATGCAAACTTTGATAGTATTAAGGAGTTTTTAAATCAATTTAACACACCATTTAGGATTATTGCAATAAGTGAAACATGGATTAATGAAGAAAAAGATGTAAATTTTGAACTATATGGATATGAGATGTACACACAAAATAGGAAATGTAAAAGTGGTGGTGGGGTAGCACTGTATGTTGATAGAAAATTAAAAAGTAAAAAAGTGGACAGCATGACATCAACAGTGAATGAAAGTATGGAATGTTTAACAATTGAGATTACGATGGAAAATAGAAAAAAACATAATAGTAAGTTGTATATATAGAGCACCGGGATCTGATATGGAAAAATTTAGAAATGGGATGGAAAAGATGTATGCAAAAATAAGACAAAAAGATATCTTTATTTGTGGTGACTTTTAATATAGATTTAATGAAAACAAAACAATGTAAACCCACTGAAGATTTCTTAGATACAATGTATAGCTTAACCTTATTTCCAAAGATTACAAAACCTACGAGAATAACGACACACTGTGCTACCCTGATAGACAACATTTTTACCAATGTAATTGAATATGCTGTAATATGGTGAGTGGTATTCTAATAAATGATATTAGTGACCACCTGCCCGTATTTGTTTCTTTAGATGTTAATTATGGGTTTAATGAGAGTAAGAATAGTGATAAGCAATGTAAAAAGATTATCTATAAAAGAATACGAACATAGGATACAATCAATGCTTTAAAAGATGACTTAATGTTACAGAATTGGGATGTTGTCTATAGAGAGAAAAAAGTGGACTTGGCATATGATAAATTTATTGATATATTTAAATCATTATATGATAAAAACTGTCCAATTAAAGAAATTAATAAAAAACATAAATACAAAAATTGCCCGTGGTTAACCAGTGGGCTACAAAATGCTTGTAAAAAGAAAAATTATCTCTATAAAAATTTCATTAAATTAAGAACCAAAGAATCTGAAAAAAGATATAAAACATATAAAAATAAATTAACTGAAATAATACGAACTAGTAAAAAATTATACTATAGGAAAATGTTAAATGAAAAGAAAAATAATATAAAAGGAGTCTGGGATATATTAAATAAATTAAGGAAAAATGGAACTAAGAAAATGATATATCCAGAGTATTTTACTGATAATTGTGGTGATAATCATGATAAGAATATGGTAGTAAATAAAATGAATACATTTTTTGTAAATGTTGGACCAGAGCTGGCAGCACAGTATATACTGTATATATATATATATATATATATATATATATATATATATATATATATATATACCACGTACCAAAAGCCAGTTTAGAAAGCTTGGGATCAGTCCGCCAAGGTCTCCGCCTTTGACCGCCACCTAATCCACATAGCACCGGACCCCCATGATCCCTCCTGCAGGTGGTGAACCCACTGGAGGGCGGACCCATGTAACTCCTTCGGGCTGAGCCCGGCCGGGTCCCATGGGTGGAAACCCGGCCACCAGACGCTAGCCTTCGAGCCCCTCCCCCAGGCCTGGCTCCAGGGTGGGGCCCCGGTAACCCCATACCGGGCGGGGTACACTGAACCCTTGATATACAATTTATCATGAGAGTCTGTTGGATCGTTCTTAGTCTGGCCCTTCACCCAGAACCAGTTTGTCTTGGGAGACCCTATCAGAGGCAAACTGCCCCCGGACAACATAGCTCCTGGGATCACTGGGGCACGCAAACCCCCCCACCACGATAAGGTGACGATCCATGAGGAGGACCATTGCTGGACTCACCCTCAGAGATAGGGTGAGGAGCTCAGTCATCCGGGAGAGGCTCAGAGTAGAACCGCTGCTCCTCCACATTGAAAGGAGTCAGTTGAGGTGGTATGGGCATCTGATTAGGATGCCTCCTGGACGCCTCCCACTTGAGGTGTTTCAGGCACGTCCCACTGGGAGGAGACCCCGGGGCAGACCCAGGACTCGGTGGAGAGACTATGTCTCCCAGCTGGTCTGGGAACGCCTTGGTATCCCCTCTGAAGAGCTGGAGCAGGTGGCTGGGGAGAGGGAAGTCTGGGCTTCTCTGCTTGAACTGCTGCCTCCACGACCCGGACCTCCGGAAAAGCGGTAGAAGATGGATGGATGGATGGATGGATATATATATATATATATATATATAGACACACAGTGCAGAGCATTGTAGCTGGATGGAATAAATATATGAGTATATAAACACACAGTGTAGAGTATTGTAGCTAGATGGAATAAATATGTAGATATATAAACACACACAGTGCAGAGCATTGTAGCTAGATGGAATAAATATGTAAATATATAAACACACACAGTGCGGAGCATTGTAGCTAGATGGAATGAAACAGCACAACCGTCTACTTAGTTATCCTACATGGTATGATTATGCACCCATACATATTCTCACCCTCCATAGCGACCGGTATTTTCCTAGTTGTATACCGGAGGGGACCATTGTGTAAGTCTATTGCATTCAATACTATTAGGTTGTCACGTCTTTTTGCTATCTGTGCGAGCAGCCCTGCTTAGGTTGTACAGTCTGACAGCCGTAGGTAGGAAGGACCTGCGAAACCTCTCGGTTGTGCATCTAGGGTGATGTAGTCTGCTGCTAAATGAGCTCCTCAGTGCATTCAGTATGTCCTGCATAGGGTGGAACTCGGACTCCAGCAGAGATGACAGTTTAGCCACCATCCTTCTCTCTCCCATCTCCTCCACTGGGTCAAGGCGTTGCCCCAGGACAGAGCTAGCTTTCTTGATCAGTTTGTTCAGTCTCTTCCTATCGGCTGCTGTAATGCCACTGCCCCAGCAGACCACTCCAAAAGTGATGTCTGATGCCACCACCGTGTCATAGAATGTCTTCAGCAGCGCCCCTTGTACACCAAAAGACCTGAGTCTCCTCAGTAGGAACAGCCTGCACTGTCCCTTCTTGTAGAGTGCGTCAGTATTGTGTGACCAGTCTAGTTTATTGTTCAGATGAACACCCAGGTACTTATAGGATGTCACCATCTCGATGTCTGTTCCCTGTATATTTACTGGTGCTGTGAGGGGTTGTCCTTGCTTGCCGCAGTCCACCACCAGCTTCTTAGTTTTCCTCGCATTGATCTGGAGGCAGTTCCGATAGCACCAGTCCACAAAGTCCTGGATAAGCCCTCTGTACTCAGCTTCATCTCCGTTGGAGATGAGGCCAATGATCGCAGAGTCGTCAGAGAACTTCTGTAGATAGCAGTGTGTTGTGTTGTGTGAGAAGTCCGCAGTTTAAAGAGTGAACAGGAAGGGAGCCAAAACCGTTCCCTGGGGGGCCCCCGTGCTACCGATGATCGTGTCGGACACACAGTCCCAGGTTCTCACAAACTGAGGCCGGTTTGTGAGGTAGTCCAGGATCCATGATGACAGGTGCAGGTCCACCCCTGCACACAGCAGCTTGTCCTTCAGGATCATCGGTTGGATGGTGTTGAAAACACTGGAGAAGTCAAAGAACATGATCCTCACCGCATCCCTGGGCTTCTCCAGGTGGGACAGAGAACGGTGAAGGAGGAAGATCACCGCATCCTCCACCCCAATGCCATGCTGGTAGGCGAACTGGAGTGGATCCATGGCTGGTCCCACCAGGGGGCGGAAGTGAGCAAGGAGCAGTCTCTCCAGGGTCTTCATCATGTGGGACGTCAAGGCCACTGGTCTGTAGCTGTTCAGATCTTTGGGGTGGGAAGTCTTTGGCACAGGTACCACACAAGATGTTTTCCACAGCTGTGGTACCCTCCCCAGCTTCAGGCTCAGATTGAAGATGTACTCAACAATCCCACACAGCTGGTCTGCACAGAACTTGAGGAGCTTTGCGCTGATGCCGTCCGGACCCGAGGCCTCGCCTTGATCTTCCTCAGCTCCGTCCTCACCTGGGTCTTAGTGATGGTCAGGTTGGGGGGCTGTGTGTTGGGAGTGGGGGGGGTGTTGGTGGGCAGCAGGACTTGATGTCTTTAGAGGCAGCAGTGGTTGTTGTGCAGTCAGGGGGGAGGGCGGTTGGTCAAACCTACTGAAAAACAGATTCAAATTGTTCGCCCACTCCCTGCCCCCCGTGGCCTGGGGGGAGGTATTGATTGAAACATTGGGAGGTATTGAGTGAGACATTGATTGGAAATAACCCTCGGTCAATCTTTCTCTCAGCAGTGGATGAACTAGAGGTAAAATCTGTTGTTGAAAAGTGTAAAAATAAATTATCATGGTATTGATATGGCACTAGTAAAAAGAACTGTTGATGGCATATTAAAACCATTCACATATATTTGTAAGCTATCATTTCAAACTGGCTCATTCCCGCAGAAAATGAAAATAGCAAAAGTAATACCATTATTCAAGCAAGGAAATAAACACCACTACACAAACTACAGACCAGTATCGCTTCTCCCACAATTTTCAAAGATTCTGGAAAAACGTTTCAACAACAGATTAGAAAACTTTTTAAATAAACACGATGTGCTTAATCAGAACCAATATGGATTTAGAGCCAAGAGTACAACATCATTGACAATAATGGAAGCAACAGAGGAAATAATAAATACATTAGATCAAGGAAAATATGCAATTGGTGTATTTATAGATTTTAGAAAAGCATTTGGTACAATAAATCATTCAATACTTCTTAATAAACTGCAAATGTATGGTATTAGGGGAATGACTCTGAATTGGGTTACAAGTTATTTATCTGAGAGACAACAGTTTGTGAAGATGGGAGAATATCTGTCTGGGTGTATGGGAATTGCCTGTGGGGTCCCCCAGGGGTTAGTATTGGGCCCCAAATTATTTAACATATACATAAATGATATATTCCAAGTTTCTAAATTATTAAAAATAATATTATTTGCTGATGATACTAATATATTTTATTCTGGAAATAATTATAATCAGCTAATCCATACTCTAAATAATGAATTAAATAAGCTTAAAAAATGGATGGATTGTAATAAATTATCACTAAATATAGATAAAACTAAGGTAATGATATCTGGTAATTGTAAAAATAAAGAAGATATACATATTCATATAGATAATGTGATTATTGAAAAAGTTAAGGAGATCAAATTTTTGGGTGTAATACTAGATGATAAAATTAGTTGGAAACCACACGTCAGATACATACAAAACAAAGTTGCAAAAAATATTGCAATTATAAATAAAATTAAGAAGGTCCTAGATTACAAATCACTTCATATCTTGTATTGCTCATTAGTACTTCCATACTTGACCTATTGTATAGAGGTCTGGGGTAACAATTATAAAAGTACACTTAATTCATTGCTAATATTACAAAAAAGGGCAGTCCATGTTATATACAAAGTTGGGTACCTTGAACATACTAATTTATTGTTTTTACATTCAAATTTATTGAAATTACGGGATCTGGTTGATTATTATACAGCACAATTAATGTTTAAAGTCAGTAAAAACCTTTTGCCACACAGTATACAAAATCTTTTCAGTGAGAGAGAAGGGAAATATAATTTACTGGGGAACACAAAATTTAAAATGCACTTAGTAAGATCTACTAGGAAGGGTTTTTGTGTGTCTGTGTGTGGGGTAAAATTGTGGAATGGGTTGGGGGAGAAACACAGGCAATGTCCAAACATCCATATATTTAAATCAACATATAAAGACATGATTTTTGAGCAATATAAAAATAAAGGGCAGTAATATTACAATGTGTCTTCAATGAAAAAAGGTTGTTATTGTGTTATGGTGATTGTGATGGTGATGGTGTTGTCTGTGTTTGTGTTGAACATACCAGAAGTATTTATTTATTATTGTTACAATTACAGTATTGTTGGATGTTGGTATTGTTGCCAATATGGACTGTCGTTGTGTCATTTCTGTTGCATAATTTGACTATGGGGTGTATTATGGTGAATGTGGTTGTGGGATGAATGATGACTAAGAGTGATGTTGTAATTTGTTGGGTATGGAAAAGGGGTGGGACTATATAAGCGTTGGCTTCTTCCCACTCCTTTTGAACACTTTATTTTTGGCTTGATTTTTGTTTTGTTTTAAATTCTTTTTTTTTTTTTGTCACAATGTTCAAATCAGTCAATCAATCAGTCAGTCAATGGAGGACATGCTAATACAGATGAACCTGAGATGGCTCGGACATGTTGAGAGGATGGACCACCAGTGTCTCCCTCGGCAGTTGCTCTACTCACAGTTATGTGAGGGCAAACGCAATCAGGGTAGACCAAGGCTCAGATTTAAAGACACTGTAAAAAGAAACTTGAAGAAGTTGGATGTAGACAGGAATTCCTGGCTGCAGAAGGCGAAGGACAGAGCTGTGTGGAGGAATCTGATCAGACCTAAATGAAACAGTCATTGTTGCCCATGACAGACTGCTATGATGAATCTCAGTGTAAACTTCTGACTTTGAAGAAAGTAATAAAAAAATCTCTAAAAATTGTTTTGCAAATGTAAATAATTTGTGTAAACTTAGCTGATCTACGGTGGGGTAAAAAAGTATTTAGTCAGCCACCAACTGTGCAAGTTCTCCCACTTAAAAGATGAGAGAGGTCTCCAATTTTCATCATAGGTATACCTCAACTATGAGAGACAAAATGAGAAAAAAAAATCCAGAAAATCACATTGAAGGATTTTTAATGAATTAATTGGTAAATTCCTCAGTAAAATAAGTATTTGGTCACCTACAAACAAGCAAGATTTCTGGCTCTCACAGACCTGTAACTTCTTCTTTAAGAGGCTCCTCTGTCCTCCACTCATTACCTGTATTAATGGCACCTGTTTGAACTCGTTATCAGTATAAAAGACACCTGTCCACAACCTCAAACAGTCAGACTCCAAAACTCCCAAAACTCCACTATGGTCAAGACCAAAGAGCTGTCAAAAGACACCAGAAACAAAATTGCAGACCTGCACCAGGCTGGGAAGACTGAATCTGCAATAGGTAAGCAGCTTGGTGTGAAGAAATCAACTGTGGGAGCAATTATTAGAAAATGGAAGACATACAAGACCACTGATAATCTCCCTCGATCTGGAGCTCCACGCAAGATCTCACCCCGTGGGGTCAAAATTATCACGAGAACGGTGAGCAAAAATCCCAGAACCACATGGGGGGACCTAGTGAATGACCCGCAGAGAGCTGGGACCAAAGTAACAAAGGCTACATCAGAAACACACTACGCTGCCGGGGACTCAAATCCTGCAGTGCCAGACGTGTCCCCCTGCTTAAGCCAGTACATGTCCAGGCCTGTCTGAAGTTTGCTAGAGAGCATTTGGATGATCCAGAAGAGGACTGGGAGAATGTCATATGGTTAGATGAAACCAAAATAGAACTTTTTGGTAAAAACTCAACTTGTCGTGCTTGGAGAAGAAAGAACACCATGCCTACTGTGAAGCATGGGGGTGGAAACATCATGCTTTGGGGCTGTTTTTCTGCAAAGGTACCAGGACGACTGATCCGTGTAAAGGAAAGAATGAATGGGGCCATGTATCGTGAGATTTTGAGTGAAAACCTCCTTCCACCAGCAAGGGCATTGAAGATGAAACGTGGCTGGGTCTTTCAGCATGACAATGATCCCAAACACACCGCCCGGGCAACGAAGGAGTGGCTTCGTAAGAAGCATTTCAAGGTCCTGGAGTGGCCTAGCCAGTCTCCAGATCTCAACCCCATAGAAAATCTTTGGAGGGAGTTGAAAGTCTGTGTTGCCCAGCAACAGCCCCAAAACATCACTGCTCTAGAGGAGGTCTGCATGGAGGAATGGACCAAAATACCAGCAACAGTGTGTGAAAACCTTGTGAAAACTTACAGAAAACGTTTGACCTCTGTCATTGCCAACAAAGGGTATATAACAAAGCATTGAGATGAGCTTTTGTTATTGACCAAATACTTATTTTACTGAGGAATTTACCAATTAATTCATTAAAAATCCTTCAATGTGATTTTCTCGATTTTTTTTTTCTTATTTTGTCTCTCATAGTTGAGGTATACCTATGATGAAAATTGGAGACCTCTCTCATCTTTTAAGTGGGAGAACTTGCACAATTGGTGGCTGACTAAGTACTTTTTTACCCCACTGTAAAACAGGAAAAGTTTAGTC
Source organism: Pholidichthys leucotaenia (assembly GCA_020510985.1). Taxonomy (NCBI): domain Eukaryota; kingdom Metazoa; phylum Chordata; class Actinopteri; order Cichliformes; family Pholidichthyidae; genus Pholidichthys; species Pholidichthys leucotaenia. The sequence goes on from CM035842.1 coordinate 8,697,183, forward strand.
TGATTTAATGACAGAAAAGGAAAAAAAAAAAAAAAAAGGTTACGTGTCTTTTAATACAGTGTATGTAAATATCTGGTCTAATCTTTATACACTGAAAAAAAAGTGTTGGATTTACCCCCCCCCCCAAAAAAAATGGACATTGGTTGCCATCCATCCATCCATCCATCTTCTACCGCTTTTCCGGAGGTCCGGGTCGCGGAGGCAGCAGTTCAAGCAGAGAAGCCCAGACTTCCCTCTCCCCAGCCACCTGCTCCAGCTCTTCAGAGGGGATACCAAGGCGTTCCCAGACTAGCTGGGAGACATAGTCTCTCCACCGAGTCCTGGGTCTGCCCCGGGGTCTCCTCCCAGTGGGACGTGCCTGAAACACCTCAAGTGGGAGACGTCCAGGAGGCATCCTAATCAGATGCCCATACCACCTCAACTGACTCCTTTCAATGTGGAGGAGCAGCGGTTCTACTCTGAGCCTCTCCCGGATGACTGAGCTCCTCACCCTATCTCTGAGGGTGAGTCCAGCAATCCTACGGAGAAAGCTCATTTCAGCCGCTTGTATCCGCGATCTGGTGGGGAAGGAGCCTGAGCTGGTGTACGAGATTGAGCGATACCGGCTAGATATAGTCGGCCTCACCTCAACACACAGCTCCGGTTCCGGAACCAGTCTCCTGGACATTGGTTGCACATAATAAAATTATGTTTACTCAAAATGTTTATTTTAAAATATGTACACTTAACCCTTTCATGTTAAATTAACATGAAAAAGTCATGTTTCTGTGAAGAGGCTTTTTAGTACATTAAAAAATACCATTTTAAACTAGCATCACTCCATCTTCTTACCACTTTTTCGGAGGTCCGGGTCCCAATCCTAATCAGATGCCCATACCACCTCAACTAACTCCTTTCAATGTGGAGGAGCAGCAGTTCTACTGTGAGCCTCTCCTGGATGACTGAGCTCCTCATCCTATCTCTGAGGGTGAGTCCAACAATCCTACGAAGAAATCTCATTTCAGTCGCTTGTATCCGTGATCTCGTTCTTTCGGTCATTACCCAAAGCTCATGACCATAGGTGAGAGTAGGAACGTAGAATGACCGGTAAATCGACAGCTTTTCCTTAGAGCTCAGCTCCCTCTTCACCACGACAGACCAGTACAACGTCCGCATCATTGCAGATGCTGTTCCGATCCGTCTGTCAATCTCTCATTCCATTCTCCCCTCACTCGTGAATAAGACCCCAAGATACTTAAACTCCTCCACTTGGGGCTGGAGCTTGTCCCCAACCCGGATAGGACAATCCACCTTTTTCAAGCTGAGGACCATAGACTCGGACTTGGAGATGCTGATTCTCATCCTAACCACTTCACACTCAGCAGCAATCTGTTCCAGTAAGATCTATAGGTCATTGCTGGATGAAGCCAGCAGGACAACATCATCTGCAAACAACAGAGATGAGATCATGTGGTCACAAAACATGACATCCTCCGTTCCCTGGCTGCACCTAGAAATCCTGTCCATAAAAATTATGAACAGGATCGGTGACAAAGGGCAGCCCTGGCGGAGTCCAACTCTCACTGGGAATGACTCTGACCGAGTGTTGGCAATATGAACCAAACTCTCACAACATGATTTTGTTTAATCCTATTTTAATATTTTTTATATTATCCCCTTCTTCAAATTAATATTTTAAAGGTAAAAAATTATACACACACACACAAAAAATACTGTATGTAGTGTTTTGTTAAGTCTATCTGACCAACTCAAGCAAGTCTTACACTATTGTTACATGTTTTGTCTGTACGTAGCATATAATGATAGTCTAAATTCTTATCCACTGAATGTATAACATCTTAAAAACAAACTACACATTACAAAAAATGTTTCTTACAAAGTGACTGTATTCTGTCCAAAAAACAACAAACATTGTAACACCGAGTGCCATGATGCTGATAGCTGCGTGAATTTGAAGCTCTAATTTGAATTACCTTTTAACCCCCCTTAACCCAGGAGATTTATACTAAAAAAGGTTCTACTGGTACATAATGCTGGAAGGTGAAGAAAAGGGTCTTGGCAAGACCCCAAGAAGCAAAAGGAAGGAGGCTGACACAGAAGAAAAAGGCTGTCGTAACGAGGCTATGCTAGCTGAGACGGTTACGCTAGCTTCCATCTGCGTGACTGTTAATGAAGCCATGGCCAAAGCAATGACTGCATTTGAAAGCAAAATCTCTAAACAGCTGGCTGATTTTCAGAGCAACTTTCAAGAAGATACAGTAATAAAAAACAGCTCACTGAAATGAGAACGGACTTCTACCAAAAAATGGAGGAAAGTGCGGGGCAAGTGGAAGCCATGATACAGAGCCTGGGAGAAACAGAGCAACGCATTGGAGAGATGGAAACTTGTGGAGAGGAGGTGAAAGACGCTTTAATTGAGATGCACAAAACTCAGCTTAAAATGAAAGCAAAGCTCAGCGAGCTAGAGGGACACTCCCGCCGTAACAATATCCGGATTTATGGTATTAAAGAAGGAGTCGAAGGGACCTCAATGACTTGCTTCGTGGAGAACTTAATAAAAGATGAAGTGGGGGAGACCACTGGATTAACCAATCTGGGTATTGAACGTGCACATAGAGCGCTTGACCCTAAACCAACTGAGCCTGCTCCCCCGAGATCGACAGTTGTGAAATTCAGCAAGTACACAGTTAAAGAAAAAATTATTAATGCTGCCTGGAAGAAAACTATCACTGTGGAGAGGAAACGGATTTTCTTCGATCATGACTACGCCGTGGGAGTGATGGAAAAAAGGAGAGAATACCTGCCAATCAAGAAAATGCTGAAAGAAAAGGGGATCAGATTCCATACGCCGATGACAAAGATGCGTGTTTTCCTCAACTCAGGGACTGTCAATTATGATAACGCGGACCAGGCAACGGAGGATTTGAGGGCGAAGGGCTTCCCGTTACCAACGAAGCTTAAAGGTGGTCTCAGCGAAGTATTGCGGCTGAGCTCACACTGGGAAAAGGTGAAGGACAATCGGCATAGAATCAGCGGGGAATAACAACAAAGGATTCGGGAAAAACTCCATGGGTTCCACAGGCCTACAGGGACGGACATTGAAGAGTACTAACCCATTTCACCACACAATTAAAATATCCCCAGGCCCCTGATTCGGTTGCTTTAACAACTGGAATCAGGTTAGTAACGACAGATTGAATTTCCCGAAAACATTTGAGCATCTCTATGCATACATGTGCATGTATGTAAATATGTGTGTGTATGTATGGTTGTGCATGTGTGTGTACGTATATGTGCGTATGTGTACTGTATATGTGTATGTTTGTATGTATGTGTGTGTGTGTGTGTGTGTGTGTGTGTGTGTGTGTGTGTGTGTGTGTATGTATGTATAGTGTATGGGCGGGTGTGTGTGTAAGTGTATGGATGAGTGGGTATGTACGCGTGTGTGTATGTACATATATACTCATATTTCTCTCCCTCCATTCCAAATGTGAACATGGCTTTCTATCTTTGCTAGCTTATAATAGCCTCCTTGCTTTTACTTAGCTTTATATAACCCAAGAACAAGGTAGTCAGTTATTTGAGTTGATATGTTAGCCACCCACACACTGATCCTGAGGGGGCCCTGCCATCTGCTGGCCGGAATTTCCCCCTACGCAAGAGGCTTTAGGATTACCTCTTTGATGGAAGACCACTCAGTGTTTAAAAGTTGTTTTCAGTGTTTTAGTTCTTTCAAGTTTATTGTTCATAGTTTTTGTTACTTGTTTATGGGGATTACAAATGTTCATCTTATTGTAAACAGTTTTATAAGTGCATAATAAGGAATTTAAGGTTATCACCTTTAATGTTAATGGCCTGACTAGCCCAATCAAGAGGAGTAAGATGATAACTAAAGCAAAAAAGGAAAAGGCCCAAATTATATTCTGGCAAGAAACTCACTTAGCAAACCAAGAGCATGAAAAGTTAAAGAAAATGTGGTTTAGACATACTTACTATTCATCTTTTAAAACAGGACGTGAAAGAGGCGTGGCTATTTTGATACCAAACTCTGCACACTTCGAGCCTCTATCTGAAATTAAAGATAAGGACGGCAGGTACATTTTGGTGAAAGACAAACTGGATAACAAAAGGGTGATCCTGCTGAATGTGTATGCTCCCCCGGGTAGCCATAAGGCATTTTATAAAAAAATATTTGAATTAATTGTGTCCCAGACTGATGGAATTATGATATGTGCTGGTGACTTTAACATAATCTTGAACCCAAGGCTTGATACAACTAACCAAAAAAGGAAAACTACTAACATTGAAAAATGGTTCAAAAGAAGAAATAAAGATTTAGGCCTGATAGACGTTTGAAGAGATTTTCATAACCAAGACAGACAATATACATTTTACTCAAACAGACATAATGCTTATTCAAGGATAGATTACTTGTTTGTATATAACTCTGAAAGACATCGGCTGAAGGAATGTAAAATACACCAGAGAGATCTTTCAGATCACTCCACTATCCACTTAAAACTACATCTAGATAGCAGGAATAAGATGACTATGTGGAGACTGAATATTAGTATGCTAAATATCCCTGGATTTAGAGGAAAAATAAAGAATGAGCTAATAACATAGTTGAAGGACAATGATAATGGGAATACAAACCCAGTGATCATGTGGGATGCAGCCAAGGCTGTCATGAGAGGAAAAATTATACCAGAAACTTCATTTATAAAAAAAAATAAAAAACCTAAAACTACAAGAACTACAAAAACAACTTTCAGCCCTTGAACGACAACATATAATAAGTAAAGATCCACATATACTTCAGCAAATGTGACCACTTAAACAAGAAATCAATAAGATTTATTGTGATGAGGTGGAGAAAAATCTCAGGTTTACAAAACAGACATACTACGAGGGAGGTTCTAAAGCCTCCAAAGTATTAGCTTGGTGACTGAAACAACAACAATTAAAAGATAATGGTATGTAAAATTAAAGATCCTGTCTCTAAAGAGATTACATATGAATTAAATAGAATACAACAAGCATTCGAAATTTTTTTATCAAGCTTTGTATACACAACCTGCACCATTTGTTTCTGTAAAGCTGAAGAGTTCTTAAGCCAGTTGAACCTACCCTGTCTTGGGAAACAACAAAAGGACAAATTAATAAAAGAGATTTCAGTTGATGAAATTAATAGAGCTATTTCCTCCTTGAAATCCTCTAAATCCCCAGGGACAGATGGATTTCCAGGAGAATGGTATAAAGCATTTAAGGATTTGTTGTCACCAATACTGCAAAAAAGCTTTAACTATACACTGCAGAATGGGGTTCTCCCCCCATCTTGGAGGGAGGTATTCATCTCAGTAATTCCAAAAGAGGGCGAAGACATTAGAGAATGTGGGGCATACAGACCAATTAGTGTATTAAACCAGGATTATAAAATATTTGCTACTATTTTAGCAAAAAGAATGGAAGAAATTTTGCCTGTTTTGATTGATCAGGACCAGTCGGGGTTCAGTCAAGGTAGACAGACTCAAGACAATATAAGTAGGACCCTCCACATCAGCAAGCATATAAATAAGGAAAAATGCAGGCCATTTTATTGAGTTTGGATGCAGCAAAAGCATTTGACTCAGTAGGTTGGGGGTTTCTTTATAAAGTCATGGAGAAATTTGGTTTCCACCAAAAGTTTACCCAGAGCATTAGAACATTATATGCATCCCCGACAGCTAGAATTAAGGTGAACGGGAGTTTGTCCGGGACCATACGTTTGCAATGCGGTTGTCGCCAGGGCTGCCCACTCAGCCCAAGGCTATTTAATTTATTTATTGAACCACTTGCTCAACTAATAAGACAATGTCAAAGTTTGAATGGAATTATAATAAGGGGTACTGAGCACAAAATAGGTCTTTATGCAGACGATATTTTGATTAGCCTTAAAGACCCAGAATCTGGTTTTCCTAGATTAATGAACCTGCTGCAGATGTATGGATCCCTGTCAGGCTATACCCTTAACAGTGAAAAAACACTGGCTTTGGTGTTTAATTTCACCCCATCTTTAGATCTTAGAAATAAGTTTACTGTCACCATGGGTTGAGATGCCGTCTCGGCACTCAGCCCACGTTTCCCCTCATCCCTGCTTCCCATTGAGCAGCGTCTCAGCTGGCCCCCAGCTGGCAGCATTATGGACGGCTGGGGCCAATTAGTCTTCATCAGCTGGGGCGCTGCCAATGAGGATAAATAGGAGCAGCCTCGATGACTCGGGGCTGCGACATAAACACATTGCTAAGCTGAAGCCCCTTCGTCTGGTGTCAGCTTATACTCCCCTTGCAGCATTCCTGTGTTTGTATCCCGCTGTGAGGATGTACGTCTTGTTACCCCCACGTCCGGTACGAGCTGCTTACCTCTGCGCTGTGCAGCCTGAGAATGTACGTCTGCATGAGTATCTGTGCTCTCCTCATCCCTTCCCCTTTACCCTGAATAAAATATCACGACTCACTGGCTTGCCCCTGGCTCTGATTGCCCGGCTCCCTAGAGCCGGATATGACAGTATGTCGCAGCCAGAAGAGTTGCCGGCGGCCGTGGGTCGCTGTGGAAACGTACCTTTCTGTCGGGGTGTCAGCGCTGCTAGCATGCCGTTTCCCAGGAGTCACTTCCGGCGCCAGGGCGACGAGCTGAGGTCCATCTCGGAGGCTGTCGACGGGACGCTCTTCACCCTGCACGACGCCTCCAACGCGAGACGCTGGCATCCGGGCCGTGCTGAGGAACTCCTGGACTGTCACCCTCACTCTCTGTACCATCTGGAGGACAGTGCCAGGATAGACGCTGCAGGTACACAGCGAGAGAAGCTCCACGGGGTGGATGGAAATCCCGGCAGGGAGTCGAAGTGGGCGACGTCTTTCCCCGCTTCGGAGTCCCGTTCCTGCCGGTATTCCAGTCCGGGAGTTCGCGCCAACCAGAGGACTTCCCCCGACCTGCGTCACGTCACTCGGGATTCCCTTCAAGGAGCCGCAGCTGACAGCAGTTATGTCCGGGGTCGAGTGGCTGTCGCGAGCTCTACTGTGTTTCCTGTCACCACCTTCAGGCATGTGGCGGCGGCAGTGAGATTGATGGTGAGGACTTCAGGGCTACGAAGCTTTCCCGTGCTCGACGCCTTCCTCGTCTCGATCTCCGATCTGGAGCGGCGAATCCTGGGTTTCCCCCTCGCTTCGTCCCCTGGGAGTAGTCGTCATCACATCGCCGAGTCACCTCTGCACGAACCTCGTCCGGATCCAGTTCTGGGTCATCGTCAGGACCGTTCCTCCCACGCAGCTGTCATCCCTTCGCCTCGTCAGTGTGGAGATTCTACAGCCTCGTCCCCTGAGCCTCGTTCCCCCGCTGTCATTCCTGGACATTCGGGCTGGCTCACCCCGGCTGTTTCCCCCTCCTCCTCGACGCGCTTCCTGACCGCTGTGTGTGCCTGGAATCCCGGCCTGGTGAGCTCTCTGCTGGAGACAACGCGAGCGATCCTCAGACGAACTCCCGGGGGGTCCTCCGTTATCGCCGGGCGGGGAGAGGAAGAAGCAGATTCCACTACAGCAGGCGATACTCAACCTCCAGGGGGCAGGCAAGTCATTGTTTTTTTCACACCTGCTTAATGATTTGCTCTGTCACATCCCTGGAGGAGAAGTTCAGGGTTCGCAGCTCCCTGAACTCTCCCCACCTGCTGTAACCTGTATGCCTAATCCCGCATCCTCTGTGTCTCTCTCCGCCGAGCGGTCCCCGGCTCCGGGTCAACGTGGTGGGATATGGAGAGGGCCTGTGGTTCCGCAGCTACATTGCGGACGGAGGAGGGGGACTGACTGCTGCGTGGAGTCTACGCCGACGACTGAGCGTCTCCGGGTCTCCACGGAGGAGCGGTTCGGTCCGGCGGGACGAGATTCTTCTGGCTTCACGCCGAGTGGATCGTCGGCGGGGTTACCTGAGCTGGAGGGATCTCAAGCTGCGCTGACCATCGTGCTGGCTGCGGGGCCCGACGCGGCTAGATGGGAGCCTGACAACGACCTCCTGACGACAGATCCTGGATCTTCGCAGTCCTGGACGGCGTCAGAACCCGAGATCAGGCGAGTGCTCTCCTTTCTTTTCTCTTTTTATCCCCGAGCACTTCAGCCTATCTCCAGGGGAGACGAGCCGGGTGCAGCCGTCCGCTGCGTCTGAGCTCGTCTCGCCGGGTTCTGGCGCTGCCGGTGATCCTGATCCCGATTCTGTTTTCTCTTCTGAGCCTTCTTCCAGGGTCACCGGCAAGGAGTTGCTGTTCCTCGTGGTGCTGGAGGGTCCGGGTTCAACGTTGGAGGTCAGTTCTGGTGCAGTATTCAACGTGGGTGTAGAACGGCACCGAAGGCGTTATTTCACAGATGCTTTTATTCAGCAATGCAGGAAGAAAGCAGGTGTACATATCAGTAGTCCTGGCTGTGTGTGTGTGCCACGTACGTGACGTGACGACGTGATGACATCATTCTACATCCCCCTTCTTTAGTATAGAACTTTGGTACAAAGAGAACACTATTGACTCTTGGATTGGTATGAGAAAACATGTCACATTCCTGTGAGTATACTGTGACGAATAAACAACTAATAAAATAACTTTCAATGGCACCACATAACATACCTATCTTGAAAATAAACTAATGCCTGGCTTGCAAATAAAATAAATTCCCGTGACACAACATAACTGATCTAATTTGAAAATGAACTTATGCCTGGCTTGTAAATATGTCTATATTTCAACACGAAACTACAAAACATCAGCTTCAGTAAATGTCACAATCAGTCTGTATTGTACTTGGGATTAGGCTTCAGGAGTCTACCTAACCTGGAACGGGCCAGGGGGGTCTCGGTGACTTGTGGGAGCGATGGCTCTCCGAGGAGGCCAGGCGTGTGGTCAGTGTGCGCAGCAGGAAGCCTGGGAGGAGCGTGCACAGCGGCCTGCCTGGGGGAAGTGTGCACGGCATCATGCCTGGGAGGAGATGCGGGTAGACTGGGCACAGTCTCACTGCTGGTCTTCTGTGTTGGTGAGTCTGCCGGTGAGGCTGGATCTGGTTCTGTTGGTGGTGGTTCTGTGACTGGCAGCAGGTGTCGCCGGTTCCGGCGGTATTCTTTTCCTCCTGATTCCACCACGTAAGACCGTGGCTCTGCTGCGATTCTTTTGATGATGCCAATTTTGTCATGTCCTTTCTCTGTTTGCAGGCGTACTACTTGGGAGCTTTGGAGCGGGGGAAGTGGCCAGCTGCCACGATTGTAGAATCCTTTTTGTGTTTGCCTCTTCTTTGACAGGTGGGTGTGGATCGACTCTGGATTCTTGGACATTGGCTTAAGCAGGTGCCTGCTGATGGGAATATTTGTGCGTGTCTCTCTGGACATCAGTCTTTGTGCAGGTGAGCCCAGCGTGCCGTCTCGTGGGATATTTCTGATGCTCAGAAGATTGAGGAATAGGTCAGTACCGTCTCTTTTGGATGTTTCCAACAGTCGTTTTGCACTCCATACGGCTCTCTGCCAGCCCGTTTGCTTGATGATACTCAGGGCTGCTGGTGACATGAGTGAAATCCCAGCTTTTCGCAAAGTCTTGGAACATCTGACTAGTGAATTGTGTTCCACAGTCTGACAGCAGCTTGTGGGGGACTCCGTGGACTGAGAAGTGACGTTTCAGCTTGTTAATTACACATTGTGATGTGATTTTCTTGACTGGATCCAGTTCATACCATCCTGAATAGGAGTCTACCAGGACCAAGTAGTGCTGGCTGTTCCATTCAAACAGATCTGTTGCCACTATTGACCACGGGAGCTCTGGGACTGTGTGTGGTTGCATTGGCTCCTTTTGCTGATGTGGTTTAAGGGCATTGCAAGTGCTGCATGACTGTACATAATTGTCAATGTCTCTCGTCATTGTGGTCCAATAGACTATGTTGCGTGCTCGCCGCTTGGTGGCTTCAGCACCGGGGTGTCCTTTATGGAGCAGCAGGAGATATTCTTTGTGCAGCGTTTGTGGAATTGTTGCTCTTGTACCTTTCATGATTATTCCATCTTCCATACAGAGCTCATCACGGAACGGGAAGAATTCTTTCACTGTGTCGGGTACTTTGCTCAACCTATCTGGCCATCCATGCTTGATGATGTTGCTCAGGGCCTGGAGTGCGGTGTCTTTCGCTGTATGTGTGCGGCGTTCTTCCTGACGACTGGATGAGATGTGCTGCACCGTCATTACCTCGAAGTCCTCACGTTCAGTGGCATGTGAGGCTATGGCGTTGCTCGGTGCACGGGACAGCATGTCTGCCAAGTGCAATTCCTTTCCTTTCTTGTAAACTAGCGTGAGGTTGAACTTGTGCAGCTTCAGCATCATGCGTTGTAAACGCGCAGGCGCTGTGTGGAGAGGTTTCTTCAGGATGGAGACCAGGGGCTGATGGTCTGTCTCCACGATCACTGGTTTTCCGTATATGTAGTCATAGAATTTGAAACAGGTGAAAACGACAGCAAGCAGCTCTTTTTCAATTTGTGCATATTTTCTTTCTGTTTCAGTAAGAGTGCGAGAGGCATATGCGACAGGACTGCCATTCTGGAGACATGCACCACCAAGGCCATACTGCGAGGCGTCACATGTCAGAGTGACTGGTGTTTGTACGTCATAGTACCGGAGTACTGGAGGTGACGTCACACACTGTTTCAGAGTGTCAAATGCATTTTGTTGTTGTTCAGTCCAAGTCCATGCTGTGTCTTTATGCAAGAGCTGGTGGAGAGGTGCTGCAATGTTGCTGTGGTTTGGAATGAACTTGCCCAGGTAATTTATCGTACCCAGGAAGCGTTGTAGAGCAGCTTTGTCCTGGGGGGCCGGATGTCAGTGATCGCTTGGATCTTTGCTGGATCGGGTTTCAACCCTTGTTCAGTGAAGACATGGCCCACGTAGCTGACTTCCTTTAGCTGGAATCTGCATTTTTGGGGGTTCAGCCTCAATTTCACGTTCCTTGCCCTGTTGAGCACTTTTTGAAGGTTCTCGTCCTTTAAGATTTCTTCCACCGATTATGATGTCATCAACAATTATTGCACAAGGGAGGCCGGCAAATATTTGCTCCATGGATCTCTGGAAGACCTCAGACGCTGCATTGATACCATATGGCATTCTCAGGTATCGATATCGCCCAAATGGAGTGGCGAAAGTGGTGAGGAATGATGACATTTGGTCCAGTTTGACCTGCCAAAAGGAGCTCTTGGCATCAAGCACAGAAAACACGGTTGCGCCTGCCATTTGTGCAGCAACTTCCTCGACTGTGCGCATGGGATGATGGGGGCGCATAATTGCTTCATTTAGGTCTCTTGGGTCGATGCACACACAGATCTTGTCAGTGTCCTTTTTGTGTGTCGCTACCATTGAGGATACCCATTCAGTGGGTTCTGAAATGGGTGTGATGACTCCTTGCTGCACCATGTTTTCCAGTTCTGCTTTCACTTTGTCCATCATGGCAACTGGAATGCGGCGAGGGGGCCGGATGACGGGTGTCACATTCTGGTCCAGTTTCATGTGATAGGTTACTGGGAGTGAACCTAGTTCGCCATTGAAAAGCTCAGCATAGTTATTAAACCACTTTTGAGAGGAGCTCGGTTCGGTCACGTTCACCTGGAAAACCTGGTCTTTCAGAGTCATCAGGTCCATCTTCATGCAGTCCGGGAGCCCTAGCAGTGGTTGCACTTTGCCGTTTACTACATGGAAACGCAGGTTGTAGGATCTTTGGTCACTGGTCTGGCACTTGAACAACACAGTCCCCTCAGTGTTTATCACCGTGCCTCCATAAGCGATGAGCCTGGCCTTGTTGTCTTTGTTTATTTTTTCTGCGTTTCTCACGTGCCTGAATGCATCCAGGGAGATTACGTTACACTTTGCGCCAGTGTCTACTTTCAGTTTGAGTGTCTTGCCATTGAGTTTTACATTGCAGTGTAGTTCTTCTTTCACATCATCAGTAGACAGTGTGTTTATCTTATTTGCGGCTGGTGACAGCCCGTTGATGTCGAATGATTCAGAGTCCTCGCCGTCACTGTCGGAGTCTGCTTGGGCTATTTGGTTGACAGGTTTGTACTGCTTGTTTCTTGCTGCCGATCTGCAGTAGTTTTTGAAATGGTTGGGCTTTTTGCAGTAATTGCATTGCTTCCCATATGCTAGACAGAGTTCCTTCTTCGCTGGATGTTCATGTCCACAGTTGGTACAGCTTATGTTGTCTGATTTGGGACTGTAATGTTCTTTGTACTGCTTGTGGCGAACTGTTTTTTGCATTCTGCGGTCTTGGCGTATTGCATCCACATTTGTTGAACTACGTGGTGTTGTTGCTAGAGTTTTAGTATGTTGTTCTGTTTGTTCATTGATTTGGCATATTTTGATGGCTTTTAGTAGTGTTAAATCGCTCTCTCTCAGTAGTATCTTCCTCACGCTATCAGAGCTGATACCAACAACCAGCCGGTCACGAATTAAGTCGTCATGCAATGCTCCAAAGTCACACATTTTAGCCTTATTTCGGAGTGCGCTTACATAAGCCTCTATGGTCTCACCGGGTTTTTGGTTCCTTGTGTTGAATGCATGTCTCTCCATTGTGATGTTTGTCTGTGGACTGCAGAGGTATCTGAACTTTGTTTTTAGGCATTCTGGATCCTCCCGTGACTCTGCCGGACGGATCTCCTCCCCCTCGTTATTCCGTTGAGCTGGTGCATAGGTGAACGTGCGTTCCCTTTCAATAGCCTCGCTACCTGCCAAATTGAGGAGTATGTAGGCTTTGGTTCGGTCGGGCTTGTCGTTGTGGGCAGCCGCGATGAAAATGTCGTATTCTTGTTCGAACACTCGCCAGTTTTCTGCAATTTTGTCGTTGAACACAAGCGGGTCCGGACGGCGGAATCCATCAGCCATGCTAGCGTTAGCTGGGGGAGGCACACGTGTACCACAGAATACGCTTCTGACGTCTAACTAATTAGTTGACTTACTGGGTCTATGTAGAGTTCGGCAGGAAAATTAGTTTCCGTTGCTTTACTTCTGACACCATGTAGAACGGCACCGAAGGCGTTATTTCACAGATGCTTTTATTCAGCAATGCAGGAAGAAAGCAGGTGTACATATCAGTAGTCCTGGCTGTGTGTGTGTGCCACGTACGTGACGTGACGACGTGATGACATCATTCTACAGTGGGTTCGCCCGAGACCCAGTCGGGGTCCGACGTGGGTGCTGCCCCAGTATTGTCCAGGTCCGGTGAGGAGGTGGCAGTTTTCCTGCGGCCTGACGCCCGCCGCCCTCGTCATCGGCTCTCCCCTGAGCCTCTTCCACCGGGATCCGCTCTGATCCTTCGCCCGTCTCAACGGTCCTGGTGGTTGAGTGATGCGGGTCAACGACCCGACCCACAGAACTTTCGGTTCGGTGATCTGGTTCCCCCCACTGGTCTGTTTCCCTCTGGGCAGCCTGGTTCGGCTGCCGGTGGACTGGATTCCTGGGATCTGGGTCCAGAGTTCGCCGTCCGAACACTTCTCTTCCCCTGATTCGCCAGCTGGACAATAGGCGGGGAGATCTCCGGAGCCATCTCGGCCATTTTTGGACTCTGCCTGCCATTCACCTCGGGTGTCACTTTCTTTTATCGTTATTAAGGTCACTTGGGTGTAGTATTTTTGTCCTGTTGGTGGATTCGTATTTATAGTGCTGTGTGTTTTCCATCGCTCATGCTCAACATTTTACTTTTTGTACTATGTTTTTAGTCCCGTTTTTGTATTGTAGAGTTATGTTTTGTTTTCCGTAACACCATGCTCTGCAGTTATCCATTTATTCCAGTCACTTTCATTTCTTTAGGTGACTGGGTATTTATATATTCGTTTGTGGGGGTTTTTCTTTGCCTGCACTCAGTATTTCTCTTATGTCCTGTTTGTTCATTAGAGTCATGTGCCTTGTTTTTCGTAACACCATGCTCTGTAATTGTCATTTGTTCCAGTCACCCTCACTTTTCTTGGTGACTGTGTGTATGTACTTAAATTAGCGCTGTGTATAGGTTCCCTTTTATTTAACCATACTCAGCATTTTTGCCCTGTACCTTTTTGGTGGTTCTTTTTTCCTTGCTCTGGGTCACGCATGGTTGGTACTCTCTGGGTAGTATGTAACCGGCGTGCTGACCCAGTTCTTCTCCCCATCTGTACCTGGGTTAATTATTCTGTTTTGTCAGTATTGTATTTGGGTTTTTCTTTCCCGCTACCCTACATTGCCCCATTGGTGTTGTCCTTCCCTTGGCTTCTTCCCCTCCGGTCCGCCTCCCTTCCTCCCACCCTAGGTGGGGGTGGGGGGGGGGGGGCTGGGATGTTCCTGGTCGTTCAGGAGCCCGACCTTGAGGGAGGGGCTCTGTCACCATGGGTTGAGATGCCGTCTCGGCACTCAGCCCATGTTTTCCCTCATCCCTGCTTCCCATTGAGCAGCGTCTCAGCTGGCCCCCAGCTGGCAGCATTATGGACGGCTGGGGCCAATTGGTCTTCATCAGCTGGGGCGCTGCCAATGAGGATAAATAGGAGCAGCCTCGATGACTCGGGGCTGCGACATAAACACATTGCTAAGCTGAAGCCCCTTCGTCTGGTGTCAGCTTATACTCCTCTTGCAGCATTCCTGTGTTTGTATCCCGCTGTGAGTATGTACGTCTTGTTACCCCCACGTCCGGTACGAGCTGCTTACCTCTGCGCTGTGCAACCTGAGTGTACGTCTGCATGAGTATCTGTGCTCTCCTCATCCCTTCCCCTTTACCCTGAATAAAATATCACGACTCACTGGCTTGCCCCTGGCTCTGATTGCCCGGCTCCCTAGAGCCGGATATGACATTTACATTTAATTGGGACTTGGCTTCTATTAGATATTTGGGTGTGAATCTGACGAAGGACGTCTCTCATTTGTACTCACAAAACTATATGCAGATTAATATACAGATAAAAGAGGACCTTAACAGATGGACTCTTCTCCCACTAGATCTTGGTAATAGTTTTTATCACCATAATTCTAATATCTTGCCCAGATTGCTCTACTTGTTTCAGTCTCTGCCTGTCTATCTCCCGGATGGCCAATTTAGAGAATGAGACAAGGTTATATCCAGATTCATTTGGAATGGCAAAGCTCCTAGAGTGAAGTATAAAACCTTACAACTACCAAAACAAAAATGGGAGATGGGTTTACCAAGCCTCAAAGATTATTATTTAGCATCACAGATAAAACCACTGATACTAGATAAGATAAGATAAGATAAGCCTTTATTAGTCCCACAACGGGGAAATTCCAGGATTGCAACAGCACAGGGATAGCAACACTCAGAGCAACAATCAGAAGGCAAGAAAAAAAACAAGCAAGCAAGAGCAGCTAATAAACATATGTACGTATTACTATAAAATATATATATATATACACACAGACACACAGTGCAGAGCATTGTAGCTAGATGGAATAAATATGTAAATATATAAACACCCACAGTACGGAGCATTGCAGCTAGGTGGAATAAATATGCAAGTATATAAACACACACAGTGCGGAGCAATGTAGCTAGATGGAATAATATGTAGATATATAAATATATAAACACACCCAGTGCTGAGCATTGTAGCTAGATGGAATAAATATGCAAATATAATAAACACACACAGTGCAGAGCATTGTTGCTAGATGGAATGAAACAGCATAACCGTCTACTTAGTTATCCTACATGGTATGATTATGTGCCCATACATATTCTCACCCTCCATAGCGACCGGTATGTTCCTAGTTGTATGCCGGAGGGGACCATTGTGTAAGTCTATTGCATCTTTTGCATTCAAAAAACTATTAGTTTTACGTCTTTTTGCTATCTCTGCGAGCAGCCCTGCTTAGGTTGTACAGTCTGACAGCCGTTGGTAGGAAGGACCTACGAAACCTCTCGGTTGTGCACCTGGGATGATGTAGTCTGCTGCTAAATGAGCTCCTCAGTGCATTCAGTATGTCCTGCATAGGGTGGAACTCGGACTCCAGCAGAGATGACAGTTTAGCCACCGTCCTTCTCTCTCCTATCTCCTCCATCGGATCAAGGCGCTGCCCCAGGACAGAGCTAGCTTTCTTAATCAGTTTGTTCAGTCTCTTCCTATCGGCTGCAGTAATGCCAATGGTGCAATCAGAAATATGTGGCAAAATGGAAAGCCATGGAGTTGTCTTCATCAGACAGACCTCTACAGAGCCTATTGGGAAACCCTTGGGTAGCTAAACAATGTAAAATTCAGAGCCAATGGGCTAGGTTTTCCATAGATATATGGTCTAGCCTGGTGAAACAACTCAATCTTCAAAAAGAAATATGTATTTTAAATTGGCCAATCCTTGACCCAAATTTTAAGCTGACTGAAAGTGATAAAAGGTTCATACAATGGGGGAGACGAGGAGTTCCTGCTGGTTGATAACTATCAGCTAATGGACTTTAAAACTGTCAGAAAAATATGGCCTTACCCACCAAGATTTTTACAGGTATCTCCAACTAAGACATTATTTTGACAATAATGTAAAGGGGTTAATTACAGATACATCAAATATCACACAAATGTTCATTTGAGCGTATACGTAATTCAAAAACATATAGTAAAATAATTGGAGAGCTATACAGACACACAACTGAAATCAGAGGCCATACAACAAATTATGTAAAGGTAAAATGGGAAAAAGAACTGGGAATTGTAATTACCCCAGAGGATTGGGAAAATACAATTCATACACAAACCACAACTACAGCTTCAAATATATGGAGAGATTATTCATGGAAAAACTATATCAGATTCTTTATAACTCCAAAACAAAAATCTAAACAGACCGACGCACAGCCCAGATGTTGGAAGGGGTGTGACCACGATGTGGCAGACCACTCACACATTCTGAAGTTGCCCTGTTCTTAAACCCTTCTGGGAGGGAATACACAGCATCATTAGGGAGGTTCGTGGTTATAACATTGAATTTACATGTTTATCCTTTTATCTGGGGAGGATAGATGCAAACCTTTCAAAAAGTGATAGTTATCTCTTAAAAATATTCATGGTAGCAAGCAAAAAGGCCATAACAAGGAGATGGCTTTGTAAGGAACCCCCCTCTACTGAACAATGGCTAGCCACAATTAAAAACATCCAGTGTATGGAGCAATTGACTTTCAGGCTGAGTCTGAAAAAAGAAAAATGCGAGACACTCTGGGAAAAATGGAATATATACTCAATGTTAAGGGGATGACCTTACCATTAGGGTGTCATTGTTTCCTGCCTTTTGTATTTCCTTACCCCTCTATGCATATGTTACTTCAAACTTGACAAGTTGTATCCCCGTTGTTAACGTTCTTGTTGCTCCTGTATGTAATACAGATCTGTATACAATCTTGTCATCCTGATTTGCAACAATGTTATGTTGTATTTACTGAAAAAATGGAAAAATAAAGTTTAAAAAAAAACATTGTAACACCAATTTACATACAAGCACACTAATGTGTCAAGGCACATTGTCAAGGCATTTTGGTACCTAACTTTTACAGAGACATTCTATTAACACGACACAATAACAAATGCCAAATACCTGTAATAACAATTGCAACAATGAATCTTCTGGAAACACAGAACACATACTTTATGGAAACAAGGAGCAGCTTAAAAGCTTGTCTACATTGATGCAGTTAGTGAGCAAGAGGTCCATGGCAAGAGTTCAGTCTAACAGTGGCTCACAGCTCACCTTATCACAGTAAGTCAGATGCTGTGTTCGAAATGTTCACTCCCTCTGTCATGAATGCCCCTTCGGGGCAGAGAGATAGACTCACATGCTGAACTGTAGCTGTGACATTTATTAACCAAAAGAACAAAATCCAAAAACTGCAGAGGATACAAAAAATGCAAACAAAGAAAACTTACAGACAAGGGCACTCCAGAGCCGGTTTTGGTCTGGAGGAGATGAGGAGAAAAAGATCCAGTAACATCAGTGAATACATCAATACAGCCACAGTGAGGTAACAATGAGGCAGTCTTTAAATAGTTTGCAACAAATGAGCGGCAGGTGTGGGAGCTGAGCTGGCAGGTGACCTAATTGCATAACAGTGAGTGGAGATGTCTGGAGAGAGGGGCCACAAGAGACAAAACCCAAGATATACACATAAACAAAAATAATGAGTTATGCAATACTCAAAAATAAATTGAGTCTGAGCTCAGAGATGACATTTGAGCTCAGACTCATGACAGAGCCCCCCCCCCTTTAAGGAGTGGATTCCAGACACCCCCAGGAAACACCAAAAGGACTCCCCCCCCCCCCCCCCAAGAGAAAAAGGTACAGCAAAAACACCCAGGGTGGGAGGTGGGTGAAAACAGGTTGGGGGAAAAAAAGTGATGCCCGCTAAGGGCCCGCACCCACGCTACACCAGGCCCCTGGGATCCCTAGGCCAAAGAACTCGGCTGTTCGGGTGGCCAGCCGAAGTCCTAGGCCAGACAGACAGCAAGGTGGAATGAGTCGGGTGGCCTGCTGGAGAATATGGGCCACCCAACCCAGTGGCTCAGTCTGTCGGGTGGCTGCGTGAGTTCTTTAGCCACCAAGACTGGAGGAGTGACCCAGGAGGTGGCTCCCCTGCGGGGCAGCCCACTGAGGGGATAAAGGGCTGAAGGGAGGGAACCACGACGGTGTCTGGTGGCGGGAGAGAACCCCCGACGGCATCTGGCAGTGGAGGGGAAACTATAACATGTCAGGAAGAGGAGGAGAGGCTTTGACGCCCTCGGTGGTCCAGGGCTGGAAGACATTTGCATCCATGGAGGCTCCAGGCTGGAGTGTTGCAGCACCTGCGGTGGCGCCGGGCTGGAGCTCTGCAGCACCCGCAGTAGCTCCGGGCTGAAGCTCTGCAGCACTCTCAGTGGGACCAGGCTGGGCCAATGCTGCACCCTCGGTGGACCCTAACTAACTAACTAACTAACCTGCACTTATATAGCGCTTTTCTAGTCACAAAGACCACTCAGGCTGGGGCGTAGTGCCCATGGCGGGCCCAAGCTGGAATGCAGCACCCACATTGGATTGATGCTGGGGCGTAGCACCCATGAGGGTCCCTGGCCGGGATGCAGTACCCGTGGAGACTCGGAACGAGGAGGGACCCACACAATGACCTCGGGCAGAGAGGAGGCTGCACCCACGGTGGTGAGTAGGGACCCACGAGGACATCTGGAATTGGTGGATCTTCCCCGGCGACCCTTGGAGAAGGCTCAGAAATAGCAGGCAAAGGAACAGGGTCAGGGTCACCGGCAGCAGCGGAGCCCGGCGAGGTGAGCTCAGGTGCAGCTGATGGCTGCACCCGACTCTCCTCACCAAAAGCCAGGCAAGATTTCTCCAGGACAGAAAAGAAAAAAACAAGAGAGAGCACTTGCCTGAGCTCGGACTCCACCGCCATCTAGGACAGGGCGCATAGACGCAATAGTCCCGTCTGACACCCCCCAGTGACACCTCCTCCTTCGGTCCCTTGTTCTCCCCTTCTCCTTGCCTTCTCTGGGTGGAGAAACCCCCACACTATGCCCCCATAAGACAATTTGTTATGGTCTTAACATGACTGAGACACAAAGTTTACGTTGCCCAATTTCATAACCATTCCACATAAGTGAAATATGTTCAGATGAGAAACATAACTCAAATGTATCTTATGGACAATATATAGTTTGGAAAATCAAACAACCCCCATTTTTCCATTTTTTTTCAGTGTATTCTTTTGTATTTAATAATTTCCAAATAACTATTTAAGGTACAAGGTACAATCTCTGCTTATTTGTTGTTAATTTTTTGAAACTGACATAGTGTAATCAACAATACACTGTGATTCAAGACTATATGCAGTGGTGTGAAAAAGTGTTTGCCCCCTTCCTGATTTCTCTTTTTTTTTTTTGTATGTTTGTCACACTTAAATGTTTCAGATCATCAAACAAATTTAAATATGAGACAAAGATAACACAAGTAAACACAAAATGCAGTTTTTAAATGAAGGTGTTTATTATTAATGGTAAAAAATCCAAACCTACACGGCCATGTGTGAAAAAGTGATTGTCCCCTAAACCTAATAACTGGTTGGGCCACCCTTAGCAGCAACAACTGCAATCAGGTGTTTGAGATAACTGACAATGAGTCTTTTACAGCGCTGTGGAAGAATTTTGGCCCACTCATCTTTGCAGAATTGTTGTAATTCAGCCACATTGGAGGGTTTTCGAGCATGAACCGCCTTTTTAAGGTGATGCCACAGCATCTCAGTCGGATTCAGGTCAGGACTTTGACTAGGCCATTCCAAAGTCTTCATTTTGTTTTTTGTTTTTTTTGTTTGGACTTGGTGGTGTGTTTTGGATCATTGTCCTGCTGCAGAACCCAAGTGCGCTTCAGCTTGAGGTCACGAACAGATGGCCAGACATTCTCCTTCAGGATTTTTTGGTAGACAGCAGAATTCATGGTTCCATTTACTACAGCAAGTCTTCCAGGTCCTGAAGCAGCAAAACATCCCCAGACCATCACACTACCACCACCATATTTTACTGTTGGTATGATGTTCCTTTTCTGAGATGCTGGGTTACTTTTACGCTGGATGTAATGGGGCACACACCTTCCAAAAAGTTCAACTTTTGTCTCGTCAGTCCACAGAGTATTTTCCCAAAAGTCTTGGGGATCATCAAGATGTTTTCTGGCAAAACTGAGACGAGCCTTTATGTTTTTTTTGCTCAGCAGTGGTTTTTGTCTTGGAACTCTGCCATGCAGGCCATTTTTGCCCAGTCTCTTTCTTATGGTGGAGTCATGAACACTGACCTTAACTGAGGCAAGTGAAGCCTGCAGTTCTTTTGATGATGTTGTGGGGTCTTTTGTGACCTCTTGGATGAATCGTCACTGCGGTCTTGGGGTAATTTTGGTCAGCCGGCCACTCCTGGGAAGGTTCACCACTGTTCCATGTTTTCGCCATTGTGGATAATGTCTCCCACTGTGGGTCGCTGGAGTCCCAAAGCTTTAGAAATGGCTTTATAACCTTTTCCAGACTGATAGATCTCAATTACAGTGATCCCTCACTCATTGCGGTTAATGGGTTCCAGAACCGACCATGAAAAGTGAAAAACCGCGAAGTAGCGTCACCCCTAATGACGTCACCCATAAATAATACGTACGTTCATTCGCTCACTCTCTCTCTCATATGATACGTGTGTGTGTGTGTGTGTGTAAGTGTACATACATATGTAGATGTAAATAAAGTGTACATAAATATGTCTTTAGAACTCTTTTATTCTTATAACAAGATACGTAACTCAAGATGAAGATGATTTACTGCACAGGTTAATGAGAGCTTTACTGCTCCTCAGGTGACGCCTCATCGTCAGGTGCTAGAGGCGCAGCATCATCGAGGGCAGCTTCCGATAGAGCTGGAGAAGCTGCAGGAGGCGGCGTAGTGGCTCGACGGGAAGACTATTTCGCACAAAAAGGCACAAGAGAACAGTGAGAAGTTCCACACGGCGAGACTAAGCAACACGAGCGATAAAGAACAATGAATGCGGTCTTCCTTCGCTGGGTATGGGCGCTCGGCAGGGAGAGAAGCTGGGTAAAACGTCTCGGCCAATCAGCTTGCGAGATTCCCGAGCCGAGCCAACACGAGAACAGCGAACAGAGAGGTGGATTCTGAGTTGTGCGGGCTCTCCGTGTTGATACCTGATGTTCTAATGTAGTCTCCCTGCCTTCTGCTAGCGCCCGCCCATTTTTTCTCAATTTTGAATTTTTGATGAATATTTTTGAAAAATCCGCGATGCACTGAGGGCGCGAAAGGTGAGGCGCGAAGTAGCGAGGGATCACTGTACTTTATTTCTCACTTGTTCCTGAATTCTGTGGATGATGTCTAGCTTTTGAGGATCTTTTTGCCTACTTCACTTTGTCAGGCAGGTCCTATTTAAGTGATTTCTTGATTGAGAACAGGTGTGGCAGTAATCAGACCTGGGTGTGGCTAGAGAAATTGAACTCAGCTTTCCAAAGATGTGATAAACAAGAGTTAATTTATGCTTTAATGGGGGGGGGGGCTGAAGCAGATGATAGAAAATAGGCAGCGTTGGATTAAAGGCAGCTTGGATTTTTAAATAGCTTTATTATCACCCGCCTTCATCAGAACTCGGCTGCAGCCCATGGCTTGAGCAGGCTGCAGCTTCGTTCCTCCAGCTCTCAAAGAGGAGACAGCGTGTGTGTCTCGCAGCAGATGCAGAATCAGAGTGAGAGAATGAGAGGCAGATTTACAGCACAGTGCAGCATATATACTCAACTCAGACAATACATCAAAGGCATTCACAGCAGTCAATCTGGGCATTTGCATATCAGAGGTACAGACAGGATGCATGAACACAATGCATGGATGACACTTTAACCTCACAGCTGTAAACGCAGCATGCAGCGGAAAAAACCCAGGAGTGCGAGCTGACTGTCTCTGTGTTCTGTCTCTGTGTTGTGGGGGTTGAATCAAACCGCTACAGGGGCAATCACTTTTTCACACAGGGCCATGTAGGTTTGGATTTTTTAACTTTAATAATAAAGACCTTCATTTAAAAACTGCATTTTGTGTTTACTTGTGTTATCTTTGTCTAATATTTAAATTTGTTTGATGATCTGAAACATTTAAGTGTGACAAACATAAAAAAATGAGAAATCAGGAAGGGGCAAACACTTTTTCACACCACTGTACATCTGCCAAGGCCCTTTCTTGCAATGTTACAGTGGAAAAACTGGTCCAGAATCCTCCTCCTGATCTGGACCACAAACCATCATATTCAAATGTGCTTTATTGAGGTTATTATATTCTCACAGTCAGCCAGTTTTATGTTCGTCAGCTAACACTGTGTTTGCTACTAAATATGCTAATAATGCTATCTATCTATCTATCTATCTATCTATCTATCTATCTATCTATCTATCTACGGTTGCAAATTTTATGTTTTTTTAAACAAACTTCTTAAAAGCTGAGTAGTCACAGTGGTCTTCTGGCATGTAGAGAAATATACGAAGCTGAACTTTCTTCTAGTCCTCAGGAACATTTATTGAACCATTTACATGTTGCGTAAAATACAGTGTAAGATTGTAGCTCTTCTGTGTTCTGAGGCTAGACTGTAAGGGCGCTCAATAGTGGTGTAACATTTGCAAATGTACTAGTTTTTATGGGTGAGTGAGTGTGCTGTACTGAATCACTTACCGGAGCTGCTGGAAGCCAGGGGTCACAAGCTACATCACCCACTGAGGCAGCGAACAAAACCCGCCTATCCTGTCCGCTGACGCTGAAGGCAGTTGGAGCTCCAGTACAGTACTGACTGAGTTGGTGTAGGAATATTTCAAACTGATTTTTTTAGCGAATGCGCCGGAAGTGACTCAGTATGTTTTAGTGAAATGTGGATCACATCACCATAGCGCTCAACATGTCGCAGACTCAGTTGGGGCAGAAAATTCGGGAACATGAGTATGAAAGTTGCAGAGGGTTTCAGAGAATATAATGAAAGATGGTGAAATGAAAGAATTTTTGTTATACAACAGTTAGTTCCGACGAGCAATTTGATTGGACAATGGGGATTCCAGGAGTTACTAAATTCCATGATAATTGCACTCCAACATTTCACTGGATATGTATCACTTTGCTCCAAAGATCTTCATGTAACCGTTAATTACTGTCAACTCTCTGTGAGAGTTGCAATACTGTGTTGAATACCTTAATTTCCACAGTGAGGCGCTGTTTGAAAAGATTTCTTACGTAACCCACAAGTCCTACACTTTTGAAAAAAGTTTTATTCAATTTACAAAGTCTGCCCTTGTATAAACATCGTGAAGCTATTTCACGTCTGTCTAAAAAAAAAAAAAAAAAAGGAGAGCAGTGCTAGAGTTGGATTTATTGTCCCGATTAACAAACCACAATACCTTTGTGGTGATAGACTCTTTGTTTCATCTGAAAATGCCAAGTAAAGCAAGCAAAGTGTGCCAAAGAAATCGCTAGCATGCTAACTACTAGCCACTAACTAGCTACCGGCATTGGCCACGTTTTGATTACGGGTCTTTGCCAGTATGTTTTATAAACACTTACTTTTGCATTTGACAATATTTAATTTGTTTACATGTGTGTGAAATGACAATAGACGTCTTCATGCTGATTGAGATGTTTAACAACAGTTACTGGCTACATTTAGAAGGAACTATTTTTTTCTCAGCTGTGCAAAATAACTGGTTAAACAAACAAATCAAAATATTTTGTCCAGTATTGCCGTCATTTAACCCTTTTAATAAACTGTGCTGGCTAAACTGTTGTATAAAAGCAATATTATAGTGGAGGTTGTACGGGATCAATGAATATACTAACTATGGGTATGATACGTCTAATGCCTTCCATTAGACGTATCACACCCCAGCTACTATATTCATTGATCTCGTACGACCTCTTGTGTAATACTGCTTAAGTCTAGGCATAGCCGTTCTCAAGGTATTTGCAAAAACATAGCTGTTTTTTATAGCGCCACCTAGGTATGCAGTTGTTGACCGTTCCTGCCTTTCGTCTCCTAACCGTGGTTGGGGGACGCAGGGGAGATCCGTCTTCTCCAGGGCCGGAGGCGGCTCTTCCTCCGGGGTCAACTCCCGAGTAAAACCTCACTCTTGTTAAACAGGATATGGTGGTACACAGAAGCACAGGCTGTTTTGCTGAAGCGTTGGGGCTTCATTTATATACCGCACTGTTAGCAACAAATTCTACCTGCTCCGGTCGCCTCGCTCTCTTTCTGTTCATCCGCACCAAATCACACACACACCATTCGCTCTCTGGGTCATTCCACACACACCGGGGGCGCGCGCCTCCGCCGCGCGCACGCACTCACTCACTCACGTTCACGCACTGAGCTGTCCTATATAAACACTTAAAAGAGACACATCCTACAACACTACCCCCACCATGGACTGGCAATTAATATTAATTCCATTCCATCCAAACAATATAAAATTGGTGCACAATCTCTATATCTATAGACCTAATAAAAAAAAATGTGAAGAGATAATAGTGTCCAATATATTACAGGGATTCAAATAGGTAGGTTATACTATAATGACAAGTGTCTATGCAGTGAAAAAGAAATTAGCTCACTTAGCAGTGAAAACATGAGGGACAAATACGTTGGAATACAATTGTTTCTAATTAAACAGGGAGTACATTATACTTTTAAAACCTATTTCTTGGCGACCGGGAGTAATACTGTCTAACTAATCAAAATACAATACATTCAACTGAAACAAAGTGCATGTAGGTATATGAAAGCATTGTCACTTCAGCTTTTTTTTTTTTTTTTAAACAAACGTATAGAACATTATAACTGGACTAGAGTCTAAAAATGTAAACTGGAGAGTCTCTAGTGCAAACATGAACTACTACAGTTGGCTCATTCAGTAACCCAGTCCCCGTAACGGTCCGGTCCTCTGCACCGACGTTTGGGCCGTGACACGTGCTGAGCCTGATGGTGTGGCTCTCCCACCGCACTCCCACCATGGTCAAATATCACATGGGAAGGAGTAGACGGAAGAGACTCGATCACATTGGGGGCATTAGCAGGTGGAGTGGACGGCCGGGAATTGTTGGGGCCATCACTGGAGGCAGTAGTGAACAGGTTGTACAGGCTGAGGTCCTGGTCTGCTGGGTCCCCCTCCACAGCCGGTGGTAAGATCTCAGAAGGTGTCCAGTTCTGGGCTTGGTCCAGAACCCAAGTGTTGTCCAGCTGCTCACGGCTGCGGTAGTGTTTCAGTTGGTCATGGTGGATGACTTTGACTTTGGCTCTGGGGCTCTTTTGGATCCAGTAGACTAGATCATCCAACTGTCCCATAACAAAGAAGGGTCCTTCGTAGGAGGGGAGGAACTTTTTGACTCTGTTTTTGACATGCCGTGTTCCTTTGATGAGGTACCACACTGCGTCTCCGACTTTGTACTGTGTGTGGCAAGCGTTTTTGTCATATTGTCTTTTTGCACGTGTGACTGACTCACCCAGGGCTTCTCGAGTGATGTTGTGAGCCAGCTCCAGCCGCTCGCGTATTTGTTGCACATACTCTGGGGCTGAAGGTGCATGGTCAGAGTCCGGGGGCAGACCGGCTACAAGGTCCACTGGCTCATTTATTTCACGTCCGAACATCATATAGTTGGGGGTAAAACCAGTAGCACTGTGCTTGGTCGCTCTGTAGGCCATAACTGCATATGGGGTCATCAGGTCCCAATCCCAGTGACAGCGTTCTGCAGTAGAGGCCAAGATCTTTTGAAGTGTGGCATTGAAACGCTCAACCTGGCCATCTGACTGTGGTCTGAATGGCGTGGTGTGGGTTTTCTCAATTCCAAATAGACGGCACATTTCTTGAAACACCTCCTATTCAAAATTGCGCCGTTGGTCGCTGTGCAAAGAGTGAGGCATTCCGAAGCGGCACACCCATTCTGTTGCAACAACACGTGCCACGGTGACAGCCTTTTCGTCTGGAATAGGAAATGCTTCAGCCCATTTTGTGAAATACTCCTGTATTACGAGCACATAGCTGGTTTTGTGTTCTGTCTCATTGAGTGGGCCCATAATGTCCAGTGCAATGCGCTCCATGGAGGCTCCGACCCTGACAGTTCCCAGGGGCACTTGTGGCGTTTTGTGGGGTCTGGCTCTGCATGCACAGTTGGTACAAGTCCGGCACCAGAGAGCCACGTCTTCTCTCATGTGGTACCAGTAGTATCTGGTTTGAAGTCTGGCCACAGTCCGTTCAATACCAAAATGTCCACCTATTGGCCCCTCTTGCATCTGGCGCATGACGTTGGGTTGCATTTTGCATGGCAGGACAATTTGTGGGTAGTACTGTGTGTCGTCCAAACAGTAAAAACGGCGGACCAGAACTCCATCTCGGAAATACAGTCTTTTCCATTGGCTCCAGTATGTTTTGGTGGCTGGACTGCAAGGGGCGACTGTGGTCCAGGGAGGGTGCTCACTGCTGGCCTCTAACCAAGCTTTTATTGGTGCAATGTCTGTATCAGCGGCTTGGGCCTGGCACAACTCTTCTATAGTCCAGCCAGGAAACAGTGTGGTCTCGTTTGTATTCGTCACATAAATTGTCTCTTTTTGTTTTAAAGTGTCTGTATTGGTAAAGCTGTCTGCACTTACCCCCACTGGACTCACCGCTGTGGTTGTAGGGCATGTCTCTACCCCCACCGGACTCAGCGACAGGGAGCTGGTGTCGGAGTCCAATTCACACTGAATGGCTTGGTGGTTTGTGATTCTCGGCCGTGAGGAGGGGTCCTGCATTTTACAAGGACAGGACTGGCGGCAGGGCCTGCGGGAGAGACTGTCAGCATTAGTGTGTAAGCGACCTGGGCGATGAATGATTTCAAACTTGTACTCTGCTAGCTTCTCAAGCCACCTGGCTAACTGACCTTCTGGCTCTTTCATTCGGGTTAACCAACGCAGGCTGCTGTGGTTGGTACGTACTTTGAAAGGCCGCCCAAGTAGATACTGCCGAAAATGTGACGTGAAATCGACAATGGCTAGCAGCTCTCGTCTTGTAGTGCAATAGTTCTGTTCAGCTTTGGCTAGTTTGCGGCTGCCGTATGCCAACACACGTTCTGCGCCATCCTGCATCTGTGAGAGGACGGCGCCGATGCCTGTGTCACTAGCATCGGTGTCCAAGATCATTTCACCATGGTCCAGTGGGTAGCCTAAGACAGGGGCTGTGGTGAGGTGGTGCTTGAGCATGTTGAAAGCAGCTTGGTGTTCAGCGTGCCACTGGAAACGTGCGTTTTTCCTTGTCAGGTTGTGTAACGGTTCGGCAATGGAGGCAAAGTCTTTCACGAACCTGCGATAGTAGGAGGCGAGGCCAATGAAACGTCGGACCTCTTGGACCGATGTGGGAGTGGGCCAATCTTGGACTTTGTGGACTTTATTGGGGTCAGTGGCTACACCGTGCTCGGACACAATGTGACCTAGATAAGCCACTTGGCGGCAGAAGAGGCAGCATTTGGCTGGTTTTAGTTTGAGGTTTGCATGTTTAAGTCTCTGGAACACCTGACTCAGCCGCTGCAGCATCCCGGACACATCCTTGGCCAGCACGATGATGTCATCCAAGTAGACGAGGCAGGTCTCCCACTGCATGCCGGCGAGGACGCGGTCCATAAGGCGTTGGAATTTCGCTGGCGCATTGCATAACCCAAACGGCATAACGTTCCATTCAAACAGCCCATTTTGGGTGCAAAAGGCGGCTGCGTGGCGAGCTCTTGGAGTCAGCTCGACTTGCCAATAACCTGAAGCGAGGTCCAAGGTGCTGAACCATTTGGCGGTGGCGAGGGTGTCTAATGTGTCTTGGATGCGGGGTAGTGGGTACGCGTCAGTGATGGTGCGGTCGTTGAGTGTTCTATAGTCTATACAAAGACGATAAGTTCCATCCTTTTTACGTACCATAACAATCGGTGAGGCCCAACTGCTGTGGCTGCGGGTGGCGAGGCCGTTCTGGAGGTTCTCACGGATCTGCTGGTCTCCGTGTTGCTGCTTTTCTCCAGCCATGCGACGAGGGGGCTGCTTCACAGGGGCTCCAGGCCGGGTTATGATGTCGTGCTGCACAAGACTGGTCCGTACCAGGTCACCGGGCCCTCTGGAAAACACATTTTCATAGGCACACAACAGGTTAGACAGTTCAAGTTTTTCATTATCATTAAGCTCGGTGGAACTCTGGGCATAGAGCTCCTGGAGGTGGTCTGGGACTGCAGGGGAGCTAGCTGGGAATTCTGCCGCTGTGGAGGCACTGGGCGGGGGAAGAGCTTCAGCTGGCTGGAGGAGGCCTGCGATGGCACCTTCTTTAATAGTGACGGCCTTGTTGCCAGGGTTAAAGAGGCGTAGTGGAACAACATTAGTGGGCTGAGCATTGACTAGGACCCTGGCAATGAGTATTTTGTGCTTCTCAACAAAGCCTTTTGTGGGGCTGAGCATCACGTCTCCCCGAGCTGCTTTGCCACAAGGCACAGTGCCCTTGATTAGGTACTCTTGTCCAGGTTCAACCACGACAGTTCTGGCTACTCTCACAGCATGCGACTTTGGGACAGTCTCTGGGTGAAAGTATGGCACTTCTTCTCCAAACAGAACTACGCGGCGCTTACCAAAATCAAGGCGGGCCTCAGCTTGGGTGAGGAATGGGTGGCCTAGCAGTACTTCATTGCCCGTTATGTTCGCCACGAGGAAGTCCACTTCAACTTGCCAGTTGTTAATACTGACAGGTATTTTGGCCTCACCACACTCAAGCACGTCTCCTGGTCCCACCCCGAGCAGAGTCTCGACGATGGATGACTGTAGTGGGGGTCTCATGTCTTGGTGAATGGCATTGTAATGGTGAAGGGGCAGCACGTTCCTCCGCGCTCCACTGTCCAAGACTGCGCACACCTCCAGTTCATATATGCGCATGTGGATGCTCATGTCACGACTCTGGCCTTTAAAGTGGAGCACAGTGGCCTGTGGGCTTCCCTGGGGAGTGCTTGGAATGAAAGTCTTTGCATTTCTTTGAGGGGATGAACACTGGCTCTGTTTGTGACCCCAGCCCTTACAGTTATGGCAGCGAATGTCACCCTTTTTAAAGTTCTTGTGTTGCCCTGGTGTTTTTGCAGACGTGTGTGGGGCAAAGCGATAGGGTGAGGAGCTAGCTGCAGGTGCAGTGGCCGTTACAGTCTCGTTTTCGTCTCTTTCTCTGACAACAGCGGCCCGGGGCCTGCGTTCAGTGAGGTTACGGGCCCCTGGCTGCATGACGCTAGTGATATAGGACGCAGCTCTCTTTGTGGTTTCATGGCGATGGGCTATCTCATAAGCTCTGGCTAGTGTGGCTGGACGTTCTTCTAACAGTTTTTGGATCAGCTCTGCATCGCCCAGGCCATTTGTGAAAACTTCAACAGCTATAGCATCTTGCTCAGCCTCTGGCCAATTTCCATAAGCAACAGCTACTTTCCCATAAATGTCATCTCTGAACACATGAAGGGCCTCACCAAATTTGCATACTCTTTGCCTCAGTTCCACTGCCACAGCCGCTGAGTGATATAAGGGCCGTATGCAGTTTCGAGTTCCTCCAGCAGGCGGCGGTAGTCCCATTTGGATGAACGAGGGTTTCTATGGATGATGGCGCCTGCAGCTCTAACAAGGCAAAATTTCAGCTGGATGGCCATTGTTCTTTCTGACCAGTGATTTGCCTCTGCGCAGCTCTCAAATCTGTGCAGGAACTCTCTCCATGGTGTCATACTGGCCTGGACGTAGAGTGGGGACTCTTTCTTTGGGGTCATAGTCCTCATCACTGTCCGATGTAAGAGGCTGACGGGGCGCAGAGCGGCTCTTATG
The DNA here is from genome assembly GCA_020510985.1 of Pholidichthys leucotaenia. NCBI lineage: Eukaryota > Metazoa > Chordata > Actinopteri > Cichliformes > Pholidichthyidae > Pholidichthys > Pholidichthys leucotaenia. The sequence continues at coordinate 8,727,555 of CM035842.1, forward strand.
TGTATGTGAGTGACAGGAATGGCTCAATGGTGAATGTCCCTGTTTATCAGTCTCCTCTGAATTGATGTAAGGAGTAGACATGGGGAGCAAACCTGCTTTTGGCTTGGAAGTAGCTGGTGTGCTGTGTACAAAGCTTCTCATGTGAGCCGTGGCAAAGGGGTTTGTATCTGCATAATGCAGCTTTAATGATGTGTTTGGAGCAGGATTCGGGGGCACGTAAACGTCTAGGCCTCCCATGGGGGCGTGGCTTTGATTGTCGGCTCTGAAAAAGGGATTTGTGGGGGCGAATTGAGCGGGGCTACCGAATGGCGCAAACAAATCCTCTCCATCAACAAGTGTGCCCGCGCAGCTTTCATCACACAAAAATGGGTTATAATGTCCACACTCCATCTCAGCCCGACATTCATGAGCTTCCACAGTACCTCGTCTGCACTCCCGATCATTACCTAGCGACATGAACGAGTTTGAGCAGCTCGTCTCTTGCATATGAATATCGGCGGGACAGCGAGCGGCCGCCATGTCGCACTAGCATTAGCTGCTATAACAGTCACTCGGCCTAGTTGTTGTTGTCCTTTTTTTTTTCTGTACTCACCACCCTCTTAACAACGTGAGAGTGTCTTCGTGGTCGCCAGTGTTGACTGTTCCTGCCTTTCGTCTCCTAACCGTGGTTGGGGGACGCAGGGGAGATCCGTCTTCTCCAGGGCCGGAGGCGGCTCTTCCTCCGGGGTCAACTCCCGAGTAAAACCTCACTCTTGTTAAACAGGATATGGTGGTACACAGAAGCACAGGCTGTTTTGCTGAAGCGTTGGGGCTTTATTTATATACCGCACTGTTAGCAACAAATTCTACCTGCTCCGGTCGCCTCGCTCTCTTCCTATTCATCCGCACCAAATCACACACACACCGTTCGCTCTCTGGGTCATTTCACACACACCGGGGGCGCACGCCTCGGCCGCGTGCACGCACTCACTCACTCACGTTCACGCACTGAGCTGACCTATATAAACACTTAAAAGAGACACATCCTACAACACAGTGCCTTGATTTTTTGGTCTCTGAGTAGTGGGGAGAGTTTCTGAACACACTGTAAAATTTCAAGTTTCTATGTATTACCGTCTTTACTCCCCAGAAGAAGAAGAAGAAATACAAGGTTTCCTGCAGCACAGCTGCTTGGAACCCTAATAATATAGAATTAGAAAAGGTATTTGAAATTAAATTCCTTGGATTGATAATACATAATAACTTATGCTGGAAGTCACATATAAATTATATTAAAAATGAAATATCAAAATCAGTTGCAAAAGTTAAAGATTTTATGAACCAAACATCATTATACACTCTGTATTGCTCCCTCATACTTCCATACATGACATACTGTATACAAACAGATATTTAATATACATTCAGCAAAAAAAGGGAGCAATAAGGGTGACAATCAAAACTATCTTAAGAGAACTTACTTGTTATCAAGTTACATATATTTAAATTTAAGGACTTGATTGACCTCAAAATACCCCAAACTATGCATAGAGCAGCAAACTAATCTTTACTCTGAAACATGCAGAATTTGTTCAAAATAATTCAATTCAATTCAATTCAATTCAACTTTATTTATGTAGCGCCATTTCACAACAACAGTCATTTCATAGCACTTTCAACTGTAGGGGAAACTCTCACAATTGCAGAAAGACCCCAGCAATCAGGCGATCCCCTGTGAGCAAGCACTTGGTGACGGTGGAGAGGAAAAACTCCCTTTTAGCAGGAAGAAACCTCCAGCAGAACCAGGCTCAGGGAGGGGCAGTCATCTGCTGCGACTGGCTGGGGGGTGGGGGGATAGAGAAGAAGAAAAGAACAAACATGTAGAGAGCAAACAGCATGATGGGGACTCAATCTATAGGAGAGAACAAACAGATGTTAATGACCAGCAAAAATATTTAATTGAAAGTGAAGAAAGGAGTGAAGCACAGTGCATTGTTGGAGGTCCCCCGGATGTCTAAACCTATTAGTAGCATAACTAAGGGAGGATTCAAAGACACATGATCCCTCCCTAATTGTAGGCTATGTCAAAAAGGAAGGTTTTAACCCTATTCTTAAAAACAGAGATTGAGTCTGACTCCTGAATCCAGATTGACAGCTGGTTCCACAGGAGAGGAGCTTGATAACTGAAGGCTCTGCCTCCCATTGTACTTTTGGAGATTCTAGGTATTACAAGTAATCCTGCATTTTGGGAGCATAGTTTTCTGTTACGATAATAGGGTAGTATCAGATCTTTTAAATAAAAAGGAGCCTGATTATTTAGAGGTTTGTAAGTGAGAAGAAGGATTTTAAACTTAATTCTAAACTCTATGGGAAGCCGATGAGGGGAGGCCAGAACCGGAGAGATATGATCTCTCTTTCTAGTACCTGTTAAAACTCTTGCTGCAGCATTTTGGATCAACTGAAGACTTTTTAAAGATGTTTTAGGACAGCCTGATAATAAAGAGTTACAATAATCTAATCTAGAGCTAACAAAAGCATGGCTCAGTTTCTCAGCATTACTCTGACTCAAAATGCTCCTAATCTTGGCAATATTACGCAAATGATAGAAGGCAGTCTTTGAAACAAATTTAATATGTGAATTGAAAAACAGATCTTGATCGAAAATAACTCCAAGGTTCCTCGAAGAACTATTCAGAGAAAGAGTAACCGCATCCAAACTAAGAGTTTGATTTGGAAAAGTATTTCTAAGATCTTTTGGACCAACAAGAATGACTTCAGTCTTATCTGAATTTAATAGCAGGAAATTATGAGTCATCCAAGCTTTGATTTCCTTAAGACAGGCTTCTAACTTGGCTAATTGATTACTATCATCTGGCTTCATTGACAGGTATAATTGTGTGTCATCTGCATAACAATGAAAATGTATACAGTGCTTTCTAATAATGTTGCCTAATGGAAGCATATACAAACTGAAAAGAATAGGGCCTAGCACAGATCCCTGTGGAACTCCGTGACTGAGCTTTGAGTTGAAAGAAAACTCACTACTGACATGAACAGACTGGAACCTATCAGATAAATAAGATCTAAACCACTGCAACGAAGTTCCATTAAGTCCAACATAGTGTTCTAATCTATCAAGTAGAATATTATGATCGATAGTATCAAAAGCTGCACTAAGGTCTTAAAGGACAAGTACAGAACCAAGTCCATTATCAGATGCGATAAGGAGGTCATTCCTTCACTAAGGCTGTTTCAGTACTATGATGGATTTTAAACACAGATTGAAACTCTTTAAATAAATCATTTCCCTCCAAGTGGTCAAATAATTGCGTAGCAACAACTCTTTCTAAGATTTTTGAAATGAAAGGCAGATTAGAGATTGGTCTATAGTCAGTTAAAACTCCTGGATCCAGCGTTGGCTTTTTGAGTAAGGGTTTAATTACAGCAGTTTTAAAAGCCTGTGGTGCATGGCCTAATGTTAATGAAGAACTGATTATTTGAAGAATAGAGTTACCAATAAATGGGAAGACTTCTTTAAATAACCTGGTAGGAATAGGGTGTAAAAGACAAGTTGAAGGCTTGGATGAGGAAATTATTTTATCTAACACCACCGGAGTGGTGGCTCAGTTGGTAGAGCATCCGCCCCACACCCTGGAGGCAGAGGTTCAAATCCCGGCCAGGTCATGCCGAAGACCATATAAAAGTGGAGCTTCCTGCCGTCCAGCTTGGTGCTCAGCAATAAATGGAATGGAGGAGGGAACTCTGTGGCGACGCCTTGCATGGCAGCGGCCCTCTGATTCTGCACTTGGGGTGTGTGTGATTTACACTGTAGATAGGTAAAACACAATCTCGTTCTGCTGTACATGATTGGTTGAATGACAATAAGGGTGATTTAATTTAAAAGGTCAATTGGAGTAAACTCATCCAAACAGATATCAGTCAGAGGAGTTGTAGTAGTTACTGTATTTAAGTTAACGGTGGGAAGAATCTGACTGATTTTATCTCTGATAGATGAAAACTTATTATTGAAAAAGTTCATGAAGTCCTGACTAGTAAGCTCTAAGGGAATGCTGGGATTGACAGAGTCCTGACTCTTTGTCAGCCTGGCTACAGTGCTGAAAAGAAACTTGGGATTATTCTTGTTCTCTTCTATTAATGCAGAATAATAACTTGTTCTAGCTTTTCTAAGAGATTTTTTTATAAATTAAAAGATGATTTCTCCAAGCTAAATAGATTTCATCTAAATTAGTGGAGCACCATTTTCTTTCTAATTGACGAGTCTTCTGTTTTAAACTATGAGTTTCTGTGTTGAACCAAGGAGTTAGAAATCTCTGATTAGACTTTTTCTTTTTTAAAGGGGCCACCAAGTCTAGAGTCTGATGCAGAGAAGCTGTAACACTATCCACCATGTTATCAATTACAGAAGGAGCAAGCTGTCTATAGCTTATTTCCGTTGTGTTGACACATGGCATAGAGGAAACAGTCTGCATAAATTTGGTAACAGCATCATCTGAGAGGCATCTGATGTAATAATATTTTTCTTCAGGAGCCAAATAATCAGAAATAGTAAAATCAAAGGATAGCAGACAATGGTCTGACAGTAGAGGGTTATGAGGCGACGCTACCAGATTTTCTATTTCTATGCCATATGTCAGAACAAGATCCAATGTATGGTGGAGATATTGAGTAGAATTTCCTACTTTCTGAGAAAATCCCATCGAGTCTAATATTGAACTTTAAAATATCCATCCATCCATCCATCCATCCATCCATCTTCTACCGCTTTTCCGGAGGTCCGGGTCGCGGAGGCAGCAGTTCAAGCAGAGAAGCCCAGACTTCCCTCTCCCCAGCCACCTGTTCCAGCTCTTCAGAGGGGATACCAAGGTGTTCCCAGACCAGCTGGGAGACATAGTCTCTCCACCGAGTCCTGGGTCTGCCCCGGGGTCTCCTCCCAGTGGGACGTGCCTGAAACACCTCAAGTGGAAGGCGTCCAGGAGGCATCCTAATCAGATGCCCATACCACCTCAACTGACTCCTTTCAATGTGGAGGAGCAGCGGTTCTACTCTGAGCCTCTCCCGGATGACTGAGCTCCTCACCCTATCTCTGAGGGTGAGTCCAGCAATCCTACGGAGAAAGCTCATTTCAGCCACTTGTATCCGCGATCTCGTTCTTTCGGTCATTACCCAAAGCTCGTGACCATAGGTGAGAGTAGGAACGTAGATTGACTGGTAAATCGACAGCTTTGCCTTAGAACTAAGCTCCCTCTTCACCACAACAGACCGGTACAACGTCCGCATCACTGCAGATGCTGCTCCGATCCGTCTGTCGATCTCTCGCTCCATTTTCCCCTCACTCGTGAACAAAACCCCAAGATACTTAAACTCCTCCACTTGGGGCAGGAGCCTGTCCCCAACCCGGAGAGGACAATCCACCTTCTACCTTCTACCAACCTTCTAAACTGGCTTTTGGTACGTGGAACTTTAAAATAGATAAATTTAAATTAAATACAATAAATTAAAAATATGGTTTTGCCTATTCAAAGTACATGCAAACTGCTGATATGAAAAAAGCATTCCACTTCCATCATCACCTCCAGGAAAAACGTTTATTTCAGCTCCACAGCCTGAAAAATACATGTGGTGATGCAAACAATGAATAACCAGCCATTAAATAAGTTGGCAACTAAATGTGTCATTAATTTTTGTCAACCCCTATGATGATGAATGATTATGATGATTGCATGCCTTGCCATACGTAAGCCCCCATCTCAACATCTCAATAGTTTGCTAGCTTTCTAGGTAAAACAAGGTGTAAACACCTTTAAAAAAAACCCTACACAGAAAATAGAGCCGCAAGGAGAAACAATGATTTAAAAAAAATTGAACAAAATATACTTAAATAATATAAATTTGCATGCACTTGAAAATACTTAATAAAAATGGGTTGGCAGAGCAAAAGCCGCAGCATGACTTGAACTTTGATGGAAAAACTATTGTAGTTTATATAATATTTACTCACAGCATGAGGATTTATTTTGAAAAAATTATTTGGATTATTACTGAATGCCCAGGATAATGAGTTTTGCAATGAGCCACACAGAGACAAAACAATTAAAAATAGCCTAATAAAAAAACCTACATTTATAGCACAAATATAATGACTGTAAAGCAGGAGAAATAACTACACAGAAGTCTCCTTAGCCTTTGTAAATGTCAGTAGTTTTAGCTCCAAACATTTCCATTATTTTATCACATTTTGCTGCAGTTGCAGTAAGGGCTTTTTAGCTTTTTAATTAGCACCCTCTCCACTCCTCCTTTCCTTTTCTTTTGACCACCACTACAACCTTCCATTTCGCCCTGAAAGGACATTTATCTCCACTGTTAATAGCTGTATGTTTTTATTTAAGCAGCAGCTGAGAAACTGAGGAGCTCTGCTCTCCTCTGTCACTTTCATCCACGTCTGCAGCTCCTTTAGTCTGACCTTGCGGTGTGTTCAATGTACCTCAGACAACACAGAACCACTGAAAAGCAACATATACCTACTGTAAATATAGCCGAGCACATAATACCAGACAGACCCTAAACACATCCACATATAGCCAGGGGTCTCCAGCTTTCATACTGAAAGATGATGTACTCACAAAATGCGAAAAGTACCTGTGCACCGAGATTTTCAGATGTATAAAACTGTGCGCACGCCAGATTCTCTGCTCCGTTTCTTCACCGTGAAAACCAGCACACATACATGATCTTTTTACTCGTTCAACCCACTAATGACTGTGCAAATGACTAAAAACGCCCCTTCTGTCACTCTTCTGTCAAACAATGATCGTCAATCCTGCGGGAAAGCACAACATAAAAAATAACTGTGTGATACTGAGGTGCTGATAATGGAGGTGGAAGTCAAAAAATATATATTTTATTTTGTTCTGACCCTCTGGAATCAACGATAAACCTAAGTTCACAGAGTGGACCATGTTACAGTGACACTTAATGCAGCCGGCTCTGACTGAAATAAAATAAAATGAGATAAAATAAAATGGACTGCCATTAAAATTAAAGTCAATAGACGGCTCACTACTCAATGACAGTGTTGCTGGGGTGACTGGGGGGCCGTGTTGACACATGGAAAAAAAAGGCTGTGAAAGAAAGCCCTCGGTAATCTGCAAAGACACGCGTGATGTTACTAAGAAAAATAAATAAATAAAATAAAGCAAATAAAGACCAATAAATAAGACTCCAATCTTACAGATGAATTTATATTTGTAACAAACCCAGTCTGTGTCAGAATCCAAATTACGCATGATAACCAGGTGGAACACACAGAGCTGCACAATATAAAAGCCTTATAATTCCAGATTATAACCTCCAAGGTACAGCACATATTGTGCTGGAGCTGGGGATTCTCCTGTTGTCTTCGGGTCGAAATGACTCCAAGACAACAGATGTTATAACGGTTTCCACCGACCCATTTCCAGAGGTCCGAGGAGGCCAAAATGTCAAAGAGGAAGTCCGTTAAGGGTCCCTGGAAATCTGGATAAATTGCAGTCCAGAACTCCCCATCATCCTCCTTTTATTCAGCGTTAACATAGAGGGTCTCTCCTTTTTGCTTTGGCTCGAAATGACACATTGACAGAAACAGGACAGTGGCACTGGTTGGTCCATGACTGAGGTAGGTTAATTAGTTATTTTTCAGGGTTTCAATGAATCGACTTATGGAGATAAATCACATAATAGTGTTTTTCACACACTAATTCATAGACAGAGCATTTTAACTGAAGTGGAAACATTATTTTAACATATTCTGTGAGTTTCAGCTGTTTTGTAATTTAACAGACCCACCTGATAGAGCCAAAGAGAATTTTGCGGACAGCCGCAATTTCTCACGGCAGGTGGAAGCTTTGCGGCTCAGCCCACAGATTCTCACGTCACATTTGTTTTTATGCATCCCACTGTGTGCGTGAAAGTCAGCTTGTGCCATGTTTTTGTGCATGCGCACCGTTGATACAGAAAGCCCCGGTGGAGACCAGAGTACTCGTTAAGGCCACTTTGGCTCCAGATTGGCCAGTCCACCAGAAATTGTCCCGCCCGTCCCAATTCTCAGTCTGCGCCTGCACAGCAGTACAGTAGCAGGAGTTAATGTGCGGAAGAATATTGTTCAGAGGAAATGAAAGTAGTACATCATTACATAAGTTCACACAACTGTTTAAAACCAACAAATTCCATGAGTATTGGATGAAAATTGCTCAGTGTCATGATTCAACAACCTGAGGCTCAAATGCAGGGTGAACAACTTCAGAAGAATACTCAGACACCAAGTAAAAGTAAACACAAACTTTATTACAAAAACACAACCAAAAATATACCAACAGATAAACTAGGAAACAAAACATGGATGGCACGCTGGAGGGACACACAGCCTGTAAACAGAAAGGAGAAAAGAGGAAAGTTAGCTGGGGAAGATGAAGAAATAAACTGACTAACTGAGAGGACAAAGGACTTACAAATTGAGCAGAGGGCCCGACTGCGAGACCCAGCATGTAGGGGAAATAAGAGTAGCTGTAGGCTGACTGGGTGGAGCAGAAGGGAACCAGACGAGATGGTAGGAGGGAGGAGTGGACCAGATGAGATGGTGGAAGGGCAGGTGAGTGTGCGCAGCCCCGGAGAGACACACCACTGCGATGGCAACAACCTGAGAAGGAAAGGAGAAACCCAATCAGCAAACAGTCACAGTTTTACATGAACAATAATCAAGCCTTAGTTGAGGCAGCAATAACCAGCGGTCCAGCGGAGAAGCATTCACAGACTGGCTCTTTCATACACTGGCAAACGAGGAAGCCGCAGGTGTGTCCAATCACACAGGTGCACTGATGAGCTCCGGAGCCAGGAAACAGACAGAGGGAAAACACAGAGGAGGAAAGGGGGAGCACGCTCACCTGATCATCACACTCAGTAGCTAATTAGGTCTACTGAGGTTTTGTTGAAACCTCATCCTGTCATCCTTGTTGTTGTTATTATTATTATCAACCAAATACTATACACTTATGTATATGGTAATGTGAGCTAATGTTTGCATGACCATGTATACTAATAAGTTTCTTCTGTTTTCTTTTCTTTTCATGAAACAAGGAAGTAGGTGTTGAACTTCTACCTGCTACCTTTCAGGCATATTTCTAACATCACCATGAAATTGCTGTATGCATAGCACTCATCTTGCTTTATTTGTTCAAAATCAATCAAACAATCAATCAAACAGTTTCAGAGTTGTACTTGCATCCATTACACTTCACTCAACTGAACTCAGATTTATAGGAATGAACACCCCAAAGATCGCTCTGTTCAATGTGGAGCTGCAGCTGAAGGCTGAGAAGGACAACGCTGAGGTCAGTGTCAAATCTATGGAGGACTACCAGGCCATCATAGATGCAGAGTGGAACATCTTATATGACAAACTGGAGAAGATCACATCACTTTAATTCATGTAGTATGGCAAGCACTTTTCGCTACTGGATATGAAGGTGTTGTTAGGTTATAAACGTGTTGGAGAAGGTGGTCGAGAGCTTCCTCAGACAGCAGGTGTGCACTGATGATATGCAGATCAGCTTCATGCCTGGTCATGGAACAACAAATTCCATCTTCATTGTGCGCCAGCTACAGGAGAAGTACCACGGTGTCAACAAGCCCCTGTACATGGCTTTGGTTGACCTAGAGAAGGCGTTCGACCGAGTCCCCAGGCGAGTCATCTGGTGGGCCATGAGGAAACTCAATGTGGAGGAGTGGCTTGTACAACTCACCCAGTGCATGTATGAGAATGCCCGTAGCAGAGTACGCATTGGTGATGGATTGAGCAAGGAGTTTGAGGTCAAGGTCAGCATGCACCAGGGCTCCTGTCTGATCCCACTGCTTTTCATCATTGTTCTGGAGGCCTTGTCTTGTGAGTTCCATACTGGTTGTCCCTGGGAGTTCCTGTACGCCAATGACCTGGTCATCATCGTAGAGATGCTGGAGGAGATGTTTGTGAAGCTAGTCCGTTGGAAGAATTGCATGGAGGCCAAAGGACTCTATGTAAACATGGGAAAGACTAAGATCATGGTCTCCGGCACAGGCCTGGATGTTCTCCAGAAGTCCAGCAAGTATCATTGTGCTGTGTGTCTCACCGGCACTGGCCATGGCTCCATCTTTTGCAGCAGTTGCGCGAGATGGGTGCACAAGAGGTGCAGTGGACTCACTGGTGGCCTGACGTATGACCAAGATTTCCAATGTAAGTGCTGTCATGGGGAGGCCAGGTCAATCAGTGGTCGACCTCTGACACAGATGGTTGTTGGTGATGACAAGCTGGAAGTGGTGTCATCTTTCTGCTACCTGAGTGACATGCTTTCCACTGGTGGTGGATCTGAGCTTGCCACCATCACTAGATGCCAGGCTGCCTGGAACAAGTTCAGGCAAGTGCTCCCAATTCTCAAGACCCGCTGGCTCCCATCAACCTCTAAAGGCCGTATCTATCACTCCTGCATGAGGAGTGTGTTGCTGCATGCCAGCGAGACATGGTCCATGACTGCCACCTGGCTGAACCGAACTGCAGCTGAATGACAGGGCCGTGATCTGCTGGATGTGTGGCATCTCCACTGAGGGTGAGGTCAGTTCTCAACCACTTCTGGTTAGGCTGCAGCTCTTGACAAGTGTAGTCAAGCAGGACCCATCCCAACTGAGGGATTAATTGTGTCCTGTCAAAAATAAATACAGATGATGATGATGATTCAATTCAATTCAACTTTATTTATATAGCGCCATTTCACAACAACAGTCATCTCATAGCACTGTCAACTGTAGGGGGAACCCCTACAGTTGCAGAAAGACCCCAGCAATCAGGCGATCCCCTGTGAGCAAGCACTTGGCGACGGTGGAGAGGAAAAACTCCCTTTTAACAGGAAGAAACCTCCAGCAGAACCAGGCTCAGGGAGGGGCAGTCATCTGCTGCGACTGGCTGGGGGGTGAGGGGATAGAGAAGATGAAAAGAACAGACATGTAGAGAGCAAACAGCACGATGGGGACTCAATCTATGGGAGAGAACAAACAAATGTTAATGACCAGCAAAAAAAAAATATATATATATATTTCATTGAGAGTGAGGAAAGGAGTGAGGCCCAGTGCATTACTGGAGGTCCCCCGGCTGACTAAACCTATTAGCAGCATAACTAAGGGAGGGTTCAGAAACACATGATCCCTCCCTAATTGTAGGCTATATCAAAAAGGTAGGTTTTAGCCCTAATCTTAAAAACAGAGATCGAGTCTGACTCCCGAATCCAGATTGGCAGCTGGTTCCACAGGAGTGGAGCTTGATAACTGAAGGCGCTGCCTCCCATTGTACTTTTGGAGATTCTAGGTATTACAAGTAATCCTGCATTTTGGGAGCGTAGTGCTCTGTTAGGATAATACGGTAGTATCAGATCTTTTAAATAAAAAGGAGCCTGATTGTTTAGAGCTTTGTAAGTAAGAAGAAGGATTTTAAACTTAATTCTAAACTCTATGGGAAGCCAATGAAGGGAGGCCAGAACCGGAGAGCTATGATCTCTCTTTCTAGTACCTGTTAAAACTCTTGCTGCAGCATTTTGGATCAGCTGAAGACTTTTTAAAGATGTTATAGGACAGCCTGATAATAAAGAATTACAATAATCTAATCTCGAGCTAACAAAAGCGTGGATCAGTTTCTCAGCATCACTCTGAGACAAAATGCTCCTAATCTTGGCAATATTACGGAAATGATAGAAGGCAGTCTTAGAAACGAATTCAATATGTGAATTGAAGGACAGATCCTGATCAAAAATAATTCCAAGGTTCCTCACAGAGCTATTAAGAGAAAGAGTAACCGCATCCAAACTGAAAGTTTGATTTGGAGAGGAATTTCTAAGTTTTTTTGGACCAACAAGAATGACTTCAGTCTTATCTGAATTTAATAGCAGGAAATTACAAGTCATCCAAGCTTTGATTTCCTTAAGACAGGCTTCTAACTTGGCTAATTGATTACTATCATCTGGCTTCATTGACAGGTATAATTGTGTGTCATCTGCATAACAATGAAAATGTATACAGTGCTTTCTAATAATGTTGCCTAACGGAAGCATATATAAACTAAAAAGAGTAGGGCCTAGCAAAGATCCCTGTGGAACTCCATGACTAAGCTTTGAGTTGAAAGAAAACTCATTATTTACATGAACAAACTGGAACCTATCAGATAAATAAGATCTAAACCACTGCAACGAAGTTCCATTAAGTCCAACATAGTGTTCTAATCTATCAAGTAGAATATTATGATCGATAGTATCAAAAGCTGCACTAAGGTCTAAAAGGACAAGTACAGAAACCAGTCCATTATCAGATGCGATGAGGAGGTCGTTAGTGACCTTCGCTAAGGCTGTTTCAGTACTATGATGGATTCTAAACCCAGATTGAAACTCTTCAAGTAAACCATTTCCCTGCAGGTGGTCAAATAATTGCGTAGCAACAACTCTTTCTAAGATTTTTGAAATGAAAGGGAGATTAGAGATTGGTCTATAGTTAGCTAAAGCTCCTGGATCTAGCGTTGGCTTTTTGAGTAAGGGTTTAATTACAGCCATTTTAAAAGCCTGCGGTACATGGCCTAAAGTTAATGAAGAATTGATTATATGAAGAATAAAGCTACCAATAAGTGGGAAGACTTCTTTAAATAACCTGGTAGGAATAGGGTCTAAAAGACAAGTTGAAGGTTTGGATGAGGAAACGTTAAAGGGTTAAAACATAAATTAACTGTGGTTTATCACATCTTTGGAAAGCTGAATTCAAGTTCTCTAGCCACACCCAGGCCTGATTACTGCCACACCTGTTCTCAATGAAGAAATCTCTTAAATGGGACCTGCCTGCCAAAGTGAAGTAGATCAAAAGATCCTCAAAAGCTAGACACCATGCTACGATCCAAAGAAATTCAGGAACAAATGAGAAACAAAGTAATTGAGATCTATCAGTCTGGAAAAGGTTATAAAGCCATTTCTAAAGCTTTGGGACTCCAGTGAACCACAGTGAGAGCTATTATCCACAAATGGCGAAAACATGGAACAGTGGTGAACCTTCCCAGGAGTGGCTGGCTGACCAAATCTACCCCAAGAGCGCAGCAATGACTCATCCAAGAGGTCACAAAAGACCCCACAACAACATCCAAAGAACTGCAGGCCTCACTTGCCTCAGTTAAGGTCAGTGTTCATGACTCCACCATAAGAAAGAGACTGGGCAAAAATGGCCTGCATGGCAGAGTTCCAAGACGAAAATCATTGCTGAGCAAAAATAACATAAAGGTTCTGTTGTGTCCATAATTGAGCCAGTAACGACAGAGTGTGAGTACCGTTAATGGAGCTTTATTAACAGAACTATATGACAAGACCTTAAAGACTTTCGGCGCTCTCCTGCAGGCCAGGGCATCTATGAGGCGAACAGGGCGAACCCCTTCCGCCCTTACCCTTTATACTCTGGGTGGCGTCACTACCGGAAGCAGCAGCTCGCCACCCCCATCTATTCCCCGGCCAACCCTGCTGCCATCTTACTAATACTACCTATTTCTATATGTAACAGGTTCGTTTCAGTTTTGCCAATAAACATCTTGATGATCCCCAAGACTTTAGGGAAAATATTCTGTGGACTGACAAGACAAAAGTTGAACTTTTTGGAAAGTGTGTGTCCCATTACATCTGGTGTAAAAGTAACACAGCATTTCAGAAAAGGAACATCATACCAACAGTAAAATATTGTGGTGGTAGTGTGATGGTCTGGGGCTGTTTTGCTGCTTCAGGACCTGGAAGACTTGCTGTGGTAAATGGAACCATGAATTCTGCTGTCTACCAAAAAATCCTGAAGGAGAATGTCCGGCCATCTGTTCATGACCTCAAGCTGAAGCGCGCTTGGGTTCTGCAGCAGGACAAGGATCCACAACACACCAGCAAGTCCACCTCTGAATGGCTTAAGAAAAACCAAAATTTGGGTTTCCAAAATCAAACTTTGAAGTGGCCTAGTCAAAGTCCTGACCTGAATCTGATTGAGATGCTGTGGCATGACCTTAAAAAGGTGGTTCATGCTCAAAAACCCTCCAGAGTGGGTGAATTACAACAACTCTGCAAAGATGAGTGGGCCAAAATTCCTCCACAACGCTGTAAAAGACTAATTGCCAGTTATCGCAAATGCTTGATTGCAGTCGTTGCTGCTAAGGGTGGCCCAACCAGTTACTAGGTTTAGGGGGTAATCACTTTTTCACACAGGGCCATGTAGGTTTGGATTTTTTTTCTTCCCTTTAATAATAAACACCTTCATTTAAAAACTGCATTTTGTGTTTACTTGTGTTATCTTTGTACAATATTTAAATTTGTTTGATGATCTGAAACATTTAAGTGTGACAAACATACAAAAAATGAGAAATCAGGAAGGGGCAAACACTTTTTCACACCACTGTATACACAGGCATGGTAGTGGCTTCACAGATGGAACTATGTACATAAGAGTGCAGAGTGCAGAACACACAATTGGACACACAATTAAGTGAAATGGCCCAAGGATTATGGAAAATATACATAGTAGTGGTTTCATGGATGGGTCAGTATACATCAAAGTGCGGAGTGCAAAGACAGGTGTGTTATAGTGATAATTAAAAAGGTCCTCAGTTCTGTGCATGTGAGTGTTCAGAGGGAGGGGGTGGGGCCTCTGACTGTTTGCAGTCCGGATGGCCCCGTGGAAGAAACTGTTTGTCAGTCTGGAGGTGTGGGACCTGATTGATCTGAACCGTCGTCCAGAGGGAAGCAGGTCAAACAGGTGGTGGGCTGTATGTGAGGGGTCTCCTGTGATGGCCTTGATCCTTCTGAGACAGGAGGATCTGGAGATGTCCTCCAGGGAGGGCAGAGGGCAGTGGCAGAGGGGCGCTGATTATTTTTTGGGTAGCGTTGATAACCCTCTGCACAGTTTTCCTGTTCTCGGCCATGGAGCCGGTGTACCACACACCCAGACAGTAGGTGAGCACGCTCTCCACTGAGCAGCAGTAGAAGGCCAGCAGCAGCTTCTGGTCCCGGTTGTTCTTCTTCAGGACACAGAGGACGTACAGCCACCGCTGGGCTTTCTTCAGCAGGGCCTTGGTGTTGACAGTCCAGAAGAGGTCAGAGGAGATGTAGGTGCCCAGAAACCTGAAGGTGGGAGTGGTTTCCACCTGGTCGCCATTTATGAGGAGGGGTGTGTGGTCCTGTCTTTTCTTTCTGAAGTCCAGTATGAGTTCTTTGGTTTTTTGAACATTCAGTTTTAGGTTGTTTGCTTGGCACCACAGCAGCAGATTCTGCATGCCTTCTCATCGTCATCGGTGATGAGCCCAACCAAGGTGGTATCGTCCACATACTTCACGATGACGGTGGTTGGGTGGGTTGGAATACAGTCAAAGGTGTACAGGGAGTACAGTACTGGGCTTAGCACACAGTCCTGGTGGGTGCCACAGCTGAGAAACAGTGTGGAGGAGCGGTGGGGGCCAAGTCTGACTGTTTGTGGGCAGTTGATGAGAAAGTTTTTTATCCAGGAGCAGGTGGGGGTGGGGGGAATCTGGAGGAGGTGCAGTTTATTGATCAGGATGTCCGGGATGATGGTGTTGAAAGCTGAGCTGTAGTAAACAAAGAGCATCCTCACGTAGCTCCTTGCGTTTTCCAGATGGGTCAGCACTCTGTGGGGAGTGGTGGCAATGGCGTCTTCTGTAGACCGGTTCTCCCTGTAGGCAAACTGGTGGGGGTCAAAGGAGGGGAAGGGGGCAGTCCCTGCCTTTACTGCCGTTTTTATATAAATTTGACAGAGTTTTCTAATAAAGTTGAAGTTTTTCTGGTAAATTTGTGACTTTTTTCTTGTGAATTTGTGGGCTTTTTTCCTTATAAAATTGCAATATTTTTCCTAAATTTCTAGTACTTTCAGCATAAATTTCCAGCTGTCCTCATAAATTTGTTATATTTTTCTTTGCAAATTTATTCGCATTCATGGTTAAAACTGCAACATTTCTGACATAAATTTATTACATTTTTCTCATAAAACTCAAAACTTTTTCCAGTAAATTTAAGGTTTCTTTTCCAGAAATTTTGTGACTTTTTTGGCAATTTGTTGCTATGTTTTCCTCAGAAAACTGAAAAAACTTTTCCCTAAATCTGTGAGATTCTTTGCAAAAATTCTCAGTTTTTCTCATTTTCTGCTTTTTAGGATATTTTTGTCATGACTGTTCCAACCATCGTTTTGTAAATTTATTTTGTCTTTTCTTGGAAATTTATGAGTTTTTTCCCAAGGCCTCAAGGAGCCATTATCTATGGGCAAAAGAACCACGTGGCCCCAGAGCCACAGGTGTCACTGATTGATTGATTTTATTCATCGTTGAAAATGACATTGTATAAAAGATAAAACATATATTTAAAAAGAATGGGATGACACAAAAAAGTGTGCACACTTATTTCCATTGTGGCCCCTAAAAGCAA
Organism: Pholidichthys leucotaenia; assembly: GCA_020510985.1. NCBI lineage: Eukaryota > Metazoa > Chordata > Actinopteri > Cichliformes > Pholidichthyidae > Pholidichthys > Pholidichthys leucotaenia. Next base: position 8,744,036 of record CM035842.1, read on the forward strand.
TCACATAATCAACATAGATAATTGCAATGAAACAGATATATCCTAGGCTAACAATAAAAATTAATAATACATAAAAGGATTTTGCTCTTGTTCACTGAGATGCTGAAATAAAAAGTTTTTGACTAGAAATTTGAACTGGAACTTACTCGTAGCACCTTGAATGTAACTAGGTTGGTCATTCCATAATGAAACACTGGTAAAACTAAAAGAAGTTTTGCCATGACATTTTACTTGGGGTACATGAAGAGACATGGCGCTAGATCTTGTACTGATGGAGTGAATGTTCCGCGTCAGTACAAACGGTTCCGATAAATAACTTGGAGCAGTACCGTTAATGATGCTATGTATAGACCAGATGCAGTTTTAGCTGGTTGACTCGTAACTCCACTGGTAACTGTGATGGCTGTTTATTGTTAAGTGCGGTGTAATGATGCCGCCTTCCGGTTGTGACATCACATCATCCTATAACATGGAGCGTCTGCCATTCGAGCTTCCTCTTTGCCCAGGACGATTCCGCATGCTGTGCGTTCCCTGTAGTGCAATCATCTATCTACCTATAAATTCAAGACATCTCTGTCTGTCTGTGTGTCTGTGTGTGTGTTCCTCAGATACCTCTCAAACCATTTGTCACACTAACCAAAGATTTTAGACATGCTTTGCTGAAGCTACAAGGGTGTGCATCTCCAAATATGGAGTCACTCAGTCAAAATATGTAATTTTTATCAATAAAAGTTTAGCCACCGCTGAGTGACCACTCTGTTTTCATCCCCTGGCTTCAAGAAGTGTGGGCGGGGTTTCGGATTGACTCCATGCTCATTGGAGAATACGCTGCATCACGGCCATGCTGATTGGACAATAGTGGCATCACGACCATGCTCACTGGATAACACAGCATCACGACCTGTCAGTCACCACAACGCTTCTCAAACAAAGATTTTAGAAGTGATTTGCTGCTGAGGTTACTAGGGTTTGCATCCATGAGTATGGAGCCGCTCAGTCAAAATATATACCATAAAGTTGCATAGGTCTAATGGATATATTCGCCATAGAGAACATGAGGTGCGGGGGGATGGGGGGAGGGCGCTGCCGGGACCTGCTGCTGGGGACCCGTGGTGCCACAAGGACACCACTGGCACACAGGTAAAGCAGCAAGCAAGACTCCCGTTAACTGCCCAACACCGGTGTCCCACCGTGTACAAATATGTCCAAATAACAAAATAAATAATTTTTATTAAAATATTTACAGACAAATGGGCAACACTGATGAAAAACTTGCAGCCTAACATGTGTGTGTGTGTGTGTGTGTGTGAGACTGCTGAATGGATCGGCGCCGTATGTGGATGCCCTGAATTTCCCTCTGGTGATCAATAAAGTATACAAGATACAAATAATATAATAATAATAATAATTTTTGGTGTTTTGCACTACAGTGGGTCTCAAATATTTGTAAAAGTGACCTGTTATAGTACTGCATGACTTTACTGAAGATAGACTATAAACTACATGTATAAACTAAATTATAATGGTGACTGAACAACTCCCATTCCCCAAAATGTAACATACTGTAGAAGAGCTTGGAAGAACGAGGCGATGTGATATATAAACCAAAGTTTATTATCAGCTCCTCTAACAAGTCTCATCCTAGTGCAGCAGCAGAAGGAAAAAGAGACCGAACACCTTCGGCTCTATGAACTTATACTTGCACATAACAAAAGACATGCATATCAAAGGCTGACATCCCTCATTATCTTAATCCCCCCATTGTCTTCGTACTCCTCCTCATGGCCCTGGGGGGTGAGGGCAGCTCCTCCGGTCTCCACCGCAGTGTCTGGGAAAGTCTTTGTTCTTCACTGGCGGTTGAGACTCTTTGTCCTGTTCTGAGGTGTGAAGTCGCCTTACATATGTAATCACCAAACATTCCCACATGCTTCAACATATGTAGGTTATGGAATATATGATTAATATAGACCACAGCCCCCCCCAAACGACTAAGAAAAGGACAATAGAAAAATTCACAGTTTAAGATAATTACTATGACATACTAACTGCTACACCTCTTGCCACAGAAGAAACTTTCCAGCAGCCATGCTCCTAAGAGAATTCAGTGGTAATCATAACAGCATAGTAAAATTACAAGTCAGTCCTAAACTGTTACAGCACAATTAGTGAACAACTGTTGAGTAGTTTGCATCAGTCCCTGTGCTGTCTGGGTTTTAATCTTCTCCCGAATCTGCTGTGGGTCCGCTTGGGCGTCCTGCTGGGACCTTCCTGTAAGGAATCTGCAGCTTGGGGAGGAGAGTGATTAATTGTTCCCTGCAGAGGGGCTGAGTCTTTTCTCTTGGGGGGTCTACCTCGCCGAGGTGCTCTCGCCAACCGTGCAGGCTCGTCTCTCAACAAGAAGGCAGGTTTAAGTCTGTCAATGCTGACTGTTTCTTTTCTGTCCCCAAAATCAAGCACAAAGTGTTTATCACCATGTTCCAGCACTCTGAATGGCCCATCGTATGGTGGGCGGAAAGTTGGTTTTAAAGCTTCATGCCTAACAAAAACGAATTCAGCGTTCTTTAAAGCTTGTGGGACAAAAACTCGTGGAAAAGAGTGATGTGCCGGTCCGGGGAGAGAGTCCGGTCCGTTGCTGCCTAAAAACCTCGGGGCTGGAAGATGCCCTGGCTCTGGGTTCTCTGGTAAAAATTCACCTGGGAGCCTGAGAGGTTGTGCAAAAACTAATTCTGCTGGGGAGGCGTCTAGATCCTCTTTGGGCGCAGCACGCAACCCCAATAAAACCCAGGGAAGTTTATTTACCCAATTTGTATCCGTTAGTGAGGCTCTGAGGGCGGCCTTTAAAGACCTGTGAAAACGCTCGCATAACCCATTAGCCTGAGGGTGATAAGCGGTGGTGCGGTGAATTGTCGCCCCTAAGCTGCTGGACATGGCTGACCAAAGCTCCGAGACAAATTGAGGCCCCCTATCGGATGTGATGTCCGATGGGACGCCGAAACGTGCCACCCAGTTTGTCAAAAAAACGCGAGCGACTTCCTCCGCTGTGGTTGCCGCCAGAGGGACTGCCTCTGGCCAGTGCGTGGTGCGGTCTATCATTGTTAACAGGTGTGTGAAACCTTGGGAGGAAGGTAGTGGCCCCACGAGGTCGACATGAACGTGGTCGAACCTTCTAGCAGGGATTCAAAAAGGCTCCAGAGGGGCTTTTGTGTGTTTGTGTATTTTGGCGCGCTGACAAGAAATGCAAGTCTTTGCCCATTCTTTTACGTTTTTGCGCAGGCCGGGCCACACAAACTTTTCGGCGACCATTTTAACCGAGGCGCGCACACCTGGGTGCGCGAGGGAGTGAATTGAGTTGAAAATACGGCGGCGCCATGTAGCTGGGACTAACGGGCGAGGTCGGCCGGTTGAGATATCGCATATTAGGGGGGGCACGCCGTCATGTAAACCCCTTTCCTCCAGCCTTAACCCTGTTGGTCCAGACAAGAGTGCGCGCACGTCCGCGTCACTGCTTTGTTCCTCTGCCATGGCTGCATAATCTATCCCTGCATGGATTGGGGCCGCGTATGTGTCCGCGTTGGTGAAGAGTTCCGCGGCTGAGGTAGTATAATCTGTCTCCTCGCGCTCTGATGATGACACAGCGCGAGAGAGGCAGTCTGCTACCACGTTAAGTTTGCCTGCCACATGTCGAATGTCTGTGGTGAACTCTGAAATCGCAGCCAGCTGTCTTTGTTGCCTGCCTGACCACGGTTCGGAAATTTTAGCCATAGCAAAGGTGAGCGGTTTGTGGTCTACAAAAGCCGTGAAACTCCGCCCTTCTAACCAGAACTGGAAGTGGCGGATGGATAAATGAAGCGCTAGCAGCTCCCTGTCAAAAGTGCTGTATTTACGCTCGGTTTGGTTTAGCGATTTGCTGAAGAATGCCAAAGGTTGCCAGATTCCGCTGACATGTTGTTCTACAACTGCCCCTATAGCTAGGTCCGAAGTGTCTGCGGTTAGTGCAATGCGGGCCGAGGGATCGGGGTGAACCAACAATGTAGCATTAGCTAGGGCGCTTTTTACTTCCGCGAAGGCGCGTTCGCGCTCCGGGGTCCATTCGACCGCGTTGGAAGCTTTCTGTTTTCTGAGCGCGTCATATAGGGGCTGCATGAGCTGAGCTGCGTGGGGGAGGAAACGGTTGTAAAAATTAACCATTCCTAAAAATTCTTGCAGCGATTTGACCGTTTGTGGCCGTGGGAAACTTTTTATCGTGTGAACTTTGTCTGGAAGTGGGACTGCCCCCTTCGGAGAAACTCTGTGTCCTAAAAAATCAATTTGTGACACACCGAATTTGCATTTGGCTGGATTGATTATTAACCCGTGTTCTTCTAGTCTCTGAAAAACCATAGTGAGATGCTGCTCGTGTTCTTCCTCAGACGGGCTGGCTACCAGCATATCGTCGAGGTAGACGAAAACAAAAGGGAGGTCGCGTAATACTGCGTCCATCATCCGCTGAAAGGTTTGAGCAGCGCCTTTGAGGCCGAAAGGCATTCGCAAAAATTCAAAAAGGCCGAAGGGGGTTGTTACAGCTGTTTTAGGAATGTCCTCTGCTCGAACTGGGACTTGATGATAACCGCGGACCAGGTGTATTTTTGAAAAAATGCGCGCACCCGCCAGATGCAGTGAAAAATCCTGAATGTGAGGAATTGATTCCGCCAGTGTTACGTAGTGTCCATAGAATTCACCAAGTGCATGCTGGGTAGGGTAGGAACCGTTCGCTGAGATCACGTAAAAGCTGGAGGCATCGTCACAAAGCAGACATGGCGAAGTCTTGCTGTGTTTTAAACTGTAATAGTCGTTCTCACAACCGCCGTGGAGAAAAGGTAAACCACGGAATAGGCTTTTATCGTTTTCCAGCATGGAATAAGAACAGCACAGCTCACATTTCGGATGTAACTAAGAGGCGACGCCTGGCCTGGATTGCAGTAGTCAGAAGACCCGACATAACTTTCAAACACGCACCTGTATGGATGTTGGTGTGCTCAAAGCATTTTCATAAAGGTACGTTATGGTTTATTGTGTATGTCTGTTGTTAAAACTTGCTTGTGTTGTGGTTAAGACTTGCTTGGTCATAGCTTTTACCCTACGTCAGCAGTGCTAAGCTAAACAGAGCTAAGCTAAATAAAGACTCCAATATCCTACTAGCTAGAAAAAGTTACCACACACCTGTGTGAGCGGGTTTAATTTGTTCTACACCAAAGTATTTTCTTACCGTTTCCTTAGCTTTAACAGCAGAGCAGCTTATGAAATGCTAGACTGTGATCCTGACTGGGCACCTTCTCTAAACCTTGGGCATACAGAGCTTCCAGCTGCCACTCCTGACAGGTTTAACCGCTTATGCAGAAGGACAAGATTATGACAAAAAGAATCGGCAGGGCATGCAAGTGACCCCCCAACACAGACCCCCAACATCACTGGCCCCGTGACTGAGATGGATAATGTAGCTCCTTCAGGTAGCCTTTTTTTTTTTTTTTTACCTATGTTTTTCTTTCTAAAATGTGTCTTGGGATTCCTTTTGATTACAAAATATATTAACTACAGTTGTTTATTGTCCTGATCACCAACAGATGATACCACACCTCTGGCTGAGATGGAGGAGACGACATCTGATGAAGCAGCACTGATCTGTCAGGCTGATGATGCTCCAGAGGAAAATGCACAAGAGCTACAGAACTGCAGCATGTGTCACCTTAGGCTTAAAGAAATTTTACTCTTGCAAGAGGAGAACAGAAAGTTAAAGGGAGAGCTCTCCAGAAATACTCTGGATGAGAATTTCCTCAAAGATAATGACTCAAAGGTGAAATACTACACTGGGCTTCCATCTTTCAATTTAATGGCTCTGCTGATGCAATTTTTTCCCAGCCTACCAAAGACAGAAAAATTTCCCAATTTCAAATTCTCCTTTTAACTATGATGCGTTTGTGGATTAATTTGCCTCTTGAACATATTGCACATCTTTTTGACATAAGCAGACAAAACGCGTCCATCCTGTTCTGCGACACCATAAATGTGCTCCATGCACACCTCAGCCCTTTGGTGTCCTGGCCAAAGAGACCTTGTTTGCAGGCTAGCATGCCACATCAGTACGTTGAAATGTTTGGCAGTAAGGTCACAGTTTTTATTGACTGCTTTTTAATTTTAGAATGTAGGCACTGACATGTTGTTGGTGTGGTTTAGCCATTTTGACATCATGTCTTTAACTGTGTCAATAATATTGAAGCAGTTAAAGCAGCACCTCTTCAATTTTTCTTATTGCTCAAACATTTTGCTTTCTTTCCTCTTTTTATATATGTAAATCACACTGAGTTGCCCTTGTGTATGAAATGTGCTATATAAATACACTTGCTTGCTTTGTAACAATTTTTGGAATAAAGTACACGATGGCTTACAAACTCTAGCTCTTTATTTCAAAGATGCAAAATTGTAACCATAACCATGACACAATACAAGAATATAAATTGACATGCATGATCGACATGTATCATTGTTCACACAATGTTATAGCGCATAGCTGTCCCATGTTACAGCACTACTCTAATGTGCACATGTCGCAAAACCCCGGCTGCTGTGGGGTTGGTGCTTCAGAGTCCCGCACATCCTAAATGGAACCACTGAATTTCAGTTTTGGTTCTCACAGGCAACCATGTCATCCAGCTCTTCTGGCTGCCTGCAAGTCCACCACATTTCTGCTGTGTTCTGTGCCTGTCTTCTGGGATTGTGTGTGGGACCTGGCTGTAATGCAGTTAGACGTCGTCTTTTGGGCTTCTGGGTGGGTTTATCAGCTGCAGCTTTCCTCTTGTGTTGTGGGGTCAGTCAGTAAAGTGACGGGCAACAAGCTCAGGTAGGAAAACTTTATAAAAAAAAGTTCTGGGCCACTGGTAAAAGTGTTTGCTCCCACAGGTCAGAATCTGGTGTGACGCGTACAACAACACAACTTTTTGTGGTCCACACAACAAAGTCACAGAAATGTGAGCCTGTCACAAAGATTTGCGTTTGTACCTGCTTGTAGTACTTGTGACTGTGCTTGAGTTCTAGTCTCCCATCAGAGAGTTTCAGGTAAAAATCCTTGTCTGCACAGGCCTGCAGGATGTTGTTGCAGTGCTTATATGGGATTTTATTTCCACACAGCCTTTTTCACAACAGGTGCAGGACACAAGTGCATCAGGAGTTGCACCAACTTCAGGAAAGGAGGGGTTGATTATAAAATATTATAAGCACACTTTCACATGTATATTGGGTGCATAATTCAATTTATGGCATGCACTTATTTTATTTAGTAAATAAATACTTGTAATCAAGACAAGAAATTAAAAAAAAACACCTTTGTGAGCACAACTGTCTTCAAGTCTACCTTGTACATCTACAAGTCATGCACCCATCCGTCTGTGAACTGCACTTCTGCTTGCTTCAAAGACCTAAAGTTACTAAAAACTTCATGTGTGTGTGGACTTATGCTTACAGTCATATAATTATAAATGAAGGCATGGTCGAAGTTTGGCAGAATGTTTACATCCGAACTCCATGTGATATGCTGATACGGATCTAGTCCATTAACCCCTTCAAGCTTCGCCAAATCGCGTGCCTTTGCAGTCCCGTTCAATTTGGCGGAGTATGGTCCCTTTAAATTTTCCTTCATGGTCACAAGAAATGCCGAGGCGCTGTGTGTTTGCAGTCCGTTTACGATCGCTATTCCTACCCCGCCCAGAATGCATTACGCGTTTGTCACGTGGGCTGGCGAGGTCAATAGGGTAGCGGTCATGCGCTGTCGCATTGTTTAATCTGCGGTAATCGCCGCACGGTCTCCAAGAACCGTCGGATTTCGGAACCATGTGAAGTGGTGAGGCTCAGGGGCTTTTCGAGCGTCTAATAATGCCTAATTTTTCAAGGGTGGTAAACTCATCCCGAGCTATGGCGAGCTTGGCCGCGTCTAAGCGCTGAGCTTTGGCAAATACGGGTGAGCCCGTTGTGGGAATAAAATGTTCAACCCCGTGTTTAGCCACTGTGGCTGAGAATTTGGGAATTGTGAGTGCTGGAAATTGGGTGAGGAGTTGATCAAACTTACCTCCTGCTGTGGTGACGCTGGCCTGCACAGGTGGTGGAGAAAGTCGGGCTGAGCAGGGAATAGAAGCAAAGGACAGTGCATTAACCAAGCGCCTGTTCGCTAGATCAACTAATAACCCATGTGCACACAAAAAATCTGTGCCCAACAAGTTCAAACTCACCGCAGCTACAACAAATGTCCATCTGTAGTTGCGGCCGTGGATGCAGAGGTGCAGGCTCTTTTCACCAAAAGTGTCGATGGTGGAGCCGTTGGCTGCCACCGCTCCATTGCCCCGGGGGCCCATGGCCCGGTCTGCATGGGAGGGCATGACAAAACTTAGTTGAGCTCCCGTGTCGATAAGGAACCGCTTGCCGGTGTGTCCGTCCGTCACATATAAAAGCTTGCTTTTTTCGCCGAGAACCGCCGCTGTTAACGGCTCTCGGCTTCGGCGTTTTCCGGAAATTGTGAATTTGCAGGGGGGAACGCATTTGTAAGCCTTCTCGGCGAAGCGGTGGTGGTAATAACAAACGTCGCTCCGTCTGTTGCGTCCTGGCCGTGTCGCTGTCACCGCGGGCTGATTCTGCTCAGTGATTTGTGGCTCCCTGTGGCTCCGGACATCAGCGTTGAGGTCTGCGGATGCTGCTGTGGGTGTCTGCTCCTTGCAGGCGTTGACGAGCCGTTGAGCTTCGTAAGCTAGCGTGCGGAAGTCTTGCTGGGTGCTGCATCGCATGTTCGCCAGCGCCCCTCTCATGTGTGGCGGCAGCGTACTGAGGAATATGAAATGGAAGAGGAAGTTGTCATTGTCCTCTTCTTTAAGTTGCAGCAAGTCCTCCATGAGGGCCTTGGGTCTGCATCCTCTGTGGCCGTAGACCGCCAGGATCCTCTCGGCTCTCTCCTCGGCTGAGGGGACGTAATTTGCCACGATGGTCGCTTTCAGTTCTTCATATTTGTCCTGGGCCGGCAGCCGCTGGATTATGCTCCGTGCACATCTCGAAGTGGCGGCGTTGAGTTTGGCGACGATGTGATAGAACTTTGTATCGTCAGCCGTGATGCCCGCAAGTGCAAACTGGGCTTCAGCTTGCTGAAACCACGAGGCGGGGTCTTCCTGCCAGAAGTCCGGCAGGTTGACGGTGACGGCGTTTGTGTAGACCGTCACTGCTGTGTCCGCAGGGTGAGAGTGCCTTGCTTCGGCTCTCGCAGCGGCGCTGGTGCTCGGTTGAGCCCTCTCTATCACTTCTGCCGTGGGGGAACGTCGTCCATCTGTTCCCCTGTCTGCATGGGCGCCGGCGTCTGCCTGGGTCGCCACAGATGAGTCGATCGCGGGGGAACGCCTCTGGTCCATTCTCGCGTAAGGGTCACCAGTGTAGAAGAGCTTGGAAGAACGAGGCGATGTGATATATAAACCAAAGTTTATTATCAGCTCCTCTAACAAGTCTCATCCTAGTGCAGCAGCAGAAGAAGGAAAAAGAGACCGAACACTTTCGGCTCTATGAACTTATACTTGCACATAACAAAAGACATGCATATCAAAGGCTGACATCCCTCATTATCTTAATCCCCCCATTGTCTTCGTACTCCTCCTCATGGCCCTGGGGGGTGAGGGCAGCTCCTCCGGTCTCCACCGCAGTGTCTGGGAAAGTCTTTGTTCTTCACTGGCGGTTGAGACTCTTTGTCCTGTTCTGAGGTGTGAAGTCGCCTTACATATGTAATCACCAAACATTCCCACATGCTTCAACATATGTAGGTTATGGAATATATGATTAATATAGCCCACACATACAACATTTATGAATATAACTCATAAAAGATCACATAAATAAGTGATCTGACAAAAAATAAACAAGTAGTTCTTAAACTGGCTAATACTGGATGTCCCATTCATTTTCAATTATTCTGCAATTAATATTCACACAATTAAATAAATCTCAGTTCAGTTCCTTTCATATTTGTCAAAGTCTAACATGTGAATGCCTACATCTAGGCTACACCTCTGTATTCCACTTTCAAACACAGCTTACATTTGGGCCTGGAAAGCCTGACTGGACTACCTGTTTCAGACAGGAATACTTGCTTTCTACGGGCATGCACTAGTTTAATAAAGTACAGTTCCAGTACAACCTCCTCGTCCGTCTCCTTTTATACCAGGTTTATGGACATAACAGTAACATATGGACTAGTTCAAATTCCCGAGCTCCAACATAACTTCTGGCCGTGTTGCCAGATTTCACGAGAGAAACAAGCAAACAGCTCTATGGAAACAGGCCCAAAAAAGCCCAACAGGCAACCTACCACACTGTGTAAAAGAGAGGCTGCTTGATATCATATATCGATATATATTTATTTTTGTTTGCAGTGAACTGACTGTAAACACAGTCAGCATTGAATAACGGAATTTTATAAACTCTAATTAAAGGAAAATACATATGCATTCTGCATAAGCAACAGCAAATTTATAGTAAACAGTGAACAAAAAAATTTGAAAAAATTAAATTTTAAACTGATCAAAAGAAAAGACATGTACATCACTAAACACGATTACAGTTTAATGATGTGGGGTGATGGGTGTTGTTGTCACCCCCACAATTTAATGATGTGGGGGTGTCATGGAGAGGGATAGTACCTCTGTAGGGGGGCTTGCCATGTCCTTTTAGGACAGTTCATTCTACATTGGGTCTTACCTGGCACCCAACTCTAACCTGTGGCTCCTCGAAGCTGTAGCATGCACAGCGGCCACACCCCGGTATACCGCTTTGGCAGGCGGGCTAAACCAGGTGAGGGTAGCTGGTCGGGCCTCAAACCCTCCGGTGAGTTAAACAGGGTATGCCTACCCAAGCATGTGAAGACTGTAGCTGGAGGATTGAGCGGATGAGGTCATCATCCCAGCAATCCCCAGCAATCATCCCTGATTGCTGGGGTCTTTCTGCAACTGTGGGGGTCCTCCCTACAGTTGATAGTGCTATGAGATGACTGTTGTTGTGAAATGGCGCTATATAAATAAATAAATAAAGTTGAATCTTTTGTCCCAACGGTCATGAAGACGGCGACAGCAGGCGTTGTGGAACGCAAAGGGCATGGCAAGGCACTATAGACGTCGTGGTCATCCACTGCAGCCGAGGAAGTCCCTGGTCGTGACGGCTCTTTTCGTACCACCAGATCCTGACTTTTGAGGCCGAGAGAGTGGGATTGCCCCTGTGCATCGACTTTTCCACTTTTCAAAAAATTTTCCCCCACAGGTTTTCCTCATGTGTGTTAGTCCTCAAAACTTTATACAGTCCTGCGGCGATGGGGAACGAGTGAAGCAACAGGTGGAGGTGACCACTGGCAGTTGTAGCTTGAACCCTGCACGCAGGCGGCTTGGCAGCAATAGTCGCTCTCCTTCTGACCCCGGAACAACAGTGGAATTCGGCGTTCCCCCAGGCAACTGAGTAGCCTCTTTAGCACAGCACTGCTCACCCTCACATGAGGGAGGGGACTAGAAAATGTGTCCCAAACAAATGCTTGTCCCTTCCAACTGGCCAGCATACCGCGGCTGGCAGTTCTACCCCCCAAGCGGTTAAAACCAAAGAAGAAAGACACTAATTCTTGACGCGTGGAATGTACGCATGCTCATGGACAGAGTGGCCTCTTCCAGGCCTGAGAGAAGAACAGCCCTCACTGCAAAGGAGCTGGCCCGCTACCGCATTGACATTGCAGCCCTCAGCGACACCAGACTAGCCGAAGGAGGATCTGTGGCCGAACTAAAAGGCAGCTACACCTTCTTCTGGAAAGGCAAGGACAAAGATAAAGAGAGGATCCATGGAGTAGGATTGGACATGCTGTATATGCGGTCTTTATCGACCTGACTAAGGCCTTCGACATGGTGAACAGGGAGGCCCTCTGGATCATCCTATCCAAGCTTGGATGCCCAGACAAGTTTGTAAATCTCATACGCCAGTTTCACAACAACATGACTGGGCAGGTTCTCTCAGGTGGAGAGGTATCGGAGCCATTTAACATCAGCAATTCCGTCAAGCAGGGGTGCGTTCTGGCCCCGGTCCTCTTCAACCTCTTTTTCTCTTGCGTCCTCAACCATGCCATCAGGGACTTGGACCTTGTGGTATACCTGCGATACAGACTTGATGGCTCACTGTTCGACCTCCGCCGACTGAAGGCTAAGACCAAGGTCGCAGAAAAGATTGTCCTGGAAGCACTTTTTGCTGACGACTGTGCCCTCATGGCCCACAGGGAGTTTGATCTCCAGATCATCATGAATAAGTCTGCAGAAGCCTCCCGCCTTTTTGGTCTCATCATCAGCCTCGGCAAGATAGAGGTACTGTTCCAACCAGCACCTGCCTCCACGGTCCCTCCCCCCTCCATCTCCATTGAGGGTAACCAACTGAAGACGGTAGATGACCTTAAGTACCTCGGCAGCACCATCAGCAACGATGGCAGCCTGGATAAGGAGATCAAAGCCAGAATCTGCAAGGCCAGTCAAGCTCTTGATCATCTCCGAGCTCGAAGCTCAAAGTGTACAGGGCCATTGTCCTCACCAGCCTTCTCTACAGATATGAGATGTGGACTGTGTGCAAAAAACACCTGAAGCAGATGGAGAAGTTCCACATAAGAAGCCTACGGATGATCATGAATATTCACTGGCAAGACCAGGTCACAAACCTTGAGGTCCTGGACAGAGCTGAGATGACCAGCATCAAGGCTATGACTCTGAAAGCCCAGCTCCGATGGGTTGGTCATGTGATCCAGATGGATGGCCACAGGCTGCCCAAGCAGCTCATGTATGGCGAACTCTGCTCTGGGAAGCGGAACCAAGGCAGACCACGCAAAAGATTCAAAGACTGTGTGAAGCTCAACATCAGATACACTGGCATCCTTCCCAAACAATTAGAGCTGCGGGCTATGGACAGGCCAGGCTGGCATGCCCTCACTACCCAGGCACGAGACTACTTTGAAGAGAAGAGGTGAGCTGATGCAGCTGAAGCACGGGCATGAAGAAAGGCGTCATTACCTGGGCAGTTTCCTTGCCTCTACTGCAGCCGTGTCTGCCGATCAAGGATCGGCCTAAACAGCCATCTCCGTGCACACGCAAGAAGAGGACTTAACACATGAGGGACAGTCATCATTGGATTGATGGACAACCAAGAATGGCTGGAGTCGGTCTTATGCCATGCAGTGAACTGAACCTTTATTATGAGAACACAGAGCTATTGTCATAAATTGCCCCTTGGGGCAGAGAGGAGCGACCCAGACACTGAACTGTAGTTTGTGATATCTATTAACGAAAACACAAAAAAGTCTAAACAGCGCACAAAGCAAAACTTACAAACTGAGAAGGTACGGCGTAGACAGGTAGAACACAGGGATAACCATCAGAACGGGAGTAGGGTTCTGACGTGAGGCTCTTTTTGACTCCAGCAATAAGGGAAAGAAATAACCGTCCTTAAATAGAGCCAAAAAACAAATGAACACAAATGAAAGCAGGTGTGGATCACATGAGCGGGCTGGAGGAGAAGGTAATGACAATCAGCTGTGAGTCATGAGGAGATGAGATGGGGCTGACAGCTTGACAGGGGCACCACCCACAACCAGGGAAGAAACCCGGAAGTGCCTCTGACAGCTGCAAGCCCGGTGAGAGAGACAGAGAGAAAAACCAGCAAGATACAAACATAATGTGATGACAAATAAAGACAAGTAAACCCAAATATGTAAATAGCAAAACTACAATGAAAACAGGAAAATAAGTCGCATCAAGAAGCAATACAGAATAAGTGAAAACCTACCAAAAATAGAATAAAAGGAATTAGAACTCAAAAATACAACACTATACAAATATGAAAAAAAGGCAAAGAGACTGAGCACGGCGAAATCCCTCCGTGCTCAGATCATGACAGAGCCCCCCCAGGGGTGAATACCAGATACCCCGGGCAACATCGAAAGGGAAGAAAAGGACCCACCCACACAGAGAACCCACCCCACCAAAAAACAAGAAAATAACCCCACCCCGGGCGGGAGGAGGGGGACCCAGGCATGAAGGGACAAAAAAACCCCCAGAGAAAATAGAAGAAAGAAAAAAAAACCATCATGACTCACCTCCCAGCAAAACCCAGGCTAAGAGGGAACAAACAAAAAAACCCCACTCAGGACCCACACCCACGCAGAACCAGGCACCTAGACCCCTGGACCAGAGAGCTAGACAGTTCAGGTGGTCGGCTAAAGTCCCAGACATGGCAGATGGCGTGATGGAACAAATCGGGTGGCCTGCCGGAGAACATGGGCCACCCAACCCAGCAGCACAATCTGTCATGTGGTCGGCCAGAGTTCTTTAGCCACCTCAACAGAAGGGGTGGCCCAGGAGGCGGCTGCCCCATGGGGAAGACCAACAAAGAAGAGGACGGAGGAGATGGGGAAACCATGATAATGTGAGGCAGAAGAGAAGGAACCACGATGGCCTTGAGCAAAGGAGAGGGAACCACGATGACCTGAGGCAAAGGAAAGGGAACCACGATGGCCTCGGGCAGAAGAGAGGGAACCACGATGGCCTCAGGCAGAGGAGAGGCAACCACGACAGCCTCGGGTAGAGGAGAGGGGATCACGATGCTTTCGGACCGCTCTGCAGCACCCTCAGTGGTTCTGGACTGAGACATCACAGCACCCACAGTGACTCCAGGCTGGAGCAGAGCAACACCTGTACATAGTGCTTTCATGGTTTAATTTCTTTGAAGATATTCATTGTGTTGAAGGTTGAAACAGAAGTGTGAAAATAGAAGCTATTAATGCAGAGAACTAAATTAACTGCATTTTATTTTTGTTTAGGTTTTTTTTGCTCCAGCCCAGAGCCACTGGGCTGGAGCAAAGCTGCACCTGCAATGGCTCCAGGCTGGAGCAAGACTGCACCCGCGTGGCTCTGGGCTGGAGCAAGGCTGTACCCACGATGGACCTGGACTGAGGAGGAGCTGCACCCACGGAGGTCCCGGGCTGGGTCGGAGCACCTGTGATGACCTCAGATGATGGGGCAGCCGCAGCCTCAGAGGTCCCGGGCTGGAAGGGAGCATCCGCAAAGACCTCAACCGGAGGGGGAGCAGCACCCACAGAGGTCCCGGGCTGGGAAGGAGCACCCACGATAACTTCAGCTGATGGGGAAGCGGCACCCTCGGAGGCCCCGGGCTGGGATGGAGCACCCGCGAAGACCTCAACCGGAGGGGGAGCAGCACCCACAGAGGTCCTGGACTGGGATGGAGCACCCGCGATGACCTCGGCAGGAGGAGCTGGACCCACAAAGACCTCAGGCGGCCAGCCCAAACCCACAGAGACTTCAGGCAAAGTTGGATGAATCTCGGTGACCCTGGGGAAAGGCTTAGATCAGAGGGATGGAGACACAGAGTCAGGGTCACCGGTGGCAGTGGAGCCACAGCAATGGGCGGAGCTGGAGAGGAAACAGCCAGACTCTCAGCAGCAGGAGGAATCCCCGAGGAGGAGGGAGAGGCAGCAGCAGCAGAGGAGGAGGCTGACGGAACAGCCGGAGAAGAAAAACTGGATAAAGGGACTGCAGTGGGAGTTTTCGACCTCGGCGAAGGAGAAACTGCTGCCTGAGAGGCGGGGGTGTTCCTCTGGTGGTCCAGAGTTGGGTGGCAGTGTCTTGGAGCCGGTGGAGCGGGAGCAGGAGTGGGCGAACTGGAGGTGGAGCAGGGCGTCTCCTGCGGTGCGCGCTTCCGCGTCGGCTTCTGGTTCGCTGAAGGCGACCCCCATGTCAGCCCGGGGAAAGACTGTTGCAGGACAGAGACCGTAGCTAGCAACTCCGTGAACTGAGTGAACCTCCACAACCCTGGGTGAGCGTCGACAATACCAGTCACCGATCTCATGCTCTCCCAGATCTTAGGGCTGTGGGAGGCGAGAGCTTCATCCATGAAGCCCTGGACGAACTTGGTGGCCCAGTGCTCCTCTATACTCAGGTTCCCCACTGCTGATCTCCCTTTGATTGCTGGAGGTTGGCATGCTGGGGACATGATGAGAGCTTCAAACAAACAGGTGAGTGAAAAATGAAAAACCACAAACCACAGCAGCTGGGTCTCTAACTGACTGGAGTCAACTGTCATGAATTGTTCCTCGGGGCAGAGAGGAGAGACCCAGATGCTGAACTGTAGTTTGTGATATTTATTAACGAAAACACAAAAAAGTCCAAACAGTGCACAAAGCAAAACTTACAAGCTGAAAAGGTACGTCATAGACAGGCAGAGCACAGGGAAGACCATCAGAACGGGAGCAGGGTTCTGATGTGAGGCTCTTTTTGACTCCAGCAATAAGGGAACGAAATAACCGTCCTTAAATAGAGCCAAAAAACAAATGAACACAAATGAAAGCAGGTGTGGACCACATGAACAGCTTGACAGGGGCATCACCCACAACCAGGGAAGAAACCCGGAAGTGCCTCTGACAGCTGCAACCCTGGGGAGAGACAGAGAAAAACCGTCAAGATCCAAACACAATGTGATGACAAATAAAGACAAGTAAACCCAAATATGTAAATAACAAAACTACAATGAAAACAGGAAAATACGTCACACCAAGAAACAATACAGAATAAGTGAAAACTTACCAAAGATAGAATAACAGGAATTAGAACTCAAAAATACAACTCTATACAAATATGAAAAAAGACAAAGAGACTGGGCACAGCGGAATCCCCCCGTGCTCAGATCATGACAACTGTATACAGTCTGGCCGTAGCCCACCTGACGTCACCACACAGGGTGGCTACGGCAAGCCCCGAGGGCCACACACATACACACAACACCCCCCCCCCTTTAGAAAGTCCAAAACCACACACACAATCGAGACCCTCCCCAATTTAGGACCTGAATCATGCACTAAGGGAAATAATGGGGAACAGTGAACTGTAACTGGCCTAACACATTCACCCAAAAACAACTAAAAACTAGGGGAGATGGGTGGACTGCCATCCTGCCCCTACACGACCAGGTGGATTATTCTGCTGCCAATACTAAATAAAAAAAAAACAGTCCATTGATAAACTCAAATTACTGCCGTGTTCCTGAACTAAACAATAATGCATAAAATTAATCCCCAACAACACACATCCATATGTACATCACACTCAAATCAAACACTTATTCAGAACACATGCACATATGAATATATTATTTACACCGTATAAACCTATTTACATTAAAACCATTTAGGTTATCCCACTGTCCTCAGGCAGCCAAGGGTAAAACCGGCTCGGGGGCCCAGGGAAGCCCCACGGCATGCGTTCCCCTAGCCGCCGCCTCCCCTGGGATTGAAACCGACCTCCCCGGCGAGAATGTCCCTTCTCGTCACCCTCGACCGCTTCTCTCGTCTGGACCCGCAGTGCTACTGCCCGGCACGCAGTCCCTCTGTGCCTATCAGTCCACTCCTGACTGCCTTCAACACTGCTGTAGCTGTTGCAGTTGTACTTCCAAAAACTCCAGCCCCCCATGGCCGAACTCCGGGGAAAACCAAAACTCACTCGTCTGTGCCGCTCCTTGACCCAGGTGCCTCGCCCCTGTTCCTGGCACCCTCTTCCAAGGCTCCCCACTGTGCTACCTCTGCGCCCGGCTGTCGCTGCTCTGTCCCGGGGTTCCCAGGGTCGCTGTTGTCGGCGTCACTCGTTGACCCAGGCACCTTGTTGCTGCTTCCAGCACCGTTGTCCAAGGTACTCCGCTGCACTGCCTCTGCGCCCGGCTTCGCTGCTGCTTCCTGGGGTTTTTAGCCTGCTTGTTCCTGCTCTCCAGCTGCGGGGAAGACTCAGTTGAGTCCAGTTGCTGTTCTCCCTCTCTGCTGTCGCTGCTCACCATGCCATCAACATCACCAGCGCTACGGTCACGTACCATGCTGAGCTCCTTGGCTGGCTTGCTGTCTTCGGTGACCAGGGACTCCTCCACTCACTGCCCCAGTTCCACCTCGAAGTCTTGCTGGTAGCTCATAGCTTGGTTTTGGTGCACACCTAGCTTCGTGGCTAACTTCTCCATAGACATTGACTGAGCTACTAGCTTCCCCGAGCTAGCTAGCTTAGCTCCTTTTGGTGCCAACAGCTCCATTACCCGCAGGTTTGTAGTCCTCGTATGTTCAGCAAAATATTCGGCCTGCCGCTCAATAGCATTCGCATAAAACTCTGTTTCTCCCAACATACAGTGAATTCTCCAACCTTCTTTGCCAAGATGGTGGGCCAGAAGTGTTTGTCTTCGTACTCCATGGAGCCTACTTAAGCCCAGCGCAGCGATGTAACCCTCAAACATGGCCAGCCAGTTGGGCCACAGGAATGCTGGCTCTCCCGGATATTCCAGAAATGGTGATAATGGTGGAGGTAGCCCATACGCCCCCAGAGTTTCTCCTTGTCGCCAAAATGTTATGTCTGTAATAATGGTCGGAGTCGGTCTTATGCCATGCAGTGAACTGAACCTTTGTTATGAGAACACTGAACTATATACAGTCTGGCAATAGCCTGCCTGACATCACTACACAGGGCAGCTACAGCAAGTCCCGAGGGCCACACACATACACACAACATGTAACTCATGGCAAAATTTGATCGAGATCAAGAGATAATTTTGCACTTGCCATTCATTTCAATGGAGAAGTTTTTCAATTTAAGGTCCCATATGCACTGATCTGTATAAAAAAAAACCTGGATAGCTCACGCAACATTAGTGAGTGCAGAGCTGAGTGGAATCGGGTGGGCCACTGATCAAAACTGGATGGATCATTGGCCCCCAGAAGTGATTTCCCTGGCAAGCCACTTTTACCTCAATAACTTCCCCAAAAAGCAAGCCCAAATAAGCAAATTCACATTAAAAAACAAGCCCAAAAACCTGCAACCCGTGACTGATGAGATTTGCAAGCAACTTTAGAGAAAACAAGCCCAAAGTTGCTTATAATAAACAGACTTGGCAACTATGCTTCTGGCCGGTGCATTCAAGAGATACTGAATGATTTTGTTGTGAGTACACTGTAACCTGTGGTTGTATTTCTTGGTTAAACCAGTGTACCGTGCAGACCCCTGTTCTAGGAAGAAAGACATCGGGATTTCTGAAATGGTCATTCTAGCAAGGAAAAATGGCCAACATGACCAGGAGGAATGCTATTTGGGACATCTAAAATGTAATTACAGATGGGAGAGTGGCTTGATTATTAAATGTTAAAACGGCTTACTGTTGTGTGGTGTGCGTGTGTTGCCGTACCCACCCCTAACGTGACGTCAGGTGGGCACGGTCGCTCAGTATATATAGTTCTGTGTTCTCAATAAATTTGGTTGGTTCACTGCATGACAGAAGAGACTTCAGTCCTTCATTGTTCAGACATAACATTTTGGCGATGAGAGAGAAATTATGGGAGTTTATGGGCTACCTCCATCTCTGCTACTGTTTCTGGAGTACACGGGAGAGCCAGTGATCCTGTGGCCTAAGTGGGTGGCCATGTTCGAGGATTACATCGGGGTGCTGGGCCTAAGTAGACTCATCGGGAGATGAAGAGCACTTCTGGCCCACTATCTCGGTGCGGAAGGCTGAAGAATTCTCGGTGCATTGGGTAAAACGGAGTGCTATGAGGATGCTGTCGAGCAGCTGGCCGAGTACTTCGCCGAGCAGATGAGTACCACGAAGCTGTGGGTGGCGGGAGTGTTGGTGCCAAATGGAGCTAAGCTAGTTAGCTCGGAGAAGCTAACGGCCCACTTAGTGTCTATGGGCAAGTTAGCCACAAAGCTAACTGTGCGCCAAAAGCAAGCTCCAGGCTACCAGCTAGGGATCGAGGTGGGACCGGGGTCACGAGTGGAGGAGTCCCCTGTCACTGAAGACGGCGGGACAGACAAGGAGCACAGCACGGTACAGGACCATAGCGCTGGTGAGTTTGACGGCGCGGTGAGCGACGACGGCGGAGAGGGAAAGCAGCGACAGGAGTCATCCCCACAGCTGGAGACTGGGCAGCAGGAGAGGGGGAACATGGAGGCTGAGAACCCCGGGAGGCAGCAGTGGCAGTCAGGCGCAGAGACAACCCAACGGAGTGCCTTGGACAAGGTTGCTGGGAGCAACGATGAAGCGCCTGGGTCGGAGAGTGACACCAACGAGAGCGAAGCTGAGAGCCCCGGGAGGGAGCAGCAACAGCCGGGCATAGACACAGCACAGCGCAGTGCCTGGGATGAGAGTGCTGGGAGCAGCGACAAAGCGCCTGGGTCGAAGAGTGAGCAGTGAGGTGCCTGGGTTGGTGAACAACGCCAGCGAAAGTGATGCCGTGAACCCTAGGAGTCAGCAACAGCAGCTGGGCACGGAGGTAGCACAGTGGAGCACCTCGGACAACAGAGAGGAGGTGCCGGGCACCATAGAGGTCGTGCAGGGTCTCAGCGCTGGAGCTCAGGCCGTCCTGGACAAGGGTGCTGGGCATTACAGTGAGACGCCCAGGTCGGTGAGCGGAGCCAACGAGCAGGCTTCGGATCTCCCCGGAGTTCAGCCACAGGGGGCCGGAGCGTTTGGAGCCACGACGGCGGTGTTGAAAGCGGCCAGGAGCGGACCGACAGGCTCGGAGGGACGGTGTGCCGGACAGCAGCGCTGTGGGTCCCGAGGAGTGAGGCAGTCGGTGGTGAAGAGAGATGTTTTTGCGGGAGAGGTTACTTTTGATCCCTGAGGCAGATGGCGGCCAGGGGCGCACATGCTGTGGGGCTGCCTGGAGCCTCCGAACCAGTCTTATCTTCGGCGGCCAGGGGCGTGCATGCTTTGGGGCTGCCCTGGGCCTCCGGGCCAGTTTTACCTCTGGGTGCCGGTGGACATAGGTGTGACATAGGTGTGGACATAGGTGTGACTTCTGTCTGGCAGGCTGCAGACAGAACACCCAGATGCTCTTCTCCTCATCTCAGGTGATTTCAACCATATTTCACTGTCCTCCATTCTACCCACGTTTACCCAGTATGTCACATGCCACACTAGAGACAACAAAACACTGGACTTATTCTATGCAAATACTAAGGAGGCGTACACCTCATCACCACTCCCACCACTTGGGAGATCGGATCACAACTTGGTTCATCTCCTGCCGGTGTACAAACCCCTAGTACACAGACAACCTCCGGTCATGCACACGGTGAAGTTATGGTCTGAGGAGGCAATGGACGCTCTAAAGGACTGTTTTGAAATCACTGCCTGGGAGCAGCTCTGCGAGCCACATGGTGAGGACATCGACCGCTTCACTCACACCATCACGGACTACATCAACTTCTGTGTGGACAACACCGTACCCACCAAGACCATACGGTGTTGCTCAAACAACAAACCCTGGATCAACCCTGAAATAAAAACACTGCTGAGAGAGAAGAAGAGGATCTTCAGGTCGGGGAACAGGGAGATGCTGAAGTCCGTACAGAGGGAGCTGAGGAGGAAGATCAGAGAAGGCAAGGACAGCTTCAGGAAGAAGATGGAGGACAAGCTGCAACAGAGCGACATCGGTGGGGTCTGGAGGAACCTTAAAACCATCTCTGGGCTCCAGAATACCTCCTCCCAGGCCACGGAGGGCAGGGAGTGGGTGAACAATCTGAACCTGTTTTTTAATAGGTTTGACCAACCACCCTCCCCTCCGACTGCACAACAACCACTGCTGCCTCTTAAGTCATCGAGACCTGCTGTCCACACCCCACTCCACCAACACCCCCCCACTCCTAGCACACAGCCCCCCAACCTGACCCTCACTAAGACCCAGGTGAGGACGGAGCTGAGGAAGATCAAGGTGAGGAAGGCCTCGGGACCGGACGGCATCAGCGCGAAGCTCCTCAAGTCCTGTGCAGACCAGCTGTGTGGGATTGTGGAGCACATCTTCAACCTGAGCCTGAAGCTGGGGAGGGTACCACAGTTGTGGAAAACATCTTGTGTGGTACCTGTACCAAAGACTTCCCACCCCAAAGATCTGAACAGCTACAGACCAGTGGCCCTGACGTCTCACATGATGAAGACCCTGGAGAGACTGCTCCTTGCTCACCTCCGCCCCCTGGTGGGACCAGCGATAGATCCACTCCAGTTCGCCTACCAGCATGGCATTGGGGTGGAGGATGCAGTGATCTTCCTCCTTCACCGTTCTCTGTCCCACCTGGAGAAGCCCAGAAATGCGGTGAGGATCATGTTCTTTGACTTCTCCAGTGCTTTCAACACCATCCAACCGATGATCCTGAAGGACAAGCTGCTGTGCACAGGGGTGGACCAGCACCTGTCATCATGGATCCTGGACTACCTCACTAACCGACCACAGTTTGTGAGAACCCGAGACTGTGTGTCCGACACGATCATCGGTAGCACGGGGGCCCCCCAGGGAATGGTTTTGGCTCCCTTCCTGTTCACCCTTTATACTGCGGACTTCTCACACAACACAACACACTGCCATCTACAGAAGTTCTCTGAAGACTCTGCGATTGTCGGCCTCATCTCCAACGGAGATGAAGCTGAGTACAGAGGACTTATCCAGGACTTTGTGGACTGGTGCCATAGGAACTGCCTCCAGATCAACGCGAGGAAAACTAAGGAGCTGGTGGTGGACTGCCGCAGGCAAGGACAACCCCTCACAGCACCAGTAAATATACAGGGAACGGATATTGAGATGGTGACATCCTACAAGTACCTGGGTGCTCATCTGAACAATAAACTAGACTGCTCACACAATACCGACGCACTCTACAAGAAGGGACAGCGCAGGCTGTTCCTACTGAGGAGGCTCAGGTCTTTTGGTGTACAAGGGGCGCTGCTGAAGACATTCTACGACACGGTGGTGGCATCAGCCATCACTTTTGGAGTGGTCTGCTGGGGCAACGGCATTACAGCAGCCGATAGGAAGAGAGTGAACAAACTAATCAAGAAAGCTAGCTCTGTCCTGGGGCAGTGCCTTGACCCAGTGGAGGAGATAGGAGAGAGAAGGACGGTGGCTAAACTGTCATCTCTGCTGGAGTCCGAGTCCCACCCTATGCAGGACATACTGAACGCACTGAGGAGCTCATTTAGCAGTAGACTACATCATCCTAGGTGCGCAACCGATAGGTTTTGCAGGTCCTTCCTACCTACGGCTGTCAGACTGTATAACCTAAGCAGGGCTGCTCGCAGAGATAGCAAAAAAACGTGACGACCTAATAGTATTGAATGCAAAAGATGCAATAGACTTACACAATGGTCCCCTCCAGTATACAACTAGGACAATATCAGTCGCTACGGAGGGTGACAATACATATGGGTACATATTCATACTATGTAGGATAACTAAGTAGACGGTTATGCTGTTTATTTCATCTTGCTACAATGCTCCACACTTTGTATATATATTTATATATTTATGTGTACGTATGTACGTATATTCACTGCTCTTATTTTTATTTTTCGTATCTTCTTAATTATTGCTCTGAGTGTTGCAATGTTGCCCTGTGCTGTTGCAATCCTGGAATTTCCCCATTGTGGGACTAATAAAGGCTTATCTTATCTTAACTACTGTTGATGTAAATATGTATATATACACTCTACTGGTGTGCATGTGAGTATGTATGATTTGGGATTATTTTACTTATTTTTAGAGACATGGTCCAATTTGAGTTATTTTTGTGTGAATGCGATAGGCTATTTTATTACAGTTCACTAGTCTCTGTTTTCTTAGTGCATGATTTGGGTCCTAAATTGGGGAGGGTCTCGATTGTGCGTGGTCTTACACTTTTGTCAGGGGGAAGGGAATGTTGTGTGTGTTGCAGTACCCGCCCCTAACATGATGTCAGGCGGGCACAGTCGTTCTGTATATATACAGTAGCTCTGTGTTTTCAATAAAGTTGGTTGGTTCGGGCAGCGCAGTGGCGGAGTGGTTAGCACTGCAGCAGCACAGCAACTCACCCTTGGCCGGGGGATCCTGGGTTCGATCCCAGCCCCCGACCAACAGTGATCTGTGTGGAGTTTGCATGTTCTCCCCGTGTCTGTGTGGGTTTACTCCGGGATTTCTTCGGTTTCCTCCCACATGCCAAAAACATGCAAGTTAGGTTAATTGGCATCAAACTGGGGATTCTAAATTGTCCTTAGGTGTGACTGTGAGAGTGAATGGTTGTCTTGTGGCACATATGTCTGGTTCATATCTCCCACAAATGTATGGCTTATGTGGATTGGGGCTTCACGTCTGGAGGAACAAAGAGTCTGGATTGACGGGGGCCGACAGGAGATGTCGAGGAGGTGTGAAGTCGGACCCTTGTCTCAGAGAGGAGGCCCTGGGGGGATTCCCGGAAGACCAGAGAATAAGAGACAATGGTGAATCTTCAGAGACTTGCATTGTGATTAAATGTTTGCAGAAGCACCATGTGACTTGAGTTCTTAATCCCCCGGAGGTATAAGAGTGTGATGTAACATGATTCTGCCTCTTCTTGCTTTTTGATAATGTTGGATGATTGTGTTCTGCAATAAAGCCGAACCTGAGGAATACACTCAAGTCTCGTCATTGAACACAACTTCCACACTGGTGACCCACGACAAAGAATGAGCAGAGAGAATTCTCCCGAGCGGAGCTCATCAGAGGCCAGCCTGATGGCTGCCTCCACGCTCCGGCTGCCCGATTTCTGGCAGCACAGCCCGCGCTCCTGGTTTAGCACGGTCAAGGCGCAGTTCAACCTCCGGAGAATCTCAAAGGATGAAACGAGGTTCTACCATGTGGTAGCGAAGCTGGACAGTCACACGGTCCAGAGGGTGGAAGACCTGGTTAACCACCCACCGGACACCGACAAGTACGGCGCATTGAAGGAGGGGCTGATCAGCCATTTCACCCCCTCGGTGCAACAGCAAGCAGAGGGGCTCCTAGCGTTGACGGAGTCGGAGAACGACAGACTGGCAGACCTGATGGTGAAGATGCTGAGACTGAAAGACTCCGAGGATGGCGAATTTATTTTCGCCCACCTTTTCCTCCGGACTCTGCCGCCAGAAGTGAGAGTGACCCTGGCAGACTCACCCCGATTGGCCAAGCGGGACTACCAGGGGCTCGACAAGGAGGCGCAGCGACTCGTCAACGCCCACAAGCGGAGTGCGGTTTCGGCTGCGGCAGCTGAGCAGAGGGCGGCGCCCGGAGATGGTCTGGAGCCAGTGGTGGCGGCGCCAGACGAACCGACGGCGGTGGCGACAGGCGTCAGGCGACGCGGAGCTGAAGACGGCCAGTGTTTCTACCACCGCCGTTTTGCGGAGAGGGCACACAGATGTCTCCCACCGTGCCGCTTCAAGCATCAGGGAAACGCCAAGACCGGGGGCTGGTAGCAGCTGCGTCCCTCGGAGAAGTAAATAAGCTGCTTTACCTGACAGATGCACACTCGGGGAAACAATTCCTCGTGGACACGGGCTCCCAGCTGAGTTTCGTCACGCCTACCTACGTGGAACGGCTGATGCCGTCTAAAACTCCCTGGGTGTCAGTATCAGCAGCGAATGGCTCAGCGATTAAGACCTTCGGTGAGAGGACCATGCATCTGTCCTTACAGGGCCGTTCATTTGAGTGGACCTTTATTGTAGCGGCAGTCAGTTTTAACATGTTAGGGGCTGATTTTTTGTGCTCACATGGTTTATTGGTTGATCTTGCTAATAGACGTCTGGTTAATGCACTTTCTTTTCATTCTATCCCCTGCACAGCTCGGGTGGCCCCGCCAACTGCACACGCCAATGTCACAGCTGCGGGTGGTAAGTTTCATGCTCTGCTCACTCACTTTCCAGCACTCACAGTCCCAAAGTTTTCGGCGACAGTGGCCAAACACGGGGTGGAGCATTTTATCACCACCACTGGGCCGCCCGTTTTTGCAAAAGCCCGGCGCTTGGACTCAGCTAAACTGCCAATAGCGCGTGAGGAATTTGCCAACCTGGAAAAACTGGGCATAATTAGATGCTCGAACAGCCCCTGGGCTTCCCCGTTACACATGGTCCCAAAGGCTGATGGCTCGTGGCGACCTTGTGGCGATTTCCGCAGGTTGAACAACGTCTCGGCACACGACCGCTACCCGATTCCGCACATCCAGAATTTTTCAGTTCATTTGGCGGGGGCGTGCATTTTTTCTAAAATAGACTTGGTGTGCGGCTACCATCAAGTCCCCGTGCGCGCGCAGGATATTCCCAAAACCGCGGTAATAACTCCATTTGGGCTTTTTGAGTTTTTGCGCATGCCGTTTGGGTTAAAGGGCGCCGCGCAAACTTTCCAACGCATGATGGATGCAGTTTTACGCGACCTGCCTTTCGTGTTCGTCTATTTAGACGACATATTGGTAGCCAGCACGTCCGAGGACTAACACGAAACCCACCTCACAGTGGTTTTTCGGAGACTGGCAGAGCACGGGTTGATAATTAACCCAGCAAAGTGCCAGTTCAGGGTGGCGCAAATCGATTTTTTGGGGCATCGCGTTTCACCAGAAGGAGCGGTTCCCCTGCCTGAGAAAGTGCGCGCAATAACAGATTTCCCCCGACCTCAAACGATAAAAGCGCTGCAGGAGTTTCTAGGAATGGTTAATTTTTACAGCCGGTTCCTTCCAAGCGCAGCGCGGCTCATGCAGCCACTGTACGCGGCACTAAAAAAACAAAAACCCACGAATAAGGTCGAATGGTCTCCGGAGTGGGAGCGCGCTTTCTCCCAGGTCAAATCAGCCCTTGCAAGCGCCGTTTTGTTAGCACACCCGGTTCCAACAGCCCGTTTGGCGCTCACCACCGACGCTTTGGACCTAGCGGTGGGGGCAGTCATTGAACAGTGTGTGGCAGGGACCTGGCAGCCGCTCGCGTTCTTTAGCAAATCCTTGCGCAATAATGAGCGTAAGTACAGCGCGTTTGACAGGGAGCTTTTAGCCCTACACTTGGCCATCCGCCATTTCCAGTTCTGGCTGGAAGGGCGTAGTTTCACCGCTTTCGTGAACCACAAACTGTTAACTTTTGCGATGGCCAAGATCTCAGAACCTTGGTCAGGCCGACAGCAAAGACAGCTAGCCGCAATATCGGAGTTCACCACCGATATCCAGCATGTCGCAGGCAAACACAATGTAGTGGCAGACTGTCTCTCACGTGCTGTGGCAACGCCAGGCCATGTGGGGGCAGACTCGGTGGCTGTGGGCCAGGGCAGTGACGCGGGAGCGCGCGCAGCCCCGGTCCACGTAGGTTTAGATTATGCAGACATGGCTGCGGAGCAGGTTGGTGACGCGGATGTGCGCGCGTTCCAGTCTGGACCAACAGGGTTAAGGCTGGAGCACAGGGTGTAGCAAATAGGTATGCCCCCCTTAATATGCGATGTCTCCACGGGACGAGGTCGTCCCGTGGTCCCAGCCGCGTGGCGCCACCGCGTTTTTGACTCGGTCCATTCGCTGGCGCACCCGGGGGTGCGCGCATTGATCAAGATGGTGGGGGAGAAATTTGTCTGGCCGGGGTTGCGCAAACAGGTCAAGGAATGGGCAGCAGCTTGTGTAGTGTGCCAGAGGGCTAAGATACACAAGCACACGAGGGCCCCTTTGGAGCCTTTTCACATCCCGGCTAAGCGGTTCGATCATGTGCATGTTGATCTGGTGGGCCCGCTTCCCTCGTCTCAAGGGCACACACACCTTTTGACGATGGTGGACCGCACCACGCGTTGGCCAGAATCAGAATCAGAATCAGAATCAGAATCAGGTTTATTGCCATTGTTCATGTGATACACAAACTAGGAATTTGTCTCGGTGCCATGCTGCAACATTAAAAACATAATGAGAAAAAGGGATAAACTAAAAAACTAAAGGACTAGAAACGTGCAATAAGTGTAGAAAAATAAGTAATAATAAGTAATAATAATAATAATACTAGTAATAATGAGTAGTACTAGTCAAGGCAGTTTAAAAAATTAGCATGTAGCAGATAATGTGAAGTACCACATAGTGCAGTCAATAATGCAACAGAAAAACAGTGATGATTGACATGAGTCTGGTTGAGCTGCTGTACATAGTGCACGAGAGTCAAAAGTCACTTAGTGTTCAGCAGTCTGATGGCAGAGGGGAAAAAGCTATTCATGTGCCGAGAGGTTTTAGTCCGAATGGACCGAAGCCTTCTACCTGAGGGGAGGGGGGCAAACAGCACGTGACCAGGATGTGAAGGATTGGCTATGATCCGGCCAGCACGCCTCCGGGTCCTGGAGATGTACAGGTCCTGGAGAGATGGGAGCTTGCAGCCTATCACCTTCTCAGCAGTGCGCACGACGCGCTGCAGCCTTAGTCTGTCCCTGGCAGTGGCTCCTGCGTACCACACAGTTATGGAGGAGGTGAGGATGGACTCGATGATGGCCGTGTAGAACTGCACTAACATCTTGGTGGGTAGCTTGAGCTTCCTCAGCTGCCGCAGAAAGAACATCCTCTGCTGGGCCTTTTTGATGAGGGAGCTGATGGTTGGCTCCCATTTGAGGTCTCGGGTGATGGTGGTGCCCAAGAAGCGGAAGGAATCTGCAAAGGTGATGGGAGAGCCTGTGATGGTGAGGGGGGGCAGGGGGGATGTGACTTTCCTGAAGTCCACAATCATCTCCGCTGTCTTCAGAGCATTCAGCTGCAGGTTGTTGTGGCTGCACCAGGACACCAGCTGGGCCACCTCTTCCCTGTAGGCGGACTCGTCACCGTTGGAGATGAGCCCGATGAGGGTGGTGTCGTCCGCAAACTTAATCAGCTTAACAGACTGGTGGGAGGAGGTGCAGGAGTTGGTATAAAGGGAGAAGAGTAGGGGGGAAAGTACACAGCCCTGGGGTGATCCAATGCTGATGCTAACAGAGTCTGAGACAGACTTCCCCAGCCGCACATGCTGTCTCCGGTCCGTCAGGAAGTCGGTGATCCACCTGCAGAGGGAGTCAGGCACGTTGAGCAGGGACAGCTTGTCCTGGAGCAGATCGGGGCGGATGGTGTTGAATGCGGAGCTGAAGTCCACAGAAGCGGTACCTCTGGCGTCAACAACGGCGGAAGAGGTTGCGCGCGCGTTTTTAACAGCTTGGGTTGCGCGTTTTGGAGTTCCGTCGGACATAACGTCCGACAGAGGCCCTCAATTTGTTTCCGAACTGTGGTCGTCTATGGCCCGCAGCTTAGGGGTGAAGGTACACCGCACTACCGCGTATAACCCGCAGGCCAACGGTTTATGTGAACGCTTTCATAGGTCATTGAAAGCAGCCCTCAGAGCATCGCTCACGGATACAAATTGGGTAGACAAACTGCCTTGGGTTTTATTGGGGTTGCGTTCTGCACCTAAGGAGGATTTGCAGGCCTCCCCAGCGGAGTTAGTTTTCGCACAACCTCTCTGTTTGCCGGGGGAATTTCTTCCAGAAAATCCTGCACCAAATTGCCCCCCCGCTCAGCTGTTGCAGAGCGGCACAGGATCAAACACGCTGCCTGGCCCAGTGCATCACAGTTTTCCATGCGTTTTTGTGCCAGAGGCTTTAAAAAACGCAGAGTTTGTTTTTGTTAGACATGATGCACAACGTCCAGGGCTGAGACCGCCTTATGATGGACCGTTCAGGGTGCTGGAAAAAAATGAGAAGCATTTCTTGCTAGATTTGGGGGGCAGAAGGGAGCTAATTTGCATAAACAGACTCAAGCCCGCTTTTGTCCTGGCTGATGAACGCGTGCAGTTGGCGAAAGCCCCCCGCCAGGGCAGGCCACCGAGAAAACATGCTCCAGAGCTCCCACAGAGATGTGCTAACAAATCTAATCCCCAGGTGCGAGGAGACGCTGCAGACGCAGTGAAGCCGGCCTACAGCAGATTCGGCAGGAAGCTAAGACCTAAGAGATTGGGGGATTGATTGTTGGTTATGTGGTAATGTCTTTTATGTTATGCATTTGTGAGTATGTTTGTCCCATGCAGACGTTTGGGGGGGGGTCATGTGGCACATATGTTTGGTTCATATTTCCCACAAGAGTGTGGCACATATGTCTGGTTCATATCTCCCACAAATGTATGGCTTATGTGGATTGGGGCTTCACGTCTGGAGGAACAAAGAGTCTGGATCGACGGGGG
Organism: Pholidichthys leucotaenia; assembly: GCA_020510985.1. NCBI lineage: Eukaryota > Metazoa > Chordata > Actinopteri > Cichliformes > Pholidichthyidae > Pholidichthys > Pholidichthys leucotaenia. Next base: position 8,774,090 of record CM035842.1, read on the forward strand.
CCGACAGGAGATGTCGAGGAGGTGTGAAGTCGGACCCTTGTCTCAGAGAGGAGGCCCTGGGGGGATTCCCGGAAGACCAGAGAATAAGAGACAATGGTGAATCTTCAGAGACTTGCATTGTGATTAAATGTTTGCAGAAGCACCATGTGACTTGAGTTCTTAATCCCCCGGAGGTATAAGAGTGTGATGTAACATGATTCTGCCTCTTCTTGCTTTTTGAGAATGTTGGATGATTGTGTTCTGCAATAAAGTTGAACCTGAGGAATGAACTCAAGTCTCGTCATTGAACACAACTTCCACAGTCTGTCTCTCTGTGTTGGCCCTGTGATGGACTGGCGATCTGTCCAGGGTGGACCCTGCCTCTCACCCAAAAGATGCTGGGATAGGCTCCAGCTCCCCCGCGACCCGAAAAGGATTAAGCGGAAGAAGATGAATGAATGAATGATGAATGGTTGGTTCGCTGCTTGACAGAAGAGACTCTAGTCCCTCATTCCTCATACATGACACTTACCACACGGCCCTGTGATGGACTGGCATCTGTCCAGGGTGTATGCTGCCTCTCGCCCAAAGATGCTGGGTTAGGCAGCCCCCCCGCGACCCGAAAAGGATTAAGCGGTAGAAGACGGATGGATGGATGGATGTCTTACCTCACAGATATAGTCAGTTCACCCTGGAGTGGTGAGGCCCAACTGATAGTTTTTTGCCGCCCTCTAGTGGAATACGGTAATACTTTTTACATAGTGGATTATAAATTAGAGTGTTTGACATTTCACGGGTTTTATGAGAATGCAAATATATTTGGAATAATTAACAAATTATTTTCCCTAGCCTACAAACATAAAACATGTTTTAATACCACAGACTACGCTTTACACTTGTGTGATGACGTAACCAAGGGCTTCTGACGTAGCGCAAAATGGTGGTGCCCTTGTTACAATGGAGTCTGTTGTGACTCACATGTTAGCTAATTTCTCGTGAACAGCTGTAAGTTTTCATGAATAGCCGCGTGATTCAGACGACTGACCCCATCGCCTACATGTTGAAGGTAAGAGCTGCCGTCGTGTTTATGAGGAAGGTCGTGATCGACAAAGATTTTCAACTTTTAGAAGGTTGTGGACGCGGTAGCGTCGTTAGCTCTCGTCACGGCGTTAGCTCAGCTAGTCGCGGCTGCTAAAGCTACTCCCCTGAAGTTTGCTACTTAAAAAACAACGAAAGAAACAGCTCAATCAAAGCTAGCCTGTTAGCGCATTTAAACCACTTTAACTGTGTGTTTTGTGTGCGTGTAATATCAACCATCTGTGTAGTCATGGGGCGGCGCTAACGGTGAATTCTTGCTCTGCAGTGTTAGCAGTTGTGAGTGGAAGTGAAGTTAGCAGCGGCATTGTTGGGCTCGGGGCAGCGCGGTGGCGGAGTGGTTATCCGGGGCATCCTGGGTTCGATCCCAGACCCCGACCAACAGTGATCTGTGTGGAGTTTGCATGTTCCCCCCGTGTCTGCGTGGCTTTACTCCGGGATTTCTCCGGTTTCCTCCCACATGCCAAAAACATGCGGGTTAGGTTAACTGGCATCAAACTGGGGATTCTAACTTGTCCTTAGGTCTGACTGTGAGAGTGAATGGTTGTCTGTCTCTCTGTGTTGGCCCTGTGATGGACTGGCGATCTGTCCAGGGTGGACCCTGCCTCTCGCCCAAAGATGCTGGGATAGGCTCCAGCCCCCCCACGACCCGAAAAGGATTAAGCGGAAGAAGATGGATGGATTGTTGGGCTCATTTGTGGTCAGCTTCCGCATCATACAACCGCTGGATGGATGGATGGACGTCATCCCCGCTGTTAGCAAAATAACCCCAAATCAGCCCCGTACGGTAATCCTCGTAATTTCACTGTCTGTTAGAAAAAAATATTTCATTATTATTTTAGAAGACAGTATGAACCCGTTTGGATCATCATATAGAGTATTGCTGACTGCAGGTCCAAGGACCTGTGCTGTCGGTCCTAAACATTATATACAGTATGTAGTTGTTCTGCCATAGCACGGGTTGGACTAAACAGCGAACGGGACCAGACGGGACTCCCGTGACCCCAACCCCCTAGAAAACCTCTATATAATAAATGAAATAAGTTTTTATGGGACGCCAAAGGCCCCCCCCAAAAAAATAAAAAATAAAAATCAATTAAATATTTTTATTCTAATATTTAATGACAAATGGCCATTCTTGGAGTAACTAGCTTTACACAAAATGCTCAAATAGCATTAAATTATATCTAATGGGACCAAGTGACATCAAGTCAACTAACGGACACATTTACAGGTATTCCAGATCCACTGTAATATGTTCCTTGAAATTGAATAATTTTGGTGTATTGTGTGCCGTTCGGACAGGTGTGTTGTTTAATCCAGATTCTAACCAGTGTGGTCTGGCTGCAGCCGTCCTTCTCCACACTGGCACAGTGGTGATGGGAGCTGCACTGGCTGCTGCCAGCCAGGTGAAGGTGCACGTTTCAGCAGCAGCGTCTGCGCTCTGCAGGCAGACTTTCTCCCACACATAAGAGCTCTAATCCGGTCTCATTAACTTTCAAACTAAGAGTGAGCGGATTGTCAAATGAATAACAGATTGAACATAAGTGCAAACAATAAAAATAAATGCCAAATTATACTTCTGCCACTTTTTATCACATCACCAAGATCAAATACATCTGTATATTGCATTTACTTGTTTAAAAACCCTCATCTCTTGTCTGATGTAGGATTACGGGTCATAATTGATTGCAGATGCAGCAGTCATTCACTCCTGGCGAACTCAGAAAGGAAAACTAGGTAGCAGCCGTTACAGTGCAGGTGAAGTTATACGAGTGTCCAGTGCAGGTGTGGAGGAGGAGGGCTGCCGCCAAACTGGTTCTGCTGGGAAATGTCAGCTGTTTTGTCCTTCAGTGGATTATGATTTCAGAAAGCTTTTAATAAACAAATTGTGCTAAATTACATAACGAATATGTTTTGAATGCCGTTCAGTACTGCAGCAGTGCCCATTTGTCGTAAATTATCATTATTATTATTAAAACTTTATTCCAGATACCAAAAGCTTGGGATCAGTCTGCCAAGGTCTCCACCTTTGACCGCCACCTAATCCACATAGCACCGGACCCCCATGATCCCCCCTGCAGGTGGTGAGCCCACTGGAGGGCGGACCCATGTAACTCCTTCAGGCTGAGCCCGGCCGGGTCCCATGGGTGGAAACCCGGCCACCAGACGCTAGCCATCGAGCCCCTCCCCCAGGCCTGGCTCCAGGGTGGGGCCTCAGTAACCCCCATACCTTTTGGTATGGGGTTACCTCCTCCACACTGAAAGGAGTCAGTTGAGGTGGTTTGGGCATCTGATCAGGATGCCTCCTGGACGCCTCCCACTTGAGGTGTTTCGGGCACGTCCCACTGGGAGGAGACCCCGGGACAGACCCAGGACTCGGTGGAGAGACTATGTCTCCCAGCTGGTCTGGGAACGCCTTGGTATCCCCTCTGAAGAGCTGGAGCAGGTGGCTGGGGAGAGGGAAGTCTGGGCTTCTCTGCTTGAACTGCTGGCTCCGCGACCCGGACCTCCGCAAAAGCGGTAGAAGATGGATGAATGGATGGATGGATATTCCAGATACACAAAGGGTCCATAACAGAGATCAGACAACATTAAAATACATGAGTAAAAAGAGAGAACCCCCCGTATTAAAGATGCAGCAGTTTATCATGCCAGTGTGCTCTCAGCCTGGATGAGTAGCTCTGGCTTGGGTTGCTTAAAGCCACAATGATGTCATTCCTACTTACATGCAGGCGACAGTTAAATCTGAACATAAAATGTCTTAAAAGAGCCTCTAAAGTTGGGACTCCAGAGGACACAAGCAACTGAGTGGTTATTTAAGTGATAATGATTTTATTCAAGAATGACCATTTGTCATTAAATATTAAAATAAAAAACGATTTTAATTGATTTTTGGGGCATTTGGTGGCCCATAAAAAAATGATTTCATTTATTATTTGGATGTTTTCTAGGGGGTTGGGGTCCCGTTTGGTCTCGTTTGCTGTTTAGTCCAGCCACATTAGATATGATTTAATGTGCTATTTGGGCATTTTGTGTGACGTTGGTTACTACAAGAATGGCCATGTGTCGTTAAATATTAACATAATAATGATTTCATTGATTTTGGAGGCATTTGGTGGGCTTTTGGTGACCCATAAAAAATGATTTCATTTATTATTTGGATGTTTTCTAGGGGGTTGGGGTCACGGGAGTCCCATGTGGTCCTGTTCGCTGTTTAGTGCCACGGCAGTTAGCGGCGGCGTTGTTGGGCTGATTTGTCGTAAGCTTCCTCATCATACAACCACTAGGTGATTTGAGAGGGGATGTCTTCCCCCATGTTAGCGATTTGACCCCAAATCACCCCCCCCCCCCCCAGCCCCTAAAATGCTGCAAAGAGGCGGTAATCGTTACACTTACCACATGTACTTAAGTAGTTTAAAAAAAAAAATGGTACTTTGGTGACTCGTGTGGAGCTTGTACAGTTTTCCTCAGACTAAAACTTCTAAGATGAAAATGTCAGGAATCGACAAATACAGCTGCAAATCTATAAGAAAGATTGTCACGTGTCATATTTATGAGTACATCTTTGTAAATTTGTGTGGGGCAAAAGCGTAAATTTATCATTAAAAGTGACAACTTTGTAGAAAACAAATTGGCCGGGGAAAAGGTGCAAATTTAACGGAGAATGCTACTAAATTTTAAGAATGTTACGAGTTTACAGAAAAAACCTTAATAGATTATGACATTTATGAGGAAAAATGGCTTGGAAATATGTTGTTTTTTTTTCTCCCTGCATTTGTGAGTTGCTGTTTCTCACAGATTTGTAACTACTTCTTCATAAATTGGTGACTTTTTAAATTATAGATTCATATTTTGTCATATTTAGCCACATTTATTCTTGTAAATGTGTACTTAATTTACATTTACACATTTTAACTTTATGGTTAAAAATCTGCACCGTCCCCCCTATTAAAAATTACCAAGTCGCCTTCTGCATACAGCCACTGTTCTGATAGTAGTTGTTGTTATTATATAAGATCAGCCTTTATCAGTCCCACAGTGGGGAAATTCCAGGATTACAGCAGCAAAGGGATAGCAGCACTCAGAGAATTAATAAGATAATAAGAACTGGTTAGCCAAAGCAGTAGATGAATATCCATATGTACACAGTTCTATACACAGTGCAGGAGTATTGCAGCTAGATGGATTAAACAGCTTTACGGTTTGTTACATTACCCTGCAGAGTATGAATATGTACCCAGACAGTATATTTCACATTTGAATCAACAGTGTTGCTGTCACCCTCAGTAATCGTTGTTATTGTCCTAGTTGTGTATTGGAGGGGATGATCTCTATTGTTCAAAGTTGTTACGTTTAGTACATTTAATACGACCTCTACGAGCAGCCCTGGTTAGGTTATAAAGTCTGACAGCCGTAGGCAGGAAGACCTGCAGAACCTCTCCATCGTGCACCTAGGATGGTTCAGCCTACCGCTAAATGAGCTCCTCAGTGTGTTCAGCGTGTCCTGCGTGGGGTGGGACTCGGACTCCAGCAGAGATGACAGCTCAGCCACCGTCCTCCTCTCCTATCTCGTCCACTGGGCCGAGGCGTCACAGAGCTAGCTTTTCTGATCAGCCTGTTCAGTCTCTTCCTGTCATATACTGATGATTATGACAGAATATGTAATATCAAGCATTGTTACTCTGAAGCAATTTTCTCGTCGTTGTTCCCAGTGTTGCATTTTCAAATTGTCAACAGTCACTTTACCTCTGTATGAGGTAAAGGCGTATGTCCATCAAAAAAACGTTACTAGGAAAATTTTTCTTTTTTTTTTTTATTAAAAGCTAATCCCAAAAGTATATTTTCAAATGTATATCTTTTAAATGAAAGGAAATATTTCAGGACTTTTTTTTGTTTTAACTTTTATTATTGTGATTTGCAGCTTATGGGGCAATTCTAGTATGTCAGATTATATGAATATACTCTAATATCAGTCTAAAATAAGGCTTTACTATCCAGAAATGCACGTCTTGTGACAGTTGTTGGTTTGTGCGCTCAGTACATGGTTGGGGTTCCTTTACTTTGAATTACTGTGGTGCAGAATGGAGGTGATCAGCTTGTGGTACTGCTGAGCTGAGCAGATTTCAGCAACTCTCTATAGAGCTGTCTACAGATCTGGGTACTCGGTGGGTGGTGCTCCGGCTGGCATCATCTGGAGGTACTAAAAACCGGCACTTTACCATTGAAACAATATGTCTTATCAATATTATGATAAGCTTTCACCACAAGATCGGATCAGATTTAATCAAAAACTTTAAATTTGTGATCTTGAGAAGTGCCCCTGCCGTCTTCTAGCCAGTATATGGAAGAACAATCCAGCAGAGTGGCCAGAAACAATATTTATTGATATTTTTAACTGCCAGATAGATGCACCAGCTTCGCTGCACATTGGCAGCACATTCTAATAATAGAAAATAAATTGTACCTGCTGTGGAAATCCCAAAAAACCTTCATATTTAGGTTTGCACGTTTATCTGGCGGAGCTCACAGCTGGGAAAATATCACTTGTTTCCACAAAGACGGGTGACTGCTGTTTGTTTACACTTGTAGCCCTCGTTAACACATCCATAGCAAGAGTGTATGGATGTGTCAGGTGATAGTTTCAGATCTACAGAGCTCCAGTCCATCTGTCTGCTGGTGAGTGGCAGTCTCATTTTTAAACTAGTTTAATTCCAGTGTTGACATTTTTACTCATGAGGCTGATTAACTATCACTATCAACTCCCTCGGATGCAAATTTGTGTGTTTTCCACATGTTTGCATTAACTTTGCATGTACTGTAGGCAAATGACATTTAATCCTAAATAAGAGTCTATAGTTTTGGTAAGTAGACCTACTAGTTATAAAGTGGTCAGAACAAACATAGGCATGGGTCACATCATCCCACTGTCTCCACATCTCATTGCTAAAACACATTCTGCTTTGGCAGGATTAGCCGACAGCACCCTCCTTTGGCAATCTTTGCTGCCCAGTGGGAGTTAAAAAAAATTCTGCCCGCCATCATCATCTTTTTTTATGAGATGATGATGGCTACACGAACCAATGCTGCATCATTTTGGCATATTCCAGATTTAAAAATAGCTGTCTGTTCTATAGAGATAGATTGAGATCTTGGGTTTGTTTGCACCTTGCTCTGCCGCTAAGGCAAAGTTCATGTGATTGGTGCATAAGCATTGACAGCTCTAGTCAGGTGCTTGTCTTTTTTTTTCTCTTGACGATACTACATAAAAAATCTATGGGATTTGGATTAGACCAGTTGGCTGGCCAGTTAAGAACAGTAATATGATCAGCAAACCATTTTCTAGTAGTTTTGGCTCTATGGGCTGGTGCTAAGTGCTGTTGGGAAAGGAAATTTGTGTCTTGTACAGCTTTTGAGCAGTTGGAAGCATGAAGTGCTTTAGTTTCCTGGTAGGCTTTGGACTTGATAAAACCCTTGACCAGTACCACCAGATGACATGGCACCCCATCAAACTCACACACAACGATCCTCAGACAGGTCTGCATCCAAAGTTATGCTCAAGGTCAAGTTCAGGGTCAAAGGTCAGGAGATCCTTGTGCTCTCGGGGTGAATTCATAAGCTACTCCATCATTGATGGTCTGGTTTCTAACTTGATTTATTTGAGTAGTAGTTTCAGTTCTGATATTGGTAAAACTGGTCTTTGAAAGGTCTCAAATGGACCTTTAGTACACTCTGTGAATGATGTTAAGACGTTCTTTCATTGATCCCTCTGCTTTATATTTTAGCAGTCCAGTGCAGCCGGGCCATCTACCTCCTCTCCTCAGTCAATGAAGGATTCCAAGGAGAACCCCACAAAGGCTGGCCAGGCAATTCTGGACCACATCAAGCCATGCTGGTACTGGGACAAGAAGGATTTAGCCCACACCCCCTCTCAGTCCGAAGGCCTGGACCCAGGCACAGAGGCCCGGTATCGGAGAGAAGGAGCTCGGTTCATATTTGATGTGGGAACTCGACTCGGCCTGTATCCTTTATGGGTTTATTAATTTGATTACCAATGAAAAGGTTGGAACATGTTGTGTCCTGTGATTACGTGGTTGGTGTGTGTGTGAGTCCTTAACTGTCATCAGACACTACGACACTCTGGCAACTGGGATCATCTATTTCCACCGCTTCTACATGTTTCACTCCTTTAAGCAGTTTCCTAGATATGTGAGTTCAGTAGAGCTATATTTTTATTGTTAATGCAGATGGTGGGCTTAAAATGTGTGATGGTCTTTTTTATTTGTGGCTGAACAGGTTACAGGTGCTTGCTGTCTGTTTTTGGCTGGAAAAGTAGAAGAAACCCCAAAGAAGTGTAAAGATATCATCAAAACTGCTCGCAACTTGCTGAATGATGTGCAGTTCGCCCAGTTTGGTGACGATCCAAAGGTGCACTTTCTCTTCATTCTTCACAATTTTCCTTGGACAAAACGTGTTATAGCAGTGCCAATAGAAAATTTATCAAACACTAATTTGGTTATCAACTAATCGCCTTTGCCCCTCTTTCAATAAAAAAATATGACTGGTTAAATTTTGTGATTTTTTTAATTAATAGATTTTTGTTCATATCATGTAAAACAATGAGCTAATCAACCTGAAAATACACAGGTTCAGATTACACACTGTTAACTGAGATGGTGAGTAGGTCTGGAATCACCTTGATGTTTTAACAGGAAGAAGTGATGGTGCTGGAGAGAATCTTGCTCCAGACCATCAAATTTGACCTGCAGGTGGAGCATCCCTACATGTTTCTGCTCAGATATGTCAAACAGCTTAAAGGTGAGATGTGTCAGAGACTGAATTCTCAGAGGTTTGAATTATAGTGCTTGGAAGCGACAAAGCATCACTTTCTCTTTATTACAGGGGAGAAGAATAAAGTGTGCAAAGTTCTACAGATGGCATGGACCTTTGTCAACGACAGGTGAGCACTGAACCAATGACTCCTCATCTCCTTACTGTTTCTGTTGTGCAAGCCCAGTTCCGGTGAAGTTGGGAAGTTGCATAAAATGTAAATAAAAACAAAATACAATGATTTAGAAATCCTTTTCAACCTATATTCAACTGAATTAGGGCTGCAGCTAACGACTGTTTTACAGCTCTGGTAATCGCCCACTTCAATCAAAGATTACTCGAGTAATCGGATACTTTTTTTAAAGAAACTTGCATTGACCAACATGTGCAGAACTTTCTTTCGTAAAGAGCAGGAGTAATTGTACCAAACACTCAGTAACACAGATACACATTTATTTCAATGCTTATTGCAATGTTTATTGCATAGAACATACCTTTAAACATTACATTACACCATAAAGTTCTGTCCGCACGTGGCTAGCATCTGCTAGCGGCTAGTAGCGGTGGCTTTACGTTCTTTGGTCATACAAGCATAATTAGCGTAGCTGACTACATTCTATTCATCTTAATTTAAAGTCTCAATCACATACCTTGTGTCAGGTGTGCTGGCTGTACATGATGTGGGATGCTTTCTGCCAAGACACTAACATCGACACTGTAGCATGCTAGCTCACCACTCGGTTTTACCATATACACACTGCACAATGTTTTCCTTCAATTTGAGGTTGAAATGATTCCAGACTTGAGATACTTTTGTCATTTTTTCTGACTTTCTTCCTCTTTGCTGGCCTGTCACAATGTCCCTCTGACATGGCGCCATTAAACAAAGGACAATAAAGGGTGTGATACATAGCGGAGGGCACAAGCCACGCCACACTCGGAGTTAGTATATTCATGATACTGTAACTCACTCTTGTATAATGTTGCTTAAGTAAAAGGAGCATCCCAGAAAGGCTCTGTCATTCACAAGCAAGGATGGGGCAAGGTTCATCATTTTGTGACCAACTGCGTGAGCAAATAGTCCATCCATCCATCCACTTTCTACTACTTTTCCGGAGGTCCGGGTCACAGAGGCAGCAGCTCAAGCAGAGCAGCCCAGACTTCCCTCTCCCCAGCCACCTGCTCCAGCTCTTCAGAGATGATACCAAGATGTTTCCAGGCCAGCTGCACTTTTTGCTTCGGGAGCAAATAGTCCAACAGTTTAAAAACCTTTCTCAACTTTCAGTTGCAAGAAATTTAGGGATTTTGTCATCTACAGTCCACGATATTGTCAAAAGAGTCAGAGAATATGGAGAAATTTCTGCATGTTAGTGGCAAGACCAGAAACCAACATTGAATTCCCATGACCTTTGATCCCTCAGGCGGCACTGCTCGACATCATTCTGTAAAGGATATTACCACGTGGGCTCAGGAACACTTTGGAAAGCCATTGTCAGTTAACACAGTTTGTCGCTACATCTACAAGTGCAAGTTAAAACTCTACCATGTAAAGCCAAAGCCATATATTATCAACACCCAGAAATGGCGCCGGTTGCTCTGGGCCCGAGCTCATCTGAGATGGACTGATGCAAAGTGGAAAAGTGTGTTGTGGTCTGATGAGTCTACATTTCAGATTGTTTTTGGAAATCATAGATGTTGTGTCCTCTGGGCTAAATGGGCAAATGACCATCTAGATCACAGGTGTTAAAGTCATTCCATGGAGGGCCAAGACCCTGCAGGTTTTACCTCCACCCAGTGTCTTCAACAGGTGATTTCTCTGAATTTCTTCCCACCGATTACTGATCAGTGAAAACACCTGCTGAAGAGACTGGGTGGAAGTAAAACCTGCAGGGTCTTGGCCCTCCATGAAATGAGTTTAACACCCCTGATCTAGATTGTTATCAGCGTTAAGTTCAAAATCCATCATCTGTGATGGTACGGGGGTGTGTTAGTGCCCATGGCATGGGTGACTTGCACATCTGTGAAGGCACTATTAATGCTGAACGGTTTCTGCACGTGTTACAACAGCGTAGCTTTGTAGTAAAAGAGTGCGGGTGCTAGACTGGCCTGCCTGTAGTCCAGACCTGTCTCCCACTGAAAATGTGTGGCGCATTATAAGATAAGATAAGATAAGATAAGATAAGCCTTTATTAGTCCCACAACGGGGAAATTCCAGGATTGCAACAGCACAGGGATAGCAACACTCAGAGCAACAATCAGAAGGCAAGAAAAAAACAAGCAAGCAAGAGCAGCTAATATACATATGTACGTATTACTATAAAATATATATATATACACACACACACAGACACACAGTGCAGAGCATTGTAGCTAGATGGAATAAATATGTAAATATATAAACACCCACAGTACGGAGCATTGCAGCTAGGTGGAATAAATATGCAAGTATATAAACAAGTGCAAAATGAAGTGCAAAATACGACAACAGAGACCCTGGACTGTTGAGGAACTGAAGTCCTACATCGAGCAAGAATGGTAAAGAATTCCACCTACAGTTAGTGTCCTCAGTTCCTAAATGCTTATTGAGTGTTGTTAAAAGGAAAAGTGATGTAATACAGTGATAAAGATGCACCTGTCCCAATTTTTTTGGAATGTGTTGCAGGAGACAAATTCAGAATGAATTAATATTTGCAAAAAAACAAAGTTTATCAGTTTGAACATTAAATATCTTGTCATTGTAGTGTATTCAGTTGAATATAGGTTGAAAAGGATGTGAAAATCATTGTATTTTGTTTTTATTTACGTTTTACACAACATCCCAACTTCAGCACAGCTGGGGTTCTAGATTGTTTCCACAGACATTCATTAAATAGGATGTTATTACTGAATATTTTTGTGTACAGTTATAATGGCTAGCTTGCTGCCTGGTGCGTCACTGTACAACATCTATGCTTGTCTGAGAGTCCACAGTTTGCACGGATTCCCCGAGTGTGTAAATAGCTGCCATAGCCAAATTGAACTCAGTTGTATAGTACTGCACACTCCAGTTTATGAGGTATCAAAACAGACAACAGCCGATCCAGTATTACAAACGAGAAATTGAAACGGGCTGCAGACGAGAGAGGTTCAAATAACACTTTATTAGTACCACAGGAATGTTAAATACACGCATTTCTGATTCTTGAAAAGCATATGAATCCTCAGCAGTTTCTAACCTGCCAGTTCCTGTTTAACCACATTGCTCGTGTCCCCCGGCAGCCTGTGCACCATGCTGTCTCTGCAGTGGGAGCCCGAGATCATTGCAGTGGCCGTCATGTACCTGGCAGGCCGCCTGTGCAAGTTCGACATCCAGGAGTGGACCGCCAAGCAGTCGTCACGCCGCTGGTGGGAGCAGTTTGTGCAGGATGTCCCAGTTGAGCTGCTTGAAGGTACTCATGAGGAAGTGATCACACCTACAGCCTTCTCAGTTTTTCACCTTTCTACTGTCTTCAGTCCAGATCTGTTCAGGATAATAATAGGACTCAAAATACAGGGTGCAGGACACGTACATTTGAATGTTTCCAGCTATTAATACATGGGCTCAGGATGAACTCAGCTGCTTTGACAAATATAAGCCAAATAATCACAGACTGAAAGGATGTAGGGTGCGACTAACTCACCATTGTAAAAGTTCACATGAACCATCTGGGCCCTTTGAACCTTCTGAAACAAGCCTTGGTCTTGCAGACATTTGCCACCAGATCCTGGACCTGTACTCTCAGGGGAACAAGCCCATCCCTCAGCAGATCCAGGAGAAGGAGCGGCCGCCTGCTGCTCCGACCATTGCTCCTCCAGCTCCGCAGGGACAGCCCCCAGCTGCTACCCCTCCTCCCCCACCCCCGAAGAAGACTTCCCCACAGGGTGGCAGCCCTGCACGCCAGCTTAAACGGTCACATGTAAGAATGCGCCACAGTAAAGTGCTTGTATAGTTTTGCTCTTTTTTGTTGTTTTTTAAAAAAAATTATACTTCTGTTGTCCGAAATGTATCTGAATATTCACACTCGACTTCAGAGTGGGAGTTGAATATTTCTGTGTATTTTTTTTTTTTTTTCCAGTCGCCCCCGAAAGATGAACCAAAGGCTCCAGGTAAAGTCTGGAACATTAGAACTTGGACAAAAGTCTTAATTTAAAAAAAAAAAATGACAGTATTTTAACTTTTTATACACTGACATCCCATTTGAAATCTTTAATAATTTTCTCTACATTAAAAAAGCCTTTAGACCTGAAGTGCTATATCTTTTATTTCCAGAACAAGTTGGGTCAAAGATTCCCAGACTGGAGAGCCCCATGCCCCCCCTGCCTACACCACAGCCTCCTCCAGGTAACCAGGAGCGTCTGTCTTCATGTCTACCGTGTCTCTTCTGTCTCATTTTGGAAAGCAGTGAAACTGAATTTTTTTTATTGACGAGTTGTGTTCACTGAAATGTCAGCTGTGTGTGCACCAGCGTAACAGGCCATAATCAGCAGCCCGGACCCCCCCCGCCTGTTACTGAAGCTTAGAAAGCAGCCAGAATCATTAATCCTGTCAGCCTGCTTACATAACTACAACATGTCTGCACCTTGTTTTCCAACACATCCACACGCCTAACCCACCCCAGACCAATCAGATTAGCGCCTGAGCCTGATAATGAGACCTCCTGAGTGGCTGCAGCCGGGTAGTCTCAGTCTGAGTATGTGCTCACCGTCTGGGAATGGGGGGGTTATTTCAGATCACCGTGGAAGGAGTTGGTGAAGGTGAAATGAGCTGATGTCATGGTCACCGTCAGGCTGTCCGACCTTGGCTTGTAAGAATCGCTAGTCCTACATGTCATTACGACTTTGATAGGCGTGTGTGTGAAGATAATAGAAAAAGAAGCTAGCTGCAAGGTTGTATGATTTCTGTAAATCCCTGAATTTTCAGAGGTCCTGATGTCCTGCAGTGTCTTCACCAGTGTTGGGAGTAACGCGTTACTGTAACGCCACTACTTTTGCAGTAACGTGGTGTGTACTGAAATTACTGTTTAAAAATTCAGTAATGCGTCAGTTGCTGAAATTTGATCAGATGCATTACTTGCGTTATTAATATGGATGCACATTTTAGCGCAAATAAACTGACCCTACCATAGCTGGTGCAGCCGTCAGTCTCCGTGGGATGGTTTTCCTGTCCTGCCCCAGTTCACACGCAACCCGGTGGTGGCTTCTCATATCGAGCCCTGAGCACTTGTTGTCCGAGCGGTGAGTAGCCCCTAACAGCTCCGACCTCTGTGGTTACGCATGAGTATTTTTAGAGCAAGAAGCTCGCATTTAATGTCCGTGTTAAATGCATTTAGTTTTCTTACGCACAGAGAAAAAGTGACTGATTTCAGCTTCTTATAAGTGGTGAACTTTCATTTATCTGTGCTTCCTGTTTTATTTTATCTCATTCATTTACATGCTGTTGTGATCTGCAGCTATTTCATGGAAGTAAATCCTCTAAATATGTGTTTTTAATGGGCTTGTCCAGGGGTGTCAAACGTACGGCTCGTGGGGCAAAAACGGCCCACCAGGGGGTCCAAAATTTTCTCTGTGAATTCACAGCTTTATTTCTAGTAAATTTCTGACTTTCTACTGATTACGATAGTAAATCTGAGACATTTTTTCTCTGCAAGATGAGACTTTTTTCTCATCAGTTTTCTTTTTCTTCTTTTTTCTGATGAGAACAAGGGGCCCTTGATCTTGCTGTGTGTGCAAGATGATTTCAGTACTTTTCCAAGTAACTAGTTACTTTAATCATGCAGTAACTCAAAAGTAACTTGGTTACTTCTGAAAAGAAGTAACTAGTAACTGTAACTAGTAACTATTTTTTAGTAACTCGCCCAACACTGGTCTTTCCAGATGAATATCACAGCCTTTAGTCTGCTGGGATACCGCTTTACCAACTTCACAATATTTGCCCACTCTTGTTTATAGAACTACTCACGTTCAGTTCAGTTTGATGGGGACCGTTGGTGGATTGCAGTCGTGAAGTCGTTCCACAGATTTTCAGTGGGGTTTAAATCTGGGCTCTGACTAGGCCATGTGAGAGCATGCCTCTTTTTCTCTTTCAGCCACTGTGTGGTCAGTTTTGCTCTGTGCTCTGGCACTTCAGTCCCTGCTGCAGAGAAACACCCCCACAACAGGATATTACCACCTCTGTGCTTTACTGTAGGAACGGTGCAGTTTGAATGATGAGCTGTGTTGGATTTCCACCAGACATATGGTTTGGTGTTGAAGCTGAGTCACTCGATTTAATGTCATATATGACTAACACCTTTCTCCATTCAGCCTCAGAAGCTTCAAGGTTCATTTGGGCTGTGTTGAGGAGTGGCTTTTTTTTCTTGCAACCCTCCCACACTAGCCACATTGTAACCCACGGACAGCAGATGGAAATTAGCCACTGGCTACAGTCTGGCAAGTTTACGTTGATTGATATCAATGTTCATTAACTTGCACTGTCCTTAAAAACAGCAATTTATGTTTGTGGAGAATTTGTGGTGTTGTCACATGCATGCAATGACCAGTCTTCATTATAAATCGCTGCAGCTTCTTCAAGGTTGCTGTAGGCCTCTTAGTAGCCTCTCTGTCCATTTTCCTCCCTCACCCTTTCATTCAGTTTGGAGGGACGTCCTGATCCAGGGAGGGTCTCGTTTCTACCAGACACTTTCTACTTCTTAATATTCAACTTCACTGTTCAAGGGACTGATAAATCCTTTGAAATTTTTTGTGTCCATTTTCCGACTTGTGCCTGTCCACAACTTTGTCTCAGAGATCTTTAGATGGTGCCCTACTGCCCACAGGTGATTGTTTGCTTCAGTGGTTACTACAGTGTGATTGTCTGATTCAGTTTTGGCAAAACGCTCAACTTTATGCCACACTGAAAAAAAGTGGGATGGAATAGGCCTGAACCACTGTCTGAGTAGAGTTCATCATAGCAGTCTGTCGGGGGCGACAATGACTGTTTCATTTAGGTCTGATCAGATTCCTCCATAAATCTCTATCCTTCGCCTTGCGCTGCCAAGAACTCCTGACCTTGTTAACCCGGGCGACGTCCGAGCCGGTATGAGTTGCTTTCTGACTGACCATTTCATGAAACTGCTTGCACAGTATTTGAGTACCGCTAGCTTTTGCTGGACTAGCGGCACATTCTTGGCAGATAGAGGTATTATCAGTGGCAAGGACAGGCCAAGACAAACTGACTCCAGTATCTGTTGCAGTGACTGACCAGATGATAGGTTTGTTTATCTCTGCTCTTTGTGTAGTGCATGTCATGATGCACCGACTGGCAAAAGTCCAGCACAGACCTTGCGATGGATGGGCTTATCTACCAGGATGCCCAGTCTCACCCCATGTAACTGGGAGTGGTCCACCACAGACCTGTGACAGATATTGTTTTTAGCCAGTCATGTGAAAAAATTAGGACACCCTATATAAGCCTGTATGTTTTTTTTAACATATATATTATCAATGTTAAAAATACTGGGAGATTCACGTAATACAACTAAACAATTAAAAATGAATTAAAGACTTGTCAAATTTTCTGTAAAATGTAATTCTAAACAAATAGTGAGGAATAAATTAGGACACCCCCACATGCATTCCCACCTACAGTAGCTAAAATAAATTTTAAAAAATGCAAACAAAACAAAAACAAGGTTAGACATAGATGCATGAACATTTCTTAATAAAGAAGTGAATATTTAAAGGGGTGTCCAAATTTTTTCACATGACTGTACGTATGATGACATTTTGCAGTTTGAGGATATATTAACTGTTCTTTAATTGGGCACCATGCTATATGAGCTCCTGGATTCAGCCAGCTAGTTATGCAAAACACCAAGCATAAAATTCTAACTTGGAGACGAGGTTAACACCTGATAATTTATGTGTATGTAAGGTAGAGGCTTTAATTCTTGGCCGTTTATTATTATCCTATAAAAATGGTCTAACAACAGAACTAAGCTTCTTCCAGCAATTGCTAGCAGAGGAATAGAGGAGCCATTGAGCAAAGAAAATAATTGTCATTGATCGAGGTAGTTGTTTCTTCTTGTATTCAGAGTGATATTTTTGGCAGTAAAATGTTGTTGGTGATCTCAGGGTTGATCAGGCCAGAATGAACTGCTGAAATACTCCATCACTGATGTCTGGTTAACAAGCCTTTTCTGTCTGCTGTGTCCCGCCACTCCAGCCCCTCCTGTAGAAACAGAACCAGGAAGCGAAGCAGCCCCTCCGCCTCCACAGGCTCCACCTCCTCACCAGCCGCCTCCGCTCCCTCACCGCCCTCCTCCGCCTCCCCCCTCCAACTACTTGATGTCGACCACGGGCTCCTACATGTCAGGAGAAGGCTACCAGAGTCTGCAGTCCATGATGAAGACCGAGGGTCCTTCATACGCCCCCATACCGCCCAGCTACGCACCGCCAATGTATCATGTCTACCCTCCACCTGCAGCTCCGCCTCCCGGCCCGCCGCCCCCTCCAGCCACCTACCCACCACCCAACATGCCACCAACTTACCCGCCGCCGGTCTACAACAACTACCCTCCACCGCCACCTCCACGTATGCCACCAGGCCACGTTCCCCCTCCTGGTATAGGCCTTCCACCGGCCGGATACCCTCCTCCACCTCCTGTCCCCCCAGGACAATCACAGGTGCCCCTGCCCCCTCCACCAGGCATGCCTTTGAACCGAGGTGGGTGGATGAGATGAGGATTCAGTCTATGAAATGAGGCTGTACTGAGACTGACGCCCACCTGGAACTGCTGATGTTGTGGTACACGGAAGGAGGATGTAGTTTTACCGCAGTACAACTCCTGATTAACAGGAGCTGGGGCTGGGGGGGGGGGGGGGTGGCCTGTTGGTAAATACACTCTGACAGGGTAAGTTCCCACAAAACAATCTTGATACAGTACATATGTGAACATGTACAGGATGGGTACTTCTAAGTGCCTAGTAGCTGGATCTTATAGTAAACGTTCTTGTGTCTGTGGTTTTGTTGCGGGAATGTACAAGAAATCCTCACTTTTTTCCTCCCTTGTCACACCTGCTCACTAATTTTGAGGTTGTGAACTTTTCAGTTTTTAACATTTGGTTCCACACAAAGGCTTGAGTCTTACATTCCCGTCTTTGTTCCGTCGTGTGTGTCGGATTCCCTCATCCCAGTGTCGTTCCGTTCTTCACTTTCCCAATGTAATGCTGAGAATAAAACTGGAATAAAAGTGTTAAGAGGTTGAGAAGATGTTGGTTAAATATCCATAATTCTGTCAGATTGGGGGGGGGGGGGGGGAGCTGTTCTGTGAGATGACTGTAGAGAGTTTACAACTTGATGCTTAAAATTCACATCTCAGTTATTGCTTGTTCCATTGTCATAGTAAATGATGCAGATTTACATGAAGTTCAGAACATGAACCCATTTATCAAACTGACCATGTCTAACACAGGGCAGTCTGTTTTTGTGTTTTTTTCTGTTATTTTTATATATTATGAGGAAAATATTATGGAATCACCTTGTAACTTGTCAGTCCTAAAACAGATACCTGCATCAAATTAAATCTGCTTTGCACAGCTTGGGCTTTTGCACCAAACTGAGAAAGATGAATCATGGCTCCAACACAACAGATGTCAGAGGATGATAAAACTTCTTCAAGAAGATGTTGAAGATGTTGGTTGCTGCCAGTCAGCTGTGTGTAAAATCTGGACCAAGTCCAAAGAAAATGAGAAGGTTGGAAAAGAGAAGCATGCCGGTAGACCAAGGAAGACGTCAAGATAGAAAACTTAAAGCAGTTTGTCTTGAAAACAGAAAATGGACAAGAATACAGATGAGGGACAAATATTTGGAAACTGGGGGGAATGTCTGACCAAACTGTAAGAAATCACCTAAAGGAAATGGGATTTACATACACAAAAGCCAAACAAAAACCATCATTAACACCTAAATGGGGAAAAAAAAACAAGGTTACAGCGGGCTACAGCAGGGGTTCCCAAACTTTTCAGCCCGCAACCCCCGAAATAACGGTGACGGAGGCTGGCGACCCCCACTATCCCCGGAGGTGACTGATACATAAGAAAACATGCGCCCAGTTTGATATATCTGTGGATTCATCTAACTGCAAAGCATGTTACCCTTTCTTCACCATCAGTCAGCAGACACCTTATGTCCTGGGCCGTGTCCGTGACGTGCCGGGATACGGTTCCGTCAGACAGCGGTGCTGCTTCCAGCTCCCATGCCTGTTTATCTCCACACATTGTCCAACTCATAGCGATAGCAGCAGGTTTTATTAGGGTTTCTCCGATTGTGTGTGGCTTTTTTGCCTTTGCAATTAAATATGCCACCTCATATGATGCCTTTTGAGCTTTGGTTGTGGATATTGTTTGGCTAGCTATGACTTTCTTCTGGCCTTGCAGTTCTCTCTCCTTTAGGTGGAAAAAATCTGCTGGTTTAGCGGCAAGAGATGGGTGCTTAGTTTTCATGTGTCTGAGCATTTTTACGGACCTTAAACTCTCATGCGCAAGCACCTCGGTGTACACTACACACTAGGGATGTTGTACTTCACTGATAACGACGCATGAATCCATACTGAATATAGTCCTCTCGATACTTGCGACACTTGGAGGAAGGCTCGTCTGACTGATTATGGAGCCCTGTACAGTGCTGTCCTCCTCCTCCCCCCGCACCAGAAGTCAATGGGCTTTCTGACGGCATTTCTCCACTCTCCTCTGCTGCCGTCTTCGCTGGTCTGTCTGCATTGTCTTTGGTCGGTATTAACCAGTGTTTCATTTTTAAAAATACTATCCGCGGCTTAAAGCGTAGTGTGTTGATTTGAGCTGTTCAGACGAAATCTGCTGGTGCACACTGACCTGTGTCAGAATCAGAATCAGAATCAGAATCAGGTTTATTGCCATTGTTCATGTAGTACACAAACTAGGAATTTGTCTCGGTACAATGCTGCAACATTAAACATGATAGGATAAGAGAAATAAACTATACATGTAATAAAGTGTAGGATAAGATTAAGTGATACTGGTCAACAGTTAAAATATATATTAGCCACCAACAGATACTGTGGAGAACTATATAGTGCAGTCGGTAATGCAGGAAGAAAACAGTGATGATTGACATGAGTCTGGTTGAGCTGCTGTACATGGTGCACGAGAGTCAATAAGTCACTTAGTGTTCAGCAGTCTAATGGCAGAGGGGAAGAAGCTGTTCATGTGACGGGAGGTTTTAGTCTGGATGGACCGAAGTCTTCTACCAGAGGGGAGGGGGGCAAACAGTACGTGACCAGGGTGTGAGGGATCGGCTATGATCCGGCCAGCACGCCTCCGGGTCCTGGAGATGTACAGATCCTGGAGAGATGGGAGCTTGCAGCCGATCACCTTCTCAGCAGTGCGCACGACGCGCTGCAGCCTTAGTCTGTCCCTGGCAGTGGCTCCTGCGTACCACACGGTTATGGAGGTGGTGAGGATGGACTCGATGATGGCTGTGTAGAACTGCACTAACATCTTGGTGGGTAGCTTGAGCTTCCTCAGCTGCCGTAGGAAGAACATCCTCTGCTGGGCTTTTTTGATGAGTGAGCTGATGGTCAGCTCCCATTTGAGGGCCCTGGTGATGGTAGTGCCTAGGAAGCGGAAGGAATCAGCAGTGGTGATGGGAGAGCCTGAGAGGGTGAGGGGGGGCAGAGGAGTAGTGACTTTCCTGAAGTCTACAATCATCTCCACTGTCTTCATAGTGTTCAGCTGCAGGTTGTTATTGCTGCACCAGGACGCCAGCTGGGCCACCTCTCTCCTGTAGGCGGACTCGTCGCCGTTGGAGATGAGCCCGATGAGGGTGGTGTCGTCCGCAAACTTGATCAACTTGACAGACTGGTGGCTGGAGGTGCAGGAGTTGGTGTAAAGGGAGAAGAGTAGGGGGGAAAGTACACAGCCCTGGGGTGATCCGGTGCTGATGCTAGTATAGTCTGAGACAGTCTTTCCCAGCCGCACATGCTGCCTCCGGTCCGTCAGGAAGTCGATGATCCACCTGCAGAGGGAGTCAGGCACGTTGAGCAGGGACAGCTTGTCCCGGAGCAGAGCGGGGCGGATGGTGTTGAATGCGGAGCTGAAGTCCACAAACAGGATCCTGGCGTAGGTTCCCGGGGAGTCCAGGTGCTGCAGGATGGAGTGGAGGGCCAGGTTGACTGCATCGTCTACAGACCTGTTGGCTCGGTAGGCAAACTGCAGCGGGTCCAGGAGAGGGGTGGTGATGGACTTGAGGTGGGACAGGACCAGGCGCTCAAAGGACTTCATGACTACAGAGGTGAGCGCTACAGGTCTGTAGTCATTAAGTCCAGTGATCCGTGGCTTCTTGGGGACAGGGATGATGGTGGAGGATTTGAGGCAGGACGGCACGTGGCATAACTTAAGGGAGGTGTTAAAAATGTCTGTGAAGACAGGAGCCAGCTGTTTCGCACAGAGTCTCAGGGTGGAGGGAGACACGCCGTCTGGGCCGGGGGCCTTGCGCGGGTTCAGTCTGGAGAACTGTTTGAGCACATCCTGCTCACTGATGATAAGGGGAGGGGGGGAGGGGGGGGTGCCTTAAATGAAGTAGGGAATGTGGAGGCTGTGGAGCTGGAGGGAGGGGGGGAGTTGGACACAGATGACGAGGTGTCAAAACGGGCATAGTGTTGGGACAGTCTTTGACAAAGGGCTTTGTCATCCTGACCTTTAGGAGCCTTAGGTCGATAGTTGGTGATTTGCCTCAGTCCTCTCCACACGGAAGCTGAATCATTAGCAGTGAACTGCTGCTGGAGTCTCTCTGAGTATAGAGATTTAGCCCTCTTCAGCTCTCTGTTAAACCGGTATTTAACCTCCCTGTAGCAGTCCCTGTCTCCACTTTTCAGCGCTGCTTCCTTCTCCTTCCTGATCTGTCTGAGCTTAGCTGTGAACCAGGGTTTGTCATTAGAGTAACTCACCCTGGTGCGTGATGGAAGAATGTTCTCTGTGTGTGACCTGTGACGTTTACTGTGGCGCAGTTAAAGTGACATGTCACCTGCGTAATCACCTCAGGAGGATTCTGAAAATCATCTCACGAACCCCCTTCAGCGTCTCAGGACCCCCACTTTGGGAACCTCTGAGCTAGAGAGAAGCAATCATGGACTCTGGACGATTGGATGAAAGTGATATCAGTGATGAATCACCAGTCTGCATCAAGCAAGGTGATGATGCTGGAACTTTGGTGCTGTTCCAATGAAATTTATGAAGAAAACACACAAATTTCCACAATCACCAATTAGGGCTGTGTGATATGACGATGCACAGTGGTGTGAAAAAGTATTTGCCCCCTTCCTGATTTTTCATTTTTTTTGTATGTTTGTCACACTTAAATGTTTCAGATCATCAAACAAATTTAAATATTAGACAAAGACAACACAAGTAAACACAAAATGCAGTTTTTGAATGAAGGTGTTTATTATTAAGGGTAAAGAAAAATCCAAACCTACATGGCCCTGTGTGGAAAAAGTGATTGCCCCCATGTTAAAAGCTGAATTAACTGTGGTTTATCACATCTTTGGAAAGTTGAGTTCAATTTTTCTAGCCCCACCCAGGCCTGATTACTGCCACACCTGTTTTCAATCAAGAAATCACTTAAATAGGACCTGCCTGACAAAGTGAAGTAGACCTAAAGATCCTCAAAAGGTAGACATCATGCTGCGATCCCAAAAATTCAGGAACAAATGAGAAACAAAGTAATTGAGATCTGTCAGTCTGGAAAAGGTTATAAAGCCATTTCTAAAGCTTTGGGACTCCAGCGAACCACGGTGAGAGCCATTATCCACAAATGGCGAAAACATGGAACAGTGGTGAACCTTCCCAGGAGTGGCCAGCTGACCAAAATTACCCCAAGAGCGCAGCGACGACTCATTCAAGAAGTCACAAAAGACCCCACAACAACATCCAAAGAAGTGCAGGCCTCGCTTGCCTCAGTTAAGGTCAGTGTTCATGACTCCACCATAAGAAAGAGACTGGGCAAAAATGGCCTGCATGGCAGAGTTCCAAGACGAAAACCACTGCTGAGCAAAAGGAACATAAAGGCTCGTCTCAGTTTTGCCAGAAAACATCTTGATGATCCCCAGGACTTTTGGGAAAATATTCTGTGGACTGACGAGACAAAAGTTGAAATTTTTGGAAGGTGTGTGTCCCATTACATCCAGTGTAAAAGTAACCCAGCATTTCAGAAAAGGAACATCATACCAACAGTAAAATATGGTGGTGGTAGTGGGATGGTCTGGGGCTCTTTTGTTGCTTCAGGACCTGGAAGACTTGCTGTGGTAAATGGAACCATGAATTCTGCTGTCTACCAAAAAATCCTGAAGGAGAATGTCCGGCCATCTGTTCGTGACCTCAAGCTGAAGCCCACTTGGTTTCTGCAGCAGGACAATGATCCAAAACACACCAGCAAGTCCACCTCTGAATGGCTTAAGAAAAACAAAATGAAAACTCTGGAGCGGCCTAGTCAAAGTCCTGACCTGAATCCGATTGAGATTCTGTGGCATCACCTTAAAAAGGCGGTTCATGCTGGAAAACCCCCCAATGTGGCTGAATTACAACAATTCTGCAAAGATGAGTGGGCCAAAATTCCTCCACAGTGCTGTGAAAGACTCATTGCCAGTTATCACAAACGCTTGATTGCAGTTGTTGCTGCTAAGGGTGGCCCAACCAGTTATTAGGTTTAGGGGGCAAACACTTTTTCACACAGGGCCATGTAGGTTTGGATTTTTTTTCCTCTTAATAATAAACACCTTCATTTCAAAACTGCATTTTGTGTTTACTTGTGTTATCTTTGTCTAATATTTAAATTTGTTTGATGATCTGAAACATTTAAGTGTGACAAACATACAAAAAAATGAGAATTCAGGAAGGGGGCAAACACTTTTTCACATCACTGTATACTGGGTGACGCGATAAGCACAGCATCTAACTGCAATCTAATGTTTTGGTCATATAGCTGTTACTTCTGTTTGCCAGGGATGGTAGGCTGTTTTCCCCTGTGCTGCGTCAGAGAGGATAGTCCTCTAACCTCGTTTTTAATTGGAGGTAAGTCACGTTAACACCATCGCTCTCTAATTATAAAATAGCAAATGTTAAATGACAATGCTAACTTGTCACTTATAAGAAACGTTATAATGTATCAGACCATCGTTTCTTTGGTTTAAATTACTGCCGAGTGTCTTAATTTTAATAATACTAAAGCTGCAAAAGTGCGTGACAGTGGCTGTATATACACTAAATAAATAATGAATAAAACATGTTGGAGGAGCAAACTGGCTGTTAATGTAACTTGATTTCTAATAATTTTAATCAAGTAGTGATGATGATTTAAGTTAAATTTATCTCAAATGTACATTAAAAAAATTTATAACTGCAAAATTAAGAGGGGCAAAAGGTGCATGAAATTAATGACGGATTTGTACAATTGATGTTTTTTCAGTATGCAATTTAAAATTAAAAAAAGAGATGGTCCTTTTTCTGTGGTTATATATAAACTATAGAATTTACAGAAACTGTATATTGTGATATATATCATTATCATCAAATAAGATTACTTATCTTGTGATATGAAATTCTGGTCATATTGCAGAGCCCTAATCACCATTGATATGGGGGAGATGACAATCATTACACCTTCAATAAATGCACAAGTTTACATTGACATTTTGGACATTTTTCTTCCATCAATTGAAAGGCTCTTTGGTGGTGATGACATTTTCCAGGATGATAAGGCCTCTTGCCATTTCCTTCAAGAAAGATGTATAATGCCAATGGCATGGCCTGCAAATAGAAAACCTCTGGTAGAAATGGAAGAAAGTGGTCTATGACAAGCCTCCAACCCGCACATCTGATCTGGCAACAGCAATAAGAGAAGGTTGGAGCTGGATTGATGAAGAATTTTGTTTGTCAATAGTTAAGTCCATGATTCAAGAGAATTCAAGCTGTGACACAGAGCAGCTGTAAAGTCTTCACAGCGCTTTACTTTTTCCATGTTTTGTTATGTTACAGCCTTATTCCAAAAGGGATTAAATTCATTTTTTCCTCAAAATTCTACACACAATACCCCATAATGGCAATGTAGAATTTTTTTTTTTTTTTTCAAATTTATTAAAAATAAAAAACTAAAATCACATGTACATCAGTATTCACAGCCTTTGCCATGAAGCTCAAAATTGAGCTCAGGTTCATCCTGTTTCCACTGATCATCCTTGAGATGTTTCTACAGCTTAACTGGAGTCCACCTGTGGTAAATTCAGCTGATTGGACATGATTTGGAAAGGCACACACCTGTCTATATAAGGTCCCACAGTTGACAGTGCATGTCAGAGCACAAACCAAGCATTATTCTACACTTTATTGCATGTATAGTTTATTTCTTTTATTTTATCATGTTTAATGTTGCAGCATTGCACCGAGACAAATTCCTAGTTTGTGTACTACATGAACAATGGCAATAAATCTGATTCTGAAGTCAAAGGAATTGTCTGTAGACCTCCGAGACAGGATTGTCTCAAGACACAAATCTGGGAAAGGGTACAGAAAAACTTCTGATGCTTTGAAAATCCCAATGAGGTCAGTGGCCTCCATCATCTGTAAATGGAAGAAGTTCAGAACCACCAGGACTCTTCCTAGAGCTGGCCGGCCATCTAAACTGAGCGATCAGGGGAGAAGGGCCTTAGTCAGGGGGGTGACCAAGAACCCGATGGTCACTCTGTCAGAGCTCCAGTGTTGCTCTGTGGAGACAGAATCTTCCAGAAGGACAACCTTCTCTGCAACAATCCACCAATCAGCCTTGTATGGTAGAGTGGCCAGATGGAAGCCACTCCTTAGTAAAAGGCACATGGCAGCCCGCCTGGAGTTTGCCAAAAGGCACCTGAAGGACTCTCAGACCATGAGAAACAAAATTCTCTGGTCTGATGAGACAAAGATTGAACTCTTTGGCGTGAATGCCAGGCGTCATGTTTGGAGGAAACCAGGCACCACTCATAACCGGGCCAATACCATCCCTACAGTGAAGCATGGTGGTGGCAGAATCCTGCTGTGGGGATGTTTTTCAGTGGCAAGAACTGGGAGACTAGTCAGGATAGAGGGAAAGATGAATGCAGCAATGTACAGAGACATCCTGGATGAAAACCTGCTCCAGAGTGCTCTTGACCTCAGACTGGGGCGACGGTTCATCTTTCAGCCAGACAACGACTCTAAGCACACAGCCAAGATATCAAAGGAGTGGCTTCAGCACAACTCTGTGAATGTCCTTGAGTGGCCCAGCCAGAGCCCAGACTTGAATCCAATTGAACATCTCTGGAGAGATCTGAAAATGGCTGTGCACCAATGCTTCCCATCCAACCTGATGGAGCTTGAGGTGCGCTGCAAAGAGGATTGGGCCAAACTGCCCAAAGATAGGAGTGCCAAGCTTGTGGCATCATATTCAAAAAGACTTGAGGCTGTAATTGCTGCCAAAGGTGCGTCAACAAAGTATTGAGCAAAGGCTGTGAATACTTACACACATGGACAAAATTGTTGGTACCCCTCAGTTAATGAAAGAAAAACCCACAATGGTCACAGAAATAACTTGAATCTGACAAAAGTGGTAATAAATAAAAATTCTATGAAAATTAACCACTGAAAATCAGACAGTGCTTTTGAATTGTGGTTCAACAGAATTATTTTAAAAAACAAACTCATGAAACAGGCCTGGACAAAAATGATGGTACCCCTAGAAAAGATTGAAAATAATGTGACCATAGGGACATGTTCAACCAAGATGTGTCCTCTAATTAACATCACAGGTGTCTACAAACTTGTAATCAGTCAGTCGGCCTATTTAAAGGGTGACGAGTAGTCACTGTGCTGTTTGGTGACATGGTGTGTACCACACTAAACATGGACCAGAGGAAGCAAAGGAGAGAGTTGTCGCAGGAGATTAGAAAGAAAATTATAGACAAGCATGTTAAAGGTAAAGGCTATAAGACCATCTCCAAGCAGTTTGATGTTCCTCTGACAATAGTTGCACATATTATTCAGAAATTTAAGATCCACGGGACTGTAGCCAACCTCCCTGGATGTGGCCGCAGGAGGAAACTTGATGAAAAATGGAAGAGACGGATAATACAAATGGTAACAAAAGAGCCCAGAACAGCCTCTAAACACATTCAAGGTGAACTCCAAGGTCAAGGTACATCAGTGTCAGATCGCACCATCCGTCGTCGTTTGAGCCAAAGTGGACTTCATGGGAGATGACCAGGGTGGACACCACTGTTGAAAACAAATCATAAAAAAGCCAGACTGGAATTTGCCAAACTGCATGTTGACAAGCCACAAAGCTTCTGGGAGAATGTCCTATGGACAGATGAGACAAAACTGGAACTTTTTGGTAAGGCATATCAGCTCTATGTTCACAGATGCAAAAATGAAGCATACCGAGAAAAGAACACTGTCCCTACTGTGAAACATGGAGGAGGTTCTGTTATGTTCTGGGGCTGTTTTGCTGCATCTGGCACAGGGTGTCTTGAATCTGTGCAGGGTACAATGAAATCTCAAGACTATCAAGGTATTCTAGAGAGAAATGTGCTGCCCAGTGTCAGACAGCTTGGTCTCAGTCGCAGGTCATGGGTCTTGCAAAAGGATAATGAGCCAAAACACACAGCTAAAAACACCCAAGAACGGCTAAGAGCCAAACATTGAACTATTCTAAAGTGGCCTTCTATAAGCCCTGATCTAAATTCTATTGAACATCTGTGGAAGGAGCTGAAACATGCCGTCTGGAGAAGGCACCCTTCAAACCTGAGACAACTGGAGCAGTTTGCTGATGAGGAGTGGGCCAAAATACCTGCTGAGAGGTGCAGAAGTCTCATAGACAGTTACAGAAATCGTTTGATTGCAGTGATTGCCTCAAAAGGTTGTGCAACAAAATATTAAGTTAAGGGTACCATCATTTTTGTCCAGGCCTGTTTCATGAGTTTGTTTTTTAAAATAATTCTGTTGAACCACAATTCAAAAGCATGTTTTTTATTGCAAAAATTTCAGAAAAACTTTTTTTTTACGTTGTCGTTATGGGGTATTGTGTGTAGAATTTTGATGAAAAAAAAATCATTTATTCCCTTTTGGAATAAGGCTGTAAGATAACAAATTGTGGAAAAAGTGAAGCGCTGTGAAGACTTTCCGGATGCACTGTAAAAGCCAAAGGTGGTGGTGCTGCAAAGTATTATTTTCCTCAGAACTGTTTTTTCCTTTGTATTTTTATCAGGTCAGGCAGTTGTGTACAACAACTTTCTTTCATTCTTTAAGTTTCTTAAAGCAAGAAGGTTGGCATTTTGAATAAAAAGTTTTGTGGCATGTCTGTGATTAAGGTTTTTTTTTTTTATGTATAGTTCGGCCTCTAAAGCAGGGGTCACTAACTGGCAGACTCCAGCCTGGATCCGGACCCTAAGAGTACTCCGTCCAGACCCCGAAGCCTTTTGATACAATTTTGGAAAAAAGGGAGACTGTTTTATTTTGGTGGGAAAAAAAGCGGAAATGAACTGCTGCATCGGTGACCGCCCAGACAGATTATGGCACGAGCCCTTGGGCGCTCTCCTACTGCTGCAGACTCCTTTTTCACTGTCCGATAAACGCCACTCTCTGCAGAGACTCTGCAGCTCCAACCACTCCAGAGAGTATGCAGCGGGTTGCAAAATCAGATTTGTTGCACACAAACACATGGCCAACAGCCAGCACATTCACCCCGGATAGACCCACTTCGTTTCAGGTCTGTACCCACAAAAAGAAGCGCCGTTGTGAAATTGAATATATTTACCGGGGCATGTCTTCCTCTATTCTGCCGAGAGTAGTCTGTGCTGGGATGCAGAGGTGAGGTCGCTGGTTGTGGAGGCCCTTTTTGTAGCCTCAGATATCGCATAAAAATTCAGTAAAAGCTCCATGTGTTACTGAACATGAAAAGTTCCAGCGCCCCTCTCCATGCAACCATGGAGTTACAGCTCCATCCATGCTGGAACAGAGTTTACTGTTGAGATTAAAAAAAAAAAAAAAAAATCAGAGGAATTCTGTAGTGTGGAATTATATTTTATTTCTGTTTTTTTTTGTCTTATAGTTTGAAAGTTTTTCTGCACTGAAAATATTGTATAGAGGTGGATGTTTTGTGAAATTTAGTTGTTTTAGATATAATTTGTATTGAACTGTAATTGAACTGTAATTTTCCAGTTTGGGATCAATAAAGTACATCTATCTATAATTTTTAAATGCAGTATAATTTAGTTTGTGTTCTCCTGTAAAACATTTTTAGGATTTTAGTTGTAGATTGTAGAATTTTAGACCTATTTATTTGGAGTCGACAAACACATTTAGCGTTCTCCTGTATTATAAAATTTTATATACAAGTTGGTTCCGACCAAGCAATATGACAATCAGGATTCCTGGAGTTACTATAATCTGCGATAATTGCACTCCAATTTCACTGGATATGTATCACTCTGCTTCAAAGGTGTTGTAGTAACTGTTAATTACTAACAGTAATTTGCTGTCAGCTCTCTGACAATTGCAGTACCGTTTTGGATACTTTAATTTCCACAGTGAGGCGCTGTTTGACAAGAAATTAAACATCCATGACCCAGAAGTCCCATCCTTGTGCAAAGGTCTACTTCTGTCATTTTAAGATCATTAAGTGATTTCATGTCTGTTTAAAAAAAAATAGGCAGTGCTAGAGTTTGATTTATTGTCTCAATTAATAAATCACAATACCTTTGTGTTGATGGACTCTTTGTTTCATCTGAAAATGTGGAGAAAAGTGAGCAAAAGTGCTAAATCGCGAGCTTCTGGCAACCAGTGTCGGATACGTTTTGATCTGGGATTTTCTGATGTATCCACTTAACAGGTATGTTTTATAAACACTTGTGTTTGCACTCGACAGCGTTAGCTTCCATGTGTGTGACATGACAGGAGACGTCTAAATGCTGATTGAGATGTTTAGCAGCAGTTACTGGCTAGTAGCTACATTCAGAAGGGACTATTTTTTCTCAGCTGCGCAAAATAATTGGTTAAACAAACAAATCGTAATATTTTGTCCAGTATTGTTGTCTTTTAATAAATTGTGCTTGTGGAACCGTTGTATAAAAGCAGTATTACACTCGTTTGTTACGCTCTCATGAATATATTGACTCCAGCAGGGTGTGATGCACGGAGGGCACGAGAGCATCACACGCTGCTGGAGTTCCTATATTCATCATAGTGTGGAATATTGCTTAAAGATTATGTTTTGTTTGAAATTGACCAAAGAATTCATTTTAATTTTTTGTTTAAAAATTAATACAGAGCTAAAAGCGGCTAAAACCTGAGCTTAACAAAATAATGTGTGAAAGCAAGTTAAATGATGCCGGCGTGTCTGCAGACAGCTGCGGTCTTCTGGAAGAATGTCAGTGAAATGGTGGCAGCTTTTAAAAGCACATTTTGAGATAAATTTGTCCATGGGTCAGATTTCTCTTACATTTGTTTAATTAATAAAAGATGCTGCAAGTAAATTCATGGGTCACTGCAAATACTTCGAAAGGACCAAGTTGTCATGGTGGGAGGGAAAAATCTTGAAAAAATGCATGAAGATGCATTGAGAATGGTTTTTAATTAATTTAATTAAATTAAATCAGTTCTGATTCATAATGGAACTATGAGGTGCCGGAAGATTGCCACACCTAGTTGGGACCTGGGCTGGGAGGAGGACCGACTTGTCGGACCGTTTGCGGTTTCAGTGACCTCTGTTCTGAAGGCTGAAGGGGTTTCGTCGTCACCCTGCAGGGTGCATGGGTGGCGTAGTCGTTATGGGCGCACACGGCTTCTCAAATTAATACCGTCGGTGTATCCATGAAAAATCTCGGACGAGTTCAAATTTGGACGACCTCTGACCTTTAGGTCGAGGTCGATTTTCCCAAAATCTTGTGAATACCAAAACTAAAATTTTTTTTTTCGAAATTTATTTTTGGTATAAATATGAAATGTTGCTTTTTTTTTTTCCTAAATTTGGCATATTTTTCTAAGCAGATTTAAAACCTTTATCAAGTAAAACTGAAGACTTCTGTCCATGTAAATTTGTGACATTTTTCTTTACACTTTTTTAAACTTCCTTTGGCATCATCTTCTGCTTTCCTCATGACATTGTTACTCTCTTCAGGGAAAAATGGGGCCTTTTTCATATAAATTTGCAGCTGTTTTCTAATAAAACTGTAGCTTTTTCCAACTAAATTTGTGACTTTGCTTGCTAGTTTGTGGGGGTTTTCCCCTCATAAAATTGCAACATTTTCCTTAAATTTGGACAATGTTTTTCATAAAATTTCAGCTGTTCTCATTAATTTATTATATTTGTCTGTAAATTTATGAGGTTTCATGGGCAAAATGGCAGCATTACTTATATAAATTTATTACATTTTCATATACACCAGTAAATTTGTGATTTCTTTTCCAGACATTTTTGTGACTTGGGTGGCGCGGTGGTGGAGTGGTTAGCACTGCAGCAGCACAGCAACTCACCCTTGGCCGGGGGATCCTGGTTCGATCCCAGCCCCCGACCAACAGTGATCTGTGTGGAGTTTGCATGTTCTCCCTGTGTCTGCGTGGGTTTACTCCAGGATTTCTCCAGTTTCCTCCCACATGCCAAAAACATGCAAGTTAGGTTAACTGGCATCAAACTGGGGATTCTAAATTGTC
The DNA here is from genome assembly GCA_020510985.1 of Pholidichthys leucotaenia. Classification (NCBI taxonomy): domain Eukaryota; kingdom Metazoa; phylum Chordata; class Actinopteri; order Cichliformes; family Pholidichthyidae; genus Pholidichthys; species Pholidichthys leucotaenia. The sequence continues at coordinate 8,805,740 of CM035842.1, forward strand.
CTTAGGTGTGACTGTGAGAGTGAATGTTTGTCTGTCTCTCTGTGTTGGCCCTGCCATGGACTGGCGATCTGTCCAGGGTGGACCCTGCCTCTCGCCCAAAGATGCTGGGATAGGCTCCAGCCCCCCCGCGACCCGAAAAGGATTAAGCAGAAGAAGATGGATGGATGTTTTGTGACTTTTTCTTGTGAGTGTGTGAGTATGTTTTCCTCTGAAAATTGCAAAATCTATAAATAAATTTGAGATTTTTTTTTTTGCAAAAGTTTTCAGATTTTCTGCTTTTTATATTTTCTCATGAATGTGAAACCTTTTTTTTCTTGTGAATTTTTTGCTTGTTTTCAGGAAATACAAGGTTTTTTTTCTTTTCTTAGAAAAAATCTTAGAAAGAGTTGTTGCTACGCAATTATTTGACCACCTGCAGGGAAATGGTTTACTTGAAGAGTTTCAGTCTGGGTTTAGAATCCATCATAGTACTGAAACAGCCTTAGCGAAGGTCACTAACGACCTCCTCATTGCATCTGATAATGGACTAGTTTCTGTACTTGTCCTTTTAGACCTTAGTGCAGCTTTTGATACTATTGATCATAATATTCTACTTGATAGATTAGAACACTATGTTGGACTTAATGGAACTTCGTTGCAGTGGTTTAGATCTTATTTATCTGATAGGTTCCAGTTTGTTCATGTAAATAATGAGTTTTCTTTCAACTCAAAGCTTAGTCATGGAGTTCCACAGGGACCTGTGCTAGGCCCGACTCTTTTTAGTTTATATATGCTTCCGTTAGGCAGCATTATTAGAAAGCACTGTATACATTTTCATTGTTATGCTGATGACACACAATTATACCTGTCAATGAAGCCAGATGATAGTAATCAATTAGCCAAGTTAGAAGCCTGTCTTAAGGAAATCAAAGTTTGGATGACTTGTAATTTCCTGCTATTAAATTCAGATAAGACTGAAGTCATTCTTGTTGGTCCAAAAAACCTTAGAAATTCCTTTCCAAATCAAACTTTCAGTTTGGATGCGGTTACTCTTTCTCTTAATAGCTTTGTGAGGAACCTTGGAATTATTTTTGATCAGGATTTGTCCTTCAATTCACATATTAAATTTGTTTCTAAGACTGCCTTCTATCATTTGCGTAATATTGCCAAGATTAGGAGCATCTTGTCTCAGAGTGATGCTGAGAAGCTGATCCACGCTTTTGTTAGCTCGAGATTAGATTATTGTAATTCTTTATTATCAGGCTGTCCTAAAACATCTTTAAAAAGTCTTCAGCTGATCCAAAATGCTGCAGCAAGAGTTTTAACAGGTACTAGAAAGAGAGATCATATCTCTCCGGTTCTGGCCTCCCTTCATTGGCTTCCCATAGAGTTTAGAATTAAGTTTAAAATCCTTCTTCTTACTTACAAAGCTCTAAACAATCAGGCTCCTTTTTATTTAAAAGATCTGATACTACCGTATTATCCTAACAGAGCACTACGCTCCCAAAATGCAGGTTTACTTGTAATACCTAGAATCTCCAAAAGTACAATGGGAGGCAGAGCCTTCAGCTATCAAGCTCCTCTCCTGTGGAATCAGCTGCCAATCTGGATTCGGGAGTCAGACTCGATCTCTGTTTTTAAGAATGGGGCTAAAACCTACCTTTTTGATATAGCCTACAATTAGGGAGGGATCATGTGTTTCTGAACCCTCCCTTAGTTATGCTGCTAATAGGTTTAGTCAGCTGGGGGACCTCCAGTAATGCACTGGGCCTCACTCCTTTCCTCACTCTCTATGAAATATTTTTTTTTGCTGGTCATTAACATTTGTTTGTTCTCTCCCATAGATTGAGTCCCCATCGTGCTGTTTGCTCTCTACATGTCTGTTCTTTTCTTCTTCTCTATCCCCTCACCCCCCAGCCAGTCGCAGCAGATGACTGCCCCTCCCTGAGCCTGGTTCTGCTGGAGGTTTCTTCCTGTTAAAAGGGAGTTTTTCCTCTCCACCGTCGCCAAGTGCTTGCTCACAGGGGATCGCCTGATTGCTGGGGTCTTTCTGCAACTGTGGGGGTCCCCCCTACAGTTGATAGTGCTATGATATGACTGTTGTTGTGAAATGGCGCTATATAAATAAAGTTGAATTGAATTGAATTTTCAAAGCCTCAGGGAGCCACTATCTATGGGCAAAAGAGCCATATGTGGCCCCAGAGCTGCAGGTTGCAGACCCCTGCCCTGGAGGTATGGAAACTTATGAGCACAACTGCATACTTGCAAAAGAAAAAAAATGCTCTGATTTTGATTTCATGTTATTTTGTGAATGGTACTGTACAAACTTGTGTTTTTATGCAACTTAACGCTTGAGAAATAAACGCTTCTATAGTTTGCTCTGCATTTTCACATGTAACCAGACGACTGGGAAAGTACAGCAAAAGTACTGAGGGAAACGGGTAGAAAGGCATGTGGTGTATCCAGTGTACAGAGGAAGGAAGACAAGGAGACTTGGTGATGGAATGGTGAGGTACGGGAAAGTATCCAGAGGAAGAGGTTAGTAAAGAAAAAGTGGGATAGTCAGGGAGATGAAGAAAATAGACAGGAGTATTTGGAATCTAGGCGCATGGCAAAAAGAGAGGTGGCAAAGGCAAAGGAAAAGGCATATAGTGAGTTGTATGAAAGGCTGGACACTAAGGAAGGAGAAAAGGACTTGTATCGACTGGCTAGACAGAGATATCGAGCTGGAAAGGATGTACAGCAGGTTAGGCTGATTAAACACAGAAATGGTAATGTACTAACAAATGATGAGAGTGTGTTGAGAAGGTGGAAGGAGAACTTTGAACAGGTGATGAATAAAGAAAATGAGACAGAGGGGAGGATGGATGAAGGAAAGATGGTGAACAAGGAAGTCCTGAGGATTAGCAAGGCAGAAGTGAGGGCAGCTATGAAGAGGATGAAGAATGGAAAGGCGGTTGGTCCAGATGACATACAGTACCTGTGGAGGTATGGAGATGTTTAGGAGAGATGGCAGTGGGCTTTTTAACCAGATTGTTGAACACAATCTTGGAGAGTGAGAGGATGCCTGAGGAGTGGAGAAGAAGTCTTTTGGCACCAATTTTCAAGAACAAAGGTGATGCTCAGTGCTGTAGTAACTACAGAGGCATAAAGTTGATCAGCCACACTATGAAGATATGGGAAAGAATTAGTGAAGCCAGGTTGACGAGAGGTGACAGTGAGCGACAGTACGATTTCATGCCAAAAAAGGGAGTACTACAGATGCAGTGTTTGCTCTAAGAGTGCTAATAGAGAAGGTCAGAAGGAGTTGCACTGTGTCTTTGTGGATCTAGAGAAAACAGATGATAGGGTGCCAAGAGAGGAAGTGTGGTACTGTATCAGGAAGTCAGGAGTGGCAGAGAAGTATGTGAGGGTGGTGCAGGACATGTATGAGGACAGTGAGACAGTGGTGAAGTGTGCTGTGGATTCAAGGTTGGGTTGGGTTACATCAGGGATTGGCTCTGAGCCCCTTCTTGTTTGTCATGGTGATGGTCAGGCTGACAGATGAGGTCAGGCAGGAGTCTCCGTGGACCATGATGTTTGCAGATGACATTGTGATTTGTAGTGAGAGTAGGGAGCAGGTGGAAGAGAACCTGGAGAGGTGGAGGTATGCTCTGGAGAGAAGAGGAATGAAAGTCGGTAGAAGCAAGACAGAATACATGAGTGTGAATGAGAGGGAGGCAAGTGTAACGGTGAAGAAGGAAGGAGTAGAGGTAGTGAAAGTAGATGAGTTTAAATACCTGGGGTCAACCACCCAAAGCAATGGAAAATGCAGAACAGAGGTGAAGAAGAGAGTGGAGGCAGGGTGGAGTGGGTGGAGACGAGTGTTGGGGTGATTTGTGACAGAAGGGTAACAGCAAGAGTGAAAGGGAAGATTTACAAGATGGTAGTGAGACCTGCTATGATGTATGGTTTGGAGACAGGGTGCTGACAAAGAGACAGGAGGTGGAGCTGGAGGTGGCAGAGTTGAAGATGCTAAGATTTTCATTGGGAGTGACTAGGAGGGACAGGATTAGAAATGAGTATATCAGAGGGACAACTCAGGTTGAGCGGTTTGGAGACAAAGTAAGAGAGGCAAGGCTGAGATGGTTTGGACATGTGCAGAGGAGGGATAGTGGAGATACTGGACAAAGGATGTTGAAGATGGAGCTGCCAGACAGGAGGGAGATGAGATAAGCCTTTATTAGTCATGCATTGGGGAAATTCCAGAAAAGAGGAAGACCACAGAGAAGATTGATGGATGTAGTGAAGGAGGACATAGAGAGGGTTGGTGTCACAGAGGAAGATGAAGGGATGGGGGAGATGGAGGCAGATGATCCACTGTGGAGACCTCTGAAGGCAGCAGCTGGAAGAAGTTTACTCTGCATTTTCACTCATAACAAAGCAAGTAGAATAATGAAACCATCCATTTAAAAACCAAAATAACTGAAATCACAGTGTCAATCGCATAATTGCAAATGCACATTTTTTTCCCTCAAATTGTGCAACCGTACTGCATGTATAATTGCACTGCAGCATGTTGTCCCATCCGTCTTCTACCGCTTTTCCGGAGGTCCGGGTCGTGGAGGCAGCATTTCAAGCAGAGAAGCCCAGACTTCCCTCTCCCCAGCCACCTGCTCCAGCTCTTCAGAGAGGATACCAAGGCGTTCCCAGACCAGCTGGGAGACATAGTCTCTCCACCGAGTCCTGGGTCTGCCCCGGGGTCTCCTCCCAGAGAGACGTGCCTGAAACACCTCAAGTGGGAGGCGTCCAGGAGGCATCCTGATCAGATGCCCATACCACCTCAGCTGGCTCCTTTCAATGTGGAGGAGCAGCGGTTCTACTCTGAGCCTCTCCCGGATGACTGAGCTCCTCACCCTATCTCTGAGGGTGAGTCCAGCAATCCTACGGAGGAAGCTCATTTCAGCCGCTTGTATCCGCGATCTTGTTCTTTCGGTCATTACCCAAAGCTCGTGACCATAGGTGAGAGTAGGAACGTAGATTGACTGGTAAATCAACAGCTTTGCCTTAGAACTCAGCTCCCTCTTCACCACAACAGACCGGTACAACGTCCACATCACTGCAGATGCTGCTCCAATCCGTCTGTCAATCTCTCGCTCCATTCTCCCCTCACTCATCAATAAGACCCCAAGATACTTAAACTCCTCCACTTGGGGGCAGGAGCCTGTCCCCAACCCAGACAGGACAGAACTGTGGTATAGAACAGTAAAACAAAGTATTTCTGTACAAAAGTCATTCAGTAATGTCAGCTTTATAACTGTAAGTTTTTAACGTCTGTGACAAAAGTCCTGTTACTGTGTTCACCGTTACTGTCACCACTTCATGTCTGCATACTGATTAAGTATAAAATCACACATCAGCCTTGCTCCTTAAATTCCACTGCTATACCACCAGGGGGCAGCATACACCATCCAGAGAAGACCACGCTTCACAGCATCAATAATCAACGTCTTTATTTTCTTCTAAATTTCTCTAAAAGTGGTCTATTTAATGCCTTCTTTCACCTGCCAAAGACTGATGCGATGGCTGAAGAGAGGCTACAGTCATGCTAGTGACTACAGGAACAGACGTGTACACCGTAGGTTCTCCGACTCTGTACTGAGGTGTCAGCATACAGGCAGAAATAAACAGCCAGGTTCCAAATTAAAACAGGGAAACCAATGTGGCACATCTCAAATCAAATGCCTTGTAGAAAGTATTCAAAATTGTATCATGGCTTCAAATCAGTTCCTAGAAAAAAGGACACTTAAAGTTTATTTCATTATTATAATTTTTTTCACCATTAATTGAGAGTAGCGAGGCGTATCAACAGTTTGCCTCTGAAATGTTCTAATTTGGAACAAATAATACTAGAGATGGGAGAGCCTGAGCTGTCAGTCACCCGACTGACCCGTCAGGTAGGTTGTAGGTCAGTGGGGCTACTGACGGCCCTCCCATCACTATCTCACATGGTAATAAATACACCGACAGCGTTTGTTCTTTCTGACATCAAGAAATACTTTTAAAAAATGTTTGTGTTATATGGTATGGACACAAAGGGAAGACTTTATTACTCTTATTCTAAAAACAGACATATGCACTGCAGGAACACACCGACTGAATCCATGGTATTAAGAATCAAGTCTAATCAGAAGAAAAGCCATTTTGTATTTCAGGGGGTGAAAAAGTTTAGGATGTTCCTAATTTAGTTGGTTTTTAATCTTCAAAAGTGAGGCTGTGTGTCCACGGAGAGCCTTTTTCTCACAGAGAATGCTCTAGCCCAGTGTTCCCCAACTGGTTCCATTAAACTACGAACGGGACACCAAACCAGAAAACGTCCAAATAATGAATGAAACCGTTTTTATTGGACACCAAAAATCATTTGTATTTTGACAGTTAATGACAAATGGCCATTCTTGCCCAAATAGTGCATTAAATTCTATGTAACGGGACCAAGTGACATCAAGTTTACCAACAGGACACTTTGTAATTTACTTTAATTATTTTGCATACATTTGTGTTTCAATCCCTAACGTGACATTAACTATAATTATGTCATTCACTATATTAGAAATTATGAATATGATCTTCTAGGATTTATATTCCTCACAGTGTTGTATCTTGCACTTTGAGAAGGGGAATTTTTCATTTACCATTATAAAAACTTATTTGGAAGTCTTGATTACCTTCATGTTTTTTCCAACCTTGTTTTGGGTGCAGTTGCAGAGCAGCGCCTCCTGGGGGCGACATGGTACAGTGGATGTTTCTGCCAAAATCTCCAGATTATTGTGTTTTTGAGTGGAAAATTAACAATTTGCAATACTGGACAGCGTTTAATAACAGGAGTATTACCAGTTAATACTCCAGTGTAATTCGTTATTTGGGCATTTTTGTGTCCCATTTGGTCCCGTTCGTAATTTAGTGGCACCTGTTCCCAACCACTGGGTTGCAGAGAAAAAAATAAATGATTTATTCCATTCCTCTGTATTGACAAGCAGAGTGTTTTATCTGTCTATAAATTCACGAAATCTCTGTCTGTGTGTTTGTGTGTCTGTCTGTCTGTTCCACACATATCTCTCAAACTGTTTGTCAGACTGGTCTCAAATTTTAAACGTGGTTTCCTGAGGTTACGAGGGTGTGCATCCCCCAAATGTGGAGTTGCTCAGCCAAAATATGTAATTTTTATCAAAATAAGTTTAGCCACCACTGTGTCTCATGCCCAGGCTTCTAGAAGTGTGGGCGGGGTTTGGTTTTGGATCGACTCCACCACAGCTCTCCGTGTGCAAAACAAGGAAGCAAAACACAACAAATCTGACTAGAAAAATACTTAAGATTTAATGCTTAAAAATTATACCATAAAGTTGCTGTGATTGCATAGGTCTAACGGATAATTCGGCACGAAGAACACGAGGTGCTGCTGGGGAAAAGGGGGGAGCAGGAGCTGAATCGCTGGCACCACAGGTAAGCTCCGTGTGCAAAACAAGGAAGCGAAATGCAACAAATTTGATCAATAATAAAACTGCTTACAACAGAGCCGCAGCGCTCACGTTGTTATTTGCAAGTTATTTTCAGTAAAGTGGGAAAAAAAGATAATGCATGGTGTGTGCTTTTTCCCTGAGGCTGGTTTATCATGGAAAGCAGCTGAGCTCTGTGGTTCCAGTGATCAGCTGATTGGATCCACCTTTTTTTTTAACCAAAGGTTAAAAAAAACACACAACATCATGGGGGAAGGCCCGACAACCTTTGCTCCACGCCGTATCAACCATACGCTGCATAAATTTTCAGCATGGGACACACTTTTTTCCCAGTTTACAAAATTTGTCACTGGGTCTGAGGTGTGTGTAGAAAAATGTGTTTTGGTTAACGTTTAGAGGGTCAAAAATGCGATTGTTTAGGTGGAATAATGATAATAATAAATAATCTTCTTGCATCAATTAAAAACAAACACTTACAATAGAGCGACAGCGCTCACTCTTTGCCAGTCACGCCCTCAAGGTTCCGATCATTTGGCCTCAGTGTCACCCCAGCACGACGATATAAGCACCGCCTCAATCTTAGCATTAAAGTTTTAAAAAACCTTTTAATAATAAAATATTGCTAAAATATAAACTGATGCACTACAATGGGTCTGAAATATTTGTAAACATGTCCTGTTATAGTACTGCATGAGTTTATCGACGATACACAGAAAAAATTCAATATTCCACTGAACTCCATCACTGAACAGTGATAGAAACTAAAATAATTAATAATTATAATGGTGACTGAACAACTCCCATTCCCCAAAGTGAAGATTCACTATTATGAATATAAGTGATAAAAGATCAGACAAATAAGTGATCTGACAAACAAATAAACAAGGGATCTGAAACGGTCGCTACTATTGGATGTCCCATACATTTTCAATATTTAGGTATTCTGTAATTAATATTCACACAGTCAAATACATCTTAGAGCCATTTAGTCCCTTTTATATTTGTCAAAGTCTAACATGTGACTGCCTCCATCTAGGCTACGCCTCTGTGTTCCACTTTCAAACACAGCCTACATTTGGGCCTGGAGAGCCTGACCGGGATCCCCGTTTCAGACAGGAAGACTTGGTTCTACGGGCAGTGCAATAGTAAGCAATAACATTTAGAAAATTTACCAAACATTCTCTTCTCGCCTGACGTCCTGCCTGTCGTGTCTTCGTGATCTTGACATCCAACTGCCTCAGTAATTAGTAGTGAAGCTAGCTAGCCAAAATGAATAGAAAGCAGCCAGTGTTAGAGAGTTTCAGCATTATTTTCCGACCTCAACACCCCATGGACTGTGACAGAGTCTGTCTGCGACCCTTTTCCAAGCAGCTCACATGACTCAACCCTGCCTGGCAACGCTCCCTACATGTGACACAACCTCGTGAAGGTAAATTTTTTAATCACACACTTTGCTTTTATGCTAATGTATTCCACTCATTTTTTTTTTACAAAGGAGTATTAGGGCCACATTTAAAAAAAAAAAAGTTTTGCATTTTGAGAGTCAAGTAAAAAAAAAAGTCAAAATAGAATTCAGAAAAATAATGAAATAATATTTTGAGGAAAAAAGTCAAAATGTGGAAAAACTTGTTTATAATCAGACTCCACAAAATGCTTTGAATAGACGAGTTACTAAAAATGATTCTGAAGTACAACTTTACTAACGAGGAAATTACTTGTTAAGCACACAGTGGTAAGTATGAGGACTTTGAAGAGGTTGCGCCACAAATGGTTCCAAGGGTTGTTAAAGCCAGGGGGTTGGCAGTGGGGGGTTGAGCCCCCCCCCCCACTGTCTATAAAATGCTCCCAGCTGGCATGCGTCTCAAATAGCCTCTGACAACCCAAGTCCAACTCCTGGTCTGCTCGTGTGGCTTAGTTCTTAAGCCCGGCGGAACTGCTTTTACTGACAGGAGAAGGGGCAAAGGCAGGCAACTGGCGCTTTAAAACCAGTAGCTCCGGATAGGTGGAGCTCGACAGCCTAGGAAGGCAGCTCACCTAGGGGAAGGAAAACCCTGATCTCAAACCTCCACTGCCTTGCCGCACACCCGTTTACAAGAAAGGCTTCGGGAGTCAACCCTGAGGGGAAAACCCAGAGTGGAGCCCTGAAGGCGGATGGATGTCATTATTGGCCTTGTGGCAGCTCCTGCGGCCAATCTGGTGCCAGATGTATTGCTCCACGTTCCTCTGGAGGGGACTCTGGAGTCTGGGCAGCCCTGAGTCTCCATACACTTTTCCCAGTCCTGCACCCCGGAGAGGTCACTCCGGTGCTGCTGCAAAGCAGCAGAAACAACACAGGAGGCAGCAGTTACGAGTGATAAGTCCAACCTGTTTGGCGAAGGGTAGAACGCTACGGGTTGCCTCCGATGGTGGGAGGGATCTTCGTGTCCCATTGGTCAGCTCCCGCCCGCCCTAAGCCGGGCAGCCCCCGGTCAATAAGGTGCCGACCCGCCATGGTCTGCCTGCTTCAGTGGGTGTGTGGAGCTTAGAGTCATCGCTCAACAAACAGACCGTAACACTGCACCAAGCAAAAGGAGAAAGAAGAAACTACCAGTCCTGCAACTTGCGAGCTGGAACATCAGGACTATGTACCCTGGCCTCATCACTGGCCCCATCACTGGCACCAGCTGGACTTAATTATCACCAGGAGAGCCCAGCTAAAGAGCGTACTAACCACACATAGCTACCATAGTGTGGACTGCGACATGGACCATACTTTGGTACGCAGCAAAGTACATCTCCAGCCAAAGAAGTTTCACCACTCCAAGCGCTCTGGCCTCCCACGCATTAACACCACGATGACATCCGACCTCAACCTCTGCGCTCAGTTTGCTGATGCCATTGAGGAGGCCACTGAGGGCCAACCAGCAGCTGAGATCGCCGAAGAGAGGTGGAATTTTCTGAGGGATACCATCAATAGTGCGGCCTTGTCCACATTCAGCAAGAAAGAACGACAGAACCCAGATTGGTACAGAGCGAGTCTTTCAGAGATGCAACCCATTATTAATGCCAAACGTGATGCCTTAATGAACTACAAGAGGGAGCCATCAGCCAAGAACTTCGCTGCTCTGAGGGCAGCTAGGAACAATGCTCAGAGAACCGCTAGTTACTGTGCCAACCAGTACTGGCTGGAGCTTTGTCACAGCATTCAAGAGTCTGCGGACAGCGGGAACACACGAGGAGTCTACGAAGGCATGAGAAAAACCCTCGGACCTAGTGCTAGGAAAACAGCCCCTCTAAAGTCATCCATTGGCGAGACCATCATAGATCGCAGTACACAGACGGCTCAGTGGGCAGCGCATTATCAAGACCTGTACTCGAAAGAGAACATGGTGACATAGGCAGCACTCACCAGCATCCCCAGACTCCCTGTCATGGCGGAGCTTGACACACTACCAACAAAGAAAGAGCTGAGCAAGGCCATCGACTCCCTTGCCCATGTCAAGGCTCCAGGAGGAGGTGGCATCCCAGCAGAAGTGCTACAGTGCGCCAAGTTCACTCTCCTGCACCACCTCCATGAGCTCTTTTGTCAGTGCTGGGAAGAAGGAGCAGTGCAAGAACAAGGGGGATTGCAGCGACTGCAACGACTACAGAGGGAGCTCGCTGCTGAGCATCGTGGGGAAAACATTTGCCCGGGTAGCTCTGAAGAGACTGCAGCAACTTGCCAAACAGATCTACCCTGAATCGCAGTGTGGCTTCAGAGCGCCGCAGTCTACCATCAACATGATTTTAACCTTGCGTCAGCTGCGGGAGAAGTGCAGGGAACAGAAGCAGCCCCTGTACATTGTCTTCGTCGACTTGACAAAGGTGTTTGACCTTGTGAGGTCGTGAGGACCTCTTCATGCTCCTAGAGAGGATAGGATGCCCGCCAAAGTTGCTGAAGGTGGTGTCGTTGTTTCACGAGGACATGAAAGACACATTGCTGTTTGATGGATCATCATCCGCCGCTTTCCCCATCAACGGTGGCATGAAACAGGGCTGTGTCCTTGCCCCTACACTCTTCAGCGTCTTCTTCTCCCCGCTGCTGTCATACGCCTTCAGCGATTCAAAAGATTGAGTGCTCCTTCACACTCGATAAGATGGCAAGCTGTTTAATTTGTCCCACCTGAGAGCCAAGACTAAAATGCGTCAGATACTGCTGCATGAAATGCTCTTTGCTGGCGATGCTGTCCTGGCCTCCCATACGCAAGAAGGCTTGCAGAGGCTCGCTGACTGCCTGGCTCATGCCTGCAGGGAATTTGGGTTAACCATCAGCCTGAAGAAGATGGATGTGATGGGTCAGGATGTCAGTGAGGTGCCAAGCATCACTATCGGGGACCACACCCTGGAAGTGGTTGAGAATTTCACTTCTCTTATTGATCTCACAGCCGAGATCAATAAGTGTATTGGTAAAGCAGCATCTGTCATGTCTAGACTGTCGTCAAGAGTGTGGGAGAACACCAAGTTGGCGGTGTACTGCGCCTGTGTGCTCAGCACCCTACTCTACCGCAGTGAAACCTGGACAACGTACGCCCGACAGGAACGCCACCTCAATGGTTTCCATCTGCGCTGCTTGCGACGCATCTTAGGTATCACTTGGCGGGACATTGTGTCCAACAAGGATGTCCTTGTGCGTGCGAACACCCCGAGCATGTTCGCAATGTTGGCACAGAGACGACTGCGCTGGCTCAGTCACGTTTGGCGCATGGAGGACAGTTGCCTGCCAAAGGACATCCTCTATGCTGAGCCCATGTCAGGTTCCAGACCAGTTGGTCTCCCAATGCTGCGCTATAAGGATGTGTGCAAGAGAGACATGAAGTTAGCTGAGATCAACCCTGACTCATGGGAAGCAGCTGCAGATGATCGCAGCAGCTGGTGCCACATAGTGCAGATAGGAGTAAAGAGAGCCGAGGCCCTGCGGGAACAGCAGTGGCTCAACAGTAAGGAGCGACAGAGAGCAAGAGCAGTTACAGGACCCTTGCTGCCAACACCCTACATCTGCAGCCACTGTGATAAAGACTGCCACTCCAGAATTGGACTCTATAGTCACAGCCAACACTGCCCCACCGTGAACTGACATCTCCTGTCGCAGCCTATTGTCTCACGAGACAAGGAGATGACGACGCTGTGCCACAAATTGTGTTCAGAAGAAAAAAACTCTGAAGACTTTTCTTAAAATACTATTTCAACTTTTTTTCTCAAAATTTTGACTGTTCTCAAAATGTAAAACTTTACAGTTTTAAAGTGGTCCTTGTACTCCGTACATTTTAAATCCCCCCACAGATTGTGAACACTTTTTATGTGTTACCGGTTCACGAGGCAAAAATGGTTGGGGGACCACTGCTCTGGACATGTTTCTCGGCACTTCACAGGTGCTCTTAAAAAAAAAAAAGGTCTCTCTCCTGTATCCTAGCAACTGCTTGACCTGTCATGGCTTGTCATCGAAATTTCACATATTTTGCCCTGAAACTCTCTTACCTGCACTAAATCACATCAAAATGGTAAGAAAACATGCATCCCTGCGTGTTACTGATGAGCGATATGGCACTCTAAAAGCTGAACTGTTTTCAACTTTTAAGTGCTATGTGCACAGCAACAAAAAATGCTCACCGCTGATTGTTTTTGCCTCCGAAGGCGCTGAGCGCATTCAACCCTCAACTATATCAAAAATGAATGGAAAATAGACACTCCCAAGCCAGTAGTGGTGGTGGTGGTGTCCACTCTGTGGACACACAGCCTTAATGTAATTTAAATTTTTTTTTTATTTTTGCATGAATTCAGAAAATGTCTTCAAGCGATCTTCAATCGGGTTGTAATTGGGAAGGGAAGGGGGTGTTAAATGACCAGGAAGAGGATTCACAGGCAGATGCTACAGCTCAGAGACGACCACTCACTCCCTTTGCACACCCACACACACGCATACACACGGACAATGGCAGAGCTGCAGCCCTCCCAACCTGAGAAGATGATTGTCGAGCATGCACACAGCATACAAGTTTAGCTTCACAAAAGTAAGAAAATCATCTGTCCATTAACTGGTCTAGAATGGCCAGGATACATGTTTAGAGGTTACAGAGAAGAAGAAACGACAGCAAATTCATCTGAAAAGAATACCAGTATACCTGTATGTGTTGAAAAAGAGAAATTAATACCAAAAGCAAACCTTGTTTAAGGTCCAGCTGTGTGTGTCTGAATTATTGATCACATGGCCACGCTAGAATACAAAATAGATCAAAGTAGAATCAACAGTAACAATGAAGTAATGCTATGGTTTTTACAGAATATACACAAGTTAACAGTGACTCCTAGAATGTAGAATCCATAGACCTGCCTTACGAGCAGAGGTGCTAAGTCACAGTGGGCTTTACTTAGCTAACAGTTTAGAACGCTAATGCTAGTTATACTTACTGACCACTGAAGGGGGGTGGAGGGGTCTCTATAGGAAGGTTCTATCAAAACTTATCTTAAGATAGCTTTCCCCGCAGTGTGTGAGGAGAATTCAGCCCCCTGAGGCCTCATCAGGTCGGTGCTTGAAACCGCGTCACGCCACTAGCTTTTATTACAGCACAGCTAACACTCGTAAAGGACAGAAGCAGGGTGTATCTGAAGCCGTTTCCAGAGACAAAGTTCTCTAACTGATGTGGAAAAGTGGCGATTGAGTGAAACTAGCTGCCAGTTGTCAAAAGAATGTGATTAACGGGTCCATTCAGGAGCTATCAGAGTCAGTCTTAGAAAGAAAGTGCCCATGGGCAAGTAGGGAGCACGGCATAATGGGCGATGTAGGTGTGTAGGATGTCTGCTTCCTGGTGATCCATTGCCATGCTACAGCGGCCCTTTGAACTGGTTCCCAGAGAGGTGCTGTCTGATGGACAGCTTTGATCCCGCCGCGTCGCCCAGTTTTCTCCACACCACCTGTGAACACATAAGCAAGGAGAAGAGTTGAGGACACACGGGAAACCAGACGGCTGACACCGAGGTGAAGAGAACACTGGCCCAACAGCACACATACATCGCACCAGCACTAGTCTGACATACCAAGTTACCTTGGGGAAGACATCTTATAGAGGTTGTTTGCTCATTGGCAAGACATTGGCTAGATGTCTGCATTATGCCGACCTGGACCCCTGGATATGCAGTAGAGGATGGATGGATGGATGATCCAATATTGAGTCTGATATGACTCAGAACGCAGGATTGGGAAATCCCGCTGTGACGCCTGAAGATGGCTGTCATCACAGATTTTAGGTCCATTTTAGGCCAAAACATTGCTGAAGGACTCCCAGTCCTACTTACCACAGTAAGAAACAATGGAGCCTTCTAATTTTACGCTGCTGTATGATGGCTCAGTACCAGTATCAGCAGATGTGGAGTCATACTGATATCAGATTGGTAGCAAAACCCCTCTCCCCTTGAATCGGTCCATCTATTCTACGGGTGTCTCAATAAATTAGAATACCATCAAAAAGTTAATTTATTTCTGTAATTCAGTTAAAAAAGTGAAACTCATATAAATTCATTACATACAGTGATACAGTCAAAGCATTGTTTCTGATTTTGTTGATTATGGCTTACAGCTAATAAAACCCCAAATTCAGTTTCTCAAAAAAAAAAAAAAAAAGAATATTACAAAGATTAATTTAAAAAAAAGGATGTTTAATAGAAATGTTGGCCGCCTGAAAAGTGTGTCCATGTACCACTCAATACTTGGTCGGGGATCCTTTTGCCTGACTTACTGCATTAATGCAGCGTGGCATGGAGGTGATCAGCCTGTGGTACTGCTGAGGTGTTATGGAGGCCCAGGTTGCTTTCAGAGCGGCCTTCAGCTCGTCTGCATTGTTGGGTCTGGTGTCTCTCATCTTCCTCTTCACAATCCTCCATAGATTCACTGTAAGGTTTAGGTCAGGAGAGTTTGCTGGCCAATCAAGCACAGTTATACCATGGTCATTAAACCAGGTTTTGGTACTTATGTCAGTGTGGGCAGGTGCCACGTCCTGCTGGAAAATCAAATCAGCATCTCAGGTGAAATAAACATCAGAGATGCCTTGCTACAAGCAGAAACTGCAGAGGCAAAATAGATGAAACATCAGTTTCTCCTCTTAATAGTCCTGGTGGCCGGGTGGTCAGAGCTTCGTTAGAGGATCCCTCCTGCATCATCAGCAGGTGTCTCAGGGTTAGAGGCGTTTCGCCCCTGAACCTGTACGCCTTGCCTGAGTGGGGAAGCAAAGATTAATCTTCACTTGCAGAAGGGTTCCAACCACGGTGTCCTGTGAGCCACAACCACCACCTTGAACTAGCCCCGACCACTGAGGCTATGTCCCCAATGGCTTTCCGTAGATGTTTAGGTTCCAGACCTATCTTGTGTAAAAAATGGTACAAAGATGCGGCTGGAAACCCACAACAACCAACCTCGACGGGGAATAAAGTAGTGTGCCACCCTTTAATACAAGTCTCATCAACTAGGTCGTGATATTTTTCCTTTCTTGAGCTCGTGAGATATGGCCAGCCTCTCCTCCCAAGGCACTGTAAGCTCAACTATTACAATGGATTTTGCACTGTGAGAGCAAAGAATCATGTCTGGGCAAAGTGTGGTTTTTGCTACTTCTTCTGGGAAGACGAGTTTCTTTTTTAGGTCAACGTGCATCTCCCAGTCTGATGCTTTATGCAAAACAGAGAAGCATGTTCTGGCAGTTGTTTTTGCCTTTGGAGACCTATTACCTGGCTTTTGAAAGCTGATGACCTGAATGATGTTGCCTGATGGTTACTGGCTCTAATCCTCTGGAATTCAACCCACTTTGCCATTTCTGTAAGGACTTTATCATGTCTCCACCAGTAATGCCCTTCTCCAAGTGCTCTAGAGCACCCAGTCAAAATGTGATTTAAAGTACTAGGGGTCATACCGCACAGCTTACAAGACAAATTCTCATCTTTGTACCAAAGTTTTTAAATTGCTTGGTTTTGGTAAAAGATCAGTCACTGCACAGAGAAGAAAAGCCAACTTGCCCTGGTCCATGCCCCAGATATCATTCCAGGACAGTGATCGCTCGAGTGCATGGTTCCACTGCATCCACTGCCCTTTAGAGGCGAGCCCTGCAGCTTTCACACAGTGGTCCTCTTCCACTACCTCTCTGACCCTCTGTATTACAAGTCTTCTCCTGCTTTTGGTGTCAGCTTTGCTCCACCTTTTGCCGTTGTAATTTCCTAGCCCGAGTCGTCCCTAACAAACTACGCCAACAATTTTGTCATGTCTCCAGTATGCTTCAGCTTCCCTGACAGCTTCCTGGGGTCTCCATTCCTACTGCACTTAATAGCTGTGTTGGAATGCCTGACCTTCTTATCGTCAGAATAGAGCAAAGAACAGACAGAAGTGGCCTTGAACTCCTCCACCACCGATGAGATTGGTAGGTGAAGCTTGGAAGTCTTACTGTAGACTGACTGAACTGAAGGATGGGGGAACTCCTAGCCATCTACAAATAAATTTGCTACAGAGTCTCTCCATTGCTTCTACTCTGGTGACAGCAAAATCATATAGCAGGAATGGCTACTGCAGTTTGGGTATGATGCCATACTGAAAGCACCATACCTTAAACCTCCCAAGCAAGTGGCTTCTGTCAATTGTCTTAAGCCAGCTACACAAACTAGCCATGGTCTGCTTTAAATTCCCCCTATCATTCAAGATACAATCGTAGTACTTTCCCAGGCATCGTACTCCCTGTTCTTGAATTGATGGGATTACAGACCCTTCGATGCTGAAGATGCTTTCCATCAGCTTTTCTTTCATAATGCTCAGACTCCTAGACTTTCCTGGATTAAACTGCATTCGTGACCAAGCTGCCATTTTCTCCAATAAGCTTAGGATCCAACGCATTCCTTGCACTGATGGAGTCATTATGGTTATATCATCCATAAAGGCTCTACAAGCTGGATGCCTAGTGCCGTCATCTGCTTCTGGGCCTCTGCATTGCATTCCTCCTACCTTCAATAACAAATTCATAGCAGCCACGAACAAACCACAGATATTGTGCACCCTGCCATGATGCCTTTTTGAGTCTCTGCCATTCGGTGGTGAAATCTCCAACAGTAAACCTCATCCTCAGGAAATTCATATGGGACATCACAAGCTTAATCACATGTGATGGTACTTGGTAGTATTCCAATGCTCTATGGATCAGTTAGTGGGGTACACTTGGATAAGCTTTGGCAAGGTCTAGCCAGACAACAGAGAGGGTGGTGTTATTCTTTTTTGACTCTTTAATTACTTGGCTAATCACTGACTTATGCTCCAAGCAACCAGAGTATCCCGGGATGCCTCCTTTTTGGACACTTGTGTCAACAAACTTGTTAGTAAGTAAATATGATGTTAACCACTTAGCAATGATGGACTAGAATATCTTCCCTTCAACATCTAGAAGGGAAATCTCTCAAAACTGGCCAAGTCCAGATGAATTTAATTTTTTAGGAACAAAGCAGCCATCAGCCAGTGTCCAAATCCAGGGCTCTTGTTTCTTCTTCCAAAGAACTCGTAACAGTTTTGCCAGCCTTCTCAACAAGCGGGGACAGTTTTTATAGATTTTATAAGTGGTACCTGATGGTCCTGGAACAGATCCTGCCCGGGCTTTCTTCACTACACCCTTTACTTTCAAGAGTGAAGTCTGCCATATTGAAAGGGGAGTGTAGCTTAAGTGGTGGCAGTTGGAAAGGGCAATCTCCCAGTGGGATGTCTCTATTGGGATCCCCATGTGCCGCTGCTACACTTTCCTCAACTTCTTCTTTTGAACACATCAGCCTTCCACTTTTGAGCTTGCCGAGGAGATTGGCTGTAAACCTGAAGGGGTTACTAAAAAACGCCTTCCTCTGTCGCCACTTCTCCCTCTGCTTTCTCCAGCTTGTTTCTGCCCTGCAAAGCTGGAGCAATTTCTTGCACAACTCTCCATTTAACTCATTTAGGACCTCTCTTTCATCTTCATTCCCATTCCTCCACTTTTTTTTCCCCATGAAGCTTGTCAGCAGAGGGAAGCATGAAGTGCTCTAAAATTTCTTGGTAGATGGCTGCACTGACTTTGGACTTGATAAAACACAGTGGACCATCACCGGCAGATGGCATGGCTCCACACATCATCACTGGCTGTGGAAACTTCATACTGGACCTCAAACAACTTGGATTCTGTGCCTCTAGACTCTTCCTCCAGACTCTGGGACTGTGATTTCCAAATAACAGGACTTGACACCTGATTTGGGGAGCCATGTCATCTGCTGCTGTTTGTCCACTGTGTTTAATCAAGTCCAAAGTCAGTGTAACCGTCTACCAGGACATTTTAGAGCACTTCATGCTTCCCTCTGCTGACAAGGTTTATGGAGAAGCTGATTTCATTTTCCAGCAGGACTTTGCACCTGCCCACACTGCTGCCAAAAGTACCAAAACCTGGTTTAATGACCATGGTATCACTGTGCTTTATTGGCCCGCAAACTCTCCTGACCTAAACCCCATAGAGGATCTATGGAGTATTGTCAAGAGGAAGATGAGAGACACCAGATCCAACAATGCAGACGAGCTGAA
The DNA here is from genome assembly GCA_020510985.1 of Pholidichthys leucotaenia. NCBI lineage: Eukaryota > Metazoa > Chordata > Actinopteri > Cichliformes > Pholidichthyidae > Pholidichthys > Pholidichthys leucotaenia. Next base: position 8,824,781 of record CM035842.1, read on the forward strand.
GGTCACTATCAACGCAACCTGAACCTCCATAACACCTCAGTAGTGCCACAGGCTGATCACCTCCATGCTATGCTACACTGATGCAGTAATTCATGCAAAAGGAGCACTGACCAAGTATTGAGTGGTACATGGACATACTTTTCAATCGGCCAACATTTCTATTAAGAATCAATTTTTTTTAAAATTGATCTTTTGTAATATTCCAATTTTTTGAGAAACTGAATTTGGGGTTTTCATGAGCTGTAAGCCATAACCATCAAAATTAAAAGAAAAAAAATGCTTGGAAAATGTCACTGTGTGTGAGTTTCAGTTTTTGAATTGAATTACTGAAATAAATTAACTTTTGATGACATTCTAATTTATTGAGCTGCTCCTGTACACCGCTCATTTTATGAGGACTGCCTCTGACCACATGAGTACACCATGTCCTCGTAAGGTAAGGTCCTTATAGTCCAGTGAAACCAGCACGTACAAGCAGAGGAGCCACTGTCCCCCGTATCTGCCTGGCAGCACTCAGTGCTGAAACATCTCTGAATGGGTGAGAGGGGCCCAGGGGACCCCAGTCATGTTACAGAGGTACTATTGTAGTGTTCCCCAGATTCCTGGCCCGTCACATAGCTGTAGGACCCAGATAGCCCCACTCCCCATTCTTTCTCTAATCAGCGGACCTTTTATCCCAGACCGGGGACCGCTCAGCACCAACAGAGAACAATGCAGGGAAATGAGAGAAGGAAGAGCAGGGGGAGGGGAGTGCTCTTTTCCCTGCCTCTCCACTTTTAATTGCTTTGACAACGATGAGCCTCGAGTTTCAGCCTCCAGTTTACACATGGGATGAAGGCAGAAGGGGGCAGAGCAAGGCTCTCAGAAGTGCTACGATGTACAGCAAAATTTTGAGCAGGTTTTGCATAACCAACCAAATCCTGGAATTTCCCCATTGTGGGACTAATAAAGGCTTATCTTATCTTATCTTATCTTAAAAAGATCTCTTAAAAAAGCAAAATTTTCACTACAAACGTATCTACCAACATTAACCCCTTGCACTCTGGTCAATTTCCCTAAAAATGCCTAAAAATAACGTACCCAAAGTAAATCAAAAGCTGTTCTTCAACCCTTTGCAGCATCTTCATGGGGTTGGTCTCATTTAAAAGAAAACACTTTGAATTTTTTGGCAAAACAGTTATAATCTCTCTAAGTGCTCCTGCCACTGAGTTACAGTCATCTAAACATACTGAACTTGAACAAAATAAAGTTCGCCTGGGTGTTTTTTTGGATACAAATGCTTGCAAATAACACACAGCTGTCAGACCCGGGCTGGAAAATGCAACAGAAATGTAGAACCAAGTGTTATCCAGCTGAGGGCAAAATTTTGTAACAATACCACAAAAAATGAATATATTACACAGCTTTCTTCTCAGGTTGTTCCCAGGCGTTTTTGAACTGTGCCAAATTGTGTCAAATGGCACAGTTTGGAAAAACGTCTGTAACTTTTGAATGATTCAATATAGAAGCTTCATCTTGGGCTCTAATGAAAGGTCACACTCAGGGCTGTGTGTGTGTGTGTGGGGGGGGGTGTTGTTTATTCATGAATGAATGAATGAATGAACAAACAAGCCCCCACACACAAAGAAGCATGCCACGTAAAAAATGTGTGGCTTTTTTTTTACAAGAAAAAATAACCTACAGTGCACTAAAAATTATACTAAAATATCTGTAATGTAGAAGATAACAACTCCCACCCCCCACCCCCCCACCCTGCTACAGAGGACGGACATCGCCCATCGCTACATGACGGACCGCGGTGATGGTGCGCTGCGGTCTACTACGCACAGTTGTACTAAAATATCTGCAATATATCTGTAATCCGCTACAGAAGAGTAGCGGGGGTGGGTGGCGTTCACGGTTCGGACGCGGCGCACGGACCGGTCCGTCAACGGTCCGTCTTGTGGCGATGACGCACAGTTGTAATTTACCGATCGGTCAAAAGTCATTTTGATTACAATTTTCAGGGATAAAGAATAATTTAGCTTATAACACTTACCTGTCCACAACAGCAGTGTCGCTGGCGAACTTCTCTTCCTCATTGTCAGACGAACATGACGCTGGTCTGCTTGTTACGACTGGTGGTTCTGGTCACGCGACCGGGTCAAACCATGATTCCATTATTGCGGTTTTGCGCTTCCATGATTGCGGTTTTGGCGAACGATTTTTCAAAACAAATAAGAACAGTAGTAAGAAAAAAAGACTGGCGAACGCGTGTGTGTCACCCAGTGGCTTACACAAAACAGATTTTACGCGCGGGACGTACGCTTTTAATTGTCAAACTTCTCTGCTTCAGTTGGCTCGCTGCATTCGCAGCCATTGGTAGGCGGGTCCTTCTTGCTAGGTTTTCAGTCATTGGTTCTTCAAGGTTTCAGAAACCCAATTCAAGGCTCTTATTAGTCGAATGAGAGGTCAATCAAATCTAAACCAATCAAAGCACTCCTTTGGCTTTCTGTTCGCGGCTGTGTCTGTAGTGGAAGAACGGAAATGCAGCTTTTTTTTTCCAGTGCGCCGTAGGACGCAGAGACGTGACCGCCCGCAGTATCCCGGAGTGCAAGAGGTTAAAGGAAATTAATTCCTGTCAAAAACATGTTTGCTAATGTAAACAAGATGCAGTAACCCATTTTCCTCTGTTGTGATGTTTACTGTAGAGGGCCTTGGGCTGCGTTTTCCATGACAATTATGGACCATGCATGCTCCTGGTAGTCTGTCCTGATTGGCTGCCCGTGCTTCGGTTCAGGACTGTCACCGAAGTTACTGTTTCACTTCGATATGAAGCCTCACATGAGGAAACCTGAACACAAATCGCATGAAAGCATAAAAACAGAAGAAACTTCTGCTGTTTCACACTTCTGCATTCACGACGATTTACATTTTCATTCCATTTCCACCAATTCAGGCAACATCTTCTGCTGGCATTAAAGCAGTTTGGGTATGCTAGCCCTGAGCTCATTTATGTTTCAGCGTTTTAAGTGTTTTATGTCATGAATGTCAGCTGTGACGATATATGATATAAGCAGTTGGTGATTTGTTATTTTTTAACACGCGGGATGATGGGGGGCATTTACAAGCTTAGCATAAGTTACAAACATGCAAACTTAAATTAAGTACAAATTTGTGAAAATAAAGGTGCAAAAATATGACAAAAGATGTTAATTCACAAAAAATCCAAATTTATAAGAAAAACTGAAAATTTGAGAACAACGTTGCAATTTCAAGAGAAAGAAGCTGTAAATTTACGAGAAAAAGAATCAGAAATTTGTGAGAAAAAAGTCTCAACATTTTCAGAAAAAAGTTTCAGAGATACAAGAAAAAAGTCACAAATTCATAAGACAAATGTTAAAAATTTACCCCCCAAAATAGCAAATTTACAAGAAAAAATGTCACAGAAAGATTTTATGCTGCAATAAATTTCAGACTAAAGATCACCCCAAAGCTTTCTGCACTGTCCGACTTTAATGGTTCCCGACTCAGAAGGCTAGAGAGATGCTAGCGGGTGAAGAATAACCGCAGCGTTGCACTTACATTGCACATCTCTCGCACAATGGCCTTCTCCTTCTCGCTGAGGTCGTCCTCATAGTCCTCAGGGACCTGCTTGTCCAAGTTCTCATGGACCTCCAGCACCTGATGGCAGACACAGGACTGATGAGAAACAACGGCGACTTCCTGAACACACAAAGCTGCTGTAGAGCCAGCGTAGATTTCACTCCAAAAAAAGACCCCAAGGTGCAAAGTGATGAAATGTTTCTCATATATATGCATGTATAAACTGGATCTATTTGTAGACTTTTTCCTGTTTTTGCACTCTGCATGATTCAAAGCTGTAAATATCTTTTATGTTAAACCAGGCAAGGGGACAGAAACTTCTGTTATATAAAGAGAAAAAAACTAACAGGAACATTTTTTCCTTTTACGAGGAAACAATCTGTGTGCTTTTTAAAAAATGTCAATTTTCCTCAAGTCTGACTTCTCACAATTTAGCATTTTTCCTTATAAACTTCCAACTTTTCTCATGAATTTCAGACTTTTTGTGACTAACTCAAACTTGACTTGATGCAAATTTGCAACTCTTCAGACTGAAAATTTTCTTTTTCACATAAGTTTGCAGCATTGTGCGTAAGAAATGCTTATTTATTTATTTGTGTATTGCAGTCATGACTGCAGTCAGGACCCCTGAAGTATGGGGGTAAACAGTCATTTATGGAAAAGCTCTTTTAATGTATTTATATGTTTTTCTTACCAGTCAAAGTCCCACTCCCTTAAAAAAAAATGTGTTTTTGTAGGTTTTAACCTTTAGAAATGCATCTCTACATAGGTTCTGCATGCATCCATGCACAACAAAGGCAAATTACACAGCATAACAAAAATAATTTTTTTGTAAGTTGTCTGTGTTTTTTCAACTGATTTAAGACAATTTTGTACCGCTGAATCCGAAAATGACATCCGTTTCACTCCATCAGGTCAGGTTTTTATGCTAAGTTGTAAGCAGTTGTACAGCAGTTGACATTGATAAAGGTAAGTACATGTAAACTGAATGTTACATCATCATTGTTCAGAATTCAGAGAATTTCAAGAAATAAAACAGAATTTTGCATCATATAAAGCGAAAATACCCGTACATGTAAACAAAAATGTAAAACAACATGTGGCCATAGTTCAAAAAGTTGACCTGATTGAGCAAAACCAATGTGATTTTTGGATTCAGCACATCAAAACTGTCCTAAATCAGCTAAAAAAAACTTAGACAATAAATTTGGTGTTGACCAGTGTTATTTTCAATTATTTGGACCAATTAAGAAGTGAAATTAGGAAGTTTCCCACATAAACTTGAATGTTCCAGGGAACCCTGGATGAAAAGCACTCTGATTAATCCACAGTCGACAATATATCTCATGTCATTCTGGCTTATTTTGTTGTATTTTTGCAGTGATGGTACATCATTCCATTAGCATTAACTTGGCTAGGTGGTCGGAATTGGTCAGTCTAACTGTATTAGAGCTCGCCTCAGTCAAAGGAATTGTCTGTAGACCTCCGAGACAGGATTGTCTTGAGGCACAAAACTGGGGAACGGTACAGAAAAATTTCTGATGCTTGAAGGTCCCAATGAGCACAGTGGCCTCCATCATCTGTAAATGGAAGAAGTTCAGAACCACCAGGACTCTTCCTAGAGCTGGCCAGCCGACTAAACTGAGTGATCGGGGGAGAAAGGTCTTAGTCAGGGAGGTGACCAAGAACCCGATGGTCACTCTGTCAGAGCTCCAGCGTTCCTCTGTGGAAAGAGGAGAACCTTCCAGAAGGACAGCCTTCTCTGCAACAATCCACCAATCAGGCCTGTATGGTAGAGTGGCCAGACGGAAGCCCCTCCTTTGTAAAAGGCACATGGCAGCCCGCCTGGAGTTTGTCAAAAGACACCTGAAGGACTCTCAGACCATGAGAGACAAAGATTGAACTCTTTGGCGTGAATGCCAGGCGTCATGTTTGAAGGAAACCAGGCACCGCTCATAACCAGGCCAATACCATTCCTGCAGTGAAGCATGGTGGTGGCAGCATCATGCTGTGGGGATGTTTTTCAGCGGCAGGAACTGGGAGACTAATCAGGATAGAGGGAAAGATGAATGCAGCAATGTACAGAGACATCCTGGATGAAAACCTGCTCCAGAGCGCTCTTGACCTCAGACTGGGGCGACGGTTCATCTTTCAGCAGGACAATGACTCTAAGCTCACAGCCAAGATATCAAAGGAGGGGCTTCAGGACAAGTCTGTGAATGTCCTTGAGTGGCCCAGCCAGAGCCCAGACTTGAATCCAGTTGAACATCTCTGGAGCGATCTGAAAATGGCTGTGCACCTATGCTTCCCATCCAACCTGATGGAGCTGGAGAGGTGCGGCAAAGAGGAATGGGCCAAACTGCCCAAACATAGGAGTGCCAAGCTTGTGGCATCATATTCAAAAAGACTTGAGGCTGTAATTGCTGCCAAAGGTGCATCAACAAAGTATTGAGCAAAGGCTCAGAAAAACTTTTTTCCACATTGTCATTATGGGGTATTGTGTGTAACATTTTGAGGGAAAAAATGAATTTAATCCCTTTTGGAATAAGACTGTAACATAACAAAATGTGGAAAAAACGAAGCACTATGAAGACTTTCTGGCTGCATTGTAGGAGCTAGCCAGCTATGATTAGCAATAGTAACGTAAAAGGGAGGGTGGAATTAACTGCAGCTCATGCACTTAAAAGAACTGTTCTGAGGAAGGATGCAAAATATGATTTACAATGATACTGCAGTGATTAAATAATTAAATGCAGTTTGACCAGAACTGGTCACAAACATTTCATTAAGACCTGTGGGAACTGTCATCGTGGGGAAATTGAAATCTTGCAAAGTAGCTTTGGCGTTTGCAAAAAAACCTGCAACACTACAAAAGTTATTCAAAAAATGAACTTTGTTTTCAAAAATATCAAGAGAAGAGAGTTAATTTAACATGTAACATGCATCATTGCACTTCGAATGTTTTCTAATAATAACTGCAGTAAAAGCTGCTCATTTAAATCATGTGAAGACTGTAATGCTGTGGTGAATACCTAAAATTCCACGGTGAAAAGGGAAAGCCTTCACAGCACGGAAATTGTGTTTTGGGTTCATGCTAACAGTTAGCCCTGTTAGCAGAGGTTAATTTTAACCTCAAAGTTTAGATTAAAGCCTCAAAACATTCAGCTTCTTTCACAATGTGTGCTTTTGACACTACTTCATCTGGACATGCCAAAAAGATGGTGGCAAGTTGTCCATCGAGGGCTAGCTAGTCAGCTATCTTCTTTACTCAGCCTGCAGCCAACACTGCACTGCCTCTCGTGTAATATTTCCCAGGTACGGGAGAGCTGAATTGATATTGGCACGTGTGATTGTTAAAATGTGACTGAAGTTACCTTCATGGCATGGACCACTGCCTCAGGCTTCTGGGCGCAGGACAGGTAGCCTGTGGCAGGAGAGGACTCGCTGGTTGGCAGACGGCCCGTACCCTGAGGAAAGCAAAGAAAATTGTTGTGGGGTCTTATTTCACAGCACACACAGCAGCAGCAGAGAGTACAGAAAACTTTGATATAAAGTTAGTGTGCCACATTAACTTGTTCTTTCAAAATTCATTCCAGCTTGAGAATTTCCTTCTTCTGCTGAACCTTTGGCATGTTTCTCCCCCAGCAGCTTCAAGGAAATCCACACAAATACCATATCAAAATGAATGGCTCGATCAGAAGTAGTGAACTTGTACACAGATATTTGATTTCCAGCGAAAACCTTCAAAAAACCCCAAGATCTCACAGACCTCTATCTCAGCCATACTTTGTCCTACAAATGCCATTTATGCTTCAAAACAAAGTCTTTTAGCTTTCACCAGGTTCTGGTATCAGTTCCTGTGTCATTTCTGGTATAAGTTCCAGTATCAATCTCTAGTATTGGTTTCTGTATTGTCTCTAGTATCAGTTCCTGTTACAGTGCCCGTACTAGTCTGGTATCAGTTCCTGGATCATCTTGGGGCAGTGGTGGCTTAATGGTTAGAGATGTGGACTGGTGGCTGGAGGGTCACCGGTTCAATCCCTGGACCAGCAGGATCAGATCTGGGTGGGACAGATGACATAGCAGTGTTTGCCCCACCCTCATTAACACCACTGTGATGTCCTTGAGCAAGACCCTTAACTGCAGTGGAGCTGCTCAGTGGCCACAGGTCAGTGTGTGGCTGTACTAAACTGAATGTGAACAGGGCGTCCTTGAAAAAGAGAAGTTGCCTCTCAGTGGACCTTCCCTGTATAAATAAAGGGTAAATAAATAAAATAAAAAATATCTAGTATCAGTTCCAGTATTGATTTCTGTTATTGGTTTCTGTATCACCTCTAGTTTCAGTTCCTGGTATCAGTGCTTGCTAGTCTCGTATCAGTTCCTCTATCATCTCCGATAACAGTCCTAGTATCGATCTCTGGTCTTGGTTTCTGTATTATTTCTGGTGTCAGTTCCAGTATCTATCTCTGGTATTGGTTTTTGCATCAACTCTAGTATCAGTTCCTGGTATCACTGCCCATACTAGTCTCTTGTAGTCTCAGTCTATACTTCCAGTGCCACATGAGTCGGCTGCCTTTTTGCGACAGCGGCTCAATTCTGAGTTTTTCTTCCTATGTCTTATTTACTATCTGGCTTCGCTGGTCAAACTTTCTGATCCGGCAACACCTTATCCATCACAGACACACAGATCGCCCCAAATGTCTCCCGAGCCGGTGGACGGAGCCATTGTTTATAGCAGAAGACGGTACAACAGGGACCAGCTGTTAGCACTTAACCGCCCCACGGTGCTATTACAAAAACTTGACATATCGGGAGAAATCAGACGGAAACGGCGTGGATGTCGAGCTGGAGTAAGACGGCAAGCGAGGAACTTAAGGTACAGACCTGTCCTTCCATCCGTTATCATGGGGAATGTACAGTACGATCACTACTCAATAAGACAGACGAGCTAGTGGCCATGTCCCGCTACAAGAGCGCCTTCAGAGAGATTAGCATGATGTTGTTTACTGCGACGTGGCTAACAGAATGCAATACGGGTAGACCGGACACCAGACAGTGGAAAGGCAAGGGGCGGAGGAGTGATAATGTACTGTATGTGAATAACGAATGGTGTGAACCTGGGCGCATGGTTAAAGAGCAACATTGCAGCAAAGACATTGAGTTGCTAGCTGTTAGCATGCAACCTGTATACCTCCCCAGGGAATCCTCACATGTGATCTGCATTGTTATTTATGCAAATAGGTCGGCAAACGCTGGGGCAGCGTGTGACATCATCCAGTCAGTCACTTGCAGGCTTCTGACACAACACCCAGATGCTCTCCTCCTCATCTCGGGTGATTTTAACCATATTTCACTGTCCTCCATTCTGCCCACGTTCACCCAGTATGTCATGTGCCACACCAGAGACAATAAAACACTGGATTTATTCTATGCAAACACTAAGGAGGCATACACCTAATCGCCACTCCCCCCACTCGGGAGATCGGATCACAACTTGGTTCACCTCCTGCCGGTGTACAAACCCCTAGTACACCGACAACCTCCGGTTATGCGCACAGTGAAGGTATGGTCTAAGGGGGCAATGGACGCTCTAAAGGACTGTCTTGAAATCACTGTCTGGGAGCAGCTCTGCGACCCACATGGTGAGGATATCGACAGCCTCACTCACACCATCACGGACTACATCAACTTCTGTGTGGACAACACTGTACCCACCAAGACCATACGGTGTTGCTTAAACAACAAACCCTGGATCAACCCCGAGATAAAGTCCCTACTGAGAGAAAAGAAAAGGATCTTCAGGTCGGGGAACAGGGAGAAGCTGAAGTTCGTACAGAGGGAGCTGAGGAGGAAGATCAGAGAAGGCAAGGACAGCTTCAGGAAGAAGATGGAGGACAAGCTGCAAAACAGCAACATCGGTGGGGTCTGGAGAAACCTCAAAACCATCTCTGGGCTGCAGAATACCTCCTCCCAGGCCACGGGGGGCAGGGAGTGGGTGAACAACCTGAACCTGTTTTTTAACAGGTTTGACCAACCGCTCTCCTCTCCGCCTGCACACCAACCACTGCTGCCTCTACCGTCATTGAGACCCGCTGTCCACCCCCGCCTCTCTACCAGCACCCCCCCCCACTCCCAGCATACAGCCCCCCAGCCCCAACCTGACCCTCACTAAGACCCAGGTGAGGGCGGAGCTGAGGAAGATCAAGGCAAGAAAGGCCTTGGGTCCGGATTGCATCAGCGCAAAGCTCCTTAAGTCCTGCGCAGACCAGCTGTGTGGAATTGTGGTGCACACCTTCAACCTGAGCCTGAAGCTGGGGAGGGTACCACAGCTGTGGAAAATGTCTTGTGTGGTACCCGTACCAAAGACTTCCCACCCCAGAGACCTGAACAGCTACAGACCAGTGGCCCTGACGTCTCACCTGATGAAGACCCTGGAGAGACTGCTCCTTGCCCACCTCCGCCTCCTGGTGGGACCAGCGATGGATCCACTCCAGTTCGCCTACCAGCATGGTATCGGGGTGGAGGATGCAGTGATCTTCCTCCTACACCGTTCCCTGTCCCACCTGGAGAAGCCTGGGAACACGGTGAGGATCATGTTCTTTGACTTCTCCAGTGCTTTCAACACCAACCAACCGGTGATCCTGAAGGACAAGCTACTGTGTGCAGGGGTGGACCAGCACCTATCATCGTGGATCCTGGACTACCTCAAAAACCAGCCACAGTTTGTGAGAACCCAGGATTGTGTGTCAGGCACGATCATCTGCAGTATGGGAGCCCCCCAGGGAACAGTTCTGGCTCCCTTCCTGTTCACGCTTTATACTGCGGACTTCTCACACAACACAACACACTGCCATCTACAGAAGTTCTCTGACGACTCTGCGATCGTCAGCCTCATCTCCAATGGCGATGAAGCTGAGTACAGAGGATTTATTCAGGACTTCGTGGACTGGTGCCATTGGAACTGCCTCCAAATCAACGCAAGGAAAACTAAGGAACTGGTAGTGGACTGCCACAGGCAAGGACAACCCCCCACAGCACCAGTAAACTTCCAGGGAACAGACATTGAGATGGTGACATCCTACAAGTACCTGGGTGCTCATCTGAACAATAAACTGGACTGGTCACACAATACCGACGCACTCTATAAGAAGGGACAGCGCAGGCTGTTCCTACTGAGGAGGCTCAGGTCTTTTGATGTACAGGGGGTGCTCCTGAAGACCATCACATTTGGAGTGGTCTGCTGGGGCAGTGGCATCACAGCAGCCGACAGGAAGAGACTGAACAAACTGATCAAGAATGCTAGCTCTGTCCTGGGGCAGCGCCTCAACCCAGTGGAGGAGATAGGAGAGAGGAGGATGGTGGCTAAGCTGTCATCTCTGCTGGAGTCCGAGCCCCACCCTATGCAGGACATGCTGAACGCACTGAGGAGCTCATTTAGCAGTAGACTACATCATCCTAGGTGCGCAACCGAGAGGTTTCGCAGGTCCTTTCTACCTACCGCTGTCAGACTTTATAACCTAAGGAAGGCTGCTCGCAGAGATAGGAAAAAAAAACAAACTTTACAACTTAATAGTATTGAATGCAAAAGACGCAACAATCTTGCACAATAATGGTCCCCTCTATTATATAACTAGGACAATATCAATCGCTACGGAGGGTGACAACTAGGCTGAGTCAAATACATAATATGCTGTATGGGTACATATTCATACTATGTGGGGTAACTAAATAGACCATTATGCTGTTTATTCCATCTAGCTACAGTGCTCCGCACTATGTATATATATTTATGTGTACATATGTATATCACTGCTCTTACTATGTTATCTTCTAAATTATTGTTCTGAGTGTTGCTATCCCTGTGCTGTTGCAATCCTGGAATTTCCCCATTGTGGGACTAATAAAGGCTTATCTTATCTTATCTTGTATCAATTCCTGGATTATTTCTGGTATCAGTTCTAATATCAATCTCCGTTATTGGTTTCTCTATTGTCTCTAGTATCAGTTCCTGGCATCAGTGCCTGTATTAACCTCTGGTATCAGTTTCTATATCATCTCTGTTATCAGTTCCAGTATCTGTAGGTTTCTGTATTGTCTCTAGCATTGGTTCCTGATATCAGTGCAGTGTTTCCTCTGACTTAAAGACCTTGGCGCGGTGGCAACATATTTTTCCGAGGGGGGGGGGGTAAACATACCGGAATATGTTAATTTTATACTATTTATTTCTTTTTAAAATTTTACACCGTAACATTGCATATGGAACTTACCATTTGAAGTACTGTACAACTGAGGCTTGAATATTGGGCCAGTTGGGGTCCCACCCTGACATCCTGTGTTTAGACTTTTTAGTGGTGTTACCCTTCTCTCCTTCCTCTGCCTGAACACTTTCCTCCCCTTGGCTCCTCTCTTCTGTCTCATCTTGCCATCTCTGAGCTCTGTCTAATTCAGCTTCTCTCTCTGTCTATGGTGGTATACAAACAGGTTAGAAAATATCAAGTGCCATGTTTTGTCCTGCAGGAATTTTTTGTCATGGTTTACATAAATGACAAAAATGTGTATTTTTGTTCTAGTGCTTCTTTTTTTCCATTGAGAGAGTAGGGAAGGGAAAGAAACATTCATAATAGTAATGCACTCATGCATACTTAAATTCTATGATCAGGTGGGTATAGTAACCAGAAATTCTACTCATGTAAAAGCAGTGCTTTGAAATTAATAATTAAAAGTAGGCAACCAAAAATTTCTAGTTGAGTTAAGGGTACAAAGAGCAGCCACTTAAAAACTTGAGTAATGACTTCAGTCTTGAAGGTTTGAGGTTTTTCCTCAAAAATTTATAACAATTTTCTTATAGTTTTCTACTTTTCTCTGTAAATGTAAAGTTGAAACCATGTTCCTCAAATTTGTAATTTCCTCTTGTAAAATTGACTTTTCTTGTACATTTGAAACTTTATTATAAATTTGTGGATTATTTTATGACTAATTTTTGTCTTTTTTAAATTAAAATTAGTTTGGGTTTTTTTTTAGATAAATTTGAAACAGACTGTGGTAATTTTTTTTTTACTTTTTCCTTATAACAATTTACATTTTTGACCATAATTTTGCAGTCTGAACAGAACAATAATGTAACTCTGATTACAAAGAAAAAATATTAATAAAATTGTATTTAATGAAATAAATTAACTTAATTGACCAAGGATGTTGTTATTTCTGTTATATTTCTTTATATTTATAGTTTTGTGTTGTTTTTTTTTTAGAAATCTCTTCACCACCCAGACAGCAGGAAAATCCTCCCTTATTTTGAAATCAGATGTTGGCATGTTTAGTTTGTCTGAAGGCTGCTGACGGATTAAAGTCACTGACTTTGTGAATTTCAGTCATCTTACCTGCCAGGTACATAATATGGAACTGTAGTGGAATCTAAAGACATAATTCACCACAATATGTGTTCATGTACAGAATGATCTGTTTAGGCAGTTATAGTTGTGCTCTCAGGCTTTCTCATCAGGCACCTCTCTAGGCAGCCGCTGAAGGACCTCAGTTTAGATCCAGCGTTTTTAGCGGTTCTTTTTGTCACTGCCGCTGGAGAATAAAAACATCACGCCTGCTCGTGAGAGAAAAGAGAGAAATTGCCAGTCTCTTAATTCCTGCAATTCCTACAGAACCTAACTTAATATTGTAGCAGCTGGTGAAACATATCCTCAGCAATTCATCAGTTCCCCGCCTTTCCCTTCATATGAAGCTGCATATGAATTCTAACCACGTCTCTTAGCTAAGCGACTCTTCCACCATTGCCCCCGTTTCCAGCGGGTTAAAACCATGATAAACGCCAGTGCTTATATACCGCTTATGATTTTTTTTCCACGTTTAAAGTACTTTAATAAACTTATGTTTCTGTCGGACAGTCACGCTTAGCGAGACACTGCTGACTGACTGGAAAACTCATGTGAGCGGGGCGCTTCTAAACTGCGTGGATGACGGCCACGCGCGTTGTTCGTGTGCGCGCTTGCGGAAAGTCATTGCTTCATATATTTTCCTTAATAAATTCATATCGCCTTGAGGTGGCGGTAAAATTTCTGGCGTGGCGGGGCGTCAGTTCCTGTATCATTTCTGATATCAGTTCCTGTATCTATCTCTGGTATCAGTTTCTATATCATCTCTGGTATCAGTGTCTATATCATCTCTGGTATCAGTTCCTGTATCGTCTCTGGTATCAGTTTCTATATCATCTCTGGTATCAGTTCCTGTATCGTCTCTGGTATCAGTTTCTATATCATCTCTGGTATCAGTTTCTATATCATCTCTGGTATCAGTTCCTGTATCGTCTCTGGTATCAGTTTCTATATCATCTCTGGTATCAGTTCCTGTATCGTCTCTGGTATCAGTTTCTATATCATCTCTGGTATCAGTTTCTATATCATCTCTGGTATCAGTTTCTATATCATCTCTGGTATCAGTTCCTGTATCGTCTCTGGTATCGATTACATTTACTCAAATACACGTACTCAGGTAACATGTCCTCACAGTTTAACGACATTTTCGGTGGCTGCATTAGCACACTCCTTTGGGGATCTTCTTCTGTAGTCTCAAAACTGTTGTTTCTAAACACTCCCAACTATAAGTACACTAGTCAACACCAAATTTATTGTCTAATTTTTTTTTTTAAGCTGACTTGGGACAATTTTGATGTGCTGAATCCAAAAATCACATTGGTTTTGCTCAATCAGGTCAACTTTTTGAATTATGGACACATGTTTTATACATTTTTGTTTACATGTACGGGTATTTTTGCTTTATATGATGCAAAATTCTATTTTATGTCTTGAAATTCTCTGAATTCTGAACAATGATGATGTAACATTCAATTTACATGTACTTGCCTTTATATAAAGGTAAGTACATGCACAGTACTAAGTAAGTACAGGTTTTTACTTAACACCTGATCAAGAGAAACGGATGTCATTTTCGGATTCAGCGGTGCAAAATTGTCTTAAATCAGTTGAAAAAACACAGACAACTTTCAAAAAAAATTATTTTTGTAACCCTGTGTTATTAGTCATCATCATCATCATCATAGCAGTCTGTCGTGGGCGACAATGACCGTTTCATTTAGGTCTGATCAGATTCCTCCTCACAGCTCTGTCCTTCGCCCTCTGCTGCCAGGAACTCCTGTCTATGTCCAACTTCTTCAAGTTTCTTTTTACAGTGTCTTTAAATCTGAGCCTTGGTCTACCCTGATTGCGTTTGCCCTCGCATAACTGTGAGTAGAGTAACTGCCGAGGGAGACGCTGGTGGTCCATCCTCTCAACATGTCCGAGCCATCTTGGGTTCATCTGTATTAGCATGTCCTCCATTGATGGTAGACCAGCTCGTTTCAACACTTCTATGTTGGTTATCTTGTCTTTCCATGAGATGTTCATTATGGCTCGAAGGTGTCTCATCATGTACGCGTGAAATTTCTTCACCTGCATTCTGTGTTATTAATAATTTTCAAATATTTTATATGAAGAAAAACTACATATTAGCTTGCTCATCCGTGGATGCTGTGCTCTGATATGTCTACATTCCTTGTAGTGTCACAGTGAAATCATGCCAGCTCGTCCTTGTGCTGACTCTACCTGTTCTGCTACCTGTACAATGTGATCTAACCTGGTGTGATGGGAGCAGCCAGCCACGAAGAAGACAGGAACGCAATGGGGGGGGGGGGGGGGTTGCTCGACTCATCACCCAGCACCCCCCCCCCCCATTTTGTTCCAGACAGTGGCTCTCTGTCTGAGGAACACACAATGGTACCATTCAGCGGGAGCTGGCATCAGGGTCCTGCATTAGACACAGCTCTGTGGCTTCATTAGCCCGGGTTAAATTCTCTGCTCTCCTTGCCACTGATGCGCTTGTCACCCCCCCTCCCCCCGACCTCCACGCCCGCTGGCTCCATTTGGGTGCCAGAATGATCCCACAAAACTTGATAGCACAGAGATTTTTTTTTTAAAAAGAATGATATTCCCACTGCAGCCCAGAGAGATGATCCGTGCTCCGCACATGAAACGTTACATTATTCTGACGGTCCTGAGGGATCAAGAAGACTCAGCACCTCATCCTCTGACCACTGAAAACACCAAGGAAAACATTTCTCTGACCTTTGTGTTGGATGGTCTGAAGCAGTGGAACATTTTCATTTATAAGGCTATCACTGGTCTGCTCCCTACATATTTTACAGGCTTACATAATTCAAAAATCTTCAGGCAAATATTCTCTTCAACCACAGGATTCTGATCTTTCTATACTTAAAGTGCAAACTGAATTAGGCAAAAGAGCTTTGAGGTTTGCTGCTCCACCCTCATGGAACCAGTTACATGCTGAGCTCCATCTTCAAGAGATAGTGCCACTGAGTCACTTTAAATCAGACTTAGATGAACTGGAGGTGCAAATGTAGATCTTGGCCTGTAATATATTTATTATATCCTAATGTGTATATACAGTGGTGTGAAAGTGTTTGCCCCCTTCCTGATTTTTCATTTTTTTGTATGTTTGTTACACTTAAATGTTTCAGATCATCAAACAAATTTAAATATTAGACAAAGATAACACAAGTAAACACAAAATGCAGTTTTTAAATGAAGGTGTTTATTACTAAGGAAAAAAAATCCAAATCTACATGGCCCTGTGTGAAAAAGTGATTGTCCCCTAAACCTAATAACTGGTTGGGCCACCCATAGCAGCAACAACTGCAATCAAGTGTTTGCGATTACTGGTAATGAGTCTTTTACAGCGCTGTGGAAGAATTTTGGCCCGCTCATCTTGGCAGAATTGTTGTAATTCAGCATGAACCGCCTTTTTAAGGTGATGCCACAGCATCTCAATTGGATTCAGGCCAGGACTTTGACTAGGCCACTCCAAAGTCTTCATTTAGTTCTTAAGCCATTCAGAGGTGGACTTGCTGGTGTGTTTTGGATCATTGTCCTGCTGCAGAACCCAAGTGTACTTCAGCTTGAGGTCACGAACAGATGGCCGGACATTCTCCTTCAGGATTTTTTGGTAGACAGCAATAATTCATGGTTCCATTTACCACAGCAAGTCTTCCAGGTCCTGAAGCAGCAAAACAGCCCCAGACCATCACACTACACACTACCACCACCATATTTTACTGTTGGTATGATGTTCCTTTTCTGAAATGCTGGGTTACTTTTACACCGGATGTAATGGGACACACACCTTCCAAAAAGTTCAACTTTTGTCTCGTCAGTCCACAGAGTATTTTCCCAAAAGTCTTGGGGATCATCAAGATGTTTTCTGGCAAAACTGAGATAAGCCTTTATGTTCATTTTGCTCAGCAGTGGTTTTCGTCTTGGAACTCTGCCATGCAGGCCATTTTTGCCCAGTCTCTTTCTTATGGTGGGGTCATGAACACTGACCTTAACTGAGGCAAGTGAGGCCTGCAGTTCTTTGGATGTTGTTGTGGGGTCTTTTGTGACCTCTTGGATGAGTCGTTGCTGCGCTCTTGGGGTAATTCTGGTCAGCAGGCCACTCCTGGGAAGGTTCACCACTGTTCCATGTTTTCACAATTTGTGGATAATGGCTCTCACTGTGGTTCACTGGAGTCCCAAAGCTTTAGAAATGGCTTTATAACCTTTTCCAGACTGATAGATCTCAATTACTTTGTTTCTTATTTGTTCCTGAATTTATTTGGATTGCAGCATGATGTCTAGCTTTTGAGGATCTTTTGGTCTACTTCACTTTGTCAGGCAGGTCCTATTTAAGAGATTTCTTGATTGAGAACAGGTGTGGCAGTAATCAGGCCTGGGTGTGGCTACACAAATTGAACTCAGCTTTCCAAAGATTTGATAAACCACATATTTGTACCTTTAATAAACACCTTCATTTAAAAACTGCATTTTATGTTTACTTGTGTTATCTTTGTCTAATATTTAAATTTGTTTGATGATCTGAAACATTTAAGTGTGACAAACATACAAAAAAATGAGAAATCAGGAAGGGGGCAAACACTTTTTCATACCACTGTGTGTGTGTGTGTGTGTGTGTGTGTGTGTGTGTGTGTGTGTGTGTGTGTGTTTAAACTCTGTATTCTTGCTGCCGTCTTGGCTAGGATCGTCTTGTAAAAGAGCTCTCTGATCTCAATGAGGTTTTTTCCTCCTGGTAAAATAAAGATTAAATTAAAAAAAAAACACATTCAGAATCGATGGCTTGGAGTTCCAGCACACAAAGATCAGAGCAGACTGTTGGAGTGTTTTTAGAGTAATGAAGCTGCTTTCTTTACACATCTGTTTTTTGTTTCTAAGATAAGATAAGATAAGCCTTTATTAGTCCCACAACGGGGAAATTCCAGGATTGCAACAGCACAGGGATAGCAACACTCAGAGCAACAATCAGAAGGCAAGAAAAAACAAGCAAGCAAGAGCAGCTAATATACATATGTACATATTACTATAAAATATATATATACACACACACACACACAGTGCAGACACACAGTGTTCTCTTTCCTATCAGACAATCTCCTGCACGTTCACTGACCTGAAACTGTGTGAGACAGAGGACTGAATGTGGAGGACGAGCTGACTAGGGGGCTTCCCACGGCTAAAGATTCACTTCACTGCAGTCATACCTGAAGCCTTCATCACTCATCGTCTCTTTAAAGAGTCCCTACAGCTCATGTCAGAGGTCTGTTTCACAGCAGCATGGCATGAAGACGTAGGGACCACAGGACTTGCTGACGCCATTAATGAGCATTCTGTTCCAAAGAGGCTATTCTTTAGGCCAAAATATTTTTTTTGTCTTAAATTTGTAGCTTCTCTTCCAAAACTTTAGCTTTTTAAAAACATTTCAACATAAATTTGTGATTTTTTTTTTCCCAAAAATTTATGACTGAAAATACAGGACTTACCCAGAAGTTACTGGAGGTGACCACATCTGTTGCAGGTCACAGGTGCGGTACAACACCTTAGTTCTGCTTTGGCCAAGTCAGCAGTTGTGTTAATCATATTCTCAGTTATTGACTGTTTTTTTTTTTTTTTTTTAGCAGTGACGTAAAATTTTCCAGGCAGCCTGTCATTCTGACGGATTGCAGATGATTTAACTTGTAAGTGTAATTCCTACTGTTGTCCACTCTGTGGTGCTAGTATTGTCTCTTCTTGACACTGGAAATCAGGTTCTGTTCATTTTTACATCTTTAATATTTTTACTGTAATTTTATTTTGTAATATCATGTTTGTATGTGTCTGATCAGAGACAAAAACCGTGTTGCAGTGGATTCTGCCGTCACTGGAAAAAAAAACAACTACTTTTTATGTAGGTGAAAATTGACCCAGTTTTTTTTCACTTAATAAATAAACAAAATGAAAGGCATAATCTGCATTCTTGTCCTGAAAGTTAATGATATAAGCTCAAAATGTGAATAAAGACATTCAGAGTCTTACCATGTTAATATAGTTTCTCTACAATGAACTGGCGGCACAAGACCTAATTAATTGAAACTATCTTAATGCTTTCTAATTAATCAGCTAACTAGTCAGTCAATATTGTCATGAACGTTTAATAATCTTGTGCATTTTAAGGAACTCGCCTGAGAAAAATCACAACACCGCCTAAGAAGCTAAACGTAGAGAAATGAAGGGAGAATGGTGAAATATAACAGGTGCATGGCTGTATCTCTGTGGCAGTGGGGTGAAATAATTACCCTTCTCATTATGAGTCTTTGTGGTGTGGACATCATATTGATTTTTTTTTAAATGACGCATTGTAATAGGCCATTACACCCCCTTTACATGCGTGTGGAGCTCACTGGGAGATCTGGACAGTTTTTGATCTATCAACGATCTTCAGTGACAGTTGCCACAGTTTCCTCAAAGATTTGGCTTGGCCCGAAACAGACAAGGATCTCCCAAACGATCCCAAAGATCAAAAATTGTCCCAAGGTCTCAATGATCTCCATGCTGTGTAAAGGGGCCCTTACGGAATTTTTACAACTCTGTCCGTCAAAATGATAACTTTTCAGCTGACAGTGGAGCAGTTTTTTTTACATTCTGGCCCAGAGCAAAGCAATGAAGTGCTGAACATCAGACGCAACACTATAAGCTAGCTGCTGTAGCTAACGTTAGCTCCTTTCTGTAACTGACATGAAATGTCTCCAAGCAAACAGCAGCTACATACCATCATTGTACTGATACCTCTTCCCAATCTCCAGTGAAGTGTCACACTTGAATAGTGGTGTTTATTGTATAAAACTGTTCTACCGGAGTGGTGGCCTAGAGTATCTTCCCCACAACCGGCAGGTCATGGGTTCAAGTCCCAGCCGGGTCACACCAAGGATCATATGAAAATGGTACTTCCTGTCTTCTAGCTTGGTGCTCAGCAAAGGTAGAATGGAGGAAGGAAAGTTGGTTACCCAGCCACAGGGGGTGCACAAGCCAGTGTACTCCCTATGCTGGTCCCAAGCCTGGATAAATGGGCAGGGTTGCGTCAGGAAGGGCATCCGGCATAAAAATCCTTGCCAAATCAACATACGGATCATTGCGATATAAGGTGACGATATGCTGTGGTGACCCCGAAAGGGAGCAGCCGAAAGAAAAAAAATGGTATAAAACTGTTCTCCTCTGTGAACATTTTTGCAGTGGGGGGGTATATGCTTGTATGAACCTGTTGAGTCCGTTCAAATGAGTTTTTGTGTTGGACCCCACTACACGTTAAATCTGGGATGTATTATGGGTCTGATGTGGGTTTGTCTATGGTTTCCATGTTGGTCCCAACTATGTTTGCCCACATGGACCTTACCTGTGGCACAGGTAAGCAGGTCATCTGCTCCCCTGTCTTAACCCCATCGGGGCCCAGGGGTATCAGATCCTCTGTCATCTCTGGTACCATTCCCAGTATCTGTCTCTGGTATTGGTTTCCGTATCAGTTCCTGTAGTAGCCTATGGTGTCAGTGCCTGTATCGATCTGTTATTGGTTTCTGTATCATCTCTAGCATTGGTTCAATTCAATTCAATTCAGCTTTATTTATACACAGTCTCAGAAAAACCCTGCAATCAGATGATCCCCTATGAGCAAGCACTAAGCGACAGTGGAGAGGAAAAACTCCCATTTGGCAGGAAGAAACTTCTAGCAGAACCAGGCTCAGGGAGGGACAGTCATCTGCTGCGACTGGCAGGGGGTGAGGGGATAGATAGGATGGAGAGGACAGACATAAAGAACATAACAGTAAGATGCCAAGTACATTATTGGAGGTCAACCAGCAGTATGGATCAAATAACAGAACAAAAGTGGGGTTAAGAGACACAGGTTCCTGTTATTGGTGCGTGTGCTCGTCTCTGGTATCAGTTCTTGTATCTGTCTCTGGTATCGATTACATTTACTCAAATAAACATCCTCACAGTTTAAAGACACTTTCAGTAGCCACATTAGCACACTACCAAATTTTCCTTCTGCAGTTTCTAAACACTAACTATAATTATTCGTAATTTTCAAATATGTTGGTGGTAGACCATCAAGAACGATGATGTCTAGCTGTGCAGCTGCCTTCAATTGTGGCCCCGGGTGTGGCTGACAAGTCCAATCCTGGAAGCGCACACATGGGGGCAGAGAGGGCACTGGAATGATGCAGTACCTGGCGCAGAGGAAGAGGCCTTCTGGCGTTCTCTGGCGCGGGTGATTCTCTCTTGCCGGCTGTTCTCACAGGAGGTGAAGGCCTTTCGCGTTGCTGAACACCAGCTCACTCTGTCCTGGGCAAGGGATTCCAGCTCCTGTGCTGGTACGGCACAATATTTCAGGTTGTTTTTGACACAGTCCTTATATCGCTTCTTTGAGTGACCCGTGTTCCTCTGACCCTGGGAAAGTACTCCATAGAGTACTTGGTGCGGCAGTCGGGAGCTGTTCATTCGAATCACATGTCCAGTCCAGTGGAGCTGGGCTTTCACGATCATGGCCTCAATGCTGACAAGGTCAGCCCTGTTCAGAACCTCCAGGTTCGTCACTTTGTCCTCCCATCTGATTCCCATAAGTGAGCACAGGGCTTTCATGTGGAAGTGCTCAAGCTGCCTGAGGTGTTTTCTGTAGAGCGTCCAGGTTTTACAGCCATACAAAAGGCTTGTGAGTACACCTGCTTTGTACACCTTGATAGCTTGATGTTCTTGTGGTTGAACACATGAGAGCGAAGGTGGCCCAGCGATTGACTCGCTTTACTGATGTGAGTGGCAATTTCCTTGTCAACAGAACCATCAGATGAGAGGATACTCCCGAGGTACTTGAATTGATCAATGACCTTCAACTGGGTACCCTCTATGCAGATGGTGGGAGAAGGTGGTGTGGCTCCTGGAGCAGGTTGGCACATGACTTCAGTTTTGCTGAGGCTGATGGTCAGACCAAAGAGTCAACAGGCTTCTGCAAATCTGTTTACGATGACCTGGAGGTCAGACTCCATACGCGCCAGGAGGGCACAATCATCAGCAAACAGTGCTTCGAGTAAAATTCATTCAAGTGTCTTGGTCTTTGCATTCAGCCTGCGGCGATCGAAGAGCAAGCCATCCAGTCTGTATCTCAGGTACACCCCTCTTTCTAGGTCATGTGCAGCATGGTTCAGGACGCACGTGAAGAAAAGGTTGAACAGGACAGGGGCAAGCACACAGCCCGGTTTCACGCCATTAGAGATTTCGAAGAGCTGTCAGACATCGCCGTTAGAGTGAGGCAAATATTTTATAGAAGGAAAAACTACATATTAGCTTGCTCATTATTAAACCCCATCTGGGCCCCACATGGGTTTATTGTGGGTGAGCAGGCTTCAGTGACACTGGCACCACAAGTAATGTCCATGTGGGTAAACTAGGGGTGTTGGACAATTAAAATTTCTAATTGCGATTAATCTTTTGGAACACTGAGTTAATCGCAATTAATAACGCATTAATTGTGTGTTTTTCCACTCAGATACAGTTCACCTTACGTTGGTAATTTTTCAAGTTTCTCATACCATTATAAACATGGGAGTGGAAAAACATACTTGCTTTCTTCACCGCAGGTTTATTAATGCTCTCAACATATCCAAAATGACAAAACTCTCCAGATTATTCTCCAGAAAATCCTCAACTGTACTACCACATGTGCAAAAAACAACAGAATGCCAGGGCTCAGCAACGTCACTGCAACACAGTTACACTCCCAAAGCTGCACGGTGGCGCAGTGGTTTAGCACTGTGGCAGCACAGTTTTACCCTTGGCCGGGGGATCGCAGGGATCATGAGATCGTGGGTTCGATCCCAGCCCCCGACCAACAGTGATCTGTGTGGAGTTTGCATGTTCTCCCCGTGTTGCGCGGGTTTACTCCGGGATTTCTCCGGTTTCCTCCCGCATACCAAAAACATGTAGGTTTAGGGCGCTCGCGCACGCAGTGACCAGCAGCCGGTGGCTTGTCACCAGACTGCAAACCAAATCTACCTACGGGTACAAATAAGTAAAAAAAAAAAAAAAAAAAAAAAGCAAACATCCACCAGCTGAACACAAATCAATGGACCCCGTGTGTCACAACAGACACAATTTCCCTATTAATAGAAAAATTGTAAACATAAACAAACAACTATCTCGCCCATGACGTCACCAACCACGCAACAAAAATAGGGTGTGGGAGTGAGTGGACATTACGAACACAGCTTGAGAATTTTAGACTGTTACTCACCTACCGATAGTTGGACCCAAAACTATGAAAATGAAACAGGTGAGTGTCTGTCCCCAGCTGCTGGCAGGCACTACACCCATAGCACGCAGCTGTTTACTGCTAGCCAGCTTCCAAAGAAGAACAACCAACCTCCAGGCGGAGTTTTGGAGGAGGCTGTGACAATTATCCAGGTGAGAGCAGTGACAGATAACGCTGTAAACTTAAACATGACAGCGTTTTGGGGATTTTCGCGGTTGTGATCCACCTTGTTTGACTTCACAAAGTCTGCATGGCGCGCACAGTGTCCGTCACTGCCCAGAGCGACTTCTGTAGCTCCGGACGGAGTGCAGTTAAGGTCAAAAAGGTACTCATCACGCTTTCTGCCATTAACTGCGGTTAACCACGATCACAAAATTTGTCGCCGTTAACGAGGGCGAAGCGTTAACAGGCGATTAATGCGATAACGCCAACACCACTAGGGTAAACACATGGAAACCCTGTACAAACCCACATGGGACTCATAAGCCAGCCCAGAGTTAACCTGCTGTATAGTGGGGCCCACATGGACAGACTCGCTGGGTAAGTACAAACATTTTTTTAATGTCTGAAGATGTTTTTAAAGTTATGATTCACTAAAACAGCCTAAATAGAAGTTATGCACATCTAGTTTTTGTTTTCTCAATGATCTCTCCATTGTCAGCGTGGTCTTGACGGAGCCAACACACAAAACAGTGTGACCTTGTTTCATGTGAAACTGCTCTGGTGGGTTAAAGACGCACTCTGCTGGATATAAATCCCCTGTAAAAACAGATCTACAGCGTCTAAAATGGTAAAAACTTTGTCTTACAGTTTTGAGTCAAAATCTTTTCACTCCCCACCCCTTCAAACGCCAGAATTGGTGATGAGGCCCAACCCTCATACCACAAGGCTAATAGTGGCTAGCGCTACACTAAACAAAATGAATCCTGTGATAAAAATAAAACAGAATAAAACATGACCAGCTGTATGCACGGTGGCCCAGGGTAATGACTGAAACTGCATCGGTTCTTAAAAGCAGTTTATTGGTAAACCATCTCAATCTGGGTCGAGTTTTCAAAGCAGCTGTCCAAAAATGCTAACAAGCCTGAAGGCTAACTTCAGTTAGGCCAGAGAGTTCTGATTGACTCAACACTACAGATGTGCCAATGACTGTATACAGCTACATCACCAAAAACGCCGTCTAAACTCGCCTTCTTTCAGGGGGCGGAGCTTAAGTGAAACTTTAAAGCAAAAAAACAGAGACATTTCAGTTATTTCGCTCTTGATATGTCTTGTAAGTCATAAAAACATGTTAGACATTTTAACAAGAAAAAAAAGTGATTTTCACTTTAAATAAAGAACAGAATCATCCCGGCTGTTAATCATCCCGCCCCCTTCAGAGAGAGACCTCATGTAGAAGCTCGTGGCCCTGAGGATTACGGTGATGCAATGGTCCGAGCTCCACGCTTAGCCTGTTATTAAAAATCAATATTCAACTGGTTTGTGGAGACATCCCGTGGAGTCATGGCATAGCCCCACTCTGACCTCTCTTAATTACGGAGCTTCTCCTCCGCAGACATGGGCAGGGTCAGGAGTGGATTATTATTTTCATAAAAGGATTTGGTTCAAGCAAGCTCCAGGGAGGACGCTGCAGAGGAAGGATACGGGCAGGAAGATGAGGGAAGGCTGACTGCAGTTCAATTTTTCTCCTTTGTCTTGTTGCTCTCTTTTTTTCTTTGTGTGTGTGTGTGTGTGTGTGTGTGTGTGTGCGCGCGCGCGCTCTTCCTGTCACATGTAGGAGACAGCACGAGGTTGCCTCCGGAGGTATAATGTATAATTGGAGAGTTGGTCGTAAAGTGAATTAGAGTTGACTTGACTTGATTTTGCTGCATGTGCACCCCTGTGTGCAATTAAAGCCTGTTTCTACTGGCAACCACATGTGTTAAAGCAGTGCCACAGTGACGATCCGGGCCCATTTTACCCAGGACTGTCTGGCTCCTCGGGACTTTGACATGCAGCAAAATATACACATAGAACTCAGTAATTTACAGACAAATTTTGAATTTATGAAGAAAGAGGCAACAAATTTACACTGAGAAAATATACAATTTAAAAAAAGGCTGAAATATAAAATAAAGTTAATTCATGAATTTACAAGACAAAGTCAAAGTAAAATTAATTTAAAGTGCTGATGACACGTTTTTGACTTCCTCTAATTTTTCATCACATAATACAACATGACAAAATAGGTTGGTCTGTGCAGTTCTAAGTCAAACAGGCGCCAATTCATGAGTGCCAATCACCAATTACGTCAGTGGCTGGAACCCCCCCCGGCCATGTTGTAACGTCATCAACAGAACACAGCGCTTGGCTGCTCATTGTACACACAGGATGGAAGCGATAGAAAACATCCACGATGGTTCCAGCACATGTAGTCTGGAATTGGTTTGTGTTGTCCATTCTTCAGACGATTATAGCTCCAAAGAATGGGATGACAATGAAGAATCTGGGGGCATCAGACTGTATAGGTTTGAGCCGTGCCAAGCGGGCATCGTACCTAGTGAGTCAGACTCAGAGAGTGACAGTGGAGAGGCACACATGCCCACAGCAGCAGCAGCCACAAACACACTGCAGGGGAACACCGAGTGTTATGCTTTTGTTGCAGATATTGCAACAAATTATTTGTTCATAAATAAAATTTATTTAAACCTGATTTTTCAATAAACTCATAGCAGTGTATTCTCTGTGGCTCAGGCATCGGGCTTATTATGGATAATATTTTGAGTTCCTGGTTTTTTTGTTTTGTACATGTGTTTTATGTGCGTTTTGAGCCACTTTCATGTGGGCACTGTCCAAGATTCGCCGGTCCGACCACACACCCCTCTCTTTGACAGTCAGCTGTTCATGGTTTGTGTGCATCATCTGCCATGTTGTCAGCCAGCCAATATTGCCAACACTATCACGACGTGTTAGCCACTCCACACAGCCGTGGTTCTGTTGCGCCCCTTGAAGTGATGTCGGCCCTGGGGCGCAACCGTGGTTAACACGTCTCCTCTCCATGTTTGCTGGGCGATGTCGGCCCCGAATGCCAACTGTAAGTGTTTCTGTTTATTTTTGTAAGTCTTCACCTTTTTGGAAACTGTTGTCATCATTCTTATGTTCAATACATGTGCTGCGGTGAATCCTGCATGTAAATCCATTCATCATGACCCTCCGTGCGCTCTTACACAGGGCACAGAGGGGGAGGATGAAATAACGAGGATTTGCGTGCAGGGTTCACCACAGCACATTTAATACAGAAAGACAGATAATTCCCAAAAAAGTGAAGCTGTACAAAAAACACAAACACACTTACTGATGGCGTTCGAGGCTGGCATCACCCAGCGAACGAATGAGAGGAGACGTGTTAGCCACAGGTGCGCCCCAGAGCCAACATCGCTTCAAGGACGCACGAGAACCACAGCGAACATGGAGTGACTCATGTGAGAGTGCTTAAAATATTGGCAGACAAACAGCACAGATGACAATACTATGGACCAGCAGTGCGTGACTGGCAAACAGCCGCTAAGTATACACACTGCTGGTGATGGTGTGATGAGAAGCACCTGGGCAAGGACTGGGAAACATGATCAGCGGGAGTTTGAATCAGCTGGTGATAATGAGACAGGGGATGTGGCCGGACCGGCAAGATGTCAGCATGGGATCACAGAAAGTAGGTCAAAGCTGCGCGTAAATCCATTAATCCTTCCCCTCCTTGTGCGCATCTCCTGCGAAAAAGCGCACGAGGAGGCTTATGACAGTTGGAGCTGAAGCATGTGATGTGGTCTTTCACGGCCTGCTGTTTATCTAAGCCTGCGACACAACGCGAAGGCATAGCCGTAAAATTAAAACAAGAAATCAGAAAAACTGTGAGCTACAAAGCTGCTGTCATTCCAGTCAACAACACCGGCATCCGTTCTGTCGATTACGTCATTGGGGTGCCGCCCTTCATTCGGTGGGTGGCACCACAGTCCAGTCAGCGGCTGCGTTTTTTTGATAACTAGTTTATGCAGGCGCTGTTGTAAATATTATATTGATCATAGACAATGACTTTTGGGTTTACACAACATGCTAAAAAATGTCAAAACTGTGTCATCAGCCCTTTAAATAACATTTTACATTCAGGAAAAACAACTGTTGCAAGTTATTAGAAAATCTGCAAAATTCCTGAGCAAATTTCTCACAAATTTACGAGAAAAACTTAAGAAAATGAGTTACTCCTTCCAAGTAAAGGGAACTGTTTCAAGCCTTTTTTTGTTATATTTTGATGACTATAATTCACATCTTTAAAAATCAGAAATACTGTATACTATGTCATATCTTCAGAACAACACAGAGCAACTGGCCCCAGGGAGAGTGGAGTAAAATAAATAAATATCCCCTCTGTGGATCACCACCTTGTCATGGGGGAGGATTTGTGAGCACTAATGATCCCTGGAGCTATGTTGTCAGGGACAATTATTTGCCCCTGGTAGAGTCTCCCAAGACAAACTGGTCCTGGGTGAAGGGCCAGACCAAGGGTGGTCCAGCAGCTCCCTATGAAACTAGAACTGCATTCAACAGAGGCACAGACCCACACCTCACAGCCCTATCTCTGTTGGAATGTCATATACAGGTGCAGTAAAGTAGAATGTCATCAGAAAGTTGATTTATTTCAGTAATTCAATTAAAAAAGAGCACTCTGAGGCAAGTGCAGTATCCCCCGCCTCCATTTTCTTTGACGACCCCAATACTTACTGACAGACAGCAGTTTTCAACTTTTCAATATAATTACTGTGGCAGAATCAAATTATGATAAATCATCATCCACGAATATATAACAAAGTATACAACCCATAGTTATAGGGCAGGATCCCGAGGTGAACCTGTGTAGCAAGTATGGTGACCCTAAAGAGCCTTACTCATTCTATAGTAAGAGATCATAGGGAGTGCCAACCTTGACCTTTGACTTTTTGACCCCAAACCTGTAGTCAGAGGTTATGGGCTGAGGGTGAACCTGTGTACCAGGTTTGGTGGCCCTAGCTTTCTTTGTTGTTGAGATACACTTTATAAGGCATTTTGATGTTGACCTTTGACCTTGATATCCCAAAACCATAGTCACACTTCAGGATCAACCTGTGTACCAAGTTTGGTGACCCTAGCTTTACTCATTGTACAGTAATAAGGCATAGGGAATGTTAACCTTGGCCTTTGACCTTTTGACCCCAAACCCATAGTCAGAGGTCAGGATTCCAAGGTGAACCTGTGTACCAGGCTTGTTGGCCCTAGCTTTACTTGTTTTATAGTAATAGTAAATGTAGCATTTACCATAGTGCAACTTTAATGTTAACTTTTACTTTTGACCCCAAACCCATAGTTAGGTGAGGGTGTAAGTTGTCCAACATGTGTATTAGATACAACTCCTGCATCAATTTGAAAAGCCTACGTCATTTCTTTCAGTCGTTATAGTGTTTAGAAGATTTAGGGAAAAATGTGATCTCCGACCTTTGACCTCAAGCTCATCCAATGGGACTGAAATTGCAATACGCGTATCATCAGAGTATACCAAACCATGGAACCAAGTTTCAAAGCAATGGGACCAAAACTGTAGGAGGAGTTCATTTCACAACCGTGGGACAGACAGCTGGACTGAGCCATAATATAATTCCCCTTCGGTCTTCCACCTGTGGAGTATTATCAAGGGGACGATGAGAGACACCAGACCCAACAATGGAGACAAGCTGAAGGCCGCCATCAAAGCAACCTGGGCCTCCATAACACCTCCGCACACAGGCTTTAACCAATGAAAATCAGACAATGCTTTTGAATTGTGGTTCAACAGAATTATTTTAAAAAACAAACTCATGAAACAGGCCTGGA
The DNA here is from genome assembly GCA_020510985.1 of Pholidichthys leucotaenia. NCBI lineage: Eukaryota > Metazoa > Chordata > Actinopteri > Cichliformes > Pholidichthyidae > Pholidichthys > Pholidichthys leucotaenia. The sequence continues at coordinate 8,853,932 of CM035842.1, forward strand.
CAAAAATGATGGTACCCCTAGAAAAGATTGAAAATAATGTGACCATAGGGACATGTTCAACCAAGATGTGTCCTCTAATTAACATCACAGGTGTCTACAAACTTGTAATCAGTCAGTCGGCCTATTTAAAGGGTGACAAGTAGTCACTGTGCTGTTTGGTGACATGGTGTGTACCACACTAAACATGGACCAGAGGAAGCAAAGGAGAGAGTTGTCTCAGGAGATTAGAAAGAAAATTGTAGACAAGCATGTTAAAGGTAAAGGCTATAAGACCATCTCCAAGCAGCTTGATGTTCCTGTGACTACAGTTGCACATATTATTCAGAAATTTAAGACCCACAGGACTATAGCCAACCTCCCTGGACGTGGCCGCAGGAGGAGACAGATAATACAAATGGTAACAAAAGAGCCCAGAACAACCTCTAAACACATTCATGGTGAACTCCAAGGTCAAGGTACATCAGTGTCAGATCGCACCATCCGTCGTTGTTTGAGCCAAAGTGGACTTCATGGGAGACGACCAAGGAGGACACCACTGTTGAAAACAAATCATAAAAAAGCCAGACTGGAATTTGCCAAACTGCATGTTGACAAGCCACAAAGCTTCTGGGAGAATGTCCTATGGACAGACGAGACAAAACTGGAACTTTTTGGCAAGGCACATCAGCTCTATGTTCACAGACGCAAAAATGAAGCATACCAAGAAAAGAACACTGTCCCTACTGTGAAACATGGAGGAGGTTCTGTTATGTTGTGGGGCTGCTTTGCTGCATCTGGCACAGGGTGTCTTGAATCTGTGCAGGGTACAATGAAATCTCAAGACTATCAAGGTATTCTAGAGAGAAATGTGCTGCCCAGTGTCAGACAGCTTGGTCTCAGTCGCAGGTCATGGGTCTTGCAACAGGATAATGACCCAAAACACACAGCTAAAAACACCCAAGAATGGCTAAGAGCCAAACATTGGACTATTCTAAAGTGGCCTTCTATGAGCCCTGATCTAAATCCTATTGAACATCTGTGGAAGGAGCTGAAACATGCCGTCTGGAGAAGGCACCCTTCAAACCTGAGACAACTGGAGCAGTTCACTCATGAGGAGTGGGCCAAAATACCTGCTGAGAGGTGCAGAAGTCTCATTGACAGTTACAGAAATCGTTTGATTGCAATGATTGCCTCAAAAGGTTGTGCAACAAAATATTAAGTTAAGGGTACCATCATTTTTTGTCCAGGCCTGTTTCATGAGTTTGTTTTTTTAAAATAATTCTGTTGAACCACAATTCAAAAGCATTGTCTGATTTTCGTTGGTTAATTTTCAAAGAATTTTTATTTATTACCACTTTTGTCAGATTCAAGTTATTTCTGTGACCATTGTGGGTTTTTCTTTCATTAACAGAGGGGTACCAACAATTTTGTCCACGTGTGTACTTTCAGTCAGCCAACATTTCTATTAAAAATCCATTTCTTAAAATTCATTTTAATTCAATTCAATTCAATTCAACTTTATTTATATAGCGCCATTTCACAACAACAGTCATCTCATAGCACTATCAACTGTAGGGAGGACCCCCACAGTTGCAGAAAGACCCCAGCAATCAGGCGATCCCCTGTGAGCAAGCACTTGGCGACGGTGGAGAGGAAAAACTCCCTTTTAACAGGAAGAAACCTCCAGCAGAACCAGGCTCAGGGAGGGGCAGTCATCTGCTGCGACTGGCTGGGGGGTGAGGGGATAGAGAAGAAGAAAAGAACAGACATGTAGAGAGCAAACAGCACGATGGGGACTCAATCTATGGGAGAGAACAAACAAATGTTAATGACCAGAAAAAAAAAAAAATATTTCATAGAGAGTGAGGAAAGGAGTGAGGCCCAGTGCATTACTGGAGGTCCCCCGGCTGACTAAACCTATTAGCAGCATAACTAGGGGAGGGTTCAGAAACAAATGATCCCTCCCTAATTGTAGGCTATATCAAAAAGGTAGGTTTTAGCCCCATTCTTAAAAACAGAGATCGAGTCTGACTCCCGAATCCAGATTGGCAGCTGATTCCACAGGAGAGGAGCTTGATAACTGAAGGCTCTGCCTCCCATTGTACTTTTGGAGATTCTAGGTATTACAAGTAAACCTGCATTTTGGGAGCGTAGTGCTCTGTTAGGATGATACGGTAGTATCAGATCTTTTAAATAAAAAGGAGCCTGATTGTTTAGAGCTTTGTAAGTAAGAAGAAGGATTTTAAACTTAATTCTAAACTCTATGGGAAGCCAATGAAGGGAGGCCAGAACCGGAGAGATATGATCTCTCTTTCTAGTACCTGTTAAAACTCTTGCTGCAGCATTTTGGATCAGCTGAAGACTTTTTAAAGATGTTTTAGGACAGCCTGATAATAAAGAATTACAATAATCTAATCTCGAGCTAACAAAAGCGTGGATCAGCTTCTCAGCATCACTCTGAGACAAGATGCTCCTAATCTTGGCAATATTACGCAAATGATAGAAGGCAGTCTTAGAAACAAATTTAATATGTGAATTGAAGGACAAATCCTGATCAAAAATAACTCCAAGGTTCCTCACAGAGCTATTAAGAGAAAGAGTAACTGCATCCAAACTGAAAGTTTGATTTGGAAAGGAATTTCTAAGGTTTTTTGGACCAACAAGAATGACTTCAGTCTTATCTGAATTTAATAGCAGGAAATTACAAGTCATCCAAACTTTGATTTCCTTAAGACAGGTTTCTAACTTGGCTAATTGATTAGTATCATCTGGCTTCATTGACAGGTATAATTGTGTGTCATCTGCATAACAGTGAAGATGACACACAATTATACCACAATTATACCTGTCAATACCACAATTATACCTGTCATTTTATGCAATATTCAAATTTTTTTGAGAAACTGAATTTGGTGTTTTCATGAGCTGTAAGCCATAATGATAAACATTAAAAGAAATAAACATTTGAAGTATTTCCCTTGTAAGTGACATGAATCTTCTTTTGTCTGTTCCCTTTAGAGGTCACCACAGCAGATCATCTGCCTGCACCTCCTGCCACTCCGACAGCACACTTCGCCACCGTCTCACTATCTTCATACATGTCCTGCACCACCCTCACATACTTCTCTGCCACTCCTGACTTCCTCATACAGTACCACACTTCCTCTCTCTGCTCGCCATCATCGGCTTTCTCTAGATCCACAGAGACACGGTGCAGCTCCTTCTGACCTTCTCTATACTTTTGAAATTAAATAAAAAAACTGTTTTCATAATGATATTTTAATCTTTTGAAACGCACCTGTAGTTATAAAAACTCTTCACCATTAGTTTGTGTGTGCATGTTCGTCTTCTTCTTACTGACCATGTGCGTGGCTTCCTGGCGCTGTGGCAGTGAGGACAGCTGGGACTCTGAGTGGTACAGAGTCATCCCCTTCCTCAGGGCACGGAGGTCACCTGGGTTGCACTGCTGAGCACAAACGGCCAAAAAACAAACACGGAAAAGAAAAAAAAAGACAGGTTTAAGACTCCAGTGTCATGTCAACTCAGAACACCCACATATCTGCTTTACTGGACCCAGGCAATTCAAACAAATTGATCCAAAAAATACAAATGTGTATGCACAACCCCCAGCAAAAAAAAAATGGAATCATTACTCTGAGGATGTTCTTTTAGATGACTAATGACATAAAAGTATTTTCATCAAACAGCTTCATGAACACACCCTAAAAAACAAGATGAAAAAAATTCCACAGATCAGTGAGAGCAAAAACTTTTGGAATCATTCAGTGTTTAGTGTTACGGATCCCTGTTCCATAAGGAATTGGTCAGTGGTGCAGTTCCTGACACCTTAAGGTTCACCTCCACCCAAGAGTAGGAGATTTTGAGATCATGGTGCCATGGGCTCAAATCCCAGCCTGGGATGTAGGTGTATGTCTGCCTTGTGTGTGAAAGACACTTTGTAGGTGTATGTCCCCTGAGGGCGAAAACGACTAGATTGGTCCACCTTGGTGCAAGGGATGACTTGGAGATCTCAGGCTGAACAGGCAATTCTGGCCTTGGCCCAGAAGGTGGGTCATAACAGAAAAGTGGGGGCTCATCGGGGTCGTAACATTAGGAAGAATTATCATCACCTTGCACCTCCTCTTACTTCAGTTCTTTGAGCAATGAATGGCAGTAATGAAAAACAATATTCTTCATCAGTCAACTCATTCTGCAGTTAACAGACCAGCCTTGTAGGATGGAGCCTTGTCATGGATCCTTTTCTTCAATTTCCTCCATGAGTTGGTATGTCCATCCCAAAGAGTGTCTCCTCTTTGGGACAGATGCATCATCCCGAACCAGACAGTCAGTGATGGAGTAGCTCATTCAGACCTGATGAAATCACCCTGTGAGTGATCAGATCTGCTGATCTTTCACCTTTGACCTTGACCACAGCCTAGATGTGGACCCACTTGAGAATCACTGTGCATGAGTTTGCCAAACATTGGGGAAATTACCTAGGAGTGTTGACTGTCATGAAATCACTGATGCCAAGATCACCTGAATTTTGACCTTGAGCTCAACCTGGATGCAGACAAACCTGAGGATCATTGAGTGTTTGTTGAGAATCAGAGCAACTGCTAGTGTAAGTATTGGGTTGTCTTGAAATCATAGAAGTTCCTAGATCTCAGGACCTTTGACCTCGAGCACCACCCGGCCATCCTTGTGAGTTTGGTGACCACTGGGGCCAATGCCTAGGAGGATTAGCGATTACTGTGAAATGTGGACGAACAATGGACGCCGTACCATTGCATTAGCTCCTTTCAGCTTTGCCGAAATGAGCTAAGAATGACATCATCACCAAACCTACTTTTGATTGATGGAATGAGAAAAGTGTCCAAAACATCAATGTCCACCTGTGGATTTAATGTGAGGTAGTGAGGACCGACATGTCACCCCATATCATTAATGACTGTGGAAATTAGTTTCTTCTTTAATTCTTCAGGCAGTCGTCTTCTCGCTTCATTGGAGCGACCCCAAACTAAAGCCCAGTGTCTCATCTCTGCATGTCACTTTCATCCAATCATCCACAGTCCATGACTGACTCTCTTGAGCCCACTGTAGCCTGGTTTTCTCCTGTTTAGGTGTTAATGGTGGTTTATCTTTGGCTTCCTATAAGTAAATCCCATTTCCTTCAGCCACTTTCCTACAGTTCAGTGACAGACATCAACTCCCGTTTCTGCCCATTTGTTTTCAGTTCTTTTTTGTACATTTTCCATTTACATCACGGCACATTATTTTTAGTTTTCTGTGCTGACACATTTTTTTTTATTACTTATTTTGTACCCGTAGGTAGATTTGTTTTGCAGTCTGGTGACAAGCCACCAGCTGCCGGTCGCTGCGTGTGCAAGCGCCCCTTAACTCCCTAACCTGCATGTTTTTGGCATGTGGGAGGAAACCGGAGAAATCCCGGAGTAAACCCACGCAAACACGGGGAGAACATGCAAACTCCACACAGATCACTGTTGGCGGGGGGGGCAGGGATCGAACCCACGATCTCACGGTCCCCGCGATCCCCCGGCCGAGGGTAAAACTGTGCTGCCGCAGTGCTAACCACTGCGCCACCGTGCAGCCCCACATTGACATCTTCCTTGATCTACATGTACATTTCCCTTTTATAAACGTTCCATTTTGACTTTTGCCACACTTTCTGTTGAATTACCTTCTTGAAGGCATTTGTTAACCATTTCCAGTGTGTCAGCAGACAGCTCCCTTGTCCTATCAAATAGCCAAGTTTAGTTTGCTGAGGTCTGCAGGCACTTTTAACTGCAAACTTGGATTTTTAGAGTTGCCCAAGTACTTGTTTTAGAAATGGAAAATACAGGATGATTCATTAATTTTCTTTTTCTCAATGTGAGATTTTTCAGAATTTCTTCATATAACATATCTGGAAGGAAAAAAATTAGATTAATTACACCAATTATTCATTTTTAAGGTATGGTTTATGAAGCCGTATGAGTGTCCATCCATCCATCATCTACCGCTTTTCTGGAGGTCCGGGTCACGGAGGCAGCAGTTCAAGCAGAGAAGCCCAGACTTCCCTCTCCCCAGCCACCTGCTCCAGCTCTTCAGAGAGGATACCAAGACGTTCTCAGACCAGCTGGGAGACATAGTCTCTCCAGCAAGTCCTCCCAGTGGGATGTGCCCGAAACACCCCAAGTATGAGGCGTCCAGGAGGCATCCTAATCAGATGCCCATACCACCTCAACTGACTCCTTTCAATGTGGAGGAGCAGCGGTTCTACTCTGAGCCTCTCCCGGATGACAGAGCTCCTCACTCTATCTCTGAGGGTAAGTCCAGCAATCCTACGGAGAAAGCTCATTTCAGCCGCTTGTATCCGCAATCTCATTCTTTCGGTCATTACCCAAAGCTCGTGACCATAGGTGAGAGTAGGAACATAGATTGACTGGTAAATCGACAGCTTTGCCTTAGAACTCAGCTCCCTCTTCACCACAACAGACTGGTACTGGTACTGGTACAGACTGGTACTGGTAGTCCGCATCACTGCAGATGCTGCTCCAATCCGTCTGTCAATCTCTCGCTCTATTCTCCCCTCACTTGTGAATAAGACCCCAACAAACTTGAACTCCAAGTGGAGTTAGGTGGTTGAAGTGGAGTTAAGTGGTTGAAGTTAACCACCTTGGTGACCTCAGCGCCTGTGATAGGTGAGTCATCCCCCTCGTCCACAAGCTCTGCTTTCTCTGTGGAAGGCGTATCAGTGGGTTTGAGGAGATCCTCAAAGTATTCCTTCCACCGCCCGACGATATCACCAGTTGAAGTCAGCAGTGCCCCAGCCGCACCATACACAGTGTGGACAGGGAGCTGCTTCCCCCTCCTGAGCCGCCGGACAGTTTACCAGAATCTCTTCGAGGCCGACTGAAAGTCTTGTTCCATGGCCTCACCAAACTCCTCCCATACCCGGGTTTTTGCTTCAGCAACCACCCGAGCTGCACTCCGCTTTGCCTGCCGGTACACCTCAGCTGCTTCAGAAGTCCCACAAACCAGCTAAGCTTGATAGGACTCCTTCTTCAGCTTAATGGCCCCCCTCACCACTGGTGTCCACCACTTGGTTCGGGGGTTGCCACCACGAGATGCACCAACCACCTTGCGGCCGCAGCTCTGGGCCGCCGCTTCAACAATAGAGGTGGAGAACATGGACCATTCAGACTCCATGTCTCCAGACTCCCTCGGAATGTGGTTGAAGTTCTTCCGGAGGTGGGAGTTGAAGAGCTCCCGGACAGGGGCCTAAGCCAGACATTCCCAGCACACCCTCACTATACGTTTGGGTCTACCAGGTCTGAATGGCTTCCTCCCCTGCCATCAGATCCAACTCACCACCAGGTGGTGGTCAGTTGACAGCTCTGCACCTCTCTTTACCCGAGTGTCCAAGATATACGGTCGCAGGTCTGATGACACGATAACAAAATCGATCATCAACTTGCGACCTAGGGTGTCCTGGTGCCAGGTGCACATATGGACACCCTTATGCTTGAACATGGTGTTCGTTATGGACAAACTGTGGTTAGCACAGAAGTCCAATAACTGAACACCACTCGGGTTCAGATCGGGCAGGCCGTTCCTCCCAATCACCCCCCTCCAGGTTTCACTGTTGTTACCCACGTGCGCATTGAAGTCCCCCAGTAGGACAATGGACTCTCCAAGAGGAGCACCCTCCAGCACCCCAGTCACAGACTCCAAAAAGGGTGGGTACTCTGAAACATCATTTGGTGCATAGGCACAAATGATGGTCAGGACCCGTTTCCCAGCCCGAAGGCGCAGGAAAGCAACCCTTTCGTCCACTGGGGAAAACTCCAATATAGAGGCAGCAAGGTGGGGGGGGATACAAGAATATCCACCCCTGCTCGTCGCCTCTCGCCCGGGGCAACTCCAGAAAAGGCCAACCTCCAGCCCCTCTCCAGGAGACTGGTTCCGGAACCGGAGCTGTGTGTTGAGGTGAGGCCGACTGTATCCAGCCGGTATCTCTCAACCTCGTACACCAGCTCAGGCTCCTTCCCCATCAGAGAGGAGACATTCCACATACCAAAAGCCAGTTTAGAAAGCTTAGGATCAGTCCGCCAAGGTCTCCGACTTTGACCGCCAGCTAATCCACATAACACCGGACCCCCATGGTCCCTCCTGCAGGTGGTGAGCCCACTGGAGGGCGGACCCATGTAACTCCTTCGGGCTGAGCCCGGCCGGGTCCCATGGATGGAAACCCGGCCACTAGACGCTAGCCATCGAGCCCTTCCCCCAGGCCTGGCTCCAGGGTGGGGCCCCGGTAACCCCATACCGGGCGGGGTACACTGAATCCTTGATATACAATTTATCATGTGAGTCAGTTGGATCGTTCTTAGTCTGGCCCTTCACCCAGGACCAGTTTGTCTTGGGTGACCCTATCAGAGGCAAATTGCCCCGGACAACATAGCTCCTGTGATCACTGGGGCACGCAAACCCCCCCACCACGATAAGGTGATGATCCATGAGGGCCGTATGAGAGTGATTTAAAAAAAAAAAAAAAATTCAAACAACTGAATCAAGATCTTTGAAGTGCAGTGATTCTATAATTTCTCAAAGTAGTTGTATACACCAGCGTTTTTCAACCGGGGGTCTCTGTAGCGTTCAGGCTTCCATGGGAAATTTTCTAATCGCACTTCTTAATTGGTCAAAAAATTGCAAATAATTTATGTTTTTGTACATGGGCTCTGTAGACTCTCATGTACAATAATAGCAAATTATGTTCAATTTTTTTAACCATTTAAGAAGTGAAATTAAAAAATTTCTCATGGAAACCTGAATGCCGCCCCCCCCTGTTGAAAAACACTGATGTATGCTATAAATATCACAATATTTATTGCTAATATACCATTGTAAGCAGTGGGCAACTTGTTATTTTACAACAAGGGGGATGGCTGCGATTTACAAATTTAGCATTAAAGGTACAAATTAGGTACAAATATGATAAAAATGCCAATTTAAAAATTCAAAAAGTTAAAAAGTAAAAAAAAGTTCAATTAAATTACATTGAATAAAAATTTAACCAGCATTCACATGAGCATTGCAAATTTACAAGAAAAAAAGTTGCAAATTTACAAGAAAAAAAGTTGCAAATTTTTGAGAAAAAAATGTTGCAACTCTACAGGAAAAAAGGTGCAAGATTTTGAGAAAAAAGCTGCAACTTTATGACAAAAAAAGCTGCAAATCTATGAGGAAAAACTGCAAATTTATAGGAAAAAACTGCAAATTTTGAGAAAAAAGTTGCTAATTTTTAGGAAAAAAGTAGCAGATTTTTTCAGGAAAAAGTTGAAAATTTATGAGGTAACAGTTGCGAATCTGAGAAAAAATGACAAATTAACAGGAAAAAATAGCAAATTTATGAAAAAAACCTGCAAATTTACAAGAAAAAGTTTCAAATTTACAAGAAAAAAAGTTGCAAATTTATAGGAAAAAATTGCAAATGCATGAGAACAAAGTTGTAAATTTTTTCTCAAAAATTTGCAAATCTACAGGAAAAAAGTTGCAAGTTTTTGAGGAAAAAGTTGCAATTTTATGACAAAAACATTACAGATCCATGAGGAAAAAATTAGCAATTACAAGAAAAAACAATGCAAAGTTATAGGAAAAAGCCTGCAAATTTTGAGAAAAAAAGATGCTAATTTACAGGGAAAAAGTAGCATATTTGAGGAAAAAGTTGAAAATTTATGAGAAAAAAGTTGCAAATCTACAAAAAAGAGAATTTCACAGGAAAAAATTTATGAGAATTTTTTGCAAATTTTTGAGAAAAAAATTGCACATTTACATTAAAAAGTTGCAAATTGAGAAAAAGTTGAAACGTATAATTTGTTTGCATTTCTGCTTGGAATAGGTGCTTCAAATTCATTTTATTCAGTTATGTAACATGACTTTAAAAGAAAGGGTTATGATTATATTGGGGGACGATTCTCTCTTTTTTTCCAGCTTGGGGGGCAATGTCCCCCCTTCCCTCGCATGATTTATGCCTAAGATTGGAGATGAGGGGATGGCAGGCTAACGAGGGGGATGGTTCGGGGTCATTTTGCTAACAAGGTTGATGGCACCCCCTCATGACCCTCCGCATCATCCACTGATCGTCAGGCTGGACAATGTCCTGCTTCCAACTAACCACGACTGGATTCTGCAGTCATTCCAGGCACCACCACGATGCCACCGCTCATGTGTCCGTGCAGAGCTGTGGCCACGTCACTGAAGGACTGTTACACGGGGACGTCGCTCCCTGTGATTCGGCCTCATTAGCAGCCAAAGCTGGTTCCGGGGGGCCGTGACCAGCCCTGCTCCTCTCTGCAGGCAAACACCGCCGTTCCTTGTAACATTTTTCATGAGGCACACGAGCGTTCCCCTGTGTGAGACGTAGCATGTGAATGCACGTGATGCCTGGCAGCGCTCGGGCTATAAATAACCCCAACAAGCTGTGGGTGTGCTTCAGTGAATGCACAGGCCCCGTGCTGGGTCGTCTGCCTGCGTCTTGTTGTGTATCTCTGGAGCACACGCACACCATCAGCATTCTCCTCGTCTCCTCCATCCTTTGACGCAGCTCCTCCTCAGCATCCTTCTAGCCTTTCCTAATCCTTCCCCTGGTGCGTCTTGATCTGTCCTCCCAGTTTCTACATTCACGGCCTCCATTCTGAACCTCTGCTAACATCCCTGTAGACCCCAAATGTAAATGACACACATGTCCACCTCTCTTTCCAAGCCTGAGCTGACCTTGACCACTGAGACCAGCAGAGCTATTTGTTTGCTCGATGGCAGAGGACAGCCGGCTCCCCTGTGGTCTTCCTGGCAAAACCTCCGGACGCTCTGTCCATCCATCACCATGTTCTTGGTGCTGACAGGAAGAAGCTGCAGACGTCTTCCTGTCTGAATTATGAGGGGCTGGGGCCATGTCAACAAGCATCGCAGCTCCAGAGCCATGACTGAACTGAACACAGCTAAAGCAAGACTGTCAACAAAATACTCAGATTCCGTTTGATACTGTAAATTAGTGTCAGATACTCCCTTTGTACAAGGGTGGAGATCGCTGAGAGATTGTAGAGAGAGAAAGAAATGGCCAGATCTGTCAACAATCTTTCAAAGAGCACCCAGTGATTGCCAGGTTCCCTCAATGATCTTTCAGTGATCTCCATGGTCACATGGTCTCCTCAAAATTTTCACTCAGTCCAAGACAATCTCTCAAGGAGTGCGCAACAATCTCATCGATCTATCAGAGACCTCTCAGCAATCTCCACCATTGTCTTTTAATGAACTTATTGAATGCTCATGTAACGGAGTCAAAAATGTACTCTAAGTATTTCTTTTTATCAGTTATGTTTTTCTTTATATTGTGAATTTTATTTTACTTGAGTGTTTTATTTTGGCAGTACACTTCTCACATCCGCTCTTCCTGTACCTTCGAGGCTCCGGTAGTTTAGTCTTTCCCCACAGTATCGCGTTGCTTTGCTGTGGGTAAGTTGTGTCCAAACGTTGCTGGCACTAAATAATCGTATCGTTCGTTAGTCTCATCATTTAAACTGTAACCTTGGTTTGTAATTGTTCGTTATTAATTTGACATGTCACTGTAGTGTATTTTTTTTTGTTGTTTGTGTTGTAAATGAGAGTTTTGTGGGTGTTTCGGCGCACATTGGGAGTCCGGTGGGCGCCATTTTAGAGTTTCGCGCCAATATAGGTTCTGTAGTGACTCCAGCAGCCTGTGTCATTGTGTAATTTATGTTTTGTTAATGTAGGAGCCTGTGTGGGATCGAGGTACAGACGGAGCGTGATGCATTTTGTTTTATTTCATCTACAGAAATAAATTGTGGAAACAGCAGTCTGGTGTCATCGTGGTCCCTATGCTGCACACACTTGTTTTGATGTTCCCAATCACGGACGCTTAAGGGTGCCCCAGAAAGAAGAACCGTTACGCTTGTGACGTGATCCGTTACACTGGTGACGTGATCCGTTACACTCAGCCATCTCTACCTTTGGGGTGGAAAAATTTGGCAGTCATTAAAAGATCGCTGAGAGATTGATTCACTCTGGCAATCATTGAGAGACTGTTTTTTACTGAGTCAAAACCTTGACAAGACTGTGGAGAAAGTGGAGATCAGTGGAAGATCATTGAGAGATCTTGGAGATCGCTGGACTCTCACTGAAAGATCTGGCCATTTTTCCATCTCTCAAAAATCCTTCCATGATCACCACTGCTGAGTAAAGAAGGTAAAGCACACTAGAAACCTCTCACATATATATATATATATACTGTATATATAAGATAAGCCTTTATTAGTCCCACAACGGGGAAATTCCAGGATTGCAACAGCACAGGGATAGCAACACTCAGAGCAACAATCAGAAGGCAAGAAAAAAAACAAGCAAGCAAGAGCAGCTAATAAACATATGTACGTATTACTATAAAATATATATATATACACACACACACAGACACACAGTGCAGAGCATTGTAGCTGGATGGAATAAATATATGAATATATGAACACACAGTGCAGAGCATTGTAGCTAGATGGAATAAATATGTAAATATATAAACACCCACAGTACGGAGCATTGCAGCTAGGTGGAATAAATATGCAAGTATATAAACACACACAGTGCGGAGCAATGTAGCTAGATGGAATAATATGTAGATATATAAATATATAAACACCCACAGTACGGAGCATTGTAGCTAGATGGAATAAATATGCAAATATATAAACACACACAGTGCAGAGCATTGTTGCTAGATGGAATGAAACAGCATAACCGTCTACTTAGTTATCCTACATGGTATGATTATGTGCCCATACATATTCTCACCCTCCATAGCGACCGGTATGTTCCTAGTTGTATGCCGGAGAGGACCATTGTGTAAGTCTATTGCATCTTTTGCATTCAAAAAACTATTAGTTTGTTACGTCTTTTTGCTATCTCTGCGAGCAGCCCTGCTTAGGTTGTACAGTCTGACAGCCGTTGGTAGGAAGGACCTACGAAACCTCTCGGTTGTGCACCTGGGATGATGTAGTCTGCTGCTAAATGAGCTCCTCAGTGCATTCAGTATGTCCTGCATAGGGTGGAACTCGGACTCCAGCAGAGATGACAGTTTAGCCACCGTCCTTCTCTCTCCTATCTCCTCCATCGGATCAAGGCGCTGCCCCAGGACAGAGCTAGCTTTCTTAATCAGTTTGTTCAGTCTCTTCCTATCGGCTGCAGTAATGCCACTGCCCCAGCAGACCACTCCAAAAGTGATGGCTGATGCCACCACCGTGTCATAGAATGACTTCAGCAGCGCCCCTTGTACACCAAAAGACCTGAGTCTCCTCAGCAGGAACAGCCTGCGCTGTCCCTTCTTGTAGAGTGCATCAGTATTGTGTGACCAGTCTAGTTTATTGTTCAGATGAATACCCAGGTACTTATAGGATGTCACCATCTCGATGTCTGTTCCCTGTATATTTACTGGTACTGTGAGGGGCTGCCCATGCCTGCGGCAGTCCACCACCAGCTCCTTAGTTTTCCTCGCGTTGATCTGGAGGCAGTTCCGATGGCACCAGTCCACGAAGTCCTGGATAAGCCCTCTGTACTCAGCTTCATCTCCATTGGAGATGAGGCCAACGATCGCAGAGTCATCAGAGAACTTCTGTAGATGGCAGTGTGTTGTGTTGTGTGAGAAGTCCGCAGTATAAAGAGTGAACAGGAAGGGAGCCAGCACCGTTCCCTGGGGGGCCCCCGTGCTACTGATGATCATGTCGGACACACAGTCCCGGGTTCTCACAAACTGAGGCCGGTTCGTGAGGTAGTCCAGGATCCATGATGACAGGTGCTGGTCCACCCCTGCGCGCAGCAGCTTGTCCTTCAGGATCATCGGTTGGATGGTGTTGAAAGCACTGGAGAAGTCAAAGAACATGATCCTCACCATATTCCCGGGCTTCTCCAGGTGGGACAGAGAACGGTGAAGGAGGAAGATCACCGCATCCTCCACCCCAATGCCATGCTGGTAGGCGAACTGGAGTGGATCCATCGCTGGTTCCACCAGGGGGCGGAGGTGAGCAAGGAGCAGTCTCTCCAGGGTCTTCATCAAGTGGGACGTCAAGGCCACCGGTCTGTAGCTGTTCAGGTCTTTGGGGTGGGAAGTTTTTGGTACAGGTACCACACAAGATGTTTTCCACAGCTGTGGTACCCTCCCCAGTTTCAGGCTCATGTTGAAGATATACGTCACAATCCCACACAGCTGGTCTGCACAGGACTTGAGGAGCTTTGCGCTGATGCCGTCCGGTCCCGGCGCCTTCCTCGCCTTGATCTTCCTCAGCTCCGTCCTCACCTGGGTCCTGGTCAGGGTCAGGATGGGGGGCTGTGTGTTGGGAGTGGGGGGGTGTTGGTAGAGTGGGGAGTGGGCAGCAGGACTTGATTTCTTTAGAGGCAGCAGTGGTTGTTGTGCAGTCAGGGGGGAGGGCGGTTGGTCAAATCTATTGAAAAACAGATTCAGGTTGTTCGCCCACTCCCTGCCCCCTGTGGCCTGGGGGGAGGTATTCTGGAGCCCCGAGATGGTTTTGAGGTTTCTCCAGACCCCGCTGATGTCGCTCTGTTGCAGCTTGTCCTCCATCTTCTTCCTGAAGCTGTCCTTGCCTTCTCTGATCTTTCTCCTCAGCTCCCTCTGTACGGACTTCAGCATCTCCCTGTTCCCTGACCTGAAGATCCTCTTCTTCTCTCTCAGAAGTGTTTTTATCTCAGGGTTGATCCAGGGTTTGTTGTTTGAGTGACGCCGTATATACAGTATATATATATACATACAATATATATATATATATCCATCCATCCATCTTCTTCTGCTTAATCCTTTTCGGGTCGCGGGGGGGGCTGGAGCCTATCCCAGCATCTTTGGGTGAGAGGCAGGGTCCACCCTGGACAGATCACCAGTCCATCGCAGGGCCAACACAGAGAAACAGACAACCATTCACTCTCACAGTCAGACCTAAGGACAATTTAGAATCCCCAGTTTGATGCCAATTAACCTAACTTGCATGTTTTTGACATGTGGGAAGAAACCGGAGAATTCCTGGAGTAAACCCACGCAGACACGGGGAGAACATGCAAACTCCACACAGATCACTGTTGGTCGGGGGCTGGGCTCGAACCCAGGATCCCACAGGTTTCTTCCTGTTAAAAGGGAGTTTTTCCTCTCCACCGTCGCCAAGTGCTGCTCACAGGGGATCGCCTGATTGCTGGGGTCTTTCTGCAATTGTGGAGGTTTCCCCTACAGTTGAAAGTGCTATGAGATGACTGTTGTTGTGAAATGGTGCTACACAAATAAGGTTGAACTGAATTGAATTGAATTGAAAAAGCATGTTGAAGCTTGTTTAAAGTTTGCTGCACAACATTTGAGCAATTCAATTCAATTTTATTTATATAGCGTCAAATCACAACACAGGTCATCTCAAGGCACTTTAGAAAAAAGGCTGGGTTTAGGCCACACTCTCAAATTTATAGAGCCCAGCAGAGACCCCTAAGAGCAAGCACTGTGGGGACACAGGCGAGGAAAAACTTCCCTTTAATGGGCAGAAACCTCGAGCAGAACCATAGCTCATAGAGGACGGCCATCCGCCTCGACCGACTGAGTTGAAAAAAGAGAGAAAAAGTAGGAGGGCTGGCAGTAGCTACATTCAAAACAAACAAATACAATTCAACATTAACATTCACAGCCAGACCTTTCAGTATCGTGCCGGGTTAGGTTCCACATGCAGGTGAAGGCCTGGCAAGCCAGTCAAATACTGGGAGAATATAGTCTGGTCAGATGAGACCAAAACTGAACTTTTTGAATGCCATAACACACAGCATGTTTGGAGGAGAAATGGCACTGCACATCCCATCATGGTGTGGGGGTGTTTTTCAGCACATGGACCAGGTAGTCTTCATATAACTGAAGGAAAGATGAATGGACAAATGTACAGAGACATCCTTGATAAGAGCTTGTTGCCATCTGCCAAGATGCTGAAGATGAAACAAGGGTGGACATTTCAGCAAGATAATGATCACAAACACACAGCCAAGGAAACTCTCAACTGGCTCCAGAGAAGGAAAATAAAGCTGCTAGAATGGCCCAGTCAGTCACCTGACCTGAATCCAGCTGAAAATCTATGGAATGAATTCATAGAAGACACCCACGGAACCTTCAAGATCTGAAGACAGTTTGTGTGGAAGAATGGGCTAAAATCACTCCTGAACATGCCTGTGCCTAGTTTCTCTATACAGGAGGCATCTGGATGTTGTTATTACCAACAAAGGCTTTTCTACTAAATATTAAATGAATTTCACCAAGGGTGTTCAATACTTATTCCCTGTGTCATTCCACTTTATTAAATAGAACTTGTTTTGTGAACACAGTTGCCTTGATTTCTTTGTATGGATGAGTACTTGGGTTGTTACTGATATCTGGTGAAAATCTCAGGTCAATGGCTCCATCAGAAATATGTTTAATGAGAAAAATGTTGATGTGTTCAACACTTATTTTCCCCACCTTGCACACACACGCGTATGCGCGCGCACACACACACACACACACACACACACTCCCCTTCTCTGAAGAAATGCTCAGCAACCTCCTTGGTCACCCAAAAAACTCTCAATGATCCCTCAGTGATATCCTCTGGTCTCTCAGTGATCTCTCAAGGATCTTTCAAAGAGATCCATTAGTGGTGGGTGCATTAATTAAATTACTCATGATTAACTCAACACCTCGTTGATCCTGATCAAGATTTTTAATCACAATTAACAACAAAAAAGCAGAACTTTTAAAGTGTGGGTACTGTTTCCATCAGACAGTTTAGGGTGCTGCTCAAACTACAAATCATGGCTCAAACTTTTCTGGGTGTGTAAATCAGTTTGCTGGAGTATCACTGTCTTACTATGCGGACATATGGATCGTATCAAGGCACAATCCCGACCTGAGTAGAGAACTGGTGGATGGAGATGCGGGAGTGTGGCTGCCGAGGAGGGCTAACATCTAAGCTAAACGCTAACGTTGGACGAACACCGCCTCCACCAGTTCTGTTCACCAATGTCTGCTCCCTAGAAAACAAACTGGACTATCTACTACTGGATTTCACATGCACGCCAATAACAACTGGTGTAACAATGCTAGTTGCTTGCTCGTGCAGTATTTCTGCAGTACTTATGAGGCTTTTTTGAAGAATATTCTGGATAGTTGTTATCATTTCTGACAAGCTTTAAATAAAGCTGCAGCTGTAGAAAGCAAGCACATTCATCCACTCTTACGTTAATAAGAGTTTGAAAAATGACCAGTTTATCATACAATATATTCAGTCCATCCAGGATTTGGCAGGATGTTTTTATCATTGTTGCAGCCCAAAAAGCCTGAATTTGCGGGAGCTTTTTTAATAAGTTGTGATAAAAGTTGCGATGGTTTTAGAGTGTTTTTTGCTCTAAAAGTTGTGTGAAGAAGTACAGATTTTAAAGCAGATGGTTTTCCAGTTTACTGCAGTGATATTCTATATAACAATACAAGAAAAGCACAGGATTGTCAAAAATTTTCTATTATAGTGATTTGTAAATTAAGCAGAAACTTCTGCTAAACAGAAAAACTCTTTTGTGCAACAGCAAATACAGAGATTTGGAAATTATTTGCAGCACCTTCATTTGAAAACTCCCTACAGTCCCCAACCACTCGGTACTGACCGGAGAGGAAAAAATAAATAATTTATTCTGATGCTCTCTATTGTCTATAGGAATCTGTGTTTTTCTGAAAAAAATACAGAATATTCTCCCTCTTTCCATGCCTACCTGTCTGTCTGCTGCACGTTGGTCTTGACACACACACATCTTTCATTTACGGCAGCGGGGTGGGGAAGGGGTGCGTTTGTCCAACCAGACCAGAGATTCACAGCTTTAAAGCTCATTGACCAGATGTAACGATTTTACCTCTAAAGATGTGTAAAATGTTAACATTCACTGTAGTGTTAATAGTTTTACGGCGTCTCTTCTCACGCGCGCTCCCGCAACAGGGTGCTTTTGGAGCAGGCGGACGTTTTTCTAACACAAACCCAGTGCTTCGTACACGCGGTCAGGACAGAGACGTGGCGAGACGTCCACCAGCAGGCTGGGGGAGACGGAGGAAGAGACGGCGTTGGAAACCTCACAAGTTTGGTTTTTTTTTAAATCACACATTCTGTTTGCTGACGTGTTCCGTCAATACTCGCTGTAAACATGGAAGTGAACGTGGTGCAGCGATGCATTTGGTTGGTTAGACTGAGCCAGTGAGAGACAAACTTGACTGGTGAAATTGGTGGAAGTTGATGAGGATTGGCCAAAATTGCGGGAAAGTTGCAGTGATTGGACAAAGTTGCAAGGTTGCGCAATAGTTGCGCTGATTGACTGATTTCGCGTGAATTGACGTGATCGCAACATCGTGAAATCCTGGGGGGACTGATATATTGAAAAAAAATTCAAAACTGCAGTTATTCATGATTAACACAATTTAAAAAGATTAACAGTGATTAAATTTTTAAATCGTTTCCCACCACTAATCTCTATAGATCGCCATGAAAGTTGCCAAAAATGTAATGTTTGATGATTGCACAGAAATATTCATTTTTGATGGCTCAGTGGTCACCCAACGATCTCCGTGCTGTGCACAGGGGCTCTTATCACTGTTGCATGAAAACAATATGACACTTGTGGTCATGTGGTCCCGAGAACCTGCTGGACATCTTCATCACTGCATCATGACTATGGCGCTTCACAGCTGTGATCAACACTGACGGTAACCTCTGATGCAACATCGCTCAACTCCGTTCCCTGTAGTCCCGTCTAAATTCTTCAGCCAAGCTGGCTTTGGGAGGGTCGGCCTGTTGTTTTCTCCACGACTTTGACTGGACCGGTTTCATAACACAGGAAGTTAGGCAATGCATCCACCGAGGCTCAACACGCACGCACACACACACAAAAACTTCACAGGAGGATCATTTAACTCAATCTTGATCATCAGTGACGCCCATCCAGATGACATTTCTCATTTTCACACAGACACGTCTTCATTCTCCAGCTGCACTTCCACACCGGTTGTTAGTCATGCATAATAGATGTCTGAACACCCCCCACCCCCGCCGCCCCTGTATCTTTAATTATTCAGCCCTCCAGACTTTCTCAACAAGCCGGGACAAGCGTGTGTCATTCACGCTCCGGAGCACAATGTAGCACTCGTTCACCTGAGGAAGTGTGTACCGAACAGAGAGCGGTGCAGCTCCAAGGACACATGAAAGCTTTCTTGCCAAGGAAGGCCGCATACAAGCAACACAAGGCCACCGGTGTTGGTCCATTAGTGCACTGTAGCATGCTAGCAGCACGTGGGGGCCAGACCTCTGCCGAGCATGCAAACCATTTCCTGTGTTCTTGTAAAAGTGACAGTTTCACGAGGCCGAGTCATTTCTGTGGTACTGTTTGAGGGCGATCACTAAAAAACGGGAGGGTATGTATGGAATGTTCCGTCGGTATTCCGTACAAGGCGTCAACCGAACCTGTCTGCTGTCAGTCCTACTAGCTAGCTATGGAATGATAGTGGTCCTGCAACGTTTGTTACGTACGTGTTCCATATGTGCAATTATCAATAAATAAATACATGCAATTAGAAATTAATGAACATAGCGCAAGGCCTGTAGGCTGGCTGGTTGCCCGGTTGTGTCAGTGCAGTGCGGTAACCTTGAGATTCTGCCATCACCGTGCTAGCAGTGCAACCAACCCATCCTCCAGGTGAAATTTTGGAAGCATATCTTTTCCAGAGGTTCGGTTTTATAAAAAAAGCTTTATAAAGAAACTGTCCCTGTAAAACGACAAGCTAAATGTAAAAGATACATTTACTGATAATTGCATGTATGGAACGCGTACGGAACAAATATTGCAGGACCCTAGTGTTCCATAGCTAGCTAGTAGGACTGACAGCAGGCAGGCTCAGTTCATGTTTCATACGGAACGTTCCGTACCGTACCGTGTTTTAGCAGGCACCCTGTTTGAGACATTATGGCTGTGGAAGGTGGCCTCACGCCTGTGCTGTTAAAAGTCCCATACTGTGCATTTTCCAACTTCTGACATCCTCAAGGACATTAAAAAGTGTCCACACCCCTGTTAAAACAGAAGGTTTTTTATCATGTTTTTCTCACTTTTAATATATACTATAATTCAATTCATTTTTTTTACCTTTTAAAGGAAAAAAAAACACAAATATGACATCATACAATATGCTGGTTGCATAAGTGTGCACACCCTCAAACAAATTGTTTGAGGATAAATATGCAGTTTTCTAGGCCCTTTAAAGTTTAAGTTAAGTTTGCTCAAAAATATACGATAGTTGTTGCATATTTTTACTTGTGGCTCTATTTTTTGCACATATGGACCTCTTGCACAGTGTAGAGTAACGCACTTCCGCATTCCAGTAAACCCACATTTCCGGTTTCGCTTCCATTATATTTCCCCATTCCCTGGTGCTTTCTCATCAATAAATCAATTTTATCACTTTCACTTATCATCAGTGTTGGGAGTCACACGTTACTGTAACACCACTACTTTTGCAGTAATGTGCTGTGTAACGAAATTACTGTTTAAAAATTCAGTGATGCGTTACAGTTACTGAAATTTGATCAGATACGTTACTCATTTTATTAATATGGACAGATATTTTTAGTGCAAATAAATACAAACTGACCCTACGTAGCTCAGCTGACGCAGCTGTCAGTCAACGAGCCGTCAGTCAGAGCCTCTTCACTGCTGCAGCCACAAATGGAGCTTGCTCCTGCTGGGAAAAGATGAAGCTACTTTGTTTTTGTGGAAATGGACAGATTACTTCTCCTTTGTTGCGAGGACAAAAGCATATTGGTGGATCATGTGAGACCGACTGCAATCTTCAGAAGCGCCTTAGAACAGCCACAGTCTCCAACAAAGCTATGCTAACAACGCTGGCTGGATTTCAGGCGCAGGTAAATGACCGACTGACAGATATGTCGTTACAGAATGAAGATCTGATAACAGTCATTTTCCATCAGAAAGCCGGACTGTGATCCACTGAAGTTAAAACACATTTAGCTGCTACCTGGATAAAGATTATTCAAAAATGGATTTGATGTCACACAGACATTTGGACTGTGGATAACGGACGTTTTCTTTGGGCCACTGCACATCGGATTAAATCCATAATATAAAGGCAACTTAAACATGGTCAGTTTTACGCAGTGTTGCCAACTCACTCTTTTGGAGTGATTCTCACTCTTTTTCTTTCTCTCTCACTCCACGAACCCTATTTCTCACTCCAAAATGAGGAAATTACTGGCAATTTTGTGTTGATTTTCTTCAGATTTTCTCACAATCAGAGCTCTCAAGGCAGGATAAAGCAGACTGAACAAGTTCTAAAAGCTCTGTCTGAAACAGTCTGTTTTCAGCCTGACATTAATAAGCCCCTGATGTAATTCCATTAATTAAATTATCTTGCTATGTGTGCAAGATGATTTAAGTATGCATTTAAAAGTAACGTGAAAGCTACTTTTCCAAGTAACTAGTTACTTTAATCATGCAGTAACTGGTAAGTAACTCAGTTACTTTTGAAAAGAAGTAGCTAGTATGTGTAACTAGTTACTATTTTTTAGTAACTTGCCCAACGCTGCTCATCACTGTACATAGTGGAAACAGTGTGCAGGCAGATTGTTTTTTCTTTTTAAAGTTCGACTTTCATATTTTGATTGTTTTTTTGTAGCCGCACAGAGCTGTTTAAAAGTTCCCCAGTTAGCTCAGCAGCTAGCAGCCACCGTGTGGTGCCGGCAACCAGAATGGGATCTGGCTGGGACCGGAAGCCAGTTGCGGACAGTCTGGAATGTGGAAGTAAGTCATTCTATATTGTGCAAGAGGTCCATTCTCCTAATTTAACTCCTGCCCCCCCCCCCAATAAGTTTGTTATATAAATTTAAGTGTTTGTGTTACACAGACATTTGTAAATTTATCAATGTAAATTCTTTGGTAAATTTTGTGACTTGAATCATCATGTTGCTAATTTTTTCATGTGAATTTATGTCATTTTGTTCTCCTAAATTTGCTGTTATTCTCCCATGGTAAATTTGTTAACAATAAATTCATTGAAATCAAGCAGTTAGGGCCGGGGTCAGCAACCTCCACCAGGAAATGAGTCATTTTAAGCTGGTTTTTTTTCCAAAAAATCTGCATGGAGTCACAACTTATCCGAGCTTTAAAATGCCGACAAGAGAGCCAAATAAATTGCAACAATGCTCTGTCATAAACAACTTTTTCTATGATTTTTTTTGTGTAAATTTGCACTTTTTTAAAAGATAAATTTGTTATTTTTTGCTTATATTTGCAACTTATCTCATAAATTTGAGGCCTTTTTCCTCTGAACTTCTACAGTGATTTATGAAATAAATTTGCAACTCCAAAAATACTTTTTTCATGTAAATTTGCAACTTTTTCTCCTAAATTTTTTGTTTCATAAATTTGCAACCGTCTTCCCAAAAATGTCCAACTCATTTCACTGACGTTTGCAATGTTTTTTGGTTTAATTTTCAACTGTTTTCTTAATAAATTTGCATATTTTTTCCCTTATAAATTTGTATTTTTTTAAATAAGCCACGTTTTTTGTCTCGTAAATTTGTGACCTTTGCCTCTTTAATTTGCATTTTTTATTTTTCTTTAAATTTGCAGAAGTTTTGTTAAAATTTGCACCTTTTTCATAAATCTGTGACTTTTTTCTTGTAATTTTTCTCATAGTTTTGCACAATTTTATTTACAGCTCTTTGCATAAATTTGCAATTTTTTTCTCTAATTTTGAACATTTTCTTGAAAATTCATAACTTTGTTCTTATAAATAAGCAACATATTCTCAATTTTTTCTCCTCTTATTTGGTTTAATTTCTTGTACATTAGTGAATTTATTCTGTCATAAACATGTCAGTTTTTTTTCCTGTAACTCTGTGAGAATATCCATCCATCCATCCATCTTCTTCTGCTTAATCCTTTTTGGGTCGGGGGGGTCTGGAGCCTATCCCAACATCTTTGGGCGAGAGGCAGGGTCCACCCTGGACAGATCACCAGTCCATTGCAGGGCCAACAGAGAGACAGACAACCATTCACTCTCACAGTCACACCTAAGGACAATTTAGAATCCCCAGGTGATGCCAGTTAACCTAACTTGCATGTTTTTGGCATGTGGGAGGAAACCGGAGAAATCCCGGAGTAAACCCACGCAGACACGGGGAGAACATGCAAACTCCACACAGATCACTGTTGGTTGGGGGCTGGGATCGAACCAGGATCCCCCGGCCAAGGGTGAGTTGCTGTGCTGCCGCAGTGCTAACCACTCCGCCACCGAACAAAATAAAAAAAGCAGAACAGCAACGTGCCAAAGTTCACTTTTGGAGATCAGTCATGATGTCAGTCTTTATCCACAGTATTTGCCCTCGACAAAGAAATAACCATTTTCCTGTAAGCGCGTCCACAGAAGTGACTCGGCAGCTTTGTGAAAGCACTCCTACAGACTGGAGATCGGCTGCATCACACCGTCCAACCTCAGGCCCGCAGGAAAGAGAAGCTCCAAGCAGAGAAAGTCCCACCAACCAGACACACAGGAGGGGGGAAAGGCAGCAGAGCCCAACACAGACAGGAACATTCTGGAGAGTTTACCTTCTTGGTCTGTATTTGTGATAAACTATACCGGCTATAGGCCTAGGGAGAGAAGAACACAACGGTGCAATGTGTCATTCACTGAGTTGCTGTATGTGCACTGCTGCTGTTAACTGTGGGAGTACAAGGGACACATGAAAAATGTCACATATTTCAGTTTGTACAAATGCTGCAGAGTTCAGAGTTCAAGCGATTTCACTTTCACATCAGTTTATCCACATCAAAGCCCCCACTGCAAATTAGGTTTGTTGGCTAAATGTACAAACTAGTCGCAGTTTGCAACAAACATCTCAAACAAGAACAATTTAAATAGCTCAACACAACTAATATTACAAGTGCATTCTCCAAATTCAACACAAAATGCCACTTTTAATGACTACTGCAGTCTCAAAATTATTCAACCCCTTCATAACAAGCATCTTCAGTATTTAGTAGAGCACCCTTCTGCTGTTGCGACCTGCTGCAAACGTGATGCATAGCCAGACACCAGCTTCTGGCAGTGTTCTGAGGAATATTAGTCCATTCCTCCTGGGCAAAGTCCTCCAGCTCACTAATATTCTTGGGTTTGTGTGCTGCAACTGCCTTTTTAAAATCCCATCAGAGACTTTCAGTGAGGTTCAAGTCAGGTGACAGTGATGGCCCCTCTAGTATCTTCCAGGACTTCTTCTGAAACCAGACCTTGGTGGACTTTGAGGATCATGGTCCTGCTGGGAGGTCCAATGACGCCCAAGCTTCAGTTTCCTCACAGACAGCATGACATTTTCTCCCAGGATTTCCTGATACGTCATTGAATCCATCTTGCCCCCCACATGCTGCAGGTTTCCAGTGCCAGAGGAAGTGAAGCAGCCCAGAACGTCACTGAGCCACTGCCATGCTTTACTGTAGGCAAGGTGGATTTTTCAGTGTATGCTTCATTCTTCAGACGTACTGCTGATTCAGATGCTGTATAATCAGGGGTTGGTCCAAAAGTTTGATTCTCAGATTTGAATCGATCCACATTTGAATGAGACAACATTGATTCACAAAATCAATGGATCGAGCTTTTAATATGATGCCTTTTATGTGCGTGAAACAGCTGAGCTGGGGAGTGGTTTGGCATTCGTGCAGCCACAGCTCAGTGCGGATCATCATGGCTGCTCCCTGTGTATGGCTGACGGTGCTATTGGTCCCAGGGGCAGACAGTGTCTCGGATTCAAGAGCTGCAAGGACAGCGAGGAGCTCAGTGGAGCCAGGGTTGCATCCCGGACCCGTGGAGAAAAGGCTGCAATACTATTAGTCTCTGAGACTGGTATGGCGCCAACAGAAGCATTCGACCAAATATGGGGTGTACTGGAGGGGCGTCTGCGGCAGGGCCAACGTCCACCTCTTGGCGTACCTGTCACAACTTATGCAGAGGGGCTGAAACGTTCATAGAGGTCAAATTTAATCAAATGTGGTTTATTTGTCAACCACAGGGATCCAAGCGCTGCAACACCGATGGAAGAAGTGTGTGGACTGAAGGGGAGACTATGTTGAAAAATAAACCACTTTTGGTCAGATTTGACCACCATGAACTTTTCAGTCCCCTGTACAGTATGCAGGGATGTACACCTGCACAGCGTTGTTGAGGATGATGGCTTCTGAAGAATCATAAACATGCTAAAGCCACGCGCTGTTTTGCTGGTGTGCAAACGTGTCAGTGAAACGGTAATCCAGGGCTTGTATGAGGAGGTGGAGCACCGCGCCGCGGCCTCACGGTCGGCAGAGAGACAGCTGGACATGTGGAGTGGCGATTTACACTACACACCTTAGCATCAAGGAAGGCACATGTTGGCACTTGGTCAAATCATACGATAGAGAGTGGGTTGTTGTGGCTGGTTTGGGGTCGGTCTTTAACGTGATTGCTTATGTACTTCATGACCCAGGTTGGAGGATTCCTGGTACAATCTGCAGTGGTGGATCTCACAACATCAAGAATCAGAATCAAATCAATTCTGGAAATTAGGGAGGATTCCCAGCCCTACGTATAACGCCGTTGCAGTGCACGTGCATCAGTGTAGCATGAACACAGCAGAGAGGCCAGGCTGGTGGCTCGCCATGTTTGTAGAGCGGACACACACAGCCGGGACGGCGTCGCTACACTCATTTCATGCATAATCACTTTGGTATGATTCCAATATGTTTTACTTTGCCATGCTGCGCGCGGTCAGGACTGTCAAACAATTGCATCATCAACAACTGCTCCATAGACAGGACTGGGGAGAGGGTCAAATACAGGACTGGCCCTTACCAAGTTCCTGTCCCCTAAAACTGGCTCCTGGTTCCTGTAGTGGAAACGGGGCTATAGAGAACAGCAAATGTGGATGAGGTGATTCCACATTTTAATCACTCACAGTCTGACATTTCTAAAGAAAGTTTAAATGAAGACAAACGTTGGTGTGATCAAGGACTACTTTAGTCTTCTTTCAGCAGCGGTCGGACTTCACGCGTCCCGACTGCTGGGAGATGATGTGGAGCTCCGAACTGTAGCACTTAGAGCTAATTACGAGGGTGGTTTAGGTTCTCCAGCCTACACCATCTTATGTGGGCACGAGTGATTCTGCTGGGAGATTAAGTGAGGACAGAGAAGTCCATTTGTTTTTAAAAGAAGAATAAAAGCTTCAAACTAAAAATCCATTTAAAGTGTGAAATTAAGCCTGGACTGTGCAGCCTGGTCTGCATTCAGATGACTTGCATCACGAAGCATAACGAGGGCTGATTAAATATGAAGCTGTGATGTTTAGATGAGGCTTTACTGAAGGGTTTTAGATTTCTGATCCCCCTAACCCTCACAGAAACAGTTAATGTGTTTCAGCAGGAGCCAGTCTGTATGCCTGTAACTGTACGGTTCTGCAGAACCAACGCGGGCCTGGAAACAAACTCAGAAACTGGTCAATAGTTTTTATCCTTCTGGAACACCTTTTTTCTCCTCAATCTGAAGATCTTCACTCATAAATTTGTGACTTTTCTTCTAAGTTTGCAACTTCTCTTTTAAATTGATAATTATATACTTGCAAGTTTATTTATATAAAAATCTGAAATACGTTTTCTTGTAACTTTTCAACTTTATTCTCATAAATTTCACACATTTTAAATTTACCATTTTTCTGTGACAAATTTCTTAAAGGAATCACTGACTGAAAGTTTGTGTTTTTGTAAGTTTTAACCTTCTGAAATACGTCTGTTGGTCATGTGATTATCCAAAACTATCAAAACGCTCAGTACTCCGAAACACATCCTCTATATCGTTCTGACGAGCCGTTCTAACTCTTCTGGGTTTGCTACAGAACATCATAAACATGGCAAACCAAGCCTCGATACCCGCCTGCTGCTCTATTATTAGCTAGCCTAATGTTGCAGAGATGCTGCACACTTGTGCCAACAGTGCTACTAGGGAGTTAGCTTACCAAGTGTGGTTTATATTATCATTTTCCTTAAATTTCTGTCACCCTAATAGACATCTCTCTTTCAGCCTGGCTCACTATTCCACAGTCGATAATGTATCGCGGGTCATTCTGGTTCATTCTGTTATATTTTCGCTGTGATGCTACATTGAACTGTTAGCATTAGCTTGGCTAGGAGGTCAGAGTCGGTCAGTCTAACTGTTTTACAGCTTTAGGCATTTCGCTGACAGGTCACCTGGCGTTAGCATAACTGTCGATCCAGCCGGTTTTATTTCATTCATTCTCTAAGATGAATTTACATTAGTTGACTCAGGCTTGCTACCCAAGCGAGGAGCTAGCCAGCTAAGATTAGCAATAGTGATGTAAGAGGGAGGGTGGAGTTAACTGCAGCTCTTAGACATTTCAAGAGACATGCACTGAAACGAACCGTTCTGAGGAAGGCTGCAAAAGACGCTTCATGACGATGCTGCAATGATTAAATAATTACACGGTCAACATGTGGGGAAATGTGCAGAAGATGGGACCTGGAAACCGACACATAAATCTGCAATTTAATTTCTGTACTATTTCAAACGTTTCTTTTCAATATACCATTTTTCTGTTACAGATTTTCCACTTTTTCCCTCATAAAGTGCATCTTTTGTCTCAACAGTTTACAAGTATTTTTCCCCTCAGATTTTCTCATTAATTTGGGACTTTTTATTTGTAAATTTGCAGTTTTTCCTCAATAGTTTTTAGACCTTCTTTTAAATGTGCAGTTGTGTTTCCATGTATAACTGAGTCTTCCCATAACTTTGGAACT
This sequence comes from Pholidichthys leucotaenia, assembly GCA_020510985.1. Lineage (NCBI taxonomy): Eukaryota > Metazoa > Chordata > Actinopteri > Cichliformes > Pholidichthyidae > Pholidichthys > Pholidichthys leucotaenia. The sequence goes on from CM035842.1 coordinate 8,881,862, forward strand.
TTTTACTCATAAATTTGTGACTTTTTTCTAACTCTGCAACTTCTTTTTAAAACCTGACAATAATAAATTTGTAACTTTATAACTAAAAATCTGAAATCTCATAAAAGTGATCAGTTTTATTGTCATAAATTTCACATTTTTGTTTTAAATTTCACATTTTTCTGTTGTAAATTTGCCACGTTTTAACATAATTTTATATCTGGATGTAAATTTTCAGCTTTTTTCCTCTCATAAATCATGACCCACCTCTCATACTTTTCCCACCTCATCAATGGGATCTTTAGTCTCAAAACTTTTCACATTTTTCCTTCAATTTGTGAATTTTTACTATCAAATCTGCAACTCTTCTTCTAACTTTGCAACTTTCCTTTTATAAATTGGCATTTACAAATAAGCAAATTTATTCTTGTAAAAATCGGAAACATTTTTCCTGTAAAAACTTTCAACTTTATTCTTATAAATTTCACATTTTTCTCTTTAAAAAAAAAAAAAAATCTGCAACATTTCCCCCCAAACCTGGAATATTTCTCATGCTCCATATCCTCATATATTGCAACTTTTTTATTCCTCAAACTTAAACCTCCTTATCAATTTAGGACTGTTTTACTTGTAATTTGCAGTTTTCCCCCTTTCTTCTTATTCCAGGCTGCCGTTTATGGACAATGAGCTGCATGCGGCTGTGGAGCCACAGGTTGCAGACCCCGGGTAGAGCCACTCAGATGCGCAGGCGAGCAGACTCCCCTCCTGCAGACGCCTGCAGCTCCAGACCTGGGAGGAGTCAGAGGAAGGTCAACTCCAGGATAAATCCTCGACACCTGACGCCTCTTTCTCAGCCCCCCTCCTTCCTCTCACCTCTCCTCCGCCCCCAGAGTTGGCCCCGGGGGCTCCCATCTACGGAGGCTCGCCAACCGCCTCTGAATTAAACATATTCTCCCACTAACAGGCAGCCTGTTGCGAGGGGAGCCGTCACACGTTTGAGCCCCGGTAAAAGGCTGCACAAGAGGAGCGTAGCGAAGGCGCAGGAGTGCGCGCGGCAGCGGAGGACCGCGCCGCTTACGTGTCTGCGGATTAAAGGGCCCCCGGTGTTTCCGGGGATTCAGCTTTGACATCCTCTAGGACAGGGGTCGGCAACCTGTGGCTCTTTTCCCCATATTCAGTGGCGCCCTGTGGTTTTGAAAAACTCACAAATTTACAGAAAAACGGTCACAAATTTATGACAGAATAAATTCACTAATGTACAAGAAATTAAAGCAGACAGACTCCCAAATAACAGGGGGAAAAGTATGAGAATACGTTGCTTATTTATGAGAACAAAGCTGTGAATTTACAAGAAAAAGTTCCAACTTAAAGAGAAAAAATGTGCCAATTTATTCAAAGAGCTGGAAATAAAAAAGAATTATGAGAATAAGTACAAGAAAAAAGTCCCAGATTTATGGAAAAAGGTGCAAATTTAACAAAAATACTGAACATTTACGTGGAGAAAATGTTGTGAACTTACAATTTTTAAAAAAATGCAAATTAAAGAGGAAAATCTGCAAATTTATGAGAGAAAGATTCTGCAAACATACAAGGGAAAAAAAGGTTGAAAATTAAAGAGGAAATGCCTTACAAACATCTGTGGAAGGAGTTGTACATTTCTGGTAAAATGGTTGCAAATTTATGAATAAAAAATCCACAAATTTAGGAAAAAAAAGTTTCCAATTTACATGGAAAAAACCGTTGTCTCTTTTGGTCATTACCGGAGTGGTGGCCGAGTTGACAGAGCATCCGCCCCACAACCAGGAGGTCGTGGGTTCAAATCCGGGCCGGGTCATACCAAAGACCGTAGAAAAATGGTACTTTCTGCCTTCTAGCTTGGTGCTCAGCATAACAGAATGGGGAAAGGAAAGTTAACGCACAGCGTGGCCAGAGGACCGACCCCCCCCCACACTGTAGCGTTCACTCCTGACAGCAGCTGTGTGGCGAGGGTCAGAGAAACGGAGACAGGCGCCGCCCCGTACACCACGCGGAGCCCCACACGCTGTGCAAGGGATTAACTAAGGAACTTAACTTGTTTTTATGAAATGAGTTGCAAATCTGTTTCATAAATCAGAAGCTCAGAGGAAAGAGGCTTCACATTTATGACATAAGTTGTAAATTTAAGTAAAAAATATTTTTTTTCTAAAAAAGATGCAAATTTACAAAAAAATTTGAATATATATAATACAGTATATATATATTATAGAAGAAAAACGAGACAAAGGCTGTGTGTGTTTTTAAGAGAATTGACCATTTTGAAAATTTTTGGATAATTAGGTGACCAGCAGACTCACTTCAGACCGTTAAAACCTACAGACCTCTGTAAATCCTGGGGAGCAGCGCAGAAATTAACCACGAGCTACCATCCTCACACGAACATCACAGAACGCTTTAACAGGACAATAAAGACCACGACTGCCTCTCGTGGGACAGTACCACAACACCTGGGACCAGTGGATTCCGGAGTTCCGCTTTGCACTCAATACTGCCCAACAGGAACCAACAGGGAGAACCCCAGCGGAACTGGCCTCGGGCAGAAAACTACAGGGACCACTGGAGAGGCTGATTCACAAACCGCCCTCACTTGACCAGCAAACAACGTGGTGGAACGACAGTAGAAGATGGCTGAGGAGGTTAAGCGGAGAGTGGGGGTGCACCAGGCAAGACAAGCCAAGTATAATTCCCGCCGCAAAGATGTGCACTTTCAGCAGGGTGTCTTAGTCTGGGTCAGATCGCATCCACTCTCCGAAGCCAGTGACAAATTCTCAGCCAAGCTAGCGCCTAGATGGGAGGGTCCAGAAGGGTTTTAAAAAATTAGGGCCGGTCAGCTACAAAGTAGGATGGAGTAACCCACCTGATAAACAGGATAATATAAATGTGCTCAATCTAAAAAGTTATTATGGTGTCTTACCATAGAAGCCTCCAGCTTTTATTTGGGGGGGGGGGTTCTATGTAGTGCTGCCACATATGATATTGCATCGACCTTTATGGATAAAATGTTAAATACATAAAGGGTGTACCTAGTTATCATAAATGATGAGGTGCAATCTCAAAAAAAACTCCATTCATTGTTTGTGCCCTTTTCCTGGCTAAGTTTTGCACTCTGGTTGCATTAAGTTATGTTAGAGGAAAAAAAACAAGCTGTCAAAATGTTATCGGGTCACATGACAGGCAATCAGCTGATTTCCAGCAGGTGGCCGCAGGTTAAAAGGAAGGCGGAAGCCGTGGGCGAGAGGAGAGAAAAAAGAGAACACACAGGTCATTTCTCAGATGACTGGAGCAGCCAGAGGAGTGCCTGACTGCAGGGAGGCTGCGGGAGACCTGCGAGAGACCTGCGGGAGACCTGTGGGAGACCTGCGGGAGTCGGCTTATCCACCCCAGTGAAGGGGGAGTTGGCTTTGCACAGGAAGCCAGATGCTGGGAGTAGCAGAAACCCACGGCACGCCCAGACCAAGGGGCGACGGGGCCGCAGGCCGGTGAGAGCGATCCTGTTTTTCTCTCTCCTTATTTACCAGCTGTACTTTGCCTGAGCTCAGGGTTTTTTTGGTGACTGAAAGACCGTGACGTCCTGTTATTTTTGGGGGTATTATTTGGACACTTTTCTTTTTTGGTGCCGGTGAAGAGTGAGACAAAGCCACTGACTGTTTAGCGCCGGTAATCTGGTTATAAAAAATGACTGAATACTGTATTGGAAAGTCGTGTTTGGTTTAAAACAGTTAGGGGGTGGATAATGTGTAAGTAAATTATTTGTTGTGCAGTTATCATTTTTTCACCTGGAGTTTCAATAACAACACACTAAAAAATCATACTGGCTTGCCTATGGTGAAATCATTTCAAACCCGTTTTTTTTGGTAATAGTCCCTATTTAACAGTGGAGGGTTACAAGCTCTGTGGTGTTAAGTGTCCACGTAAGGTCCTCACTGATGTGGATGCCCAGGTATTTAAAGGTGCTCACCCTCTCCACTTCAAGATCCCGGATGAACAGCGGCCGAGGAGGTCTCCTCCCCTTCCTCATGTCCACTATCATCTCCTTCGTCTTGTCCATGTTGAGGGTGGGGTTGTTGTCCTCACACCATGACACCAGGTTGGCCACCTCCCTCCTTTAGGATGTTTCGTCACCACCAGTGATGCGTCCTATCACTGCTGTGTCATCCGCAAACTTTAGGATGATATTGTCCTTGTGGGGGGCGACACAGTTATGGGTGAAGAGGCTGTAGAGGATGGGGCTGAGAACACAACCCTGTGGGACACCTGTGTTTGTGATGATGCTGGCTGAGGTCCTGTTACCCGTCCTGACAGACTGGGGCCTGCCAGCCAAAGTCCAGTAACCAGTCACAGAGGGTGGGGTGCAGGCCAAATAAAGACAGCTTGTAGGTGAGTTTGTGGGGGATGACCATGTTGAAGGCGGAGCTGTAGTCGGCAAGGAGCATCCTGATGTAGGAATCTTTATCTTCCAGGTGGGAGAGAGAATAATGGAGTGCAGCAGCAATGGCATCTGAGGTGGACCTGTTGGGCCGGTAGACGTACTGCAGGGGGTCCAGGGTATCCGGTATGCCGTCTTGAATGAGGGCCAGCACCACTCTCTCGAAGCACTTCATGATGATTGGAGTGAGTGCTGCCAGCCTGTAATCATTCAGGCAGGTCGGCGGGGTCTTTTTGGGGAGGGCGACGATGATTGTGGTTTTGAAGCAGAAGGGGACTTCAGGTGCATCTCAATAAATTAGAATGTCATCGAAAAGTTGATTTATTTCAATAATTCAATTCAAAAAGTGAAACTCATATTATATAGATTCATTACACACAGAGTGATATATTTTAAGTGTTTATTTCTTTTAATTTTGATGGTTATGGCTTATACAGTCATGTGAAAACATTAGGACACCCCATTAAATATCCAGTTCTTTATTAAGAAATGTTCACATATCTATGTCTAACCTTGTTTTTGTTTTATTTGCATTTTTTACCATTTATTTTAGCCATTTTAAGTGGGAATGAATGTGGGGGTGTCCTAAAAAAGATGGAGGGTGTCCTAATTTATTTCTCACTATTTGTTTAGAATTACATTTTACAGAAAATTTGAAAAAAGTCTCTAATTCATTTTTAATTGTTTAGTTGTATTACATAAATCTCCCAGTATTTTAAACATTGATATTAAATATCCATATGTCCAAATATGTTTAAAAAAAAAACAAAAAAAACACACACACAGGCTTATGCAGGGTGTCCTAATTTTTTCACATGACTGTGGCTCATGAAAACCCCAAATTCAGTTTCTCAAAAAATTAGAATATTACATAAAATTAATGAAAGAAAATGATTTTTAATAGAAATGTTGGCCGACTGAAAAGTGTGTCCATGTACCACTCGATACTTGGTCGGGGCTCCTTTTCCATGAATTACTGCATCAATGCAGCGTAGCATGGAGGTGATCAGCCTGTGGTACTGCTGAGGTGTTATGGAGGTCCAGGTTGCTTTGATAGTGACCTTCAGCTAGTCTGCAATATTGGGTCTGGTGTCTCTCATTTTCCTCTTGACAATCCTCCATAGATTCTCTATGGGGTTTAGGTCAGGAGAGTTTACTGGCTAATCAAGCACAGTGATACCATGGTCATTAAACCAGGTTTTGGTACTTTTGGCAGCAGTGTGGGCAGGTGCCAAGTCCTGCTGGAAAATGAAATCAGCATCTCCATAAAGCTTGTCAGCAGAGGGAAGCATGAAGTGCTCTAAAATTTCCTGTTAGATGGCTACACTGACATTGGACTTGATTAAACACAGTGGACAAACACCAGCAGATGGCATGGCTCCACAGATCATCACTGACTGTAGAAACTTCACACTGGACCTTAAGCAATTTGGATTCCGTGCCTGTTCCCTCTTCCTCCAGACTCTGGGACCTTGATTTCCAAGTGACAGGACTGGGCACCTGATTTGGGGAGCCATGCCATCTGCTGGTGTTAGTCCACTGTGTTTTATCAAGTCCAAATGCAGTTGTCTACCAGGACATTTTAGAGCACTTCATGCTTCCCTCTGCTGACAAGGTTTATGGAGATGCTGATTTCATTTTCCAGCAGGACTTGGCACCTGCCCACACTGCTGCCAAAAGTACCAAAGCCTGGTTTAATGACCATGGTATCACCATATTTTACTGGCCAGCAAACTCTCCTGACCTAAACCCCATAGAGAATCTATGAAATATCGTCAACAGGGAGATGAGAGGCACTGGACCCAACAATGCAGATGAGCTGAAGGCCACTATCAAAGCAGCCTGGGCCTTCATAACACCTCGGCAGGAACACAGGCTGATCACCTCCATGCCACAGTGATGCAGTATTAATTCATGCAAAAGGAGCCCTGACCAAGTATTGAGCATGGAAATACTTTTAGTTGGCCAACATTTCTATTGAAAAAATACATTTTTTAAAATTGATCTTGTGTAATATTCTAACTTTTTGAGAAACTGATTTTCAGGTTTTCATGAGCTGCAAGTCATAACCATCAAAATTAAAAGAAATAAACACTTGAAATATATCACTCTGTCTGTAATCAATCTATATAAAATATGAGTTTCATTTTATGAATTGAATTGCTGAAATAAATCAACTTTTTGATGATATTCTAATTTAGTGAGATGCGCCTGTACGTTCTGGCTGAGGGAGAGGCTAAAGATGGATGAGAGAACATCAGTCAGCTCGGCAGCACATGTTCTGAGAGCCCGCCCAGGGATGTTGTCTGGTCCTGCTGCCTTGTGGGGGTTGATATTCCTCAGTGCTTTGTTTACCAGGCCTGGTGAGACTTTTCGTGGAGGGGGAGGGTGCGTGTGTGTGTGTGTGTGTGTGTGTCTCCTCTCTGCACTGTAGCTGGAGGTCTCAAAGTGGGTGTAAAAGATGTTGAGATCATCCAGCAGGCTGTCTGTGGAGCTGGTAGTGGAGCTGGTGGTTCTCTTGTAGTCTGTGTTGTGCTGCAGGCCTTGCCACATCTGCCCAGGGTCAGGAGTGGAGCAGAGGCTGTCCAGCGTTTCTCTGTACTGCCTCTTGGCTGTTGTTATAGCCTTCCTCAGTCCATACTTTGCAGCTTTGTACTCGGCCTCGTTGCCTGATTTAAAAGCAAGCGAGTGAGCACACAGCATCCGACGTACCCGACTGCTGATCCAGGGCTTCTGGTTGGGGAACTTCCTGACTTGTATGGTGGGTACGATGGTATCAACACAAGTACAAGTCAGTCACCTGACCTGTATCCACTGAAAATATATGGAACGAACTGAAGATCAGAGTTCATAGAAGACACCCACGGAACCTTCAAGATTTGAAGACTATGTGGAAGAACGGGCTAAAAATCACTCCTGAGCAATGCCTGCACCTAATTTCTCCATACATGCATACATCCAGAACCGGCACTAGTCCGGTGGGTCTCCTCTTTACAAATGAAAGCTCCCCCACAATCCACAAAGCAATGCCGAGAAAAGCACGTCTGCTGCGAAAAGCAAACGTGAAAAGGGCTAACAGCTAAGCTAAAGGCTAACACCACTTTCATCAGTTCTGTTGGCCAATGCTCGCTCCCTAGAAAACTAAATGGACTATCTACTACAGTATGCTGGAACCCCCGCTGAAAAGGGAGGTGAGATGCACCAACTGGTAAGGAAGCAACTGGTGTAATAATGCTAAAGTGGTCACTAAATGAGCACTATTTCTGCAGTACTTCTGAGGTTTTTTGGAGAATATTCCGGACAGGTGTTGTCATTTCTGACATGTAGAAAGTTGCAGTTGAATAAAAAACACATTTGTCCACTTCAACGTTTATAAAATATGAAAAAAATTGAAAAATTGCCAATTTGAGGTACATTACAACAAAAAATGCATTTGATTTTAATCGCAATTAAGCATGAATAAATGCTAACATTTCTTGGGGAGAGTAATCACGATTAAATTTTTTAATCATTTGACACCACTAAAAATAACTAAACTGAAATACTTTAAAATGGTCCAGTCTTGCATTTTACCTTAATTTGTTGTCTGTTTTAGGGCAAACTGGGACACGCCAGCCCCACCCGATATCTTATGCTCCAATTGCCAATTAGTCAATGAGGTCAATATCGGCCGATATATCCGTGCATCCCTACAAAGCTGCACTAGTACAGCAAAGCACAATTTACATTTATTTTCAGCAGCTCTTGCAGACATCTTGAAACCGATGACACTTCCTGGATGGAGGAGGTGAGGACTGTCAACTCCTCGTGCAGCCAGATGTGATGCTTCTCTACGGAGCCAATTTTGTGAGGTGAATCAAAACGCCTCGGACCTGACTGCCCCCCACCCCCACCATAGGGAAGTCCTCAAAACTCAGACGTACTTTATGATTTTTTTTTTTTTTATATTTATGACACTTGTTTAAATTTGCAGCATTTTTGTCATAAATTTGCATCTTTTTCTTGCAAGTTTGAGCCTTTTTCCAGAGTAGATTCGTTACTGGTTTTTTTGTTGTTAAAGCCACACAGATTGCTGTTTATCGTCAAATGAGCTGCATGTAGCTTTGGAGCCTCAGTCCACACACAGCTGGAACACACCAGAACAACAGGAAGGCTTCATTGTTTTAGGACAGTCCCTGATCTGCAGCAAGAACTAAAAACATTCCTGAAAAGACTCCCAATTTTTCAGGGACTTAAGTGGTCTCTGGTACTCGTACCCCAACAGCACATATACATCGGGCCAACGTCGGCAAGTTTACATCAGGAATACATCTTATAGAGATCGTGTGCACATTGGCAAGACATCACCTGGACACCTAGGCAACGTTTTGCCAATGTGCACTATGGCGCGATTTATGTGTGCCGTTGGGGTAGTGAAGATGCACAATAAGAAGAACTACAGTTGATAGTCCCAGGAACTCAAAAGGTTCCCAAATGTGTGTGTGTTCGCGGCTCACCTGTGAGAGCAGCTTGTTATTGTCATCCTCCAGTATCCGCACTTTAGTCTCCAGCTGTCTGATGTAGTTGGAGGAGGAATCTGGAAGAGGGGTAGAGGAGAACGGTGATTAGCATTTCAAAGAGCTGAAGGGGAGCACGGGCAGGCCTGGCCGCTGAGGCAGACAGACCACGCTGGGGCTCCAGAGGTTGCTGTGCACTTTGGACTACCACGAGCGCTCCTCTGCAATGGAAGACTCACACATCTGAGGTACATCTACAGTTCAGAGATCTGACTGAACATGAGGACTCCAGGAGTTCCTATAATCCCTGTTACATGAACTGTAACACCAGGCATGCATCACTCCACTTCAGTAGAGTTCTCATGTTCTGGGTTCATGCTAATAGCTAGCGCTATTACCTTAAGCATGTAGACAAATGTGGACATACCCATCTCCTGTTAGCTAGCCAACTAGCTAGCAGTTAGCTCGTTTTTATAATTGATTACCTCAGAGTTTAGATTAAAACCTCACACACACAAAGAAATCAAATGGACCTAAAAAGGTACAGACGCTTGTCGCTCCAGCAGTACCCTAAAAGGTACGAGAACTGTACCTTGGAAGAACACACAGCAGCTTACAGTTTCTACTAAAGCTTCACAGTATAATACATGATTCTGACCAGGAAAGACGGGGGAAGACTGTAGACGCCAGTCGAAACATGTCAAGGTAAAGTTAAATCATCTTCTTTTCATCCTTGTCTGAAAGAAGAAAACAAAAAACTAATAATGACTCTGACCAATTACTTCTTCTGCAGACGCTTATAAAAAGACGGTGAAGCAAATGTAAACAAAAGCGGAGATACCCATGTGGTGCTAGCTAGCTAGCAGGCTACTCAACTTAAGAGAGCGACTGATGGACTCTGGAAAAGTATGTCTACAACCAATGACTGGTGGACAGTAGCAAACTTCAATATGTGTACAACGACAATAAAACCGTTATATTTTGTGTTATGCTCACTGTTTGGCTTTGTTAGCAAAAAGTGTAGCAGCTGGGAGCAGCGCTGGGCAATATAGCTAAAAAAATGTATTGCGATATAATTTCTATATATCACAATACATGATACATATTGCAATATATACATTTAGTGCATAGAATGTCCTTTCAAATTTTGTTTTACTTATATTTTTATAAAAAAAAGATAATAAAAATCCATATATTCATATTCAGTAGACACACATACATGGTGTATTATATATTTATATACACCTTAACTTACAATAACTGTATATGTTTGTACCTTTATGCTAAATTTGTGAATACCTCCCACCCTCCTTGTTAAAAAATAAATTACCTATTGGTAATGTTGCTTCATAAACACTGACAAGAACACGCAACAAATTCCCAAGGAAAAAGTCACAGCTGATGAGGAGAAAATGTCACCAACTTATTGGATAAAATCATTTTTTTTTAACTCACAAATTTATGAGAATAAAACCCTGAATTTAGCAGAAACAAGTTAAATAGTGCTGTTCTGTCCCGAAAGTTGACAGACTAGATTATTCTGGGCGTTAACTTGGATGTTCCTCGTCCACCAGGAGCCTCCGCTGACCCCTGAACTAAATAACCTGATGTCAGGGGGCTCAGCATTTCCACCCACCCACATTTACAAATATTTTTTAACCTCAAACTTCCACCGTGAAGTTCACTTTTCCCCCTCATGTCACCTCTCTGCCAGCGCGAACGGCAACTGTCACATCTGAGACCCATCAGGGAGCTGCCTGTGCAGCTTACACACCTGACAAACAGAATAATTACTCCACAGAGATAACGCCGCATTCTTACGCCGACATGAATCCACTTCACAGAGTTCAAGTCGGGGACGGGGTGTGGGGGTGCGTTCCGACTCCCAGCCTGTTATCCAAAGAGGCATGTTTAATTTACAGAGAGATCAAAGCTGAGCGAAGGCACTCTGGAGCCACACCGAGGAAAACTAGTCAGGACCCACAGGAGCCCAGGAACACCTCATTCTGTTCACCAAGTGGAGGTACAGCGAGCCGCAGGACGGAGACGCTGATGGGCACTTGGAACACACGTAGTGGTGACAATTAATTTGAAAAAGCATGGACACTAATTACCATGAAAAAACTGGAATAGAATAGAAAATGCATGTTGTACAAGCAAGTGTTCAAATTTCAGCTCCGGTGAAACATGTGGCTCTTATGCTCATTCCCAGCAGCCCTCTGTGTCACAAATCTTAAAAAAAAACTATTTAAATTGTGAGATAAGCCACAAAATTACAAGAAAATTGGCAAATTGGCAAAGAAAAAGCACAAAGAAAGCAAATTTACAAGAAAGTTGTAAATTTGAGAGGATAAAGTTGGCAAGGAGAGTATCTCACTGGGCTGTGACCGCTTGAGACTAGTTGGAGAACGGCATTCTTGAGGGAGTTTCCAAAATGTCTCTAAACATTCTCGGCAGTTCTCATTTTCCTCTCCTGAGTCGCAGGGTCTCACACTCGTTTCGCAGGAATTTTGAACATGTTCAAAAAAAATTGTGTGACAGCTTTTCTCTCAAAATAGTCTCAGAGTCATCACAGGTGTCTCAAACCTGTCTCGACCTTGTCTCGGTTGTTGGGCAGCCATTGAGGGAAGGTCACGAGAGCAAAAAAACCCTAAATTTTGTTTTGTGCATGTTGTGAGAATATCCTGCAACACTTGCATGACATGTATGCAAACACCTGGAGAATTTTGGCCAAAAAACTTGCTGGGAGTTTGTGCAACTTTATTGCAACATTCGTGAGACAGTGTGATTCCAAGTGAAAATTGTCACAAATTCTCAGATTTGTTTCAGGTTTTTTTGTTTTTTAATCTCTAACTAGTTGCAAGCCGTCTCAGCCCAGTGAGATACTACCCTTAAGCTCAAACTGGTAAGAAAAATATTTGGAAAAAAAAAGAAAAGGCAAATCATCATTAATTTATAGGGAAAAAACTCTTAAATAGACAAGAAAATAAGTAAAATTACAAAAAAGGTAGCTAATTTAGGAGAAAGTTGCAAACTCAAGAGAAAAATGGGGGAAAAACACAACCTGGTTAAAAAAAAGTGTAAAAGTACCCAAAAAAGCTAATTTGAAAAAAAAAAAAAAATGTAGGAGAAAAGTAAATTTATAAGCAAAAAGTTGAGAATTTGCTAGAAAAACCTGCACAGATTTAAGACAGAAAAGTTGGTCATTTAAATCTGTTTTTCAACCAACGAACACCCTGGAATTGCAAAAAGAATTTGCTACTGTTATGCATGGGCTCTGTAGGCACCCATACACAACAATGGCAAATTCTTTTAATTTTTTTTTGGACCAATTAAAAAGTGAATTATGAAAATTTCCCACAGAAACCTGAATGTTCCAGGGAAGCCTAGATGAAAACACTGATTTAAAGATGCACTACAGTGGATAGAAAGCCCTTAAAAACAAATCTACACTGTCTAAAATGGTATCTTAGGCCTTTTTTCTACAAAAAACAAAACAAAAAACTTTCATGGTCCTTCATGGTTGTTTCAGTTGTTTCAGATCTGCTGAAAAAACCCCCATCTCAGATCTGCTAGTCCATTATGAACCACCCAGAGCCCTCAGGTCACCAGGGTCAGGCCTACCATCTGTGCCTAGAGTTAGAACCAAACATGGTGAGGCAGCGTTTAGTTTTTATGCCCCTCACATATGGAACAAACTCCCAGAAAGCATCAGGGCTGCTGAAACTCTCAGCTGCTTTAAATCCAGGTTAAAAACTCTCCTATTTGCCGCGGACTTTCAGTAGAACAATTGTTAATGTCCTACAATGCACCGTAAATTTTTATTTGTCATATTCTATTTTAGCCTGTTTTTGTTTCTCTTTAATTTACTTTTCAGTTTGCTTTTAAATTGTTATGTAGTGCTTTTGCAACTTGCTGTAATGCTTTGATGTTTTTATGTAAAGCACTTTGAATCGTCTTGTACAGGGAATGTGCTGTACAAATAAACTTGCCTTGCCTTAACTGAACTTTCACAGCAGAAAAACAAACATGACGTGTAAGAGTGATTCTGTTCTAGGTATGTCTTGTAAGTCATAAAAAACGATACAGACATGTTAAGAAAAATAAAAACTTGACTTTGACCAGAAAGCTGGTTCATTATCAGTGATGTAAACTTGGCTGTTTCAGATTCACTCTAAGGCTCTGATAAATTTGTGGCTCCATGCAGATTTTGGGGGGCAGTTGAAGCTCAGAATGGCTGTTCCAGCAGTGAAGGTTGGTGACCCCTGTTTGAACAATTAGCTTAAAAGCTTTTGTGAAGTTGTGTTAAATAACTGGATTTTACAGTGTAGGAGTGTAGTTGGACTAGTTGATATCCAGAGGGCCTCGGCGTCCACAAGGCTACTGTTAGCACATGTTATAGGGCAGTCTTTGATTTAGGAATCAGTCTGGTAGATTAGAGAAAATAGGTCAATATATGCTGATACCCGGTGGAGGATGTATGTAAACACTTCAGCTTACAGAGGAATGTTCCAGAACAGTGACCTCTGACGTGCTGGGGATTAGACTTCAATAAGGAGCCACATCTGAACCAGTAAAACTCAGTCAAGTCAGTGAAACCTGGACTGCAATGATGGATGTAGATGTTAGAAAAGCAGCTGTATGCTCCATGTGCAGCGAAGGGACAACGGCATCACCGTGGTTCCATATTCATGATACTGCATGACCTTGATTGTGGAACTATTGTATAAAAGCAGTATTACAAACAAAATTCATAGGGTGACAATAACGGCTCTCTCTAGTCAAATGGCTTGCTAACTAGCGAGCACTCGAGCAGCATCTCTACGTCTTCCTTTGGCCGCTCCCTCTTCGGGGTCGCCACAGCAGATCATGGGTCTGCATGTTTGACTGGGCAAGGATTTCATGCCGGGTGCCTTTCCTGATGCAACCCTCCCCATTTACCCAGGCTTGGGACCGAAACAAGGTGTACGCTGGTTTTGTTTCCCCATTTTGTTCATGCCGAGCACCAAGCTAGAAGGCAGGAAGTACCATTTTTATAGTCTTTGGTATGACCCGGCTGGGGCTTGAACCCAGAGACTACACACAGAATGGATTTTTCTCACTTTGCAAATTCATCCCCCGGGCCGGTTTGGACCCTCTGGCACCCCGGATGTAAACGGTGAGACGCTTGCATCAGGCTGTGGGGCCTCAGTAGAACTGTCCACTTCAAGGTTTAAAGCTAACATTTTAAACAGGCTAAACTGATGCTGTTTTTCACGCAGTAGCTGGTTTGCTGCAACACACAGCACTGCAGCTCAGTTGTTTGTGTCGAAGGCGCACCTCCAGCACGGCTGTGCATCCCGTTTTCCAGCTCAAACGTGACGCTGGAACAACTACTCCTCTGTTCTCCATGAAACAAAGCACTGAATAAATGTGAGCGTAACGGTGCTTGGACTGGTGTGTGTGACTGTATTAATGCCACTTCATTTACAGTCACCAGTGTTGATCCTACCACCAAAACATGTGAGTCAACAGGGCTGTAAGACGGGGCTTTTTATGTCCAACTGCCTGACTTTTCAGCAGCGCCGGTGCAGGCCTCGCTGGTCAGCCAATGAGCGGACGCCTAGAGGAGGAGGCCACGGGGGCCCAGAGCCGCTAATCCTCTCTTCCTGCCTTGTGACACTCTAATCTGCATTCATCTGCTGGGCTGACCTGCAGCCAGATCTCAATCCGATTCAGTCCAAGGTTCCTCAGCCTTCACTCATCAGCCGCACGCTTGGACAACAAAAGGAAGAGCATTCAGAGAGAGGGGGGTGATGGGGAGAGAATGTTTAAAGTGCCGAGCGTACCGAGAAGGTCCAACTACGATCACACAAACTCAGCCATATTTTTATCCCCTTAAAATTTCTAGACTGTCATAAATGTGTGACTTTTTCTTCTAAATTTCCCTGTTCTTTTCTCTCTAACTTGTGACTGCCCTCTCATAAATTTCTAACTTTTTTCTTATTTGTGGCTTTCTCTCCCTCCTTATTTTTCATATCAAAGCTGGAGACAGCCACCAGCTGTGAGTACAAGATCAGCGTGTGGCTGCAGAATCCTGGAGGAGAGAAATCCCACACAGCCTCTTCACACGCATCACTCCTCCATCCCCCCTTTGACGGATCATGAGGGTAAAGCTCCTGCTTCCCTTCAGCTACACGCCCGGCATGAGTAAGTGGTCCTTGTTACAGAAGTTCCCATCTGCGGTGGGAAAACCTGCGTGGAATTACACACGCACGCAGAGGGATGGATCTGCTGAGCGAATCTTTTGGGAGCACCCTGGAACTGTTCAAAGTTGCAAGAAAACACATTTGTGAGGGAAAAGCTGCTTCGCTACGAGGAAGAACACCGTCCGACTCAGATGCATCTGTGGCTCCGCTCAGGTTTGTTCTGGAGAAATGCTGCCCGAATGCGACACCTTCCACTGCACAGGTTGCTGTGCTCTGACCCAGTCAGCTGACGTTTCCATCTGTGAGCTAAGGGCCGCACAGGCGGCGGCTCCGTCCCCCTCTGTGCACGTCACCGTGCATGCCGTCGGGGCCACTCCCTCCTCACCTCCACTCCACCGCGGTCGCAGCACCACAACCAGCTTTGTGCCCGTTTTTCAGCTCATAAAAGCCGTGTTCCACAGCTAAAGGACGGGAGCCTTTCCAAGGAGAACTAACAGCTGAGAAGCTCCTTCAGGAACTACATGCTGTAAAGGCCTTTATCACCGCATTCCCACAGAGATTAAGAGCCGTTTGATACTTTTATTTAGTTTATGATCTTTCTGTGCATGTCCAACAAAACAAAATAAACAGACCATTATAAACACAACCAATTCAGAAAACAAAAATCAACAGCAACTTAAAATGAATTTCTACAGCTCACTGGAAGAAAAGAGTGGAGGCTAAATCAAAGCTTGCATACAGTACAGCGACCAACTTTACTCGGCCGTTTCGGCCACAGAAACACAAAGACAAGAGCGCTCGGAGGCGAGTGAATATCTCCCGCCTCCGTTTTCTTTGAAGATCCCAATATGTTAATGAAGAAGACCAGTTTTCAACTTTTCCATATAATTACTGGGGCAGAACCAGATTATGATAAGCCTGCCATCCATGAATATGAATACAACCATAGCTGTAAGTCAGGATCCCATGGAGCCCGTGTAGCAAGTTTGGTGACCCTAGATTTACTCATTCCACAGTGATAGGGCATAGGGAATGCCAACGCTGACCTTTGACCCCAAACCTACAGTCAGGTCAGGGTGTAGGCTGTCCAAGATTGGTCTTAGACACAACTATGATATCAATTTGAGAAGCTTACATCATTTCTTTCAGCAGTTATCACGTTTACAAATTTTAGGGAAAAACTGACCTCTGGCCTTGACCTCAAGGTCTGTAATTCCTGCTAAAATCATCCGATCAGAATCACATTACTATATGCGCATCATCGGTGTCGATCAAACCCTGGTACCAAGTTTTAAAACATTTGGAACAAAACTGGAGGAGGAGTTGATTTCACAGAAGTGCGACAGACGGCTCCATAACATGATCCAGCGGGGGATAAAAAGCCTCATTTAACAATATAAACACATCAATAAATTCACTGTAACAGAGACACCTGTAGATCTATCGACAGTACAGTGTAGTATCACAATAGTTTGGTTGATAATATTGGATCATTCACAGATTCCAGTATTGGAAAATGTTAAAAAAAAAGTTTTAACTAGTAAAGCATTCAGAGAGCACATACCTCCGCCAAGGCTCCTTCTGTCCCTCATGGATCACCTCCAAACTGTAATGGTCTGTGTGTAGGCCAAGAGCCACTTCTGGTTAGAACTGCACCAAAGCCTGTCCAGTAGTTTAGGAGTATTGCTGCTAACACTCTGTGAGAAGATAAGAGCCTTGGCGGAGGTATGCACTCTCAGATCATCACCAAAATCTAATCATCTGTTCCCCGTGCCATGACACAGCTTTCCTGAAAATTTCATCAGAATCCGTTCATAACTTTTTGAGTTATGTTGCTCACAGACAAACCAACCAACAGCAGAGGAAACATGACCTCCTCCTCTTGGCGGAAACCTGTGGAGTTTTTAGTCCACTAGATGGTGCTAAATACTCACTGTCTGCTTAGGCCAGCAACTCTACATGTACTTTAGAAGAATAAAGTTCTTACAAGAAAAAAAAAAAATCACATTTATGAGGAAAAAAATAGCAAAATTAAAAAAAAGTTGAAAATTTATGAGAAAACAATTGAAAAATTAAAAAAAACAATTAAAATTTCCAAGAAAAAGTAACAGATTTATGAGGAAAAAAGTTGTAATTTATGGTGAAAAAAGTCACAAATTTACAAGAAAAAGTCACATATTTACAAGAAAATAGATCATTAGAAAATACTTGAAGAATTAAAAGAAAAAAAGTTGCAAGTTTATGAGAAAAAAAGAAAATTTTCCAGAAAAAAAATGCAAATTTGCAAGAAAACAAAGTCGATTTTTGAGAAAAAAGTTGCAGATTTATGGTGAAAAAAGTAGCAAATTTACAAGAAAAAAAAAAGCTTCAAATATGCATCCATCCATCCATCTTCTACCGCTTTTCCGGAGGTCCGGGTCGCGGAGGCAGCAGTTCAAGCAGAGAAGCCCAGACTTCCCTCTCCCCAGCCACCTGCTCCAGCTCTTTTTAGAAAGCTTGGGATCAGTCCGCCAAGGTCTCCGCCTTTGACCGCCACCTAATCCACATAGCACCGGACCCCCATGATCCCTCCTGCAGGTGGTGAACTCACTGGAGGGCGGACCCATGTAACTCCTTCGGGCTGAGCCCGGCCGGGTCCCATGGGTGGAAACCCGGCCACCAGACGCTAGCCTTCGAGCCCCTCCCCCAGGCCTGGCTCCAGGGTGGGGCCCCGGTAACCCCATACCGGGCGGGGTACACTGAATCCTTGATATACAATTTATCATGAGAGTCTGTTGGATCGTTCTTAGTCTGGCCCTTCACCCAGGACCAGTTTGTCTTGGGAGACCCTATCAGAGGCAAATTGCCCCGGACAACATAGCTCCTGGGATCACTGGGGCACGCAAACCCCCCCACCACGATAAGGTGACGATCCATGAGGGGGTCAAATATGCATGAAAGTTGCAAATGCATGAAAGTTGCAAATTTTAAAGAAAAAAAAAGTTGCAAATTTACCCAAAACTTATGTGTAGCATTGGTGCTTCAGATGCATTTTATTCAGTCATGTAACATGATATAGAAAGGTTTATGACTGGGGGGGGGGGGGGTTCTTGATTTACTCCTCTGGGGAGCAGCCTTAGCTGCTTACTGATAAGAAATGAGCAAGTTATCCTGAGTGAAAATCTCCAGCTGTAAAAACTTAAGGTCCTGACCTCTACTGTAGCCCCCACCCGCGTCCGTCTTTGTTTTCTAACGGACTCCAAACACCCGTCACCATCTGTCCATCAGGGCTCATCCTGCTTCCTCAGCATCAGCCTGCTTAGCGCAGCTGTCTGCAGCTTTGTCTTCTCCTCTAGATGCAGTCGCTCATAATGAGAGGACAAACACACTGGATCATCACGGATGAAATGAGCTGTAATAAAAGTCTGTGGTCGTAATTTCTCCAAGTCATAAATTTCCAACAATGATCAAATTTACTCCACAGAAGTTGGTGACCGCTGTGCAAATGGACTTATGGCCTCCTAGAATTTCAGAGTAAGCTCTCATTCACCTCCAAGGTTTGAGCTACACTTGTGTAACAAGTCAAAACAACACAATTCTTAAAATAGGGTTTTATTAGCATCCCTCTTCTGAAACTGCTGGCTTGCATTAGTTCTCTGTCTCGGTTGCACCCTTGTACATGTACTTCAAATCCCAGCGTGGGACGAAGGGTGGGGGCCATTTTATTGGAGGTCGAGGCAGGTCGCTGTTTAAGGAGCAAACTGGAGAGTTCAAACGGAGAGCACAGAAGCAGGCGTGTCAGTGAAGGCAGGGATCAGCAACATTTATCACCGCAAGAGCAACTCTCAGCCGTTTTTGGTGGGGAAGAAGACAAAAATGGGAGAAATTCATAGATGAACTAAAGCTGAGAGTCTTGCTCACAGCTCAAGTGTTTGGTTTCAGATTGTTGGGCACTGTGGCCAAATGCCAAATATATTTACAAAACTATCTGTATATATAGCAGGGAAAATAAGTATTGAACAGTCAACATTTTTCTCATTAAACATATTTCTGATGGAACCATTGACCTGAGAGTTTTACCAGATATCAGTAACAACCCAAGGAATCCATACATACAAAGAAATCATGGTAACTGTGTTCACAAAACAAGTTCTGTTTAATAAAGTGGAATGACACAGGAAATAAGTATTGAACACATGAAGAAAAAGAAGTGCAAAAAGGCATAGAAAGCCAAGAAACCAGCTGAAATCCATCAGAATTTAGGAAGCCATCCCATCCCCCCATCAGTGCAAATTAATTTCAGCTGGTTAAGTCCTGACTGCTAGCCTTTAAAAAGGTCTGTGAATATCAGATTGTCACACCACCAAGAACTCATGATGGGTAGAAGCAAAGAGCTTTCGCTAGACCTTTGCAACCTTATTGTTGCAAAAAATAATGATGACATTGGTAATAGGCATATTTCTAAACTGCTGAATGTTCCAGTGAGCACTGTTGGAGCCATCATTCGGAAGTGGGAAGAACATCATTTTACCATAACTTGGCCATGACCAGGAGCTTCTCGCAAGATTTCTGACAGAGGAGTCAAAAGAATTATCAGAAGAGGTATCCAAGAGCCAAAGACCACTTATGGAGAGCTCCACAAAGACCTGGAGTTAGCAGGTACTGCTGTTTCAAAGAAAACAATAAGTAATACTCTCAACCGACATGGGCTCTATGCCCGCTCACCTCACAAGACTCCATTGCTGAAGAAAAAGCATGTTCAAGCTTGTTTCAAGTTTGCTGCACAGCATTTGGGCAAGCCAATAAAATACTGGGGAGAATATAATCTGGTCAGATGAGACCAAAGTTGAACTTTTCAGATGCCACAAAGCACAGCATGTTTGGAGGAGAAATGGCACTGCACATCAGCCCCAAAACACCATATCAACAGTGAAATTTGGAGGTGTGAGCATCATGGTGTGGGGGTGTTTTTCAGCACATGATTACAGGCAGACTTGAAGGAAAGATGAATGGACAAATGTACCGAGACATCCTTGATAAGAACCTGTTGCCATCTGTCAAGATGCTGAAGATGAAACGAGGGTGGACATTTCAGCAAGACAATGATCCCAAACACACAGCCAAGGAAACTCTCAACTGGCTCCAGAGAAGAAAAATAAAGCTGCTAGAATGATCCAGTCAGTCACCTGACCTGAATCCAACTGAAAATCTATGGAACAAACTGAAGATCAGAGTTCATAGTAGACACCCACGGAACCTTCAAGATCTGAAGACAGTTTTAGTGGAAGAATGGGCTAAAATCACTCCTGAGCAATGCCTGCACCTAGTTTCTCCATACAGGAGGCGTCTGGAAACTGTTATTACCAACAAAGGCTTTTCTACTAAATATGAAAGGAATTTCACCAAGCGTGTTCAATACCTATTCCCTGTGTCATTCCACTTTATTAAATAGAACTTGTTTTGTGAACACAATTGCCTTGATTTCTTTGTATGTATGGATTATGTCAGTGTCAACTTTATTTATATAGCACTTTTAAAAACAACAAGGTTGGCCAAAATGCTTTACACATGACAAAATAATAAAACATACAATAAAATACAAATGTAACAAAAAAAAATTTAAATAAAATTAAGACAAGCTAAAATAGCACAGGAACCACAACATAACATGACCTGTAGGACTCAAACTGAGCTTGAATTAAAAGCCAGATTAAAAAGATGTGATTTAAAAGACCGTACGGATTCTGCGGTGTGTATATGGAGTGGCAGGTTGTTCCATAATCTATTCTAGGGGCTGCCGCTGCAAAGGCCCCATCCCCTCTCTGTTCTCATTTTACTTGGGTTGCTACTGATAAAACGTTGAAAAATGTTGATGTGTTCAATGCTTATTTTCCCCGCTGTAGCACTGTAGCTCATTGGAACGGCAGCAAACAGGAGTTCCAGCATCGTCTCCCTGCTCAGTGCAGATTGGTGATTCATCACTGAATACCACTTTCATCCAGTCATCCACAGTCCATCACTGCATGTCCACTCTAACCTCATGTTCCTCTGTTTAAGTGTTAATTAATGATGGTTTACATTTTTCTTTTCTGTTATTAAATCCCATTTCCTTCCGCTGATTTCTTCTAGTTTAGCCATTTTTGCTTTGTTGTGCATTTTCTTCTTTTGAGTTTTCTAACCTGAAACTGTGACATTTTCTTTGACCTACATGTATGACTCTCTTTTACAAGCTTCCCATTTTGTTTGTACTTGCTCCCAATTTTAGACAGAGCTGACCAGGAACAGCATCTTTAACCACACTTTGTATTGAATTACCTTCTTGAAGGAATTTTTTATTCCTTTCCACTGATTTCACTGACAGCTCAATCAGCGAAGTGAAACAGCTTGTCAAGGTCGGCAAGTGCTCCAGCGTGTGATAAAAACTGCACAGTCCATCTCTGGCGCAGCCTTCCCATCACTCAGAGATATCTATGCCACTAGGGTCTTACGGACGGTCCACAACATCATCAAGGACCATACTCATCCACAACGCAGTCTGTTCTCACTCCTGCCATCAGGAAGACGCTCGAGGAATGTGAACTCTCACACATCCAGGCTGTCAAACAGCTTCTACCCACGGGCCATCAGACTCCGGAACACTAAAGCTACATGTCCACCTAGGAGTCTCTTGAAGGAAGTTCCTCGCACCTCCTCCTCATTAGGGATCCATCGGGAATGCGAAAGGGGCCTACCAGGCGAGAGTCACTAGGCGGAGTAACAAATTGTTGTCTTTGCACAAGACCTGTTGTCAGCCACAGAGAGGAGAAGGAGGATTTTTTTTAGATCGCTGTATTGTACTTGTACAAAAATGTCGCCAAAGTTACTGTAGGTTCTGGAGTCATCTAATACTCTGGAGCCACAAACTGCACGGTGAGTATCATGGCCTGGTCAGAGAACTTCAACTTGACGAGCAGGTGTTCAAACAGTATTTCTGGAAGCAAAAATAGTTTGTTCATGCAGTTTGATGAGCTTCTTCTGACCTGCTCCGCTTTCCCCGTCCTGCACATCATTGGTTGACGTGACTACTGGTGGGCGAGCTGCTCTAGCCTGTTCACGATGTGTTGGGACATTAACCTTTCACCTATATCTTCAAACGTAAGCAGCGAAACATGCTTCTGAAAATGGTCGAGGTGAGAAATAAATGTGTAGTTGCTAATAAATGTGTTCACGTTTTACTGACAACTGCTACTTTAAATGTTCAGCACAAGCAGCGGGAAGTGATCGGCTCCACACGTCAATCCTCACTTGCGTAAATGGGACAGGCGCATGGATTCATGGAAATGAGGAGTGGCCACCTCCACGCGACGGCTCGAGGATACTGATGTAATAATGCCGGCGTGCAAGTCGGGCGTGCTACAGAGGCAATGTATTGGAAGCGTGAAAATGCATGCCTAGGTGGACACGTAGCTTAAAACCCCCGACAATGCTCCATCCCGCACCGCTAGTCTCCTGGAGTTTTGGTTGTGCTCATCAGCACTGCCCCCACCCCCAAAAAAACTCTCACTGCCCATCGCCACAAAGCACAGCAGGCTTTATTTTTACATTTATTCTTATTTCTGCTTTTGCTGATTTTAACTTACTTTTTATGGTGTGAAATGGTCAATGGCGTTCACTTATATAGTGCTTTCTAATCATCTCTAGACGACCAAAGCACTTTACAGATCCTGCTGTCCACCCAGTCACACAGTGATGGCGGCGGAGCTGCTGCGCACCGGCGCTGGCCTGACCCACCAGGAGAAACTGGGGGTTCAGTGTCCTGTTCAAGGACGCTTGGACATGCAGTCTGCAGACAGAGCGGGAATCGAACCCCTGACTCTCGGATTAGTAGTGGCCACCTGCGCCACAGCCGCCCCCAAGGCAAGTGAAGGGATAGCAATAAGAATGTCAGGACATGGTGTAATGGTGGTTTAATGTGTTTATGACAATAAATCAGGGCGAGGCGGTACACTGAATATATTCATTGTATTGCTACATTTGGCTGCAAGCGATACACAAAGCGCCTATATTGTGCATATTGAGCACAGTTGGAGTGTGTATATATATGATTTTTTATAATAAAAATGTAAGAAAACCAGTGTATTTAGCACAGTGTGCTAAATACATACTATCGCAATATACTATATCGTGTATTGTGATATAGAGAAATTATATTGCAATCCTTTTTTTTCACAATATTGCCCAGCCCTACAATAAAGCTGATTCTGATCGACCTGCAAAATAATTTGAATATTTTGACGTGCAGATGTTGGTTTTGGAAATGCAAATTACAAGACGGTGTTAGATCTGTGGCGTTTTTTTTCCTGCACAGTAAAACATCCAAGAGTGCTGATTCCATACATTTTTCCTGCTGTGGGATTTTCTCCCCCACTTTAACACTCCACCTTTCTTTTTTTAAAGAAGATAATAAGACGTGGGCCCAAATAAAAATGGGCTGGTGGAGGCAGTTTGTTTTTAGTCGCTTTGGTTTTGAGATGCTGCGATATAGCAGGAGTAGAACGAGGCCGATGAGTGTTAAACCTCGACCACACGTGCATTTACACCGAGCATTCAACAGATGCTGCGATGGAGACGTTGCTAAACCGGCCTCCGCCGATGACTCCCAGGTCTTAGCAGCATCAAAGCAGCTTCAGTAAAACGGTGCAGTTAAAAGGCAGCATGCTCTGGAATCCCCTCATGCCTTCCTGTCCCATCCCAAGGCCGTTCAGGAGCCCGCAGTGCATTGAAATCACTCCGCTTTTATTATTCCTGGCTCGGCTCTGGCTTTCATCTCCCATTCACAGCTGTATCTCGGTGCTTCAGCGCAAAGACGTGCATATTCTCTCAGCAGTGCATGTGTGTCCGTGTGTGTTGCACGGGCGTCTGACAGCGTGAGTGTGTGTGTGGGGAGGCAGAATGAGCGCGTGGGTTTGTGCGAGAAAGAGGGATTTTTTTTTTCAAACCATCTGTGATTACACTGCATGTGTGCAAGTATGTGTGTTGAAGGCAGGACTAGGCTGGGTCAATGAGCTCAAGATGTGGAAGAAGGAACAGAACGCCCTCATTTTTGTTCACACACACACCAAAGTCAGAGTACAGCGAATTTCATTAAATTAGACCCAGACAGTCCGTGATCACACTAAAATATCTCAACTGCAACTTGGAAAAAAAATCTGTTCGGAATGCGCCAGACTCATGCTGGGAAGTGGACTCCAAATGAGGCCCACCCATAGTGTGTGTATAAAAGAGGGCCCAGTGCAAGAACTGAACACGGAGGTGAAGAAGAAAGGCAGGAACAGAGAGAAACGAAACAAAGAACGGGAGCGGCACCACTGCCTGCAATCACAAACACAAGCCCTGTTAGAACGGGGCGGAACATGGGCTTCCTTTCTTCAGTTCAGTCTCGGTTGAGATCACAGTACGGTTATGTGAAACAATGCTTTGAGTGAAAAATTGCACATTTTGGGGGGGAAAAAACTCACAATTTACAAGAAAAAGGAAAAAAAAAAAGCAAATTTATGGCCACAGGTCAGTCTGTGGTTGGACTGGACACTCCCTGGTGTGAATGTGTAACTGTGTGAGTGTGAACAGGGCGTCCTAGAAAAAGAGACGCTGCCTCTCAGTGGAGCTACTCTGCCTAAATAAAGGTTAAATACATAAAAATAAAGACTCAAGTTTTGGAGAAAAGGTTCCATTAACTGCAAAATTGTGCTTTGTGGATTTTAACCTTGTAAAATGCATCCATCAAAACCCTTTACAAAAAAGTACAAACTGTAGCTCATGTATTTTTACCTACATATGTAAAAGCACTATGGGATGCTTGAGACTGCATGTGTGGATTGACCTCACGTCTTAGAGGGGACAATATGTCTGGACCGCCTGTGGATAACAACAAGAAGACGGAGGTACGGCGATAAGGAGCGGAAAGGACTTCCTGGGGCCCAGGCGGAGGACTGAAGGGCGCGGGGGGAGAGTTATTGTCAGTAGGGGGGTTGACTGTGATATGTGATTCTTCCTTTGTCCTTGTGTGTATAAAAGAGAAGGTTTTGACTCAGCTCTCTCTCTTCTGTCTTGAGAGATAGCTGGGGATGTGATCGCAAGAATAAAACCTGAATTAAGAAATAATTCAGCCTCGTTTTTTCACGCTCCCCACACAAACTGCCTTTAATTAAATGATCAAGAAAATATGAAAATGAGAATATTGCACTTCCTGGTTTTTATGACGTCACAAACCAACAAGCGCCACCTTCAGCTCTCTAAAAAACACATCATGACTGCCTCCTTATCTGTTATTGGTCCACTTAAAAAATCCTCTATCCAGATCTTTTCACCCCCCCCCCCCACACACACACACTTCAAACACCAGAATCGGAGACTAGGCCCAATCCACCTACTACAAGGCTAATAGTGGCTAGTGCTACATTAAACAGCATAAATCGTGTGATAAAAAGTCTTACCAGTTGAAGGATATGTCCAGATGTATGTGCAGTGGCCCATGATAATGACTGAAACTACATCAGTCCTTAAGTTTGATGGTAAAACCCATTTTAATTTGGTTTTTAAACCAGCTAGCTCAAAAATGCTAGCTGGCCGAAGGCTAACTTCAATTAGGCCAGCGAGTCTTGATTGGCTCAACACTATTCACGTGCCAGCGGCTGTACCAATCTATGTCACCAAAAACGCTCTTTCAACTCGCTTTTTTTTTTGAGGGGGCGGGGCTTAGGTGAAACTTTAAAGCAAAACAAAGCAGACATGAGACATTTAAGTGATTTCACTCTTTATATGTCTTGTAGGTCATAAAAAACATGTCACAGACATGTTAACAAGAGAAACAATGTGATTTTTGGCAGCGCGTTACTTTAAGACAGAATTTCACAGACAACCTTTTTGTTTGCGAGCCCCGTAGAAAACACCGACATTAGCTACGTTCTGATCCACAGTGCACTTCCAACAGTATTCCCTACTCCCTGCTCCGTTCTCAGGAAAAGTCAGTTAACTCCCCTTCATAAAATTTCTCCATCTGAAACACCCCACAGCTTCGCCTCCCTCCTCTGTGCATTACCATGGTAACCATGGACACGTACTGATACTACTGTGAACTTACTTCTTAAATAAAATATTAACATAAATGTATTTTTTATCACTATCAGTTGATATAAACAATAACCAACGTTCATTTCGCTTGTTAATAACGTTAGCAACAATAGTTTGTTTTACTCATATTTGAGAAGCAATGACTTACGGGTAATCTTCTTGTCAACTTCCGGTGAAGTGATGTATGGTTGTTCCCTTCTTCCCTGTTCAGTTCCCTTTGAAATGAACATCTTTCACTCCCTTCGGTTTGGAATCTCACTTTACCTTTTGAGTGTGAGATTTTGCATGCCCCTAGTGGCAGAGCACGGCATTGCGCCTGTCATCTCACTCTGACATGATCGGCTTCATTGACGATTTGTACTGATCTGCCAGTTTCAGAAGGTGGCAGACATCCGTTGGAGGACTCAATGGTTGACATGTAATACACCAAAGAAGAAGAATTCTTCATTTCCTTTTCCTGTTTTTAGCATTTTAACCCAGAAAGCTAATATGGCTGCCATCTGTAATTGTGCACCTGTCACTTAGTCGGCTTTGCACGTGGAAAATAGCTGCGGGATATAAGCAAAATTTATGTGGGATAATCATAAGCCTTTGTAGATGTGGTAGAGAGCGTAAATGACCGACAGAATGCAAAATAACGACCACAATGGGTGAAAACGCAGCAACCACGGCAGCGAGTGAGTCCCCTTAGCCGCTTTTTTTTTTATATTGTAGTGATTTCTTGTTCATATACTTTGAAGATAAGATGATGAGGTACCTCTGTACAAAAAATGGTGTCAAAAGACTGAACCATTCTTTGTGTATATACGTCCAAAGTCCAGTTTTGACTGAGTTATGGAATTTAAAGAGGTGCTGCAACATTATGCAAATTAGATGCATAAATTTATTCTTATCTGAAACTTTGGATCATATTTTACATCTTTCTAATTGACAGTAAGCCTTTATTTCTTACCGCTTTCAAGTTATAGCCTTGGAAATCTGAACTATTTTATTGACAAAAAATATTTACCACTCTTGACCACTAGGGGTTATGTCACAATTTGGCGACAGACACACTCAAAGAGTTAATATGGTGGAAAACCCTTTGTAGTCCACTTTAAAGTACACTATTGGGCAATCGGAATGCACCTATTATTTGGTTTCATTCACTGAAAACTTTGTAGGTATTGAGCTTCTGAAATGTATCTATTGGCTGCATGATTACACAACATAAAAATAATTTTTTTGTAAGTTGTCTGCGCTTTTCAACTGATTTAAGACAATTTTGCACCGCTCAATCCGAAAATGACATCCGTTTCTCTTGATCAGGTCAGGACTGTAAATTGAATAGCAGACATTGATAAAGGTAAGTATACGTAAATTGAATGTTACATCATCATTGTTCAAAATTCAGAGAATTTCAAGACATAAAAAAGAATTTTGCATCATATAAAGTGAAAATACCCGTATATGTAAACAAAAACGTAAAAAACATGTGGCCATAGTTCAAAAAGTTGACCTGATTGAGCAAAACCAATGAGATTTTTGGATTCAGCACATCAAAATTGTCCTAAATCAGCCAAAAAAAACTTAGACAATAAATTTGGTGTTGACCAGTGTTATCGGGGAAAAACCTCAAAACACTCACACATCTTTATATTATTTCAGTCTGTGTAATGGAACGTCATAAACATGGTAAACCCAGCCTCCACACCCACCTGCTGCTCTATTATTGGCCAGCCTAACTGACCTAATCCAGCCCCATTCTCTGTCAGTCGTCTGCATGCACGTCCCTGTCCGGGACACATGCATGCACATGTCCGGGACACATGCATGCAAATGTGCATGCATGACACGTCTGCATGCACATTTGAGCTCACAGCGCTACTTGAGAGTTAGCTTATCAAATGCGGTTTATGTAATTAATTCTTTAAATTTCAGTCACCCTAATAAACATCCCTTTTTCCACCTGGTTCTCTAATCTACAGTCAATACTATATCTCATGTTATTTTGGCTTATGTTGTTACATTTTTGCTGCAATGCTACTTCAGTCCATTAGCATTAGCTTGGCTAGGCGGCCAGAGTCAGTCAGTCGAACCACATTAGAGCTCGCCTCAGTGGGGCGGGGCTGACGGACAGGCCTCCTGGCGTTAGCTTTAACTGTTGATCCGGCCAGTTTTAATCACAATTTTCTATAAATTCAACCCCCCCCCCCCCACCCCCCCACCGTAACACCGGAATCCTTGTTCATCTATCAACACTTGACCATCTATGGCTCCGGAAAAAAATAAGAGCCCACAGCAAAATCTCTCCTAAATTAGCATCTTTTCATGTACGGCAGCCATTCCATTTGAATATCTGTTGAATTCCAAGTCAAAGACACCTCAGTCAGGAGGAGCTGATTAGCTGATCATCTATGGGACGATGCACGGAAGCTGAGAATAAAAATCAGAGTTATTACAGAAACACAGATTTCTGAGTTCTGCGCCAGTTAAAACTTAAATATTGTAGAGTTAAAGAATCAACATGAATTTGTTTTGTTGGCATTATTTCATCTAAGGGCAACATCTTTTTTGGCTTAGAATTTGGGTGATAAATAAAATAACATTGTTCACTTTGCTCAAACACATACGTATAAATCATAAAACCAGATGAAGTGATAATTCACACACGGTTCCGGCGCCACACGAGTTGGCTGCCTTTTGCAACAGCGGCTCAATTCTGAGTCTTTTTATCTTCCTCCTTCTTTCTGATCCGGTGATAACTTTCTGATCCGGCACACCTTTCACTCTATATATATCACGGACACACAGATTGCCCCAAAGGTCTCCCGAGTCGGCGGACAGAGCCTCTGTTTACAGCAGGAGACGATACAACAGGGAAGAGCTAGCTAGCACTCAACCGCCACCCGGTGCTAACGGAGAAACTCGACATACCGGGGAACTGAAGCGAAAACGACACGGGTGCCGGGCTGGAGTTTAGGCGGCGTGCAAGAATTATAAGACAGAATAATAAAGAGCGATGGCAAGAACCAAGCAGACCGCCCGTAAATCTACTGGAGGAAAAGCCCCCCAGGAAGCAGCTGGCCACCAAGGCTGCTCGAAAAAGCGCTCCGGCCACCGGCGGAGTGAAGAAGCCTCACCGTTACAGGCCCAGTACCGTGGCTCTGAGAGAGATCCATCGCTACCAGAAATCCACGGAGCTGCTCATCCGTAAGCTGCCCCTCCAGCGCCCGGTGAGGGAGATCGCTCAGGACTTCAAGACCGACCTGCGCTTCCAGAGCTCCGCCGTCATGGCTCTGCAGGAGGCCAGCGAGGCCTACCTGGTGGGTCTCTTCGAGGACACCAACCTGTGCGCCATCCACGCCAAGAGGGTCGCCATCATGCCCAAAGACATCCAGCTGGCCCGCCGCATCCGCCGAGAGAGAGCTTAGACTTTCTGCTGCACATCCACCAACCACAATGCTCCGCACTATGTCTATATATATATTTATAGTAATATGTACATATGTATACTAGCTGCTCTTGTTTTTTCTTGCCTTCTGATTGTTGCTCTGAGTGTTGCTATCCCTGTGCTGTTGCAATTCTGGAATTTCCCCCATTGTGGGACTAATAAAGGCTGATCTTATCTTAATTCTGCAGTGGCCCCTTTGTCCTCGTAATTTCCCCCCCGGAGCTGTGTGTCCTTTGAGGCAGATTTTGTGACCAAAACAATGCTCAAGATGGCACTTCCTGTAGCAAAGGTTGCTGACCTCTTTCCAGAGCAGCATCAAGTCTGTGAGCTTCCCTTTGATGTGAAATGTGTTCAGCATTAAGAACGGACCGTAGGCATTTGGACATAAGACAGCAGGTACTGCCGTATAACGGAGAGAATAGTTCCCTATTAAATGATGTCACCATGTGGACTACACATGAACTAGTAGTCATCAGCGTAGCTGCTGGCACGGTCTGAACGTGCCCTGCTCAGCTGCTTTGAGAAGCCCGGCTACTAAAGCACTTATGCAGGAACATCCTGATTTGTTTTCACTTTGCTTTTAAACCCTGGCAACGCTAGCGCGTCGGTGACGCCGTGTGTTAGTGTGGACTTGACAAGCAATGTCCGCCTGAAGACGGAGCAGACAGGTCTGTCTGATATCACCCAGCAGTTTCTGAGTTACTGCAGCACAGCGTGTCTCAGGGAGGGGACAGTCAGCTTCATGTTTGACCACCAAAATCCAAACAGTTTTCTTCAAGTCCACATTTGGAGACATTTTTGTTTTGCAATGACATGTTCATGAGGCAAGCCTGAATGACAGCTGGCCGTTCCCTCAAAAGAAACAGAACTGCAACCTCCTTAAGACAACTGTCACCATAAGAAGTCTTTCAAGGTAAGGCTGAGATGGTTTGGACACGTGCAGAGGAGGGATAGTGGAGGTGTTGGACAAAGGATGTTGAAGATGGAGCTGCAAGGCAGGAGGAGAAGAGGAAGACCACGGAGAAGATTGATGGATGTAGTGAAGGAGGACATGGAGAGGGCTGGAGTTACATAGGACGATGGAAGCAGATGATCGGCTGTGGCAACTCCTGAAGGGAGGAGGAGGAGGAGGACGAAGAAGAAGAAGAAGAAGAAGAAGAAGAAGAAGAAGAAGAAGAAGAAGAAGAAGAAGAAGAAGAAGAAGAAGAAGAAGAAGAAGAAGAAGAAGAAGAAGAAGAAGAAGAAGAAGAAGAAGAAGAAGAAGAAGAAGAAGAAGAAGAAGAAGAAGAAGAAGAAGAAGAAGAAGAAGAAGAAGAAGAAGAAGAAGAAGAAGAAGAAGAAGAAGACTTTCAGGATCTGTGTAACTTTGATGCTCTTCTATTCATTGCATTCACAGTGAGACAACAGGAGACAAGTGGAGGACAGCATTACTGCAGCGGTTTATTTATCAGCCTTTTGTTCAGATGAGCAACACGTGCAGGCAGCAGGTGATGTGACGGGGGATGGTGGCACAATGACCCCAAATCATCCCCCTTTGTTAAGCTGCCATCCCCCCATCACCATTCACAGGTGTCAATCAAGAGGGCACGGGGGGGTGGGGTATCGTCATAAAACTTTCTATATCATCTTACAGAACTCAATAAAATGATTCTGAACCAACAATTCTATAAAAACATGCAAAAAAAAATCATATTTATTTTCAACATTTTGTGGTACATTTGCAACTTTTTTCTCATAAATCTTTGACTCTCATTTGCTAGTTTTTCTTGTAAATTTGCAATTCTTTCCTGTAAAAGTTCAACTTTTCTCTCGTAGATTTGTGACTTTTTTCTGATAATTTTGCAACTTTTTTCCTGTAAGCTTTCAACTTTTTTTCTCATAAATCTGCAACTTTTCCTCAAAAATTTGTAACTTTTTCTCATAAATTTGCAATTTTTTTTCTTGCAAATTTCCCATTTTTTCCTGTAAATTTTCAACTTTTTTTTCCCCTCATAGATTCACAACTTTTTTCTCAAAAATTTGTGACTTTTCTCATGAATTTGCAAACAATTTCTTGTAATTTTTGAACTTTTTTCCTCTAAATTTTAAACTTTTTTCCTCAAAAATTTTCATCTTTTCCTCAGAAATTTTATTTTTTTTCCTTCTAAATTTGCAATTTTTCCTTTAAATTTCCAACTTTCTCATAGATTTGCAGCTTTTTTCTGAAAAAATTGTGACTTTTCTGGTAAATTTGTGGCTTTTTCCTGTATATTTTCATCTTTTTTCTCATAAATTTGTAACGTTAGTGTCACCTTTTTCTCATAGATTTACGTGACTTTTTTTAACTTTTAAATTGGCACCTTTGATCATATCTTTGCACCTCTATCCTTGCAAATTTGTACCTAATTTATATTTACACATCTGTACCTTATGCTGAGTTGGTGAATACCCCCCCCCCCCTCCCGTGAAAAAATAAATCGTCTGCTGCTTGAATCACATGCACGAATGTCACCACAAGGTTCTGGTATTTTCAGAGCTGAAAAGGCTCCTGAAAGGATTTTTCAGCAGGGATGCACCCATCCAATACTGGTATCAGATATCAGTTCCAGTACCACTCAGAAAAACCTGGATCTGCATCAGAAATGGAGCCGCCATCAGATCCTTTTATTCTTCCTTTCAGCTGCATACTGCTAACAGTGCTAATGTTCAGTCGGAGCACATGCACAGCGTCATGCAACACTGACGACACTGTACAACGTTGATGATTAAATAATTAAGCTCTGGTGACACCTCATGGTTATTTTTGTGGCTTATCACACATCTTATGGCTATCTTTAAATTTAGATACAAAGCGGCGTTGACACACACTAACCAACATTCATATGTGGTCTTAATGTACTCGCATACGTGTGTTTGACCATGAAGTGCATGCTTCCTCCGGCTGGTTACACAGGAATCGCTCTAAACCAGGGTGAGAAGGCCAGAGGAACACTGAAGAATGGGTGGGCACCCACGCAGCATTAATGAGAGCCATGGCAGAACCTGGCAACCCGAGCACGTAAACCACAGGCCCCCGGAAAGTCTTCAAAGGCTCGCCATGGCTCATCAGCCGGCGAGGAGCTAACCCCTTCTGACAAGACGTGGCACCCACTCTGAGGGAGCGAGGGAGACTCACCTCCCTACGCTTCGGCTGCTATGCTTTTGCGTATGTGCACGCACATGTATGTGTGCGTGTGTGTGTGCGTGTGTGTTCTGGAAGAAGCTAGCCATGCTCTTCTGTGTGCATGAGAATGTGAGAGCGTGTCTCTGCGTGCGAAAACAGCACAGTGCTGCTTCACGCTCGAAGAGAGTCGACCCCTGCTGAGCGCCGAGTGTGAAAGTTAAAGTGTCAGAGGAGTCAGAGGACGGCCTTCAAACACCAGCCAGGTGAGCTCGCCTCTTTAACATTTTGTTGCTCGTCAGCAGAGAAGCGCGGCTAAGCAACGGGAGGAGCTTTGTGGCCTCAGGAGTTCTCAGTGGCATGAATATTTTACACACTTCGGGGGAATGATAGTCATGTGAAGCACTGTGCTGCTGTGCAGTGGAAAGGAGGCAGCTGATTGGTGATTAGAAGCAGGAACCTTTTGAGCATGTTTGCACATTCCCACCAAACGGTAGTTTAGTTACTTCCCTTTCCACAGGATCTGGACATCAAGTGACATATAGAGCAGTCTTTTCAACATTTTTTTTTTGAGCCACAGACATTTTTTACATTGAAAAAAAATTGGGAGTGGCAAACTTGACCTTTGACCTTTTGACCCCAAACCTGTAGTCAGAGGTCATGGTCTCAGAGTGAACCTGTGTACCAGGTTTGGTGAGCCTAGCCTTCTTTGTTATTGAGATATAGTTTTTAAGCCATTTTGACGTTGACCTTTGACCTTGCAATCCCAAAACCATAGTCTCACTTCAGGGTGACAGGGTGAACCTGTGTACAAGTTTGGTGACCCTAAATTTACTCATACAGTAATAAGGCATAGGGAATGTTAATGTTGACCTTTGACCCCAAACCGGTAGTCAGAGGTCAGGATCCCAAGGTGACCCTGTGGACCAGGTTTGTTGGCCCTAGCTTGACTTGTTTTATAGTAATAGTAAATGTAGCATTGACCATAGGGCAACTGCAATGTTAACTTTGACCTTTGACCCCTTGAACCCAAACCTAAAGTCAGGTCACGGTGTAAATCGCCCAAGATGTGCATTACATACAACTAATGCATCCAAACTGAAAGTTTGGATGCAGTTACTCTTTCTCTTAATAGCTCTGTGAGGAACCTTGGAGTTATTTTTGATCAGGATTTGTCCTTCAATTCACATATTAAATTTGTTTCTAAGACTGCCTTCTATCATTTGCGTAATATTGCCAAGATTAGGAGCATCTTGTCTCAGAGTGATGCTGAGAAGCTGATCCACGCTTTTGTTAGCTCGAGATTAGATTATTGTAATTCTTTATTATCAGGCTGTCCTAAAACATCTTTAAAAAGTCTTCAGCTGATCCAAAATGCTGCAGCAAGAGTTTTAACAGGTACTAGAAAGAGAGATCATATCTCTCCGGTTCTGGCCTCCCTTCATTGGCTTCCCATAGAGTTTAGAATTAAGTTTAAAATCCTTCTTCTTACTTACAAAGCTCTAAACAATCAGGCTCCTTTTTATTTAAAAGATCTGATACTACCGTATCATCCTAACAGAGCACTACGCTCCCAAAATGCAGGTTTACTTGTAATACCTAGAATCTCCAAAAGTACAATGGGAGGCAGAGCCTTCAGTTATCAAGCTCCTCTCCTGTGGAATCAGCTGCCAATCTGGATTCGGGAGTCAGACTCAATCTCTGTTTTTAAGAATAGGGCTAAAACCTACCTTTTTGATATAGCCTACAATTAGGGAGGGATCATGTGTTTTCTGAACCCTCCCTTAGTTATGCTGCTAATAGGTTTAGTCAGCTGGGGGACCTCCAGTAATGCACTGGGCCTCACTCCTTTCCTCACTCTCTATGAAATATTTTTTTTTTGCTGGTCATTAACATTTGTTTGTTCTCTCCCATAGATTGAGTCCCCATCGTGCTGTTTGCTCTCTACATGTCTGTTCTTTTCTTCTTCTCTATCCCCTCACCCCCCAGCCAGTCGCAGCAGATGACTGCCCCTCCCTGAGCCTGGTTCTGCTGGAGGTTTCTTCCTGTTAAAAGGGAGTTTTTCCTCTCCACCGTCGCCAAGTGCTTGCTCACAGGGGATCGCCTGATTGCTGGGGTCTTTCTGCAACTGTGGGGGTCCTCCCTACAGTTGATAGTGCTATGAGATGACTGTTGTTGTGAAATGGCGCTATATAAATAAAGTTGAATTGAATTGAATTGAACTACTGTATTGACTTGAAAAGCCTACATCATTTCTTTCAGTAGTTATTGTGTTAAGAAGATTACATAAAAAATAGTCAGTTTTCAGGAAATGAGCTGCAAATTTATTTCATATTTGTGAGAAAAAAAAAATCACCCATCCATCCATCTTCTACCACTTTTCTGGAGGTCCAGGTCACGAAGGCAGCAGTTCAAGCAGAGAAGCCCACACATCCCTCTCCCCAGCCACCTGCTCCAGCTCTTCAGAGAGGATACCAAGACATTCCCAGACCAGCTGGGAGACATAGTCTCTCCACCGAGTCCTGGCTCTTCCCCGGAGTCTCCTCCCAGTGGGACATGCCCAGAACAGCCCAAGCAGGAGGCGTCCTGTTCAGATGCCCATACCACCTCAACTGGCTCCTTTCAATGTGGAGGAGCAGCAGTTCTACTCTGAGCCTCTCCCGGATGACTGAGCTCCTCACCCTATCTCTGAGGGTGAGTCCAGCAATCCTACGGAGAAAGCTCATTTCAGCCGCTTGTGTCCATGATCTCATTCTTCCAGTTATTACCCAAAGCTCATGACCATAGGTAAGCGTAGGAACGTAGACTGACTGGTAAATCGACAGCTTTGCCTTAGAGCTCAGCTCCCTCTTCACCACAACCAACCACTACAACATCCGCATCACTGCAGATGCTGCTCCAATCCGTCTGTCAATCTCTCGCTCCAGTCTCCTCTCACTCGTGAATAAGACCCCAAGATACTTAAACTCCTCCACTTGGTGCAGGAGCCTGTCCCCAACCCAGAGAGAACAATCCACCTTTTTCTGCCTGAGGACCATGGACTCGGACCTGGAGGTGCTGATTCTCATCCCAGCCGCTTCACACTCAGCGGCAAACCGTCCCAGCAAGAGCTGTAGGTCATTGCTGGATGAAGTCAGCAGGACAACATCATCTGCAAACAGTTGCTTGGTGGTCTAAACAAATGACAAACCCATGTTCCTGCTTCTTGCTTACAGGCTGTTCCTAATTTCTCCTCACATTTCCCGACACAGATCAATCCATCCGGATAAAACCAACGCGAGCTGACAAGGAATCTGTTTGACTCCATCCAATTACCCCCCATCATCACATTCTCTCACGCCCATTTCAGCCCTTTGGTGCTGTACACAGGTCAGCCGGGGCTCTTTACCATATCAGGGGTGATTAGCATCCTGTGAGTGGAGACAGAAGAGCAATCTGTGCCTCTCCTGTGTCAGACAGAAGACCTTCTATTTCTGGGTGATCCAGGAGACAGAGCATCTCGTTATCACACATCCTGTCCTGGCTCCATCAGTTGTCCCCTCAATGCCTCATCCCCGCCTTCGGAGGGTTGAAAATCCACCTACATATAGTAATTGTAGGGGTGGCAGTCACCAGAGGTCCAATGATGCGATATTTCCTGGTCCTTGGGCCGCAATACAATATTATCACGATCTATACTATACTATATAGTATATTCTATACTGAGTTTTGTCCAACTCAGAGATCTCAGGAGTCCCTCCTTTGCTGTGCTGACCTAACCAGACAGTGAGCATTTAGCACCATCTAGCGCCGAGGTCCCCAACCTTTTTTTTTTTCCCTTCACAGACTGCCAGTCCACCCACCAGCATACAAACGAGAAGAAAATCACCCCGGCAACAACAACAGCAACTGCACGAAGGAGAGGGAAGGACCTCCTGTGTTCACCACCATCACTCTTCCTCCTTCCACCGCTCCCTTCCCGTCACGTTTCCCTTCAGCTCCTCCTCTTCCGCTCTCTCCCCGCCTTATGCTGAACATAAATGTTAAAAAATTCTGATCAATTTGAAGCTTTTTCTTATAAATTAGTGATTTTTTTCCCTTCAAAATTGCAAGATTTTTCTCTTAAATATTTGCAGCTTTTTGTCATAAAGTTTCAACTTTTTGAAAATATTTGCAGTTTTTTTCTAATAAAATTTTCACATAACTTTTCAACTTGAGCCTTGAGTATTTTTATCATGTTTATAGTCAGCTTCATGTGTGTTTATGTTGAATGTAATTGTGGTTTGTAAATATGGATGTCACCTGACTGCAAAACAAATCTACCTACGGGTACAAATAAAGGAACCTGAACCTGAACTTTTTTCTTGTAAATGTGCAATATCTTTTCTTGTAAAATTGCAACTGTTTTTTATTTTCAATTCTTTTCCTCAAAATTTGAGATTTTTTTTATTTTTACTTTGCAAAATTGCAACTTTTTTCTCATAAATTTACAACTTTCTTCTGGAAAATTTAAAGTGTACTCTCCAGTGTTGACACTTTTACTCCGGTGATGGCAGAATCTCAAGTCTGAATACTATCTAGCATTATTCCTCAAGTGTAAATGCGTGTGTTTTCTGCATGTTTGCATTAACTTTACATATATTTCCACCAGGTGAAAAATTCCCTTCGCATTTGGTCTGAATGCACCTTTAGGCATTTAAAGAGACCTGCACGGTAACGAGCCATTCTGAGGAAGGCTGCAAAAGACGATTCACAATTATGCTTCAAGAGCTGTGGAGGTTGTTCAAAGTGGTAAAAGTGCAGCCAACGACCGCTTTAAGAAAGCAGAGCCGAGCTGGAGGACTTGGAAGGCCAGTGCCTCACGTCCCTGATCTTCTGATTAGACTGGAAGAAAGGCAATCAGGCGGAGAGTTGGCTTTAATGCCATCAAATCAAGCTGTGGGCTTACGTTTGGCCCTCATCCCTAATTGCTGCCCGTGTGTGTGCCTGATGGCAATTCAATGCGAGACACAACACAAAAATTAAGCGACATTTGGAGCTGGATTAGCCCCAGGCTTTTGTTTGGGTAGAGAATGCTGGACAGACGCTCCAGAGTTTTGGAAATTTGTGGTGCTTTTTCTCTTCGTTTTTGTATTAATTTGAGGATTTGTTGAATGTAAATTTATTTAATTCTCCTATTTCTGACTTTTCTCATTAATTTTTTGACTTTCTTGTAGTCACTACATTAAATTCATACTTTTATAGCTTTTTTGTTGTAAATCTGTGACTTTTGTTACTTTTCCTTCACATTTGTTTTTTATGGTAAAATTATTCTAAAACTATCTTCTTGCTACTTAGGGCTTTTCTTTTTAAAACTGGAGACATTTCTTGGACATCTTTAGGATTTGTCTTTGACACAAATTTGTCAGATTTGACTTTTACCTGGCAATTGTTTTTGTCTAACAAGTCCGTGACTGTTTTCTTCTAAATTTGGAACCATTTAATTTTGTGACTATCCCAGTTTGTAATCGTCTTGTAGATTTTTTTCTTAAAGACACACTCCAGCGGCTCTAAAACCACCTCAAAAACAAACACGTATTGCCCAAAATAGTATATTGTGGCTTTTTATCCACAAAAAAAACTTTCATTGCCTTAGAATTGCTTGGAAAGAGCTTCTACATCTTCCACCTACTTAAGAATGTAAGGATCTATGAATATTCTACTAAGCTCCACCCATACCCACCCCCCACCTCCAGTAGCAGATGCTGCAAGGCCAGCCTGTTGTGTGGAGTGTGTGTGTGCTGCCGTACCCGCCCACAGTGTGACATCAGGCGGGCACAGCCACTTGTATATGTAGTTCTGTGTTCTTAATAAAGGGTTGGTTGGCTGCTTGACAAGAGAGACTCTGACTCCTTTTCCAGACATAACATTTTGGCAATGAGACAGAAATTATGGGAGCATATGGGCTACCTCCATCCCTGCTACCGTTTCTGGAGTACACAGAAGAGCCAGTGATCCTGTGGCCTAAGTGGGCGGCCATGTTTGAGGATTACATCGGGGCACTGGACCTAAGTAGACTTGACGGGAAATGAAGACGAGCACTTCTGGCCCACCATCTTGGCACGGAAGGCCGAAGAATTCTCAGTACGTTGGGTGAAACGGAGTGTTATGCAAATGCCGTCGAGCCGCTGGCCGAGTACTTTGCTGAGCAGATGAGGACCACGAGGCTGTGGGTGGTGGGAGTGTTGGTGCCAAATGGAGCTAGGTTAGTTAGCTCGGAGAAGCTAACGGCCCACTCAGTGTCTATGAGCAAGTTAGCCACAAAGCTAACTGCGCGCCAAAAGCAAGCTCCAGGCTACCAGCCAGGCATCGATGTGGGACCAGGGCCGCGGGTGGAGGAGTCTCCGGTCACTGAAGACGGCGGGCCAGCCAAGGAGCCCAGCACAGTACTGGACAGTAGTGCTGGTGAGTTTGACGGTGCGGTGAGCGACGACAGCGGAGAGGAAGAGGAGCGACAGGAGTCATCCCCGCAGCTGGAGGCTGGGCAGCGGGAGAGCGGGAACATGCAGGCTGATGACCCCGGGAAAAAGCAACGACAGCCGGGCATGGAGATGACACAGCAGAGCGCCTGGGACGAGGGTGCTGAGAGCAGCGATGAAGCACCTGGGTTGGAGAGTGACGCCGACGAGAGTGATGCTGAGAGGCCCGGGAGAGAGCAGCGACAGCCGGGTACAGAAACAGTGCAGTGGAACACCTGGGATGAGGGTGCTGGGAGCGGCAGCGAGGTGCCTGGGTCGGTGAGTGACGCCGACGGAGTGACGCTGGGAGCCCCGGGAGAGCGCAGCGACAGCTGTGCGCCACGGAGGTTGGGCAGGGTCTCAGTGCCGGAGCTCAACGCGCCCTGGACGAGGGTGCTGGGCGTTACCGCATGGTGCCCGAGGCAGCAAGCAGCATCGACGAGCGAGCTTCGGTTTTCCCTGGAGTCCGGCCACAGGGGGCCGGAGTGTTCGGGGCAACGATGGCAGCTGCAGTGGTGTGGAAAGCGGTTGGGAGCGGACCGGTGAGCACAGAGGGACTGCATGCCGGACAGCAGCATTGTGGGTCCCAAGGAGTGAGGCAGTCGGTGGTGAGAGGAGACATTTTTGCAGGAGAGGTCAGTTTTTTTTTTCCCCAATATTTTTTATTTAAACTTTTTTTTTTTTTTTTTTTTTTTTTTTTTTTTAACAAACATGGCTCAAACTATCAAACACTAACATTAAAGTAATTAAAAAAAAACACTAACTACAAAAAAAAATGTACTAAAAACACCAACAAAGGGAAGTCTTCAACACTGCTCCTCTGTTTAGTCTAGGTAATCTATTAAATAAGTATACATATTATACATTCACCAGTTTGGAATTTGCAAGGTCCACACACATCATTCACCTTCTTCTTCAGAAGTTATGTTTAATTTCTTTACATAATCAATGAAAGGTCTCCATATATTCTCAAACACATTTTCCTTTGATTTCAATATGGATGTTATTCTTTCTAGTGGAAGGATTGTTAACATCTGTCTTAACCACTGAGTCACATCTGGTCTATGAGTCTTTTTCCACAGTAGTGCAATACATTTTTTGGCATTAAGCAAACTGAGGTCTATGAATGTTCTTTCACTCTTATTAAAGTTATGTTTTTCTGGATACAGACCCAACAAAAACAGTTTAGGGTTCAATGTGGATTGTTTTAAAATTATTTTTTCAATTGTTCCCCTCACCTCTTCCCAAAACATTCTGATTTTTCTACATTCCCATAAACAGTGAAATAGGGTTCCTTTACTTTCCATACATTTTGTGCACGTATCTGGTATGTTTTTGTTATATCTATTTAACTCCACCGGTGTAACATACATCCGCATTAACCATTTAAAATGTATCAATTTAAGACGTACATTTATTGATTTGGTTTGAGCTTCTGTACAAGCCAATTTCCATTGTTCCTCTGAAATTTCAATTTGCAGGTCTTCTTTCCAATAATTCAGTCTTTTCTGTGAGTTTTCAGAGAGGTCAGTTTTGATCCTGGAGGTGGACAGCGGCCAGGAGCGCACTTGTCGTGGGGCTGCCCGGGGCGTCCGAGCCAGTCCTATCTTTGGCGGCCAGGGGCATGCATGCTTTGGGGCTGCCCTGGGCCCCCGGGCTGGTTTTACCGCTGGCTGCCAATGGACGTTGGTGTCACATAAACACTGCAATGTAAATATGAATATACAGTGCTGGTGTGCATGTGAGTATGTATGATACGGGATTATTTTACTTATTTTGAGAGACACAGTCCGATTTTAGTTGTTTTGTGTGAATGTGATAGGATGTTTTATTACAGTTCATTATTCCTTGTTTTCTTAGTGCACGATTCGGGTTCTAAGTTGGGGAGGGTCTCAATTGTGTGTGTGGTTTTACACTTTTGTAAGGGGGAGGGGAATGTTGTGTGGAGTGTGTGTGTGCGTCAGGTGGCCACGGCCACTTGCATATATAGCTCGGTGTTCTTAATAAAGGGTTGGTTGGCTGCTTGACAAGAGAGACTCCGACTCCTCTTCCATACATAACACAGCCCTCCCATCTCCTCTGACCAGAGAACACCGGAGACTGCCTCGCTAAACAACAATGGAGTGATTCAGCTGTACATGTTCGCACCGCCGACCCCCGCTAAAGCGAGGTGGTCCCACCTGGGGTCTGACGGGTGCCCGTCCGGCAGCTTGCTGGGGGCCAGCGGTCCGATGCACATGCCCGCCGCCATGGAACCACGACCTCAGTGCAGCACATGCACAGCCTTGCCCCGCTCATTGCGCCACCCCCCCCCCCCCCCCCAGTTACCCAACTCACTCTCCTCCTCTGGAGGGAGCAGGGGGTTTAATGTCTCCTCCTCCGTCCTCCCTGGCGAGGATGGAATGGAGCACCTGGGGGGTTTTGTCCCCCCCCCCCCCCAAAAAAAAACCCCTTCACCGAACAGAGTCAAATGAATGCAAAACGGATGGGTGGCGGTCTTGATGCCTTCATCCCCCCGTCTCTGGCTTTTGGCTTTCTGACCATGTGCCTCCCATTCCTCCGTGGGTGCCTCCAGGACCTTGCATGTATAATAATAATAATAATGCATCAGATTTATATAGTGCTTTTTCACAGACACTCAAAGATGCTTTGCAATGGATACATTATTCATTCACTCCACAGACAATGGTAGTGGTAAGCTACTACCATAGCCACAGCTGCCCTGGGGCAGATTGACAGAAACATGGTTGCCAATCCATGCCAATGGCCTTTCCGACCACTACTGACCACTCATGCACATTCATACCCAGTGTCATGGACACTGGAGGCAAGGTGGGTAAAGTGTCTTGCCCAGGGACACAATGGCAGGATGTCTGAGGAGAGCAGGATTCAAACCGCCAACCCTCCGGTTATTACACAACCCACTCCACCACCTGAGCCACTGCCGCCCACATTTCCCTCCTCCATTCCATTTCTGCTGAGCACCAAGCTGGACAGCAGGAAGTTCCATCTTTATATGGTCTTTGGCATGACCTGGCCGGGATTTGAACCCTGACCTCCAGGTTGTGGGGTAGATGCTCTACCTCTAAGCCACCACCCCGGGAGCAGCAGCCAGTGGACTCCAGTCTCCAAGCTGACCGTGTCCCACATGTGCTACAGGGTTCTGGAATACAGTAGCCCCATCGGTGGAAAACTACAGGCGGCTGCAGTCGGTTTCGCGCTGTCCCCGGGAAGGGACGCTGACTGTCAGCGTCATCAGTGGCAGGTAGGCTCTGACCCTCCATCCACGGAGCCACGTCGGCTCCTCCCTCTTCCCATAGGGAGGAAACTTAGGTGGTTAGCCATGCCCAGTGTTGAGCCTGATTGGTTATAATATTAACCAATCAGGCTAAACAGGAATGCTTACGTAGCTAGAAATGCTCTGTCCAAACTCACATTTTTTTGGGGGGGTGGAGCTTAAGTGGACATTCACAGCAGAAAAACACAGACTTTGGATTTGGGACTGATTTTGCTCTTGATATGTCTTGTCAGTCACAAAAAAACATGTTATAGACATGTTAACAGCAGAAAAAACTTGATTACTGGTGGAATGTCACTTTAAATTGTTTTTTTGCTTCTTTTCCCATTTTAGTCTTTCGTGAAAGCCACAGGGAACCACTGGCTATGTGGAAAAGATCCAACTGTGGCCCCGGGGCTGTAAGTTGGACACCCTGCCATATACGAAAATGGAACTCAATCTGCACTTGTTCGGTAGTTTTCCAAAATCAAAGATGACTGAGGGGCTGTGTATGTGACGCTATCACTAAAACTGGAAAAAAGATCTGCACCCACCCATCACAGAAACAACAGCACTGACTACGCTGGCCAGCAGGTGGCAGTGTAACTTTTTTACATCACCACTACAGCATGCTATGCACCTGCGTATAAACGACTTCCTGTCAACCGCGTGTAATCAAACTGGAAAAGGAAGCTTGTCTTTGCACATCACAGATATGACTCAATAACGCTAGCGTTTGCTGGAGGAGTATTACTGTAGAATTGTCGGAAGCATCCGTAATATAACCATCGTTCCCCTGTTCGCCATTGTTGTTGTTGTTTCTTATTTTCCTGCATGGGCATTCAAGTAAAACCGTAGCATGCGTGAACAGTGATACTGACGTCACTGTTTCACTCTGTGTACACACAGGAGGAACAAATGCGCCAGAACAACCCTTCCACTCTGGAGACTGGTTTCAAACCTTTACACTTCCAAAATCTATCGCATGCAGGGACAGCTGAACGGTAAGAGAAGTTAGCCAGTTTGGGGTGAAAACGCTGTCCTGTGCACGGTCCCTGAAAAAGTTTCACTCTGTCAGCCTGGGACATGCTGTCAGTGAAGATCAAGGATCAGAAATCCTGACACCACTCTCCTCTAGATCAGCTGACTGGTTTCACAGATGATGCTGGAAATACACTCTTGTGTTACTGTATCTTCCACCTTATTTAATCTAAACAGCAGCACACAAAAACAACACGTCCAGAATAATGCAGCTACTTAGATGAGGTGATTTGTTCTGGGGATTACGAATCCTTTGCTTGGAGGATTTATGAATATTTACTTGTTGAAGTCTAAATTGTGCTCCTTCCCACTGAAACATTTACAAAATGTCAGCAAAAACAGCAATTTGCCATGTGCCTCCAGAAAACAGATCCACCGATGTGTTGCCTGGAAACGTCTGGATGCCGTCAACACAATACCCGGCGGTGCCCAGGAAGCCTTTACAGAAGAGGCTTAAGAGACGGCCTCGCACAACCCACCGTGGTGTGTAAACAAACACCAGAGGGCATTGTGGGTAGGGTACGTCCTCCCACAGCCCACGGTCCTCTTTAACCTCATTCCTCTCCCGTTACCACGGCATCACCACCACAAACCCCCAGTGCAACCTCATTAGCATAAATCTGCATTCCTTTAAAAGCCCGTCTGACTGCTAAGCTGTCACAGGCTGTGCTTATGTAAGCAGAACCTCACTGCAGAAATACGGGGGGAACGTTCCTTCCGTCAGTTCAACCCTGAAACCCCGTTATTATCAGCCTCTGAGAATCCTATTCGGCTTCTGACGCAATCCACCAAGCATGACAACCACCACCTCTTCTCCTCCTCCTTGTTCCAGTCCTGGGAAAAAATTATGTTGTCTTTCCAGTGACTTCATCAAGCAGCTTTATTACTGTTTACACCGATAATAGCCACTTATGAGATGATTCTAATGCCGACCAGAGAAAAGGGAGGGCGGGCAGGATTCAACTTGTGACTCTGCTGTGGGTGCTGACAGTAATCGTCTACCTCTGACGGCTGGGTTACGCTCAACTCCACACAGAAGGTTACCTGTGACGAAAGGACATTCAGCCCCTCAAACCAGTGGAATCTCGCCCATGTTGGGCTTTTTTGGGTCTTTCACCCCCTCCTAATACGTTCCCCACTGTGGATGCTCATGTACCTTTGCGGATGCTCCAAAACTGCTTCTGACTCGTACCTCACCTGTATCCTGTTCATAAATAGAGGCCTCATTCAGCTTCTCAGTCACGCATCAATGCCACCGCCATATTGGTACGGGG
This sequence comes from Pholidichthys leucotaenia, assembly GCA_020510985.1. Lineage (NCBI taxonomy): Eukaryota > Metazoa > Chordata > Actinopteri > Cichliformes > Pholidichthyidae > Pholidichthys > Pholidichthys leucotaenia. The sequence continues at coordinate 8,926,715 of CM035842.1, forward strand.
TTCCAAGCTCAAACCGGTCACTCAGAACAATGAAGATAATAAGATAAGATAAGCCTTTATTAGTCCCACAACGGGGAAATTCCAGGATTGCAACAGCACAGGGATAGCAACACTCAGAGCAACAATCAGAAGGCAAGAAAAAAAACAAGCAAGCAAGAGCAGCTAATATACATATGTACATATTACTATAAAAATATATATATACACACACACACACAGTGCAGAGCATTGTAGCTGGATGGAATAAATATATGAATATATGAACACACAGTGCAGAGCATTGTAGCTAGGTGGAATAAATATGCAAGTATATAAACACACACAGTGCGGAGCAATGTAGCTAGATGGAATAATATGTAGATATATAAAAACACAGTGTGGAGCATTGTAGCTAGATGGAATAAATATATAGATATATAAATATAAACACACCCAGTGCTGAGCATTGTAGCTAGATGGAATAAATATGTAAATATATAAACACACACAGTGCAGAGCATTGTTGCTAGGTGGGATGAAACAGCATAACCGTCTACTTAGTTATCCTACATGGTATGATTATGTGCCCATACATATTCTCACCCTCCATAGCGACCGGTATGTTCCTAGTTGTATGCCGGAGAGGACCATAGTGTAAGTCTATTGCATCTTTTGCATTCAAAAAAACTATTAGTTTGTTACGTCTTTTTGCTATCTCTGCGAGCAGCCCTGCTTAGGTTGTACAGTCTGACAGCCGTTGGTAGGAAGGACCTGCGAAACCTCTCGGTTGTGCACCTGGGATGATGTAGTCTGCTGCTAAATGAGCTCCTCAGTGCATCCAGTATGTCCTGCATAGGGTGGAACTCGGACTCCAGCAGAGATGACAGTTTAGCCACCGTCCTTCTCTCTCCTATCTCCTCCACCGGATCAAGGCGCTGCCCCAGGACAGAGCTAGCTTTCTTAATCAGTTTGTTCAGTCTCTTCCTATCGGCTGCAGTAATGCCACTGCCCCAGCAGACCACTCCAAAAGTGATGGCTGATGCCACCACCGTGTCATAGAATGACTTCAGCAGCGCCCCTTGTACACCAAAAGACCTGAGTCTCCTCAGCAGGAACAGCCTGCGCTGTCCCTTCTTGTAGAGTGCGTCAGTATTGTGTGACCAGTCTAGTTTATTGTTCAGATGAATACCCAGGTACTTATAGGATGTCACCATCTCGATGTCTGTTCCCTGTATATTTACTGGTACTGTGAGGGGCTGCCCATGCCTGCGGCAGTCCACCACCAGCTCCTTAGTTTTCCTCGCGTTGATCTGGAGGCAGTTCCGATGGCACCAGTCCACAAAGTCCTGGATAAGTCCTCTGTACTCAGCTTCATCTCCGTTGGAGATGAGACCAACGATCGCAGAGTCATCAGAGAACTTCTGTAGATGGCAGTGTGTTGTGTTGTGTGAGAAGTCCGCAGTATAAAGAGTGAACAGGAAGGGAGCCAGCACCGTTCCCTGGGGGGCCCCCGTGCTACTGATGATCGTGTCGGAAACACAGTCCCGGGCTCTCACAAACTGAGGCCGGTTCGTGAGGTAGTCCAGGATCCATGATGACAGGTGCTGGTCCACCCCTGCGCGCAGCAGCTTGTCCTTCAGGATCATCGGTTGGATGGTGTTGAAAGCACTGGAGAAGTCAAAGAACATGATCCTCACCGCATTCCCGGGCTTCTCCAGGTGGGACAGAGAACGGTGAAGGAGGAAGATCACCGCATCCTCCACCCCAATGCCATGCTGGTAGGCGAACTGGAGTGGATCCATCGCTGGTTCCACCAGGGGGCGGAGATGAGCAAGGAGCAGTCTCTCCAGGGTCTTCATCAAGTGGGACGTCAAGGCCACCGGTCTGAAGCTGTTCAGGTCTTTGGGGTGGGAAGTTTTTGGTACAGGTACCACACAAGATGTTTTCCACAGCTGTGGTACCCTCCCCAGTTTCAGGCTCATGTTGAAGATATAATAATAATGGATTACATTTATATGGTGCTTTACATGTCAAGTGACGTCTCAAAGCACTTACAGTGAGTCCATTATTCATTCACTCCAGACAGACACTGACAGTGGTAAGCTACTGCTGTAGCCACAGCTGTCCTGGGGCAGACGGACAGAAACGTGGCTGCCTCATCCATCCAGGTGGATGCCCTGTAATTTCCCTCGGGGATTAATAAAGTACACCAAAAATAAATAAATAAATGTGAGCCCCCATTTTATCACATAATTACCTCCGCCAAGGAGGCGATGCTTTTGTCTGTCTGGCTGTTAGAAACATAACTCGAAAAGCTACGAAGGGATTTTGATGAAATTTTCAGGAAAGGTGTGTAATGGCACGGGGAACAGATGATTAGATTTTGGTGATGATCTGCGAATGCATACCTCCGCCAAGGCTCTTATCTTCTCACAGAGTGTCAGCAACAATAATCCAAAACTGCTGGATGGATTTGGATGAAATTTTCATCAGAAGTTGCTCTCGGCCTACACACAGCCTTTACATTTTGGAGGTGATCCATGAGGGACAAAAGGAGCTTTGGCCGAGGTATGCGCTCTCTGAGTGCCTTTGTAGTGGTGTAATAAAGATAAACCCCCTAACAATTCCCTGCATAAAAAAATTTAGAAGAAGAAACACAAGAAAATGGAAAAATATACTTAAATAATAAAAGCTTGGATGTACTTGCAAAAACTCCATAAAGACAGGCTGATAGAGCAAGAGCTGCAGTATACGACTTTAACCCGGGCTGGAAAAAAAATAAAAATCTACTTTTTAATCAGGGTGTGTGGATTTATTTTGTAAAAATGATTAGGATTATTACTGAGTGCCCAGAACCAGAATGACATTTTCAATGAGTTACATAGAGGCAAAAAAGAAAACAAAAAATAAAACTACTTCAATAACACAAATATAAAGCTTGTAAAACAGGGGAAATAATGACACTGTAGCCTTAGCCTTTGTCAAAATCCGTTTTCTTGACTGATCTGCTGTTTTAGTTCCAAACATTTTAGTGATTTTATGCATTTTGCAGCATCTTTTACCTCCTTTCACTTCGCTCCGTCTCTGCTCCTCCTTTCCTTTTCTTTTGAACACCACCACAATCTTCCATTCTGCATTATGTCTTATGTCCATTATTTTTTTAAACCAGTACATGAGCAAGTTTGGAGCGAGCGCCGACCATAAAATAAGTAAAGTTGTATTTACAGCAGTAGTAAGCAGATAAATTATTCAGCAGTAGCCTATATCTCACGGGTGAAGGAGCACAGTGTTGTTGCAATGTTCAATAATAATAATATTACAGTGGATTTGAAAGAGAACGTCCCTTTTTAGTGCAAAGAAGTAGTGTTAAGTGCGACCTCTATGACTATAAAATCTGACAGCAGCAGGGATGAAGCAGGCTATATTGACATAAAACTCTTTAATTTGACCCACGATTTGATTGTAAATACGTGTCTGACATTTGTAACAAACCAAGACATAAAATAAAAATGCTTCTAAATTTGGCGATTTGTGGTGATTTAACTCTGGGTAGACCGTGGCCCCGATTGACGTTCATGCGCTAAATAAGAGCGGCTACCTTGTAAGATGGCCGCTCCAGTGACGCATTCGCTCCAATGAACAGCATCAGCCAAGCTGAGATCTAGTCTTCATATCTATGTATCCTGTTAAAAACAAACCCGCTAACGCTAGGCTAGCAGAAAATCAGTGGCAGCCATGTTTGTTTTATTGTTAGCGATCACATTACGGATTTAAAAGCCACTAACTACTGGCTGCTGGATAAAAAAGATACAAAAGTCTGCACCCATCTGATTTCAGGAAGTAGAATATTTCAAAATAAAAGCTGATCTTTCACAATAAAACAAGGCTAGTCAATGGTAAATTTAAGGGTGTGCTCTCACTGTTGCCAGGTGACTTGTTCCATGCAAAGTGACATGGCCCTCTGCTCCTCCATCAGCGTGGTGCCGGCACCAGCCTGCACTCACGCTGTTTTTTGTTTAGCACGGTTCACTCCTGTGCCGACTGCTGGGAAAGCCACTGCAGCTCGCTCTCAACTTGTGTGACGGGACGGTGGAGCACAGGTTTCCCCACAGACACAGGAAAGACACACAGACGGAAGACTCATAGTTGTCACATTTGGCTTCCACCTGGCTCAACGTTTTACCCCTTCGGCTGACCCATGTATGTCCAGGACAGAGCTGACCTGAACCTGAACATTCCCCCTGTACCTGGTGAGAAACATTACAAGTTGCAGCCAGCAACAAACCTGGCCCCTTCTCACGTTTGGATCGCTGCCTTAAAGCTGTAACACAACAAAACAACGCTTTACTTCAAACACACACAGCTTGGTTTTTATCAAAGCTGCTGCCGCTCTTCATCCACCTCCTAGCTTGCTGAATCCTCGCTGAATCCTCGCCCGCCTCCTTCTCCGAGAAGCAGCTTCCATTACTTTTTGATTCTTTGAAGAAACTTTAAAGCCAATTCTAGATTACAACTACAATTAGATTTAGACATCGGAAAGAAAAGTTCTCAAATGTACAAGACAAAAGCTGCAAATGTATGAAAATATTTTATTTTTTTTTGTTGTAAATTTGCACAAAGTTGTACAAGGAAAAAAGCAAATCTGAGAAAAAATCATTTATTAGTTGATCCATCCATCTTCTACCACTTAATCCTTCTCTGGGTGAGAGGCAGGGTCCATCCTGGACAGATCGCCAGTCCACCGCAGGGCCATGACAGACTCATTCCCTCTCACAGTCACACCTAAGGATAATTTAGAATCCCCAGTTGATGCCAGTTAACCTAACCTGCATGTCTTTGGCCTGTGGGAGGAAACCGGAGTACCCGCAGAAAATCCATGCAGACACAGGGAGAACATGCAAACTCCACAAAGAAGGATCACTGATGGTCAGGGGTGGGATTGAACCCGTGACCTTCTTATTGTGCTGCCACAGTGCTAACCACTACTCCACCGAGCTAAAAGCATTAAAAATATATATGATAAATAACAAGTAAAAAGTTAACATTTTACCAGAAAAGCTGCAAATTTATGCATCTTCTGAGGGTCTCTGTTTTTTTTTTAATACTTGCTAAAAAAAAAAAAAAGTTTTGTCATTGTAGAGTTTGCAGACCCCTGCTTATGGAAAAAATAACATTTTCTGGGTTATACACCTGTGCATCCCAAATAAATCTAACATCCAACAGAACTCTCACATGCAACACGGAAATCATTAAGACATCATTAAGTGGTGTCTTCTGTAGCTTTACCAACTTTTAAAGCTGCAGTAGGCTGAAATTGGACAAATTTGATTTTAAAAGCCTAAAAAGCACAAGTAAAGCTCCCTGCCTCCTGCAGCTTCCCCCCTTCTCTGTCCTGAGCCTCTCTCCGTCCAAACTGCACGTCCATGAGGTACGGCGGCTTTTGTAGAGCAGCCAATAGCAAAGTGCCTGGGTGGCAAGACCTGTGATTGGTCAAAGAAACCATCACGGCTATGAAACCTTCTGCGGGCTGCTGTGGTGTCGTCGTGCGGTCGGACTAGTTGTGTTATAAAATTCTACAGGATGGCAAGTTATTGTCAGATTCAGACATAATTATTATGCCTACTGCAGTTTAAACTGACCACTGCAGGACAAACAGCATTTCTAAAGGGACGTTAGTGCGGTAATTACCACAAAAAGACAAAGATCAGAATCAGATTCATTGCCATTGTTCATGTAGTACACAAACTAGGAATTTATCTCGGTGCAATGCTGCAACATTAAACATGATAAAAATAAAAGATAGAAATAAAGAACTATACATGCAATAAAATGTAGAATATGAATAAGTAATACTAGACAAAGCAATTTTTAGATCTTACATAAGAGCTGTACCACACAGGCAACTACGTCGTCCCAACCACAGATGAAACTGGACTGATGCTGAACTGGAGATCCACGGCCTTTCACTCGCTCCGACAAAAGTGTTTTTCAGGAGCAGTGAAGCTAAGTGAAGGCGACAGCACTTACACTCTTCAGTCATCAGGGAAAAAAATGATCCACTAGGAAGGAAACAGGAGCGTGGCAACGAGATGACAGACAGTGTCCTGGTAGGACTGAAACAGGCAGAACAACAAAGGGAAGTTCATTACATCTCAGTACAATGAAGATGGAGCATCAGAGCTTCAGGGCTTTCATTTACCACACCACTGAGGTCAGTATTTCTCAGGGATGTTTTAACCCCAAATATAAAGTGAACACTTCTGTCTGAGACATTCCCACTCCTTTGGGCACCACACAACCCTTTGAAACATGTCTGAACAGGGACTGCAGCTAACCCCTCCCCAACGGGAGACTTGTGTAAAAAGCACCAGCAGCAACAGCAGCGAGGATCATTTTAATCTCCAAAGTGTCTGAACACTCCGTCCCTTCTGCCCTCGTCAGCGACAAGACTCCTTGCACTTTGACTTGATACATGTGTGAATGTAACATGAAGTGAAAGGTGTGAAACTTCAGGGAGACGAGGAGTCAAGTGGGCGAAAATGCCAGCGACCTATAAAGAGGCAACGCTCGCAAGCTGTGACAAGCAAACATTACACTCCACTGCTGTTATTTCTGTCACGCCGCTGGGAAAACGTCTCCTTCACACATCTTGGGTGTGGTCTGAGTGACCAAACGTCCCCAAGGTGTCTGATCTCGTCTCAGTGTTTCCACTAGAAAGCGGGGCGAGGTGATGTGGGTCTAAAATCATATCTCCATATAATAACTGTGTGTCATGTAAGCTACAAATGATGCTGACTAAATTAGTTTGGTAAAAACCACCAGTCAATCACTGAAACACTGGTATACATATGTAAGTTAAATTTATACAGTAGGTAAGCACGCATCATCTCTCTCTCTCTCGCTCTCTCACACACACACACTCTCTCTCTCTCTCTGAGACACTTGGTGGAATGATATTGGTGCTCTTACATTTTCTTGAATTGTGCAATAAAGGCATTTTTTAAAACTCAAACGCTCTCTCTCTCTCTCTCTCTCTCTAATAGGTCTGATAGTTTATGGCACTGTTAGTTTCAGCAGCGGTCGTTGTGTATGATCACACATTTCTAGATGTTCCATCTTGTGGACAATATTAGCATATTAGCCTTGTAGCTGACTTCTTACTGAGCATTATGCATTGGTATTTTCTTTTCCATCCATCCATCCATCTTCTTCCACTTAATCCTTTTCGGGTCGCGGGAACTCAACAATGGCTGGATGAAGTCTGTGTCTAAAAATGCTGCATTCATCCACTGACTGTATTCTTACCTAGACCTGTGCACGACGACAAAAAATGCTCACCGCTGAAATTGGTTTCGCCCTGAGTGGATTACAGAGCATCTGGAAAGTCTTCACAGCGCTTCACTTTTTCCACATTTTGTTATGTTACAGCCTTATTCCAAAATGTATAAAAATTATTTTTTTCCTCAAAATTCTACACACAATAACTCATAATGACAACATGAAAAACGTTTTTTTTGGAGATTTTTGCAAATTTATTAAAAACAAAAAACTAAGAAATCACATGTACATCAGTATTCACAGCCTTTGCCATGAAGCTCAAAATTGAGCTCAGGTTCATCCTGTTTCCACTGATCATCCTTGAGATGTTTTTACAGCTTCACTGGAGTCCAGCTGTGGTAAATTCAGTTGGTTGGACATGATGTGGAAAGGCACACACCTGTCTATATAAGGTCCCACAGTTGACAGTGCATGTCAGAGCACAAACCAAGCATGAAGTCAAAGGAACTGTCTGTAGACCTCCGAGACAGGATTGTCTTAAGACACAAATCTGGGGAACAGTACAGAAAAATTTCTGCTGCTTTGAAGGTCCCAATGAGCACAGTGGCCTCCATCATCTGTAAATGGAAGAAGTTCAGAACCACCAGGACTCTTCCTAGAGCTGGCCGGCTGTCTAAACTGAGCAATCAGGGGAGAAACGCCTTAGTCAGGGAGGTGACCAAGAACCCAATGGTCACTCTGTCAGAGCTCCAGCGTTCCACTGTAAAGAGAGGAGAACCTTCCAGAAGGACAACCTTCTCTGCAGCAATCCACTAATCAGGCCTGTATGGTAGAGTGGCCAGACAGAAGCCACTCCTTAGTAAAAGGCACATGGCAGCCCGCCTGGTGTTTGCCAAAAGGCACCTGAAGGACTCTCAGACCATGAGAAACAAAATTCTCTGGTCTGATGAGACAAAGATTGAACTCTCTGGTGTAAATGCCAGGCATCATGTTTGGAGGAAACCAGACACCGCTCATAACCAGGCCAATACCATTCCTGCAGTGAAGCATGGTGGTGGCAGCATCATGCTGTGGGGATGTTTTTCAGTGGCAGGAACTGGGAGACTAGTCAGGATAGAGGGAACGATGAATGCAGCAATGTACAGAGACATCCTGGATGAAAACCTGCTCCAGAGTGACTCTTCATCTTTCAGCAGGACAACGACTCTAAGCACACATTCAAGATATCGAAGGAGTGGCTTCAGGACAAGTCTGTGAATGTGCTTGAGTGGCCCAGCCAGAGCCCAAACTTGAATCCAATTGAACATCTCTGGAGAGATCTGAAAATGGCTGTGCACCGACGCTTCCCATCCAACCTGACGGAGCTTGAGAGGTGCTGCAAAGAGGAATGGGCCAAACTGCCCAAAGATAGGTGTGCCAAGCTTGTGGCATCATATTCAAAAAGACTTGAGGCTGTAATTGGTGCCAAAGGTGCATCAACAAAGTATTGAGCAAAGGCTGTGAATACTTATGTATGTGTGATTTCTTAGTTTTTTATTTAAAAAAAACAAACTTTTTTTTACATTGTCATTATGGGGTATTGTGTGTAGAATTTTGAGGAAAAAAATGAAGTTAATCCATTTTACAATAAGGCTGTAACATAACAAAATGTGGAAAAAGTGAAGAGCTGTGAATACTTTCCAGATGCTCTGTAGATGGATGGACTACATAGAAAATTAACAGAAAACTGACACTCAAAGTGGGGAAAAAACATGCTCAGTGGACACGTAGCCTATGCAGCACTATACTATATATTCCCTGGTGTGGTCTTGGGGAAAAAAGCTGGTCTGAAGAACAAAGGCTAACTTTCTTGCACGGAATGCCCACTGCAATGGTGCCCCAACTGCCCACTGTGGGACAGCTGGTGGATCTATTTGGGTCTTCTTGTGGATTTATTTTGGTCATCCCCCCGCTAAACATATATATATATATATATATATATATATATATATATATATGGGGGAGCTGAAAAGTTCTTAGGCTGAACAGTTCATAGTGGTCAAATTTGACCAATTGAGGTTTATTTTTTCAACTGCAGGGATCCAAGTGCTGCAACACCGATGTGTTGGACCGAAACCACATTTAGACAAATTTGACCACTATGAACTTGTTACCGGTCCATAGAGGTGAGAAGCTCAGTCATCCAGGAGAGGCTCAGAGTAGAACCGCTGCTGCTCCACATCGAAAGGAGCCAGTTGAGGTGGTCTGGGTATCTGATCAGGATGCCTCCTGGACGCCTCCCACTTGAGGTGTTTTGGGTATGTCCCACTGGGAGGAGACCCCAGGGCAGACCCAGGACTCGCTGGAGAGACTATGTGTCCCAGCTGTCCTGGGAATGCTTTGGTATCCTCTCTGAAGAGCTGGAGCAGGTGGCTGGGGAGAGGGAAGTCTGGGCTTCTCTGCTTGAACTGCTGCCTCCGCGACCCGAACCTCCAGAAAACAAACGAACGGATGGATTGATGGATGGTTACTGTTCAGTCAAACAAAAACGGTTGGAGACTGCTGCTCTATAAAGTGATTTTTGTGGGCAGCCATCCTCTGGGCGGGGGTCGAGAGTGAGCGGGTGGAGGAGGTGTTATGTGTTTGGAGCCAGGGAGAAGAGGTGGAGGCGGAGCGGGGAGAAGTGGAGGCAGATAGAAAGGTGAAAGCAGTTCGAGTATTGATACAAATGATACTGGGCCATCCTGTGTCACGGGTGAAAATCGGTACATTTTGAAGTATCAAGATATCACTCAGTCCTACGTGAAAGTGACCTGGAGAGCAGCGTCCTTTAAAATGGTCCGGTTATGCGTTTCTAAATGTTTAATTTATGGATCAGCATTGACCAGCTGCATGCCAAAATACATTAAAATACACTCACATACACGTTGTAACTGTGCTGATTATTATTGTGGCTCTCTCCACAGAGGTCGCTGAGCCTTGTTTTAGCCCCTGGTGTTGTGGCCGTAAACGCACCGCGCGCTCCAGCAGAGGAACGCACGGCCACTCTAAGAAGTGTAGAATCAGAATCAGAATCAGAATCAGAATCAGGTTTATTGCCATTGTTCATGTAGTACAAAAACTAGGAATTTGTCTCGGTACAATGCTGCAACATTAAACATGATAAGATCAATAACACAAACGGCTCCAATCACTTCAAAGTGATTAATTATGCCAGTGAGTTCCCGCCGGCAATAACGAATGGCTTCATCTAAGCTGATGTCACTCCAAACACCAACTCCATTTCCACCCTCAAGGCCCCGGCGACATTTGCAACTGCGGCTCCAGCCTGTGGCTACCAACTTCAAAATTTAGGGCACCACATTTGATCAGATGACGGCGTAGATTAAGGCATTCTGTATATCTAAGCTGCAGCCTAGCATGAAGGGAGAATTTAAAATGTCATCATATAATATGCAGCAGAGTATCATAACGGGCCCAAGTCCATGAGTGCCAGTGCAGCAATGACGTGTCTTATCCTTCTAATAGGCCTACAGCCCTCCCTCTGACTTTGCAGCCATTAGGTTTATTAGTGAAGCCTGTACAGGGGACGCGCACGTGTGCACACACACACACACACACACACACACACACACACACACACACACACACACTGGGGAAAATCACAAGAACGAATTCCATTAGCAAGTAAGACTAGAAGCTGGTGGCCAGATGGTTAACCTTCCCTGAATCATTCTGGTGAAGATCACTATGGGACCACACACACACACACACACACACACACACACACACACACACGTACACACACGCACACACAGAAACATAAATACCTCCTAAATCTTAATGGAAACTCATCAGCTGGTAATTCTGTTACACACAACCTCGCCGGCACCCCATCGTCTGGTCGTCGAGCCACGCTTTCCCACTGTGTGACTCCCTGTCATTTGCTCTACAGGGAGGGAACAGAGAGGTGTTTTGCCCTGTGACGGGGCAGAATAATGAGCCCGTCTGTCACGTCAATATACAGTACCAGCCGACATGTCTGAAGACTTCTTTTTGGGCTGGCTGTCCAAGTAACAAGCCAACACCCAGACCGTAGCACTCTTGGCTAGCCTCTCAAAAGGCGACCTCCTCAAAACACGGTGGACCTGATTCCACAATAAAAGAGCCACTGAGTTTATCTTGGAGAGCGCCGATGAGTCAGACAGCACTTTGCCTCTGTGGAGCCAGCCGTCCTTCAGGAGCCACCATGTCCGCCCACATTAGCGGCGTGTGACACGGGTCAGGACCAGGATGCAGTGGCCTGGTGCTTCCTTCTGAATCTATGGATCTTCCAGCCAAACATAGCAGCTGACTGAGTCGACTGACTGAATGTAGTTAAAGGAAAAGACAGAGATAAAAGAAGTGTTGGAGGAGAAATTGAGGCTAGTCTGATCACGTAAGACGTACAAAAGGGAGATGAAACCGTTCTAATGTGGATGTTTTAACAAGCCTGAAGCCTTTTAGTTTCATTTTCAAGTTCTCGTACTGTATAGTTACCGTGGATTAATTTTAGGCTTTGACATCCTCAGCAACATATGGGGGGGGCGGGGCTGAAAAGTTCATAGGGGTCAAATTTGACCAAATGTGGTTTATTTTTCATCATAGTCTCCCCTTCAGTCCCACACATTTCTTCCATCAGTGGTGCAGTTGATCCCTGCAGTTGAAAAATAACCCACATTTGGTCAAATATGGCCACTATGAACTTTTCAGCCCCCCCCCCATATATATGCATGTAGTTTTAAAGACTATATGTTTTTCTTTTCAGCACATTAAAACAAAAAAGCTGTCTGTGAAGTTCTGTCATTTTCAGCCTGCTCATCAATATTAATGAGCCTCTACTCTGATTGGGTAAACATTTTTTTGAGTTGGCCAATAAAAATTAAGGAGGCACTCGGGGTACATTTGTTTTATGCGGGCAGCTGTGGTGCAGGTGTAGTGTGGCTGACTACTGATCGGGGGATCAGGGACTCAGTTCCCACTCTGTCTGCAGTCTGCATGTCGAAGTGTCCTTGAGCAAGTCACTGAACCCCCAGTTGCTCCTGGTGGGTCAGGCCAGTGCCGGTGTATGGCAGCGCCACCACCATTACTGTGTGAATGTGTGTGTGAATGGGTGGATAGCAGGATCTGTAAAGTGCTATATAAGTGAACGCCATTTACCATTTATTAATTATTATTATTAGGCACAGAATGCCTAATAAACAACAATTAATAAAGAATAAGGATATCCTCAGACTGTTTGGTCTACCATCTATGATGGGCACTAATAGAGCATTATCTACACTGGCTGGGTCACGTCCATAGGATGGATAGGAGTCGTCTGCCCAGGCAACTCTTATACTCACAACTACGCAATGGCAAAAGAAACCGAGGAAGACCTCGACTGAGATTCAAGGACTGTGCTAAAAGAAACATGAAATGGAAGGCTATAGATCACAAGAGATGGCAAGCCGGTGCAGACAACCGTTCACTATGGAGGAATTTGTCCAAAGCAAAACCAGCTGAACAGTCATAGTCAAAACCGACTGACCGCATTGATGATGATGATGATGATGATGATGATGATGATTAGCACGGCTTGATGGTTTGTGATGTCCAAAAACCCAAGAAGTGAAATCCACTCGTTTCTTTAAAGGAATCATTGACTGCACTTTTTCCACATCCGAACAGCTCACTCATGTCTTAATGAAATGTTTGTGACATATTTTGTTCACATTTTCTTTATTTTTTTTTTAAATTATTGAACACATCTGTTTTGTATTTTCCTGGCTTTCTTGAAACGCTCTGATTCAAAGCCTGTCACTTTAAGAAACATCCTTCACCTGTTCAACTCTGCCCTTCATCTTACGTCAGTTAGCCATTAGCTGACTAGCTTCTAGCCTACTTCTTACTTGGATGAGCAGCCGTGGTTCACTGATCCAGTCGTTTGTGTATCTCACGTCACTCCGGCCCATCTCCCAACAGCCTCGCTGGGACGCCACAACAAATCGCCAGCACTGCATGCCAGGCGACCCAGCAACTGCCACAACCTGAGGCTGTTGGCCGTGCCGAGCTGCCAAGCCACGGGATCTCAAAGGGCAATGTCTCGCTCCATGGGATTCCACTCCTCTCCTCTCCCACGGCCAGCTAGGGGATGCTCCATCATGAAGTGGCCCTCCTACGTTGACTGCGAGAGTAGAGCGGAGTCGCGCGGAGCCACAGAGGATGGTGGGGGAGTTGGTTGCGAGAGCCAGCAGCTCCGGGCAGCAGCCTTGGGATGCAGCATAGCTGGATGCTGCCATCAGCACGCCGGTGCCCTTCTGCAGAATCACAGCGAAACCACTAGGAGATGGTCTGGACCAATGCGAGGTATATTGTGGACTGTAGACTGGTGAACCAGGTGGTAACAGGGATGGTTATTAGCTGTGCTTGGTTCGCGCTTCCTGGTACCAGTGTTAGCTCGGGCGCTAATAGCTCAGGGGCTAATAGGATACCTTTAGTACCCCTTTCATCTACATGAGGGACAGCTAGGCGGGCCACTAATAGAGCAGTGGGTGGGTTTCAAGGACGGCAGTGGGTTGGCTTTTTCTAAACATGACGTATATGATTTAGATGGAAGAGTCAAAAACATTTCTGGCATGTCTAGGAGAGAAAAACGGGATAAAGACTGTGTGTTTTAAGAGAATTGACTATTTTGAAGAATATTTTTTGATAATTAGGTGACCAGTAGACTCATTTCAGACAGTTAAATCCTACAAACACACCATTTTTCAGTCAATGACAAGCTGATTTTTCATCACACTAGAGCTCCGCCCAAACCCAAAGTTGTAGCTTGGCTACACCTACTAGCAAATGCCGTCACCACCCATAGCAGGGGATAAAATTTCTATAGCCTGGCATAACAGCAGCATCACAAGGGCCCTGACGGCTTGCCCTCCGAGCATGCTTCTCCTCCACAGTTAGCTTCAGTCCTCCAGTGCGTGAGCTGCTTGGGAAGCTGCAGAGGTTGATGATCAGCCGTCTCAACAGGCTGCTGAGCGATAGCAGCCCTTCCCAAACAGAGGCTTGCCTCACAAAAGGAGTGGGGAAGTGTACTACACTCACTCCTGCAATGGTTAGCTTTGCTGCTATGCAGTTAGCTTCTCTCCTGGCTCTTCGACGGCTGGCCAAGAGTGAGCTGCTCTGGAAGGGCTCAGCTGGACAACCAAGAGCTCTCCTGAGCAAGGGAAAGCTGACTGTGTAGCAGCAATTCTAACCTTGGAGAAGTCCTTCCTGAGCGGCTGCTCCTTATAGGAGAGAAGCTACCCAGCAAAAAAATGACCAACCCCAAATGGGAGTCGTTCTGCAGTCTCATCTGGAGTGGGTAAATCCCCCTGTATTGGACTTGAGGCAAACCTGGATACAAAATATAGTGATTCACTCCCATAAGCCTCTGTGGGCCGATGGAGTATGACGTGACACTGCTAAGCAACAGAGGTGTGTCAAAAGATTAAAGAGGAGGGCACTACACAGAGAGAGTATTTAACAGAACACATGAAGAAAACAACATTTTGCACAATATGGGCCTTTAAACTAAGGCTTCTCAAACCTCTAATCGTCTTACTGTAAAAGCTTCAGATTAGCAAAGAGGACCACACTGTCCCTTAGCGTTTTCTACTTAACAATATTCTCAAGTGTGTCCTCATTTAAACATTTCAGTTTTAGCTTCCAATGCTCCACAGGTCTGGGTAATTGTTAACTGCCCGTGGCCATGAATGGATTACTTTTATCATCCCCGTGGTGACCTGGACCGGGTAGACAGTCCCAGTTCCTGCTGGGAAAGCTTCCAGCGTCCTGGAACCTTGTAACGGAATTAAAAAAAGAAATAGATAAATGATTGTGTTGTGTCAGCACAGTGACTGAAAAAGAAAGACGCAGCTTCCTGTGACACCACAGTAACTAATTAAAACTTCAGCTGCTGCAGGTCGATCACTGATGCCAGCCGTTTCTGTCTGCTTCACTTGCCAAATTGTTTGTGCAAAGCAGTAAAACTAAGGAAAGCTGCTGCTTCCCAACAATGAAATCACATAAAAACAAGATTTACATTCACTTTTCATCTATGGAATATAACCTGTAATTCATCACATTCTTCTGTGAGCATGTGGAATCCCAGGAGGCAGCTCAGCAGAAGGGTAGCTTACAGACCCAGGCTTACGTAACCCAGTCAGCGCTTTTTTTTTTTTTTTTTTTAACGCAGCATAATCACAACGCTCTGCTCTCACTTCACCGTTCATCCAAGTTCCCGTCAGCGGACTCCTCTTATTGACATTGCACAGACATTTAAAGTTCGACAAGGCCCCACCCAACAGCCATTAACCTCTGCAGCCTTGCAATAACCGCGATTATACTTCTGATGCTTCACAGCCAGAGCCATAACTCAGAGGGGGGAAACTGTAAATAAGTCAGCGCTGGACCACCGCTGAGATTTTCAACGACAGCAAAACATTAACACAGCTGGACCTCATCCAGTCTGGATGATGAGTTGTGAAATGTGCAGCTAGGCTACAGCAGAGACTAGCATAGAGGCGCTGCTGGAGGATGAAACTACTGACTGGAATGTTGATGGGGAGGGTACCAGGCAGACCTTTGGATCCATACGCTCACCTGAGCTGATGGATCCAACGGGCACTGTGACACCAAAGAGCAGCTTCGTAGATGGAACTAACTAACCTGCACTTATATAGCGCTTTTCTAGTCACAAAGACCACTCAAAGCGCTTTCATTAATACTAACCCTCTATTCTAAGGGCCTATAGGAAACAGATATCTAGGGACAATTTAGAACAGCCAATTAACCTAACATGCATGTTTTTGGCATGTGGGAGGAAACCGGAGAAATCCCGGAGTAAACCCACGCAACACGGGGAGAACATGCAAACTCCACACAGATCACTGTTGGTCGGGGGCTGGGATCGAACCCACGATCCCACGATCCCCACAATCCCCCGGCCAAGGGTAAACTGTGCTGCCGCAGTGCTAACCACTGCGCCACCGTGCAGCCAATGGAAGAGAGAAAGAAAGAGAGAGAGAGAGATGGAAGAGAAATCAGTTCAATGAGCACTAAAAGATTAACAATTACCTGAAAAGAAAATTGTTGTCCTGATTGGTTAGTTAGGACCAGCTGACAACCTGTTGGGGGTCCACAGTATTAGGAACACATGCAACACTAGGGGTGTGTGGAAAGATCATTGCTGATCTCTGTACTTGGCACTTATGACGATGCATCCATCTTTTATTAATTATATATACACACATACTGCATGTAAATGTTGCAAACTCTAGGATATTAATTAATCAATTGAGCTTTCAGTCCAATAGATGGTGTAAAGTAAGCGCACATTGTCAGGTAAAGTCCTAGCTCATCTTGTGAGATTTGCTGTCAGGCGTACTAATTAAGATGGCGGACAGAGAAAAGTCACCAGGGCAAGAACTGAGAAATGCACCGGAAAAGTTTAACTCAAATGTCTGAACTTTTTTTCTTATTTAATGACAAAGAGGATGAAAAGACCTCGACATGAGACCCTCATCCCCAAGGAGTGCCATACGACAAAACAAACAAGAACAAAAGCCACAAACCGCCCACACGTCTCTGCTCCATCCAGAAGCAGCTGGCGATGGTCAAGCTAAAACAGCGCCAGCTAAAAATCAACCAACTCTGTAAATAAAGCCACCTCCAGAAGTCTGGAGAAAAGACCACAACAACCCGAGTGGGTCGCCAGAGCAGTGAAGCCACACGTGACCACAACAGCACACCATCCCATGGAGGACTGAGATCGTCCAGCCACCGTGGTGAGTTGAGCAGACTCAAGACTTTAAAACTGATGTTGACAGTTTTACTTTGTGGAGACAATCTGACTTTGAATAAGGGGAAAAAATAAACATGGTGTCGCAACACTCCGTCTACAGTGAAATCACAATATTTAATCCCCGTATCTCACAGAGTGGCAAAATATAGTGAACGCAGTGACTTTAGGGTGGTGTCAGGGTTTGTAAAAGGGTGCCAAACAGTTCTAAACAGTTTTTCTTGTTGCCAAAAATTTTTGAAAACAGCTGATTTTTTTTGCCAAATGTATTTTCCATTTGCAAAATATTTACAAGCATTTGCAAACGGTTGTAACGCATGTCACTAGCTATTTTTGCTTCGCCAAGTAGTGAACACAAGCAGCTGTTTACGACCCTTTATGACAAAACTGTTGGTGACCTTAAAACAGTGTGCAAACTGTTTTTCAAGCGTTCACGGACCCTGATGAAGCCCAAAGAGAGCAGCGTTCCTAAATGTTCCACAGCATTTGCCGCTCTGTGAGATACGCATTACCCTAAGGAATCGTAGTATCGTAATCGTATTGTAATAGTATTGCATCTTAACTCAAGTATGAAGATTGCATCATATCGTGAGGTCTCTGGCAACTCCAACCCCTATGCAATATGTAGTACTGTTGATGAATATTGCAATGATGGGATGACTTCTTATATCTGAACAAACGTTAAGGATTTAACTGTGTATGTCGCCAAATTGCAACATTGACCCCCTAGTGGTCAAGAGTGGTAAAGATTTTTTTAAGAAAATATTCAGCTCAGATGTCAGATTTCCAAGGCTATAACTTGAAAGTTGTAAGAGATAATGGCTTACTGTCAATTAGAAAGATGTAGAATATGATCCAAAGTTTCAGATAGGAGTAAATTTACGCATCTAATTTGCATAATGCCGTGGAAACCATATCGTATTCATAACTGGTCAAAAGTGGACTTTGGACATATTTACACAAAGAATGGTTCTGCTTTTTGTCACAGTTTCTTGTTTTGGGTTTTTTCTTATCTTTAAAGTACATGAACCAGAAAATCAGTACAATTCCGTACAATGTAAGCAAAACATTAACAAACACAGACATTCGTCACTTACTGCTGGCGAAGGTGCTGCATCCATTTTTGTCCATGCTGGTTGCCATTTTCTTATCTGTTGGGCATTTGCAGTTTTTCTCCCACATCCACACACTCTTACAATTATCTCACCTCAATTTTTCTTTTATTCTGGCACTATTTATCTTATAAAACTGCACGGAAGTGGAGTGATTGTCCCCTTGGTCATGTGCCGCTGTAGCCGCCGGCAGGTCAAATCAACCAGCACTGCGCACCCTCTCTCATAACAAAATGTTTGTAAATGTAAACATTTAGCTTCATAAGCTAAATAATCTCTTTTTTGAATCATAGTTGGCAAATTTGGGAGAATTTGCTCCTCTGTCTGCGATTTCAGTACTCCACAGCGATTGGTAGCGGCCATATTTGTTTTCTAATCGCACAGTAGAAGAAGAAGTATTCCTTGCTCTTTGGTGTATTCCGTGTCAGCCAACACGTGTCTGCCATCTTGTGAACAGGCGTAATCAGTACAAATCCTCAGTACAGCTGGGCAGTGTTTCTGCATGTCGTATCAGTTGACAGGCGCAGTGCTGCGCTGTGCCACTAGGGGCGCGCGATCTGTCCATGAAATCTTCACAGTTCTCTCTGCTTTAGCCACAAGTTCTTCTTCACTCACATTTTCCTCCTGTCTCCAATTAGTTTTTTTCTTATTTCAGACAAGAACAAAAAGGAGATGTTTTTTACCTTTACATGTTTCGACTGGCGACTGCAGTCTTCCTCAGAAGAGGCGACTGCAGTCTTCTGTGATTCTAGGGTATCTCTCTCTGATTAACCTGTAGAATAGTGGGTTAGGATAGGTACACGTTAAAACAACGTTTTGTAAGATTTTCACCTTAAAATAATATTTCCTACGTCAACCTTTGACCAGGTGGTCGCATTCACAAATTTAGCATCTGGTGCAAATGGATAAATTTAAATCAGGTGCAAATTTGCAAGAATAAAGGTGCAAATATATGATAAAAGAAGGCAATTTAAAGAGTCAAAAAGTCACTAATTACAATTTAATTACATGGAATAAAATTTAACCAGCTTTCAGTGTTGCAAATCTACAAGAAAAGTTGAAAATTTATGAGAATTTACAGGTAAAACGTTACACTTTTCTGAGAAAAAGAAATTGCAAACTTACAAGAAAAAAAGTTGCATATTTACAGGGAAACAGTTGTAAATTTAGAACAGTCTTCTAAAAAAAATTGCAAATTTATGAGAAAAAAGTTGCAAATTGCGAGGAAGTTTACTGAAAAAAAATGTAAATTTATGAGGGAAAAACGCATGTTTTTGAGAAGAAAAGTTGCAGATTTAGAGGGAAAAAGTTGAAAATTGAGGAAAAAATTTACTGAAAAAAATTGTAAACTTATGAGAAAAAAGCTGCAAATTTATAACCCTTTTTTTTGCATTTCTGTTTAGAACTGATGCTTCAGATTCATTTTTTTTTTCCTGTTACGTACCATTATTTAAAAAAGGGTTATGATGACACTGGTGAGACAGTTCTCTTTTCCCCAGGTCTGGGGGTACATTCCCCATGCTTTACGCTCACGAATGGGGACGGGGGGATGGCAGGTTAACAAGGGGGATGATACCGGGTCGTTTTGCTAACAAGGGGAATGGCATCCCCCCTCATCCTCCATCACACCACCACCACAGCTGAACTGGGCCAGCACCAACTCCACAGCAAAGAAATTAGCATGCAGCCCATATTAGACCAATAACCACGGCAAATCTTAACCCACTTTTGTACAGCTAAACAGAAGTAACTATCTTTTCAGGCCCATTAAATATTAATAACGTGTACGGCTGAATGGTTTCAGGAAAAAAGACACTAAACATAAAAGCAAAGCGACTCAGTAGGGTGTGTGTGAAGAGAGAACAGCTGGGGATCTAGGAGTGGCCAATATCCAGCTGTGATATCTTCCTAGACTATCTTTCATGCTCTTTTATTTCGTCCTTGCTTTTATGTCTACACTTTCTGTCGCCAGCATTTCCTCCATTTTCTCTTCGACCCATGTCTCTGCGTCTGCTCCCCCTCCTCGCTGTCAGGACTGTTCTTCCCTCTCCTGTCGCTCTCGTGGTTTTCCACTTCTCACACATCACTTCCACTCCCAGTACTCCTAGAATCTCAACTGTCACACCCATTCCATCCAGCCACACCAGCTTCACCCTTAGCACTCATTTTTCTTGACTTTTATCATTGCGGAGAAATCCACTCATCCACTGATAGGGGCTCCTTCTCAACCTCCTCCCTCCATGAACTCAACTGCCTGACTCTGCTTTCACTTTAACTCTGTGGCCTCTTATGTCACCACTATCTTCTGCAGTATTTTCCAAGCAGTCAATGATTAACTCCTGCATGGAAACTGCTACGACTGCACCCTTCACCTCGTCACACGTTGCATAAATACTTCAGCATGCGTAGCTCTGACTACTAATCCACTAGCACAAGCCACAGATTCCCTCGCATTTCCCAACTTTATTTCCTTAAATTAATAAACCAAAAATTCATATTACATTTCAAATTACAAGTTGGAACAAATTATTCAGTTTAATGGGCAATATCAACACCAAAATCAATACGGAAGCTAAATATTTTATTATCAAAATGATCAAATTTATAAGAAACTTGGTCTGAGGTAACGCCAACATTATATCTGCCTCAGTTAGGTGTGAGCCACTGTCTTCGCGCTTCACAAAAGGAGCACATGTTATTATCCTTTAATTTAATCCTTTTCTATGTAATCCTCTGAGCCCAATGAACCCAGTACCAGTTCCATGGCAGTGTTGCTATAAATAGTCTCTATAAAAAGTACACAAATGGCAGTGGTGGAGGTATTTTTTCATATTTCATGAAGATTGTGATCTAATATTCCCCAAACCATCACAAAAGTGAATTTGTGAATTCACTTTTGTGAAAAAGTGAAAAAAGTGAAAAGTGAATCTCACTGAGGCCTCCCCACCAAATTTTAGTTCAGTTTTTTCCAGAAGAAAGGACAGGAAGGGTGGGGGTACTGCATCAATTTTTTCTTCTTCACTTGCAGTAAAGCAAATTTTACTTGATCAATATACTGCATTTGAGCACCACGCTTTTGTTTTTAGCAGCCCCGCAATTTTATGCGTCACAGTTTACAGACCACCCAAATACTGCCCTGTTTTTATTAATGAGTTCTCTGAGTTTTTATCAATAATCCACTCCTCATATAATTTTATTCTCATTTCTGGTGATTTTAATCTACACATTGAGAAGCAGGGCGACCATATGTCAGAAGATTTTAATGACCTGTTCACGTCCATGAATTTTACTCAACATGTCATGCAGTCGACTCACAACAGGGGACACACTCTGGATCTTGTCATTAGCCATGGCCTGCCCACGAGTGCGTCCTCTGTTGTAGACGTGGCTGTATCTGACCATTACTGTGTGTTTTTTTTAACATCACTGGTTTTATGCAACGGGAGACCTCTGTGCAAACTGTGAGGAAGTGTCATCTGACACCTGAAGTGGCTGCTGATTTTATCAAACTCTCATGCAATACTCCCCCAGTTATTTCACCTGCATCGTGTGATTTTGTTGTTGATAATTTTAACAGTAAATTAAGATTTTTTTTTTGTTTGTATGTATGCTGGTTTTGGATATTGGACCGTGTGAAGCTGGATTTGTGTACTGTCGTACCGAGCTGATAAATGCTGGACTTCAACAAAAGTCTGCTGTTACAGCAGTTTTTGAGAACACACAAAACATACCGGAGGCTATCTGTAAACCAGCAGGATCACCATGGATTGTTGTCAGTCCTAGGAAGCGACGCAGACGGAAGAGGGAGAGAAAGCAAAAGCGGGGATGCTGGTCGGGCCTGCTAGCGAGGCTAAAGAGACAGCTGCATAGACCTCCGCTACCCAGCATTTTTTTCTTTCCAACACCAGAAGCATCGTCCACAAGATGGATGATTTAGAGCTACAGCTGGCCACTAGCAAAACTGTAAGAGACTGCTGTGTGCTGTTGTTAATGGAAAGCTGGCTCCACCCGCTGATCACCGATGCTGCAGTGCAGCTACCAGAGCACACACTTCATCGTATGGACCGAACAGCGGAATCCGGGAAACAGAGAGGGGGAGGTCTCTGTATTTTTCTTCATAACTCTTGGACTAATCACAGTCGTATTATTAACACTTACTGTTCTCCTGATCTAGAGACAATGTCAGTTTTATGTCGGCCTTTTTATCTTCTGAGAGAACTGACGGTGGTTATTATAACAGCGGTCTATATTTCTCCTGATGCAAATACTAAAGCGGCCCTTAGTCATTTGTACAGTGTTATAAATAAACAGCAGCGGGCCTATCCCGAGGGTGTTCACATCATAGCTGGTGATTTTAATCAAGAATGCTTGAAAACTGTGCTGCCTAATTTCACACAGTATGTGAAATGTCCCACTAGGGGAAAGAATTGTCTTGATCGGGTGGATTCGAACCTGAAGCATGCTTACAGAGCTGTGCTGTGTCCACATCTTGGCCTGTCAGACCATCTATCATTGCTCCTCATCCCAGCATACACCCCCCACAGGAGAACTGCTAGACCTACTACAAAGAACATCACAACATGGCCTGAGGGAGCTCTTTCTCAGCTGCAGGACTGTTTTTCAAACACTTTATGGGATTTATTCAAGAATGAGGATCTGTAAATGTACACACAGACTGTAGTATGCTACATCACCTACTGTATCAACCAGGTGACTGTGGAAAAACGCATTAGGTTTTTTCCTAACCAGAAGCCTTGGATGACAAAAGAAGTCCAGGCACTTCTCAGAGCCCATGATACAGCCTTCAGGTCAGGGGATACAGATCTGTATAGCACCACCCGGGCTAATCTGAAGAAAGGCATTAAGGAGGACAAACAGGCCTATAAGAGGAAAGTTGAGGACCATTTTTCTGATAATCATTCGAGACGAGTATGGCAAGGCTTTCACCATATCACAAACTATAAGGGCAGCAGCATCATTTCCAGTGACATCAGCACCTCACTGGCAGAAGAACTGCACTGCTTTTTCGCACAGTTTGAGGTAAATACACCTCACCCGGACCCACTGACATTATTGAATGCCAGCTCTGATGTGCTTACCCTGCAGGATCATGAGGTGAGACAGACAATGAGAGCAGTTCACCCGAGAAAGGCTACCAGTCCCGATGGAGTGCCAGGAAAGGTGCTCAGAGTATGTGCAGATCAGCTATGCTCTGTTTTGACTGACATTTTTAATTTGTCTCTCAAGGCAGCCTTTGCTCCACTGTGTTTAAAATCTGCAGTCATTATTCCTGTGCCTAAAAAACATTATCAGCGGTCTGAATGACTATCGGCCAGTAGCATTAACACCCATTACAATGAAGCGCTTTGAGAAAATGGTATTGAAACATCTTTTGCCTAGTCTCCCCCCAGACTTTGATTGGTATCAGTTTGCCTACAGGTGGAGCAGATCCACTGAAGATGCTATTGCTATAGCTCTCCACTCGGCATTCAGCCATTTAGAAGACAAGGGGAGCTATGTAAGAATGTTGTTTGCGGACTATAGCTTGGCATTTAATACAATTATTCCCAACATTCTCATCACCAAATTGCTTCAGCTTGGTCTGCCTACTCACACTTGCAGCTGGATTAAGGACTTCCTAACAAACTGAACACAGACTGTTAGACTCGGACCCCATTCCTCCTCTACAGTCATGCTTAACACAGGCTTGCCACAGGGCTGTGTGTTGAGTCCCACTTTGTATTCATTGTACACATATGACTACAAACCTGTTCATCCCATAAACATTATAGTAAAGTTTGCAGATGATACAACAGTAGTAGGGCTCATATCAGGAGGAGATGAGTCTACATACAGAGATGAGGTCCAGAAACTTGTGAGATGGTGCTCAGATAATAATCTGCTATTGAATACAAAAAACCCCAAAAGAATTTATTATTGATTTTAGGAAGCATAGCAGTGAGCCGCCTCCTCTATATATAGGCAAGGAGTGTGTGGAGAGGGTGGAGGCTTTTAAGTCCCTGGATGTTCATATTTCTCACAACCTCACCTCGGCAGCTTTTTTTTTTTTTTTTTTTTTTTTGTTACTTATTTGTACCCGTAGGTAGATTTGGTTTGCAGTCTGGTGACAAGCCACCGGCTGCCGGTCGCTGCGTGCACGAGCGCCCTAAACCTACATGTTTTTGGTATGCGGGAGGAAACCGGAGAAATCCCAGAGTAAACCCACGCAACACGGGGAGAACATGCAAACTCCACACAGCTCACTGTTGGTCGGTGGCTGGGATCGAACCCACGATCTCATGATCCCCGCGATCCCCCGGCCGAGGGTAAAACTGTGCTGCCACAGTGCTAAACCACTGCGCCACCGTGCAGCCCAGTTAACACCATAGCTACGATAAAAAAAAGGCTCAACAACGTCTACACTTTCTGAGGCTCCTCAAGAGGGATGGCCTGAATGCACAGTTGCTGGTTTTATTTTAAAGCTCTGCTATTGAGAGCATTTTGTCATATAGCATCACGGTTTGGTATAAGGGCTGTTCAGCCACAGACTGCAAAGCCTTCCAGAGAGTGATCGAGACTGCGCAAAAAATCACTGGCTGTTCTCTCCCTTCTCTGGAAGAGATTTCCAGGTCTCGGTACCTCAACAGAGCTACTGCCATCATTAAGGATTGCACTCATCCAGGTCATGATTTCTTTCACTTGCTCCCCTCAGGAAAGCGGTACAAATCCCATGAAACCCGGACTAGCAGGTTTAATCATAGTTTTTTCCCAGCAGCAGTACGTATTTTGAATGGATTTATGTAACATGTACAGACTGCTTATGTTATTTTAGGTTGTTTTAGGTTATTTTGTGGCAATAACCTTGTGTGTATAAGCTGGTCTTATTTATTTATTGCTCAGTATGTTTTTTTTTATTGTGATGTACATATTGTATTCAACTTTTTAGGTATTACTGTTTTAAGCATTATTTATTGTTGTAATTAAGAGAATGTTAAATGCATGAGTGAACTGTGAGTGTGATAGTTTGTTTTAGGGAGCAGTATCTCAATTTCGTTGCATTGTTTTCTTAGCAATGGAATGACAATAAAGGCACTTTGACTTTGACTTTTTTTTTTAAGATCAACTATTGACAGAGTTGCCCCAATAATCACAAGGACAGTTAGGAATAAACCAAAACTTCCATGGAGAAATAACCAAATCCAACAACTGGAGAGAGAGTGCAGGATGGCTGAGAGGAAATGGAGGAAAAACAAATTAACTATCAATTACCAAGTACTACAGAATGAATTAACAATATACAATAATGCAGTCAAGATACTGAAAACTGAGTATTTTTCCAACATAATCTCAACCCATAACAATAACCCAAAAGTCCTTTTTGCAACCATTGATCAGTTAATCAACCCAGATTTTAATAAAAACACAAACCTGCCATCAGACTCTCTCTGTGAGAGTTTTGCAGACCACTTCAGGTGCAAGGTGGATTCCATTAGATCCAATATTTTATCTGACCAGAAGACTGCTTTTAATGGAATCTTGGACTCACCTTTTGCTGTGGAAATGCTGCACTGTTTTGCCCTGGTTGATGCTAAGATGCTTGGTAGAGTTTTCTCCCAGGTAAACTTGACCTCCTGCCTTTTAGATCCGATTCCCGCATCACTTTTTAAAACATTTTATGGATTCTTTGAACATGAGATTTTAAACATTGTAAATTGCTCTCTTCAGACTGATATTTTCCCTGCTGCCTTTAAAACGGCTGTGGAGAAGCCCCTTTTGAAGAAGAGTAATTTAGATCCTGATATCCTCAGTAACTATCGACCTGTATCCAACTTACTGTTTTTAAGTAAAGTTTTAGAAAAAAATTGTTTTTATCCAGTTAAACAATTTTCTTATGGACCACAACATTGTTGAGAAATTTCAGTCTGGTTTTAGGACAAACCACAGTACCGAGACAGACCTTTTAAAAATTGTTAATGATATCAGGTGTAACATGGACTCCCACAAACTGTCAGTCCTGGTGCTGCTGGATCTCAGCGCTGCCTTTGATACAGTAGATCACCATATTTTATTACGCAGACTCAAACACCTGGTGGGCCTCTCAGGTACTGTTCTTGAATGGTTTCATTCCTATCTCACAGATCGCCGCTATTTTGTAAGTATGGATACATGTTCTTCGGCAATCCATGAAATCAAGTGTGGGGTACCCCAAGGTTCAATTTTAGGGCCAATACTTTTTAATCTTTTTATGTTACCACTTGGGGATGTTATCAGGAGACATGGCATCAATTTTCATTGCTATGCTGATGAAACTCAACTGTACATTGCCATGTCTCCTGATGACACAAAACCAATTAATGCCCTTTTGAAATGTATTTTAGATATAAAGTCATGGATGGCAGAGAACTTCCTACAGCTCAACCACGGCAAAACAGAAGTTTTAATCATTGATCCTGAAGACAAGAGAGAGAAACTTCTACCAAAATTGCTAGGTCTAAAACCTACACATTGTGTCAAGAACTCGGGCATTCTTTTAGACTCTGACTTTAATTTTATTTCACACATTAAAAATGTAACAAAAATCGTATTTTACCATCTTAGGAATATAGCCAGAGTCCGCCCTTTTCTCTCTCTTGCCAGCAAGGAGGTCTTGATGCATGGTTTTATTACTAGTTGTATAGACTACTGTAATGCCCTGTTCTCTGGTCCTCCTCAAAAAAGGACATCACATCTCCAACTGCTCCAAAATTCAGCAGCACGAGTGTTGACGAGGACCAAGGGGTGGGTGCATATTACACCAGTTTTAGAATCGCTGCATTGGCTCCCCATGCGTTTTGGGATCAATTTTAAGGTTCTCTTAGTAGTTTTTAAATGCCTCAGTGGTCTTGGACTTTCTTATCTAACTGAGCTGCTCTTATCTTATGAGCCCCCGCGAACCCTGAGGTCCTCTGGTACTGGCCTTTTAGTGGTTCCCAAAGTCAAGACCAAGACCTTTGGTGAAGCCTCCTTTCATTATTATAGTCCTCGTCTGTGGAACAGCCTGCCAGAGAGCCTCAGGGCTGCAGAGTCAATAGATGTTTTTAAGAATAGGCTCAAGACCCACCTTTTTAATTTGGCTTTTAATAAACCTGTTTAACTATTACTGAAGTAGTCATTTTGTCATGAGCAGTGGGAAAGAACTTAACTGTCAAAGGACTTAGCACACCATCACACATTTATGTTACATTGTTTTATGTTCTTTTTCATGCCAATTGTTCTTAGATTTTCTCATCTTCTTATTGATGTGTTTAGTTCAGTTTTTTTAACTATGGGGTTTTTTTAGTTCCTGTTTTTATGTGTTTTTAGTTATTTTTGTACCTTTTTAAATTTTGGCTTTTAACAAACCGTTTAACTATTATTGAAGTAGTCATTTATGTTCCATTGTTTTTACATTCTTCTTAGCTCCATTTGCTTTTAGATTTTCTTATTTTGATGTGTTCTTAGCTCAGTTTCTAAGTATGGGTCTTTAGTTCCCTTTGCTCTTTGTGTTCTTAGTTTTATTTTGTATTTATGTGTTTTAGCTCCAGTGATTCCTCAGGATGGTTGCTCCTTCACGTGGTGCCTCGGTGCCGAGCAATGTCTCCTTTATTTTATACAGGTACATCTCAAAAAATTAGAATATCATGAAAATGTTCAAGATTTTTTGTCACTCATTTCAGAAAGTGAAACCCATATATTACATAGATTCATTACACAGAGTGATATATTTCAAATGTTTATTTATTTTAATTTTGATGATTATGGCTTACAGCCCATGAAAACCCCACATTCAGTTTCTCAAAAAATTAGAATATTATGTAAAATTAATTTAAAAAATAGTTTTTTAATACACTTGCAGACCAACAAAAGTTTGTCCATGTACCACTCAATACTTGGTCGGGGCCCCTTTTGGATTAATTACTGTATCAATGTGGCGTGGCATGGAGGTGATCGGCCTGTGGCACTGCTGAGGTGTTATGAAGGTCCAGGTTGCTTTGATAGTGACCTTCAGCTCGTCTGCATTGTTGGGTCTGGTGTCTCTCATCTTCCTCTTGACAATCCTCCATAGATTCTCTATGGGGTTTAGGTCAGGAGAGTTTGCTGGTCAATCAAGCACAGTGATGCCATGGTCATTAAACCAGGTTTTGATACTTTTGGTAGTGTGTGTGTGTGTGTGTGTGTGTGTGGGGGGGGGGTACCAAGTCCTGCTGGAAAATGAAATCAGCTTCTCCATAAAGCTTATCAGCAGACAGAAGCATGAAGTGCTCTAAAATTTCCTGGTAGACGACTGCACTGACTTTGGTCTTGATAAATACAGTGGACAAACAACAGCCAATGACGTGGTTCCTCAAATCATCACTGACTGTGGAAACTTCACACTAAACCTCAAGTAACTTAGATTCTGTGCCTCTCCACTCGTTCTCCAGACTCTGGGACTTTGATTTACAAATGAAATGTGAAATTTACTTTTACATGAACAGAGGTCATCTGCTGGTGTTGGTCCACTCTGCTTTATCAAGACCAAAGTCACCACAGTCGTCTACCAGGAAATTTTAGAGCACTTCATGCTTCCGTCTGCTGACAAGCTTTATGGAGAAGCTGATTTCATTTTCCAGCAAGACTTGGCACCCCCCCCCCACACACACACACACACACTGCCAAAAGTATCAAAACCTGGTATAATGACCGTGGCATCACTGTGTTTGATTGGCCAGCAAACTCTCCTGACCTAAACCCCATAGAGAATCTATGGAGGATTGTCAAGAAGAAGATGAGAGACACCAGACCCAGCAATGCAGACGAGCTAAAGGTCACTATCAAAGCAACCTGGACCTTCATAACACCTCAGCAGTGCCACAGGCTGATCACCTCCATATCACGCCACATTGATACATTAATTAATCCAAAAGGAGCCCTGACCAAGTATTGCGTGGTACATGGACATACTTGTCAGTCAGCCAACATTTCTATTAAAAAAAACTATTTTTTCAAAATTAATTTTATGTAATATTCTAACTTTTTGAGAAACTGAATTTGGGGTTTTCAT
The DNA here is from genome assembly GCA_020510985.1 of Pholidichthys leucotaenia. Taxonomy (NCBI): domain Eukaryota; kingdom Metazoa; phylum Chordata; class Actinopteri; order Cichliformes; family Pholidichthyidae; genus Pholidichthys; species Pholidichthys leucotaenia. The sequence continues at coordinate 8,955,984 of CM035842.1, forward strand.
GGGCTTGAAGCCATAATCATCAAAATTAAAAGAAATAAACACTTGAAATATATCACTCTCTGTGTAATGAATCTATATAATATACTGTATGGGTTTCACTTTCTGAAATGAGTGACAAAAAATCTTGAACTTTTTCATGATATTCTAATTTTTTGAGATGTACCAGTATGTGTGTAAGAGAAGTAGGGGGTGATGCATGTGCCTGTGTGTGTTGTGTTTGTGGGTATGTTTATGGGAGGGTTGGAAGGGGTGGGGCTGTATCATGTAAAATATGTAATTCAATGTGTCTATTGTTTTTATCTATGTAAAACACTTTGCACAGCATCTAATGTTTTAAAAGTGCTATACAAATAAAGTTTGATTGATTGATCGATTGATTGATTAGTGAAAAAGACATTTGTCTGGAAAGCGTTGCAATATCTGGGCAAAATTTCCAAAATTAAGGTGGACATCTGAAATGAAATGAAAAAACTACAGCTCAGCTGCTCACCACACTCCAACATGTTGGGTACCTCAGTGTTTTTCAACCAGAGTGTCACGGGAAACTAGGGTGCTGTGACAGGCTGCCCAGATCAATACCTACTAGGAGGAGGAAAACCACATAAAACATGCACTCATATGCTGCCAATATCCAGTATGGGCCATAAACAAAGGGAAACAGCAAGTCAAAAACATAGAAAACAAATAGGAAACAAGACACAGAACAAAAGCCGAAATCAAAAACAAGGACACCATAACTATACCATACATCCAAGGGTTAACAGAACCAATTCAAAGGATCATGAAAAAATACAAAATAAACACAGCAGTAAAACCACACAAAAAATTATGACAGTTATTAGTACATCTCAAGGACAGAATAGAACAAGACAAAAAATGCAATGTAATATATGAAATATCACGCAGATCATGCAACAAAACCTACATTGGAGAAACCAGAAGATCATTCACCACAAGGAAAAAAGAACACCAGAAGGAATGTGAGAAGGAAACACAAGGACGACTCACAAGATCACAAAAAGAAAAGGCAGAACAAGAAACATTAAAATCAGCAATATCACTGTAAAAGAAATAATCACATCATGGACTGGGACAACGCAAAAATTATTGGATTGGAGAGCAACAGACACAAACGCTGGATCAAAGAGGCTATAGAAATCAGGAAGCAGGGAAAAGATAGCATGAACCGGGATGAGGGGGCCTTTATGCTTTCCCACACCTGGGACCACATTCTCCAGAGACCATCGGACAGCAGAAAGAGGGGGCCGGCTCGGTGGATCTGACAGGTCTGCCGGGCTGGCCCCGCCTACGAAAATGACACCTCGCATCAATCAGCTGACACTTCTGACGAAGGCTGCAGTGAACAGTCGAAACATGTAAAGAAGGTAAAAACATCATTCTATTTTTGTCTTTAATAAGAACAAAAGGTAAATAATTAAAAGAAGACAAAATGAACCTACTTGAACAAATTTGCTTGTGTTCACATCTTTCCACCAACTGTGTGAAACGCAGCATGATGACATACAGTGTATAGACAAATTACTAGACTAAGTTCTCATTACGTCCAGGGTGGACCCTGCCTCTCGCCCAAAGACGCTGGGATAGGCTCCAGCCCCCCCGCGACCCGAAAAGGATTAAGCAGAAGAAGATGAATGAAGTTCTCATTACATATGCTAGCCTACAGTGTGTCATTTTGTAACATTTTTGGTTGGTGGGGTGCCCTAGGATTTTTTTTTCAATACAAAAAGGGTGCCATGGCTTAAAAAAACTAATGGGGAACCTAAAAATGATGACATCTGGATACCTTAGTCGGAGCCAACCAGCTCACATAATGCTCATAGCAGAGGTGGTATTAACGAGTTACAGTAGCTCAAGTACATGTACTCTATTAAAATAGTACTTTTGTGAATAGTATATTGCAGGATACTTTTTACTATTAGATGAGTACATTTTTTAAGAAAAACCTGAACTTTTACTCAAGTACCTTTGGCGATAATTTTTCATTGCACTGAACTATACATACATGTACATCCAGGGTGTCGAAAAGTTAAATTATCCCTTGAAAATGCACAATAAAGGAGTTCCAGGACTTCTGTACATTCATTGACTGCAAGGACATCCTACAGGTACACAGAGCATGCGCCTTGGTTTGGAGGGGGGGCAGATGGCTGCAGGGAAGAAAAAATTATCTACACGCATTCCTCTTCAGCAAGATCCAACTTGTAAAAAAGTTCACAGAAAAAAAATATGCAAAAACTGGTCAACAAAACAGCAGGGAGACATGTACCATAGAAAAATGTAAAGCTACTGATGGTGCCTCTCAAAAGGAGAAAACACTAAATTACAGCCCATAATACTGAATAAAAAGGGCACAGTATGCTAGCAACTGGCCACAGTGCCCTCCCTTGCTCCTGGATCTTCTACCCTGCATCCTTCGTACAAAGATTCAACCTCAGCAGCTCTCTTGGAAGCACCGTCCTCCTTCAGGCTTTAGCAGTCGCCTTCCTGTTTAAGACACACTGTTGCACATCAATGAGGGCACTTCCATCAAGTGCTCGTGCCTTTTAACACCATTATGTCTTCTAAAGGGTTTAAGGGTTTATACAGAACCCACCGTACGCAGGGATACAGGCCATGTATTTGAAGGAGCGGTGGGTGGAGGTATAGGACTGCAGCCCACTTTTCAAATCCTTTTACAGAGAAGCTCTGCCAGGTTTCAGAGAGCAGTGGCAGAGCTACACCCTCAGCGGTGGAGTTCTGCTGCATCTTTTACTGACCGAAGCGACATTTGGCAAGAATGACGACAGTACATGCAGAAATACCATACAGTAAAACAACAAATGAGTTGTTGTTGCTGGTTTGTTATTTGACCTGTTTAACATATTTAAGGGTTTGCTTATCAAGGAAACAGGTGAGATTTTAAAATATGGTCCTGAGTTTGCAGTCGTTAACGAATACATACCAAACCAGGGATCACTGCTCGTGTGCTGTGCATTCTTACCCACTAGCACAGCGGAGGCCTCGTCTCATTAAGTTTTAAAAAGCAGGTTACTTAAAATAAAGGAATCTAGTATTTATGGAAATGGGATTTGAAGGTGCCCTTTGATTACTTGGTTAGACCAAATTTGCTATCTGAATTTACTGCTCAGTCTTTAAAGGTCACAAGACTTTGGCAATCTTAAGACCAACCTTTGGAACCATGTTAGAGTGTGCTGACTGTGACATTTGTCCAAATGTCATTCACCCATGGCCTGTGACCAGGGCTTGACATTAACCCCAGCCAATGGCGGGTGGATTTCAGCAGTGGCCGGTAAGACAGCCACTTTGGCAGGTTGTAGTTTTCTCAAACGGCACGTAAAATAATAAACCTATTGCAATGTGAGACTATAAAACTACAACTCTCATAAGTACTATCTGCACACAGTGTGTGATCACTGGTCCACTGACACCATGGACAAAGTCTGGAGAAGCAGTGGAGAGTCTACTCTAGGGGTCGGTTTCCTGTCCTGCTGCTGTTCAGCTCAGTGGGAAGAAATGCCGTGATGGGTGGCGGCTTCTCCTGTACCAAGTATGGAGTGGAGCCAGACTCCACCCACGGTGAGCTCATTTTGCAGCCAGTCTGGAGAAACGGCGATGAACACACAGCAGCCAGCAGAACCCACCTGTCCTCGCTGTCAGGGATCAGATTACCAGGAGAACAGCCCCTGAACCCCTGTTGTCCCAAAGGTGAGTAGTTAATCCCTGTGCCCCCCCCCCACACACACACATCAGCAAATACCTCTATGATTAAATGTGATTATTTTTAGAGCAAGAAGTTGTCATTTACCCTCTAAATATGTATTTTTAATGGGCTGGTCCAGGGGTGTCAAACATATGGCCCATGTGCCAAAACCGGCCACCAGGGGTCCAAATTTTTCCTCTGCAAACTTATAGCTTTCTTTCTAGTAAATTTCTGACCTTTTCTACTGATTACAATAGGTCACGTACATTTGACACATTTTCTCCTTAATTCAATTCAATTCAATTCAACTTTATTTATATAGCGCCATTTCACAACAACAGTCATCTCATAGCACTATCAACTGTAGGGGGGACCCCCACAGTTGCAGAAAGACCCCAGCAATCAGGCGATCCCCTGTGAGCAAGCACTTGGCGACGGTGGAGAGGAAAAACTCCCTTTTAACAGGAAGAAACCTCCAGCAGAACCAGGCTCAGGGAGGGGCAGTCATCTGCTGCAGAAGATGAAACTTTTTTTGTAATCAGTTTTCTTTATCTTTCTCTTCTTTTTTCTGGTGAAACCGGGTTAGGTGAAATCCATCAGCAACTACTAATGATGTGCAGCCATGAAGGGGTGTCCCAATTCACAGGGGTAGGCACCCTAACAAGGTGTCTGTGTTGTTTTACCCTGGTTTCCTCCTGTAGTCCAAAGACATGTTGGGAACGTTAATTGGAGATTCTAATTAAGGTCCAAGCACTGACAACGTCAGTGGTGAGAGCACTACTGTAACTGTGCGGTTTTTTCCTTTTTCTTTTTCTGCCAAACAAACTCATTTTGGGGTTCCCAGTATGCACAAAAACTCACAGTTTTTTTGCAGGGAATTTCAAAATTTAAAACTTTGAAGGAAAAATGAATGACACTGCAAAAATGGCTCAACAGCGCCACCTAACATGCAGCGTCTATGGGGTGCAGCACACACACACACACTTTTGTGTAGAAAGATGAAAATCAGCACTGATGTTCATTATGTCAAAACATGCAAAAAACTCCATAGAAGTGATGGTCTACACCCAACAGGAAGTCGGCCATTTTGGCGAGAAACAACGGCAACCACAATTTTCCTGATTTCCAACCTATTTTCTTGCATTGTGTTATCAGCATTATGCAAAAACTACTGGATGGATATTGATGACATTTTCACCAGAGAAGGCCCTTGACTTACGGGTGAACTCATTACATTGTGGCGGTAATCCATGAGTGCATACCTCTGCCAAGGTCCCATCTCTCAGTGTACAGATGGAGGGGCAGCGGTATGGACGGATGGATGAAAGAAGGTATGGAAGGACACAGGGACAGATGGATGAAGAGTGGGAGGGACGGAGCCTTGTTGGAGGTATGTGCTCTCTGAGTGCCCGCTACTTCACAGACAGAATGTCACCGACTGGGAAAAGGATGTGGTGTGACATCTTTCTTATTGGGCAGCTGTGGCACAGGTGTAGAGCGCGGTTGACCTCCGATCGGAGGTTCGGTGGTTTGATTCCTGCCCTCTGTGCGGTGTGCATGGTAAAGTGTCCTTGAGCAAGACACTGAACCCCGAGTTGCTCCTGGTGGGTCAGGCCAGCCTTGCATGGCAGCTCCGTCTCCATCAGTGAGTGAACAGTCAAAGAGCTTTGGTCATCCAGGGACGAGAAAAACTACTACATCAGTGATGAGAAAAACTACTACATCAGTGAACGCCATTTACCATTGTTCCAAGAAACTATGCCTAACTGACCTAAAAGACTTGTGAGTGAACACTTGAGTAATGTAATAGGGCTGAGGCTGCAGGAGGGCGAGGACGTCAGCGTGCAAGGGCCCTTTATTGCCGTTTGTAACTTTAGTTTTGGTTCTAGATTTCTGTAGCCAGCAGCTTGTCCATTCAAGTGGTACAGTGTCCGCCCAACAGCCAGGAGGTCGTGGGTTCAGGCCAGGTCATACCAAAGACCATTATAATAAAAATGGTACTTCCTGCCCTCTAGCTTGGGGTCAGAAAGGCAGAAGAGAAGTTGGCAGAGGCCCCTCTGATAGGAGAAATTCAACTGTGTTCTACTGTATATGCTTGGCTATAAAATATATGTCCAGTTATAATTTAGTCACAGTACACTCTGGTACCGATTATCAAGCGCCGAATGGGAAATAGTCCAAGCAAAGATATAACCAACCAGCCTGCAAGCAGATGTCAGGCTCAAAATGTGCTGATGCTGAATTCTCCCAAAAACAGCAGCGAGAGATCAGAACCAAAGAGGCCACAGTGCCGGGGAGGCTGCCTCTAATTGGCTGTCATAAGTGCCATCTCCTCTCAGTTTGTGAGTGAGAGGAGTTTGAAATATGCTGTGTGACGCCCCTCTGAAGATGAATAATTGGCTCTGTTTGCCTCATCTGACACCAACTAACGAACTACAGAGCTTGAAGCCCATCACATCAGAAACTGGCTCCAACAGAAAAACAGAAACCGTGCCTTCTTTTCACTCCATCCCCACTGCTAGACCAAACCATTTCACATTTCTATGGCCGAATGGCCTGCGTGGGATCAGAAATTATCGGACTCCAAAGTGAGCAGCTCTACAAAAGAGGATCGGAGGGAGACCTAGGAACATCTCCAGATTTTTAGATAATCACACAGACATCCCTGGTGTTTATTCCATGAATATTAATACCAACCCCAAATACCCTCCATCAATGTCAGACACATAAAAACATATGTGGAGATAAAAGATGCATTTGCACTCGGATCTCTGTCTGTGCACTGCCAGTCATCGATTTAGTCAGCAAAACTCAATTTCCGAGAGATTGCATGTTCATATGATTATCAGCTTTCACCTAAGTACTTTATGATTGTCAGAGCCAGCGGCATCAAAAGGCCACGCATTTGGCTCAGCTTGATAAATAATGACTTTGATCAGCCTTTATAATCTGAGGCCAGGCTTGGTTAAGTAGGGAGGTCTTAATAGCTTTTAAACTGAACGTCAACAGCTGTCAGATCATCAATGAGTAATTGTCATGAGCACTGGGAGACAGGGGAAACTGACCAATGATTTGTGTATCAATATCTACTGTGTAGAGAACATGTCATTGCACGTTTAAAGCTAAACTCTCACCCCTTCCATCAGACTCAGTTACTTTTATCTATCAAAATTCCTTTCACATAGTGTGGCTGTTGGGATGATTTGTTGCCCATCTTCAACTGGTAACCTTTACCAGGGAAAGAACCAGGACTGACTGATTAAAAAAAGCTACTGTTCTACACTGATATGGAGCCTATGAGCAAACGACAAGGTGGGAGTCCTACGCCAACTTAAATGCCACAAAAGCATAACAGCAGAAGAAAATTTTGCTGTTTCATACTGCTGTGATGTGAAAACGTGGTGCAGCAGTGTGAAAAATCTCATTGTGATTTTCTTTTCCAAACGTCAGCTTACACTGGTCTGATGTAAAAATCTGGTTCCACTTCGGCCAACTCTGGCATGATGTTCAGCTGACAGTGGAGCTGTTTTGGCATGCTAGCCCCAAGCACTTTTACAATGCGGCCCATAACAACACTACAAATTATTTTAAGTTCCCTGTAATTGGCGGATGTGAGGGTAATGCTAGCTGTTGTAAACTAACATGAGCTCATTAGAGATGCACAATAATATTGGAACAGTATCAGTCAATAAAGCATTTAAAATTATTTACTGGCATTGGCAAAAATAAACATTCACAATGGACAAAATACAACATCAAAATGCACGAGGGAATGATGTCATCGCTTTGGACAGCATAACAAGCATGTCTGCCTCCACACAGCCACATAAGTAGAAGAAAAAGCACAACAAGAGGAATCCAGGAGGCCCAAACATAGGAAAGACACCAGAGTGTCAGGACTACAGCCAGGAGATCTTCATCGTTTTTGGATGTAGTACTAGCCTTGCTGTTATCTTCGTTATGACCTCCATTCAAGAATGGTGACGGATGGCGAAGCTGGCAGAACAGTCAGAGAGGAAGGGAACATCTTTCCTTACCTTTAACCATTGAGACTAATGGCTCTTTTCCACTAGCACCTACGCAGCTCAACTCGCCTCAACTCTACTCGCCCTGACACGGTTTTGGTTGTTTTCCATTACAACCGAGTACCACCTCAAAGTGGGTGAGTTCATTATAGCAAGGCGATCCGTTATGTTGTTGACATGCTGACATTTTGCTCCCAGAAGCAAACTTAAGAGACAACAAACGCAAAATATAAGCAGAGCATGGAGTTAGCGTTGATGGCTAGCTAGCTCATTGTCTGCAAACAGGAGACAATGGCAATATTCTTGTTTGTTCAAAGTGAGCTTGCCACCAATAGGTTAAATAACATAAAAGATGCTTAAAATCATAAAACACTCACCATCGTCTATCACAGTTTCCAGCAATGCCGTGGCCGAGGTTTTCAACGATGCAGTGGCCGAGTCGAGGCCACTCTCCCTCCCGTTGCCCACCGGACAGTGCCTGTAAATGGCATCCATTTGGTTGAACCACTCCAGTCTTTTCTGTTTGACCTACTTCGGCCGTTATGGTCCTTGATGGTCCGGTAATAAACTTTTAATGTCCAGTGGTACCAGTGAGCGGCCATCAGCTCGGAGACCTCCTGGTATACATTTTCATTTCAGGTCGCTCTGTCTAGCTATCTCTGGATTCTCTCGTCAGTCACCAAGCACAGAAAAGTCTGAACTCCATCGTTGGGCCACGGTGTTGATTTGTGTGTAGTCATTTATCTTGCTGATTATCACAGAAATAATAAAAACTTATGGTTGCTGTTGCCAAATTTTACAAATGGCAGGTTTGATTCTTGTGAAGACGTTGCTCTCATGACTCATCCAGTGATGTTATGCCTTGGCCAATCAGTGGCCTACAATCTGTTGATGTCACATTTTCAGCTTGACTCAGCTGATTCGGTACTAAAAAAGTACAGAGTACCAAGTACTAGGTGCTAATGGAAAACCCTACAAACCGAGTAGAGTCGAGGTGAGCCAGGCTGGGTAGGTGATAGTGTAAAACGACCATAAGGTAGAACACTCGGGAGATGGTTTGACTGACTGCTCTATGCTAGCCTAACTGGTATGCTAGTCTCTTGGAGACATTCCAGTGAGAACAGACAGGATTTGAGGGTGGCCTGACGCTGAAGGAGATCCAAGATGAGCTGCTCAGTGGAAGATAATTCACTCCTCATCTTGGCAACAAGCACGGAGGTAACCATATTCCTGTTTAGTTCTTTTCACGATAATATTCAGCAGTTTGTGCTGACAGTTTATCTCTTCCTGTCCTCAAAACTTTGAGCAAAAAAAAATTTCCCTTGCATTGCATTGAAACAAGATCATTAAAAACAGCCAAGGATTAAAATACTGATAATGGTTTAAAATATGATAAAACTTTTCCAAAGTAGCATAAAAATATCAGTAAAATAGGCCAGTAAAACCCGAGCTTCTATGACAGTGGAGGTAGTTGTCTTATTTTCCTTGGGGAATGTCTCTTTATATGCCAGTTACTGATCACTGTAAGACAAAGGAGGTGGAAATACGTGCATATATCGGCATTATCGGTTAAGGTGGATTCACACTACAATGTTTGGACCAACTTTTACTGACATTTTGGCAAACGTCTGGCTCTGCTGGCAAAAGTTAACGATTGCTGGTGTTTGTTGGCAAACGCTGGCAAAAGTTGTGTCTTTTGAAAATTTTCAGCCTGCTGAAAATTTACCGACATTTGGAAATACACGTTGATGAAAGTTGTGCTCAGTTTGTAAGAGTTCCTGAGCGCTGGTTTAAGTTATGCACAGTTTACCCAAGTCAGCCTAAGTTAAAGCTGGGTTCACACTATAACGTTTGGACCGACTTTTACAGACGTTTTGAAAAATCAGAGAAATACTGAGGGCAGATCAGCTGACATCAGCGTCAGGCGACGCTCATGTAAAGACCAATGTTTGTTGAGGCTTCCTGCCATCCTGCTTCTGGAGTGAACACATCTCCCTTGGCCATATGTTTCAGTATTTATTTTTGTTTGATATTCCTATATAATTACTTCTGCATACCCTTTTCTCCTCTTCATTCATTCATTCATCTAAAAAAATAATAAAATAATGCATAGACTCCAACATTAAGTCTACAATTAAAATGTGAATGTGGATGGAATAAAAAAAAAAACTAGTGAAGCTTTCATCCATCCATCTTCTTCTGCTTAATCCTTTTCGGGTCACGGGGGGCTAAAAGCCTATCCCAGCATCTTTTGGGCGAGAGGCAGGGTCCACCCTGGACAGATCGCCAGTCCATTGCAGGGCCAACACAGACAGACAGACAACCATTCACTCTCACAGTCATACCTAAGGACAATTTAGAACCCCCAGTTTGATGCCAGTTAACCTAACTTGCATGTTTTTGGCATGTGGGAGGAAACTGGAGAAATCCCGGAGTAAACCCACACAGACATGGGGAGAACATGCAAACTCCACACAGATCACTGTTGGTCGAGGGCTGAGATCGAACCCGGGATCCCCCAGCCAAGGGTGAGTTGCTGTGCTGCTGCAGTGCTAACCACTCCGCCACCGCGCCGCCCCTAGTGAGTCATCATATAAATAAAATGACGGGTGATTATATTTTGACTGTTACAACTCTCTCCATTAAAATAACATAAAATCCTATTAAATGTCATTTACTTTTTCACACCTCATCAGCACTGTTTGATCCCCACAATGGAAGTGAACCAATAAATCCTGGAGAATGATTATGCATGGAGCAGAAAATTAAGAACAGCAAATTTCTCAATGAGGAGATTTTTTTTTTTTCTTTTGAGCTGTCACATTTTTGGGAGATTACAGGCAGACTAAGTGTCCACCAAACACATTTTTTGTCGCCTGACCACCCTGAATGTCTTTTTTTCAGCGCTTTTGCACTGCGATCTGGAAAAAACAGTCTGTGCCCTGTATCCCAGCAACAGCTCGTCAGTCACGGCTCAGCACTTCCTCTTTTCCCATGGTCAGACTTTCTACTTATTTTTAATAGCAGTCTCTAAATAACAATGGTCAGGAACCGTATTCTAGCATTGGTAGCACCTCTGGATGCAAAATATGATGACATGGAAAGCAGGAGGTCTGAGTATAGACTGTACCAGCATCCTATGGCCCGCCCTTCCTTAATTCTGATTGGCTGCTTAGAAAGATCTGACATTGACGAGCTCAGCTGCACTCTGAAAAGTTGAACTTTTTTCAACTCTGAGCGCCGCGACAAAAAGCGGCCACCGCCGAGAGCGTGCAAAAAAATCCCACAAACCCACAAACAAATCAAAACTAATCAAATGTAATCAAATATATATTATACATACACACACACACACACACACATATATACACACATCCCATAGATTAAAATTTAAAAAAAAAAACGTCATACACACCATGTTATCACCAAACAAATACTGTACATTGTCCTCTTACATATATATTTTCTTTTTTTTTAAATTCCTCCTTCTCTCCATTTCTCTTTTGTTCCTGCATGTCTGAACTGAGTTTTGATCTAAAAACATCTGTTTTCTCCAGCATCTCAGTCAACGTTTGCCAAAGGAGCTTAACTTAGGCTGACTTAGGCAAACTCTCCATAACTTAGAGGAACTTTTACAAACTGGGGACAACCTTCACCAACATTCATTTCCAAACGTCGGCAAATTTTCAGCATGCTGAAAATTCTTAACGAATACAACTTTCGCCAACAAACACCAGCTATCATGAACTTTTATCAACTTTTGCCAGCAGAGTCAGACGTTTCCCAAAACATCAGTAAAAGTTGGTCCAAACGTTGTAGTGTGAATCCACCCAAAAAAGCAGGTCCAGGATGGCAAGAAGCCTCCACAAACGCTGATCTTTAGATGAGCGTCACCTGAGTATTCATTTGCTTACGTTAACCTAAGTTGGCAACAGCTACACATACGCTAGCCTACGTTGGCAAAAGTTTGACAACGCTGAATGCAATGCTGGGAAATGCCAGTAAAAGTTCATAAAAGTTGGTGTGTGCTCACAAATGTAATTTCACCAACGTTTGGACTGATTTCTCTGATTTTTCAAAACGTCAGTAAAAGTCGGTCCAAACGTTATAGTGTGAACCCAGCTTTACCGGCAAAAAAAAAAATCTAATATTGTGCCTCCCAAATGACCGCTTTTCTATACCAACATAAAATATTTCCAAGCCATCATGAGCTACATTCCTTCACTGAAGCCTCTCGTCCATCTTAAGTCACACACTGCCCTCAAATACTGCTGTTTAATAATGTACAAAATTCTATAAACCTGTTTGTTTTTTTCCTTCTTATTATTGACCCAGAAGTGACATGAGCACTACTGGGATCAAGGTCCAGGAGGATTTTTTTTAAACTTACAATTGTTCTGCAGTGGTGTGTACATGCTAGTAAGAGCCTGCTGAACCTGTTCACATTACATTTTTTCATAGCTATGACATTGTACTTATTATAATTTTGCTGCTTTTTTCTTGCAAATTTTAAGCTTTTATTCACAGATTTGAATTTTTTCTAGTAAATTTATGATGATAAATATATATATTTGCAACTTTTCACATGAATTTGCAACGTTTTGTGTGTATTTAAGTCACAGAGAGCCTCCAGTCTTGGGGAAAAGGGCCGCATGTCTTTCCAGACCCCCAGTATACATTCAACAAGTGAAAGCATTACATCAAGTTTCTGCTACAGTTTTATTTTTTCCCAGCGTCCAAGAATAGAGAACTAGTTGGAGGGGAAAGGGTGCCTCAAGTCCCATGCCAAACGAAAACAGAAACATACCAATGTAACAGAGTTCAGTCTGCAAGAGGAAATTAGCCTCCATAGCAAAGCAAAGCAATGTTACCTGAAACCATCATCCCCCTCCAAAAAATTCCACTGGAAGCAGCAGCAGTATTGTAGACTGTACAATTCATTCCAGATGCTTCAGCCGCCCATCACAGCCCTACAGTATCTCATTCACATCAAGGGCCCGGTACCAGTTTCATTGCATGTGCTCCAGTCATTCAGTAATCCATCTAAAGCTTCAACTATGATTGTGAAAGTTTGTGGTTTTCAATGTTTCTCTAGTGCAGCCATCGTCTGGGCAAATTCCAAACGAGAAATTGTCTTAGGTTAAAATTTATGAGGCACACGAGACCGACCAGAAGTGGCTGCACTCCCGTGAGCATTTGAGAAAACAATCTATAACTGTTAGATGAGGGATTGGAGTAAGGTGACAGCGCTGCAGAAACTGAGCAAGGTGAAGACATCTGCTGACTCCAGTCTCCAGCGTCGCAGCGACCAAAACGAAAGAGCTGACGGGCTGAAAATCCGGATGAACGCCTTGTTCCTCCTAGGCCTCGAAAGGAGCTGATGAAGAGATGTTCTGTGTACAAGCTGCTGACTTTTACCAACCTGGGACTGTCCTACGCTGCATAAGGTCACCCAGGGTGTTGCATAGACAAAATAAAATGAAAAAAAAAAAGCTGATTGTGACTTTGTGGTGTAGCCTCAGATGAGTTTTTGTCACCGTGCCACCTGAACTCAGATACTATACTGAACTCTGACCCACATCTCCCATTTGCATCCTAATCAGTTGTTATAGATCTGGTGCCATGTGATGTGTAACACGGATCAATAAGGGTGTTGCCGTAGGTCACTGCCTGTCACTAAACTTAACTTAGAGCAGATGGCCAGCAAAGGACAAACAGAGAACATGGCATTTATGATGAGGAAAGAACAACATGAGTACAAGACAAGCCCAATACGAGTCCTAGCAGAAACACTGTTTGCAGACATAAAATTGTTTTTTAATTTAACAGCAATGTATAAATCATGAGAAGATGTAACTACTATTTGCAATCCAGTATTTTCCACAGAACAGCATTGCATATACAAGCATGAATAGTCTGTGCTAAACAACAACCTGATCAGTATACTGTACTTGTAGAGTTTCTGACAGTTGGGAAAAATGACAAACTGCAAAAATATACTCTAATGCCCTATTGTTACCTCGGGGTCTACCCAAGTACAGCAGTATATAATGTGCAAAAGAGGTCACTAGTAGGCCTAGGCTGCATATTTAACATAACCACACCTCACTGCAATTTCCAGGTGTTGGCATCCTCCCTGATAACCACACTTAAGCAAAGTCACAACACCCTTACGAACGGCTGCGAACACTGCACAAATGACTTTTGGACCATTTCGTACGGCCTTCTTAAAGTGGCTGTAGAAGAATCTAGCATTCGTAGACCGTTCGTAAGTTCGTGGCCAGGTCGATGGCCTTGTCCAAGACTTCTACAAACGCCCCACGGAAACCCCTCATCACAGAGCGGCCGTGCGAATGCCATAGGAATAACGTACGAACTAGGCAAGATGTTGGCCCTAAGTATGCCTCAAGAACACCTGAAGTTGTTCTTGAAGGCCCCTAAAGCAGTCATAAGAAACGCCGTACAACTCCCCTTTCGTATGGAGATTTGTACAGCATGCGAAAGGCGGTAGTGAGGTGCTCATATGAGCAGAAGTAAGGCGGAAGTGTGTCATTCGTGTGACATTTGTGCCGACAAAATATGCCAAAAGCCATAAGATCTTCCTACCAATGACTTAAGTGCCATGAGTTGCACAAAAATTTTCATAAGATGGCAACAAGTTTTAGTGCTCTTTCATCCCTTTACACAGGGGTGGGGATCACTCAAGAGATGAAAAAATGGCCAGATGGGTGCCCATCTTTCAATGGGCACCAAGCTATCACCGAGATCTCTCAATGATTTTCCAGTTTTTTATTTATTTATTTATTTAGCGAATGCAAAGTTCTCAAGCCAAACAATTGCTTCCTGATCTGCGGTATGAAGGGCAGCCAGCCCTCCTTTCAGTCTGTGGAGCGGACAGACTTCAATGATATGTTCCACTGTTTGCTCCTCTCCACAAGCACACAGTGGGCTTGGGGTGCTGCCCCATTTGTAAAGGCTAGCCAACCAAGGGCTATGCCCAGTTCTGAATCTATTCAGGGTTGGCCACAGTCTTCTAGGGAGGTTGTCACCAAGAAGCTGTTGGATGGGATCTGATACCAAATGTCTATGTGGGATATCCTTCGACTCCCACTCCTTCTTTCAGGCTGACTGGGTGGTGAAGCTGGCGGGTAGAAGGTTCTTCCAAATCGGTCGTCTAGATCAGGGGTGTCCAGTCATGTGCCATGGAGGACCAAGACCCTGCAGGCTTTACCTCCAACCAGTGTCTTCAACAGCAGATTCCACTGAATTTCTTCCCACTGATTGCTGATAAGTGAAAACACCTGCTGAATAGACTGGGTAGAAGAGAAAACCTGCAGGGTCTTGGCCCTCTATGGCACATGATTGGACACCCCTGGTCTAGATGATAGACGGGCAGTGGGAGGGTTGAAAATGTCTGCATAGATTGGTAGATGGTCTATGACTTTTTGCAGCATCATTTGTGCGATTGCTACACGCCGGATGTGTGGGGGAGTTATGTTTGATAAGACAGGGAGCCAGGGGAGTGGTGTTGAGTGAATGGTCCCGGTCATGATTCGCATGGTTGTATTAAGCTGGGTGTCCACATAATGTGTGTGGGATGACCTAGCCCAAACAGGGGCACAGTATTCTGCTGCAGAGATCTTCCAGTGATCTCCACTGTTGTTAGTCTCCTCACAGTTTTCACTCGGTCCATAACAATCTCTCAACAATCACCAAAGGGAATCCTGATCTCCTAATGATCTCACAGCAATCTCCATTACAGTCTTTAAATGAACTTGTAACATCTTTCATCAGCGATCCTTCACTGATCTCTCAGCCATCTCTTCCTTTGGGGTGGAAAAATATGGTGATTTTTGGTTCCGTTGGGGTTCATAAAAGGTTGCTAAACAGTTCAAACATTTTTTAAGGTATTGAAAACTGTTTCTTATCGCAGAAAAAATTTGGACAGGTTAAAAATTTCTTGACCAATGTATTTTTCTGCGAACAGTTGTAAACATTTGCAAAATGCACTGCCTGGCCAAAAACAAGTCACACACTCCAATATTCCGTTGAACCACCTTTAGCTTTGATTATGGCATGCATTCACTGTGGCACTGTTTCGATATGCTTCTGCAATGTCACAACATTTACTTCCATCCAGAGTTGCATTAATTTTTCACCAAGATCTTGTATTGATGATGGGAGAGTCGGACCACTGCACAAAGTCTTCTCCAGCACATCTCAAAGATTCTCAATGGGGTTAAGGTCTGGACTCTGTGGTGGCCAATCCATATGTGAAAATGATGTCTCATGCTCCCTGAACAACTGTTTCACAGTACGAACCCGATGAATCCTGGTATTGCCACCTTGGAATACGCCCATGCCATCAGGGAAGAAAAAAATCCACTGATGGAATAACCTGGTCATTCACTATATTCAGGGAGTAATCTGACCTCATTCTTTGGGCACATATTGCTGCACCTACACCTAGACCATCCATCCATCCATCTTCTACCGCTTAATCCTTTCGGGTCGCGGGGGGGCTGGAGCCTATCCCAGCATCTTTGGGCGAGAGGCAGGGTACACCCTGGACAGATCGCCAGTCCATCGCAGGGCCAACACAGAGAGACAGACAACCATTCACTCTCGCATCCATACCTAAGGACAATTTAGAATCCCCAGTTTTGATGCCAATTAACCTAACTTGCATGTTTTTGGCATGTGGGAGGAAACCGGAGTGCCCGGAGTAAACCCACGCAGACACGGGGAGAACATGCAAACTCCACACAGAAGGGTCACCGATGGTCTGGGGGTGGGATCGAACCCACGATGGTCAAGGGTGGAATCGATCCCATGACCTTCTTGCTGTGCTGCCACTGTGCTAACCACTGCGCCACCGTGCTGCCCACACCTAGACCAGTAATTATCCAATGGGAAGCTCTTACCTATTTGCTTAGTTATGCCTCGGTGGAACGGAGACATATGGTAATCACTCAATGTGTGTGTGTGTGTGTGTGTGTGTGTGTGTGTGTGTGTGTGTGTGTGTGTGTGGACGTGCGCTTGTGTGCATGTGTCTGTTACCAGCTTTTCAGCTCAGCTCACATGGTCAAAATTAAGTGCAACTACAGGCTTGTGTCATTACATGGCCATATTTTCTTGTCTTTTAATTTGCCAGAATTTCAAGAAAAGGCTTTGTTTTCAAAATAAACACAAATTTAACTCACCACTGCTGTCAACAACAATGGAGCCATGAAAAAAGGTACTGTAATGACTATGCCGGGCCACTAGAGGTGGCAGTGTGACTTTTTTACAGCCCACAGATGATTTCTTGTCACAGTCCATCTCTTGCTGAACTTTTAAAATAGAGGATGTTACTGAAAACCAAACACGCATTCAGCAACTACACCATTTATTCACCCCATCGATTGTTTTCAGACTCCTTTTGCTGTTTAGTTTTGTAGAGGAAGGACGAGGCATTTTCTTGCTGTAGTTTTCAGTTCATCGGTAAAAACTACAAGTCCCACATTCCTCACCTCAAAAACATGTCGGACCACAGCGGACAGCTGAGCGAAGGAAAAACCGTTTCAAAGTAAGTTTTGTGCTTAAATTATGCAGCAATTTCAATATTAAAACACTAATAACTCCTACAACTGCAACATTTGATTCTTAAAGCTTATGTTACGTCAGCCCATCCAGGGACAAGAGTTGCAAATTAGCTAATAGCTATACACTCTATGTGCAACACATCAGATTGATTGTCTTTGATTAGTTGTCTATGTTTATTGCACTGTCCCTGTCAAATAAACTAATCTACTACTACTACTACATTATTTTTCTTCCAATGTCTAATTTTTCTTCCGTACTGGGGGCTGCTTGGTTACATTAGTTATGCCTTGGTGCAAAGCAGCGTAGGCATACCATAATCACTACATGTGTCTGTGTGTATCTGTCTGTTACCAGCTTTTCGGCTTGCCCGGTCAAAATCAAGTGGAACTCAAGGCTTGAATCATTGTATCGCCATATTTTATCACATTTTTATTTTTGCTAAATTTCCAGATACGGCTTTCTGTTCAAAATAAAAACAAATGTAACTCACCTTTACCGTCAATGGAGCTGGGAAAAAAAGGTATTGTAATAACTATGCCAGGCCAGCAGAGGTGGCAGTGCATCTTTTTTTTTTTTTTAAACATATTACCCCACCTCCCCAATGTCACATGCACTGAGGCAGCTGCACCTTGGTACCTTCATTAAATCCAGGTGGTGACTCTTTTTTGGCCAGGCAGAGCACTATACTATATAATATACATTAATATGTATTTTTTCAAAATACAAAATGTAGGAAAAAAAATGCAAGCCCATAAATGTTCTTTTTACTGCATTATAAAATGGGCACATACATATGCAGGTTTCAGATTTGCTGAGGAATGTATAACGACTACACCCTGTCGTTATGAAAGAGCGCACACACACACACACACACACACACACGGGGCTGGCTGGCATCATTCTGCATGGGTCAATCAGCATAGAGGCTGAACCATTCCCCACCCCCCACCCCCAATAAACCCTTAAATTCCCTCCACTTCAGCGACTCTGAAGCTAGGCGGGGTGAGCCATCGACTCGCCCCGCTGATCACGGCTGTTCCCCTGGAAACGGAGTGCCCCGGCCCCTGCGGCAGCCTGCTGCCCAGCGATCAGAAAAGAGGGACATCCACTCTGATCAGACAGGGAGAGACAGCGCAGGGAAGAGAGGCCATATTTACTTTATTTTATTGTTAGATACTGGGCTGCATAACTTTCAGAATAGAAAAAAAAAACAAAACAGATTTAACGTGTGCTAACGTACATGTAGTCACAAAATTGTACATTTGTAAATAGTTTTATTGCAAGATATTTTTACTCGAGTACATTTTCCTGGAAAACTTGTACTTTTACTCAAGTATACTTGGCTGTACTGTTTGAGTTATTTTTGATTCTACAGATTTGAACCGAGTGCAAGTTGGTTTTCTCTCATCAGACGTTCTTCACATTAGCTTCACATCATTGTTCTTCTGTTCTTTGGTTTGTTACAGTCTTCTGTTCCTTTATGATTTGGATTATATTAGAGGGCACGTGAGGCTAATTTGTGTTCAACTTTCCTCAGATTTAAGAGGACAAACTCTGCAAATATGTGAGACTGAAGATGCACTTTCCAAGGAAAAAGTTGCAAAGAAAATACTCACAGATTTATAAGTAATTTTAAAAGTCAAAAATCCCAAATTCATGAAAAAAAAAACAAAAAACAAAAATAGAATCAAACCAAAATTAATCAATTTGCAAAAAAAAAAAAAAGTTTCACAAATTTACAAGAAAAAATTTATGAGGTAAAAAAAAAATCCAAAATGTATAAATAAAAAAGTATTATTTAATTAGCTTTTAGAAAAAAAATGAAAAATGTATGAGAAGTCACAAATTTAAAGGAAAACTCACAAATTTGTGACAGAAAAGTTACGACAACATTAAAGTAACTTTTCTTTAGCAGGCATTAGAGGTGGGGGAAATAATTTTTCCAATCCATCATGATGCAGCTCTGAGAAATTCTGAATCCTTGCACAAGCATCAACTTTTCAATTCTTAAAGTCCAAATGTCACGTAATTTTTTTTCCCAAATGCCAACGAATTTTGATAAAATACACATAGCTTAAACCAAATATTCATACCGGAGACCATATCACCCACCCGTATTTACATAATTGCACAAAATACACCAGGCGAAGGCCCCGCCTTGCTCGCTGGCTTGTGACAGCCAATCCAGACCGCGGCCATGTTTTTGACGTCACAAATTTCACCCTGGCTGCCCTGCCGTATCCACATTCACACTTATCAACACTGGACAATCATGACGGAAACTGACAGCGATTGTGAACAAATTAGTTTAGTTTTGTCCTCTGGTGAATCGGACTTGGAATTCAGGGAAGACGACACCCCAGATACTGATGACAGTGGTTCAGACAGTGACAGAGGCAAAGAACCTTACAGGTTCGAGCCGTCCGAGACGGAATCAGATGCTTTGTCTGATGACAACAGTTCCAATGATGACCAGAGAGCAGAACCAGTGGAAAATGTCATTGAATTGGACATTAATCGCCTCCAGAATGTTGAATGGTAAGCCAAAAGAAATCTGTGATGTTTAATAAATTAACTATAACCACCGGCAAAATTGGGAAGCCAAAGGGGGTCTGTCGAGGGCGCCCCATAAATATCGATTTTTCGGAAGCCATTATTATGACGATACAGTGGGGCGCTAGCTTACAGTAGAACCCTTTCTTTCCTCATTCAGTTGTAGCAACAAAATCAAGGATGAAATGGAAGTAATTGTGGAAAATGACTTGTATTAAAATCCCCAGGATCGTGTGTATAGGGCCATAACCAGGAATGTTCCTTTCTCACTGTAGACGGATTAGAAATCTAGCTTGTTGTTTTGTACGCCAGCTTCAAGGTTTGATAACTAGAAATAATTGGGAAAAAACTATGTCTCTAGCACATGGCACTTCATGGGGAGGGCTTGAAAGTTCTATTAATAAACAAAGACAACATGAATAATGCAATGGATCTTTTCACTTTATTTTACATGAGTTCTGCAAGGCATTTATGAGGTGGATATAGTGTAAATAATATGGACAGGATGTGAACACATTATTGAATATTATATACAGTATATTATATTGTTACAAAATTTATAAAAGCTCACAATTGCAATATCAACAAACCTGTGCTTACAATATCAACAAACAAGCATATTTATGTATACATGCATTCAGAAAATATTTGCAAATTCTTGTACTTGAATTTTTCAATAGGTGCATCTGTGAGTGTTGCCAAGCAATGCCAACAGTGGAGGAGAGCCGCTGCTGTCAAGAAATTGACCAGATCAGAATGAGAATGGAGGCGCATACCTGTCAAGTGATACGTTTTCGCCGTATTTTAATAAGGGGAAAATGCAATTTTAGCAAATACGGGCGTATTGCCATTTCTGTACGCCCAAAAGAAAAATATACGGGAAAAAAAATTATTGAGTGTGTTGAGGAACACGTCGTGTGTGTGACCCCCACAGCTAGGGGGCTGGCAGAGCGCTCAGCGTGAGCTATTATCACTACAGTGAGAAGTGTGGACTCAATCATTAGGCTGATGGCCTCACACTTTCTACTGTCCTGCGTCTCCGGAACAGAGAGGAATCGCCTTCCAAATCCAGAATTCTGCTTTTTTTATTTTGAGCAGGACGCTGAGTTGTGTTGTTATTGTCAAATATCCATGAATCCTTAAAATATTTGACAATAACAACACGAATTACATTTAAAACATTTCCCAGAAAAGTGTCCCTTATTACCCAGCCGTCCCTTATAGCCCCGTTTTACGGTGCCATCCAGCAACACGATAGATGATTTATTTCTAAGGATAAAATTGTTGGTCGTTGTTACGTTGGTAACGAGGGGTAACTAAAAACAAAAATAGTGATTGCCTTCCACAAACAAAGGAAAAAAAACTGTCTATGTATTAAAAATATGCGGTGCCTCTTCCAGTCTCCATATAAACAATCAATCGGGATACCCCAAGCATCAAACTAAGGTACAATCTGTTTCGTCACTTCCGCCTTCTTCCCCAGGCGATTCCGGGGGCCGTGAGTAGGAACGTCAGGCCAAGCGCGGCAGTTTTAAATTAACGAATGTTCCGGCGTTACTGAAGCACATGCACCAAGACCCGAACGGATCGGTTCCCTTTTATATCTAGTTTCAAGACATTTTAAGGACCCTATTACGTGACATTTGGACTTTAAATATTAATCAATAGCATAATTAATTTTGACAGAATGAAAAAAGTGGAACTTGGAAATAGGAAATTGTAGTTTCCAGGACAGTTTATGGCGTGAAACCACACAAGCCTCATCAACCCAAGCCAAAATGCCAAACACACAGAACCCCACCACCCGCCCCCAGGCCTTTGGGGTCCTCCACACCGGGGATTTTCAGTGCCGCCGGCTCCTGCGTGCGGCGCCCCGGCTTCGGGCAGACAACCAGTAGTTCGTCTGGCTGCGAGGCAGACGAAGGAGAAGCGGCTGAGCTGGTGGCAAAGTTTCTCCTGGTTGTTACATGTTTACTTTACATGTTGGGTTTTTGAACTTTGTGAACAGATGTCTCCACAACATCCTGGGTGTCAGATGGTTTGACAAAGTCAGCAATGAAGAGATCTGGACAAGAACAGCGCGAGAGCTAGTCGAACTTGAAATCAAGAGAAGCAAGTGGAGGTGGTTGGGCCACACCCTGAGGAAGCCACCAGAGAACCCCACTAGAAGAGCTCTGAGATGGACGCCCCAAGGAAAAAGGAAAAGAGGAAGGCCCATGAACAACTGGCACCGCAGTCTGGAGAAAGAAGTCTGAGAAGTGGGACTGACGTGGGGACGGCTGGAGAGGAAAGCACAGGACAGAAGAGGGTGGCAGTTTCTAGTGGACAACCTGTGTTCCTTAAGGAACTCAAGAGTTTCAGTCAAGTAAGTCAAGTTTTTGAAGTGGAAAATATGCTGACAGATGTAACATTCCAGGTGACTTGGCACATTTCTCTTCTATTTGTTTTATTAAAAGATATTGGAAGTAAAGTGATGGGTTATGGCAAATACAGCCTAAAAATATCAAATTTCATGTACGGAGGGCCAGAAGTGACAAAATGAAATAAATAAATACAGCAGTTAATTATGAGGTTGACAAATAAAATAAATCTATAAACAAACTGAAGCACAGGAACCAGGAAATAATTATACAGTGAAAAATTAAATGTGCCTTTAAATTAACTAAACAATAATTTAATTAATACTTATATATTAATTTTTTTTACAATTATAAATAATTCATGACATTTATTTAATTAATTAATGGAGTGTTTATTTTAGGGCTGGGCAATATATCAAACTTTGAGGACAAATTGAGATATTTACAATCTGAGATAGAGGAAGGGCAATATCATAGATATGGAGATAACTAGCTCCACTGTCTGACCATACAGAGGCTGAAAAAGAAATTGTGGATGTTTAACATAAAAGCATGTAGCTCACATCCGATCTGAGCAAACTTTTAAAGTAAGAGAATGCAGGTTGCCAAAAATCTGATTTGTTGTCTGAGACGCCTGAAAAACAAACTTGTGGCAGCTGTTAACGGACTCGGATGGCCCACCCAAGCACTGTCTTTGTGTGGGAAACTCTGAAACATATTACTTGTGACTAAACTGACTTTTGCAAGACAAAAATTTTTTGTTGGCTTTCTGTTTGTTTGTGCTGCACTTGCAAAAAGTGAGTTTAGCTAAGCAAGAGGAAGTCAAAACAAACATTATACAACAGTTAGTTCTGACCGAGCAATTTGATTGGACAATAGGGATTCCAGGAGTTACTAAATTCCACAATAATTGCACTCCAACGTTTCACTGGATATATATCACTCCGCTTCAAAGGTGTTCATGTAACCATTAATTACTAACACTAATTTACTGTCAACTAACTCTCAGTGACAATTGCAATACTGCGTTGAATACCTTAACTTCCACAGTGAGGCGCTGTTTGAAAACATTTCTTGCCTGACACAGAAGTCCCACCCTTTTGAAAAAAGCTTTATTCAGTTGCTTTTAGTATGTCCTTGGATAAACATCGTGAAGCTATTTCACGTCAGTTTAAAAAAAACTAGGCAGTGGTAGAGTTATTTTTATTGTCTCAATTAACAAACCACAATACCTCTGTGGTGATGGTCTCTTTGTTTCATCTGAAAATGTGAAGAAAAGCGAGCGAAGTGTGCTAAATCACTAACATGCTAACTACAAGCCACTGGCTAGCTACTAGCATTGGTTGCGTTTTGATCTCGGGTCTTCTGCAGTACCAGCTCAACAGGTATATGTTTTATAAACACTTATTACTTTTGCACTTGACAATACTTAATTTGTTTATGGCTGTGGTGCAGGTGTAGTGTGGCCGACTGCTGATGGGAGGGTGAGGGGGTCGAGTCCCGTTCTGTCTGCAGTCTGCATGTCGAAGTGTCCTTGAGCAAGACACTGAACCCCCAGTTGCTCCTGATGGGTCAGGCCAGTGCCTGTGTATGGTGGCTCCACTGCCATCAGTGCATGAACGTGTGGATAGCAGGATCTGTAAAGTGCTTTGGTCATCCAGAGATGAGTAAAATACGTTATACTGTATAAAGCTGGATTCATGCTGCACCTCTGCTGTCTGCATACGTGCAACTGGAAACCTCGTGTGACGAAATTTACGTCACCTCCAGTGCGCTACTGTCCGAAGCGCTCTACTGCGGACGACCGTGTGCAGCCCAAACTTTATGATCGCGTGGCCTGCCCACGATCTGAACACGTTGACAGAGCATGCGCAAGACTGAATGTCCCATTCACGAGATGGCACTACCAACAATGCATACAAAGACAAAGTAGATGAGGAAGACAACGAGGATGTGGAAGACGAGAATGAACATACATGAATCCTTTTGCAGCAGCAGCAGCCTGAGCGGAGAAGAGCGCTGGAAAAACAGTAATTCCTCCTTTTCCTTGAAACGGCGCCATTGTTGTTGCTACAAAAAAAATGTGCGTCACTCCCGTGTTAATGCTGAAATGAGCATTAAGGCTGAAATGAGCTTTCTTCATAGGATTGCTGGACTCACCCTCAGAGATAGAGTGAGGAGCTCAGTCATCCGGGAGAGGCTCAGAGTAGAACCGCTGCTCCTCCACATTGAAAGGAGTCAGTTGAGGTGGTATGGGCATCTGATTAGGATGCCTCCTGGATGCCTCCCACTTGAGGGGTATCGGACATGTCCATCTGGGAGGAGACCCCGGGGCAGACCCAGGACTCGCTGGAGAGACTATGTCTCCCATCTGGTCTGGGAATGCCTTGGTATCCTCTCTGAAGAGCTGGAGCAGGTGGCTGGGGAGAGGGAAGTCTGGGCTTCTCTGCTTGAACTGCTGCCTTCGCAACCTGGACCTCCGGAGAAGCGGTAGAAGATGGATGGATGGACTCCCATGTTAATAGCCGGTGAACAAACTGGCGTGTTAGTGCATTTGTGCTACCCATAAGGCTGGGGTAAAACTACAAATAACAGCTGTGAGCATGTACAACGCCGCGTGCGAGCCAGGCTCGTCCAATGCACACATGGACCAAACCTGACCAGAGGGGAAATGCAGCATGAATAAGCTTTAAGTGAACGGCATTTACCACTTACCATGTGTGTGAAATGACGATGGACGTCTTCATGCTGATTGACATGTTTAGCAACAGTTACTGGCTACATTTAGAAGGGACTATTTTTCTCAGCTGCACAAAATAACTGGTTACACAAACAAATCATGATATTTTGTCCAGTATTGCTGTCATTTAATAAACCATGCTTGCAGAACTGTTGCATAAAAGCAACATTACGCTTGAGGTCGTTACGGTATCACGATTATACTAACCTACAGGGGCGATACGTCCAGTGCCCTCTATTACACCCACAGTTACTATATTGATACCGTACTCCCCCTCGTGTAATATTTCGCAAGTAATTCCATGTTAGTTATATATCATTATGAAAAGCAAACGAAACTTTCTCCAGGGTGTTCCACTATTTTCTTTTTTTTTATTAACATGCTAAGTATTATAGAACTATTTCATAAATGGAATTAAACCCTTTCAATGTATAGATTTTGTTCCTCATTACCATAAAAAAAGTTGAAAGCTGACAACTCAAAGGTCCTTTCACTTTGTGTATTGCCATATTAAATGATTATATTGAGATATGATTTTTTTGAGTATTGCTATATCAACTACTTGTATTGCGATTTTGCATCCTGGACTTTGTCTTGAATCGGTATAATATTGTCAACGCAAAGTATGGCGATACCACGTCACTTAAAAAAATCACAATATGGCAGAGGATATACAATTAAAGTTCTGTTAGTTCTGCTACTTCTGGCAGGAGATATTCACCTTAACCCTGGACCTGCCACTATTAAACAGCAGACCACTGGGTTAGCACAAAACCGAGCTGTACAAAAGCAAAAACAACATTTATTTTTCCAAACTGTTAATCATGCACGAGTTCTTTGGGACACCAAGGCTAAACCAAAGGGGATCCTCGGTGGTCATTTAAACATACGGAGCATAATCCCCAAAAGAGATGAGATTTCGGTGTTGCTGTTGGACTCAAATCTGGACTACCTTTGTCTCTCAGAAAGCTGGCTACACAGGAACATAGACACTAATATGATCGATATTGTGGGCTACCAGTGTTTTAGAAAAGACAGGCAGGTAGGGAGGGGAGGAGGTGTTTTAATTTACATCAAAGAGAAATATAAATGTCAACTGGTTGATTTGAATACTTCACTTGAATGTTTAGCTGTTAATGTATGTCTCTCTCCGGTAATGAATTTCAACATTGCAGTAGTGTACAACCCACCGTCACACAACTCTTCCTTTTATAATGAATTAAGTGATCTGGTTAAACAACTTGAGAAGAACAGAGAAACGATAATTCATGGTGACTTTAATATCAACTGGTCTGATAAAAAGGACAAACAAAAACTGAAAAGCCTCATGACTAAATTTAATTACCAGCAAATCATCAAAGGACCCACCAGGATAACCAAACAATCCAGAACACTTATTGACATGGTATTTACTAATAAACCAGAACGAATAACCAGAACCTATAATCTTGTAACTGGTCTCTCAGATCATAACATGGTTCTTGCTGTCAGGAAACTTACTAAAAAGCGACTACAGTATTTTGGGGGAGTCGATATTGACAAATCAAATTTTATTATCCCCAAATCAAAAAATGAGGAGTTTGAACATTACTTAGAGAATCAAAATTGGGAGCAGCTCATGTCAACATGTGAAGTAGATGATTGTTGTAATTTTATAACTGCAACAATCACAAAGTCTATAGAAAAATTTTCAAAGCAAATTAAAAGTAGACAACAGAAGATTAGCCTACCATGGTTAAATAATGAAATAAGAAAACTTATGAAGAGGCGAAACTATGCACTGAAAACATCACTAACCTCCAAACTACAAAATGATCACCTTGTGTACAAAAGTTTAAGAAATAAAGTGGTACATGAGCTGCGAAAATCAAAAATATCTTATTACAATAAACTGATAGATCATGCAAAGGGTAACAACAGTTCCCTATGGAGGCATTTAAATAACTTAACTAATAAAAAAAACGATCAGAAGGGGGTAAAGGAACTTAGAATCAATGGCAAGACCGTCAGTGACAAGGCTACTTTGGCAAATGAATTTAATTCGCACTTTGTGGGCTCTGTGGAAGACTTAACAAAAAATTTTGTGCTGCCAAATGTGCTCAACAACACAAATTCCATACTTCCAACAGATACTTTTCACATCGATGAGGTAAATGAGAAGTTAATTGCTGGTATTGTTAAAACACTGTCAAACTCAAAAACTAATGATATCTACAATATGAGCACCTCCTTTCTCAAAATGCACAGCAAAATATTAATCAAACCACTGACTCATCTCATTAATCTCTCCATTAGGTCTAGTACATTTCCATCTGGCTGGAAAAAAGCTGTCGTCATACCAGTTCATAAATCAGGCAGTAAAGACGATATATGCAATTACCGCCCAATCTCTATTTTACCAGTCCTATCTAAGGTTCTTGAAAAAGTTGTAGCCACACAGCTGATAGACTACTTACAAGACAGTCAACTTCTTCATCCACATCAATTTGGTTTTAGACCAGGATACTCAACAGAAACAGCAAATTGTTGCCTTATTGAAAACGTCAAACAGTCCTTGGACAGGGGTAATGTGGTAGGAGCTGTTTTTCTAGATCTCAAAAAGGCTTTCGATACTGTAAACCACAGTTTGCTTTTATCCAAAATGGTATCTTTTAACTTCTCCCCAAATACATTAGAATGGTTTGCATCTTATCTCCAGAATAGAGAACAGTGTGTAAAAGTTCACCAGGATAAATCCTCATTTTTAAACAACCGCATGGGTATCCCACAAGGGTCCATTCTTGGTCCTTTACTTTTCAGCATTTTTATTAATGACTTGCCGTTACACTGCTCAGCTGCAACATGCCAACTTTATGCAGATGATGCAGTTATTTACACAGCTGCCAAGACTCCAGCACAGGCTGCAGATGTACTGTCTACAAGTATGGTTGATGTCCAAGAGTGGCTCCTCAAGAACCATCTATTGCTGAACCTTCAGAAAACAGTCTCAATGTGCTTTTCAATCAAAAAATGTAACCTGCAACATTTTAAAGTTAATATACATGATCATGACATCAGTTTAGCTACAGAATTCAAATACCTTGGCATTGTACTAGATCCTCAACTCAAATTTAATCTTCATATAAAGAAAATTTCAAAAACAGTAAAAAAAAATCTGAACTGCTTTAAATTAATTAGATATTACATACCTTACGAAGCAGCTGCACTGTATATGCATTCTATGGTTTTTTCTCATATATCATACTGTTTGACAGTCTGGGCTCAAGCAGCCCCTTCCACAATAAGACATATAGGTTCATTATATAATCAAACCCTAAAAATCTTGGACAAAAAGCCCATTAGGTGGCATCACTGTGATGTTTTAAAAAAATACAACCTATTGAGTTTTGAGAGCTTCATTGACCTCTGTCTTCTGAAATTAACGTTCAAATGTTTCCATAAATCAGCACCCGAGCCACTTGCTGGTTTCGTCCAAAGACAGGACAGCAGCAGAGCCACCAGGAGTTCTGTTAACAATAACTGTAAAATATTCCACCGCAGAACCACATTTGGACAAACAGCTTTCTCTATAAAGGGCAGTCACATCTGGAACACAATGCCAAATGAAATTAAAATAATAACGGACTTTAAAACATTCACTAAAAATGTTAAAAACTGGCTGAAAAATAAACAAGAATGTACTCATGTATGAATTAATTGTCTGCAAAGTGAGAGTGAATGAAGGGAAGGAATAAATGTGTTTGTTTATAGTGAGTGACGGAGGGAGGAAGGCCTGAAATAGGCAAATGTGAGTTATGTTATATGTGTTAAATGTGAGTCAGGCTGTTATATTTGTGTATTTATAATATTTATAATATTTATGTTAAATGTGAGTCAGGCTGTTATATTTGTGTATTTATAATATTTATAATATTTATAATTGTGTATTTATAATTTTTCTGCATTGATGTATGTGGTTATTGTGTATATTTTTTATCTTGATTCTTTTTTCTAAAGCCCATCCAGGGACAAGAGTTGCAAATTAGCTAATAGCTATACACTCTATGTGCAACACATCAGATTGATTGTCTTTGATTAATTGTCTATGTTTATTGCACTGTCCCTGTCAAATAAACTAATCTACTACTTTTTTCCTGCCGTCATTACCCACATCTTACCTGCACTAATATGAAGTATCCAGGACTTGTTGAAGAGCTTGAACTTGTTGTGGTAAGGACCCTAGCATCAAATCTGCCCGCAGATGTGTGTGTGTGTGTGTGTGTGTGTGTGTGTGTGTGTGTGTGTGTGTTCATGCTGGCTCTGTAACCTCATTCTGTCGACTGGGTGCTGTGATGATAAGAACGGAAGAGACAGCAGGTTCACAGGAGATCCACACAAAGATGGATGCTGATGGAGGTACAGGCTGAAAAAGTCTGTCAGGTAAGGAAAGGCCCGGAGCTATGAGGGGGTTTTTAATTGACCTAGAGACACGCACTTTGTACACGTTCCATCCTTTCCACTCCACCTTCCCATGCAGGCTGGCTCCCGCTGTGTCACAGAGACCAGAGGAACCCACTTCCTCTTTTGTTTATTCAGGAATGCGGGGCATCCTGACAAACAGGCTTTTCACTGACTGTAGCTCTTTTTTTCCCCTTAACCTATCTGTGTGTATCAGCGTGTCTGTGTTTCTGCTCCATTATCCGTATTATCAGCTAGAACCAGGCCAACACACTGACAGGCAGTGTGCTGGGAAACGCACACCAGAAACTCCTGACCGACTCCAGGAAAACTCTTCAAATACACCTGATGGACGTGAACTCAATGCGGGGTCAGCCACAACTTTTATTCTGAGCCACTCTCATCAACTCCTATGATATTAAAGCAGCTGATTCACTTCTTCAGCCAGGAGCAGCTGCTCTCCTTCCTCTTCTCTAAATTTAGGCTATGCTCCAATGGAGGTGCTGCCCTTCATGAGAAACACAGAAATAACAAGAGGGAGAGGCTGCAGAAGCTTGCCTCAGCACTTTGGAACACTGATGTATGACTGCAAGTGTGGACAAACAGGATACCGCTCACAGAAACATCCCATTCCTGCTTAGCTGACCTTACACTGCCCTGCAGGTTGCCACACAATGACTCGAAACAACAGCCGAGAGGAAAGCACCATTGTGTTTGTTGGGCCTTTCTAGTTTCCTCTGAAACCACAAAGGAACGAGCACACACACACGCACACGCACACAGAAAGATAACAGCAGGTGACTGGGTCTGACTCAGCTCAGGTATATCACAGAAAACTAAGACGCTAATATTCTGAAATCTCACAAGGGGAAGACACATCTATTCACCACTTAATTTGCATTAATATGATGGCGTGCCCCCTCACCCCCCCAACACTCACACCGACTGGGAGGGCTGGTTCTGTAGTTTCATTGTGAGCTTTTAGGTCATGACACTCCCTAAGGGAGGAAAAATGAAAATGAAAACAGAGAGAAGCCTTAAGAGGACAGAGCAAAATCACTCACACCAACTGTGGCACCGCATATATTACATTAATACATGTGACGTCCGTAAGAGGCCAGGCGCTGAAGACCTCAGTTTAAACATGCAATTATCAGATGTCTCACTGAGCTAATGGAGACTCATTTGAAACTAATTTAAGCGAATGTGGGTGATTTACAGGGTGAATTAACAGAGCAACTAAACACAAAAAAGTACAGCATCATAAGAAATGGCACAATTTACTCAAGGGTAGGGCTGGGTCATTAACCGAAAAAGAACTGAAACCAACATTCGGGACATACAACCACATAACCTCACTCATATCAGTTTGGTTTTTTTTTTTTGGGGGGGGGGGGGGCTTTCCCTGTTTAAGAGAGCTTACATGTACTGCCCCTTTAAAACGTCTCCTATGTGCGTGGTCATGTGACTCCACACTGATATTACACCAGCGCTGCTTGGAAGCAGGAGAACACAGCGGAAAAATTGAAGCAGCTCACACCCAAAAGAAACGGTGTCCCTCCACAGCACGTGGTGACCAGAGGCTGCACAAGACTTTTCTGTTATCCGTCATTTTGATAGACAGGCTTATCAACATTCTGTCATAATCTATTATTATCTGTCACTTTAATTGACTTTAATTAGATCACCCTCTGTGTAATCTGTCAAATGACAAAACTTTCAGAATTTTCGGGCACTGGTGAAAAAAATCTGTCAATGAAAGACAACTTTCAGTTAATGCGACCTCTGGTGGTGACTGACCATTTATTTTACCTGAAGATGTCAAGAAAAAGCGAGCAAAGTGTTCGGACACTAACACAGAAGTGCGCTAAAGCTAAATCTGCGTCAGGTTGACAGTTTTACAGTGGAGGAACGGATAATGAGATGAACAAGCTGAGGCTGGATTAACCATCCGGATCAGAGATTCATAATCCCTATGTGGTGATAACATGGTGATGGTTACATAAAGGCCTCCCATGACAAAGCCAACAAGCTAACTAGCTGCCAGTCAAATGACCCACACACCCTTAAGAGGTATGTGTTATAACCACTGACTTCTGGACTGGACAATATTCAATGAGGTTACAGCTATGTGAAATGACAATAGGCCCCTTCCTTATTATGTTATTCTCATTTATGACTGAATCACCACAGTGAACAATAAGGGAGAAGAAACAAGGAGGAAAAACACAGAAAGTGATGTGAAAGGGTCAGGTAACCCCAATGCTGATTTAAGGTCAAATCACACAGCCCTACTCAAGGGGAAATGTAGGAGATCAGGGCAAGAAGTCATCTTTGATCATAGATGTAAAAAAAGATATATTCAGACACCTTGATAAAAGTCTTTGCAATTTTAATCTGCAGTGAATCATGAACCCATCTGACTGGTCTTGCAGAGCCACACAGCTGAGTAAGCCAACAGAATGGCTGACAAAGTCTGAAAGGAAAACTTGTAATTAAATATTTCTAGCAATTTGTAAAAAAGCCCTTACTCTTAAACTGCTTTAGCCAGAAGCCAGGCACCTAAGCACAGTGACCAGCCATCAGTGTCTCCTTGCCGTGTGTGGCTGCAGAGTGTTCTTGAGACTTTGAGTAAGTAGGAGAAATAATCTCACTACGCTCACAAGCTAATTGCTTATTTGTCAAAGAGCCAGCTCATAAACTCCGCTGTTAACAGTACAAAGTTCACACTGTTTTCTCAATAGGCATAGCTGTGCTACTCCCTCACTGTAGGTTTCTTCTACTCGGGGCATATGGCACTCCTGCAACAAGTGTCTGGGCCATCATTGACATGTACAGTAACACCACAGCCAAGGCTGTGTCGCCCAGTGGTGACACTGACACCTTTTCAGTCCTTGCAGGAGTACTGCAAGGAGACACCCTGGCACAACAGCTTCTACATAACGTTGAGCATAGGCTGCAACGATTACTCAAATGATATGAGCAATTTAATTACAAAAATTAATCGATTCAAAACCTATGCTTCGACGTGTTGTTTAATATCGCACTTCCAGTCTATAAGACCTTCTTACAGTCACGCTACGTAAACAAGATGCGGCTTTGTTTAATGGCGCCATGTCACAGCGACATAGTGACGGCAAAAAGGAAGAAAGTCAGAAAAAATGACAAAAAAGTATCTGAAATCTGGGATCATTTCAAGCTCAAATTGAAGGAAAACATTGTGCAGTATGTATATGGTAAAGCTGAGCGGCGAGCTAGCATCCTACAACGTCGATGTTACAGTGTCTTGGCAGAAAGCATCCCACATCATGCACAGCCAGCGCACCCAAGACAAGGTACGTGATTGAGATTTTAATTAAGCTGAATAGAATGTAGTCAATTATGCTTATATGGCCAAAGAACATACAGCCACCACCACTAGCATTCGCTAGCGGCTACCACTAGCAGCAATAGCTGTTATGTAGCGAGTTGAACCTCACGCTACAAAACGGAACTTTATGGCGTAACATAACGTTCAAAGTTATGTTCTATGCAATAAACACTGCAATAAATGTGTACCTGTGTTATTGAGTGTTTGGTACAATTACTACTTCTCTTTAGGAAAGAAAGTTCCGCACATGTTCTCAATGGAAGTTTCTTTAAAAAAGGATGTGATTACTAGAGTAATCGTCAATTAGAGTGGTTGATTACTTGAGCCGTAAAATAGTCATTAGCTGCAGGCCTAATTGAACATGAGTGCAGTAAGGCGCACTTAAGGCTGAATGCAACACAAACCAAGATCATGGTGTACGACATTAAGGATATAAGAGTGTCCACACAAAGTCTGAGCTGTCTGTGACGACTTCAAGTACCTCAGATCATATCTTAGCTCTTGCGACAAAGATATTCTGCGTTAGAAAACTGCAAGTTTGGCGTGTACTTCATGATGTGAATCATATCTGAAAATCTTCAATGTCCGACGAACTGAAACGTCATCGCTTTGTGGTGACAGTTAAAATAACTAACATATGGCCGTGAGGCTTATTAGAAACATACATAACTCAGAAAGGAATGCAGACAAAAATTGGTGGAATTAGCTGATTTTGCTACAAAGGTCAAGCCAAGTTTTAGCAAATTGTTTTAGCATTCCCCATGGCAGTGGACAGCCAGAGTAAAACTATTAATTAAATCAATCCTTTATTTACTATGTTTCATCTAAAGGCTTTTTTTTCTGTGCCGTTGCCCTGACATTATATGTGGTACCACACACATTTGTTTTCCTCATTGCTTAGCAACGACATGCAACACATACTGGACACACACTTCGAATACTGTCCTGTTGAGTTCAAGCCACACATGTTTTATTGTCTTCCTTTCACTGATATGATCAATGCCACACCAAAAACATGTAGGTTTAGGGCGCTCGCGCACGCAGCGACCAGCAGCCAGTGGCTTGTCACCAGACTGCAAACCAAGTCTACCTACGGGTACAAATAAGTAACAAAAAAAAAAAAAAAAAAATGCGGAAACTCCTGCTTCCTATATGACGGAAAATAAATAGTCCCCTCAGAAAATGAATGTATCCTTTTTGTCTACAGAAACATTCACATACTTACTCCTTATCCACACAACAGACAGACAGATAGACTTTACTGATCCCAAACTGGGAAATTACAGTGTAACAGCAGCATGACAGTAGACAACCAACCGACAGAAACACACGCAAGACAGACAAAGGGATTACCCATGGAAAGCAAAACTAACACTACCATAAAAGCCTATATACATCATAGCTGAATATATGGTGACCCATATAAACACATGAATCATACCCGCTGCACAATGCAGGACTATCAGGAGCAGAGTGAAATGTGAGGAACCAGTTACACTGTAAGGTGCAGTGTGGCAGCATAGTTATGACCACAATACAACACCATAGTGAGTTATTGCACAGTGAAATGGCATGCGGCAGGAAAGATTTCCTGTACCTGGCCGTTCAACAGTAAAGCTGTAGCAGTCTACTGGAGAAAGTGCTTCGCTGTCTGTCCAGTGTGTGGTGGAGGGGGTGATCAGGATTGTCCATGATGGGTCACAGTTTAGTGTTCTCCTCTCCACCACTGTCTCAAAGGTCTCTGTCCTGAGACCAATCACAGAGCCAGCCCTCTTGATAATCTTGTCAAGTTTGTTGGTGTCACTGGCCCTGATACTGCTACCAGCAGAAAAGAAGATTGCGCTGGCGACAACGGTCTGGTAGTAAAGCTCCAGCATCCTGTTGCACACGTTGAAGGATCTCAGCTTCCTCAGGAAGTAGAGTCTGCTCATCCCCTTCTTGTGTGCAGCATCGGTGTTGGATCTCCAGTCCAACCCGTTGCTGATCCTGACACCCAGATATCTGTAGTCTTCGACCACTCCCACATCCTCCCCCTTAATCTGCAATGGCTGTGAAGAGGAGCTGTGGAGCTGCCGTATCACTAGCCACCACTTCAGACAAGACACTGCCCAGCCAGACAAACTGTGGTCTGCCTGTCAGTAATCCAGGAGATCACAGAGCTGTCGACCCCCATCACCCGCAGCTTCTCACCCAGCAGCAGTGGCTGGATGGTGTTAAAGGCACTGGAGAAATCAAAGAATGTCATTCTAACCGTGTCTCTGCCACCATCCAGGTGCAGATGGGCTGGTTGCAGCAGGTAGATGACAGCATCTTCAACTCCTAAATGGGGCTGATATGCAAACTACAGAGGGTCCAGCCATGTCTTCACCTGCGGCCTCAGGTGGTCTAAGACCAGTCTCTCCAGGACCTTCATCACATGAGATGTGAGGGCAACTGGTCGATAGTCATTCAGGTCCGATGGAGACAACTTCTTGGGAACAGGAAACAGGCAGGATGTCTTCCACAGCACCGGTACTCTCTCCAGACTCAGGCTCAGGTTGTACAGGTGTTTCAGTACTGGAGCTAGCTCATTGGCACAGGTCCTCAGGATCCTGGTGGAGATGCCATCAGGGCCCGCCACCTTCCACTGATGGAGTCTCTCCAGTTGTTTCTTAACCTGGTCTGTAGTCACAGTGATGTGAGGGGGGACTGGTGTCCCCCGAGGAGGGGGAGGGGGTGAGGGGGGGGATGGAGAGAGGTGCTGCACAGGAGGGTGGGGGGAGGGGTGTGTGGAGGTATGTCTGTGTTGTTGGGGTGACAGACGGTGAGTTGAACCTATTAAAAAACAGATTCAGTTCATCAGCTCTCTGGTGGCTCCCAGATGGCTGCCTGACTCTTCCCTTGCACCCAGTTATTTGTTTCATTCCCTCCCACACATCTTTAGCGTTGTTTTGCCTGAGTTTATCCTCCAAGTTCCTCCTATAATTGTCCTTGCACCTCCTCAGCATCTCTCTCAGCTCTTGCTGCACTCCCCTCAGCTTCTCCTTGTCTCCAGCCCTAAAAGCTCTCTTCTTTTTGTTCAGAAGTGCTTTCAGGTCACTCGTGACCCATGGTCTGTTGTTGGAGAAGCAGTGTACAGTCTGAGCTGGCATGGTCATGTCTTCACAGAATCTAATGTATTCTGTGATGCAGTCAGTCATATTGTCTATGTCCACCCCATGTGGTTCACACAAAATGCTCGAGTCTGTTGTCTCGAAGCAGTCCTATAGCGCATCCGTGTATAAGCAGGTTGCCTTCGCACAAGGGGAACGTACTTGGGTGTTAACATGACCATGCAGTGATCTGATCTGCCAATTTTTAGAAAAATATGTAGTTTTTTTGTTTTAACACACAAACAAGTTTTGGGGGAAAAAAACATTTTTTTTAAATCTTTTTTCAGAGCATGCTGCCAAAACTGACAGTTTTGGATCAATCATGGCCAGCAATTTTCATGTGGACAAGGATATTTTAAGCAGTGCTATGGGGATGCAGTTTTCTTAAAGTGGTCAATCACTGAAAAATTGGGGTTTTGTAGGTTTTAACCTTCTGAAATATTTCTATTGGTCACGCGATTATTGAAAAAAAAAATCAAAACATTCACTTCTTAAAAACACACACACACAGCCTTTATAACGTTTCTGTCAAAGAGGAGTCATTTTAACTCTTCCAGATTTGCAACAGAACATAATAAACATGATAAACCCAGGGTTGATACCTGCCTGCTGATCTATTATTGATCAGCCTAATGTCACAAAAACGCTGCACACCTGAGCTAAAAGTGCTACTAGGGAGTTAGCTTACCAAATGTGGTTTATATTGTTTTCTTTTGATTTCATTAACTTCATTAGACATCCCTTTTTCCACCTGGTTCACTAATGCACAGTTGATAAATACACTGTTAGCATTAGCTTGGCGGTTTGACTTGGTCAGTTTAACCGGATTAAAGCTCACCTCAGTGAGGAGAGACTTACAAACAGGCCACGTGGTGTTAGCTTAACTGTTGATCTGGCTGGTTTTGAGCATTATTTTCTATAAATTCTATGCCCCCCCCCCAGAAACCGTGTTCATCTACCAACACCTGGCCATATATGTCATTCTTAGATATTATTTTAGCTTAGTTTTCTTTAAGTGAGACCAAAGGTAGCTAGCTATTGCTAGCAGCTAGCATCAGCTAGACACCTTGGGCCACCATTCATTCATTCATTAATCAGTCCCTCCAGGATTTTGCGGGATATTTTTTCTATTGTGGTAAGTTGCAGGGCTCTCCTTAGGGATTGCCTGAGTCACACATTGGCTCATGTCCAGATCAGAGAGTCCCAACTTTAAAACTCACTGACAAGATGTAGTGGTGACTTTTACCTGTAAAGACGTATAAACTGTTACAACACTTGCTGTAATATTAGATTCACTTGTTTTTTGTGTGGTTTTACGGCATGTCTGGGCGCACGTGCTCCTGAGACAGGAGGTGCTTTCAGGCAGGCGGACGTTTTTCAACACAAACCCGACACTTCATACACGCGGTCATTACGGAAACTCGAGGAGACATCCACTGGCGGGCCAGGGGAGACGGAGGAAGGAACGATGTGGGAAAACTCGCAGGTGAGTGTGTTTTTTTAATCACAAACTGTTTTTTGCTGATGTGTTCGGTAGATACTCAATGTAAACACAGAAGTGAGCGCAGTGTAGCGCCGCATTTGATTGGTCAGACTGATGGCGTACACATCTGCGTGCTACTGAGAGACAAATCTGATTGGCAAAATTGGCAGAAGTTGACAACAGTTGGCCAAAATTGCGGTAAAGCTGCAGTGATTGGACAAAATTCAAATTATGCAGGACCTGCTGAAGTCGCAGGAATTGGCAGAATCGCAACGCTGTGAAATCCTGGAGGGACTGATTAATGTTTCTCTGCTTACTGTACTCAAGGGACCAGCTGTCTGCTATTGGCCACACAATGCTGTCCACCAGTGATGCTTTATTTCATTCACTCTTGAAGACAAATTTATGTCGGCTCAGACTAGCAATCCAAGCTAGGAGCTAGGCAGCTATGATGAGCAGTCATGCCGAAAGATGAAGGGTGGCGTTTACTGCAGCTCTTGGGCATTTAAAGAGACATGCCCTAAAATGAACCATTCTGAGGAAGGCTGCAGAAGATGATTCACAATGATACTGCAATAATTAAAGACACTGGTCAAAATATGTCACAAACATTTCATTGAGACCTGTGGGAACTATCAACATGTGGAAAAAGTTCAGTAAATGAGCCCTTTGATAAAATATGAAGGAAAAAAAAAACCTTTTTAGAAACCTTTCCGCCCCACACCCGGGAGGCAGGGGTTCAAATCCCGGCCGGGTCATGCCGAAAACCATATAAAAGTGGAACTTCCTGCCGTCCAGCTTGGCGCTCGGCAATAATGGAACGGAGGAGGGAAATCTGTGGCGGCGCCTTGCATGGCAGCGGCCCTCTGATTCTGCACTGGGGTGTGTGTGATTGACACTGTAGATAGGTAAAACACAATCTCATTCTACTGTACATGATTGGTTGTACGGTTGAATGACAATAAGGGTGATTTATTTAAATATATATATATATATATATATATATATATATATATATATATATATATATATACACACACACACACACACACACACACACACACACACTATATATACTGTATATATATATAGGTCTGGAAAAGGTTCTGGTCTCCAAATGTTAATCTCTTGTACAGTGTTCCAAATGTTCACCCATTCCTACAGTGTACTGTATAATCAGCCATTTTGTAGTGCTGTTCAAAATCTTAAAGACACACTCCAGCGGCTCTAAAACCACATCAAAAACAAATGTATATTTCCCAAAATAGTATATTGCGGCTTTTTATACACAAACAAACTTTCATTGCCTTAGAATTGCTTGGAAAGAGCTTGTAAATCTTCCACCTACTTAATTATGTGCAGATCTATGAATATTCTAATTAGCTCCACCCATACTCCCGCCAACCAGTAGCTGGAAGAAGATGAAGACATTGTACAAGGCTCCGAGAAGGCCATCCAACTTGAGGAAGTAAAAGTCCTAACAAGGTTTTTGTAGGTGAACCTGTGGAAGGATCATTCTTGGTGGAGCAGAGAGTCGTTGTCTGGCGCCGCGTGGAGACTGGAGGGTTCCACGTCGGTCTCTGGTTGCCCACTCGCCGCGGATTGAGCCGGCTGGTGGGTGCACCAGACCACTGGCCCCCAGCAAGCAGATGGCTTGTTTCGTTGGCGAGCTGCTCAGACAGCTGGCCCTCAGCGAGCTCGCCTTGCCTCCCAGCTCCTTCGGAGCGAGCCAGGGAGATCCGCGGCGAGTAAGCAACCAGAGACTGGTGGGGAGCCCTTCAACCTCCATGTGGGGTTGGGCAGCGACTCTCCGCTCCACTGAGAATGATGCATGCAGGGTAAAATGCAGGCTGCAAACCCGTGTCCTCTCTCCAGTATTTTTGTATTTTCATATCTGTGGGTAAGACATGTAATTTAAAAGAGGAGGATTTCTTGCTCACACAGCCAAAACTGAACACATAATCTGCAATCTTTCCCAACTTGTAAAAGCTCCTGCTGCTCCTCGGCTCCTCCCTCTTCCTCCGAGGCAGTGAACTAAGGTCTGCAGCCCAGTGCTTAGCCTGATTGGTTAAAGTCATAACCAATCAGGCTAAGCAGGAATACTTATGTAACTAGAAACACTCTGTCCAAACTCCCTTTTTTTTTTGCGGGGGAGGGGGGGTGTTAAGTGAAACTTTACAGCAAAAAAAACAGAGATATGAGACATTTGAGTGATTTTGCTCTCGATATGTCTTGTAAGTCACAAAAAACATGTTACAGACATATTAACAACAGAAAAAAAACTTGATTTTTGGCAGAGCGTCACTTTAACTGAAGATTTCATTCACTATATAGTACACTCAAAATATCCCATAATGCATTTTGAAAAGTAGTGTACAACCAGTGGTTACTACATTAGCCAACATATCCCATAATGCAATGTGCAGCCAACAAAGCAGTAAGAGGAGACCTTTGCATCACAGCATAAACTGCCTCATGTATTTATATTTATCAGTACAGTAAAATAACTTGATTTAATATACATTTACAACAAAAACACGTAGATATTCACCTTTTAACAGCATTAATCTGTTACTTTTACTGTCTCATCATGATGATGTTATTAGCGGCGCCAAGAATAGAAGCTGAGTAGTGTCTGAAAGCTGATAATGTTACTGTCATGTTGAGTTTACTATATAGTCCACTATATCTGAATTCACTATATGGCGAGTAGGGAGGGAGGGAGCATTTCAAACACAGCTTTGGTTTCCTTTAAGCCGTATTAGCAGCAGTCTCACAGTGACCTTACCATTGGCCACAATGACAGCTTTGGTGTGTCAAAACTGTGAGTCGTTCATAGTTTCAGTGAGAGCATAAAGGGGAGAGACTTTCTATTGCATGAGAATAATTTATGAGAACTGCAACCCACTGCACAGTGGGGCCCGTAGATCATTAAATGTTACAAAGAGCCAAATAGGCTGATGTCAGCTCCAGTTTGATCATTTCTTCATCTCCAGAGTCTAAGAAATGTTATTCTCGTTAAGACTCCTAACAGTAATGAATTACTTAAAACAATCCAGGCACGTTTTAGCAGAGCCTGAAATAATCTCTGGAGGCTTAATGCGCACTGGGCATGTAGTAGTAGTAGTAGATTAGTTTATTTGACAGGGACAGTGCAATAAACATAGACAATTAATCAAAGACAATCAATCTGATGTGTTGCACATAGAGTGTATAGCTATTAGCTAATTTGCAACTCTTGTCCCTGGATGGGCTTTAGAAGCCCATCCAGGGACAAGGGACTAGGCTTTATGTCTGTGCAGCTGTAAACTAAATGGGGATGGTTGGATGTTTTTAACAAATACTACAAAGTAAGAGTAGCAGTGGTGCATTTGACAACACAACAGAACACCGTAAAAAATAATCTCCATTCAGATCTGTATTTTAAAGCTGGTGTCAAATAGTCTGGACACATCCTGACATTCTTATTAAATTCTACACCTCAACATGACAAGATTTCTCTGGGACCCTGCAGCCATGAACACTAATACAAGATTGACTTCCATTTAACCCAGTAATCATGATGATCTTAGCCAATAGAGTCTGGTGGGTGTTTCTTAACCAATAGTTGCACATTTCCAAATACT
This sequence comes from Pholidichthys leucotaenia, assembly GCA_020510985.1. NCBI lineage: Eukaryota > Metazoa > Chordata > Actinopteri > Cichliformes > Pholidichthyidae > Pholidichthys > Pholidichthys leucotaenia. The sequence continues at coordinate 8,997,015 of CM035842.1, forward strand.
GAGGACACTAGTTGGTGCCTAGTGCTATGATCGAAACACACCAGGACATTACAGGCCAGTGAAGCTAAAGCTCTGAGCGCTACAGTGGAAATGATCCATTTTTTGATTCTCACCACACTAACCAGAAACTTTGAGGTCAAAATGTCAAGCTTGTGAATTTCACTTGGACAGAAGTGGTAAAAAGTTGTACATCACTCACTGGGCTAGGCTGCTGAACATGTTCTTCAAGAAAGAGGAATTGACAGAACAGGGAGTCAGTGAAGTGACTAAAACACTACTGGAGTCAGCACAATAAATGACTCACCTACTTATTGTTTCCCATATTCTCAGAATAAGACTAGCAGACCTCAACTGCACTCAAGTAAAAAATATGGTACAATGAAGCTACTTCTGCAAGTACAATTTTGTTTAAAAATTATTTAAGTACCTGTAGTTGAGTAAATCTAAGTAGTGACTACCCACCTCTGTAGACTAGCAGTGATGGGTGATGTAACTAGACTAGAGATAGTCAAACTGAGCCAAGGTTTTGATGACAGAGTTAAACTAATGCCAACACAGAGCCAAGGGAACAAAGCGAAAGATACTGATGGCCTCATATGAGGACACTGAAGAGGATGTGACCTTCACCTGCCAAGCAAGACAATATTCCTTAAAACTTTTTGTAGCCAACAGTCCAGAAGAACGTGTGTGCATATGTGGTGACGTCTGTACAGGTCAACAAGCTTTACTGCAGAAAGAGTCTCTGTCAGTCTGTCTGGACAATATCCAAGTAACCATTTACTTCCTGGCTTGGCCACTGAATCTCTAACAGCCTTACTCCATATGTAGGGCTCTATAGGCGAGCCTAATGGAAGGCGTCTGTGACAGCATCGTGTTTCAGGTGGACTTTGACTGGAATCAAGTTCCAGACCACCATAAGTGAATGCAGAAGTTGAGAAGCCTGGAAAATGGAACCCGCCATTATAGATTCCAAAACCCAGTGGTACTCAGCATAGCCCCCATCCTTTGTCCTTTTCTTCTTTTATTCTAAACAGAGGCCTTTGCTCTGCTCACAATTTACGGCACACACCCTGTCCAAGTAAACACACATACACACACAGCTTATATTCACAAAAGGATGGGAGTGGGAGTGGGGGTGGGGTCAGCCATGTCAATGCACCAGAAATTCAATTAAGCAGACAGCGGGATATCTCCAAAACCCAACCTCCTTTCAGCACAATATGCCCTACAACAGTCCCCTCCACTCCACTCCCAAACTTCCCAGCCAACCTTTTGCCACCCCCCACCCCCTGCCCCAACCCCACACCAGTCTCCCTCCCAGTGCCTCATCTGCCCCAAAACACAAGAGAATTTTTTCAGTTTGAACTCCCCAAGACAATGAAAACATGAAGCTAACTTGAGAAAAATGGTATGAGGGGCAAGCATCCATCAAGAAAATGTTGCTAGTTTTCACACACAAACACAAAGGTTTATCCTGCACCTTCTCCGGCAGTCAGACAGATGCTGCTCATTTAGCACTTGAGTTGGGATCCTCAAGCTTGTCTCCTAAATACCCCAGGGAGCCACTGGCATTTGGACAGCATTAAATAAAAGCCACTCTGTAGACCTCACATCACGGCCAGATCTGACCTCACAACAGGACCACTCCACTCAGGTTTCAACCAGTAAATTAACTGAATCTGGGCCAGTGCAGGACTTTTTTTTCCCCATTTTTTTTGCACGGAGAAGTTGGGAAAAGCATACAGGTCTTATTCCATTATTCTACAAAGTAAACTTCTGAAAATTCCTAACAGACATAGGTTGAGTATAGTTAAAGGATTGGGAAGCTCATCTTCCACTATGCAGAAGAACCATTTTGAATTTTTTTTTTTGCCCAAAAATCTGCATAGAGCCCAGTTAGCCGCTAACATCAAACGAGCTGCCAATGGAGAAGGTGAGGTTACAGTTGCCATCTTAGTCAGCCTTCCTGTGTTGTGATAATGTAGTTGTGGCTTGATCCAGAACTTCTACAGCACAGCTAACATGCTAAGTATGCGTGTGAAATGATAATAAAGGTGCGTTCAGACCAAACGCGAACGGGCAGCGCGAATACATACAAAGTCAATGGAAAGAGGCAAGCACACGGGAATCTCACGTATTCACGTCCGAGGGCTAGCGCTAGCTAGTAATGGCCTAAAGATTCTGTCATCACCGGAGTAAAAGTATCAACATTGGAGAGGAAACTTGTTTAAAAATGACACTGACACTCACCTGGAGACAGAAGGACCAAGAGCTCTGCAGCTGGATCGGAATGTCAGAGTTTTTTACCCACGGACTCCTGCCACGGACATGCTAGCAAGGCTAGCAGGTTAGCAGTGAAAACAACCCATCATTCAGGTGAAATTTTGGAGGCAGAGTCCATTTTTTCCAGTGAGACCCTGTTAGATAACGTAAACCTAAGCATGACAGTGTAATGGGGATTTCCACAGCAGGTTGAACATAGCTGCAGAAGTTATAAAGGCAACTTTGCCTGTCTGCAACTCACTCAGACGGTGAATTCCTGTCTATTCACGTGTTTACATTGAGTTAAAACTTAATCAGGCCGTGAGAAAAATTTGGCCATTGGCGTTTGGTCTGAACGCACCTTAAGCCCATTCAGTTCTAGTTCAAAGCTAAGCTGCAGTTAGCCACCAAGTGTGTCAGCCTGTCTGCAGGCTGATGACAAAATGGATGAGCTGACGTTGCAAAGTGGAGGTAACATACTCCTGGCTTCGTCCAGTCACATGACCCACAAAACTGGCAAAAGAGGAGAACCACCGCAGCACTGCACCACACCTAATTTCATCAAGCATGTGTGTGAAATGACAATAAGCCTGTTCTATTCTATGTTATGCTTATTGTGATGGTAAAGGTAATGCCTCACTGGGCTGCGGCAGCTTGCGACTATTTGGAGAATGGCATTTGCAAGGGGATTTCCAAAATGTCTCCAAACGTTCACAGGGGTTCGAAATTTCCTATGATGAGTAGCAGGACCTCAGTATCTTGTCCCAAGAATTTTGAACATATTCCAAAAAAAATGAAAAAATTGGTGGAAATTTTCTCTCAAAATAGAGTTACTGTGGGTGTTTTGAACCCATCTCAACCCATCCTCAATTTACTTTCCGTGACTCAGAAAGTGTGAGAAAAGTTACACAACTTTGTGAAGGGTTGAGAACCTATGAAACTAAACTGTGACTGATTGGAGACAAAAAGGAAAGATATTCCGCTCACCAGAAACGGCCCAGTCATTTTCTAGCACACGCTGACACAACTGTGACCGACAGTGTCACCATGCAACCCAAGGACGAGAAAGGGAAGACTAGGGATGGGGGGTGCTGTCCCTGCCCCATGGACCCCCACAGAGGAAGTGGAGCCAGTCCCATGGCCTAGTGTGACTGCTGGATGAGGAGGACTTGGAGGCAGCCTCCTCATCCAGCAGTCTCTGCACCTCTTCTCTGTGGCTTGATCTTGCTTGACGCCCGATAGTAAAATGACTACTGGAATGGGGAGATATGGTCCTGATTTGGCAATCATCATGGATAGCTGTCGAGCAAAAGTTGCACAGGATTTGTGCGGCTGTCACAGGACAGTCATAAGTGCGATAAAATGCATTATTTTGTCACACGCATGTTGCACTCATATCATTTGTTTGTGTGACATTTCTGCAATATTCACGTGACATATCCAAATGTGCCAATTCAGTGTGATTCCACATGAAAATTGTCACTAATTGGCGTATTTGTTTTTTTATTTCCAATTAGTTGGGAGCTGTCACAACCCAGTGAGACACTACCTTAGATAGAGCTGGGAGAGACTAGGCTTCTTGGAGCAAAGTAACTGGTTAAAGAAACAAAAATCCTAATGTCTTGTCATGTGTTGCTGTCAACTGTGCTGGTGGAACTGTTGGATAAAAGCAATATTTCACTCGAGGTTGTGCAGTATCGTGAATATATCACTGTGGTGAACTGGCCTTGATACTGCACTTCCTATCGTGCAATACTGCCTGGTAGTGGTAGTCCAGAAAGATGGACGATGTTTAGATTGGTTTAGAACTAAATCATATTAGTCTAAATAGGAATATACTGGCTTAAACAATAAGATAAGTTGGTCATTTTTCATTTCTATAGTGTACCGTTTGGAATGTCTACATCATTGTCATGAACACACAAACTCTGGGTCGCTCAATGTCAAACACACACATACACACACATGGGAACAGAGGCTGAGAAAGGCACTGAACCAGTGCAGACACAATATTGGTGTTACATAATGGCACCAAAACACAACCAAAATGCTGTTTGTGAGCATTTGGGTGCATGTGTGTGTGTGTGTGTGTGTGCGTGTGTTCGCAGATTAAGGGCTCCCTCAGTTCTTCCCCACACATACTATCATCCTTTTGTGTTTGCTGCTTTCATGCTTCTCCCAGCACACACAATTCCAGGAAAGGATAACATGTGACCGAGGTGATCTGACTGGAAGCCGGTTGGCTGAGCTGCTGCTCTGTTGCCGTGGCCCCGTGTTTGCGAGAATCAGCATGAAATAAAAAAAGTTTCAGCTGGATAGGGGATTTTTTTTGTTGTTGTTGCTGTTGTTCTAATTTCTCGTGCCAAAACAGATCACAGTTGGTTATGCTGAGCCCACATGTCTGCTAAATGGAGCTTAGTGTCCTCCTGTCCCATCACGCCATTTTCATCCCCACTTGCAGCTTTTCAGCTGCGTATTTAGGTCTTGAAACAGGGACACTGATTTCTGGTCCTGAGCCATGAATGGCCCTAAGTAGACATGAGTGCTTCTCCACAACCAGAGACACCAATGATAATCATCAGCCAAAGACCCCTGCTCCCCACCCCTCCTCCCCTGTAGAGGCAGTTAAGATAAGTCCTTCAGGATGGTGGGTGCAGTGCCCTAAGTCTGGGCAGACTCCCGTGACAGGTTAGCGTGGGGCTTTAACAGCCACTTAGAGATGCTGTGTTTGTGATAATCACCCCAATCAGGACATTACAGCGAGGCTAAGCCAAGACCCCATGGGCGTTAATCCTTCACAACAGTTCTGATCAGCATATGCTGCCCAGCTAAACCACATCCACAGCCTGACTGTACAGAGCCAAGAAGAGAAGCAGCAATAAAATGGGACAGTTAAGCCTTTGGTTACAACTATTGTTGGTTCTGGATGAAGGCAGAACAAAATCGGCTCTGTAGTTGGATGCTTAATTGAGACATAAATGATGGAGTGACCAACCAAAGGATGAGGAGGTATCTGGACTGTTACTCCATTGACTACTTCCTGGTTGAATGATAATCTCATAAGGAGATGGTCCCATCCACTCGGAGCACAGGCTCATCCAATAAGATGGTTGCTTTTGATGATGAATACAAAGTTTCAGCTTCATCTGCTCATGTCACATTTGACATCCAGCCACATTTTCCAAATCTTTTTTTAACAGAATCCTTTACAGGCATAGAGAGAGACTGACTGGAGGCATGTAGGGCTTTTTCAAGTAACAAAGAGAACTCAAAGCACTTAACTAATAGCTCAACTAAGCCTCTATTCTGAGGGCTCATCAGAGACAATTTAAAATCACCAATTACCCTAATCTGCATGTCTTTGGACTGTGAGAGGAAACCTGAGCATCCAGAGTAAATCCACACAGCAAGAGAGAACAGGCGACCTCCACACAGAAAGGTTCCCATGCATGCTAGTCCAGGGATTTGAACCTGGAACCCTCTAGCTGTGAGGCAACAGTGCTAACCATTGCACCACATTGTACCCTATATAATAATGTACTGTGGCTTGTTGCTTATGGTTTACAGTAGCTGTACAGTAGCTTCTCAGCAGTTTATGTTGTCACCGTACTCCTGACTGCAAACTATAATGTTTTGGTGTAATAAAACATCAGAATGAAGAGGGTTAACTGAACTTTAAGTGCTGTTCTGGAAAGTCACTGTCTGGCCCATTTTAACTCAGACCCCACCTTCTGGCTGCTGGGTTGGTGTAATTTTTTGGTATCAGCTGAATGGCCGTCAGGTTGTGACAGCAGGTGTCTACTCACCATTAAGTCCATTGGGGATGCTCCTGTGGTGGTGAGGTGCCGACAGGTCGTCCATGGACCTCCTCATGGTGGGGCCCAGCTTGCTGTTCTCAGAGGTCTTGTGTATGTGGTTGTGGTGATCCGGGCTGCCGGCGCTGCCGGTGCTGGACGTGCTGCTTCCGTCCCCGACATCCCTGACCGTGCCGGTGCCCCCGTTCAGGTTGGTCAGGCTGGACTGGCTGTCTATGGAGCTCCTGGAGCCTGCCCCGTTCCTCTCCTCTTCCAGCATGAGGATGATTTCCTTCAGTTCCGAGTTCTCCCTCAGCACGCTGTCCTGGTTGGCCTCCAGCTCCTTGAGCTTCATCATGTAGGTGCCCACCTCCTTCCACATGGCGCTGGCCGTGTAGCGCCCGAAGCGCTGCCACTCCCGGGAGAGCTTCTTGCCCTTCTGCCGGTCATCGTCCAGGAAGCAGCAGAGCTCCCGGAGCTCGTGGTTGTCGTCCTGGAGCTTCTGGTTGATCTCCTTCAGGCTCCGGATTTCGTGGAGGTGCACCTGCAGCCTCCGGTTGACATCCTTCATCATGTTGCCGTGCTCGATCATCAGCTGCATCTTCTCGCCGTCCACCCTCCGGAGTCTCCTCAGCAGCTCCTCTTTGCTGCACCGCAGCAGCTCCTCGTCCGTCAGCTGGCTCAGCTCATCCTTCGTCCCCTCGGACGGATTTTTGGCCATTTCTGCCGCCGTCTCTCAGTCTCGCAAGGCTAAATCGTGGCGTGAAATCAGGCGACGGAGCTCATTCAACCTTCCTCTGTTTTCAATCGCGGAACCAAGCGCATCGTCCAGAATCCGAAAGAGTCGTCATGCTCCAGATCTTTCACATCGACGACGATAAAAATGTTGTGATGCTATGGCAACTGGTGCGCGAGCCCAATCCGTCAGACACAGAGAGGCTTCACGAGGGCACAACAGTTGGTCCTCACATTCCTTCAGTTGCGCACGGGGACGCTCTTCAGCGTCAGCTATCGAGCGTTCCCGATCAGGAGTCTCGGTCAGCAGGACACGCGGCGTCACCCCCGCCGGACATCAGTCCAGCCCGCGCGAACGAGCGCTGACCTCAAACGTTTGCGGGGATGAGAGGCAATTAGCGCAGTGTTCGCTCGCGTAAAAGCGCACGGCGCGCTCGTCTCCAGTCCACGGCTCCGGGGATAAACCTCTTTATTCAGACTGTCTGTGTGCGTATGCGTGTGTGTGTGTGTGTGTGTGTGTGGACCCAGTGTGTTCGGGAGGATCAGCGGACCTCCTCCTCCTTCTCCCCCTCCTCCCCCTCCTGTCCAAACACGGGTTTGAAATCATTCAAGAGGATTTGGTCCAAGACGGCCAATCAAGACGCGGGACAGAAGTGGGCAGCAGGTAGATGAAAAGAGACGCGAGGAGGCTGAGCGGGATCAGGTCGGCCCCCTTAAAGGGACAGCGAGGCTGGTGAAGGACGCAGGGACGCGGTTCGGACGGAGAAACAGCGCTCCCTGGGACGCCTCAGTCCTGCCTGCGCTCCCCTCACTGTCATGGACGGACAGACTGAAACGAAACCGTTTCTGAGCAGATACAGAGAGGACGCTGCTAATATTGTTGGAGTGGGGCCATTATTAGATTTTTGGACGTCCTGTGCAACACTGTGTTGGGTGGTGGGGGTGGGGGGGGGGGGGTCATGTTTTTGTTACAGGAGAAAAAAATCTCTGGCCTCTCAACGACAATTAAAATGGGTCACTGTCTAACAGCACCCAGAGGAATGTTACAACTTTGCAAGAAAATAAGTGGAAAATTTCACAGAAAAAACATGTAAATTTACAACGAAAAAAGTTGCACATTTACAAAAAAAAAAAAGTAGAAAGTTTATGCAAAAAAAAAATCACAGTCATCACTCTACAAATTTAAGAAATCTGTGTGTGTGTGTGTGTCACGATCATAGGACATCATAGGACGGCCTATGATGTCTGCCTGATGCCCTGTGATGACCCTATCAGCTCAGGCATCATAGGACTCATGATGCCCTCATATAGACAGTAGGACTGGCTACCTATGATGTAGTGTCCTATGATGCCCGCCTTGACGTCTTTATGATCACAGGACTTGCTATGACATCATCAAAGATCAAACGCAGGCATTATTCAAGCTCACTCACGATCGTAGGACTCACTATGCCATCATAACGGATCACAGGACTCACTATGGCACCGTCAAAGATCAAACTGAATGAGTGCAGACATGCTTGCTTACACCCTTGCTTACACCTGCTTTCTATCGCAAACATCAGACGCAGCTTTCACCATGGTGACTGCTGCCAGACACACGCACCATCAGAGATCAAAGGCAGCCATCACTGAACGGATGATGACGTCAAACATCAAAGGCAGAGATCACCGTGGGTACTGTTGCTGTGGTAACAGTAACTTTCTACGGGCATGCAGAAATGCTAGCTTACACCTGCTTTCTACGGCAATGCAGAAATGTTTGCTTATACTTGGTTTCTACGGGCATGCACAGGTATGCACTAGTTTTACTAGATAAAAGTTGCAACTTTGCAGCAAAAAGTAGCAAATTCATGAGAAAAACAATTATAAGCCATCTTTATTGTCATTCAATCCATACAGCCAACCATGTATGGTAGAACAAAATTATGTTTCTCTTGTCTACAGTGTTAATCACACACATATATAGAATCAGAGGAGTCGCTGCCATGCAAGGTGCTGACACAAATTTCCCTCCTCTGTTCCATTATTGCTGAGCACCAAGCTAGATGGCAGGAAGTTCTGCTTTTTTTATATGGTCTTCGGCATGACCCAGCCAAGATTTGAACCCGTCTCCCAGGTGTGGGGCGGAAGCTCTACCAAGTGAGCCACCACTCCGGTGTTATGAGAAAAAAAGTTGGTTACAAGAAAACATCCATCCATCCATCTTCTTCCGCTTAATCCTTTTCAGGTTGCAGGAGGGCTGGAGCCTATCCCAGCATCTTTGGGCGAGAGGCAGGGTCCACCCTGGACAGATCGCCAGTCCATCGCAGGGCCAACACAGACAGACAGACAACCATTCACTCTCACAGTCACACCTAAGGACAATTTAGAATCCCCAGTTTGATGCCAATTAACCTAACTTGCATGTTTTTGGCACGTGGGTGGAAATGGGAGAAATCCCAGAGTAAACCCACGCAGATACGGGGAGAACATGCAAACTCCACACAGATCACTGTTGGTCGGGGGCTGGGATCGAACCCAGGATCCCCCGGCCTAGAGTGAGTTGCTGTGCTGCCGCAGTGCTAACCACTCCTCCACCGTGCCGCCCTACAAGAAAACAGTTATGAGAAAAAGGTTTAGGTTTAAAAGGAAAAAGATGCAAATTTATGAGAAAAAAGTGGCACATATACGAGGAAAGGTTGTAAATTTATGAGAAGAAGGTTTCAGATTTAAAGGGAAAAAATGCACATTTAAACGGGAAAAAAGTAGCAAATTTATGAGAAAGGGAGAGGCTCAGAGTAGAACCGCTGCTCCTCCACATCAAAAGAAGCCAGCTGAGGTGATATGGGCATCTGATCAGGATGCCTCCTGGATGCCTCCCACTTGAGATGTTTTGAGGACGTCCCACTGGGAGGGGACCCCGGGGCAGACCCAGGACTCGCTGGAGGGACTATGTGGAAAGAGGCCCTATGTCTCCCAGCTGGCCTGGGAACGCCTTGGTATCCTCTCTGAAGAGCTGGAGCAGGTGGCTGGGGAGAGGGAAGTCTGGGCTTCTCTGCTTGAGCTGCTGCCTCTGTGACCAGGAAAAGAGGTAGAAGATGGATGGATGGAAAGTTGCAGATTTAAAATAAAAGCACCAGGGAATGTCGATGCCTCAGTGTTTGTCTGCAGACAGACACACTAACACACACACACACACAGAATTGACAGACTACTGTATGCCTCGTGTCACCGAGTCATATTAAAAACAAACTGCAAATCTACAAGGAAAAAAAGCTGCAAATTGATGAAAAAAGTTGCAGATTTATAAGAAAAAAGCTGCAAGAAGTTGCAAATTTATGATAAAAGTTGCAAATTTACATGAAACAGCTCACAAACTTATGACAAAGGTTCCAAATTTATTTATTTTTTTTTTTTGCATTTAGCATTGGGGCTACAAAGTAATTTATATATGATATGTACCATGATATTAGAGGTTTATAATGATATGATTTAACCCAGTGACACTGTGGAGGCTTAAAATAAGTGCAGGCGGACATGGCAAGCTGAAGGTTCAAGTTTTATTCTTCCATCATCACTGAGATACACAGCAGCGCTGTGTGCTGTGTGCGCTGTTGTCAGTGCGCTGTGAGTGAGCTTCCTAAGGCATGTAAAGTCAGCACATTTATACAGGCAAGAGAGAATGCATGGCACATTTACATATTGATATACATAACAGTCAATACATATCAACTGCTTTGATTAACTGGCGCCAGACTTCTCTCCTTACTCCAGGGATGTATAACAATGGGACAAAAGAGAATGCAAGGAACTTTTACATAATGATATCTGTCCATACATATCAATCGCATGATTAACTGGTTGTCCCCCAAGAGGCTTTCTGTTTGTATGCAATCCCTGCTGAGCGTGAATATTATCAGTCTGCACTGTGCTGGGTGCCCACACCACCAGTTTAATGTCAGTCAGAACTGGCCTTTTGGTCTAAATATGTTTATTAATGTGAAAAGAAAATTAGGGCATTGACTCCTGAAAACATCATCCAGAACTGATCACAGAATTAAAATACTTTTTAAATTTAATGTAGTTTGCAACTCTTGTTGTGAAATGGCGCTATATAAATAAAGTTGAATTGAATTGAATTGACTTGAACATTAAATTTCCAGGCCAAGTTTATGATTATTCTTTTCTGGCTTTCTGTCAATACATGGGTCTACTGTACTTCCTCAAAAGTCCCACAGTACACTGGACATGAGATGACCCCACAGCACCCAAGCATCAGTTTTACATTTCTGAGAACCAAAAGTCTACATTGAAGGTTATTCAGAACCCTTTAACTGATGTGCACACAGGTATAAATGTAGACTTTAGACCAGCTGTCATAAAAAAACTTTTTACAACTTGCCAATAATAATAATAAAAAAAAAAAACACACATCAAAACACGGAAGCTTCTGGGTGTAATGCTTTAAAAATGGATTCTTACCAAGATCACTCAGCGCCCCCTCGTGTACACTGTCAGTAATGGCATAAACACAACACCAGTCAACACAACATTAAAACCACAACACAGCAATGTTTAATAGAGAATTGACATTTAGCTGTGGGATGTGATTTGAAAAATAATTACAGAATACACTGATAATTGAGGTCTAATACAATTACTTTCAAAAGTATTTTTGGGGGGGGTGCGTGGGGGGGTTAAATTCATTTTCAATCCCTGATGGATTGTCAAGTTGACGATGACATGCAACGATCTGCCATCATACCAAATGCTATAACTAAAACTATATGAATCAGCACATATCAGGAATCTTTAGGTGTCTTCAGTGGCAGCTGAACATGGGCCTGGAACACAAGGAAGTTTCTGCTTTGTCAAGTCTGTCTCTTCAACTGGCACCTCACTGTGGAAAATAATTACCTTTCTCACAAATTATATGAAACACTATACAATGCAAGCTGATTGACATTAGTCACAGCCAGTGAGCCCCTGAGATGACAGCCTGCCCACTTGGGCGACAGTGGCTCAGGAGGTAGAGCAGGTTGTCCAATAATCGGATGATTGGCGGTTTGAATCCCACTCTCCCCAGAAATCCTGCCATTGTGTTCCTGGGCAAGACACTTTACCCACCTTGCCTCCAGTGTCCATAACACTGGGTATGAATGTGTGTCAGTGTTCGGTGGCGGCCGGAGAGGCCATTGACGCAGATTCAGATTGGCAGCCCCGTTTCCGTCAGCCTGCCCCAGGGCAGCTGTGGCTACAGCACTAGCATGCCACTACCTCTGTCTGGAGTGAATGAATAATGCATCTATTTGTACAGCATCTTTGAGTGTCTATGATAAAGTGCTATATAAATCTGATGCATTATTATTATTATTACTTTCCTTGGAGCTACTTGATGCATTACATCTTGTAAGGTGTCCATGCAGCCTTTGAAAATTCAAGGCTACCAAAATGCGGCAACAACATGTCAATTTGCAGGAAAAGGTCAAAATGCTGTGCAGTTCCGCACATAGTGCGACACCTGGTCACCCTATGTATGGGCAAGCATCCAGCGGGTAAAATAAGTGTCAAACACGTCACCATGTCTTTCAGTAAATATATTTCTAATGGTGCTATTAACATGAAATGTTCACCAGATGTTGGTAACAATCCAACATCCATCACTCTATAAATTTAAGAAATCTGTGTCTGTGTGTCACGATCATAGGACATCATGTCCTTATGATGTTCCTATGATGTCTGTATCATAGGACATCATGCCTGCATTGATGTCTTTATGATGTCATATAGACCATGATGTCCTTCATGATGTCCTATGATGCAGAGACCATCCCCCTCACCTGTTGGTTGCAGCATCTGTGATTGGGCCTTGATGTCTTTATGATGTCATATACACTGATGCCTGCCTTGAGGTCTATATGAAGTCATATAGACCATGATGTCCTATGCCGGCCTTGATGTCTTTATGATGTCACTCACACCATCTGACATGTTTCCATTCACCTTGTGACGCAGTTTCCAGTAAGACCCTGCTTTGCCATGACTGAATAAGTCCCAGGGCCAGTCTCTACAGCGCGTTGGTGTTTTCTGCACAAAAGATTTCTTCAGCCATGGCCAATTTGACGCCGCGAGCAGAGTTGGCAGATCAAGCAGTCTTCATGTTCTTGCTCAAGATGAAGAAACTAAGCAAAAGTGTCGCTTTCTCAGCAATGTTGTTTTTAAAGTGGTGCTGACACAGTAAAAATGAACCTTGAAGAATGCCAGTCTACACTACAAACGTGTAAAATGCCAAGCAAAGCACTGATTTTATCCGGGTGCTCCGGTTTCTTGGTTTCTACGGGCATGCATGGGTCTTCCTGAACAGGGTCGAAAGCCACTTTTGGCTCAGATCTATTTTCATGATCCTGTCCATGAACTGGAATTATGACGCACCTATCCTTCAACCAGAGGAGGAGGAGGAAGAAGAGGAAGAAGAAGAAGAAGAACTGCATGTCAGAAAAGATGCCGTGAAGATGAAACACCTCAGGTTCCAGCAGTACGCCGCAGGCATGACTGTGAACAACACAGCCATCTGAGACAGGAGGAGACCCTTCAGCAACGAGCGTGCAGAAATACTTCCTTATACTTGGTTTCTACGGCCATAAATTATGTGTAATAATGTGAAAGGACAGAGAAAAAGTACTGAACACACTTACTGAAAGTTATTTAATACTTCCTACAAAAGCCTTTGTTGGTAATGGCAGCTTCAAGATGCCTCCTGTATGGAGAAACAAGTCACATGCATTGCTCAGGTGTGATTTTGGTCCATTCTTCCACACAGTCTTCAAATCACTGTCTCTTCTATGAACTCCTGATCTTTAGTTCTTAGATTTTCGGTTGGATTCAAGTGAGGTGATTGGCTGGGCCATTCTAGCAGCTTTATTTCTCTGAAACCAGTTGAAACTTTCCTTGGCTGTGTGTTTTATCATTGTCTTGCTGAAATGTCCACCATTGGTTCAGCTGGGGAGCTGCCCGTTGTGGCATGTGACATCGCTCTGTAGCGCAGCAGGGTGCATTAAAGTGTGGCAGGGAATTTGAGTCCATCCGCTAAGTGTGCCCTGAGTTTGTTTTTCAGGGTTTGGTTGAATCTCTCCATGCCCTCATGGGCCCGAGGGTGAAAAAAAGCTGTTCTGGTGTGCTTAATCCCCCTCTCTTCCACGAATGCTTCAAAGTCTGCCAAGATGAACTGTGGCCTATTGTCTGTCGTGATGGTGTCAGGTACGCGTCAGCGAACAAACAGGGAGGAGAGGAAATCGATGACCGCTTTTGTAGTGACTGAGCCGGTGGGTAGCACCTCAGGCCATTTAGAGTGAAGATCATAGGCTACCAGGAGGAAGTGTTGGTGTTGCAGGGCACCGTGGAGTTCGCAGCAGATGTCCAGCTGAATGGGTATCCATAGAGTAGGTGGCCATGGCAGCGGTTGTAAGGGTGGGAGCAGTGGTGAACTGGTCTTGCCACTAGCCAGGTAGCCTATGCAGTCCTTCACCATAGTCTCCACGTCCCTGTCGATACCTGGCTACCAGACCAAGCTTCTGCAGCACTGTTTGACTCTTACGACACCCAGGTGTCCTTCGTGTACCATGGTCAGAATGCAGCCCCTCGGGGCTTCAGGAACCATTGTGCAGAGCCCCCTTGCCAGGCAAATGTCGTTCCAGCATGAGAGATTATTCCTGACTCTATGAAAGGGTGCGAGTTCCTCTGGCACCCTAGACAGCCAGCCCTCCAGAATAAAGGTGCAGAGTTGAGTCAGTGTAGGGTCTTGTTCCGGCACAATTTGGAGCTCCTGCAGTGAAACGGTGGCTTGGAGGGGTCCGTGCAGCATGAGGATCAGCTCCAGTTCCAGGGGGTCCCGGTTGGTGTCCAGTGTGGGGCTGGGGGCAGCCCGGGAGAGTAAGTCCGCTGCCATGTTCTCTCTGCCAGGCATGAACTGGGTGGTGCAGTTGTATACTTACAACCTTTCTGTCCACCTGTAGATGTGTAGTGGTTTGTGTCCTGACCCCGACATTTCTAACAGGGCTGTAAGGGCCTGGTGGTCCGTTCAGAGAGTGAAATGCCGCCCGTACAGGTGCATTTATCATCTCTCGCATGCCCAGACACAAGCTAAGGCTCCCCTCTACCTCACTGAGTACTTCTGTTTCATTGGTGAGAGTGACCTCAAAGCAAAGGCATCAGACGCTCGGCCCCTCCTTTGAATTTGGACAGTACGGCCCCTACAGCAGTGTTAGATGCATTACAGGTCACAAATGTGGGGCTCTGCAGGTCAAAGTGGGCAAACACAGGTAGTGAGGTGAGCTGTGTTCTGAGTCAGTGGATGGCGGTGGAGCAGGCGGGAGTCCACAACCAGGAAGCATCCTGTTTCAGGAGTTGTCTCTATGTAGTGAGGAATAAGGCGCCTGTTGAAGGTCATCATACCCAGGAATGAGAAAAGTTGGGCGGGGCATGATGGTTCAGGCAGGTGTAATATTGCCTCGACGTTTGAGTGCAGTGGGCTTAGGCTTCTGGCTGTCAGAAGGAACCCCACAAACTCTATGGTGGGTGATGCGAAGATGCACTTTTCCCCATTCAGCGTGAGGCCATGATTGGCCAGCACCTCCATCACCTTGGAGAGGTGGGCGTCATATGAAGATGCTGTTGCGCCATGCACCACAATGTTGTCCAAGTACACTGCCATGCCTGGAAGACCAGCAAAGATGGTAGCCATGATCTTCTGGAAACAGCTAGGTGCAGAGCTGGGGCCGAAGGGCATGCAGATGTAGCGAAAAAACCCCATGTGGGTCACGAAAGCTGTGAGGTCATGGCTGTCCGAGTATAGGGGAACCTGAAGATATCCTTGGTGGAGGTCCAGTTTGGAGAATACCTTCAAGCCATGGAACGAGGAGGCTAGCTCCTCCATCGTGCTCAGGGGGTATTTGTTGGGGATTACTGCCTTATTTGCCATTCTGAGGATTATGCAGGGTCGCAGGCCGCCCGATTTTTCCTTCACTATCACTAGGTTGGAGATCCAGGGGGACACGTTGACTCGTTTGATGATGCCCATGTCCAAGAGTTTCTGCAGCTCTGCTGTGACCTCATCTCGTAGAGCGAGGGCCAGCCGGTGAAGAGGTTAGATGACAGGAGACACCGTTGGGTTGATGAGTGGCTGGTGGTTGAAGGTGGTGAGGCAGCCCAGAACTGTGAAGAGCACTGGCCAGTGATGTTGCCAAGTTGTGGCAACTGTCAACACAACAGAGCGCATGTTGTCTATAATTTACAAACACAGTTCATTCATCAGGTCGATGCCCAGAAGATTGGTGCCTTGGCGGGTCACTTGGAATGTGAATGCAGGGAAGACTCTGGGGCTGCAGTGTACTGAGGTGACTGTTCCCACCATGCTGATCTTAACATGCCCGAGTTGGATGGGTGGGTGAGGCAGGGGGCTTACCAGGATTGAGGTGGGGTGTGAGGAGGAGCCGCAGTTACCACCAGGTTGGCGTGTCATGGTGCTTTGTTGTCCTGTAATGTCTGTCTCGGGGTCACTGTGAGGGGATGTGGGGCTGGAGGGCTTAGCTGCTGGGGCCACGGCCTGTGCAGATGGTGTTGAATGTGAGAAGCGTGGATCGTGGCCCGCTAGCTGTGATGCTAACTGAGTGGTCACTTCCAGTTGGGATGCTATTTAAACTGCCCTGGCTAGTGGTAAATCGTCCGGATCCGTTTGCAGCTTTTCCCACAGCTTTGAATTCATAGTGTACTTTACTAACTGGCCCTGTAGCATCTTTTCCTCCCCGTTGCCAAAGTCACATGCACTAGCTAAACAGTGGAGGTTGGTTACGTACTGCTGGGCCGACTTGTCCGTTTGCTGTTTGCAGTTGAGAAAAGCAAAGCAACCGGGCTGTCCGTTTATCAATGAAATATTCAGTCAATAAAGTCACACAGTTTTCATACATGTCCGCAGGTCCAAGAGTTCGGAAGATACATTGTCCCTTGTTGCCCAGGCTATGGATTAGCATAGCTTGTAGCCAAGCCTTGCCAGCTTTAGCCCAATCGGTGGCGGACACAAACATCTCAAATGACTTGTACCAACTCGGCCAAGGGATAGGCAGCTCACCAGACAGACTGAGGAACGGTTGTAGAAGTAGCAGCAGCATTTTCATTATCCTAATCGCCAGTGTTATGTCTGAAAAATAGGTGGACAACGGCCAAGTGCTTATTCTAGCTTTTATTAGTTCCAAAACCAAAACAAGACTGAACTGTGGCGCTGTACTGTGCCACCAACATAACCGAATGTGGTGACGTCACTTACGTGAGCGTGCACACATCCATACATCACACTGACCAAACTATATTTTCCCAGTATTTAACAGGCTTGTCCAAATGTTATGCAGCAAACTTTAAATGAGCTTCAACATGTTTTTTCTTCAGCAATGGCGTCTTTCACGGTGAGCGTGCATACAGTGGCAATAAAAACTAAGTGAACCATTTGGAATTTCATGGTTTTCTACATCGTCATAAGATATGGTCTGATCTTTGTCTAAGTCAAGGGTTTTGACAAATATAATGTGCCTAAAATAATGTGACGTTTGCAAGGTTCACACAAAGACAATGGAGCAGATGGTTGTGATCAACCTGATTTATTTTACACACCCCAACCCCCAACCTACTTCTGAGCACAGAGAGGAGTGGAGGTCATTCTCCCAGACCTCCGTTTCAATCATGGTTACACACACATGATACATCTTGCCCTAATCCTGCTAAACACTGCTGGGTCATTATAATGCAGTTATAATGACACAGCAGTATAACTCAGAAATAACACATTTAACACACATACAGTAACGTTTCAAACTGGCAAAGCATGCTGGGAAATCCCTGCCCCCCTTAAAATGGCCCCGACGTTACACTGCCCCCCCCCCGGACTGGTTTCTGTCCCCAGAAAATTCAAAGTCCACTTTCAGAAATCCAATGCGAGTCAGCCCGGTGCCAGGGCGGCATGCACGGGCCATCTGAGTCTCGGTCGGAGTATCTGGTTGGGGTAGGGTTCTGGTTTGGCCACCAGCGGGCAGATGGACACATCTGACAGCCTCTGTAGGACCACGCACAGTCCCTTCCCTGGCAGCGGGAGTCCCAGGCCCGCTCCGGCCGACTCCCACCGCTGCCAGGTCTCCCAGGCGGCCGCTGGCCCGCGTCCATGTGTCCAGCCCTTGCCGCGCCTGGAAAATGGCCGCATCTTCGTCCTGCTCGCTCCGCTGCATCGCTCCTGCGCCGAGGGCCTCCGTGACGTCACCGAAAGGAAAAGCATCGGGTGGCGGTAGGACACGCACAGTTCCTCCTCTGGCAGCGGGAGTCCCATGACTCCCACCGCTGCCAGGATCTCCCAGTCGGCCGCTGGCCCGCGTCCAGTCGTCCAGCCCCTGCCGATCCCGAGAAAAGACTGGATCTGTCCTGCTCGCTCCACTGCTGCTGCGCTCCAAAGGCCTCTGTGACGTCACCTGCCGGGGGAAGCATCTGCAGGAGGCGGCTTTTTCCCCGTCCATGCCACCTCGCTCTAATTTAACGTCGGCGAGGGGCCAGTTTGTCGTGCGCTGTGTGCAGGGCAGTACCACGCCATGTACCCTGGCTCTGTGCAGCGGAAGCCGTCCTTCCTCGCGTCGCCACGGCTGTCTCCTTTGTGCACGCGCTGCTGTGATCTGCCGTAGCTCCTCCTCCACTCGCTCTCAGCACGGTGGTTTCCTCCGATGATCAGCGCGGCAGCCAACTCGACCTGGGCCAGGCGGTCATCCAACAGGTTCTCGCCGTTGTAGCGGGGAATCTTGGCCCGCTGCTGGATGGATGGGACGGTCATCTCCCGGTCGATTGCTGCTCCTAATCGCTCTGGAATCGCCAGCCCGTCCTGCCCTGAAAAGGGCGGGAAACGGGGCTGGTTTGCTCTGCTCCGTCCACCGCGGCGAAGCTCTCCAGGGGCCGGCGTCTCAGCTCTACACTCCGTTCCCGGCTGAGCGATGAACCGCTCCGGCCGCTGGACCTCCGCCTGGATCCTCATCTTGCTCCATATCCCACTTCCGACACCAGTGTGATGTTTGCAAGGTTCACACAAAGACAATGGAGCAGATGGTTGTGATCAACCTGATTTATTTTACACACCCCGACCCCCAACCTGCCTCTGAGCACAGAGAGGAGGGGAGGTCATTCTCCCAGACCTCCGTTTCAATCATGGTTACACACACATGATACTGTAACGTGCTGCTCGACATGGCGACGTCCCACCGGGAGATTTGAACTCACGCCTCCCGCTCCGGAGTCCCGCGCTCTACCTGTGTCGCCAATAGGGTCAACCCACTTGGCAAGCCAAGTAGGGTGCTCATATTGAGTTCGCTACAATACATCTTGCCCTAATCCTGCTAAACACTGCTGGGTCATTATAATGCAGTTATAATGACACAGCAGTATAACTCAGAAATAACACATTTAACACACATACAGTAGCGTTTCAAACTGGCAAAGCATGCTGAGAAATCCCTGCCCCCCTTAAAATGGCCCCGACGTTACAATAATAAGATATAAGAGTCAAAGGCTTTATTATCATGTGCGCAGTTAAGAAATACATTTCCTGAGCAATGAAATTCTCACAAAAATTAATAATTTATTATGCAAAATTAACGCATTAAATTAAATTAATAATGAAAAAAAATCTGATATTTCATGTCTTTATTGAGAACAACCATAAAAATCTCACTGCTGGTGGCTAAAGTATGTGAACCCTTGAGTTAATGACCTCAAAAATGCTAACTGGAGTCGGGCGTTGGCATACTTATTAAGAAAATGAGTGTAGAGGTGCAGACTAGAGCTACTTTGATGAATAAAAACCACTCAAACTTTTTGAGTTTACTCTGTACAAGAAGAATATGCTTATGTGAGCCATGCCCCGCCAAAAAGAGCTTTCAGAGAATCTAAGATCAAGAATTATTGATTTACATACAGTGCTGTGACAAAGTATACTGCTCAAAAAAAAATAAATAAAGGGAACACTTTGAAAACACATCAGATTTTAATGGGAAAAAATAAGCTGGATATCGAAATTGTGGCAGGCTAGTCCAGCTTCCTTTAATCTGAGAAAGCTGGACTAGCCTGCCACAATTTCAATATCCAGCTTATTTTTTCCCATTAAAATCTGATGTGTTTTCAAAGTGTTCCCTTTATTTTTTTTGAGCAGTATATTTGCCCCTTCCTGATTTCTTATATTTTTGCATATTTGTCACACTTAAACGTTTCAGATCATCAAACAAATTTTAACATCAGACAAAGATAACCTGAATTAATACAAAATGCAGTTTTCAAATGATGATTTCATTTATTCAAGGAAAAAAACTTCCTAAACCTACCTGGCCCTATGTAAAAAAATAATTGCCCCTCTTGTTACATCATGAACTAACTGTGATTAGCCATATTTTTTGGAAAGCTGAGTTCAGTTTCAGTAGCTACACCCAAGCCTGATTACTACCAGACTTGCTGAATCAAGAAATTGCTTAAAGAGAACCTTTCTGATAACCTGAAGTAGGCTAAAAGATCTCAAAAAGCAACACATCCCACTGTGATCTAAAGAAATTCAAGATGAGATGAGAAACAAAAACCCAGAACAACGTCTAAAGAACTGCAAGCCTCACTTGCCTCAATCTGGACACTGGTCCATGATGGAACAATAAGAAACAGACTGGGCAAAAATGGCATCCATGGGAGAGTTCCAAGACAAAAACCACTGCTGGACAAAAAGAACACAAAGACTCGTCTCACATTTGCCAGAAAACATCTAGATGATCCTCCAGACTTTTGGGAAAATATTCTGGGGACTGACGAGACAAAAGTTGAACTTTTTGGAAGACGTGTCCTGTTTTATCTGGCATAAAACTAGCACAGAATTTCATAAAAAGAACATCGTATCAACAGTCAGACATGGTGGTGGTAGTGTCATGGTCTGGGACTGCTTTGCTGCTTCAGGACCTGGACAACTTGCCCTAATTGGCAGAACCATGAATTCTGCTCTCTACCAAAAATCCTGAAGGAGAATGTCCGGCCATCAGTTCATGAAGCCCTCCAATGTGACTGAATTTAAACAACTCTGCACAGAAGAGTGGGTCAACATTCCTCAACAGCGATGGAAAAGACTCATTGCCAGTTGTTGGCACCAATGGTGGTACAACCAGTTATTAGGTTTAGGGGGCCGTTAGGGGGGATTTATTTTTTCACATAGGGCCACGTACAGCTGTGGACAAAATTGTTGGTACCCCTCTGTTAATGAAAGAAAAACCCACAATGGTCACAGAAATAACTTGAATCTGACAAAAGTGGTAATAAATAAAAATTCTATGAAAATTAACCAATGAAAATCAAACAATGCTTTTGAATTGTGGTTCAACAGAATTATTTTAAAAAACAAACTCATGAAACAGGTCTCAATCAATCAATCAACTTTATTTATAAAGCACTTTAAAAGCAACACTCGCTACACAAAGTGCTGTACAGCAAGAGAACATAAAAGCAGGGCACTAACACAAAGGGCGCTAACAGAAGAAAAAAAAAAAGTAAAATAAATAAAATAAATAGGCCTGGACAAAAATGATGGTACCCCTAGAAAAGATTGAAAATAATGTGATCATAGGGACATGTTCAACCAAGACGTGTCCTCTAACTAACATCACAGGTGTCTACAAACTTGTAATCAGTCAGTCGGCCTATTTAAAGGGTGACAAGTAGTCACTGTGCTGTTTGGTGACATGGTGTGTACCACACTAAACATGGACCAGAGGAAGCAAAGGAGAGAGTTGTCTCAGGAGATTAGAAAGAAAATTGTAGACAAGCATGTTAAAGGTAAAGGCTATAAGACCATCTCCAAGCAGCTTGATGTTCCTCTGACTACAGTTGCACATATTGTTCAAAAATTTAAGATCCATGGGACTGTAGCCAACCTCCCTGGACATGGCTGCAGGAGGAGACGGATAATACAAATGGTAACAAAAGAGCCCAGAACAACCTCTAAACACATTCATGGTGAACTCCAAGGTCAAGGTACATCAGTGTCAGATCACACCATCCGTCGTTGTTTGAGCCAAAGTGGACTTCATGGGAGACGACCAAGGAGGACACCACTGTTGAAAACAAATCATAAAAAAGCCAGACTGGAATTTGCCAAACTGCATGTTGACAAGCCACAAAGCTTCTGGGAGAATGTCCCATGGACAGACGAGATAAAACTGGAACTTTTTGGCAAGGCACATCAACTCTATGTTCACAGACGCAAAAATGAAGCATACCAAGAAAAGAACACTGTCCCTACTGTGAAACATGGAGGAGGTTCTGTTATGTTCTGGGGCTGCTTTGCTGCATCTGGCACAGGGTGTTTTGAATCTGTGCAGGGTACAATGAAATCTCAAGACTATCAGGGTATTCTAGAGAGAAATGTGCTGCCCAGTGTCAGACAGCTTGGTCTCAGTCGCAGGTCATGGGTCTTGCAACAAGATAATGAGCCAAAACACACAGCTAAAAACACCCAAGAATGGCTAAGAGCGAAACATTGGACTATTCTAAAGTGGCCTTCTATGAGCCCTGATCTAAATCCTATTGAACATCTGTGGAAGGAGCTGAAACATGCCGTCTGGAGAAGGCACCCTTCAAACCTGAGACAACTGGAGCAGTTTGCTCATGAGGAGTGGGCCAAAATACCTGCTGAGAGGTGCAGAAGTCTCATAGACAGTTACAGAAATCGTTTGATTGCAGTGATTGCCTCAAAAGGTTGTGCAACAAAATATTAAGTTAAAGCGAGGTAGTCGGATCCGGGAAAAAATTTTTTTTTGCGTGCATGGAAAGAAAATCCTATAGACACATATAGCGCGATTGTTTGCGAGTGTGAAAGACCTGTTCCACGAGCAAATGTACATTTTTTGGTCCATGGCTGTTTACATCGGCCAGGATACTTCGTGCGCCGATGGGCTGTAGGGATCCCGTATTTTACATCTGGAAAAAAACAGTGAAACGGGAACAGCAGGAAGAGCCATAGTATCGTCGTCTAATCGTTTTATAACACACTTCACAACTAATAATAAGATAAGATAAGATAAGATAAGCCTTTATTAGTCCCACAACGGGGAAATTCCAGGATTGCAACAGCACAGGGATAGCAACACTCAGAGCAACAATCGGAAGGCAAGAAAAAAAAAAAATAGTAATAGTAGTTAATAGTAACATTTCCACAAAAAATGTGCTATATTAACAACACAATCGCATTTTGCACACGGCTCGCTCTCCGGTGGCGGGCCTGAGAAGTAAACAAATGCAGGGATGCTTGAATTCTTTCGTCCTGAAAATATAATTTTGGAATATTAATTACAGCTAAATGGGAGCAGTTTCGATGCCGAAATTTCACATACAAATCCTAATATACGTGTTCTATACACCATCGGCTTTTGGGTATCCGACTACCTCGCTTTAAGGGTGCCATCATTTTTGTCCAGGCCTGTTTCATGAGTTTGTTTTTTAAAATAATTCTGTTGAACCACAATTCAAAAGCATTGTCTGATTTTCATTGGTTAATTTTCATAGAATTTTTATTTATTACCACTTTTGTCAGATTCACCTTATTTCTGTGACCATTGTGGGTTTTTCTTTCATTAACAGAGGGGTACCAACAATTTTGTCCACGTCTCTAGGTTTGGATAGCTTTTTTCCCTTTATAAAGGAAATAATAATTTGAAAACTGCATTTTGTATTTACTCAAGTTGTCTTTGTCTAATATTAAAATTTGTTTGATGATCTGAAACATTTAGGTGTAACAAATATGCAAAAATATAAGAAATCAGGAAGGGGACAAATACTTTTTCACAGCACTGTAAAACTGGAAATGGTTACAAAGTCATTTCAAAGACTTTAGAAATTCACCAGTTTACTGTGAGGCAAATAATCTATAAATGGAGACACTTTGGGACTGTGGCTACTCTACCAAGCACTGGGCACCCAGTTAAATCGACCACAAGAGCACAATAAAGAGTCATCAGTCAGGAAAAGACACAACCCAGCGTGACAGCCAAAGATTTGAAGGCATCACTGGACATGGCTAACATCTGTGTTCATGAGTCTAAGCACTGAACAAGCAGGACGTCTATGGCAGGCCACCATAAAAAGAACATTGCTGCACGCCTGAAGCTTGCAATCAGCAAAATGTTTTGTGGACTGATGCAACTAAGATTTAACTATTTGGAAAGAACATGCAGCTCCACATCTGGCATAAAAAGAGCATCCATCCATCCATCCATCTTCTTCCGCTTAATCCTTTTCAGGTCGCGGGCGGACTGGAGCCTATCCCAGCATCTTTGAGCGAGAGGCAGGGTCCACCCTGGACAGATATTTGATGATATTCTACTTGTGACTGAGATGGTAGATCTCCACGTCCAGTCCTGTTACCTAAATTATTTCTGAGACGATATTTGTTTATTGTTACAAATACAAATTTTTGGTAAATAACTAGAAT
The DNA here is from genome assembly GCA_020510985.1 of Pholidichthys leucotaenia. Classification (NCBI taxonomy): domain Eukaryota; kingdom Metazoa; phylum Chordata; class Actinopteri; order Cichliformes; family Pholidichthyidae; genus Pholidichthys; species Pholidichthys leucotaenia. Next base: position 9,021,318 of record CM035842.1, read on the forward strand.
GTGCTCAGTGCTGATCTGCTATAGGTATGGATGCCATCTGGCTGCATTTTGAGTATTTGCTAATGCTATGCAAAAAAAAAACAAACAAACCCCCCCCCAGTCCTGTTACTTTTACCTTCAGTGTTGCTGCTCAAACAAAGTAACAAGACTAAGTAACAGGAATGAGTAGTGTATACACTGTGTTCACATATATTTTTTTTCAAAAATAAATTATTTGAAAATGTAACCAACCATTTTGTTAAGACAAAACAAAATCATTTAATGGAAGCCAAAAGAATTAGCTGGCAAACTCTTAAGGAGGCTTTTAACAGGACTGAGAAAAATGCAACTATCTTCTGATAAATATTCTCGTCAAAAATAAAACTAGAAAAGCCCTCAGAGAGCACATACCTCTGCCAAGGCTCCTTCCATTCCTCATGGGTCACCTCCAAAATGTAATATGTAATAATCCTGTGACACTTACTTGTCTCGCCAAATTTTGTAACAATATACCACTGTAACAATAGTATACACAGGGTGGTACAATACTTGCGGGGTAATTGGGGTAACACCCACTAACACCTGCGCTCGCCAGATTTTTGTGTGTAACCCTTACTAACACCCACTCACTTTAGGTGTAGTACCCTTTTGGTAGTGGTGTGTTATGGCAATGTATTTACCTTAACTTTTCTACCTGAGGGAAAAGGGATAATTGGGCCAGGTCAGACCGACTCTGGGTTCGTAGGAGCCTGGGAGGTGCAGCAACAGACGACACATACACAGCCGTATATGGAACTTGCAACTATGTATATTATTTACAAGGATGTACACATAAATAAATACACAGTGCGATAAAATAGAAAAAATAAAAACAAAATACTCCAAATTATATTGTAACGTCGGGGCCATGTTAAAGGGGGCAGGGATTTCCCAGCATGTTTTGCCAGTTGGAAACATTACTGTGTGTGTGTATTAAATGTGTTATTACTGAGTTATTATACTGCTGTCATTATAACTGCGTTATAATGACCCAGCAGTGTTTATAGGTAGGATTAGGGCAAGATGTATCATGTGTGTGTAACCATGATTGAAACGGAGGTCTGGGAGAATGACCTCCCCTCCTGTCTGTGCTCAGTAGTGGGGGAGTTGGGGTTGGTGTGTGTGAATAAAGCCTGTTCGTCACAACCATCTTGCTCCTCTTCTTTGTGTGAACCTCGCATATGTCACACTGGTGTCAGGAGTGGGGATGGAGCAAGATGAGGATCCAGGCGGAGGTCCAGCAGCCGGAGCGGTTCATCGCTCGGCTGGGAACGGAGCCTAGAGCTGAGACGCCGGCCCCCGGAGTGGCTCGCCGCGATGGACAGAGCAGCAGACCCGGCGGGACTGCGCTGCCTTTTTCAAGGCAGAGCGGGCCAAGCAGAGCAAACCAGCCCCGTTTCCCGCCCTTTTCAGGGCAGGACGGGCGGGCGATTCCAGAGCGATTAGGAGCGGCGATCGACCGGGAGGTGACCGTCCCATCCATCCGGCAGCGGGCCAAGATTTCCCGCTACAACGGTGAGAACCTGTTGGATGACCACCTGGCCCAGGTCGAGTTGGCTGCCGCGCTGAACGACTGGTCATCGGAGGAAACCGCCGTGCTGAGAGCGAGTGGGAGGAGGAGCTACGGCAGACCACGGCAGCGTGTGCACGGAGGAGACAGCCGCAGCGACGCGAGGAAGGGGGGCTTCCACTGCGCAGAGCCAGGGTACATCACACGGTACTGCCCCACACGCAGCACACGACAAACTGGCCCCTCGCCGACGTTAAATTAGAGCGAGGTGGCATGGGCGGGGAAAGGCCGCCTCCTGCAGATGCTTCTCCCGAAGGTGACGTCACAGAGGCCTTTGGAGCGCAGCAGCAGCGGAGCGAGCAGGACAGATCCGGTCTTTTCCCGGGCTCGGCAGGGGCTGGACGCCTGGACGCGGGCCAGCGGCCGCCTGGGAGGTCCTGGCAGCGGTGGGAGTCGTGACTCCCGCTGCCAGGGGAGGAACTGTGCGTGTCCTACCGCCACCCACAGATGCTTCCCCCACGTCATGGAGGCCCTCGGCGCAGCAGCGACGCGCAGCAGCGACGCGCAGCAGCGACGCGCAGCAGCGACGCGCAGCAGCGGAGCGAGCAGGACAAAGATCCGGCCATTTTTCCAGGCGCGGCAAGGGCTGGATGCATGGATGCGGGCTAGCGCCCGCCTGGGAGACCTGGCAGCGGTGGGAGTCAGCCAGAGCGGGCATGTGACTCCCGCTGCCAGGGAAGGGACTGTGCGTGGTCCTACAGAGGCTGTCAGATGTGTCCATCCGCCCGCTGGTGGCCGAACCGGAACCCTACCCCAACCAGATACTCCGACTGAGACTCAGATGGACACTGGATGGCCCGTGCATGCCGCCCCGGCACCGGGCTGACTCGCGTTGGATTTCTGAAAGTGGACTTTGAATTTTCTGGGGACAGAAATCAGTCCAGCGGGGGGCAGTGTAACGTTGGGGCCATGTTAAGGGGGGCAGGGATTTCCCAGCATGCTTTGCCAGTTGGAAACGTTACTGTGTGTGTATTAAATGTGTTATTACTGAGTTATTATACTGCTGTCATTATAACTGCGTTATAATGACCCAGCAGTGTTTATAGGCAGGATTAGGGCAAGATGTATCATGTGTGTGTAACCATGATTGAAATGGAGATCTGGGAGAATGACCTCCCCTCCTGTCTGTGCTCAGTAGTGGGGGAGTTGGGGTTGGTGGTGTGTGAATAAAGCCTGTTCTTAACAACCATCTTGCTCCTCTTCTTTGTGTGAACCTCGCATACGTCACAATATTTACAGTATTCACAGTTCGTGTTGTATCAGTTCCAGGTGACTAGTGGAGTCACCTTTAGCAGTCTCTAGGGATCAGGCTTTGGCTCGCCATCCAGATCTGGAGATCCACGCTCTGGTCAAACCAGTCCAAAGGAAAAAAAAAAAAAAAGAACCTGACCTATAAAATAAGTCAGAACACTAACTAACTAACTACTAACTAACCTGCACTTATATAGCGCTTTTCTAGTCACAAAGAGCTTAGTCTATATCTAAGTCAATTTCCCCAGATCAACAAATGTGCATAAAACAAACACATCTACCATTCAAACCCATCAACATGGTGCTATAACGACGAGTAAAGTGCATTTGGAACACTTGACATCACAGGACATTTGTGCAGTGTGCTGCACCAAGCTAACATCACATCTAGCACAACAATTTATCACAATTTTGGCACTTTAAACACACACAGACCACAGATATAACTTTCATCATCAAGTAGCAATTAATGGCAAGGGAACTGGGACCTTTGCTAACCGTTACAGCCTTGAAAAATAGCTTTTTTCTGATGAAAAAACTAGCCGAATTTAGCATCGGCGGCTAGCGTTTTTAAGCTAGCGGTTAGCATCCACATACACAATGAATAAATAGCACTCACCATGCCAAGTGGCTCGTGCTTCAACGAAGTTCCCGCGCTCAACGGCGTCGACAACCTTTGGATCCCAATCTTCAAATTTAATAGACGGGGCACATACCTGTCAAAGCATACCTCATGCCTCCCTTATTGGGGGGGCTTTCACACCTGTACTGAGTACTTAAAAACTGTATTTATTGGCAGATGAAAGAAAACTGAAGCAAAAAAACCAAAACAAAACAAACAACATATTTATTCAAATGTACACTTATATGGACACAATCTTGAGCCATAACTTTTTGGTAATGTGAAAATAATAAGCCAAGTAGCACAAAAAATAAATAAACTTAAAAAAATGATAATATTAATAATAAACAAATAAAAATAAATAAAAAAAATATTTTTCAAATTTACATTAGCACAAGGTAGATTGCTTAATTTGAAAGTACACAATAAGAATAATTCTGAATATAGTTCTTAATTGTCAGCTAGATATATACACTTGGAATTAAAGAGTTTTTAATTGTCAGCTTTGTTACACTAACGCACTTGGATGAACTTGGTTAGGTGCGCTCAATTTCGCCAGGCATCGAACTACTGTTCAGTTGATTTTAGGTTCTCTTGTGGAGGAACAAAATAAGTGCAGGCGGACACGGCAAACTGAAGTTTAAAAGGGTGCTTTATTCATCCTCCACGAGTCTCGCTCAGCGCTGTCTGCTGGAGCGAGCCCTGCGTCTCAAAGTCAGCAACAAACAATGCGAGTGATCAAAAAGAGAGAGAGTAACAGATATGCAGTCAACTTATATACCCAGCTCAGACAATGCATGCATGGCACATTAGCATCACAGTATACAGCAGGAAAGCATGGACATTTGCATTAGAATCACACATATCAGCCGCAGGATTACTGGCACCGGGATTCCTCTCTGTTCTGGAGCTGCAGGACAAAAGAGGGTGCGAGGCACATCTGCATAATGATCAGTCCATACCTCTCACTGTTCTGATAATTGCTCATGCTGAGCGCTCTGCCAGCCCCGTACGCTGTGGTTGTCACACACGAGGTGTTCCTCCACACTCTCAATAATTTTTTTTCCCGTATATTTTTCTTTTTGGCGTACAGAAATGGCAATATGCCCGTATTTGCTAAAATTGCATTTTCCCAGTATTAAAATATGGCGAAACCGTATCACTTGACAGGTATGGGGGCATTAGAATTTGGCAATACCGCAATGTCTCATTTCTCATTCTGGTTTAGGCTTACCAATTTCAAGGGTTTTATCCAGGCAAAGGCTGCTATTAGCACGTTAGCGTCACCATATCACCAAGGACCGTCTCTCTCTCTGGTCTGTGTCTTTCGTCGTCTGGCGTGACTGAGCCAAAAATGCAAGTCATCCCAGACCCAGGGAGAGAGCGCTTAACCCATTGGGTGGCGTGACCCAGCAACGGCGCAGCCATTGGTTACTCGAAATATCAACACACAATACTAGGAACTTTATTAGAACCTTCTAGAAAATGTTCCTACTATTTATGAATATATATTTATTTAAATATTCATATTCAAATTATGTATTCCCATTGTGGAATGGGTGTTTTTCTTTTCTAAAAGCGGTATCGATATTTATAATTTAATTCACGTTAAACTATCTACTCCCATTGTGAAATGAATGTCCCCCCTTCTTCTTAAAGCGGTCTCGATATTCATAATTCTAGTCATTTAGCACCTTGGGGGAGCCAGATTATTTAGCATCTCAGACAAGAGACAGTGGATAAACATGGGAGAACAATGCTCAGGAGGTTCCTGGCGAGATGGCAGGAAGGAGTCAAGGACGAAGGGGGTTGAATGCAGTGTGATGCAAATGTCATGTTGTGTGTGAAGAAATGCCATGAAACTTAAGAGGAGAGTGCCTGCTGAAATGTTCAGTCTGTTCTGTGCTAGAGAGATGTGAAGTGTGTAATAAACTGTGTGCCATGAGCCCAACTCTTATTTCACACACTCCACACTGGTGACCCAAGACGTATTATGGAACATGAGGCAAGATCCCCAGAGCCGGCCTGGTCAGGAAGCTACAGCGAGGCAGCAGCCATCCCACAGACAGCCCGGACTGGAACCTCCAGCCACGCATGTGCGGTTTCAGTCAAGCTACCGGATTTCTGGCAGCACAGCCCACGCACTTGGTTCCACCTCACCGAGGCCCAGTTTGTCCTCCAGGGAGTAACGGTAGACGACACCAGATTCTACCATGTGGTCGCAGCGCTGGATGCCCGCACAGCTCAGCAGGTAGCGAGCCTGCTCGATCAGCCACCAGCCAGCAGCAAATATGAGGCGCTCAAGGCTGCACTCACCCGGCGTTACACGCTCTCGGACTGTGAGAGAGCGGAGAGGCTCCTGACGCGGACTGAGTTAGGAGATGGTTCGGCTGTAGACCTGATTGAGAAGATGCTGGCGTTAATGGGCACGAACGACGGGCACTTTCTGTTTGCCCACCTCTTCCTCCGGAACCTTCCGACAGTGGCGAGAGCGGTTCTGGCCAATTCGCCGTTGCTGGCCGCACGCGACAACCGTGCGCTAGCCCAGGAGGCAGACCGGACCATCCTTACCACCAGGGTGATCACAGTCAACGCGGCAGCGGCGGAGCCCAGCGAGACGACCAGAGGACGCGAGGAGCCACCGACGGTAGCAGCAGTGGGGGCCAAGGAGCGCCAGAGAGACACGCTCTGTTTCTACCACCGCCGCTTCGGAGAGAAGGCACATAGATGTGCGCCCCCGTGCCAATTCAAGCGCTCGGGAAACGCCAAGGCCGGGGGTCGGTAGCAGCTGCGACCCTCGGTGAAGAGAACAAGCTGCTCTACTTGACGGATGCACGCTCGGGGAGGCGTTTCCTCGTGGACACCGGAACCCAGAAGAGCTTCATCCTGCCGACCTACGCTGACCGGCTGACAGGACCTAGCGGCCCCGAGATGTTGGCAGCAAACGGCTCGGATATGAAGACCTTTGGTGAGAGGACTCTGCTCTTATCTCTACACGGCTGTACATATGAGTGGACTTTTGTCGTAGCAGCACTGAATTACCATATCCTGGGGGCTGATTTTCTGTGTGCACATTTTACTGGTTGATGTTGCTAACAGGCGCCTGGTTAATGCACTGTCCTTTGACTCTTTCCCCTGTATAGCTCGAGTGACCCAGCCAACAGCACAAGCCAACATCACAGCTGCAGGCGGTAAGTTCCACACACTGCTCACTCAGTTCCCAGTACTCACGGTCCCGATGTTTTCCGCGGCCATCGCTAAACACAGGGTGGAGCACTTTATCACCACCACCAGGCTGCCCGTTTTTGCAAGACCTCGGCGCTTGGACGCAGCTAAACTGGCCATAGCGCGCGAGGAGTTCGCCAACCTGGAAAGGTTGGGCATCATCAGGTGCTCGAACAGCCCATGGACATCCCCGCTACACATGGTCCCTAAGGCTGAGGGCTCGTGGCGACCGTGCGGGGATTTCTGCAGGTTGAACAACGCCACAGCGCACGACCGCTACCCAATTCCCCACATACAGGATTTTTCTGTTCACCTTGCCGGAGCATGCATTTTTTCAAAAATAGACCTGGTCCGCGGTTACCACCAAGTCCCAGTGGGCGCTGAGGACATACCCAAAACAGCGGTAATAACCCCGTTCGGTCTATTCGAGTTCCTGCGCATGCCATTCGGGTTAAAAGGAGCGGCACAGACGTTCCAGCGCATGATGGATGCAGTGCTGCGCGATCTCCCGTTCATGTTCGTCTACCTGGACAATATCCTGGTAGCCAGTGCATCCGAAGATGAACACGAAACCCACCTCACGACGGTTTTCCGGAGGTTGGAGGAGCACGGGTTAATAATCAACCCGGTGAAATGCCAGTTTGGCGTGACGGAGATTGATTTTTTGGGGCACCGTGTCTCTCCAGAAGGAGCCATCCCGCTGCCCGACAAAGTGTGCGCCGTGGCGGATTTTCCCCGGCCTCAGACGGTCAGGGCGCTGCAGGAATTTTTGGGGATGGTGAACTTTTATAACCATTTCCTTCCCCGTGCGGCGCAGCTCATGCAACCATTGTACGCCGCGCTCAAGAAACTGAAACCCGTGGATAGGGTCGAATGGACCCTGGAGCGAGAGCGGGCGTTCTCGGAAGTTAAAGCAGCCCTGGCAAACGCCGCACTGCTGGCGCATCCGGACCCGGCGGCCCGCATAGCGCTCACCACGGACGCTTCAGACTTGGCCATGGGGCTGTCGTGGAGCAGCGTGTCGCTGGGGCTTGGCAGCCGCTTGCCTTTTTCAGCAGAACTTTGCGCAACAGCGAACGTAAATACAACACGTTCGACGGAGAGTTGCTGGCTCTCCACCTGGCCATACGCCACTTCCAGTTCTGGCTGGAAGGGCGCAGCTTCACCGCGTTTGTGGACCACAAGCCGCTAACATTCGCGATGGCCAAGGTTTCAGAACCGTGGTCGGGCCGGCAGCAGAGACAGCTGGCCGCGATCTCAGCGTTTACTACCGATATTCAACATGTGTCGGGTGAACTGAATGTGGTGGCGGACTGCCTCTCACGCGCCGTGGTGGCCCCGGTCTGCGTGGGGATAGATTACGCAGCCATGGCCGCGGAGCAGATTAGCGATGCAGACGTGCGTGTGCTCCAGTCTGGACCAACAGGGTTAAGGCTGGAGAGCAGGGTGCTGCCAGATGGCGGCCCCCCCAATCTGCAATGTCTCCAGGGGACGCCCGCGTCCGGTGGTCCCGGTCGCGTGGCGCAGCTGCGTGTTTGAGTCGGTTCACACTCTGGCGCACCCAGGAGTGCGCGCGTCGGTCAAAATGGTGGGAGAGAAGTTTGTGTGGCCGAGCCTACGCAAACAAGTGAAAGAGTGGGCTGCAGCCTGTGTGGCGTGCCAATGAGCCAAGGTACACAGACACACGAAGGCTCCCTTGGAGCCGTTCCAACGAGCCAAGGTACACAGACACACGAAGGCTCCCTTGGAGCCGTTTCGTATCCCGGCTAAGAGGTTCGACCATGTTCACGTGGATCTCGTGGGCCCCCTCCCGCCATCACAGGGTTGCACGCACCTCCTGACAGTGGTGGACCACACCACGCACTGGCCAGAAGCAGTCCCGCTGGCGGCAACCACGTCCGCAGACGTAGTGCGCGCTTTTTTAACAGCATGGGTGGCGCGTTTTGGAGTCCCGTCAGACATTACGTCCGACAGGGGCCCTCAATTTGTTTCCAAACTCTGGTCCGCGATGGCCCGCAGCCTGGGTGTTACAATTCACCGCACAATCGCATACAACCCACAGGCCAATGGGTTATGTGAGCGTTTTCATAGATCACTGAAAGCAGCACTCAGGGCTTCATTGACAGATGCAAATTGGGTAGACAGGCTGCCGTTGGTTTTATTGGGGTTGCGCGCAGCGCCGAAGGAGGATCTGGAAGCTTCCTCGGCAGAGCTCGTTTTTGCGCAGCCCCTACGGCTGCCCGGGGAATTTCTGCCAGATAATGTCACGCTGGGCAGCTGCCCGTCTCAGCTTTTGCAGCGTAGCGCAAACACAGGCATGCTGCCGGGCCCGGCCCACCACAGTTTTCCGCGTGTTTTCGTGCCTAAAACTTTGAAGAGCGCGGAGTTTGTGTTTGTCAGACACGACGCCCACCGCCCTCCATTGCGCCCACCCTATGATGGACCATTCAGAGTGTTGGAAACAGGGGATAAGCATTTTTTCTAGACTTGGGGGGTAGGCAGGAAAAAAATTGGCATAGACAGACTCAAACCCGCTTTCGTTGTGGCGGACGAGCAAGTGCTGTTGGCTAGGGCCCCTCGGCGTGGAAGACCCCCACGGAGAGCTCCCCAGGGAAACGATTCACCAGAGCAGCCACACGGACAGACCGAAGTGCCCCCCCCCCTAGTCACAGCCCACCCGCAGTCAGACACACTCCCAGCAGCCCCCCACCGGCACAGCAACGCCACGGAGGCGGTAAACCCCAGTTACAGCAGATACGGGAGGAGACGGAAGCCCAAACAGCATGTGGACTGATATTCTATTGTTCTATCACAGCATGTGGACCGTTATTCTATTGTTCTATCTAAGATGCTGGGGGGGGGCAAGTTTAGCACCTTGGGGGAGCCAGATTATTTAGCATCTCAGACAAGAGACAGTGGATAAACATGGGAGAACAATGCTCAGGAGGTTCCTGGCGAGATAGCAGGAAGGAGTCAAGGACGAAGGGGGTTGAATGCAGTGTGATGCAAATGTCATATTGTGTGTGGAGAAATGCCATGAAACTTAAGAGGAGAGTGCCTGCTGAAATGTTCAGTCTGTTCTGTGCTAGAGAGATGTGAAGTGTGTAATAAACTGTGTGCCATGAGCCCGACTCTTATTTCACACACTCCACAGTCACGTTTTTAACACTGGGTTACAAATAGGTTTGTGTGTAGGCCTAGAGCCACTTCTGGTGAAAACTGCATCAAAGCCTGCTGTCACGAATGGCTCTTGCGAGCCATTAATAAGAGCCAAGGGCCAACCAGTGAGTTTGCGTAGTTTATTAATAAAGGCAAACAACAAAGGAAAGAGCCTCGTGGGGCAAAACACAAATAACACAGGAGGTACACTTACGGATAACGATGGGGGAAGAGAGGAGGGCTGGAGCTGGACGTAGGGACTCCAGCCTAATCCACAGCGAGAGGTACGTGTGGATAGCGTGAGGTTGCAGCCCTGAGCAAACAGGGCCGCTCCCTTATATAGGGGTTGACAGCGCATCAGCTGATAAGAGGTAATTGGCCTCCAGCCATCCCGTGGAGCTTGACAGCCGGAAGCCCGCTGAGACGCTGTCATAACAAAAGCCGGGCTGAGAAGGTGTATGGCCTGAGCGCGGACGACATCAGCGCTCAGACTGTGACAGTACCTCCCCCTTGAGGCCGGGCTCAGAACGGCCAGTAACACCCAAGTTCCCCCCCAGGGTGGGCGGATGGGGCGCAGGCCAGGAGGGAGTGGGTCAGAAAAAGAGAAGGAAAAAAAAAACCATGATGATGACAGGGAACAAACGAGGCAATTACAGAGTGCGGTGAGGGAAAAAATAAAAAAACCCACAATACTCCATAGAGTGCAAACGATACACAGACCGGACCCCCCCCCCCCCCAAAAAAGGATGCAACAACAGGAGGCCTATAACTAAAACACAGAGGCCCCTAAGGTGTAATGTGGCAGATACTAATCATCCCTCAAACAGGAGAGGGGAAGAAAAAAAAGACACGCTAACAGTGATAAAGATCAAAATAAGGCACATGACAACACAAAAGAGACCTTAATATCAAGGAAAAAAACAAAACATGCGAGGATGACGGCAGGCAGAGTCCAATAATATACACACAGTTCTGGAGGTCTCCCTGCGTCCAATGACCACATGGCTGATGGGGGGAACAAGGAGTGTTCGGGTGGCCTGCCCCGGTCCCCGGCTCGGAAATACAGAGTCTCTGGTGGCTGGGCCCGATCGCCGAAGGAGCGGAAAAGTCCGTCGGGTGGCCGCCCCAGAACGCCGCAGCGGCGATACAGCTCGCCAGGCGGTCGACCCGCATCAAACAGCCACCAGGACCGTAGTGGGGAAGTAGAGGACTGCTTCCCTGGAGAGGGGAAAGACGAGGGAGAGCCAGGCGGAGAATTTGGAACCCCAACGGCCCCAGGTGAAGACGAGCTGTGACAATCTGGAGGATGATGAAGGTGACAATGAGAATAAGGGAGAAGATGAGCCAGTCCAGTGTCCAGTGGCAGGGGATCTACAGCTCCCTCACCGAACTTGGATCCTGCTGGTGCTGCACCCTTGTCGGACCCCGATTGGGTCACGGTTGCACCCGCATCGGACCCTGATTGGGTCACGGCTGCACCCGTGTCGGACCCCGATTGGGTCACGGTTGCACCCGCGTCGGACCCTGATTGGGTCACGGCTGCACCCGTGTCGGACCCCAACTGGGTCAGCGCCACATGAGAACCGACCTCCAACCCCGAACCTGGAACCTCTGGCACAGCGGGTGAAATCCCCTTCACGCCGCCGACCCTGGGAGAAGGCTCGGGAGAGAGAAAAGAACCGGGATCAGGATCACCGGCAGCGCCAGAACCGGCAAGACAAGCTCGGATGCAGCGGGCGGCTGCACCCGGCTCGTCTCCCCAAGAGACAGGCAAAAATGCTCTAGAATGGAAAGGAGAAAGACAATACAGAGCACTTGCCTGATCTCAGGTTCTGACGCCGTCCAGGACTCCGATGATCCGGGCTCAGACGGCAGGAGGTCGTCATCAGGCTTCCACTCAGCTACGTCGGGCTCCGCAGCTGGCATGATGGTGTCCGCAGCCTCAGGATTCTCCGGCACTGATGTCCACGCCATCAGTGCCGGAATAGGTTTGTGTGTAGGCCTAGAGCCACTTCTGGTGAAAACTGCATCAAAGCCTGCTGTCACGAATGGCTCTTGCGAGCCATTAATAAGAGCCAAGGGCCAACCAGTGAGTTTGCGTAGTTTATTAATAAAGGCAAACAACAAAGGAAAGAGCCTCGTGGGGCAAAACACAAATAACACAGGAAGTACACTTACGGATAACGATGAGGAAAGAGAGGAGGGCTGGAGCCGGACGTAGGGACTCCAGCCTAATCCACAGCGAGAGGTATGTGTGGATAGCATGAGGTCGCAGCCCTGAGCAAACAGGGCCGCTCCCTTATATAGGTGTTGACAGTGCATCAGCTGATAAGAGGTAATTGGCCTCCAGCCATCCCGTGGAGCTTGACAGCCGGAAGCCCGCTGAGACGCTGTCATAACAAAAGCCGGGCTGAGAAGGTGCAGGTCCTGAGCGTGGACGACATCGGCGCTCAGACCGTGACACCTGCCCATTAGTTTTGGAGTGTTGTTGCTAACACTCTGTGAGAAGATAAGAGCCTTGGCGGAGGTATGCATTTTCAGATCATCACCAAAATACAATGGGTTTCTCTGTAGCCCAAGAAACGCCTCTGGTGAAAATACCATCAAAATCCATCCAGTAGTTTTTGTGTAATCCTGCTGCACAAATATAAACAAAGCTCTTAGTGGAGGTATGCACTCTCAGATCATCGCCAGAATCTAATCTGTTCCCCGTGCCATTACACACCTTTCCTGAAAATTTCATCATAACTTTTTGAGTAATGTGGCTAACAGAGAGACAGGTAGACAAGCCAACAAACAAACCAACGCAGGCAAAAACATGACCTCCTCCTCTTGGCGGAAGTAATAAAGTTACCTGAGACTGACCAGTACACCTTTTGAGTAGTTAAACATATGAATTTATTATTTGGAAAGCATAAGAAATAAAATTGAATTTGGAAGACAGATACAATAAGCAAATAGCACCCATTCGGCGGAATGGCCCTTACATAAGCTCCAGAAATCAATCCAGAAATAATTGGTTAATGTGTATGTAAACATAGCCAATGATATACAGTATCACTGGCCATGTTTACATGCACACAAGTAAACTGTTTATAATCAGATTTTTGGCATTATCTGCAGTGTTAATTTTGTTGACGACTAAATTTCATCATAGTTTTCGTCAACAACATATTTTTTCTGACAAAAATGAGACAATAAATAAAAACTGATTCATGAGAGCAAAAATACTAATTAAATGCATTGACACTTCTAGTTGACTATATTCTTACAATATTTAGTTGACTAAAACTAAAATGGTTTAGATAAAACCTCTCTCTGTAACCGAGTGTTGGACTTTCTCACAGGGAGGCCACAGAACGTGCGGGTTGGCAGCAACACCTCCCAGACCATCACACTGAGCACAGGGGCCTAACAAGGGTACATGCTCAACCCGCTGCTTTTCACCCTGCTGATCCAGGACTGCGTACCAGCCTACAGCACCAACCACATCATCAAGTCTGTGGATGACACGACAGTGGTGAGCCTCATCACAACCAATGAAGAGGTCAACTACAGAAATGAGGTGAGCCAACTGGTCCAGTGGTGCAAAGACAACAATCTCTTCCTGAACATGGGAAAAACCAAGCAGACTGTGGTCGACTTCAGGAGAGGACACACACAGCACCCTCCTCTGATCATCGATGGAGCAGCTGTGGAGAGGGTGAGCACCACCAAGTTTCTGGGGGTGCACATTTCTGAGGACCTCTCCTGGTCCAACAACACCACATCACTGGCCAAGAAGGCTCAAACTCGCCTCTCCTCCGCAAACTGAAGAGAGCACGAGCCCCACCCCCCATCATGTGCTCATTCTACTGGGACACCATTGAGAGCATCCTCACCAGCTGCATCACAGTGTGGTATGGAAGCTGCTCCACCTCCTGCCCGAAGACAGTACAACACACAGTGAAAGCAGCCAGCAAGATCATCGGTGCCCCTCTGCCCTACCTGTAGGACATCTACCTCACTCACCTCACCTGCAGAGCCATCAACATTGCAGGCAAAACCTCCCTCCCCTCACACTCCATCTTCAGCCCCCTGCCCTCAGGGAAAAGGTGCCGGAACCTCCGGGCCTTGTCCACAAGACTGCTAAACAGCTTTGTTCATCAGGCCATCAGGACCCTGAATTCTGTCCACCCCTGACCGTAACACACTCACCCGCACGATAACTACCTCAGCTGTTTGCACAGAAAGACTGGCACACCAACAGTAATACATTTGCTCCTGTATGTCTCTGCACTTTACTGCAACCATTTGCACAAATGCCATACCTGCTGCTGTCTGTTATTGCAATATTGATTTTCATGTCAGAATCAGAATCAGAATCAGATTTATTGCCATTGTTCATGTAATACACAAACTAGGAATTTGTCTCGGTGCCATGCTGCAACATTAAAAACACAATGAGAAAAAGGGATAAACTAAAAAACTAAAGGACTAGAAACGTGCAATAAGTGTAGAAAAATAAGTAATAATAAGTAATAATAATAATAATACTAGTAATAATGAGTAGTACTAGTTAAGGCAGTTTTAAAAAATTAGCATGTAGCAGATAATGTGAAGTACCACATAGTGCAGTCGATAATGCAACAGAAAAACAGTGATGAATGACGTGAGTCTGGTTGAGCTGCTGTACATAGTGCACGAGAGTCAAAAGTCACTTAATGTTCAGCAGTCTGATGGCAGAGGGGAAAAAGCTGTTCATGTGCCGGAAGGTTTTAGTCCGAATGGACCGAAGCCTTCTACCTGAGGGGAGGGGGGCAAACAGCACGTGACCAGGATGTGAAGGATCGGCTATGATCCGGCCAGCACGCCTCCGGGTCCTGGAGATGTACAGGTCCTGGAGAGATGGGAGCTCGCAGCCTATCACCTTCTCAGCAGTGCGCACGACGCGCTGCAGCCTTAGTCTGTCCCTGGCAGTGGCTCCTGCATACCACACAGTTATGGAGGAGGTGAGGATGGACTCGATGATGGCCGTGTAGAACTGCACTAACATCTTGGTGGGTAGCTTGAGCTTCCTCAGCTGCCGCAGAAAGAACATCCTCTGCTGGGCCTTTTTGATGAGGGAGCTGATGGTTGGCTCCCATTTGAGGTCTCGGGTGATGGTGGTGCCCAAGAAGCGGAAGGAATCTGCAATGGTGATGGGAGAGCCTGTGATGGTGAGGGGGGGGCAGGGGGGATGTGACTTTCCTGAAGTCCACAATCATCTCCGCTGTCTTCAGAGCATTCAGCTGCAGGTTGTTGTGGCTGCACCAGGACACCAGCTGGGCCACCTCTTCCCTGTAGGCGGACTCGTCGCCATTGGAGATGAGCCCGATGAGGGTGGTGTCGTCCGCAAACTTAATCAGCTTAACAGACTGGTGGGAGGAGGAGCAGGAGTTGGTATAAAGGGAGAAGAGTAGGGGGGAAAGTACACAGCCCTGGGGTGATCCAATGCTGATGCTAACAGAGTCTGAGACAGACTTCCCCAGCCGCACATGCTGTCTCCGGTCCGTCAGGAAGTCGGTGATCCACCTGCAGAGGGAGTGCAGTGCACTGCATGTGCAGTCCTATCTGTCACTGTCTGCACCTACACCACCGCATCAAACTTGCAACTACGAGTATTACTGCTCTACTTTTTCTGTATATAGGATTGCTGGGTTTTATCGGTTATCTTTATTTGCACTATGGGATGTCTGGGTTTTATCTTTTGTTGCTATTTGCGCTACGGGTAGCATTACTGTTCATAGACTGCTATTGTTTTTCCAGCCTTATTCCTTTTTTTCTATTGCGCACACCACTGAAGAGAGAGAAAAGGCATTTCATTTCTCCTGTATGTCCTGTACATGCAGTGTACACCGTGTTCTAAATCATTATTAAAATTATATTTGTCTCTGATTTTCCTAAATAGTCGATGCAAATGACATTCAGTATAATTTAAGTCATCAACCGTTAGAGCATAATTTAAATTTTATTGAACAAACCTTCCAATGATAAGTATTTTTTTTTGTAAATATAAAAAAACTCAAAGTGCATTCTTCCAAATTATTATGCACAACAGAGTTTCACAACATTTTATTGGTTGTAAAGAACTGAAAATGGTCATTTGTTGAATTTTCAGCACTATTAGGTCATATTTACTGAACTTAAAAGCTATTTCAATCAAAAACATCTTAACAGGCCAACTTACATGTTAATATAGGACTCCTTCTTTGAAATAACCTTCACAATTTGTGCAGCTATTGAACTTGTGAGTTTTTGGAGAGTTTCTGCTTGAATTTCTTTACAAGATGTCAGAATAGCCTCCCATAGCTGCTGTTTTGATGTGAACTGCCTCCTACCCTCATAGAGCTTTTGCTTGAGGATGCATCAAAGGTCCTCAGTATGGTTGAGGTCAGGGGAGGATGGGGGCCACACCATGAGTTTCTCTCCTTTTATGGCCATAGCAGCCAATGACACAGAAGTATTCTTTGCAGCATGAGATGGTGCATTGTCATGAATGAAGATAATTTTGCTATGGAAGGCACAGTTCTTCTTTTTGTACCATGGAAGAAAGTGGTCAGTCAGAAACTCTATGTACTTTGCCGAGGTCATTTTCACACCTTCAGGGACCCTAAAGGGGCCTACTAGCTCTCTCCCCATGATTCTGGCTCAAAACATGACTCAGCCACCTCCTTGCTGACGTTGCAGCCTTGTAGGGACATGGTGGCCATCCACCAACCATCCACTACTCCATCCATCTGGACCATCCAGGGTTGCATGGCACTCATCAGGAAACAAGGCTACTGCGCTGGCCTCCCTTGACAGCCCGGCCTCCCTTGGCCATCTCTCCTGGGGTGGATGCCTGGCTGTCCTGGGGCTTATTGGCCTCGGGACATTTGTGCTCTCTGGGGGTTGGTGGCATTGTCCTGCTTCCTCGGGGTTTCCGGGGGAGGGGTGCAGTTGCTGTGACCGGTCACCCTCTTCGTATCCTGACAAACCACTCACATGCACACTTATTTTGCACGCAATTCTCATACACATGCACACGTATGCACGCACACATATGTCTCTCCTTTAACAGGTGCAGATACCAGGCTTGTGTTGATATCTCTTCAGTGGAAGAAACAGTCCGTCTTCTGTTTGTTTCAGTTGTTAATCTTCTTTGTTCCTCTCCTTTTTCTTTCCTCCTCCCCACCCCTCCTTTCCCAATTCCTCCCCTGTTGGGTCCTTCATGGGTAAAACAATTTAAATAAAGTATTGAAAGTTATTACAAGAGGAGTTTATAAATAATATACAGTACATATGTATGTACTGTATAAAGCTCCTTTTGGCAAAGTAAATCTGTTTGGCACAATAAGGGAAGCAGATTTCTGTTCTGCTCACCTAGCTGCCTGACAGGACAAAGGGGAAAAAGTAAACAAGACTGTTTGAAAATTAGTTTTCATGTATTTCTGGGCCCACTACAACTGTTTCTGCTTGTGAGCATTGGTTAGGGGTAGCAAAATAGTAGGTTTATGCTCAACTGCAAGCCTCTGGAAGATCCTGCACCTTGAGGTTCGTGGGACTCCAGAGGCACCAGCAGCTTCAAATACCTGTTTGCTGCTTTGTAATGGCATTTTAGCAGCTGCTCTCTTAAGCCAATGAATCTGTCTGGCAGAAAACTTCCTCATTATGCCTTTATTTGCACAAACTTGTCTGTGCTCTGAATCAGCCGCACATTTCTTCACAGTACAATGATCACGCTTAAGATTTTGTGAAAGATCTAATGTTTTCATACCTTGTCCAAGTCATTGCACTATTTGATGCTTTTCAGCAGCAGAGAGTTCCTTTCTCTTTCTCATATTGCTTGAAACCTGCGGCATGCTTAATAATGTGGAAGATCCTTCTTAAGTAGTTTTTTCTTTAATTGGGCTCACCTGACAAATAATGACAGGTGTCTGAGATTGATATCAGTGATCCAAAGAGCCCTGAGACACAATACCATCCATGAGTTTAACTGAAAAACAAAAAATGAATGTTTATGACACTAAAATCTTATTTTAATTTGGAACACTGTGTTGTAGTATTGACAAATAAAATCTTTGAATCTTTGAATTACTAAATTATGACTAAAAATAAAATACATTTTAGTCAAAAGACTATGACTAAAACTAAATAAAAAATTGGTATCAAAATTAACAGTGGTTATGTGATTATTAAAGTAGTCATGTAAACAGAATAATCAGATAAAGGAAATTATTGGGTCATGAGAAATCACAACACACATACATTTGCAAACAAAAGTATTCAATCCCCACTGTATTTTAGGTTTATTGGCAAAATTTTAAATGTTTCATTTGTTTGCAATAAACAAATTGCATAAGAACAGTTTAAATAGTTAAATAAAACTAATATTACAAAGATTTTATCCAAATTCAACACTAAACCCGACTTTCAATAACTACTGCAGTCTCAAAATTATTCAACCTCCTGAACAAAATTCCTCTTAAGAGCACACATTTGCAAATCAAGTGTTGTGTTTAGCACACCTGATGCAACCAATCAAGGGCTTCATTAGTTGCATCATGTGTGCTTGACATAGGACACCTCAAATACCTGGACTGTTGACAGTGATGTTTGATTGCATGTTAGAAATATAGCAAAGTCAAGAGTATTGCACAAACTCTATGATGTACATCACTGCTGACCCAAAAGTACAACAAAAGACAGCTCCAGTTTGCTCACAACTATATAAATAATCCAAAGAGATTTTAGGATTCTGTTCTGTGGAACACTGAAACAAAACTGGAACTGTTCGGGCCAATGGATCAGCGATATCTGGAGGAGGAAGAATGAAGCATATGGTGAAAAGACCACCCTGCCTTCAGTGAAGCATGGTGGTGGGTCAGTGATGCTCTGGGGCTGCCTTGCTTCCTCCGGTACTGGAAACCTGCACTGTGCGGAGGGCAGGATGGATTCAATCAAGTATCGGGAAATCCCGGGAGAAAATGTCATGCCCCCTGTGAGGAAGCTGAAGCTTGGCCATCATTGGACCTTCCAACAGGACAACGATCTCAAGCATACCTCAAAGTCCACCAAGGCTTGGTTTCAGAAGTCACCTGACTCTCCAAACCCACTCATGGTCTGAATGGCACGGAGTGTGTTTCCATGTCAACAGCACTGAGTTGAGAAGAAAATTCTTTGGTCTGTAGTATCAGCCTAGCTCCTTTATAAACCTCAGAAAATTTTACGTCATTATGGTCTGGCTAAAAAATCAAACACTAAGTGGTGCTATGACTGTTATTTTAATTTTAATATACAGAAGCATTCAGAGTCAGACCAGAATCATCATACAAACTTTGGTGCAAATCAGACAGGTCGTGTCTGAGTTATCACTGTCCTGTGTTTCATGGCAACATGTCAAATATTCCTGGTAGCCATGGAAACATATCTACTTAGGTAAAAAAAAATGTTCAAAATTTGTCCAGAAATTCGTAAATTTATGAAAATTTGTTAAAAACAAGAAAAAAAAACACATTTAAGAGAAAACAGTGTAAATAGATGAGCATAAAGTTTGTACTTCTTCTTAGACCTCCATCGATCAGGGTTGACCATGTTGACCTTGTCTGCTCGCCTGGAGCAGTGTCATCTGTGGCTAAATAGACCGATTCAGGAGTGGCACTCTCTATTGCAAAGGTCACACCTGTGTGTAGTCTCTGGTCTGTTGGAGCTGCTGCTCTCCTTCCTGCACGCTCGTTTTTCTGCAGCAGGGGCCATCATTTTCTCCTCCCCTGATTTCGAGTGTTGCTTCAGGGTCCCTTTCCACTTTGCACGGTCACCTGCAAGCCTCTCCCAGGTCTCTGTGTTGATGTCGGTGGCCTTCATGTCTCTCTTAATGACATCTTTGTACCGGAGCTGGGGGCGACCAGTGGATCTCTTCCCAGGTGCCAGTTCTCCATACAGGATGTCCTTTGGGATGTGCCCATCATCCATGCAGTGGACATGGCCTAGCCAGTGCAGCCTGCGCTGTCTGAGGAGAATGAACATGCTGGGAAGTCCAGCGTGATTCGAGACATCTGTGTTGGTTACCCTGTCCTGCCAGGATATGCCCAGGATGCAGCGGATACTTCACAGATGGAAGGTGTTGAGTCGCTTCTCCTGTCTGGCATATGTTGTCCATGACTCACTGCTGTACAGCAGTGTGCTGATGACACAGGTGTTATACACTGCCATCTTAGTCTTCACCGGCAGCTTGGGGTTTCTCCACACTCTGGTTGTGAGGTGAGCAAGTGTTGTAGCTGCCTTCCTGATCCTCCTGTCTATTTCTGTGTCAAGGAAGAGGTTGTCGGCTGTGGTAGAGCCAAGGTAGGTGAAGTGGTGGGCGATGTTGCGTTCATAGTCATCGATGGCGATGGCAGGTGGTGATTCGGTGTCTTGTCCCAGGACATTGGTCTTTTTCAGGCTAATGGTGAGTCCAAAATCCTTGCAGGCCTGTGAGAAGCGGTCCATCAGTGCCTGCAGCTCCTGTTGGGTGTGTGTTGCAATTGTTGCATCGTCAGCTAACAGCATGTCTCTGATGAGCGTTTTGTGAACCATCGTCTTGGCTCTGAGGCAGGCAAGGTTGAACAGCTGGCCATCTGACCTGGTGCGTAAGTAAATTCCTTCAGTTACAGTGCCAAAGGCATGCTTTAGGAGAATGGTGAAGAATATCCCAAAGAGTGTGGGAGCAAGGATGCAGCCTTGTTTGACGCCATTGCAGATTTCAATTCAATTCAATTCAACTTTATTTATATAACGCCATTTCACAACAACAGTCATCTCATAGCACTTTCAACTGAAGGGGAAACCTCCCCAGTTGCAGAAAAAACCCAGCAATCAGGCGATCCCCTGTGAGCAAGCACTTTGCGATGGTGGAGAGGAAAAACTCCCTTTTAACAGGAAGAAACCTCCAGCAGAACCAGACTCAGGGAGGGGCAGTCATCTGCTGTGACTGGCTGGGGGGTAAGAGGATAGAGAAGATGCAAAGAACAGACATGTAGAGAGCAAACAGCATGATAGGGACTCAATCTATGGGAGAGAACAAACAGATGTTAATGACCAGCAAAAAAAAAAAGAAATATTTCATTGAGTGAAGAAAGGAGTGAAGTCCAGTGCATTATTGGAGGTCCCCCAGCTGTCTAAACCTAATAGCAGCATAACTAAGAGAGGGTTCAGAGACACCTGATCCCTCCCTAATTGTAGCTATATCAAAAAGGAAGGTTTTAACCCTATTCTTAAAAACAGAGATCGAGTCTGATTCCCCAATCCAGATTGGCAGCTGGTTCCACAGGAGAGGAGTTTGGTAACTGAAGGCTCTGCCTCCCATTGTACTTTTGGAGATTCTAGGTATTACAAGTAATCCTGCATTTTGGGAGCATAGTACTCTGTTAGGATAATAGGGTAGTATCAGATCTTTTAAATAAAAAAGGGGCCTGATTGTTTAGAGGTTTGTAAGTAAGAAGAAGGATTTTAAACTTAATTCTAAACTCTATGGGAAGCCAATGAAGGGAGGCCAGAACCGGAGAGATATGATCTCTCTTTCTAGTACCTGTTAAAACTCTTGCTGCAGCATTTTGGATCAGCTGAAGACTTTTTAAAGATGTTTTAGGACAACCTGATAATAAAGAGTTACAATAATCTAATCTAGAGCTAACAAAAGCGTGGATCAGTTTCTCAGCATCACTCTGAAACAAGATGCTCCTAATCTTGGCAATATTACGCAAATGATAGAAGGCAGTCTTAGAAACAAATTTAATATGTGAATTGAAAGACAGATCTTGATCAAAAATAACTCGAAGGTTCCTCACAGAGCTATTAAGAGAAAGAGTAATTGCATCCAAACTAAAAGTTTGATTTGGAAAGGTATTTCTAAGGTTTTTTGGACCAACAAGAATGACTTCAGTCTTATAAGATAAGAGATAAGATAAGATAAGCCTTTATTAGTCCCACAATGGGGAAATTCCAGGATTGCAACAGCACAGGGATAGCAACATTCAGAGCAATAATTAAGAAGATACGGAAGATATACTGTAAATAAGAGCAGTGGATATACATACATACACATAAATGTATATACAAAGTGCAGAGCATTGTAGCAAGATGGAATAAACAGCATAACTGTCTACATAGTTATCCTACATAGTATGAATACAGTATGTACCCATACATATTGTCACCCTCTGTAGTGACTGATATTGTCCTAGCTGTATATACTGGAGGGGACCATTGTGTAAGTCTATTGCATCTTTTGCATTCAATACTGTTAAGTCGTCACATTTTTTTGCTATCTCTGCGAGCAGCCCTGCTTAGGTTACACAGTCTGACAGCCGTAGGTAGGAAGGACCTGCGAAACCTCTCAGTTGCGCACCTAGGATGATGTAGTCTGCTGCTAAATGAGCTCCTCAGTGCGTTCAGTATGTCCTGCATAGGGTGGGACTCGGGACTCCAGCAGAGATGACAGTTTAGCCACCATCCTTCTCTCTCCTATCTCCTCCACTGGGTCAGGGCGCTGCCCCGGCGCAGTGGTTTAGCACTGCGGCAGCACAGTTTACCCTCGGCCGGGGGATCGCGGGGATCGTGAGATCGTGGGTTCGATCCCAGCCCCCGACCAACAGTGAGCTGTGTGGAGTTTGCATGTTCTCCCCGTGTTGCGTGGGTTTACTCCGGGATTTCTCCGGTTTCCTCCCGCATACCAAAAACATGTAGGTTTAGGGCGCTCACACACGCAGCGACCGGCAGCCGGTGGCTTGTCACCAGACTGCAAACCAAATCTACCTACGGGTACAAATAAGTAACAACAACAAAAAAAAAAGCTAGCTTTCTTGATCAGTTTGTTCAATCTCTTCCTACCGGCTGCTGTAATGCCACTGCCCCAGCAGACCACTCCAAAAGTGATGGCTGATGCCACCACCGTGTTGTAGAATGTCTTCAGCAGTGCCCCTTGTACACCAAAAGACCTGAGTCTCCTCAGTAGGAACAGCCTGTGCTGTCCCTTCTTGTGGAGTGCGTCGGTATTGTGTGACCAGTCTAATTTATTGTTCAAATGAACACCCAGGTACTTGTAGGATGTCACCATCTCAATGTCTGTTCCCTGGATGTTTACTGATGCTGTGAGGGGTTGTCCTTTCCTGCGGCAGTCCACCACCAACTCCTTAGTTTTCCTCGCGTTGATCTGGAGGCAGTTCCAATGGCACCAGTCCACGAAGTCCTGGATAAGCCCTCTGTACTCAGCTGCATCTCCATTAGAGATGAGGCCGACGATCGCAGAGTCGTCAGAGAACTTCTGTAGATGGCAGTGTGTTGTGTTGTGTGAGAAGTCCGCAGTATAAAGGGTGAACGGGAAGGGAGCCAAAATCGTTCCCTGGGGGGCCCCCGTGCTATCGATGATCGTGTTGGACACACAGTCCCGGGTTCTCACAAACTGAGGCCGGTAATGAGGTAGTCCAGGATCCATGATGACAGGTGCTGGTCCACCCCTGCGCACAGCAGCTTGTCCTTCAGGATCATTGGTTGGATGGTGTTGAAAGCACTGGAGAAGTCAAAGAACATGATCCTCACTGCATTCCCGGGCTTCTCCAGGTGGGACTGAGAACGGTGAAGGAGGAAGATCACTGCATCCTCCACCCCAATGCCATGCTGGTAGGCGAACTGGAGTGGATCCATTGCTGGTCCCACCAGGGGGCGGAGGTAAGCAAGGAGCAGTCTCTCCAGGGTCTTCATCATGTGGGACGTCAGGGCCACTGGTCTGTAGCTGTTCAGGTCTTTGGGGCGGGAAGTCTTTGGTACAGGTACCACACAAGATGTTTTCCACAACTGTGGTACCCTCCCCAGCTTCAGGCTCAGGTTGAAGATGAGCTCCACAATCCCACACAGCTGATCTGCACAGGACTTGAGGAGCTTTGCGCTGATGCCGTCTGGTCCCAACGCCTTCCTCGCCTTGATCTTCCTCAGCTCCCTCTTCACCTGGGTCTTAGTGAGGGTCATGTTGGGGGGCTGTGTGTTGGGAGTGAGGGGGTGTTGGTGGAGTGGGGTGTGGGCAGCAGGACTCGATGTCTTTAGAGGCAGCAGTGGTTGTTGTGCAGTCGGGGGGGGGGGGGGGGCGGTTGGTCAAACCTATTAAAAAACAGGTTCAGATTGTTGGCCCACTCCCTGCCCTCCGTGGCCTGGGAGGAGGTATTCTGGAGCACAAAGATGGTTTTAAGGTTTCTCCAGACCCCACCGATGTTGCTCTGTTGCAGCTTGTCCTCCATCTTCTTCCTGAAGCTGTCCTTGCCTTCTCTGATCTTCCTCCTCAGCTCCCTCTGTATGGACTTCAGCATCTCCCTGTTCCCCGACCTGAAGATCCTCTTCTTCTCTCTCAGAAGTGTTTTTATCTCAGGGTTGATCCAGGGTTTGTTGTTCGAGCAACACCGTATGGTCTTGGTGGGTACGGTGTTGTCCACACAGAAGCTGATGTAGTCCGTGATGGTGTGAGTGAGGCCATCGATGTCCTCACCATGTGGATTGCAGAGCTGCTCCCAGGCAGTGGTTTCAAAGCAGTCCTTTAGAGCGTCCATTGCCTCCTCAGACCATAACTTCACTGTGCGCATGACCGGAGGTTGTCTGTGCACTAGGGGTTTGTATACCGGCAGGAGATGAACTAAGTTGTGATCCGATCTCCCGAGTGGGGGGAGTGGTGATGAGGTGTACGCCTCCTTAGTGTTTGCGTAGAATAAGTCCAGTGTTTTATTGTTTCTAGTGTGGCACATGACATATTGGGTGAACGTGGGTAGAATGGGAGACAGTGAAATATGGTTGAAATCGCCTGAGATGAGGAGAAGACCATCTGGGTGTTCTGTCTGCAGCCTGCCAGTTACTGAGTGGATGACGTCACGCACTGTCCCAGCGTTCGCTGTCGCATTTGCATAAGTAACAATGCAGATCACGTGTGAGTATTCCCTCGGGAGGTAGGTAGGCCGCATGCTAACAGCTAGCAACTCAATGTCTTTGTTGCAGTGTTGTTGTTTAACCGTGATATGTCCCGGTCTGCACCAGTTGTTATTGACGTACATCATCACTCCACCGCCCGTTGCCTTCCCACTGTCTGGTGTTCAGTCTGCCCGTATTGCGTGGAAACCCTCCAGTTCAATGTTAGCATCTACTGCTAGTTCTGTTTGCCACGTCTCTGTGAATAGCATCAGACTACACTCCCGGTATATGCTATCATAGCGGGAGATAGCGGCTAGCTCATCTGTTTATCTGAATTTAATTGCAGGAAATTATAGGTCATCCAAGCTTTGATTTCCTTAAGATAGGCTTCTAACTTGGCTAATTGATTAATATCATCTGGCTTCATTGACAGGTATAATTGTGTCCTCTGCATAACAATGAAAATGTATACAGTGCTTTCTAATAATGTTGCCTAACGGAAGCATATATAAACTAAAAAGAGTAGGGCCTAGCACAGTCCCTGTGGAACTCCATGACTGAGGTTTGAGTTGAAAGAAAACTCATTATTAACATGAACAAATTGGAACCTATCAGATAAATAAGATCTAAACCACTGCAACGAAGTTCCATTAAGTCCAACATAGTGTTCTAATCTATCAAGTAGAATATTATGATCGATAGTATCAAAAGCTACACTAAGATCTAAAAGGACAAGTACAGAAACAAGTCCATTATCAGATGCGATAAGGAGGTGATTAGTGACCTTCACTAAGGCTGTTTCAGTACTATGATGGATTCTAAACCCAGATTGAAACTCTTCAAATAAACCATTTCCCTGCAAGTGGTCAAATAATTGCGTAGCAACAACTCTAAGATTTTTGAAATGAAAGGGAGATTAGAGATTGGTCTATACTTAGCTAAAACTACTGGATCCAGCGTTGGCTTTTTGAGTAAGGGTTTAATTACAGTAGTTTTAAAAGCCTGCGGTACATGGCCTAAAGTTAATGAAGAATTGATTATTTGAAGAATAAAGCTACCAGTAAATGGGAAGACTTCTTTAAATAACCTGGTAGGAATAGGGTCTAAAAGACAAGTTGAAGGCTTGGATGAGGAAATTATTTTGTCTAACTCTAAAAAGTCAATTCGAGTAAACTCATCCAAACAGATATCAATGAAAGAAGTTGTAGTAGTTACTGTATTTAAGTTAACGGTGGGAAGAATCTGATTAATTTTATCTCTGATAGATGAAATTTTATTATTGAAGAAGTTCATAAAGTCCTGACTAGTAAGCTCTAAGGGAATGCTAGGATTTACAGAGTCCTGACTCTGTCAGCCTGGCTACAGTGCTGAAAAGAAACCTGGGATTATTCTTGTTCTCTTCTATTAATGCAGAATGATAACTCGTTCTAGCTTTTCTAAGAGATTTTTTATTAATTAAAAGATGATTTCTCCAAGCCAAATAGATTTCATCTAAATTAGTGGAGCGCCATTTCCTTTCTAATTGATGAGTCTTCTGTTTTAAGCTACAAGTTTCTGTGTTGAACCAAGGAGTTAGAAATCTCTGATTAGACTTTTTCTTTTTTAAAGGGGCCACCATGTCTAGAGTCTTATGCAGAGAAGCTGTAACACTATCTACCATGCTATCAATTACAGAAGGAGCAAGCTGTCTATAGCTTATTTCCGTTGTGTTGACACACGGCATAGAGGAAACAATCTGCATAAATTTGGTTACAACATCATCTGAGATGCATCTACTGTAGTAACATTTTTCCTTAGGATCCAAATATTCAGAAATAGTAAAATCAAAGATTAACAGACAATGGTCTGACAGTACAGGGTTATGAGGAGACACTACCAGATTTTCTATTTCTATGCCATATGTCAGAACAAGGTCCAACGTATGGTGGAGATAATGGGTAGAATTTCCTACTTTCTGAGAAAACCCCATCGAGTCTAATATTGAATTAATTGCCATATTAAGGCAATCACTATCTACATCTACATGTATATTAAAGTCCCCTACTATAATTATTCTATCTGATTTCAGCACTAAATCAGGTAAGAATTCGGCAAATTCGGATAAAAACTCTGAGTAGGCTGATGGAGGATGATAAACTATGGCAAATAAAATTGGGTTTAGCCTAAAATTGCAAAAATGCCCAATACTGA
Organism: Pholidichthys leucotaenia; assembly: GCA_020510985.1. NCBI lineage: Eukaryota > Metazoa > Chordata > Actinopteri > Cichliformes > Pholidichthyidae > Pholidichthys > Pholidichthys leucotaenia. Next base: position 9,048,278 of record CM035842.1, read on the forward strand.
GGACCAGGCCCTCAAAGGAATGATAACGTGTTTTTTGCTTTACATTAACTGATAATTTGGAATGGTAAATTGTTGCTACTTCTCCTCCACAACCAGAACTTCTGGGATTTTGACAGTTTAAATAACCAGAGGGAGTTGATTCATTTAAACCAACATAATCCTCTTGCCCTAACCAAGTCTCTGTAAGGGATATTAAATCAATCTGATGATCATCAGATGCTGAAGGGGTCAGAGGAAGTCTTGTTGACCTGCACAGTCCCCTTCATGTCTGAGTGGAAAGACTCAATCATGCTCTGCAGCTTTGGTGGACAGCCTATCTTTGGGAGAATCTTGAACAGGCCGTCTCTGCTGACGAGGTTGAACACCTTGGTGAGATCTATGAAGGCGACATACAGGGGCATCTGCTGTTCTCTGCACTTCTCCTGGAGTTGGCGAAGGGAGAAGACTATGTCTACTGTTGATCTATTGGCACTAAAGCCACATTGCGAGTCTAGGTAGACACATTCTGCCAGCTTCTGCAGGTGGATCAAAATGACCCGAGCAAAGACTTTGCCAAAGATGCTGAGTAGAGAGATGCCTCTGTAGTTGTTGCAGTCACTTCTTTCGCCCTTGTTCTTATAGAGGGTGATGATCTTGGCATCCCACATGTCCTGTTGTACAGCCCCTTCTTGCCAGCACTGACAGAGTACTTCATGCAATGGAAGCAGGAGGGTAGTCTTGCAGTGTTTGATCAGGTCCGAGGGAATCTCATCGCTGCCTGGGGCTTTGCCTAAGGCCAAGCTGTCGATGGCCTTCATGAGTTCCTCTATGGTTGGCTCTACATCCAGCTCATCTATGATTGGCATACACTCAGTAGTGTCAAGAGCTGTGGAGGACACTGTGTTCTTTCTGGAGTAGAGGTCAGAGTAGTGTTCCACCCATCTCTCCATCTGTTGGCCCTTGTCTGTAATTATTACCCCAATGGAAGATCTGAGGGGAGCTGTCTTGCTCTGGACTGGTCTTCCGGCTCTTAGAGAGAGCAGACGCTTTTTCCTCTCCTCCTCTCCTCTCCTCTCCTCTAATATTCCCTGCTTGCGATGTTTGTGTCTTTCGCTCTTCTTCTGGCTGAATCTTAATCCAAATGGAAATCATGGATCTGGAAAAGCGGCTTATATGCGATTGTCACCATTTTAAAAGAAGAAGATCGGGTCAGGGGGAACCCAACGGAGACTCATGGTATTAGAATTCATGTGTCTGTATGATTCGACTGATGATTGAAATGATCACAGGATTTTCTGTTTGGCCTTGGAGTTCCTGGTGTATCGAAATTATATTTGGGTGAGCTAATTAAATGCGGACCCCGGCATAGCTCCCTCAACAAATTCAACAATTCGTCCAGCTGGGGGGGGGGGGGGGGCACTGACTGACAGCGGTAAAAAGGATTAACATGGAATTACCACCTGGCATGCATTGGAGAGAGAACGGACTCTCTTGGACATGTTTACCCATGTTCAGTAGGTGGATAACATCTGGGGATCCCTGAGTGCTCTCCAGAGAATGATTCTAAAGCATGATTCAAGCCTGTTTGAAATTGAAGCACAGAATGAAGAGAGGAAAATTCTATTCTCTGAGTGCACTGTGCAGATTTGACCTTGTGTTTTGGTGCCCCTGTTTACATTCCTCCTCGATGAAGGATAAGGCTGAAGAAGTGCCTAACCCAAACAATCGACACAATCGCTGTTGTTTCAGCAGACTGGACTCTCAAGGACAGTGTACCATGTGTCTTCAACTCGCCACCTGCAAGCAGGAGAGAGAGACTCTGGACTTGCTTATAGATCACATGATTAACATCCATCCACTGCCAGGAGGCGCCCTCTGCTGTTCACTAGCGATTGACACACCTACACTACATTGCATACAACATTACAGGACTGATACATTCACTGATAATATAAACATACACTGACTCTCTCAACTCTTGTTTTGTGTGATCTATTGTCTGCTAATTTATATGTGCATTAGAGAGTTTTTTTTCTAGGTAATCACAATTTTGGTCATATAATGAGCTTTATTTTGATTAACAATGCTTTTTTCTCTCTGCCCATTGTGTTTCCCTAACCCCCTTCCCCCTCCCCCTCTTTACCCCCAGGCGCCTTGCATGGCTGCCGCGTCATTGGGATGCACTTATCTAGCGCGCCCAATGTCAAGTCAAATTCCTCGTATGTTTACTTGTGTTTCCTTGTAAACGTGCTTGGTAATAAAGTTCATTCTGATTCTGATTCTGATTCTGATTCTGAGCGCCTTCGTACATCCCTCTAATGTTGCCTGTAGCATCAGCTATCTGGATGTCTTCACTGAGCTCTGTCCAGTATTCATTGGCACAGTGCCTGACAGTCTGCTGAGCCTTGCTCCTGGCAGCCCTGAGAATCTGCAGGCTCTTCTCACTGGGTGACCATTTATCCTCGGTGAGGGCATTGCGCTCAGCTTCGATGATGGGAGTCACCTCTGTGGACTTGGCCTCAAACCAATTGTGAGACTTGGAGGACATCTTCCTAAAGGTAGCCAAGGCGGTGCGGTGCATGGTGTCCTGCAGTACTTCCCACTTCTCTGTGGCAGAGTCTCTGGGCTGTGAGGTTTGCATTTCCTTCTTGAAGGTTTCTGCAAACTTTTCCACGGGGTCTGGTTGAGACATCTTGCTGACATCAATGTAGGGGTTCCCTTGTTTCTTTGAGCGGTGGATACTCTTTGTCTGTAGCCTGATCTTACAGCAGACCAGGGAGTGATCTGTGTCACAGTCCACACTGTGGTAACAGCGTGTGTGGAGGACATTCTTGATGGTGGTATGCCTGACCAGGATAAGATCTAGCTGATGCCAGTGATTTGAGCGTGGGTATCTTCAAAAGACCTTGTGCTGAGGCTTGGTCCTGAAGTAGGAGTTGGCGATGCACAATTCGTGGTAACCGCAAAGCTCAAGCAGTCGTTGGCCGATCTCGTTCATTTTGCCCACACTAAACTGTCCAAGGCAAGAGGGCCACGAGTCACGATCTGCACCCACTCCGGCATTGAAGTCACCCTGGAGAACAAGTTGCTCCTTGCTGGGGATGCTTGCGACAATGGATGCAAGCTTCTCATAGAACTCATCCTTTGTGTCGGATGTGGAAGACAGTGTCAGGGCATACACGCTAACAAGGGTGACTCGGCCTTCAGTGGTACTGAGGCAAAGAGTCAGGAGACACTCTGTGCCATTGCTGCTTGGCTCTACCATATTCAGTAGGTTGTTCTTAACTGCAAAGCCAACTCCATGCTCCCTTGGCTCGTCAGAGCCTTTCCCCTGCCAGTAGAATGTGTAGTTCTTCCCCTTCAGCATGCCTGAGTCAGCAAGGTGTGTTTCCTGAAGGGTGGCAATGTCCACATGCAGCCTCCTGAGCTCGTCATTTATGACAGCTGTTTTCCTGGAGTCACTGATGTCGTGAAGGTTTTCAAAAAGACCGGCCATCATTATCCGAATGTTCCAACATCCCAATTTCAAAGCTGGTTTCTTTCATTGTTTTGTTTTGTTTCCTGGTGCGACAATTGCTGTCTGCTGTTTGGATGTTTCTTCATCCACATGCACCCAATGAGGATGGCAGACTGTGGCGGGACAACACCTTTCTGGTTGGGGGCTGCCCAGCTTGAGGCGGGTGGTAGTTGTCCAGTGAGGTCCAAGGATCCCTCCCACCATCGGGAACGACCCCTGGCACCAAGCTCTACGTCAATTGAGCAATGATTTATAACCAGTAGCTGTTGTTCCCCATGTTGTGTCGACGCTGCAAGCGAAGCTGGCATGACCTCTCCAGGGTGAAGGGTGTGAGTTTATGTTGGTGAGTGTTACTGGATGCTAGCCTGGGCAATGTGATATGGAGGACAGGCTGTTGCCCATGTAGCATGTTCCCCCACTCCACGTTGCTGATGGATCCAAAAGAACAGCAAGGCTGTTACAGTTTGGTACCAGCGCCATCGCAGAAGCTACCAGAATGAAGTTTAAATCAATGACGGACTGCCTTAGGGGCTCCGACTCCGGATTTTACCTCAGGGTTGACTCCCAAAGCCTTTCCCGTTACCAGGTATGCTGCAAGGCAGCAGAGATTTGAAATCAGGGTTTTCCTTCCCCTAGATAGACTATCCTCCCAGGTTGTCAGGTGTCATCTACCGAAAGCATCAGGTTTGAAGGTGCAAGAGACTCGCCTTCACCCCTTGTCCTATCAGTAGAAGCAGTTCCGCCAGGCTTAGAAGCTAAGCCACACAAGCAGACCAGAAGTTGGACTTGGTTGTCAGAAGCTATTTGAGATGCACGCCATAAGGAGCATTTTTTGAGCACTGAGAACTTATCCCCAGCACCACTCCTGGCTATGACAACCTTGGATCCAAAGGTTCCAAAGTTTGTACTGCATACTACATAAAGCCTAGAGTTTTGAAAATTACATGAATTTTTCTTAAAACACCTAAATAGTCCTTAGTCTATATGAATTAGTCCTCCTTGGATGACATTGGCTCAAGAGGGAGAGTGGGTCGATCAGTAAGGTTGGTGGTTCGGATCCCACTCTCCCTAGCCATCCTGCCGTTGTGTCCCTGGGCAAGACACTGTATCCACCTTGCATCCAATGTGTTATGAATCGCCTTCCGTCAGTCTTCCTCAGGGCAGTTTGGGCTACAGAGGTAGCTTATCACTACCATTGTCTGATGAATGAATGCTGTATCCATTGTAAAGCATCGTTGATTGTCCATGAAAAGCGCTATATAAAATGTGATGCATTATTATTATTAAAACATTGCCTTATGAATGTAAGATGAAATATAACTAAAGTTAATGCAACCTATTTATTACAGTGAAAATGGTAAACCCTAAACTAAGCTACACGGTGGCGCAGTGGTTAGCACTGCGGCAGCACAGTTTTACCCTCGGCCGGGGGATCGCGGGGATCATGAGATCGTGGATTCGATCCCTGCCCCCAGCCAACAGTGATCTGTGTGGAGTTTGCATGTTCTCCCCGTGTTGCGTGGGTTTACTCCGGAATTTCTCCGGTTTCCTCCCACATGCTAAAAACATGCAGGTTAGGGATACGGGGCGCTTGCACACGCAGCGACCGGCAGCTGGTGGCTTGTCACCAGACTGCAAAACAAATCTACCTACGGGTACAAAATAAGTACAAAAAAAAAAAAAAAAAGCTACTACAACAGTATAATATAACCACAGATACTCATTCACCACATTATTTTTGTCTTTTTTTCTCATTTTTCCTCTCTTTTTAAAGCTCTGAGGTTTTGGCCCTTTTGACCCAAAAGAACCCAGACAGCCATAATTTTCCTTGAAGGAGAAAGGGGTCTGGGTTCTTATGGGTTAAATAATTTAGTCTAGTACTAGTGCATGCCCGTAGAACACAAGTATTCCTGTCTGGAACAGGTAGGCCAATTACAGTTGTGAAAAAAAATCAGGACACTCTGTATAAGCCTGTGGTTTTTTTTTTTTTTTTTTACATATTTGGACATATGGATATTTGATATCAATGTTAATAATACTGGGAGACTCACATAACACAACTAAACAATTAAAAATGAATTGAAGACTTTTTTCAAATTTTCTGTAAAATTTAATTCTAAACAAATAGTGAGGAATAAATTAGCACACACCCCATCTTTTTTAGGACACCCCCACATTCATTCCCATTTAAAATGACTATAAATTAATAAAAATGCAAATAAAAACAAAGTTAGACATAGATATGTGAACATTTCTTAATAAACAACTGAATATTTAAAGGGGTGTCCAAATTTTTTCCCATGACTGTAAACTTTACAGGCCCAAATGTAGGCTGTTTGAAAGTGGAACATAAGGAGGTGTAGCCTATATGTAGGCAATCCCACATGTTAGACTTTGACAAATATAAAAGGGACTGAACACTAAGATTTATTTAATTTTTTTTTTTGAAAATAAATAGGACATCTGTGGTTTATATTAATCATATATTCCATACCTACATATGTATAGACATATTAAGATGTTTAGTGATTACATATGTGGAATGACCTCACGCCTCAGAAAAGGACAGCGGTGGAGACCAGACGTTCTCCCGCGATTGACTCATCGGAGGCGACCCAGGCAAGCGCCGGCGCCCATGCAGACAGGGGAACGGATGGAAGACGTTCCCCCACGGCAGAAGAGAGGGCTCAACCGAGCACCATCCCCAGCCCCGCCGTGAGAGCAGAAGAAAGGCGCTCTCACCCGGCGGACACATCAGGGACGGCCCACACAAGCGGCGTCACCGTCAAGCTGCCAGAATTCTGGCAAGAAGACCCGAGCTCGTGGTTCCAGCAAGCTGAGGCTCAGTTTGCACTGGCGGGCATAACGGCGGACGAGACGAAGTTTTATCACATCGTCGCCAAACTCGACGCTGCCACGTCAAGATGTGTGCGGAGCATAATCCGACAGCCGCCCGCCCATGACAAATACAGAGAGCTGAAGGCGACCATCGTCGAGAACTTCGTCCCCTCAGCCGAGGAGAGAGCAGAGAAGATCCTGGCGATCTACGACCACAGAGGATGCAGACCCAAGGCCCACATGGAGGACATGCTGCAGCTCAAGGAAGAGGACAACAACAACTTCCTCTTCCAACACATCTTCCTCAGCACTCTGCCGCCATACATGAGAGGTACGCTGGTCAACATGCGGTGCAGCACCCAGCAGGACTTCCGCGCGCTGGCCCGAGAAGCGCAGCGACTCATCAACGCCTGCGGGGAGCAGGTGGCCACAGCAGCATCCGCAGATCTCAGCGCGGATGCCCAGAGCAGCGGAGAACCACAGACAACCGAGCAGAGCCCGCCCACCATGGCGGCAACACGACCAAGGCGCAGCAGGCGGAACGACATCTGCTATTACCACCACCGTTTCACCGAGGGGGCGTACAAATGCGTTCCCCCCTGCAAGTTCAAAAGTTCGGGAAAACGCCAAAACCGAGAACCGTTAACGGCTGCAGTTCTCGGCGAAAAAAATAAGCTTCTTTATGTGACTGACGGACACACCGGGAGACAGTTCCTGATCGACACCGGAGCTCAACTGAGTTTTATCACCCCTTCCCACGCAGACCGGGCCATGGGTCCCCGGGGTAATGGGGCGATGGCAGCCAACGGCTCCATCATCGACACTTACGGTGAAAGGAGCCTGCCTCTTTGCATTCATGGCCGCAACTATAGATGGACATTTATTGTAGCGGCGGTGAGTTTTAACTTGTTGGGCGCTGATTTTTTGTGTGCACATGGGTTGTTAGTCGATCTAGCAAATAGGCGCTTGGTTAATGCACTGTCATTTTCTTCTATCCCCTGCTCAGCTCGAGTTTCTCCACCACCCGTGCAGGCCAGCGTCACAACAGCAGGAGGTAAGTTTGACCAACTCCTCACCCAATTTCCAGCACTCACAGTCCCCAAATTTTCAGCAACGGTAGCGAAACACGGGGTTGAACACTTCATTCCCACAACGGGCCCACCCGTGTTCGCCAAAGCTCGGTGTTTAGACGCGACCAAGCTCGCCATAGCACGGGACGAGTTTACCACCCTGGAAAAATTAGGCATTATTAGACGCTCGAAAAGCCCCTGGGCATCGCCACTCCACATGGTCAAGAAAACCAACCGTTCTTGGAGACCGTGCGGCGATTACCGCAGATTAAACAATGCGACAGCACATGACCGCTACCCAATTCCTCACATCCAAGATTTCTCACTACATCTGGCGGGTGCACGCATTTTTTCTAAAATAGACCTGGTCCGCGGCTATCACCAAGTCCCCGTTCGAGCGGAAGACATTCCTAAAACGGCTGTAATAACCCCTTTCGGTCTTTTTGAATTTTTGCGGATGCCGTTTGGGCTCAAAGGCGCTGCTCAAACCTTTCAGCGCATGATGGACGCGGTATTACGCGACTTCCCCTTCGTGTTCGTCTACCTTGACGATATGCTGGTAGCCAGCCCGTCAGAGGAAGAACCCGAACAACACCTCACTACAGTTTTTCAGAGATTAGAAGAGCACGGGTTAATAATCAGCCCAGCCAAATGCAAATTCGGCGTGTCACAAATTGATTTTTTGGGGCACAGAGTTTCACCGAAGGGGGCAGTCCCATTGCCAGACAAAGTCCACCCGGTAAAAAATTTTCCACGACCACAAACGGTCAAATCGCTGCAAGAATTTTTGGGAATGGTGAATTTTTACAACCGTTTCCTCCCCCGCGCAGCTCAACTCATGCAGCGCCTGTATGCCGCGCTCAGAAAACAAAAGCCTTCCAACGTGGTCGAATGGACCCCGGAGCGCGAACGCGCCTTCGAGGAAGTAAAAAGTGCTCTAGCGAATGCCACATTGTTGGTTCATCCCGATCCCTCGGCCCGCATAGTGTTAACCACAGACGCTTCAGACCTGGCCATAGGGGCAGTCGTGGAACAACATGTTGGCGGAACCTGGCAACCTTTAGCATTTTTTAGCAAATCTTTAAACCAAACCGAGCGTAAATACAGCACTTTTGACAGGGAGCTGCTAGCGCTTCATTTATTCATCCGCCACTTCCAGTTCTGGTTAGAAGGGCGGTGTTTCATGGCTTTTGTAGACCACAAACTGCTCACTTTTGCGATGGCTAAAATTTCAGAACCATGGTCAGGCAGGCAACAAAGACAGCTAGCTGCAATTTCAGAGTTCACCACAGACATTCGACATGTGGCAGGCAAACTTAACGTGGTAGCAGACTGCCTCTTTCGCGCTGTGACATCGCCAGAGCACGAGGAGACAGATTATACTACCTCAGCTGCAGAACTCTTCGCCAACGCGGACGCGTACGCGGCCCCAATTCATGTAGGGATAGATTACGCAGCCATGGCAGAGGAACAAAGCAGCGACGCGGACGTGCGCACGCTCCTGTCTGGACCAACAGGGTTAAGACTGGAGGAAAGGGGTTTACGTGACGGTGTACCCCCCCTAATCTGTGACGTTTCAACCGGCCGACCTCGCCCGGTAGTCCCAGCTGCATGGCGCCGCCGCATTTTCGACTCGGTTGCGCGCCTCGGTTAAAATGGTCACCGAAAAGTTTGTTTGGCCCGGCCTGCGCAAAAATGTAAAGGAATGGGCAAAAACTTGCATGTCTTGTCAGCGAGCCAAAATACACAAACACACAAAAGCCCCTCTAGAGCCTTTTCGAATCCCAGCTAGAAGGTTTGACCACGTTCATGTCGACCTCGTGAGACCACTACCTTCGTCTCAAGGCTTCACACACCTGTTAACAATGATAGACCGTACTACACGCTGGCCTGAGGCGGTCCCTCTGGCGTCAACCACAGCGGCGGAAGTCGCTCGCGTTTTTTTGACAAACTGGGTGGCACGTTTCGGCGTCCCATCGGACATCACGTCCGATAGGGGGCCTCAATTTGTCTCAGAGCTTTGGTCAGCCATGGCCAGCAGATTAGGGGCGACAATTCACCACACCACCGCTTATCACCCTCAGGCTAATGGGTTATGCAAGCGTTTTCACAGATCTTTAAAGGCCGCCCTCAGGGCCTCGCTAACGGATACAAATTGGGTAAATAAAGTTCCCTGGGTTTTATTGGGGTTGCGTGCTGCGCCTAAAGAGGATCTAGACGCCTCCCCAGCAGAATTAGTTTTTGCACAACCTCTCAGACTCCCAGGTGAGTTTTTACCAGAGAACCCAGAGCCTGGGCATCTTCCAGCCCTGAGGCCTTTAGGCAGCACCGGACCGGACACTCTCCCCGGACCGGCACATCACTCTTTTCCACGGGTTTTTGTCCCCCAAGCTTTAAAAAACGCTGAGTTCGTTTTTGTTAGGCATGAAGCTTTAAAATCAACCCTCCGTCCACCATACGACGGACCATTCAGAGTGCTGGAACCTGGTGATAAGCATTTTGTGCTTGATTTAGGGGACAGAAAAGAAATAGTCTGCTTTCTTGTTGAGAGACGAGCCTGCACGGGTGGCGAGAGCACCTCGGCGGGGTAGACCCCCCAAGAAAAAAGACTCAACCCCCCTGCAGGGAACAAATAACCACTCTCCTCCCCAAGCTGCAGATTCCTTACAGGAGGGTCCCACCAGGACGTCAAAGCGGACCTACAGCAGATTCGGGAGAAGATTAAAACCCAGACGGCACAGGGACTGATACAAATTAACCAAGAGTTGTTAACTATGTTATCAGATTGTGCCGTGACAGTTTTAAGGCTGATTTGTGATATTACTATACTGTTATGGTTACCACTGAATTCTCTACAGGAGCATGACTGCTGGAAAGATTCTTCCTTGTTTTCCCTGTCAAGAGGTTTAACAGTATAGTATGTCATAGAGATTATCTTAAACTGTAAACTTACTTTGATTGTCCTTTTCTTAGTCGTTTGGGGGGGGGGCTGTGGTTTATATTAATCATATATTCCATACCTACATATGTATAGACATATTAAGATGTTTAGTGATTACATATGTGGAATGACCTCACGCCTCAGAACAGGACAGCGGTGGAGACCAGATCGATCTCCCTGACCACCCAGGGTTAGGTGGAGGAGACGGAGGACAAAGGAGGGGGGATTAAGTTAATGCGGGAGGTCAGCTTTGATATGCAATGTCTTTTGTTGTGTGTAGGTATAAGTATGAAGGTCTGACTGTGTTCGACCTCTTATTCTGCTTCTGCACCGAGATGAGACTTGTTAGAGGAGTGAAGCTGTTATTAAACTTTGATTTACAAAATCACATCGCTTCATCATTTCAAGCTCTTCTACACATCCAGTATTAGCCACTGTTTAAGAACCCTTGTTTATTTGTTTGTCAGATCACTTATTTGTGTGATCTTTTATGACTTATATTCATAAGTGTTGTATCTTCACTTTGGGGAATGGGAGTTGTTCAGTCACTAATTGTTTTTGTTTATATGTGTAGCTCGTAGTCTATCGTCAATAAACTCATGCAGTACTATAACAGGACACGTTTATAAATATTTGAGACCCATTCTAGTGCATCCTTTTATATTTTAGCAATATTCTAAGTACAAAACACCCAACATTATTATACACTGCAGAATGGTCCATTTGGCTGCAACCATTGCGTCAGTGTTGCCCATTTGTCTGTAAATATTTCAATAAAAATGATTTATTTTGTTATTTGGGCATTTTTGTGTCCAGTTTGGTGACGGTCGTCGTTTAGTCAAAGCGTGCATATGTGTCTACATATGATATGCAGTTGATCTGGGCATTCTGCTCGACAATCATGGTGGTACTATTATTAACTTTCAGTTTTTAGATAGCCATTGGGGACTCGCGGTCCTGCAAAGGACAGGGGTAGTACACGGGTGAAGCAACAACCAGGACTCCCGTCTATCACTAACCGGGCAGGCTGGGCTTGGCTCTCTGCAAAGAATTGCAGACTTTTTTTTTTTTGTTTTGTTTTTTTTGTTACTTATTTGTACCCGTAGGTAGATTTGGTTTGCAGTCTGGTGACAAGCCACTGGCTGTCAGTCGCTGTGTGCGCGAGCGCCCTAAACCTACATGTTTTTTTGGTATGCGGGAGGAAACCGGAGAAATCCCGGAGTAAACCCATGCAACACGGGGAGAACATGCAAACTCCACACAGCTCACTGTTGGTCGGGGGCTGGGATCGAACCCACGATCTCATGATCCCCGCGATCCCCCGGCCGAGGGTAAACTGTGCTGCCACAGTGCTAAACCACTGCGCCACCGTGCAGCCACTGGACTGCCAGTAAGGTTGCTGCTTCTCCAACACCAGTGTTATTTGAGCTTGGCCGGTCCCTGCTGGCACTCCTCCCAGTCTGCTCACGTACCTCATGTTCTCCAAATATGCTAAATTATCCTTCAGACCTACGCAATCAGGGCAACATTATAGTATAATTTTTTTAAAGCATTAAATCTTCAGTATTATCTTCTTCTGATCGAATATGTCGCTTTTCACATCCTTGTGTTATTCATGGAGTGCTGTGGTGACTGGTCGTGATGCCGCATATTATCCCATCAGTATGGAGTCGATCCAAAACCCCGCCCACACTTCTAGAAGCCTGAGCATGGGGTTACATATTTTGACTAAACAATTTCATACTCGGGGACACACACCCCCGTAACCTCAGCAAAGCACTTATAAAATCTGAGGTCAGTCTGAAGAACGGTTTGAGAAATATGTGCGGAACACACACACACACACACACACACACACACACACACACACACACACACACACACACACACTGCATTTAGTGATAGGTGTTATTTTACTAGGTCAAGAAACAAGGAGGGAGTGGGGTTATTTAAAACCATTATCATCTCATTGTTTTTAATCATACTGAATATATGCTGGCCTACCTGCCTGCAGCTTCCCTCAAACAAGATACTTCTGCAGGTATATTTCTGTTAGTAGAGACTGACTCCTCTCCCTCTCTCTCTCTCTCTATTGCTCTCATGGCAGACCAAGCCACCAGGAAATGTCCTGGTTCTCCATATTGCCAGTCCGCCACTGGTTGTTGCTGACATTTGGTGAAAATTTCATTACAATGGCCCCATTAGAAATGTATTTACTGAGAATAATGGTGACTGTTTGATACTTATTTTACCCCCTGTATATTTTTAATAAAAATATCACTACATGATGGATAATTTATTATGTTATTGTTCATATTATTCGGCATTGTAGCCAATTAATAGTTTATCTGATCAACTGGAAAACACATTAGGGGTGGAAAATAAATCAGAAGCACAACACACACAACTTTAAAGGGGTCACTGACTGAACTTTTTCACATTTTAATAGCTCAGACATGTCTTAATGAAATGTTTGTGACATATTTTGTTCACATTTTCAGTAATTTTTTAAATTATTGAAGCAAATTTCTTTTGTATTTTGCCTGGCTTTCTTTAAACACTGATTTAAGGCCTAGCTTAAAGCTGACTAGTTCTAGTCTCCCAGCTCGGATGAGCGGTGCTCTGGTTCACTGATCCACAGTCGATGGTGTATCTTGAGTCAGTCTGGTCTATTTCCCAATAATTTTGCTGTGATTCCACAACAAATCACGAGCACCACACACTTGACGGCTCCCCGTTTGCCACAACCTAGTCAGTGACCTGAAGCAAAGTACCAAGCTAAGGGCTCTCAAAGGGTAGTGTGGCTCTGTGGGACTCCACTCTGCTCTCATGGCCAGCTGAAAGCTGGAGCGAATAGGCTGCCCGCCAGAGTAGCACAGCTCCACGGAGGACGGTGGGGGAGCCAGTAGCCTCCAGCCAGCAGCATCTGGTCCCGGGACATTTTGATTGCAGCAGGCCAGAGGCTTCGTCATAATTCCGTGGCAGATCGCTTGCCCTGTACCGGCTTGTGGCTTGCACGGCCAGTTAAAGGCTAAAGGTACCAGGACACTCGCCAATCTCTGTTTCACTGACCCTAGGCCACACAGCTACTGTGAGTGAAAGCTACAGTGGGGGAAGGTGCCCCAGGCGAGCCACTCATGCCCTGGCCTAGGTTGTTCACGGCTTTTAACAACTACCTGGTGGCTCTTGACCTTGGCAAGCTTGACAAGCTGTGTGTGAGGGCAATTCTGGTCCATAACTTAGGCATAGAAGGCCAAAGAATCCTCGAGATGTTGGGAGGAGCGGATAGCTTTGATGAGATGGTGGAGCTAATGGCGCGCTAATTTCATGCCCCAGAAAACATCATAGTCTGGCGCATCCAGTTTCGGCAGCACCACCAGCGGACGGGTGAGTCTGTTAAAAGATACGTTGCAGACCTGCATCAGCTGGCTAGTGAATGCCAATCTGGAGCTTTGCAGGATGAAATGATCCAGGACTAGCTGGTGGAGCACATGCGCTGTCCTGCGGTTCGGTCAAGACTCCTGACTTATCCGAGCAAACTGACGTCAGCCACGGCTGTCGAGGTAGCACAGCAGTTCATGGCAGCGGATGCTATAGTGAGGGACCTCAGTAGGAGGTCCACTCCAACCCTAGACGAGCCTTGTGTAAAGGCGCTGACTCTTGACTCTGAAAATGAAGACGATGTCGAGGAAGAGGAGTATACCTCCATTGTCAAGATTAGGTCTGCCCCTGGGACGGCGAAATGTTACGGTTGTGGGTCCGCCAGGCATCGCTACAAGTCCAGAGAGTGTCCTGCGAAGGGCAAGCGTTGCGGTAAATGTGGCCTTTTGCACCATTTTGACAGAACCTGTAAAAATTTTGAACAAGGGGACCGGATTCTTCCAGATGTCGTTGAACTGCAGTCATATTCCTGCCATCTGGAAATCGTCTACATTAGTGCCTATTGTGAGTCCATTTCTCCTAAAGGACTGAAAGATTTCAGACCTGTGGCTCTAACATCATTAATGATGAAAATCTTTGAAAAAAAATTGTAAGAAATCTTGTTCTATGGTCTGTTCAAAATAAACTTGATCCACTGCAATTTGCATATCAAACAAGAAAGGCTGTCGAGGATGCTAAGCTTTTCATTTGCAATAGTTTATATAAACATCTAGATAAACCACAGGCCCATGCCAGACTTTTGTTTGCTGATTTTTCATCAGCATTTAAAACCATGCGATCTCATCTTTTAACAGAAAGATTAATTTATGATTTTAATTTACCTCACCAACTCGTGCTTTGGATTATGGACTTTTTGCCTGAGATGGCTGGGACATGTTAAGAGGATGGACCACCAATGTCTCCCTCGGCAGTTGCTCTACTCACAGTTATGTGAGGGCAAACGCAATCAGGGTAGACCAAGGCTCACATTTACAGACACTGTAAAAAGAAACTTGAAGAAGTTGGATATAGACAGGAGTTCCTGGCAGCGGAAGGCTAAGGACAGATCTGTGTGGAGGAATCTGATCAGACCTAAATGAAACAGTCATTGTCACCCATGACAGACTGCTATGATGATGATGATGATGAACTGGTCGGACTCAAAGGGTGCTTGTAAATAACCACCTTTCAGACTGTCTGAGCACTTCTACAGGGTCACCACAAGAGTGTGTCCTTTCACCCCTTCTTATTATGTACACAGACCAATGTAGGAGCAATTGTGAGGGCAGCTATATTGTCAAATTTTCTGATGACAGCATCGCTGTCCCTTCTTCAAGGTCTACAGTCAGAGCATGGCTTGGCTCTTAATGATTTTATTTCTTGTTGTGATGAAAACTTTTTGAATTTAAATGTGTCTAAAACCAAGGAATTAATTCTTGATTTTAGAAAGAAAAAAGAAGCTGTTCAGGAGACCAGAATTCACAATGACAAAGTCAAAACAGTAAGATCAAACAAATACCTTGGTATGTATTGTAGCATAAAATAGAAATATTAATAAGTAATAAATATGATCAGGTATGAATTATTTAATTTATATTGATGTATTGGAATCTGAGCTCAAATCTCATTTCATATACATCAGAAAAGTTAATAACACTCGTAAGGGGCACCAGCTTCTATCTTTAAGAAGCAATTTGATCTTTAATTTCACTTTATACCTGTTTGATCACTCAATAAATTAATCAATAATCAGTCTCAAAAATTTTCCATGAATTCGATACCTGGGCTTGAAACAGACTCAGAATGAAATAAATTCCCAACATCTTCTCTCATTTTTAAATATTTATTAAATGAAATGATTAACAGACATTGCAGTAATTTCATTAATCATAAAATCAATCTTGTAAATGATAGATTAACAATGTCAATATTTTCGGAACCAGGGTTAAACTGAGAAATGAATTTCTATCAGTTTGAGTTAACAGATTATTAAAAAAACGCAAATTTATGGAGAAAGTTTACCAATTATATGAAAAGTCCTTGATTGATCTTAAGAAAATAAAAACGGAATTTTAATGAAAAGAAGAGTTATGTTAAAGGCTTCTTAATTTGCATCTGATTAGATATACAAATTATTACCGAACCTCAGACGTTAATTCAGCAGTGGAATTAAAGTTTGCAGCTCACGTGATCCTTGGTCGATGATGGTTCTGTCGTCGTCCTCAGCCCAAGATTTCGTGGATGTTAGGGGAAATATTTGCCTGCAGATATTTCAGGGTCCACAGTTCGACCTTTAAATTCAAGCAGTCGAAGAGGCTGGATTTTGGCTGTATGACCCAGAGTTGAAACTGGGCTAGATGATGACGACTTTTCTTCAGCGTGTGATGAACAGCCTTGATTCCTCAGCTGCACGTGATGTGGGAGCTGCGTCTTCTCAAGAGGTCTTCGATAATAATTAAAAGATATCTAATCCGATCTCAAATTAAAAAGGCTTCGGACTTTAGATAAAAATAGTAGCTTCTGGTGGGTGCTTGGTCAAGAAAAATATTATAAAAATAAAGTCAAGATTAAAGTTTACATTAAAATTAAAACAAACGGTGGTTTTACAGAAAGTTTAACAAAGAAAAAGAGATGAGTAAAAATTGGAGTTTAACTCCGATTAAGAATTGAGCTCAAAGAAATAGGAATTCCTAGGTATTTAAGAGAAAAAGAAAAAGGCATTAAAAATACAGTTACATAAACAAATTACGAGTTATCTGCTCTGTGTTCAGAAAAGCGACACGTGGTCGAGTCTTTGTTCAGACGGTCCTTTGTTCTTCCTTGCTGTGTGTAGACAATAGACGATCAGTGAAAAGGGGAGCCGGACAGAGAAGAGAGATCTGGAGCAAAAGAGAGTCCGGAGCAAAAGAGTTGACGAAAAGAGCCAGAATCAGGGGTCCCTCTGTTATTTATAAGTCCTGTTGAGCTTCACGGGCTTCCGGGATCTCAGCCAATGAGTGTCCTTCGTGGGCGGGCTCGATGAACCTTTAGTCCAATGACAGGCCTTGTCTGTGAGAGACCAATAGGATGAAGAAGCTGGGGTTCTATGAAGACTGGTGACACGTGATATCAGTCCACAGGAATACACACAGTTTTAAATACATTGGAATGTACTGTTACACACTTATGTATAACTAAACTAACCTTAGTGTATCTTATAAGCAGTGCTTCTAAATCAACATGCAGGAATAAATATTCATTTAAACATTAACATGCATATATATAAAATCACAGATTAATGCATTTCACACATATTATTGATTTTCCACATTAAAGACATCAGAGTCCATCTGCATTTTCATAGTTTTGAAAAGAATGAAGGTTTAGAATTGAGTTTATAATAATGTACTTTAAAGTTCACTGGTTAAATCCAGCATGTCCAGAGTTTAAGGAAGTTAACTGAGTTGTGGATCTGTTGCATGTTTTATGGGGGCAATAAAAGTGAAGCCGGACATTGGGGACATTCCTTAGGTTGGTTTTAACAAAAGAAGGGGGATTTCCACGGTGGCCTGGAGGAAGAAAATCCATTTTTTTTGTGTTATTCCTGGATGAAACAAAATGTCTTTAAGCAGAAGAATAATTGTTGCTGAGCCAAAGTGAGATGATGCTACAGTATTTTGATGATAAACTGAAATTCAGTGTAAATACTGAGGTCATTGTAAGGGAAGGGCAACAGAAAAACCACCTTTTAAGGAAACTGAACTCTTTTTCAGTGAGTCAAATGATTGTCTGTTGTTTTTATCAGTCTTTTATTGAGAGTCTGCTTTGATTTTTTTTTATCTGCTGGTTTAATAGTCTCACAGTTAAAGACAGAAATAGTCTGAACAATATCGTGAAAATGTGTTCCAAGATTATCAGTGTGAGACAGAGAGATCTGTATTCTTTTTGTAACCAGCAGATCATTTGGAAAGCAGACTGCATTTTATCTTCTGATCATGTCCTCTCTAATGAATTGTCTCTTTTACCATCAGGGCACCATTATGTTTTAGCTGCTTGCAAAACTAATCGGTATGCCAAGTCTTTTATTCCCTTAGCAACAAAGCTATTAAATGCTTGTTAAGGTTGTTAAATGTCACACATTGGGTTTAAAAAAGATATTTATTTATACAGGTTTTAGGTTTTTGTTTTTCTCATGACTGTTATTTTATTCTTTTAGTAACCCCCAATCTCATTGTTGTATTTTTATATTATAGCACTCTCTCTAATGGTTGGTTAGATGGGACTTTCAGTCCGTCTTCTGGTATTGTTTGTTGTTTTTGCACAACCCCAGTGCATCAATGTACAAGTTGCTTTTTAAATGAATTGAGAGATAAATAAAGTTGTTTGAATTGAATTGTTTTGGAAAATTTTGGGCTAATTACGTGACCAGTTGACACATTTAAGACAGTTAAAATCTACAAACATGTGGTCTATATTAATCATATATCCCATAACCTACATATGTATAAGCATGTGAGAATGTTTGGTGATTACATATGTAAAGCGACTTCACACCTCAGAACAGGACAAAGGGTCTCAACCACCAGTGAAGATCAAAGAGCATCCGAGGCACTGGTGGAGACCAGATAGGTCACCCTGACCTCCCAGGGCCAGGTGGAGGGGTACGGAGACAAAGGAGGGGAATTAAGTTAATGGGGGATGTCAGCTTTGTTATGCATGTCTTTTGTTGTGTGTGAGTATAAGTACGCAGAACCGAATGTGTTCGCTCTCTTACTTCTTCTGCTGCTGCACTAGATGAGACTTGTTAGAGGAGCGAAGCTGATAATAAACTTTGGTTTATAAGTCACATTGCCTCGTTATTCCAAGCTCCTCTACAAAACACACCATTTTTCAGTCAATGATCCCTTCAAATATGATAATCTAAGCAACCTCATTCCACCACGTGTCATTTTGATCTCTATGTGTCATTATATTTTATGACCGTCTATCCATGGTTCTTCCTGTGACTGACAAAGCACACTACTCCACTCTTGGGTTTGAGCGAGCCAGCGTCCAGGATCTCAAAGGTCTGGCTTGGGACGAGGCTGAAATCAAACCTCTGCAGCAGCTTGGCCATCACCACCTTCGCCTCCATCTGTGAACACCACCACACCACCCACTGAGTTCAGTCTCTGTTCAGGTATGTCATTCCATTTCTTTTTTATTATACTGACCTGAGCAAAGTTCTGTCCAAGACAGGAGCGGGGGCCAAGAGCAAAGGGGTAGTAGCAGTAATAAGGCCTTGTGAAAGAGATAAGAAGGAGCTCAAAACTCTGACATGAGGTCCAAACTAAAACCTCTTATTATCTGAAGAATCTAGTCCTTACTTGGGAGCATCTGGGTGAAATCTGTCTGGGTCAAATATGAGAGGGTCCTTGAAGAATTTGTCCATTCTACCAGTCACATAAGAGCTGAACTGAAAATCAAATTTATTTGATATTTTTATAGTAGTGAATAACTCTTGATTTTTGTGTTTTCATTGATGCAGTAATCTTTTAATGTAAAACGCAATACTTACATTTTCTTTTTTTACAACTAGACACTACATATTAATAAAAAAATAAAAACTTACTACAGCACTAAATCCTCCAGGAACGCAGATTCCATCGATGACAAAATCTTCCAGAATTTCCCTGGATGTGCCTGGAACTGTTGGGTAAAGTCTCAGCGTCTCTTTAAGCACCTGGGGAAAGGTAAAATAACTCACATCAATGGAAGGGAAAGGACTTTGTGCTCAGTTAGTGTATATGCAGAAGGAGAAATCACATATTTCCAGTGCACACACAGTCTGTCTCTCAAGTCTATTAATTACAAAATCAGTCCCTTGATTTCAAAAATGAGAAGATTTTATCCAGAATCAGATTGTTTTTGGGTAAATCATGGTTAATAAAAAAGCCACAACAAGCAGTTACAGTATTGGGTTTCAAGCAGATATATACTGCCACATTTTGTACTATTTACCAACAGCATTTAAAGCATAAGCTGTAGATTTTAAAATGCACTGGAGACAAATGTTGTAGTTCACTTGTTTAGAAGACTATGGGCCTATTATACGCATCTGTGGCACGCTTCTCATTTTGCACCAGTGGATTTGCTAGTTTGTGGCAGCACATTTCCTGTTTTTCACACTGTGTGGCACATCATCTAATCACCTGTTGACTGTGCACATGCTTTGCTCTGCGAGGAGGAGACTAATTTAAAAGAGGTGTGGCACTGGCGCAATCTCAGCACATTGGTAGTTTGGTGCGTTTTATGACAATAAAATGTCATTTCAGTGGCGTGCTTTGAAATAGCTCAGTTTCCATTGACAGAAGCACACAAAGAAACATAGCATGTACTGGGGCTTTAATGGACGGGGTTGTAACAGTTACAATCTAGTCACCTGTCATTTTGACTATAATACTGTATGATAATACACTTAATAGTTTTTTATTCCATCCACATTTTCATTGTAATCACAGACTTAGAGGTGGCGTATTGCCTATAGATTAGGCATTAATGCATTTTTTTTTTAGGGGAATGAATGAACAGGAAGTTTCACTTTTGTGTGCGTTTCACTTTTAACCACAGACTGTATATTCAGGAGTGGAGCGAATGTGTTCTCCACTGGCTGCATGGCCGATGTGGATACAGTGCACAGAGGTGTGGTGGGATACTGTCAGTCTGAAGATTTTCAACTACAAACCTCTCTTCTGTGATAAAGTATTCTGTCCACACACTAATTTGTCTATCATTTCATATCATATCATATCATATCACATCTCATGTCATGTCCATTTGTGCGTGTGTGTCCTGTCCCGGTTAGTGAAAATACACAGCCATCTTTTTTTCTGTTAAATGAGGACAAGTAAACACAAATTATTTGAAGACACAGCAGACAGAGTTTTTCACTGCACAAAGAAAAAAATGGTGGGTGGGTTTACGAAATTATTCAGTGGATCGTCCTCTTTTCCTGAAGTTTCAAACCTATTCATGTTTGCGTATTGATTGTTCAGCCTAATTGTTCAATCATGTCTTCTTCCCCATCGTCCTCTATAAAATAAATAACTGGCCATCAACTGTGATTAATTTCTGGCTTAATGCCAAGCAGCTTTACTATCGTGTGCATTTTTGCTCACACTCACACCTTTGGCCCAGCGCAAAACCCGTCTTAAACAAACTATCATTGTTATGTCCGTGGGTTTCTACTTTAGATTACCACTCGGAGGAACAAACACCAAGACACACACGGCTGCAGGTCATCAGCTTGCTCGTTTACTCAAGCATACGCACACATACACGTATCAGTTCAGTTCAATGAGCACACTCTTATACTATTGGCAATGTCACAGGGTACAGTGCCCACCAATGGGGTGGCATATGCAAATGCAACTCATACAACTCATACAACTCCCATACATCACATCTCCTCCCCACTAAATGTTGTACCCACCCCCAAGATACACAAAGCAAACAACTTTTATTATTTTAAAAACACACACTAGCCTTGAGGCTGGGAGTAGACGATCCCAAACCCCTGAGTCAGTCAAGGGTTTATTCTGCCCTTTTGATGAGACGTGACTCTCTCATCTAACACATAAAAAAGGTCTCTTATTCAAAAATGTCCAATATATGTCTCTTAAAAGTATCTTAAACAAAGTTTATGGAACATAACGCTCTGGTGGTCTAGTAATACGAGAAGGATATCTCTTACCAGTCTCTGGAGGTGATGTGGTGTTTCCCTCTGAGGTTACCTGGGGTAATGGTGAGGGGTCACTCACAGGAACCGGAGTAGCTGGTTCTGGAACAGTCTTTTTCAGCACAGGCAGGTCTGCTGAGATGCATGACGATGCAGCTCCGCCGTCGTCTGTAGAGGTATCCAATTCAACAACCTTGGCCAGCATCTGGTCCGCGTGTCGCCTCCAGTGCTGCGATGCGCCGATGTCGACGGTGTAGGATACAGGGCCAGTCTCAGCTGAAACAACCCCTGGTATCCATTTCTTCTCTCCTCTCCCGTAATCCCGAACAAGAACTGGGTCTCCCACCTTGAACGTGCTGGCTTTTGCATGCATTCCTCGATGCGCACACTGTGCCTCTTGTGCTTTCTCTACCTCTGACATCACGCTAGGCTCCAGCAGGTCCAATCGAGATCGCAGCTTGCGATGCATGAAAAGCATAGACGGGGACTCTTTCGTTGTAGAATGTGGAGTGTTACGGTACGTGAGTAGAAAGGCGTCCAGTCGGTGTTGTATGGAAGTGGTTCCAGTGGAACGCTTCAGTGACTGCTTGAATGTCTGTACAAAACGTTCTGCAAGACCATTTGTTGATGGATGAAATGATGCAGAGCGAATGTGCTTTACTCCATTGCCTTTCATAAAAGTGTCAAACTCGTGTGAGGTAAACTGAGGACCATTATTGCTCACTAACACCTCAGGGAGCCCATAGCGACTAAATAACCCTCGGAGCACCTGGATGGTATTAGCCGTTGTAGTGGAACTCATAAGGTGTACCTCAGGCCATTTTGAATGGGCGTCTACAACCACCATAAACATTTGGCCTTGCAACGGCCCAGCAAAGTCGACATGGATTCTCTGCCACGGGGATCCAGGCCAGGTCCATGGGTGGAGTGGTGCTGGTCCCGGTACTTTCTGTGTGAATTGACAGGGCTGGCATGTTTTTGAGACCTGTTCAATTTGAGCGTCAATTCTGGGCCACCACATGTAACTGCGGGCGACAGCTTTCATTTTGACAACACCTGGGTGTCCAGTATGCAGTTCCGACAGCAGTCGTGATCTCAATTTTGAGGGAATGACGACTCGCACACCCCACATAAGGCAACCTTGCTGGAGTGTCAACTCATCCCTCCGGCTGATGAATGGCGCCAATGTGCTGGCCACATCCTGGACCCTCGGAAAGCGACCTGTGGAGACCATCTCCAGGACTTGAGCAAGGACAGGATCACCCCTGCTCTCTCGGCAGATTTCTCGACAGTTCACAGGTAAGGCTTCTAGGTGTTTAATGTGAAAACTGTCCACAGTACTGATTCTCTCTCTTGATGATGTTGGTAATGGAAGGCGTGAAAGCCCATCCGCATTTCCATGATGAGCTGCCTCTCGGTACTGTATGGTGTAATTATGGGCAGCTAACAGGAGAGTCCACCGCTGCATTCTAGCAGCAGCCATAGATGGTGTGGCTTTGCACGGACTCAGAATAGTGGTCAATGGGCGATGATCTGTAAGGAGTGTAAACTGCCTGCCATACAGATAATGATGGAATTTACGAACTCCAAATATAATGCCAAGAGCTTCGCACTCAATGTGGGCATAATTGCGTTCTGCCTTATTCAGAGTCCTTGATGCAAAAGCTATGGGCCTCTCTTGTCCATTCAGGAGAATATGTGAAATGACACTACCTACACCATAAGGTGATGCATCACACGCCAACCGAATGGGAAGTTGTGGATCATAATGGGTTAACACGCTTTGAGAGAGTAACTGCTCTTTTGCCTCTTTGAAAGATGCAGCACATTCAGATGTCCATTGCCATTGTTTTCCTTTGCACAGCAGAGTATTCAGTGGGCTTAGGATAGCTGACAAGTTGGGGATAAATCTGCTGTAATAATTAATTAGCCCCAAGAAAGAACGTAACTGACTCACGTCTGTAGGTGCAGGAGCCTCCACAATTGCCCTGACTTTCTCTGGTGCCTTGTGTAGACCCTGGGCATCAATGACGTGACCCAGATATTCCAGTGAATCCTTGAAAAATTCACATTTTTCCTTCCGTACTCGCAAACCGAATTCTTCCAAGCGCCCTAGGACTGCATCCAGATTTTTCAGATGCTGCACACGATCCTGTCCACTGACCAATATATCGTCCAAGTAACAGTGAACGTTCGGTAGACCCTGGAGGACTTGGTCCATGGCACGCTGGAATATCGCTGGTGCTAAGGTAATTCCAAATGCCAGCCTGTTGTAACAAAACAGACCCTTGGATGTGGTTATTGTGAGATATTTTCTGGAATTTCCCTCTATCACCATTTGCAAATAGGCATGAGATAAGTCCAGTTTACTAAAATGCTGCCCCCCCGAAAGTGATGCAAATAGATCTTCAATGCGTGGAATTGGGTATTTCTCCACACACAGGGCAGGATTAACTGTGACTTTAAAATCCCCACATATCCTAACATCTCCGTTCTTTTTCACAACGGGCACAATGGGTGTTGCCCATTCACTGAATTTGACAGGGGATATAATGCCCTGCTCACACAATCGGTCAATTTCAGCCTCCACTTTTGGCCTAAGGGCGTAGGGAACGACTCTCGCTTGACAGAACCGTGGCACATGATCCGGCTTCAGCGCTATGGATACTTCCATGCCTTTCAGAGTGCCTAATTCTTTTTTAAAGACCTCTGCATGTCTTTGTAGCACGCCCTCTAGCGTCTCCTCCTGGACCGTCTTTATTTCTCGTCAGTCAATTCGAATCCTCCGCAGCCACTCCCGACCAAAAAGTGGGGGTGAACTTCCCCGAACCACATACAGTGGTAGTCTAGCCCTCTGCTTATTCATCCTCACTGAAACGGTGATGACACCCTCTGCTGGAATCACCTCGCCCGTGTATGTTTTCAGCATTATATGGGTTTGGCGCAAGGGCAAGTCCTTAAAGTGTGCATCATACAGTTTTCTTGAAATCAGAAAAACGGCAGCACCGGTATCTAATTCCATGATAATCCTTTTACCTTCAATTTTTGGTTTAACACACATGTATGACAAATTACTCGGCTGAGACACCATATGCAGGCTCACTTCAGTGTCTGTAGTGCTACCATCACTAGATATTTCTTTTACATCCAATTGGTGCACCCTTTTTTTCTTTTTAGCTTTATACTCCACTGGTTTCTCCTTATTTACAGTCTCTTTGTTCCTGCACATTTTCGAGATATGTCCTCTCTTACCACATTTATGGCATTTTTGCTCCTTATAAAAACAATCGCTCTCTTTGTGGTTCATTTTTCCACAGCGCGAACATTTCGTGTGTTGTTTGTCGTGTGGTGACAGTGCATGCACTTTCAGCGCGTTGCTCAGCTGATGTGTCTTGCGAGCTACTGTCTCCATTGACACGGCTAGTTCCATTGCTTTGGAAAAAGTAAGCTTCTCCTCCGTCAGCAATTTTTTCTGGATAGCTTCTATATTCAGTCCACAAACGAGCCTATCCCTCAATGCATCCTGCAGGTGCATACCAAACTCGCAGTGTTCAGAAAGCTTTTTAATGACTGCTATGTATTGCGTCACAGTTTCTCCCTCTTGTTGGTTCCGTTTATGAAAGCGAAATCTTTCAGCAATCACAATTGGCTTTGGGGAAAAATGGTCTTTCAAAACTTCCGTGAGTTGAGCATATGTCTTAGCCCCTGGCTTATCTGGAGCTACGAGGCTACGTAAAAGTCCATATGTTGACGCACCAATTACACTTAAAACAGCAAGCTTTTTCTCCTCTGCAATACCATTTGCCGTTACAAAATACTCAAACCTCTCAACGTAGGTTGTCCACTGCTCCACCGACTCGTCGAATGGGTTAATGTGTCCAATAAATCCAGCCATGGCGTGCAGTTAGCTAGCGTTTAGCAATTTTGTCACCTGGCGTCCTGTCACCTGGCATCCTATCACCCGGCGTCCTGTCACCTGGCGCGCTGTCACCTGGCGTGCTGCGCCCAGCCAAACTCCCACCAGGACAAACGTTCCTCTTCCTCCATTACTCGCAGTCAATACCGCGGCGAGACTTGGAAACCTAAAGTTATCCTCGTCGCCAATGATGTTATGTCCGTGGGTTTCTACTTTAGATTACCACTCGGAGGAACAAACACCAAGACACATACGGCTGCAGGTCATCAGCTTGCTCGTTTACTCAAGCATACGCACACATACACGTATCAGTTCAGTTCAATGAGCACACTCTTATACTATTGGCAATGCCACAGGGTACAGCGCCCACCAATGGGGTGGCATATGCAAATGCAACTCATACAACTCATACAACTCATACAACTCCCATACATCACAATCATGATCAGAGTTCACCTTCGATTATGCACCTCTATGCATTAAAGGGATGGGCAGGAGCACTTTGGATTGGATTACCTAAAACACAACTCTGCATAGTTAGACCAACAACCTCTTTGCACTTTTAGACTGGTGCAGAGACTGTTTTCCTGCTGTTGTGATAACAAAATGGACTTGGACACACCCATAAATGTACTCTGTGCCTCAGACAATAGACTCCTTACTAGACTGCCAAACATGGCCCTAAAACTTTCCTGGGATTTTAACCTGGGACTTTCAGCATACCGTGTTAACACCTTAACCCACTACACCACAGGACTATTTAAGTTCAAGGTCGTATGTCCTCAGTTTTCATTTCAACATCACTGTTTCTTTTCAAGACATCAGAGTAAGTTTATTGCCAAGCTGCCATTTTGGACGGGTTTGGATGTTTGGGAACAGTCTGACCAAGCCGGTAGAGGGTTGAGGACATCTGTCACTTGTTTGACCTGCAGTTACTGGATTAGTTAAAATGGAAAAGATGTGTGTGTGTGTGTGTGTGTTTTGTGTCGGTGGCACTGCATAACTGTGAAAAATGTTTTGCCATCTCAGTAAACACATAGTGCTTCGATCTTTTCACTGCAAAAAACAAATGAAATCTTAAATTAAGGATATATTTCTTGTTTTTTTTTTGTTTGACAAGATATTTTTTCTTGTGCAGTTTTCTGTTACAAAATTGTAGTTGTTATAAGATACTTTTTACTTGTTTTAAGCAAATTAATCTGGTCATAAATAAATGGAGCAAGATCATTTTATGCATCAAATTGTTTTGTTTTGTTTTGTTTTTTTGCCAGGAAATTTTACTTGTTTCAAGCAAGTTTCAAACAAGTTTTGATAAGTAAAATTTTCTTGCTCCACTGGTAGAAATGTTTTACTTAAAACCAGATTAAATTGCTTAAAACAAGTAAAAAAACAACAACAACCTCATAACAAGTACAAAAAACTATAGAAAACTGCACAAGAAAAAATTGCCTTGTCTGACAAAAAACAAGAATGATATTGTTGATATAAAATATTTTTTCTTACTAAGATTTCATTTTTTGCAGTGTTGCTATGATTGTCTGGTTATGTGGCATGCATTCTGAGGAGGCGCACTAAGCTCCAATATAATTATCATTTTAAAATGTGAATGATTTAAAGATGCTGGAGTAGAGTCAAAGACTGAAAATATAGTGCTGGAATGGAACCCTTTGGCTGTAATTTATACACAGACACACCTGTGACAGGTAGATCAGTTTCCCCAGGTCATCATGGCCTATGTCACGTTTCATCCCAATGACATCATCCACTTCTTTCTTTGCTCTGAGAAATATAAATATGAAATAAACAAGGAGTAAAATGACTATTCTGTAAATCATTATGTGAAGAATTTACTCACCTCTTGAGTATATTAGGTTGTCGTGCAAGTTCCATGATGCAAAAAGCAAGCTGATTTGCAGTTGTTTCTTGCCCTACAATATCAGAACAGAACTAGATTGTTACATTTAAATGGACAGACAGCATATTTGATTGTTGCCGGGAAATAATACACACTGAACAACAAATGTATTTTATGGGTTTTATCTGATATATAGAAAATAAAGAGCAGCACGCTTCAGAATGAAAAGATTTACAAAATTTTTTAAATGTAAATAAAATAAAATGAAATGTACAAAATGTCTCTTTGTATATAACTCTCACGTTTGTGTTACAGTCTGTACTGCCTCAAACACACAGGAGGAGGATCTTAAACAAAATGGTGGGTTACTAACAAAGAAAAATACAATCTGATAAAATGCTCAGTAAACTAATGACCCCAAATAAGTCCGTACAATCGGTAGTGGTGATAAACATACACACGACGCCACACCAGCGCGTGATCACTGACTGATCTTCACAGGACACCCGAGTCTCCAACGTTTCTTTATGAAGATTATTCCTTGTCTTGCTTGCTTTTCAAATCCGGTCTCCTGAACCGTTTTCCCAACCGAAAAAACCCCCAGATATTCAAAATCCTCTACCTGGCATATCCCGTCCACACCCTGAAGTCACTTCCTGTTGAGTCAAGTTCAAATCAAAATATTTAAACGCAAATCAAATCAACAAAGATCCATAAATATGACCCGGTTACATGATTTATGCCAGATGCCCTTCCTGACACAACACTCCACATTTATCTAGGGTTGGGACAGGCACAGGCGGTATCCTTGCTTGTGTTCTCCCTGTGGCTGGGAAAATAACTTTCCTTCTCCTATTCTATGATGCTGACACCAAGCTAGAAGGCAGGGTGTACGATTTCTATGAGGTTTTTGGAATGACCCAGCCAGGGCTTGAACCCACAACCTCCCAGTTGTTGGGAAAATGCTCTACCACTAGGCCACCAAACTAGTGTACAGCTATGCCCATAAAACGTTTTTTTTTTTTTTAAATTGCTGTGCAATTACACCTGATAAATAGAGCTGCATGTGGTGATTATCAGGTTCCAAGCAGTTGTAGACTCCATGTAGTTGCTTGTATTGCTAAGCAACAGCATTTAAAATCAAAGGTCTGCACACAAACAAGAGCTATTGCAGGCAATATGGGCTTACTTTGGCTATGGAAGAAGTGACATTGACTCGGTCAAATGCAGTGTACTATTAAAATCATTTTGCAAATATTATTTTGAGGTGAAAATCTTACGTTGTGTTGCTTTAAAATGCACAGGACAGCCAAGCTGTACTTCAGAAGAGTAAAGGTGCATTCAGCCCAAACGTGAACGGGCAAATTTTGTGCACAGCACGTTTACATTATAACTCAATATGAACACGGGAACCATCTGAGTGAGCTGCAGACAGGCAAAGTTGCCTTTATAACTTCTGCAGCAGTGTTCAATCTGCTGTGGAAATCCCCAAAATAATGTCATGCTTAGGTTTACACTAGCCAACGGGGGGCTCAACTGAAATAGTTGTTCCGGCCTCCAGAACTTCACAAGGTCATGGGTGTTTATGTTGCTAGCCTGCTAGCCTTGTTAGCACGTCCATGGCAGGAATCCGTGGGTAAATAACTCCGACATCCTGATTCAGCTGAAGAGCTCCCGGTCCTTCTGTATGCAAGTGAATGGCAGTCTCATTTTCAAACTAGTTTACTCTCCACTGTTGATACTTTTACTCCGATGACGACAGAATCTCAAAGCTAGCGCTATCCCTCGGACATGAACGCATGAATGCATGATTTCGCATGTGCCTCGCCTCTTTCCATTGACTTTGTGTACATTTGCGCCACCCATTTGTGTTTGGTGTGAAGGCACCTTAAGACTTCTTTGGCAAAATTCGAACCTGGGACCTCCTGCACTTTAACTTTTTCAAAAGATACATACTCGATTGAAAGGATTCCCAGCAGCGGTGGTACAGCTTTAGGCCACCACTGGAGGCAGCAGGGGTTTCCAACCTTTTATATTCTGTGAGCTACTTTTCCATAATAAAGTTGCTGGAGAGCTACTCTTTATTTTAGTAGCATTTATTTAGCTAATTTCCATATATACACATATTGTGTATAATAATTAAAGATCACAAACAAAAGCATGTTGTATTCTTAAGTATTTATTTTAATATTTAGAAAGTGCCAATATGAAACTTTTTTTTTACTGAGGAAATCAAAAGTACTTCAAAAATTATGAAATGGGACAATACTGTATTAAAAAAAGCAAATAATATACACCTGTAGGTGCATTTTCAAATTGTGAAACAAAACATTCTCACTCACTCACTCAAAAAAAAAAATGCTGTATTTCTGAATATATTTTTAAACATTTTCAACAATACAAACATTCTAATATGGAACATGGAGTGAAAACCAGAGGCACCCACTCAGGTGTGACTGCATCCACAGATAGCGCACATACCCTCTGTACCACAGTGTTCACACCAAGCTGGACATCAGCAATAGTGGACAGAATCTCAATCTTATTTTTATGGTCCTGAAATAATGATTCCGTCACTGCGGTCATAGCCTCTTTAATTATACCGCCATCAGTGAAGGGCTTTTTGTGCTTGCCAGGATGTGTGCCACTTTAATGATGCCTCGGTTGAACCGTTGGCCTTTTTAGTCGGTTTAGTGAACAGGTAGCGGAAAGTAAGCTAGGAGCAGGGAGACAAAAGAAGAGGAAAACAGCAGCCTTGTGTGTAGCAGAATGGAATGTACGTACTCTGTTGGACAGAACAACATCACAGCGCCCAGAAAGACAGACTGCGCTTGTGGCTCTGGAAATGAACAGGTACAATGTAGACATAGACTGTAGACATAGCTGCACTTAGTGAAGCAAGATTGCCTGGATATGACAGCTTGGAAGACCATGGGTACATCTTCTTTTGGAGTGGGAGATCAACTCAAGAAAGGAAAGAAGCAGGAGTGGGCTTTGCAGTTAGAAAGGAGATAGCAGCAATGCTTGACGAGGAACCGGTGCCAATCAACGACAGGATAATGACTATGAGACTCCCACTACAGCGGAAGATGTATGCCACACTCATCAGTGTATATGCCCCAACAATGACCAACACAGAGGAGGTGAAGGAAGAGTTCTACAGTGATTTACGTGAGACTATCAGGTGTGTACCGACTGATGACAGGCTGATACTTGTTGGAGATTTTAATGCCAGAGTTGGTTTGGACACTGCGAAATGGAAAGGAGTGCTAGGCAGTCATGGATTAGGCAAGTGCAATGCTAATGGAGAACTTCTACTTGCACTATGTTCAGAGTACAACCTTGTGATAACCAACACTCTATTTAAGCACAAGGACACACACAAGAAGACATGGATGCACCCAAGATCCAAGCACTGGCACTTATTAGACTACATCATAGTCAGGCAGAGAGACAGAAGGGATGTATTGGACACCAGAGCAATGAGAAGCGCGGACTGTGGTACTGATCATGTTATGCTGAGATCTAGATTAAGGATTTGGAGATGAAAACAGCACTGCAGGACGGGTGCGAAGCCTCCATGGAAGCTAAACACTAGTGCACTGAAAGGCCAAAAGAAGCAGGAAGAACTTACACAGGAAATGGATGAAAACTTGAAAGACTGGGACAGCAACAGCTCAGAGAATGACATAGAAGAGAAATGGGCAACACTGAAGGATACTGTGTATCAGACTGCGAGTGATGTATTAGGCTACCCTGAGAGGAAACATCAAGATTGGTTTGATGAGCATGATGAACACCTGAAGAAACTACTAGAAGTGAGAAATACAGCTAGGCAGGAAAACCTACAGTGTAACACAAGGTCGAAGAAGAAGAAATATTCAAAGGCTCAGAGTGAGCTACAGAAGTACACCAGAGAGATGAAGTCCAACTGGTGGGATGAAAAAGTGAAGGAACTTCAAACTGCAGCAGACAGGAAGGACATGAAAACATTCTTCACAGGTTTGAGAGAAATCTACAGCCCTAAACCAAGAGGATTGATCCAACTAAAGGCTATAGCTGGTGAAACGGTTTTGCAGGAGAAAGACAAGATCCTGGACAGATTTGCAGACCACTTTGACCAACTACTAAACAACCCTGAAGATCTCACCGAAGAGGCTAAAGAAGCTCTAGTGCAGCGACCAGCTATATCCTAGAATGTACTGTATGTAGAATAGATGGGTCTTACGTGAGGTGCTGGAGAGGTCCTTCAGACTTCGGTGGCAGCAGGCTTGGAACAGGATCAACGATAGGCTTTGACAAGAAGGCTGAGGATGGCAGATGAAGCTTGTCTGGAGCATAGTGAGACAACTCCGCACTGAAGCCTGGGCAGTGCGGTATAAGTAGGCCAGGTGCTGATGGAGAGCAGGTGTGCGCGCAGCTGATGGTGATTGGCACAGAGCAGACCATGACATAAAGAAGCTCTAGTGCAGCGACCAGCTATATCAAGTCTGGATGAACCACCAAATTTTGATGAATTAATGGCAGCTATGAGGACAACACAGGATGGTAAAGCTCCAGGAAGGGATGGAATTCCAGCAGAATTGTGGAAATTTGGTGGTGTTCAGCTGACCAACTGCCTGCACAAGCTCATCCAAGAGATATGGGATGCCCAGAAAGTACCTCAAGACTGGAAGGATGCAAGTATTGTGCCTTTGTTCAAGAAAGGTGACAGGGAAGATTGTGGAAATTACCGAGGTATATCACTGCAAGCCACTGTTGGAAAGATTCTGTCACGTGTACTACTGAACAGACTCAATGAACACATCTCGCAGAATGTACTACCGGAAACCCAGTGCGGCTTTAGAAGTGGAAGAAGCACAATAGACATGATTTTCTGCTTGAAACAGGTTCAAGAAAAGTGTATCAAACAGAACATGCCGCTTTACATAGTCATCATAGACTTCAGTAAAGCCTTCGATACTGTTTCGCGACAAGGACTTTGGCGGGTACTCAAGAAATATGGTTGTACAGAGAAGTTTGTCAGCCTGATTGAAGCACTCCATACAGGTATGCAAGCAAATGTGGCAATGAGTGGTTCAGTATCTAAAGACTTTTCAGTAAGCAATGGGGTGAAACAAGGGTGTGTGCTGGCGCCTACACTCTTCTCACTATATCTGGCAACCATGCTTGAGGTGGCCTTCAAAGACACTTCAGAAGGAGTATACATTCAAACAAGGAAAGAAGCAGACTTGTTCAATGTGGCACAGTTTAAAGCCAAGAGTAAGACATCGATAAAGGTAGTAAGAGAAATGCTCTTTGCTGACGACAGTGCTCTAGTTGCACACAGTGTGGAAGATATGCAATCTTTAGTGGAGAAATTTGCAAGAGCAGCTAGGCAATTCAGCCTCAAAATCAACATCAAGAAGACAGAGTGCCTTTATCAACCACCAAAGTTCCAATTATCAACATCACTACCAGAAGAGCTCAACGTTGGTACAGAGGCAATAGTCAAATGCAAGACTTTCAAGTATTTCGGGAGTACTGTTTCAGAGAATGCTAGGCTGGAGGATGAATTATCTCTCAGAATGGGAAGAGCGAGCGCTGTGTTTGGAAACTTGAGGGAGAGACTGTGGAACAATCAACATGTGTCTATCCGTGTGAAATGCAAAGTGTACAGAGCGACAGTACCGGCTACTTTATTGTACGGTGCTGAAACTTGGACTGTCTACAGAGTGCAGGTGAAGAAACTCCATGCATACATGAAGAGACACCTTCGAACCATAATGAACATCTCATGGAAAGACAAGATAACCAACACTGAAGTGTTGAAACGAGCTGCTCTACCATCAGTGGAGGACATGCTAATACAGATGAACCTGAGATGGGTCGGACATGTTGAGAGGATGGACCACCAGCATCTCCCTCAGCTGTTACTCTACTCACAGTTATGTGAGGGCAAACACAATGAGGGTAGATCAAGGATCAGATTTAAAGACACTGTAAAAAGAAACTTGAAGAAGTTGGATATAGACAGAAGTTCCTGACAGCGGAAGGCTAAGGACAGAGCTGTGTGGAGGAATCTGATCAGACCTAAATGAAACAGCCATTGTTGCCCACGACAGACTATGATGAGTGAACAGAGATTGTTGTTTTTGTAGCGTAGCTTTAAGCTCTTTTACCTTCTCATAACGGAGGCTGCTTCCCACCGGAAAGTCTTGGGAGAAGTTGCTGTGAACTTTGGTGAAATGCTGCTCCACGTTGCATCTTTTACCAACCGCCAGGCTCGCACCACAGATCGGACGCACACACTGACATGACTGGACTCTCCTGCTGACATTATTGCTGTGCTAACCTGCTACCTGCCTGTGGCACCTGGCTTGTCAGCCTGCTCCCCACACCCTGCTCCAATCACAGACAGCAAACCAGCGCAAATGTTTGATTGACAGCTAGCTGACAAATAACCGTTTGATCTCGGGAGGGGGGCGGGACACTTGTAATTTTGATTGGATGGTAATAAAGACCTGATTTACCAAGTGACGAATCAAATTTGTTTTGTTTTATTATTAACCCCTTGGCGAGCTACTGGAAAGGACCTCGAGATCTACCGGTAGCTCACGAGCAATGTGTTTGAGATACCTAGAGCATTTGCCCCACAGCCGGGAGGTTGGGCTTCAAGTCCTGGCCAGGTCATGCCAAAGACCATTTTAAAATGGAACTTCCTGCCGTCCAGCTAGGTGCTCAGCAAAAAATAGATTGGAGGAGGGAAATGTAGGCTGTAGTGGCTCAGGAGGAAGAGGAGGTCGTCTAATAACTGGAGGGTTGGCGGTTCAAATCCCACTCTCCCCAGACATCCTGCTGTTGTGTCCCTGGACAAGACACTTTACCCACTTTGCCTCCAGTGTCCATGACACTGGGTACGAATGTGTATAAATGTCCGGTAGTGGTCAGAAAGGCTGTTGGCGTGGATTGGCAGCCACATTTCCATCAGTCTGCCCCAGGGCAGCTGTGGCTACAGTAGCAGCTTACCATTGTCTGTGGAGCGAATGAATAATGTATCCATTGTAAAGCTTCTTTGATTGTCTATGAAAAGTGCTATATAGAGCTGATGCATTATTATTATTTTAAACTTTTACTTTGTACTTCTAAAGACTGTTAGCAGCAGGATTTGAACCCAGGTTTCCTGCATGACTGACAAGCATCTTAACCCCTACACTACACAGTTATTTTGGGTCACATCCTGACTTCCTCACACACTAACACAATGTTCCATTGACAAGACAACATGGCTGACAGACATTTCATAACTATGATTTTTGTAACATTAAGAGAATTGCATGAAATATTGTGTTTTGCTGAAGAATACTGTTGTAATTGTAAGTGTGAAGTTTCATCACATTTGAATCAAAAGTTAAACCCAGAAATAGAATAGAATAGAATAGGCTTTATTGTCATTGTACAGTACATTGTAAATACATGCCAAAGAAAAACTGTACAACTTGATGGGCCTTAAAAAATCATAATCATAATCAAATCAAATCATAATCAAAAACATACTGACATTTTTTAAAATAATTTACACAACTTTTCGTTATCAATATCTGTAGATGATCTGTGCTTAATTTCAATCAATTTGGATGAATGGTCTAGGTCTAGGAGGAGTTCATTTTGAGTTCATTTGCACAATTTTGAAAATATGGTGTCGAAAATGTTACGACCCGAGCGCTGGGTTCTGTTCGCGCTCGGGCTAAGCTCAACTCGCTGCCGGCCCTGACAGCTGTGGGCTGTATTCTGGCCTCACCGGGCTCTTATTGTGAAGGTGCTCGGTGGGGCTTCTGCCTGTCAAGGCTGGTCAGCTGTGTGTCATTACTGCTAGTTAGTGTTCGCCTTTATAAAGTGGGCACTAGCAACGGTAATGTTGCAGGAGTATTGTCAACATCTTGTCAGGTTGTCAGACTTTGTCAATGTATTGTCAGAGCGTCGTTTTGACCTTCATGTCAGGTTCGTGTCTTTGCCATGTCACAGTTTAGCTCGTAGTGGCTGGGGTTTGCCCTGCGAGCCCATGTATTGATTTGTGTGTGTTTTTGCCGAGAGCGGCTCACAGTCTTGTCCTGTCTCATCTTGTGTGTGAATAAACCATCATCGCAAAACTCACTGGTGGACTCTTGGCGGCTTATGGTGATCCGCGAGGATCACCGCATGACAATATACTCCTGCCAGGACGTCTGAACGGAGACGCCATACCGAGACGCCTTTCACCGTGAGTTTTTGCAGTAGTTGGACAATTGTTCTTCCCTGTTTGGGTGTCAACGTCTGGGAGAATGCCGTCATCCAGGGGCCGCGGTCGGCGCCTGGGCAAGGAGCTAACGAGCACGCTGGAGTATGTCGACGGGGCGCTCCTCGCCGCTACTTTCGATGTCAACTCCCACTATATGCGCTGGCACCTAGACTGCGCTGAGGATCTCCTGGACAATCTTCTCCTCCATTATGATGATCACCCGGAGGTGATTATGAGGAGGGAAGAACTCACTACGCAGCGCGAGATACTTCGTGGGCTGGAGGAGGAAGAGAGCAGGAAGCAGAGGAGGAGGCATCCTCGCTCCCCGCGTTGGAGTCCCGTTCCCGTCCCAGAGCTGGTCCAGGAGTGTGCGCCGTCTGGGGGCCAACGACGACGTTGGCGCAACGGCCCAGGTCACCCTCAGCAGAATCCCCAGCTGGACCTGCTGCCGGCGAAGTCCGTCAGTGAACCGCCGAGAGCGGCCCCACCTCGTCCATCCAGGGGGCCCTCTGTCGCCATCCAGCGGGGAGAAGGAGGAACAACGTCCCCTACAGCAGGAACCATCTCTGCCCTGGAAGAAAGGCAAGTGCATGATAATTTATTACATCTTGATTATAATCTGCCTTGTCTGACTCCTGGGGGCGGAGTTTGGGGTTCGCAGCCCTCCGCGCTTCCTCCACCTGCTGTAGAGAAAGTAACTAAACCTGCTGCCTCTGTGTCCTCCCTGTCGAGTGGTCCGCGACGCCAGGCCAACATCGCCGGATGAAGAGGGGACCTGCAGTGCTGGAAAGCCTGGATCCGGCCCTGCAGCCACGTCGTGGACTGAGGAGAAAAGCGGACTGCGGCCTGGAGCCTGAGCCGACGAAGAAGTGTCCCCGGGTCTCCTCGCCGGAGCGGTCCGAGCCAGTGGGTCGAGGGTCCCCTGCCCCCACGCCATACGGGTCATCGGCGTGGACAGCAGCGTGGGAGGAACCTCAGGCTGCAAGTGACATCCTGCCAGCTGCGGAGCCCGACGCAGCTGAGTTCGAGCCTGCTGACGAGAGTCGCCGCCCTGAATCTGGATCGTCGGAGTCCTGGGTGGCAACAGAACCCGAGTGCAGGCAAGTGCTCCCTCTTTGGTCTCTGTCCCCTGTGTTGGAGCATTTTTGCCTGCCTCTCATGGAGGCGAGTGAGGAGCAGCCATCTGCTGCGCCTGAGCTAGTCTCGCTGGGTTCTGTTGCTACCAGTGATTCTGATCCCGGTTTTCTTGTTTCTGAGCCTTGTTGCAGTGTCGCCGGCGTGGAACGGGTCGGAATCACTGGGTTGGAGGTCCCAGGTTTGGGGGTGGAGATCGTTAGCGGAGCTGCACCGACCCAGTCGGGGTCCGTCGTGGAGGCTGCTGTGGCCCAATTGGGGTCCGACGTGGGTGCATCAGAGGCCCAATCGGGGTCCACCACGGGTGCGGTTCTGGCCCAATCGGGGTCCAACGTGGGTGTACTGGAGGCCCAATTGGGGTCCACCGCAGGTGCGGTTCTGGCCCAATCGGGGTCCGACGTGGGTGCGTCAGAGGCCCAATCAGGGTCCACCGCGGGTGCAGATCTGGCCCAATCGGGGTCCAACGTAGGTGCACCAGAGGCTCGATCGGGGTCCACCGCGGGTGTGGTTCCGGCCCAATCGGGGCCCGACGTGGGTGCAGCTGGGACCCAATCGGGGTCCAGTGGAGGTGCGGCGCCAGCGTGGTCCGTGGATGGGGGAGGAGCTGCAGACCTTTCACCGCCGAACGGAGTACAGGCTCATCCTGGTCATCTGTCCCCTCTGAGTCACCACCCCTGTGCATCATCGCGGGGGGCCGTGGGGGCTCCTGTTCGCTCGCCCCGGCTCTCCCGAGTTTTGTCCTCTTCAGGGAGGCCACCTCGGGCTGTTTTTCCCCGGGACCGGTGGCTGAGGGATACGGGTCGGCCGCCTGAGGAACTGTTTTGCCGGTTTGGCGCCTCGGGTCGGCCACCCGACGTGTTGTGTGTGTCTTCGGGCGACCTGGTTCGACCACCGGAGGAGTGGACGTGCTGGGCGTTGGACTCTGGTGAGCCGCCTGGTCATGTTCCGCCTCTTGTGACCACCCGCCGGCTGTTGGACGCGGGGAGACCACCTGAACTGTTCCTGTGGCGCTTGGTCTCCGCCGGTCAGCATAAACTGTCGGGGGGGTAGTGGTTTTTCTGGGTTAATCCGTCACGGTGATTGTTCTGTCTTTTTTTTTGTCCTTGCTGTTCTGTGTATTTTGTGTTTTGGTTATGTCTTGCAGTTGCCCTAGTATGTGTTATGTTCTACTGTTGCCTTGTTTTTCTTTGTGTATTTTATCTGATTTTTGAATATTCATTTTTTTTGTCATAGTCTTGTGTTTAATATTTCTGACCCAGTAGTTCTGTTTTTTTTGTGTCCTCCGTGTGCATTTTTTTTTTTTTGTAATTTGAATTTTATTGGGTTTTCAATTTAGAAAATAAAACAGAAACAAACAAGCAAAAAAAAAAGCAAAAAAACCCAAAAACAAGTATACCCAGTGAGAGGATAAAACATTCCATTTCCACCCTAATACTCTTAAGATGATTAGCTTAATCTACTACACCTATAAAGGTAAGATAGGATCCCCACTTATTATAGAAGCTGTCCATCCTGTCCAGAAGTTTATATGAAAGGCGTTCTAGTGCAGCAAGCTTGCCCAACTCCCTGAGCCATTGAGCTACGGGTGGGGCAGAGGAAGATTTCCAGTAAAAAGTGATCAACTTTCGGCCCAGCATCAGAGCAGTCTGAATCCACTCGGCATCAGAGATTGGGTCCTGAATCATTGATGGATCCCCAAGGACAAAAAGTCTCTGAGTAAATGACACTTCTTGCTTAACAATTGTCATAATATGTCTATGGATCTGCAACCAAAAGTCCTGTATTACCGAACAACTCCAAATCATATGGATTAATGTCCCCTCCCCCTGTAGACATCTCCAGCAGCTTGAAGAGTGAATGAGTTTCGCTCTCAACATTTTACGAGGTGTCCAGTAAAATCGATTCAAAATTTTAAATTGAACAAGTCTGGTTTTCAATTCCCTAGACACTTTCTTACCATTCTTTAAAATATTTGCCCATTCAACATCAGTAAATTGTGAATTCAGATCTTTTTCCCATACGTGTTTAAGGAATGTAGAATCTTTATTTGAGCTCTTAAGGAGCATTAAATAGAAATTTGAGGCCTTAGATCTTTTGCCACAGGAACTCAAAGCCTGGATGAGCCAATCTACATCAGGAGGAGGGGTAGTTGTAGATCCAAAGACTTGACACAGCAGATGTCGAAGTTGTAAATATTTCCAAAACTGATTCTGTGGTAGTCCATACTGTGCCCGTAAGAACATCAAATGATTTGAGAGCTCCCCCTTCATATAGATCTTTTAACATCAAGATGTCCTTTTTCACCCAAATTTTCCACATAAATGAGGATTTTCCAATATGGAGACTTGGGTTAAGCCAAATAGAAGCCATAGAATGAAGATGAGAGCTAAACTCTAGTATAGAAGCAACTCTCTTCCAAACGTATTGTAAAAAGGATATAATAGGATGCGACTGAAATTCAGAAGAAAGTTTGATTGTGATTAGATGTACTAGGGGAAGAGGGCTGCTCAAATAACTCTCCAAATAAAACCAAGGGGGAGCTCTCTCAGGGGGGAGAGCCCAATGAATCAAATGTCTAAGACTAAAAGCGTAATGATATAAAACCAAATTTGGGACCCCCAAACCTCCTGAATCTATAGACTTCTGCAATCTTTTCAACTTTAATCTAGGGCGCTTACCATTCCATAAAAACTTATTGCACAACCTATCAAATTGTCGAAAATAACCAACTGGGATCCTAAGAGGAAGAGATTGCAGAAGGTAATTAAATTGGGGTGCACAAATCATCTTAATAACATTGACCTTGCCCCAGAGAGACAAAAAAAGAGGTGACCACCTTTCAATGTCTATTTTAAATTTTCCAAGCAAGGGCTCAAAATTAATCTGATTCAGATCTGATAAAGTGTGAGGAAACAGGATGCCAAGATATTTAATTCCTAATTTTGGCCAAGAGAAGCCTATATTTTGACCAAATGTAAACAGTGTTTTAGGGCAATAAGATGTTAGAGGGAGAATTTCTGATTTTATCCAGTTAACTCTATAACCAGACAAACGTGAAAATTGGTTAATAATTTTAAGGAGAGCTGGAATTGATTTTTGAGGTTGTGTAATCAGTACCAATGCATCATCAGCATACAACATTATCTTATGGGTACTGCCATGGACCTGAATACCTGGAAAATTGCCGTATTTGCGGATAGCAACAGCTAATGGTTCTAATGCCAAAGCGAAAAGCAGGGGACTTAAAGGGGAGCCCTGGCGCGTACCCCTATAAAGTCTAAAAGACTGTGATGTAACTCGATTTGATATCACTGAAGCTCTAGGTTCATTATATAGTAATTTAATCCAAGAAAGAAACTTTGAACCAAAACCAAAAGCCTCTAGAGTTGCAAAGAGATACTGCCACTCAACCCTGTCAAATGCTTTTTCAGCATCCAGGGAGAGGGCTGCCACTGGAGAGAGGTGTGCAAGTGAGGGATCATTTTGAACTAACCATATGATATCAATAAATCGCCTAATATTGTCTGCCGCCCCCCTGGAACGAATAAAACCCACCTGATCAGGATTTATAAGAGATATCATTACTTTATCTAATCTTAATGCCAAAATTTTGGAGAGAATTTTACAGTCACAGTTTATAAGACTAATTGGTCTATAATTCTTACATTCTAACGGATCTTTATTGCTTTTTAAAATAAGCGAAATGAAAGCCTCTGTTAAAGAAGGGGGCAAACGGCCTTGTTCAAAAGATTCCGCAAACATTTCTAAAAGTAAAGGAGAAAGCTCATCAACACAGGCCTTGTAAAATTCTGCAGTGAATCCGTCAGGGCCCGGTGCCTTTCCAGTCGGGAAGCTCTTAATCACTTTCACAATTTCCTCTTTAGTAATTGGGGCGTCAAGTAAGTCTATTTGTTCCTTCGTTAGGGAGGGCAAAGATAGGGATGATAAAAATGCATAGATCTCTTGAGATCCAGCCTCCATTTCAGAAGAATAAAGCGAGGTATAAAATTCTCTGAAAGCACCATTAATTTCATTTAAGTCTGACACCAGAGTACCATCCTGTGTCCTAATAGCAGATGTAGTACAATGAGCTTCTTTCATTTTAATATATCTAGCCAGCATTTTGCCAGCTTTATCCCCCTCCTCAAATTGTTTATGCCTAAGACGAAATAGGGAAAATTCAACTTTTTGTGTTAGAATTGAATTCAGTTCATACTTAAGCTTCAGAAGGGGTGACAAATTTACTAAATTTGTGTCTTGTTTGATTGAAGTCTCTAATATAGCTATTCTCCTCTCCAAATCCATCTGTTTAGCAATGTTAGTTTTCTTTTTAAAAGATACATATTGAATAATATGTCCCCTAATAAATGCCTTAAAGGCCTCCCAAGCAACCCTGGCAGAGGGAGCAGAATCCCAGTTTGTCTCAAGATATAAGGAGATCTCTGCTTTCAAAGAGGACACAAAATCTGGATTAAAAAGAAAGCTTGAATTAAGCTTCCATCTAGAATTTTTTTTCAACTGACAAGGCGGGATCATATGTAAAAAAACAGGGGCATGATCTGATAGTATTATGCTACCAATGAAGCTCGAATTTACAGAAGAAACAGAAAATTTTGACATTAAAAAATAATCAATCCTGGAAAACACATTATGAACAGTGGAATAAAAAGTGTAATCCCTTGTGGACGGATTAAAAAGCCGCCAAACATCTACCAAACCAATTGCATTGCACATGTCTTTCAATATAGAGCCAGATTTAGATGAACGCTGTGAGGGGGTGCTCCGATCTAAAATGTTGTCCATGACCTGATTAAAATCCCCGCCTACTAAAATGGGTTAATTACCCATTTCGCTTAATTCGTGTTCCAATTGTGCAAAAAATGCACAATCAACTATATTTGGTGCATAAACATTAGCGAGTATCATCCTATGGCCCTGAATTTCTATAAGAATTATAAGGAGTCGTCCGTCATCATCACTAACCTCTTTTAGACACTTGAACTGCAAATGTTTATGAATAAGGATTGCCACCCCCCTGCTCTGGCTATTACCACAAGACGCAAACCC
Source organism: Pholidichthys leucotaenia (assembly GCA_020510985.1). Classification (NCBI taxonomy): domain Eukaryota; kingdom Metazoa; phylum Chordata; class Actinopteri; order Cichliformes; family Pholidichthyidae; genus Pholidichthys; species Pholidichthys leucotaenia. Next base: position 9,089,968 of record CM035842.1, read on the forward strand.
ATGGCCCACCCAGTCCCGACAGAGTTTTTTAGATTCTGTTTTAGTGAGGTGGGTCTCCTGAAGCAATGCTACATCCACTTTTTTTGATTTAATAAACGCCAAAATTTTTTTCCTCTTAATTGGGTGGTTAAGGCCTTTAACATTCCAAGTAATAAGGTTAAGAAAGCTCTGACAATTAGCCGACATCATAAACGGTACATATTACCATCCAAAATATCCAGCAATTCTCCACCAAAAACCCCCTCACTGGGCAAAAGACAAACACAATAAAAATTAAAAATACAAAAAAAAAAAACGAAAACCACTTAATCATAAAGTAACATAATCGGTGACCTGAAACCAATGTCACCCATCGGTGCACAAAAACCGCACCAACCAAAAAAAAGAAAATAAAAAACTCTAGGACCGTGACTGTGAACAGTGCAACAAACTTAGGGAGAGCCGCAACATCGCAGCAGCCTCATGCCTATAAACAATAAAGCGTGGGCAAAAAAAAAAGGAACCTTACATTAATACTGCATCAAATCCTCCGTCAAAAATATATAACAAATAAACATATAGCATATATTCATACCATTGTTCATCAATGTCTCACGGTAGTGAAAGAATCAGGTTCAATGCTTTTTTAGGGTCAGTGAACTGCTGTTTACCACTTGCCAACTTCACAACGAGAACTGCAGGGTACCTGAGAGAGAATGCAATCTTCTTCTGGTGCAGCAGGTGTTTACACTGCTTGAACGCCACTCTCATCTCGGATACTCGTCTGGAATAATCCGGGAAAATCATGATGTGATGACCATTCCAATCCAGCTTTCCCATCCTGCGCGCTGCCTCCACAATACGCTCCCTATCCTGGAAGTGCAGAAGTCGAATCAGGATAGCCCTGGGTGGCTGCCCGTCAGGTCTGCGTCCGGCGAGGCTCCGATGCGCATGGTCAATTTCCAGCCCTCCAGGGAACTCCATTTTCAGCAGATGTGGGATAACTTTGTGCATGAAGGTAAGGGCATCTGATTTTTCACAATTTTTTGGAAAGCCGACAAAGCGTAGATTGTTTCGGCGTGATCTATTTTCCAAATCGTCCAGCTTCAAAAGTAAATCTTCTACCTGCGTCTGGGTTGCGGGGGGATTAGCATCCAGAGCTGTATTAGCATCCTCAAGAAAAGCGATGCGAGACTCCACATCTCCCAGCCGGGTAGCTAACTCCGTTAGCTTGGTGTCCACCGCCCTCATTGACGCCTCAATAGAGTTGAGTTTGGCGTCTTGCCTCTCCGATATTTCCTTCAACAGTGCAAAGATCTTAGAGATGTCCTCCGCCATTTGGTCTTTGGCAACACCTGCGCCTGTTGAAGGTGGCGGAGAGGGAGGAGGGCTTGATGTGGTATCACCAGCTTTAGCCAGATTTTCCTTGCTAGCACCGGCTTTGGGGTGAAGATTAATTTTCTGTTGTTGCGTTGGCATACTAATCCTGTTCTCCACAAATCCAGTCTCAATGTAAAGTATAGTAATAATAATAATTTCAGCTGAGGAAACAAGAGAAAAACGCCCTTGTAGAAGAAAAAAAAAGGCTGTCTGCACTGCGGTGCTCCTCACCTAAGCAGCCATCTTCACTGCCCGCGTCTCGTAATCGACCCCGTGTGCATTTTTTGATTTTATTCTGAGTAGTTAGTCTTGTCATTGTCCTGTATGTAGTTGTTCTTGTCTCTGTTTTCTCTTTGGGTTTGGTCTCTCTCCCTCCGCTCCTACCTCCGGCCACCCACCCTGGGGGGTGGGGGGGCAGGGTGGTCCTTGGGGCGTTCTGAGCCCGCCCGTGGAGGGAGGGTACTGTTATGACCCGAGCGCTGGGTTCTGTTCGCGCTCGGGCTAAGCTCAACTCGCTGCCGGCCTTGACAGCTGTGGGCTGTATTCTGGCCTCACCGGGCTCTTATTGTGAAGGTGCTCGGTGGGGCTTCCGCCTGTCAAGGCTGGTCAGCTGTGTGTCGTTACTGCTAGTTAGTGTTCGCCTTCATAAAGTGGGCACTAGCGACGGTAATGTTGCAGAAGTATTGTCAACATCTTGTCAGGTTGTCAGACTTTGTCAACGTATTGTCAGAGCGTCGTTTTGACCTTCATGTCAGGTTCGTGTCTTTGCCATGTCACAGTTTAGCTCGTAGTGGCTGGGGTTTGCCCTGCGAGCCCATGTATTGATTTTGTGTGTGTTTTTGCCGAGAGCGGCTCACAGTCTTGTCCTGTCTCATCTTGTGTGTGAATAAACCATCATCGCAAAACTCACTGGTGGACTCTTGGCGTCTTATGGTGATCCGCGAGGGTCACCGCATGACAGAAAACTTCATTTTTAGAGTTTACAACCACTGAAGAAAAGCTGTCGACTATTTAAAAGAATTTCTAGTCTAGGCCCAGCCATTCTCGAGATATTTGCAAAAACATAAAACTGTTCATTGTAGCACCACCTACACCACCTTGATTTTTGGTCTCTGAGTAGTGGGGAGAAATTCTGATCAGACTGTAAAATTTCATGTTTCTATGTATTACCATTTTGCTCTCCATATACTTCTAGTGGAGAAAAATAGTAATAATAAAAAGAAGAAGAAGGAAAAAAATCAAAAACAAAACAATGGCAAAAACAATAGGTTTCTTGCAGCAGAAATGCTTGGAACCATAATCAGACCGTCAATGACAGAGTAGCTCATTATGGTCTGATGAAGTCGCCCTGAGAGTACTCAGATCTCCTGACCTTTGACCTTGTTTTAACCTTGAGCACAGATTAGGTGCAGGGCCACTTGAGCATCATTATACATGAGTTTGCTGAACATTGGGGAAGCTGCCTAGGAGAATCAATGCTTTTTTGTGAAATAATAAATGCCTAGATCTCCTGACCTTGAGCTCAAACTGGATGCAGATAAACCTGAGGATCATTATGAATGAATGAATGAATGAATGAATGAATCTTTATTTCGGATAGATTAAAAGTAAAGATTAAAAAAGAAACAGAATAACATAACAAAGGGGGAAAGAAAATCCAACAAGGTCAAATTAAACAATAACTCCTCTGATTATACAGTTCAACATAAGTTATCTGAAATGGGTGATGGCTGAAGCCGCAGCTTATATTGCCCACCCATATTCCACCCAAGAATTCAAAAGAGAAAAACAAACACTTACATTGTAAGTGACTTTGTTGAGAATTAGGGCAATTGCCTTGGAGGAGTATTGTTTTTTCTGGATTATCATTTAGGTGCCCAGATCTCCTGACCTTTGACCTTGACCACAACTTGTACACAGACGGACAGACAGACAGATGTCACACCATTGCATTAACTCCTTCTGGTTTTGCCAGTCTGAGCTAATAAAGAATTATATCATGCAAGGTTTTGATTTTCTGCATATACCAAATGAGTATGACAGTAACTTTGGATAAATTGACCTAGTTGAAAAAAACACACAAAGAGCATAGCCTCAAGCTTACTTTGAAGCATTTCCTACATCAAAACAGAAACAACAGAGACTCACCTGCGATGAAGAATGTCACAAAATTATCTAACATGAACTCTTCATCTTCTTCAGTCATGCTTTGCTCTGCAATGACATGGACAGACTAATGAATATCAAGTTTCTCTTTGCTAACTGTAATCATGGTTCACATTCAAAATGTTAAGGTGTGCACTCTTCGGAAGTACAGATGTAGCACCCTCAAGGATTGGCTTACACATGAGGTTTAGAGTAAAACAGGGTTTATTCTTGGTTTTGACAACCCATGAGAGCTGGTCACAAAAAGAAAATACATCAAAATAAATGTAAAACTACATTTTGCAATTTACATTGATAAAATAAATTAAATACATAAATCAGAATCAGAATCAGAATCAGCTTTATTGGCCAAGTATGCACAACACATACAAGGAATTTGACTTTGGCTAAAAACTTGCTCTCGTTGTTCAGGTGGAGGATTTAAATAAGGATTCAATGACATGAAACATGAAATAAAACATAAAAATGTTAGACAAGCCTCGTGAGCTGGCATCCATGAGGGACTAAATGATCCTTTTTAACCTCCGTTTGTCCTCCTTATTCTTTTGTATTATTTTCTTTGTTTTAATCATCCCTTTCACATGTTTGACATTAATCTACGGAGCTTGGCGGCAAGTGGCAAGTGTGATGCACTGCTTGGGCGGAAATGCACAGGTAATTAAGGTCGGGCGGAACCTAAGGACAAATAATTAGTTCTGTGTACACTAAAGTTGACCACTAGATGGATTAGTCATGAAGAGAAAAGACAAATAACTAAATGAAGACATAAATAGGGAGTAAATTAAGAGAGACTGTTACAACAGATGGTAAAGTTATTTATGAAAAGAGCTACAAACTAGCCAAATAACTAAATGAAGGCATAAATAGGGAGTAAATTAAGAGAGACTGTTACACTCCCACCAAATCACTTTTGATTTTAAGGACAAACGTATTACTTATGAACTATCCATCCATCCATCCATCTTCTACCGCTTTTCCGGAGGTCCGGGTCGCGGAGGCAGCAGTTCAAGCAGAGAAGCCCAGGCTTCCCTCTCCCCAGCCACCTGCTCCAGCTCTTCAGAGGGGATACCAAGGCGTTCCCAGACTAGCTGGGAGACATAGTCTCTCCACCGAGTCCTGGGTCTGCCCCGGGGTCTCCTCCCAGTGGGACGTGCCTGAAACACCTCAAATGGGAGGCGTCCAGGAGGCATCCTAATCAGATGCCCATACCACCTCAACTGACTCCTTTCAATGTGGAGGAGCAGCGGTTCTACTCTGAGCCTCTCCCGGATGACTGAGCTCCTCACCCTATCTCTGAGGGTGAGTCCAGCAATCCTACGGAGAAAGCTCATTTCAGCCGCTTGTATCCGCGATCTCGTTCTTTCGGTCATTACCCAAAGCTCGTGACCATAGGTGAGAGTAGGAACGTAGATTGACTGGTAAATCGACAGCTTTGCCTTAGAACTAAGCTCCCTCTTCACCACAACAGACCGGTACAACGTCCGCATCACTGCAGATGCTGCTCCAATCCGTCTGTCGATCTCTCGCTCCATTTTCCCCTCACTCGTGAACAAGACCCCAAGATACTTAAACTCCTCCACTTGGGGCAGGAGCCTGTCCCCAACCCGGAGAGGACAATCCACCTTTTTCCGGCTGAGGACCATGGACTCGGACTTGGAGGTGCTGATTCTCATCCCAGCCGCTTCACACTCAGCGGCAAACCAAACTTATGAACTAATGAACAGATTATTAATGGTTAATTATGAACAAGTTATGAATTATGAATGAGTATTGCAGTTGCAATGACAGAGGGAGAGATGAGGGGTCTTCATTCTGCTTCCAATGAGGGATAAGGGATGAGGACCTGTTCTTATATAGCGCTTTTTCTAGAACCTCCCGGCTTCATTGTTGATGTATCCAAGTAAAACCTTGGAGTCTGTCCAGTATGTTTCTTGTGAGACTTGTACTTCAAGCTCCTTTCTTAGCATGTCACCAGTGCGAACAGCAACTACAGCCATTGACAGCTCAAGTCGTGGTATGGTTGTTACTTTGGAAGGTGGAACACTTGATCTTTCAATGACCAAGGAACAGTGGACTTCACCAGATGTGCTTACTGCTCTGAGGTAGGTGCACATGCCGTATCCAGACATACTTGCATCAGAGAAATGATGCAACTCATAGTGCTGGACCTTGAAGCCTGGTGGAATGTAGCATCTCTGAATTTTCACATCTGCAAGGTTCCTGAGGTCAAGAAGCCAAGATTCCCACTGGGGTCGAAAACTGTCAGGTAAGGTGACATCCCAGCTGAGTTTATCTCGACATATTTGTTGCAAGTTCTGCTTTCCCAGCAAAATAAAGGGCGCGACGAATCCAAATGGCTCAAACACCGAAGCCACTGTGGACAATACTCCTCTTCGTGTCAGTGGATTTTCCTTTACTGTTACTCTGAAGTGGAACTGGTCTGATTCCACACACCATTGCACTCCGAGTGCTCTCTCCATATGCACTTCACCCAGCGCCATGTCCAGATCTTTGGTGGCTACAGCGCATTATTCCTTTGGAAGCGAGGCTAGGACCTTGGTGCTGTTGGAGATAAACTTACGCAACCAAAGCTTGCCTGTACTCCAGAGCTCACGGGCTTCTTTGGCGAGCTGTATTGCTTCACCTTCAGTGTCAACACTTGCTAGCCCATCGTCAACATAGAAATTGGTTTTGATGAACTTGACGTTGTCTTTGCTGAAACATCCTTCTCCTTCAGTTGCAAGGTGCTTGAGGCTGTAGTTAGTGCAACCAGGGGAGGAAGCCATGCCAAATAGGTGTACTTTCATCCGATAGATGGCATATGGGGTTTCAAGATCGCCATTCTCCCACCATAAGAACCTTAAATAATCTTGGTCACTGGCACACATGTGGAACTGATGAAACATGCGTTCAATATCACACAAAATAACTACCGGGCCTCTTCAGAAATGACACAAGATTCCAAGCAAGGTGTTAGTTAGCTCTGGGCCGGTAAGGAGATGGTCGTTTAAGGATGAACCTTGAAACTTGGTAGAGGCGTCGAACACGACGCAAATCTTTCCAGATTTTTGTGGATGATACACCCCATGGTGTGGGATGTACCAAGCTGGGGTCTTGTCAACATCTTGCTCTGAGACTCTTTCAGCATCTCCATGAGCAATGATTTCTTCCATAAACTTCTTGTAGTCCGTGTAGTACTGCTTGTTCCTTCTCAGCTTTCTTTCCAAGCATTTGAGACGATGAATAGCACATGTCTTGTTGTCAGGCGTGTTGGGCCTTTCACTGTTTAGCGGGAGTGGCATCTCATAATGTCCATCCTCTTTTAGTTTAATGTCTTCTTTGATCTTTGTCAGGAATCTGAGATCTTTTTGGGAGATCTTTACATCTTCAAAAGCCTTTTCCACAAAATCTGACTCCAACATTTTGATCATGTCGTCAGGTGAGACCATTTCCTTTATCTGAGTTCTGTACACATAATGAATGTGAATACCTGGCACCACTTGCTTTACAATAACTTGGTGACTCACTCCGATAACATCTCCGTGATCAAGACATGGATTGCCAAAGTCCACAATACTCCATCCCAGATCAGTCCTTTGTGCAAATGGCTGACTTTCCTTGCCGGACACAACTTGTCGGGGAACAAGAGCTTGAGAACAGTTGTAGCCAATTAGAAGGCCCACGTCACAACTTTGGAGCGGAGCAATCTCATCTACGATGTGTTCGAGCTGAGTACAGAGGACTTATCCAGGACTTCGTGGACTGGTGCCATCGGAACTGCCTCCAGATCAACGCGAGGAAAACTAAGGAGCTGGTGGTGGACTTCCGCAGGCAAGGACAACCCCTCACAGCACCAGTAAACATACAGGGAACAGACATTGAGATGGTGACATCCTACAAGTACTTGGGTGTTCATCTGAACAATAAACTAGACTGGTCACACAATACCGATGCACTCTACAAGAAGGGACAGCGCAGGCTGTTCCTGCTGAGGAGACTCAGGTCTTTTGGTGTACAAGGGGCGCTGCTGAAGACATTCTACGACACGGTGGTGGCATCAGCCATCACTTTTGGAGTGGTCTGCTGGGGCAGTGGCATTACAGCAGCCGATAGGAAGAGACTGAACAAACTGATAAAGAAAGCTAGCTCTGTCCTGGGGCAACACCTTGACCCAGTGGAGGAGATAGGAGAGAGAAGGATGGTGGCTAAACTGTCATCTCTGCTGGAGTCCGAGTCGCACCCTATGCAGGACATACTGAATGCACTGAGGAGCTCATTTAGCAGCAGACTACATCATCCTAGGTGCACAACCGAGAGGTTTTGCAGGTCCTTCCTACCTACGGCTGTCAGACTGTAAAACCTAAGCAGGGCTGCTCGCAGAGAGAACAAATCTACCTACGGGTACAAATAAAGTAACCTGAACCTGAACCTGAGATAGTAAAAAAAACGTGACGACCTAATAGTATTGAATGCAAAAAATGCAATAGACTTACACAAATGTCCCCTCCAGTATGCAACTAGGACAATATCAGTCGCTACGGAGGGTGACAATATGTATGGGTACATATTCATACTATGTAGGATAACTAAGTAGACGGTTATGCTGTTTATTCCATCTAGCTACAATGCTCCGCACTGTGTGCATATATATATATATATATACACGTGTATATATATATATATATACTATATATATATATATATATATATATATATATATATATATATATATATATATATATATATATATATATATATATATATATATATATATATATATATATATATATATATATATATATATATATATATATTTATGTGTACATACACTACCGTTCAAAAGTTTGGGGTCACTTAGAAATTTCCTTATTTTTGAAAGAAAACCACTTTTTTTCAATGAAGATAACTTTAAACTAATCAGAAATACACTCTATACATTGCTAATGTGGTAAATGACTATTCTAGCTGCAAATGTCTGGTTTCTGGTGCAACATCTACATAGGTGTATAGAGGCCCATTTCCAGCAATTATCACTCCAGTGTTCTAATGGTACAATGTGTTTGCTCATTGCGTCAGAAGGCTAATGGATGATTAGAAAACCCTTGTGCAATCATGTTAGGTCTGCAATGCTGTAATTGCTGCAAATGGAGGATTCTTTGACGAAAGCAAAGTTTGAAGGAAAAAATTATTATTTCAAATACAAATCATTATTTCTAACCTTGTCAATGTCTTGACTATATTTTCTATTCATTTTACAACTCATGGTGGTAAATAAGTGTGACTTTTCATGGAAAACACAAAATAATTGTCTGGGTGACCCCAAACTTTTGAACGGTAGTGTATGTATATTTGCTGCTCTTGTTTTTCTTGTCTTCTTGATTGTTGCTCTGAGTGTTGCTGTCCCTGTGCTGTTGCAATCCTGGAATTTCCCCACTGTGGGACTAATAAAGGCTTATCTTATCTTATCTTATCTTATGTGGCCATGCCTTTGCCATACTTGGTGTTGGAATATGATCTCGATTTGCTGGAATAAAGTCTCTTGCATACGTCACTGGCAGGGATATGGTCTTGTTGGAGTAAAACCCTCTTACTTGTAAACCGGATAGCTTGTGACAGGACACAGCTGTGTTTCTTGAGGACATAGTAGTAAGCTTTAGCTGAACTGGTTCACTTTTAGTGTTCAGAGCTCTTGATGTTTCTTCGAGGATGAAGGTTGTGTCACTCTGTGTATCAAGAAGTGCATACACAAGAACTTCACGCTATGGCTCACTTTCGGCTGACATCCATACAGGAATGATGGAGGATGTGTGTGTGTCTTTGACATTTTGTATTACTCTGTTAGACGTCGCTTCACTTGTTGTTGATGTAACACTGTCTTGCAGGACCTCTGTTCTCGACCTTGTTTTGTCAGTGCTTTTCACTTTATTAATCTTTGTCTGAGTTCTTTCTTCTTTAGCTCGATTGTCATGAAGACATGTTGGATGTTTTTTCTTGCATGTATCACAAGTTCCTCTGTTTTCACAATCCTTTGAGCGATGGCCAGACTTCAAGCAACCAAAGCAAAACTTCTTCTCTTGTGCGAACTTGAGTCTCTCATTGATGCTCTCATTCATGAACTTCCGACACTTCTGTAGAACGTGACCTGCCTTCTCGCAGTAGACACAACTTGCATTGACAACTCTTTCATTTGAGTTAGTCGCTAGGACCTTAGCTGCATGGCTTCTGTTCTTGAGGATCTTCCTTTCTGTCTTTTCACCTTCACTTGGTTTCAGAGCATGGAGAAATGTTTTGGGGTTACATGCAATTTTGGCTTATGTTAAATGTTAGACAAACCTTGTGAGCTGGCATCCATGAGGGGCTAAATGATCCCTTTTAACCTCCGTTTGTCCTCCTTCTTCTTTTGTATTATTTTCTTTGTTTTAATCGTCCCTTTCACATGTTTTTCCATCAATCTACAGAGCTTGGCGGCAAGTGGCAAGTGTGATGCACTGCGTGGGCGGAAATGCACAGGTAATTAAGGTCGGGTGGAACCTAAGGACAAATAATTAGTTCCGTGTACACTAAAGTTGACCACTAGATGGATTAGTCGTGAAGAGAAAAGACAAATAACTAAATGAAGACATAAATAGGGAGTAAATAAAGAGAGACTGTTACAACAGATGGTAAGGCTATTTATGAAAAGAGCTACAAATTAAAATCCATATCAGAAAAAAAATGTATATCATTTACTGGAGTGGTGGCCTAGAAGTAGCGCATCTGCCCCACAACCAGGAGGTCGGGGTTCAAGTCCCGGCCGGGTCATCCCAAAGACCATATAAAAATGGAACTTCCTGCCGTCCAGCTTGATGCTCAGCAAAAATGGAAAGGAGGAGGGAAATGTTTGGGGCAGCAGTGGCACAGGAGGTATAGCAGGTCGTCCAATAACCAGAGGGTTGCCGGTCTCCCTAGCCATCCTGCCGTTGTGTTCCTGGGCAATACACTTTACCCACCTCGCCTTCAGTGTCCATGACACTGGGTATTGTGGTGTTTAGGCGTGGTGGCGTGCCTTAGGTGATGTTAGCACGTGGTGAACTGGCCATGGCGCGGGACAGTGCCACCCTTCTGTATATAGCTGAGTTGTGTGTTTAAGCAGAGTTCACTTCATGTCCATTGTCAGTACCTCATTCCCAGACACAACAATGATGGTGAAGATAAAAACGACAATAGTGCAACCCGTGGAACCATTCCTCACTCTTCCAGGTGTGCCACCGATTCTCTGACCCCGCTGGCACAAGAAATTCCAGGATTTTATTGTCACTGCAGGCTTAAACGATGCTAGTGATGAGAGGCTAAAGGAGGTGCTAGTCCACAGTCTCAATAGCGAGGGGCAGCATGTGTTGCACTCTCTTGGCCCTGAAGACACATATGAAGACTGTGTTGCTGTGATGGACAGACATTTCGCCTACACATGTAACCTCATGGCACGAAGAGTTGCTTTCAACCAGCACCACCAGCATGAGGACGAAACAATCCATCAGTATGCCACTGAGCTCTGTGTCCTGGCTAGCATGTGCGCCTTCGGCGACACAGAGAAAGAGGGGGTATGTGAGAAGCTAGTGGAGCACACTAAGAGCGAGTGGCTGCGGAAGCAGATGATACTGGCGAAGAATGACCTGAAATTAGATGAGGCTGTGAGGATGGCGTCCCAAATGGAAACGGTCATCCGGCTATCATTGCAGCTAACGCCAGCTAACTGACAAGCCCCTCATCTGTGTTGAGGTTGAGGCTGCATGGTGGCGCAGTGGTTAGCACTGCGGCAGCACAGTTTACCCTTGGCCGGGGGATCGTGGGGATCGTGGGATCGTGGGTTCGATCCCAGCCCCCGACCAACAGTGATCTGTGTGGAGTTTGCATGTTCTCCCCGTGTTTGCGTGGGTTTACTCTGGGATTTCTCCGGTTTCCTCCCACATGCCAAAAACATGCAGGTTAGGTTAATTGGAGACTCTAAAGTGGCCCTAGGTGTGAATGTGTGTGTGAAAGGTTAAGGGATAGCGCCGTATCGTGGCTGCTTCATCCATTCAGGTGGTGGATGACCCTCAATTTCCCCTCTGGGGATCAATAAAGTATACTAAATCTAAATCTAAAAAATCTGGCCCCACAAGCACAGGCCGTCACCACCGCCTCCTGGCGCTCCGACCCTGCAACTCCCCGCTACAATCAAAAGAAGAAGGGTAGGGAGCAGGACAACACGGGTGAGTACCTACCCTGCAATGACTGTGGTTCATCTAGACATCAGACTCAATCACCCGCCTGCCCAGCTAGAGGGCTGAAATGCTACTGCTGTAAGAAGCCCAACCACTTTGATAGAGTTTGCTGCTCAACCTTCGCAAATTCAACGGCCTGCCCGTCAGGCCCAACTGCCATTCATGCAGTCGGCGCCAAAAGCTGGTCATTCAAGTGGTGCACAGTGGAGATGGACGGTGTCGAAAATAGTAGAAGCAATTGTTATGCGTGCAGCCTGAAGCAGTGAATGGGAATTACAGCTGGCAATGTGGCACTATTCGGCTGGAATGCAATGGCGATGTCCATTTTGAGCGTACTAGAGACTGAATGACCACAGTTTGTCCATAACTGACCACAATTTGTCAATGACCACAGTTTGTCCATAATGAACACCATGTTCAAGCATAAGGGTGTCCATATGTGCACCTGGCACCAGGACACCCTAGGTTGCAGGTCGATGATCGATGTTGTTATCATGTCATCAGACCTGTGACCATATGACTTGGACACTCAGGGGAAAGAGAGGTGCAGAGCTGTCAACTGATCACCACCTGGTGGTGAGTTGGATCCGATGGCAGGTGAGATGTCATTCAGACCTGGTAGACCCAAACGTATAGTGAGGGTGTGCTGAGAATGTCTGGCTGAGGCCCCTGTCCAGGAGGTCTTCAACTCCCACCTCCGGAAGAACTTCGACCACATTCTGAGGGAGTCTGGAGACATGGAGTCTGAATGGTTCATGTTCTCCACCTCCATTGTTGAAGCAGCGGCCCAAAGCTGTGGCTGCAAGGTCGTTGGGGCATCTTGTGGTGATAACCCCCGAACCAAGTGGTGGACACCAGTGGTGAGGGGGACCATTAACCTGAAGAAGGAGTCCTATCAGGCTTGGTTGGCTTGTGGGACTCCCGATGCAGCTGAGGTGTACCGGCAGGCCAAGCGGAGTGCAGCTCGGGTGGTTGCTAAAGCAAAAACTCGGGTATGGGAGGAGTTCGCTGAGGCCATGGAACAAGACTTTCGGTCAGCCTCGAAGAGATTCTGGCAAACAGTCCGGCGGCTCAGGAGGGTGAAGCAGTTCCCTGTCCACACTGTGTATTGTGCGGATAGGGCGCTGTTGACTTCAACTGGGGATATCGTTGAGTGGTGGAAGGAATACTTCGAGAATCTCCTCAATCCCACTGATATGCCTTCCACAGAGGAAGCAGGGCTTGTGGACGAGGGGGATGACTCGCCTATCACAGGGGCTGAGGTTGCCAAGGTGGTTAAAAATCTCTTTGATGGCCGGGCCCCAGGGGTGGACGAGATTCTCCCTGAGTACCTCAAGGCCCTGGATGTTGTAGGGCTGTCATGGTTAACACGCCTCTGCAACATTGCGTGGAGGTCCAGGGCAGTGCCTTTGGCATGGCAAACTGGGGTGGTGGTTCCTCTCTTTAAAAAAGGGAATCGGAGGGTGTGCTCCAACTTTAGAGGGATCACACTCCTCTGCCTCCCTGGGAAGGTCTATGCCAAGTTACTGGAGAGGAGAATCTGGTCATTGGTCGAACCTCGGATTCAGGAGGAGCAATGTGGTTTTTGTCCTGGCCATGGCACATCGGACCAGCTCTTTACCCTCTCGAGAATTCTTGAGGGTTCGTGGGAGTTTGCCCAACCAGTTTATATGTGTTTTGTGGACTTGGAGAAGGCATTCAACCTCGTCCCTCATGGTTTTTTGTGGGGGATGCTTCGGGAGTATGGGGTATTGGGCTTGTTGTTATGAGCTATTCAGTCTCTGTATGACCGCTGTGAGAGTTTGGTTCGTATTGCCAACACTTGATCAGACTCATTCCCAGTGAGAGTTGGACTCCGCCACGGCTGCCCTTTGTCACTGATCCTGTTCATAATTTTTATGGACAGGATTTCTAGGCACAGCCTGGGAAAGGAAGGTGTCATGCTTGGTGACCACAGGATCTCATCTCTGTTGTTTGCAGATGATGTTGTCCTGATGGCTTCATCCAGCAATGACCTACAGTTCTTACTGGGAATGTTTGCCGCTGAGTGTGAAGCGGCTGGGATTAGAATCAGCACCTCCAAGCCCGAGTCCATGGTCCTCAGCCGGAAAAAGGTGGATTGTCCTCTCCGGGTTGGGGACAGGTTCCTTCCCCAAGTGGAGGAGTTTAAGTATCTTGGGGTCTTATTCATGAGTGAGGGGAGAATGGAGCGAGAGATTGACAGAGGGATTGAAGCAGCATCTGCAGTGATGCGGACGTTGTATCGGTCTGTTGTGGTGAAGAGGGATCTGAGCTGTAAGGCAAAGCTGTCGATTTACTGGTCAATCTACGTTCCTACCCTCACCTATGGTCATGAGCTTTGGGTAATGACCGAAAGAACGAGATTGCGGATACAAGCGGCTGAAATGAGCTTTCTTCGTAAGATTGCTGGACTCACCCTCAGAGACAGGGTGAGGAGCTCAGTCATCCGGGAGAGGCTCAGAGTAGAACCGCTGCTCCTCCACATTGAAAGGAGCCAGTTGAGGTGGTTTGGGCATCTGATCAGGATGCCTCCTGGACGCCTCCCACTTGAGGCGTTTTGGGGACGTCCCACTTTGAGAAGACCCTGGGGCAGACCCAGGACTTGCTGGAGAGACTATGTCTCCCAGCTGGTCTGGAAATGTCTTGGTATCCTCTCTGAAGAGCTGGAGCAAGTGGCTGGGGAGAGGGAAGTCTGGGCTTCTCTGCTTGAACTACTGCCTCCACGACCCAGACTTCCAGAGAAGCAGTAGAAGATGAATGGATGGATGGAGAGACTTAATGAGGATGCAGTGATAACTTGCTGGACTGAGCAGAACTAGTTTGATCGAAATGGTCGAGTTAGGAACTCTGTAGCAACAATTCAGAACGGAGTGAAACAGGTCAAGAACGGGATTTGACTGGGTAAGTTGAACTTCTCAAGAATGGATTAGAAATGAGATGGATGGCTACTTTTCCTGGTTTGAACGATGTAAAAACTGACTACAGTTGGGATGAAAACAAGATGGATGTGTCTTGAACCATGTAACAACAAAGTAGTGCTGTATTTGAGGTATTTCTGCCCCAAGTTACCCGTTTTCATCCAGTTTCATCAATTTCTTAGGATGGGCTAGGACATTCTGAGAATGAATTTGGTGTGATGGGCCCCTAAAGGTGCATTCAGACCAAACGGAAACGGGCGGCGTGAATCCATACAAAGTGAATGGAAAGAGGCAAGTATACACGAAATTGCGCATTCCCACATTCATGTCCAAGGTAATATGCTAGCTTTGAGATTCTGCCATCACCGGAGTAAAAGTATCACCACTGCAGAGTAAACTAGTTTGAAAATGAGACTCACTCACCTGGAGACAGGAGGACCGGGAGCTTTTCAGCTGAATCGGGATTTTGGAGTTATTTACCCACAGTTTCCTGCCATGGAAGTGCTAGCAAGTTCGCAACATAAACACCCATCATCTTATAAAGTTTTGGAGACAGGACAACTTTTTCAGGACTGCCCTCCATCGGATAATGTAAACCTAAAGCATGACGTTATTTTGGGGATTTCCACAGTAGGCTGAACACTGCTGCAGAAGTTATAAAGGCAACTTCACCTGTCTGCATCTCACTCAGATGCTGAATTCATGTTTAATCGCACATTTACATTGAGTTATAATGTAATCGTGCCGCCCGAAAAATTTGCCTGTTCGCGTTTGGTGTGAATGCACCTTAAGGCTTGCAAAATAAGATCCAACCAAGAGTACTTTGAGCCTACAAAATATCATTTAGATTTGCCGTCCTAGTGGTTCACAAGTTGACTAATATAAAATAATTTATTGTTTCCTCATTTTCCTTAGAATAATGACTTTTAAATTAATTTTTTCCTGTCATGCACTTTTTACCTTTCCTTTTTTTTCCAACATGGCACAAGTTTGCATGAAAATGGCTGAGTATTACTGAGATTTTTTATGACTAAATTTACAAACTTCTGATTACATAAGTGAGTCTTTTCTTCCTGACCCTTGTATGTTCTTGATGTAAAGTATGTCTAGTGATATGTGATGGACCATTTCTTGGCTCATTATCAGGATTCCTACCAAACCTTAAAACCAGTAACTGTATCAGTCCCAAAGTCTTGACTGCTGTCCTTTGATCTACACCAGTATGATACATGTATCTCTGATTATAAGAGGGGATGATAGTTCTATTACTGGCTTTGGAAACCTAAAAAAACGAACAAAGAACCATTCAGTCTCTGATAACTACCATGTCATGCTTGTGGTTTTATGACTGTCCTATTGTGGCCAAAATGCATGTTAATAAAAATAAAATTCTCAAAAACTCTTCTCATCTCCTATTTCCTCCTAGAAGGACACAGCAGTACAGTGCTGTGCAATAGTCTTGAGCCTCTCCTCATGACCTCCGTAATCAGGGTGGCTTGTCTGTCTGTCTGTTTGCCTTTTAGCAGGATTACACTAAAAAAACTACTGGACAGATTTTGATGAAATTTTCACCAAAGGTAGCCTTTGAGCCAAGGATGAATCCATTAAATTTTGGTGATGATCTGAGACTGCATACCTCCACCAATGAATGACTTTGAAGCAGCCTTGGTGGAGGTATGTGCTCTCTGAGTGCTTTTCTAGTTCCTTTATATTTTCCTTCCAAGGAGCCACACTTTGGAGTTTTTTTCTTTGTGCATTTTCTCTGGACAGCAACTGCTTTTCACTCATTTTTATTCTTGTCTTTGTACCTGAACACTGTCCAGTTCCCTCAGAAAAATGAAAAATAAGGGAGCTGGGCAAGTAAAAAACAAACAAGAGTTCTACAGCAAAAGAGCAGCATCTGAAAGTCATGTCCTAAATAACAAAAAATGTTCAGCAAAGATATGGAGTGGATGATATATTGAATATATTCAGTGTATTGATACAGCTGTCCATGTGAGATACATACAATGCCTATATCATACCTATCAAATATACAAAGCAGCGTTGCTGCTGCTGTTCTCAAAACAGAACTTTGTGACCATATTTCAGGAAATTTCATATCTGATCTTTTGTTTCATGGCTATTACTCACATATTAAATGACTTCCTTATTTCACATTTCAGCCACTTTCATCAACCACTATAAGAACAGACTCAAATAGCATAATACCTTCAAATAAAAAAATGTAAACATTCATCTCATAGAACCTAATCAATCTGGTATTTGGAGACTACAACCTTCACTCGCACTTTTGATGATTTGCGTCAGGATGTCCTTGGGGACTTCTTCACCACTCTGCATGGCTGCCTTTCTGTCATGGATCCACTTGGCTCCAGTTGTGCGTAGTAGACGGCATGCTTCTCTCACTCCATCAATGTATGCCCTGTTCTTTGGATTGAGCTGGAATTTCAAATTTAAGATGTTATAATGTCATGCTGTTTACAAAACTGTGATATGTAATTTCCAAGTTTGGGATCAATCATCATCATCATCATAGCAGTCTGTCGTGGGCGACAATGACTGTTTCATTTAGGTCTGATCAGATTCCTCCACACAGCTCTGCCCTTAGCCTTCAATTCAATTCAATTCAATTCAATTCAACTTTATTTATATAGCGCCATTTCACAACAACAGTCATCTCATAGCACTATCAACTGTAGGGGGAACCCCCACAGTTGCAGAAAGACCCCAGCAATCAGGCGATCCCCTGTGAGCAAGCACTTGGCAACGGTGGAGAGGAACTCCTTCCACTGCCAGGAACTCCTGTCTATATCCAACTTCTTCGAGTTTCTTTTTACTGTATCTTTAAATCTAAGCCTTGGTCTACCCTGATTACATTTGCCCTCGCATAACTGTGAGTACAGTAACTGCAGAGGGAGATGCTGGTGGTCCATCCTCTCAACATGTCCGACCCATCTTAGGTTCATCTGTATTAGCATGTCCTCCATTGATGGTAGACCAGCTCATTTCAACACTTCTATGTTGGTTATCTTATCTTTCCATGAGATGTTCATTATGGCTCGAAGGTGTCTCATCATGTACCCGTGGAGTTTCTGCACCTGCACTCTGTTGACAGACCAAGTTTCAGCACCATACAATAGAGTAGCCAGTACTGTCGCTCTGTACACTTTGCATTTCACACGGATAAACACATGTCGGTTGTTCCACAGTCAATCCCTCAAGTTTCCAAACACAGCGCTCACTCTTCCCATTCTGAGAGAGAGTTCATCCTCCAGCCTAGCTTTCTCTGAAACAGTACTCTCTTGATACTTGAAAGTCTTGCACTTGACTAGTGGCTCTGTACTAATGCTGATCTCTTCTGGTAGTGATGTTGATAATTGGAACTTTGGTGGCTGATAAAGGCACTCTGTCTTCTGATGTTGATTTGGAGCCTGAATTGGCTAGCTGCTCTTGCAAATTTCTTCACTAAAGATTGCATATCTTCCACACTGTGTGCAACTAGAGCAGGCATGTCAAACTCAGTTTGGCTCTGGGGCCGGATCCAGACTTTCTGTTCTCAGGTGGGCCGGATCAGTAAAAGAATGTCAACTCCAAATATCTAGCTTTGTTTTTCAGTACTATGCTTTATCATTCAGCCTACATTTGTAGCCTACCCTACATATTATAATCACGGATGACAAGGGATCTTTTCTAAGCACAACACATTTATTCACAAACAATGGAAAAAAAATGATTTTCATGTTTGGCGGTGAATGTGTTAACAACTGGTTTATTTTAACAGTTGAGTGAATGCAGTTTTACACCTGAACCAACTCACCACACTAAACAAACTCAAGTGGGAGCTATGAAAAAAATATTTTCGCCTCAATTGTCATACTGCTTTGAAATAAATAAAAAAAGAAATACAAAATAAAATAAATTAAATAAATAAAAAAAATAAAAACTTATAGCAGTGCATGGGCAATAAGATTAGACTACATCAGATCAAACTACTAGGCTGGGCCTACTGAAGCTGAGAATATACTGCACAATATTAATTGTCTTTAATATGAAACCAGATTAATCTTATTTTTAATGATCTGTATTCATGAGTGCAAACAAATTTCGTGTCATCACACTTTTTTTCTCTCTCTCACTGCACTCCTGCAGTCTACTTGCTGCTGCTGGCTCCTGAAACTTGGCATCTTTTTGCCTTCACAAGTGTATCGATATTAGGTGTGAAATCCTGAGTAGCAGCACATTTAACAACGTCATTCAAGTGTTTATTTGTTAACCTTGAGCGCTGCTTTGTTTTATTATTGTTCATTACGGAGAACACCTGTTCACAAAGATAAGTAGTCCCAAACATGGATAGAACCTTTGCAGCCATGGCTGTTAATTTGGGGTAACCTGGCACGAGATATTGATAGAATGTATCCAATCCCACTGACCCAAATTTATCCTTCATAGCGGAATCGCACTGCAAGTCAATAAGCTCGAGTTGAATGTCAGCTGGCATATCAGAAGGCTTCACTGTAAATGGCGAGCGAAAAAAGCCAAATTTGTTCTCAAGTTCACTGAATACCTGAAACCTCTGCTCAAACTCTCGCAGCAAATCTGTTATGTTGTCTTTATGGCTGTGTTGTGAGACATGTATATGTTGGACACTGCATATGTGATTTAACCACGATGAAGGAGAGCCAGCCCCCTGCGGTGCGGAGCCACAGAGCCTGGACCCCCTGCGGAGGCCAGGGGACAGAAGACTTCCTGACCACTGAGGCTCGAGAAGAGAGAAGGGGGAGTTATGTAAATAAAAGGCTAATGAATGTGGATAAAGAGATTTTGAGAGAGATGTGTGATTTCCCCCGCGAGGGAAATGGTTTGATGTCAGAATGTTTAAATGAGAGAACTTTGGTGTGTTCACCCTCTTTGTTCGCTGCTCAAGGATGAGAGCAGACAGTGGAATGATTACTTGAATAAACTGGAATGAAAGACAATTCGGTTTCGTTATTCAAGTCTCCCCACATTGGTGACTGACGACGTTGAGAATGAACGAAGAAATTCTCAGGGTCCCGGACTCACAGCGCTCAGAGCTGGCGAGCGCAGTGGCCGTTAAGCTGCCTGATTTCTGGCAGGATAACCCACGGTCGTGGTTTCTGCAAGCAGAGTCGCAGTTCGCGCTCGCAGGAGTAACGGTGGATGACACTAAGTTCCACCATGTCATCGCTAAACTGGACAACAGCACAGCTCGGTGCGTGCAAAGCTTGGTGGAGCAGCCACCCGCGACCGACAGGTACGGCAAGCTGAAATCCACCCTCATCAAGTTTTTCACCCCCTCGGCTGAAGTGAGGGCGAGGAGGATCCTGTCTTTGCTAGACCAAGGTGGACACAGGCCGAGCGCCCTGATGGAGGAGATGATACAACTGAGAGGGTTGGACAACGATGATTTCATTTTTCAGTTCATCTTCCTCTCCAACCTCCCGGCGCATGCGAGAAGCACGCTGGCCGGCAAAAAGTGTCACACCCTGGAGGAGTTCCGGGAGCTGGCCCAGGAGGCAGATGGGATCCTGGACGCCTGCGGCGGGCAAGCAACCACAGCAGCGACCCGAGACAGCGGGGAGCCAGAGGCGGCAGAACCAGACTGGCCGACGACGGCGGCAACACGGCCGCGACGAGGGGGAGCCAATAGCCCGGCGGCAGAGGCGCGGGCACGACACAGCGGAGGAGAAGATCTCTGCTTTTACCATCGGAGGTTCGCAGAGAAGGCACGCAGGTGTGTGCCGCCCTGCATCTTCAGGAGTTCGGGAAACGGCAAGACCGGGGGTCGCTAGCAGCTTCGACCCTCGGAGAACGCAACAAGCTGCTCTACATCACGGATGCGCGCTCTGGACGAGAGTTCCTCATCGACACCGGAGCACAAGTGAGCTTCATCACCCCAACATACGCGGACCGGGTGGCTGGACCCCACGGTAGCGGAGCTACAGCGGCAAATGGCTCGAACATCAACACCTACGGGAGAAGGACCTTGCCTTTATGCTTACATGGCCGCAAATATGAATGGACTTTTGTGATAGCGGCGGTGAGTTTCAACATGTTGGGCGTGGATTTTTTGTGTTCACACAATCTGTTAGTTGATCTTGCTAATAGACGGCTGGTAAATGCACTCTCTTTTTACTCTCTCCCCTGTTCAGCTCGAGTGTCCCCGCCACCAGTACAGACCCACGTCGCTACAGCAGGTGGTAAGTTTCACACACTCCTCACCCAATTTCCAGCGCTCACTGTGCCCACTTTTTCAGCGACGGTCGCGAAGCACGGGGTGAAACACTTTATCCCCACTTCTGGTCCTCCCGTGTTTGCAAAAGCTCGGCGCTTGGATGCAGTTAAGCTCGCCATTGCGCGCGAGGAGTTCGCCAGCCTGGAGAGGCTGGGCATCGTTCGTAGGTCGAAGAGCCCGTGGGCTTCGCCGCTGCACATGGTACTGAAAGCCGATGGCTCCTGGAGACCGTGCGGGGATTACCGCAGGCTAAACAACGCTACGGCGCACGATCGTTATCCCATCCCGCACATTCAGGATTTTTCGGTGCACCTGGCGGGGGCGCGCATTTTTTCAAAGATTGATCTAGTTCGCGGCTATCACCAAGTCCCGGTCCAACCGGAGGACATTCCTAAAACAGCGGTAATAACCCCGTTCGGACTTTTCGAATTTTTACGCATGCCGTTTGGTCTCAAAGGGGCGGCGCAAACATTTCAGCGGATGATGGATGCCGTGTTACGCGATCTCCCTTTCGTGTTTGTGTACCTCGACGACATTTTGGTCGCGAGTACTTCAGAGGACGAACACGAAACGCACCTCACAGCAGTTTTTAGGAGGCTGGGAGAGCACGGCTTAATAGTTAACCCAGCCAAGTGCCAGTTCGGCGTCGAGCGGATCGATTTTTTGGGTCACCGCGTCTCCCCGGAGGGAGCGGTTCCGTTACCAGAGAAAGTATGCGCGGTAGCGGATTTTCCCCGTCCACAAACGGTCAAATCACTACAGGAATTCTTGGGGATGGTGAATTTTTATAACCGATTCCTGCCCCACGCAGCTCAAATCATGCAACCGTTATATGCCGCGCTCAAAAAACAAAAACCGACCCAGGCGGTCGAATGGTCCCCGGAGCGGGAGCGCGCGTTCACAGAGGTTAAAAAAGCCTTGGCTGACGCTGCGCTCCTGGCCCACCCAGACCCTGCAGCACGTATCGCGCTGACGACAGACGCTTCAGATTTAGCCATAGGGGCCGTTATTGAGCAACAGGTAGCCGGAGTTTGGCAGCCTTTGGCTTTCTTTAGCAAATCTTTAAGCGCGGCTGAACGAAAATACAGCGCGTTTGACAGAGAACTGTTGGCGCTGCATTTGGCTATTCGTCATTTCCAGTTCTGGCTGGAAGGACGGTGCTTCACCGCTTATGTGGACCACAAGCCGCTCACATACGCCATGGCCAAAATTTCAGACCCGTGGTCCGGCAGGCAGCAGAGGCAGCTGGCCGCAATCTCGGAATTTACCACTGACATTAGGCACGTCGCGGGCAAATTCAATGTAGTAGCGGATTGTCTCTCACGCGCGTTCACGACCCCAACACGCGCAGAGGCAGAACGGGCCACCGTGACCGCGCCGCAGGAGAGCGGCACGGTGGCGCGCGCAGCCCCGGTGCACGTGGGTATAGATTACGCAGCCATGGCAGCGGACCAGGGGGCGGACGCAGACGTGCGCGCGCTCCAGTCTGGACCAACAGGGTTGAGGCTGGAGAGCAAGTGTTTACAAACCGGTATGTCCCCCCTGATCTGCGACATGTCGACGGGGCGCCCGCGTCCGGTGGTTCCGGCCACGTGGCGCCGCCGTGTTTTTGACTCGGTCCACTCACTGGCGCACCCGGGGGTGCGCGCGTCGGTGAAACTAGTGGCGGAAAAGTTTGTTTGGCCGTGCCTGCGCAAGCACGTGAAGGAATGGGCAAAAACCTGCATTTCCTGTCAACGGGCCAAAATTCACAGGCACACAAGAGCCCCGTTAGAACCGTTCCGCATTCCGGCCAGAAGGTTCGACCATGTGCACGTCGACCTTGTGGGCCCCCTACCGGCATCACAGGGGTTCACGTATCTTTTGACAATGGTGGACCGCACCACACGTTGGCCGGAAGTGGTCCCACTTGCGACGACCACGGCCGCGGAGGTGGCTTGCGTTTTTTTAACGGCTTGGGTGGCGCGCTTCGGGGTTCCGTCGGACATTACGTCCGATAGAGGACCGCAATTCATCTCTGAGCTGTGGTCAGCAATGGCCAACGGCTTAGGAGCCAAAATTCACCGCACTACGGCTTACCACCCTCAGGCCAATGGCTTATGCGAGCGTTTTCATAGGTCTTTGAAGGCAGCACTCAGAGCGTCACTCACGGATGCAGATTGGGTGAATAAACTTCCATGGGTTTTATTAGGGTTGCGTTCTGTGCCTAAAGAGGACTTAGACACCTCCCCAGCGGAGCTGGTATTCGCACAAACTCTGAGGCTGCCGGGCGAGTTTTTACCAGAGCACCCAGAGCCCCCACCTCTCTCGGCTCTGGGACCGTTAGTCGGCACGGGGGCAGACACGCTCCCGGGTCCGGTTCATCACGCTTTTCCATGAGTTTTTGTCCCCAAGGCTTTGAAAAATGCCGATTTCGTTTTTGTCAGGCGCGAAGCCCTAAAAGCAACGCTCAAACCACCTTACGAAGGGCCATTTCGAGTGCTGGAGGCAGGTGATAAGCAATTTGTGCTAGATTTTGGAGACAGAAAAGAGACAGTCAGTATTGACAGACTAAAACCTGCTTTTGTCATGAAGGACGTGTCTGTACCGGTCGCGGTGGCGCCTCGACGAGGCAGGCCCCCGCAGGGGGCAATTAATCACTCTCTCCCTCAGTCAACAGACCCGAAGCAGAAACGCACCGCAGGCAAGGCGGGGCCAACGCACAGCAGATTCGGCAGACGGCTGAAGCCCAAGCGACGCACAGACTGAATGTTGGTGTTAATTATTCAGTAGTGAGTAAGGTGCTATTTAATTTTAGGAATTAGTCTGTTCTTCATCGTTTGGGGGGGGTTATATGGCTGTGTTGTGAGACATGTATATGTTGGACACTGCATATGTGATTTAACCACGATGAAGGAGAGCCAGCCCCCTGCGGTGCGGAGCCACAGAGCCTGGACCCCCTGCGGAGGCCAGGGGACAGAAGACTTCCTGACCACTGAGGCTCGAGAAGAGAGAAGGGGGAGTTATGTAAATAAAAGGCTAATGAATGTGGATAAAGAGATTTTGAGAGAGATGTGTGATTTCCCCCGCGAGGGAAATGGTTTGATGTCAGAATGTTTAAATGAGAGAACTTTGGTGTGTTCACCCTCTTTGTTCGCTGCTCAAGGATGAGAGCAGACAGTGGAATGATTACTTGAATAAACTGGAATGAAAGACAATTCGGTTTCGTTATTCAAGTCTCCCCACAGTCTTTATATTTATCCAAATCATTATCGGGACGGTCCGGTGCCTTCGGACGCACAGCTGTGAGACGAGAGAAATGCGCGGTGTCACCGTTGGATAGCTGCGACTCCCACAGTGACAGTTTCATCTTGAACGCACTTATGCTGTCGTAATATTGAGTGACAACTCTGTTACGGCCATGCAATGTAGTGTTAAGTGTATTCAAGTGTATCCAGCGACCAATTTTATTGGTCGCTGATAAGAGTTTATCTCGTCTTTCCTTATTTGTCCTTTCAAGTGGTCATACTTGTCTTTATGATGAGTCTCATAGTGGTGCCGAATATTAAACTCTTTGAACACTGCAACTTGCTGATTACATACCAAGCACACTGGTTTTGCATTCACTTCTGTGAATAAATACTTCTCAGTCCATTTTTTTTGGAAAACTCTGCACTCCGTGTCCACTTTTCTTTTTTTTGACAGTGCCATTTTGGGAAGGGTGTGTTGACCGATAACTTGTTTAGTAGTGGTGAATGGTGAAGCAAGATTGCCGGTTTATTTTTACTTGGACACATCACGTTGCGAATGTTTATTTCCTGTGACTAACTCGTGTCAGTGCCGCATGCTGGACGTGAGCGCTTTTACACATTTACTGCCCTCTAGCGGCCGGAGGGAGCATTTGGTTTGTATTTATTTTAAAAAAATCACAACTTTTGATAGAAATGAGCTAGAGACTCGCTTCTTTTTTTGACATATTCAGAAATTTATGCCGGGTCGGATTAAATCATCCAACAGGCCGGGTCCGGTCCGCGGGCCGTATGTTTGACATGCCTGCTTTAGATACTGAACCACTCATTGCCATGTTTGCTTGCATACCTGTATGGAGTGCCTCGATCAGACTGACAAACTTCTCTGTACAGCCATATTTCTTGAGTACCTGCCAAAGTCCTTGTCGCGAAACAGTATCGAAGGCTTTACTGAAGTCTATGAAGACTACATAAAGTGGCATGTTTTGTTCGATACACTCTTCTTGAACCTGCTTCAAGCAGAAAATCATGTCTATTGTGCTTCTTCCACTTCTAAAGCCGCTCTGGGTTTCCAGTAGTACATTCTGCAAGATGTGTTCATTGAGTCTGTTCAGTAGTACACGTGACAGAATCTTACCAACAGTGGCTAGCAGTGATATACCTCGGTAATTTCCACAATCTTTCCTGTCACCTTTCTTGAACAAAGGCACAATACTTGCATCCTTCCAGTCTTGAGGTACTTTCTGGGCATCTCACATTTCTTGGATGAGCTTGTGCAGGCAGTTGGTCAGCTGAACACCACCAAATTTCTACACTTCTGCTGGAATTCCATCCCTTCCTGGAGCTTTACCATCCTGTGTTGTCCTGATAGCTGCCATTAGTTCATCAAAATTTGGTGGTTCATCCAGACTTGATATAGCTGGTCGCTGCACTAGAGCTTCTTTATGTCATGGTCTGTTCTGTGCCAATCACCATCAGCTGCGCACACACCTGCTCTCCATCAGCACCTGGCCTACTTATACCGCACTGCCCAGGCTTCAGTGCGGAGTTGTCTCACTATGCTCCAGACAAGCTTCATCTGCCACCCTCAGCCTTCTTGTCAAAGCCTATCGTCGATCCTGTTCCAAGCCTGCTGCCACCGAAGTCTGAGGGACCTCTCCAGCACCTCACGCAAGACCCATCTATTCTACTCATCATCTCTGTTAGTCCCCTGTGCACAGGCAGAGCGCCGTGGCGGCGGACTCTCCCCTTCTCTGTGGCGGCGGATTCCTCTCCTTCCCTCCGACTCTACACCTCCACTTCCAAGCCAACACACCAGCAGGAGCTGCAACAACATCTGCAGACACTGTCCTCTGGTCCGTAGCCGCTGTGCTGAATCTGAGCCTTTCACCATCTCTGCATACAGTAAGCTGCAGACTGAACTGTCCATCACCTACAGTTTCTGCCACTAACTGTCCCGCTTCTGTGGGCTCCTAGGGTTGCCAGGTCGAATGGTGTGCTGCTTTGCTCCCTGCTGTTCCTGCTTACACTTACATCCACACATCCACACGCTCTTCACGCGAATAAACCTAATTGAATCTATTCTTGAGTCTGTGTCTGGTCACTGGGTCATGAAACCATGTCAATACAACTCCGCCAAAACGACCCAGCTGACAGCGCTTTGGTGCACCGGGTTAATAACATCGAGACTCGAATAGCTCAATTGGCTTATCAGCAACAATCTATACTCACCCAATTAGCTCATGTTACCGACCGGCTGGACCGGCTAACTGGTTCCCAGGCATTTCCCCCCGCTTCTTCTGCCTCAAGTAGCTCCTCAGCTCCTGCTAGCTCCCTGGCAAACCAGCTCAGACCGGGGCCTTCAGCCTGGCTAACCCCCGTCCCAACTCTTAATCGCTTTAACGGTAAGCCAGGGGAGGCAAGGGGTTTTGCTATGCAGTGTTAGGTAGTTTTCCAGCGGGTGCCCGAGGACTTTACCACAGACCAGCAGCTCACGTAAGACCCATCTATTCTACTCATCATCTCTGTTAGTCCCCTGTGCACAGGCGGAGTGCCGTGGCGGCGGACTCTCCCCTTCTCTGTGACGGTGGATTCCTCTCCTTCCCCCCGACTCTAGACCTCCAAGTCCAAGCCAACACACCAGCAGGAGCTGCAACGACATCTGCAGACACTGTCCTCCAGGCCGTAGCCGCTGCGCTGAACCTGAGCCTTTCACCATCTCTGCATACAGTAAGCCACAGACTGAACTGTCCATCGCCTACAGTTTCTGCCACTAACTGTCCCGCTTCTGTGTGTTCCTAGGGTTGCCAGGTAGAACGGTGTGCTGCTCTGTTCCCTGCTGTTCCTGTTTACACTTACATCCACGCATCCACACGCTCTGCACGCTAATAAACCTAATTGAATCTATTCTTGAGTCTGTGTCTGGTCACTGGGTCACGAAACCATGTCACTTTAGCCTCTTCAGTGAGATCTCCAGGGTTGTTTAGTAGTTGGTTAAAGTGGTCTGCAAATCTGTCCAGGATCTTGTCTTTCTCCTGCAAAACTGTTTCACCATTCATAGCCTTTAGTTGGATCAATCCTCGTGGTTTAGGGCTGTAGATTTCTCTCAAACCTGTGAAGAATGTTTTCATGTCCTTCCTGTCTGCTGCAGTTTGAAGTTCCTTCACTCATCCCACCAGTTGGACTTCATTTCTCTGGTGTACTTCTGTAGCTCACTCTGAGCCTTTGAATATTTCTTCTTCTTTGACCTTGTGTTACACTGTAGGTTTTCCTGCCTAGCTGTATTTCTCGCTTCTAGTAGTTTCTTCAGGTGTTCATCATGCTCATCAAACCAATCTTGACGTTTCCTCTCAGGGTGGCCTAATGCATCACTCGCAGTCTGATACACCGTATCCTTCAGTGTTGCCCATTTCTCTTCTATGTCATTCTCTGAGCTGTTGCTGTCCCAGTCTTTCAAGTTTTCATCCATTTCCTGTGTAAGTTCTTCCTGCTTCTTTTGGCCTTTCAGTGCACTCGTGTTTAGCTTCCGTGGTGGCTTCGCACCCATCCTGCAGTGCTGTTTTCGTCTGCAAATCCTTAATCTGGATCTCAGCATAACATGATCAGTACCACAGTCTGCGCCTCTCATTGCTCTGGTGTCCAGTACATCCCTTATGTCTCTCTGTCTGACTATGATGTAGTCTAATAAGTGCCAGTGCTTGGATCTTGGGTGCATCCATGTCTTCTTGTGTGTGTCCTTGTGCTTAAATAGAGTGTTGATTATCACAAGGTTGTACTCTGAAAATAGTGCAAGTAGAAGTTCTCCATTAGCATTGCACTTGCCTCCTACATGACTGCCTAGCACTACTTTCCATTTCTCAGTGTCCGAACCAACTCTGGCATTAAAATCTCCAAAAAGTATCAGCCTGTCATCAGTCGATACACGCCTGATAGTCTCACATAAATCACTGTAGAACTCTTCCTTCACCTCCTCTGAGTTGGTCATTGTTGGGGCATATACACTGATGAGTGTGGCATACATCTTCCGCTGTAGTGGGAGTCTCATAGTCATTATCCTGTCGTTGACTGGCACCGGTTCCTCATCAAGCATCCCTGCTATCTCCTTTCTAACTGCAAAGCTCACTCCCGCTTTTCTCCTTTCTTGAGTTGATCTCCCACTCCAAAAGAAGATGTACCCATGGTCTTCCAAGCTGTCATATCCAGGCAATCTTGTTTCACTAAGTGCAGCTATGTCTACATTGTACCTGTTCATTTCCAGGGCCGCAAGCGCGGTCTGTCTTTCTGGGCGCTGTGATGTTGTTCTGTCCAACAGAGTGCATACATTCCATTCCGCTACACACAAGGCTGCTGTTTTCCTCTTCTTTTGTCTTCCTGCTCCTAGCTTACTTTTCACTGCCTGTCGGAGTGTGAACAGATCAGCGCAGTTCTTGTAAGCCCAGGGACGTCCGAGCAGGTATGAGTTGCTTTCTGATTGACCATTTCATGAAACTGCTTGCAAAGTATTTGAGTACCGCTAGCTTTTGCTGGACTAGCAGCACATTCTTGGCAGATAAAGGTATTATCAGTGGCAAGGACAAGTCAAGACAAATTGACTCCAGTATCTGTTGCAGTGACTGACCAGATGATAGGTTTGTTTATCTCTGCTCTTTGTGTAGTGCATGTCACAATGCACCGACTGGCACAGTCCACCACAGACCTTGCAGCAGATGTGTTTATCTGCCAGGATGTCCAGTCTCACCCCGTGTAATTGGGAGTGGTCCACCACAGACCTGTGGCAGATATTGTTTTTAGTTCTGCCAGGATGCCCTGTTTCACCCTCCATGCCCTCAGAAGGGCGGGGATGCCGGTTGAGTCGCTGACGGCCCGACCCATGAGACAGGTAGTACCAGTTTGGTCAAAAAAAAAAAATGGGATGTAAGCCTCAGTTAAAAGCTGCCAATTTCTGACTAAAAAAAGTGGAATTTTATGGATAAGAAGCTGCAACTTTAGCAAAAAAGACAAAAAAAAGGTGTAAATTTCCAACTGTTTACATCCTAAAATGCTGCAAATATAAGATTTGAGTAAAGTCTAAGCTTTTTTTTTTTTAATTTAAACTGCAAATTCAAGAGTAAGAAAAGTTCTAAATTCATGAGGAAAAAGCTACAAAATTATGAATAATAAAAAGGTATAATTTTTCAAGTAAGAAGTTGCACATTTCTGAGTAAAATGGCTGTAACTCTGCAGGAAAATCCTGCAAATTTATGAGAAAAATCCTCACATTTACAAAACAATGTTTCTAATTTACATGAAAAAGGATGTGATAAATTGGTGTGTGTTGCCCATTTCTTTAAATGACAGCTGTGAGAAGGAACTCAACGGTGGTGTTTGGTGGTGTTAAATCCTGCAGATCTGCACTAATCAGCAGGGAAAAGGAGAAGAAGAGGAATAGGTGATCCCCAGCAGCAGAAATAATCCAGTTAACCCAGGAAGACTAAACACATGACACCCCATGACATCAGTGGGAACAGCTGGGGCAAACTTCACACCTCTGTCCATTTACATGGGAGCAATAAAGTACATCTATTTATCATACAAGCTCTTGTGAATTGCCTAAGACTCAAGCAATACCTTGAAAAAACCATCTCTAAGGTAGTGCAGCATCCCTTCCAGGCATAGCTCGACAGCATTCGGGAGAGGTGAAGTGCTTGATAGGCATTTTAGATCTACACCAAAACCCACCTGCAAATTAACAAATAGAGGGAAAATACGTTTTTTAATAAAGTGGAGATTCCAATTTGATGAACCATGCTACTAGGAAGTTGGAAAACTGATTCTAGCATCTTAGAATCCTACCTTAGTGATAACATCCATGGTAACTCGATTTAAAAGATGGAGCATGTTGACCTTTGTTTTCCCATCAGCATAATCTCTAAGTAAATCCATCAGTTCCTCTGCCTTCTCATTGAATGTGTCCACTAGACCTCTCAGATACCTGGAATAAAGGAAAGCTTTACTTAGAGCAATATTTACATGCCAGCAAAGTCTCACAGAAATTATTAAATTTTATTAAAATAAACTGAAAAAAGTCTTTCACAATGTGAACATTCACATTTTAATATGTGGATACACCAAACACTTTTGTTATTAAAGCTGAATGACTCACAAGCTGCTGAATGCAGGATCCATCATCCGCCGTTGTTTGTACCACACCTCATGATTCTGTGCTGTTAGCAGCCCATTGCCCAAGAACCTTGAAAAGAGATGATTAAAAAGTACTTGGAAAATACATTATATTTAAATAAAATATAGTTTTCCCAATGAAGCTCTCTGCCTCTCTACTGCCATCGTTCAATCTCCCGAAAGACAAAGCTCTGCATATACAGTACAATGAGTCAGTCCCCTCCATTCTACTCTGTGGGTCAGAGACATGGCCACTGAATAAGACTCTGGCCTCGAGAGTGAATGGGTTTGATAGTCGGGCCCTCAGAACCATTGAGACCATCAGGTGGCCCCAGCGCACATCTAATGACGCGCACACATCAACCTGCAGCATCCCACCTTATTACACAGCGGCACATCCACTAATTTGGCCATGGCCTCTGCCTCCCACCAGAACAAGCGACAAAAGCCATCCTCATGTTCGACCCCAGGGCCCCAGGGTGGAAAAGACCTTGGAGCAAGCCACACACCAGATGGTTTGATGTGGTGGAGAGAGACCTCCGACAGCTCAGAGTCACTGTTGACAACGCAGAGTTGCTGGCAATGTTGGCACGCGCTCGTTAACCTGATTGGCTCTACGCATGGTGACGGCCACTCAGCCCTCACCTCTCAGGGGTAGTAAGCAAGTAAGCAATAAAGGTAATATCACAAGTCTTTCAAAATGTGTCTTTTGCAAAGGGGAGGTTGCCACCAATGTAAATTATTGTTAAAAATGGCTTTGTCCAATACTTGCTGTGAGGCTAAAACCAGTCAAGTGGCCAATATTTATCTGTGGAGTCATGATAGCTTTATCAGGGTGAATGGTCAACACCTTTTACATAATAAAGCTTAAAAAAAGATGTTCTTCTTTTTGTCAGACAAATCTAATATAATGGATACCCAAAATGTTCACAAAATAAATCATGTATTTAGAAAAGTAATGCACATGTGACATTGGCTGTGCCCAAAACTGCGTGCGCGTGCACACACACACACACACACACACACACACACACACACACACACACACACGTGTATATTTATATATACGGTGTCATCAAAAACTATTTGACTCCTTCCTGATTTCTTATATTTTTATAAATTTGTCACACTTAAATGTTTCAGATCATCAAACAAGTTTTAATATTAGACAAAGGTAACAAGAGTAAATACAAAATAAAGTTTTTAAATGATGATTTCATTTATTAAGGGGGAAAAAAAGCTATTCAAACCTACTTGGCTCTATGTGAAAGAATAATTGCCCCCTAAACCTAATAACTGGTTGTGCCAACCTTGGTGGCAAAAACTGCGATCAAGCATTTGCGATAACTGACAATGAGTCATTTCCATTGCTGCTGAGGAATTTTGGCCTACTCCTCCATGCAGAATTGTTTTAATTCAGCCACATTGGAGGTCTGAAGCTTGAGATCACCGACTGATGGCTGAACATTCTCCTTCGTCCAGGTCCTGAAGCAGCAAAGCAGCCCCAGACCATTGTACTACCACCACCATGTTTGATATGTATGATGTTCTGTTTACAAAATGTTGTGTTAGTTTTACACCAGATGTAATGGGACACAAGGCTTCCAGAAAGTTCAACTTTTTTCTTGTCAATTCACAGAATATTTTCCCAAAAGTCTTTGGGATCGTCAAGATGTTTTTTAGCAAATGTGAGACAAACGTTTGTGTTCTTTTAAGTGAGCAGTGGTTTTTGCCTTTGAACTCTCTCATGGATGCCATTTTTGCCCAGTCTCTTTTTTATTGTTCAATCATGGACCAGTGTCCAAATGAAGGCAAGTGAGGCCTGCAGTTCTTTAGATCAGTGTTTTTCAACCAGCGTGCCGTGAGAGACCATTTGGGGTACCGTGGGAAATTGTCTTTCAAACTGAGAATAGCGGGCCGCAGGGGATGGTTCCATTAGCATAAATTAATACCTCAACAACTCTTCATGTCACAGCATGGTGGAGATTGGACCCAAATGCTGGACGTGAGTGTGATATTGAAAGTGTAAGATGGACACGCACCTCCAGGTGGCGCCTCCGCCCTGCCCTATATAGGGCTGGGTCAGCCATCTTATTATCCTCTTATCTCGCTTGGAGCTTAGCCACCCATCCTGTCAGTAGCTGTCAAAGTGAGTACGTTCAATAAAGCAGTGTTCCAAGTCACCTCGCCTCCTTTGTGAACCAAGGTTAATATCAGACATAACATTGGCGATGACGAATTAAGCCATGGAGGTGTACATTACCCCTGTTTGCCCTTTTCTCGAGGTGCCCGGAGACCCACTGGTACCATGGCCTAGGTGGTTTGACTCCTTTCAGAACTACGTGGCCACGCTGGGTCTCGAGGAGCTCAACAAGCTGAGAGCCCGGGCACTATTGGTTCACAATTTGGGCATTGAGGGCCAGCGAATCCTGGGAACGCTTGGTGTTGCCGACACATATGAAGAGGTAGCAGGGCTGCTAGCTAGCCATTTCAACACCCCGGACAATATGACGATCCAGATGATCCGCTTTTGGCAGCGGCATCAACAGGTAGGTGAACCCGTCCGGCAGTTTGTCACCGATTTAAGGCAGCTGGCTAGTGAGTGCCATTTTGGAGCACTCGATTAGGAAATGGTTCATGACCAGCTGGCAGAGCATTGTTGTAGCACCATGTTGAAGGCTAGGCTACTTACGGCGCCAAGTGAGCTCACATTAGCCAGAGCCGTCAGGCCATCAAGCATTTAGCAGTAGACTACATCATCCCAGGTGCGTGACTGAGAGGTTTCGCAGGTCCTTCCTACCTACGGCTGTCAGACTGTATAACCTAAGCAGGGCTGTTCGCAGAGATAGCAAAAAAACGTGACGACCTAATAGTATTGAATGCAAAAGACGCAACAGACTTATACAAATGGTCCCCTCCAGTATACAACTAGGACAATATCAGTCGCTACGGAGGGTGACAATATGTATGAGTACATATTCATACCATGTAGGGTAACTAAATAGACTGTTATGCTGTTTATTCCATCTAGCTACAATGCTCCACACTGTGTATATACATTTATAGATTTATGTGTACATATGTATATTCACTGCTCTTATTTTCTTATCTTCTAAATTATTGCTCTGAGTGTTGCTATCCCTGTGCTGTTGCAATCTTGGAATTTCCCCATTGTGGGACTAATAAAGGCTTATCTTATCATATCTTGTCTTATCTAGCTCTCCAGATGGAAGCCACGGACAAGCTAGTTCTGGAGCAAACCAGGTGCCAGTCATAGCAGCCGCTAGAGCCTATTGCCACAGCAAATGCCACGGACCTGGACAGCGAAGATAGCTTGGACGGCGAGGAGACGGAAACCAATGCTACTAGCTGGGGGTCGGCCCCGGGAAAGTCCCTTTGTATGGGCTGTGGGTCTGCAACGCACCGGAAAAAGGCTAAGGACTGTCCAGTGAGAGGAGCACCATGTAACAGATGTGGTTGCTTGAACCATTTTGCCAGGATGTGCCGTGAATTTAAACTGGAGAGCCCACGGAGGAAATTGCTCCGCCTGTCCCAGACAACCATCCACACGGTGTCCCCCGACACGAACGGGTACACGTTTTGAACGGTGAGGCTGGACGACGTGGAGGTGATGCTGTTGATCGACACGTGAGCGGAGGGTTCGCTGCTGAATTGGGCCATGGTGAACAGGTTTTTTCCCCCACCACAGGGTTAGAGACAACCCAGCACTGTTGTATGGTTATGGAGGTGGAAAGCTGGACACTGTTGGGACTTTGGAGCTGACTGTTCGGTGCAAGTCTGCGATGGTGCTCAACTTCACATTCCACCTAACAGCACTGAGCGATAACATTATGGGCTGGGTTTTGCCATCAAAGATGACGCTGGAGAAGAGTGGTCGAGCTGTGGCCAGTGGAACCCTCCGATTCTGGCGACTGATGAAGATGCGGTGTGGGATGAAGAACTACAGGATGCCATGGTGGTCAAACAAGACCAAGTTTACTCAGGGCCAGCGCAGGAGGGTCTCAGTGCTGGTGCTCGGGAAATGGTTGAGGGGGCGTACGCAGCGTGATAGCGAGGTGCCAGTGCAGATAAGTGGTGCCGATGGGTTAGCCCCAGATGCCTCCGGAGTTTGGCCGCAATGGGACAGAGGGTCTATGGCTACGGGGGCGCATGTTACACCAGTGTTAGACAAGGTTGGGACAAGACCGATGAGCACGAGGGATCGGTGGGCTCGGCAACAGCGTCTCAAGCCAAGCTGGGCCCCACTGAGGGTCCTGGATTGGGTTTGGATGCAAGGTGAGGAATGCCTGCAGCGAAGATTGGCCAGACGACAACCCCAGGAGTGTCAGGAGTGTCTGAGCATAGTGGCCAGACTGGACGCAGTGCACGAACGCAACCTGGCTTGGGTGTGTCTTGGAAGAGGCTCTGGGAGACGAGGCTGGACGTGGGACGAGGTGGAGAGTGAGGAGGAGTGGCTTCAGCGTCCGGAGGGCCAGCCACCACCCCGAAGACCGGCAGTTTCCAGGGGTGCATCTGCTGAGAGGGCGCCCTGGGCCTCCATGCCAGTTATGTCCTTTTTACTCAAACACTTTGTCATGTTCCTGGGGCACAATTAGAGTCGTGCCCAGTTTGTCTGCCCAGTGAACACTTTGCGATTTATTTTCTGTTATCTTTTAGTTTATTATGATGTTTTTGAGCTTTGTTATTTCTGTATTTTCTGTTTCTGGTTTTGTTTATTTTGACAGCACTGTGCAGCTGTGTGTGAATATTTAAGGATCACGACAACTTGAGTTGTGGCCGTGTCCTACTACTCTCTTCCTGCCGTGACCTACTCTCATGGTTAGGCTCTGCTGTTGAGGTAAGTTGGTGTGCTCCGTCCTGGTGCCTTTTCTCTTCTTTGTTTTTTTTTTCTCTCAGCCGTCTATCCCCATTGCTCTCGGGGTTCCCTGGCTGAGCTTTTTCTCTTGCTCAGGTGTTCCCTGTGTTTGGCACCACAGATGTTGAGCCCAACTTGCCTCCAGCATTTGTGTTTCATTTATGGTGTTTGTATTATTCGTTTTTGTGTGTGTGCTGCTGCATATTTAAAGAGGCTGCACCAATGTCTGGGTAGCCTCCTATGGTTAAATCCACTCTCAATGGACTCTCAACTCACTCTCAAGCCGTTGTCCTGCATGTAAGTGCTCAGTTTCTCACTACGTGTATTTCTGGTAATTTGCAGGTTGGCTGGCCATTATGCTCGCCTTAGTTTGGCTATTTTTGCTGCCTGTTCCTTTGTGTTTGCCACAGGTTAGCCGGTGATTATGCTCACCTTAGCTTAAACTACTTTTTGCCAACCTGTAATCCCTTTCCATCAGTATTGTGTATGTCGTTATGTTTTGTTAATCAATGTCCAAACCTATAGCGAGTGTGTGGTGTCCTATTTTGCACCCATTAACAGGTGCAATCATGACACACTTGGGTTGTAAATGGTATATATTGAATTTCTGTTGTTGTTATGTTGGTGTTGTTGTTTAAAAAAATGTTATAGAAGGGATTTTTTTTTCTAGTTTAGGAGCACGGCATGAAATTTTTCTTATTAATAGACTTTAATTTACCCTAGCAGGTGGCAGATTAGTCCACCTTGCCGTGTGGGCAGGACGGCAGTCCACCCGTCCTCCCTATTTTAGGTTTTGTTGTGTAAATGCGTTAGGCCATTTAGAGACATTAGTTTTTGTTTATT
The DNA here is from genome assembly GCA_020510985.1 of Pholidichthys leucotaenia. Lineage (NCBI taxonomy): Eukaryota > Metazoa > Chordata > Actinopteri > Cichliformes > Pholidichthyidae > Pholidichthys > Pholidichthys leucotaenia. Next base: position 9,126,036 of record CM035842.1, read on the forward strand.
AGTGCGTGATTCTGGTTCCAAATTGGGGAGGGTCTTAACTGAGTGAGTGGTTTTGGACTTTTTTAAAGGGGGGGGGGGATGAATGTGAGATATGAAAGTGTAAGATGGACACGCACCACCAGGTGGTGCCTCCGCCCTGCCCTATATAAGACCGGGTCGGCCATCAGTGTCAGTTGCTGTCAAAGTGAGTATGTTCAATAAAGCAGTGTTCCAAGTCACCTCGCCTCCTTTGTGAACCAAGGTTAATATCAGACATAACAGTGAGTTTAACTGAATTTATTACGAGCTGGTCACCCAGACGCAGCTCGAAAGCTGAAACAAAAAACTGAGGTAAAAACAGGTTTGACAAGGCAGGACGCAGACACAAACAGGACATGAACAGAAGCGTGTTGTTCACGCTGATATGACAAAAGTAACCCGAGATGAACAGAGGTGGAACAGAACTTAAATAGACAGGGGGGCAATCAAGACAACATGGCACAAGTGGGGAGACCAATCATGACTGACAGCTAACATATGAGGAAACAGAGGTCACGGGACGGGGCGGGGCTGCACAAACAAGCACAGACCGAGGACGCACAGAAACATGAACAGAGGATCAGAGAAGACAAGGCATGACAATGACAATACTAATAATGACCATACTGACCCCATGACAATAATAATAATAATAATAATAATAATAATAATAATCACTGAAAACCAAGAACAGAATCATGTCTAATATAACAAATAATAAATGCAGAAAATCCAACGATGTAAACTCAAAGCGAGGCTGTGGCCTGGGACCCCAAGTTCAGGTGACAAGGAGAACGAATAATAAATCAGAGTGAGGAACTGGGACCCGGTCCATGTTCTGACACTTCATGGCTTTTTCAAACTTTAAGGAGATGGGAGTCTGATCTCCCACAGATAACAGTGCATTTCTCCAGTGTATCAAGTTTCATGTCCTCACGTCGCTGACGTCACATGAACGCAACATGACCCTGGAAACTGGGGATACCAGCCGTTGCTGATTAACTGAGTCACTGGCATTTTTACAAGTCTTTTACTATTGCTTCATGTCAGACTTGGCACAGATCAGTGGCTGATTGGAATACATCATCACCAGACTGAAACATATATTGATACCAATGTCAGACATACAGTAGCCACATGTCAGATGTTAGTATCACTATTTACAACAAATTAATACCATTAAGAAAATTACCTTTGACCAAAGAGGCTGAAGAGTTTCTTATATACCATTTTGTCTTTGGGGTACTCTGGGGACATCAAAATTTCCTGAAACCAGCATAAATAAAATATAATCTAGAAGCAAATTTGTACTTGATTTCCTTAAAAATGAGCTAAAGGAACTGGTGTTTACCTTGGTCGCTTCTGGACATGATATGCAGATGAAAACCCCATGCATAGCATTAAGTCTGTAAACAGGCCCATACCTCTCGGCCCTGTAAATTAAAATATGAATATAAATGTTATATGATGCATTAAGTGTCCTTTACTCCAGCTTTCTTGCTGGGCAATTGATTGAGTACCAAACATTTCATAAATCGAAAATTTTGTGTTTATTCTCTGAGGCAAGTAGATGTTTTTATTTTTGTATTTCATCTAATTAAAACAGTTCTATTTGTGGGGATAATTAATGTAAGTTTAATTGAATTCTCTATTGATCTATTGAATGAAACAAAATTAAAGCAATCCCTCTCAGAGAATAACCATCAAATGTCCACATCTTACAGATTTAAATTTAACATTTTTGACATAAAAATCATGGTAAAAGCATATTACTAGATATGTAATATGATATGATATGTCATATATACTAGATATGGGGTGAAGATTATAAAGTCGTACATGCTGAACTGAGCAATGACATTTTTGCCACATTAAGCTCTGCACTACATTTAAAATGTGGTGTGAATTTTTCAAAGTTGGTAGCTATAACAGAGCAAAGGTTTCCCTTCAACATGTAAATACCTGCCTGAACATTTCAACAAAAACATTCAGCATTCACACTTTTCCTCAGTCACAGGTTTTTGTTTAGGAACCCCAGGATATTTAGTTTTCTCTTTAAGTCCGCTCTGTTTTCTGCTCACAACCTCTCCTGCCGTTGAAAAGATTCTCTCTGCAGGTACAGAAGAAGGTACAATTCCCAGGTATCTCACTGCAAGTCTGCTTATAGGGTTGGGAAAGCTTGTTCATGCTCTTGCCACCAAATCACTGGATCCATATCTCGGAGAATCAGTTTTTCTTCTGAGTACCAGCATACTTCAATAAGTAGCACATTGCAATGGTTATGCATTTTCATACAGCCATATTTCACATATGACAATGACAAGAAGAAGAAGAAGTAGTTAATACCAAGTGGGTATCACTTAGACAAGACCTCAGTAGTGTAGTTACTTTCCACGGGGCAGCTGTGACGCAGGTATAGTGTGGTCGACCTTCGATCGGAGGGCCAATGGTTCATTTCCCACTCTCTCTGCAGTCTGCGTGTCCAAGTGTCCTTGAGCAAGACACTGAACCCCAGGCCAGCGCCTTGCATGGCACCTCTGCTGCCATCAATGTGTGAATGTGTGTGTGAATGGGTACATAGCAGGATCTGTAAAGCGCTTTGATCATCAAGTGATGAGAAAAAGAACTACATACAGTATATAAGTGAATGCCATTTGCCATTAATGATAAACTACACACTTACTCCAAATTCCAAAAATATCAATGCTTTAATATGAGTATTGGTTCTTGAACATAAATGTCTGGTATTGGAGGTATTGATATTTCAGTATCGATCCACACACCCCTACTTTTAATGTGTCATATTTTGCAATTACTTTTATTTTTTTGACTTCTTGGATGGAACATGGGTGGGCAATATAAGCTGCTGCTTCAGCCATCACCTTTTTCGGATAATTTATGTTGAACTGTATAATCCCAGGAGTTATTGTTCAATTCAACGTTGTTGGATTTTTTCCCCCTGGTATATTGTTCTGTTTCTTTCTTTTAATCTTTTAATTTAATCTATCTGAAATAAATAAAGATTCATTCATTCATATTAGCTGCACCTAGAAGGTATCCTAGACGGGGCAGACAGACAGCTATAGGGTAGATGGGGATTGTGGTTACATTTAGAAATCACTTATTTTTTCTCTTATTATGAAAAGGCTAAATATGAAAAAAAAAAGTCATGCATATTGCTGTAAAGCTGGTAAAAAGAAAGAGACTTTGAAAAATTCACATCATCTTTTAATGTTGTGTAAATGTGGCTAAAAATATTAACGTTAAGTGAGCACTTTAAAATCAGTCCCTGATAACGTGATTTATCATTAATTATTTACATTTTCTTCCCTATTTAGACCAAATTTGAGGAACACTGTTCATGGCTAACTTACCATTCCAGAAATTTGTCATGCACAAGTCCGGTGTTTGTTGTCCTTAAAATGGTCAGTGCATGTCCAAAGAAAAAACTGTAGGGAGGAAAACCAGACTATGAATGATGGAGTAGCTCATTCCAGCCAGATGAAATCACCCCAGCAGTGCTCAGATCTCCTGACCGTTGACCTTACACAACCTGGATGCAGACCCACCTGAGGATCCTTGTGTGCGAGTTTGGTGACCACCAGGGCAACTGCCTAAGAGGTGTTACAATTCTTGTGAAATGTGGATAGATGGACAGACAAACAGATGACGGATGAAACATCATCGGTTTAGCTCCTTTTGGCTTCACCAGAATGACATAAAAACCATCAAGCTTCATTTTCTACTTTTTCTGCTGTAGACAACTCCACTTACTTCTCTCTCGGTGGTCCTGGGATGTGGTCATATTTCCTGTGAATGTGGTAAATATACAAACAATAACCCAGAAATACCACAAAAAGCAAGCCAGAGAGATATAAAAGGGCCTGGGCAGCCAAACCCAACAGTACACTGAAAACTGCCATTGTGGTTAACGGAGGCTGTCTGCCAAGTGGAAACTTTACACTGCCTCTCTGTTGTAAAAAGAAGTCTGTGACTCACAGTCACACGATCCCGTGACAAGGCAGACCTTATCAAGATGTAGGAGGGAGGTTTTGCTGAGCAGGAAGGAAACACTGCAGGTCAAAGTTGAACAGAGTTGTTAAACAATATTGCTTTCTAACAGGCAATTAACAGCTGTAGAAGACATTTTTACACAAAACTCTTTGTTTCTTGACCGCTGTGTTATGTCTGAATAACATGAGACCGGAGCCGTGTTGAACTGAACACCGAACGAACTTTATTATGGAACACAGCACACTATATAGCCCGTTTTCCACTAGTACCCAGTCGGCCTTACTCTACTCAGTTCGGTTCGGTTCTGTTTCCATTACAGATGAGTCCTGCCTGTGGTGGGTGGGATTTTTTTACAGCAAGGCGGCACCACTCTCCTGTGACATAAAACACGCGACCAAAGCAAAACATAACATGGCGGCTGTATAAGGTGACTCCTCTGTCTCTGGCTTTTTGCCAGCGTAAAGGCCAAAAAGGATCATCAGAGAAGGGGACAGGCAGTGAGACGAAACACTCTGGAAAAGTACTGGAGCATTTAGGAAGCCATAGAGCGGAAGACGTCATGATACGAACCAGATCACATATGATGGTAAGGTAATGATTGCTAATGCTAATTTGCTTTAAGTCCACCGTACTACACTGTAATGTCTGCAAGTTATCGCTATTACTATTACTATTATTACTATATACTATTATTAGTACTAAAATATAGTATATGCTGTGTGTGTGTTTCAGATGGCTCTGTTGTGGGAAAATTACCGCTTCAAACCATCGGTCTGGGCGTTTAACACAGCCTCTCACTGATGTCACCCCAGCTTCACAAACGATCAGTGGTTATAGAACTTAAGAATGTCTGTAGAAATGTTTAGCTTCCTATACAACAAATTGCTCTGATCTGTGTTTAAATCACGGACAGACTGTTGAAACATCATGGGATGTAGCTGCTCCAGCAGCACTGAGTCTGTGGTGGTGTCATGGCAAAAACTGCTCAGCTGACACAACATGATCGCCAGGTTGTAGTTATGGGGTTATATTAGCCACAAAATATATATTCAAAAGGTAAACAGTACTGAGCTAGGTATAAGATATATTTGACAATTATGATGCATTTTAGGCCAAAACAAACTTGATCTAGGATTAAAAGCAATTAAAATAATGCAGTCACAAGGTTACATGGAAAATACTTGATTTACTAGATACCTGTAGATACTGTAGACATATATATTCTCTGTATCAGCAATGTACTATACATGTATTCATGTGGTATTGCACTGGGAATTTTGACAACAAACCTTTGAAATTTTTGCAGATGTCTCTTTTGTTTTATATGTGAAGGTTACCACCAAGTGACATAAATTAAATGCTAAAAGACTGGAAAAGCTATCTAAGAACAGTCCAGCAGTTTGAGAAATCACTTTTGGTTTGGCGTAAGTCTGTCAACAGAATTATTATTAATGGTTTGTACTGCTGACTCTTTTCCCACCGGTGTCTTAACAGACAAAATAGAAAATCATGATGCAAACACATAAGTCACTAAATTGTTTATTACAATCAGCAGCAAATTCCAGATTATTCAGAATGTGCAAAATTCAAACTGTAAAAAAAAAAACAACTTAGATAGGTCACATACGCCGGCCACGCTGCCTCACTCAGAAGCAGCTGGAATGTGCCACTCAAGCTGGTCCCAGTTCAGCAGATCTTCAGCCTGCATCTCTGTAAATAGCGACGCACAGTCCGGTTTGGGGTGGATCGTTTTCCTCTTGCCTAGACGAAAGACAGAAGTGGGTGGTGGTTAATTAATGCAAGTTTAAAACATGTTTGGGAAATACACTTGTTGCTAAAAGCCAGTGGTGGAATGTGACAAAAAAAGTTCTTCATTGTTGTATTTAACCACAATTTTCATGTAGCTGCGCTTCAGTAAAGTAGGTTTTACAAGGGTTGGGTTACATTTAAAATCAATTGTTTTTACTGTGGCCACAGCAATCAGAATGAGTTAATACATCCACTTGAATGGAATCTAGTACTTTAACTGAGGCTGTGCATCACTGAGTATGGAGTCGCTCAGTCAAAATATGGAGTTTTTATCAATAAAAGTTTAGCCACCGCTCTGTCACCGCTGTGTCTCTTCTTGCCCTGGCTTCAAGTGTGAGTGGTGTTTTGTACTTGTATTGCTAAAATATAAAAGGATGCACTGCAATGGGTCTCAAATATTTGTAATGTGTCCTGCTATTATAATACTGCATTAGTTTGTTGATGACAGACTATAAACTACACATATAAACTAAATTATATTGATGACTGAACAACTGCCATTCCCCAAAGTGCAACATACAGTTATAAACATGACTCACAAAGGATCACACAAGTGATCTAGTAGCTAGTCGTAGCACCTAACACCGACACAAAGAAGCGACTCTGTCCCCAGTGATTGGGGCTTGCTGGAGGAACTAACCGAGGCAACAGTTGGACGGGAGCCGGATCAGAGTTCAAGTACAGTGGTGGTAGGATACGGGGGCCAGTGGAGGACCACCGGGGCCCCAGCCGGATAAGAGCCGGAATCGGAGCCCAGTTACAGCGGCGGGGCTTGGCGGAGGAACTACTGAGGAAGACGGCGGTAGGTGGCGGGGCTCAGCGGAGGAACTACTGGGACCCCAGCTGGACAGGAGCAGGATCGGAGCTCAACTACAGTGGCGGTGGGCAGCGGGACTTGGTGAAGGAGCTGCCGGTGCCCCGGCTGGACAGGAGCTCAGTTGCAGCGGGACTAGCAGCGGAGGGGGCTAGCTGAGGCCCAGCTGGATTCAAGGTTGGTCGGATCGGATACCGGCGACACCAGCAGAGATTGTTTTACTATCAACAGGTCAGTAAAAATGTCACCAAAGAAGGAGGAAATGGAAGAGATCAAAAAATCCCTGAACTTCATGTCAGAAAAACTGACCAAAGTGGCTAGTCAGCAGGCTAAACTATTAGGGCTAATGGAAGAAGTCCGAGAATTAAAATTAACAATTAAGGAAAAAGACAAAAAATTGCGGACTTGGAGCGACGCGTCGAGGATCTTGAACAATGTTCTCGTATGGATGATCTAATTATAAGTGGACTAGACATTAAATATCAATCATATGCTCATGCTACAGCAGGAATGAGAGGTGAGGAGGCTCCCCCAAGTGAATCAGTCTCCCTGGAAAACCAGGTGCTTCAGTTCCTTGACAGTAGAAATATAAAGGTTGAAGCAAATGCAATTTCAGCCTGTCATGCTTTACCCAGAAAGGATAATAAAACAAAGAAATCAATTGTGATGCGCTTTGTGAACAGAAGGGTAAAGAATGACATACTGAGGCAGGCCAGAAAGCTACGGGGAACAGAAGTTTACCTAAATGAACATCAAACAAAAACTAATGCTGAAATAGCACGGCAAGCACGGATGCTGAAAAGACAAAATAAGATACAGGCAACATGGACAAGAAATTGTAGAGTTTGGATCAAACTAAATGGAACACCTTAGTTGTCTTTCTGCAACTGTGGGGGTCCTCCCTACAGTTGATAGTGCTATGAGATGACTGTTGTTGTGAAATGGCGCTATATAAATAAAGTTGAATTGAATTGAATTGAATTGAACACCTGAGGAAGCGAAGAGTATAATAATCAGAGATCTTACTGACTTAAATAAATATAGATGAACACTGATTAAGAAAATTAAGAGACTATGATAATCCATATCCACACACACGGCAAGAATAGTTCTTTTGACATACCATGTCAATGTACTTTAAAAAAAAACAAAAAAAAAACTAAACAAAACAAACAAAAAAAACTTATGACTGACTTGAGGTGACATCAATTATCCCCAGTTGGAGGAAGTCATTTGATACAAAGTGAGGAAATTCAAACTCTGAAAATATGCCATTATGCTGAACATAAACTACAAGAGATGGAAAATGATATTGATCCTGATAACCACTTTTTCAATAATATTCATAATCATTGTGAATATTACACTGAAAAGCAATTCAAAAGTCAAGTGCAACTAGATGGTAAACTATTAATAATACACTTCAATAGCAGAAGTCTTAACAAAAACTTTCCACAGATTCAGGACTATTTAAAACAGCTAGACAGAAAATTTACAGCTATCGCAGTCTCTGAAACTTGGCTAAATGAAGAGCAGGCTCCCCTGATGGCAATAGAGGGATATCAGATGTTTCATATTAACAGATCTCAAAAAAAGGGTGGTGGTGTTGCACTGTATATTGATGACCTGTATAGGTATAAGCTTGTAAATGGAATGTCATTTGCACTACCAGGGATTTTGGAATGTGCTACTGTTGAGATCGACCAAGATAAAACAAAAAAATCTAATTATAAGTTGTATATTATTAGTATTTTTCCGGTTCCGGTTCTGCCGGACCGGCGGCGCCACACGAGTCGGCTGCCCGTTGCAACAGCCTTTTTTTTTATCTTCCTTCTTCTTTCTACACCTTTCACTCTGTATATATATCACGGACGCACGGATCGCCCCGGGGGTCTCCCGGGTCGGCGGACGGAGCCACTGTTTGCAGCGGGGAGGAGCTGGTGTTAGCTAGCACTTGGCCGCCGCCCGGTGCTAATGGGAAACTCGACATACCGGGAGCTGTAGCGAAAACGACGCGGGTGGTGGGCTGAAGTTTAGGCGGCGTGCAAGAAATATAAGACAGAATAATAAAGAGCGATGGCAAGAACCAAGCAGACTGCCCGTAACATCTACTGGAGGAAGAAGCCCTCCAGGAGGCAGCTAGCCACCAGGGCTGCTCGGAGAGGCGCTCCGGCCACCGGCGGAGTGAAGAGGCCTCGCCGTTACAGGCCCGTGGCTCTGAGAGAGATCTGTCACTACCAGAAATCCACGGAGCTGCTCATCCGTAAGCTGCCCGTCCAGCGCCTGGTGAGGGAGATCGCTCAGGACTTCAAGACCCACCTGCGCTTCCTGAGCTTCGCCGTCATGGCTCTGCAGGAGACCAGCGAGGCCCACCTGGTGGGTCTCTTCTTCGCTAAGGGGGTCACCATCATGCCCAAAGACTTCCAGCTGGCCCGCCGCATCCGCGGAGAGAGAGCTTAGACTTTCTGCTGCACATTCACCAACCATAATGCTCCGCACTGTGTGTCTATATATATATTTATAGTAATATGGACATATGTTTACTAGATGTTCTTGGTTTTTTTTTTTGTTTTTTTTTTCTTGCCTTCTGATTATTGCTCTGAGTGTTGCTATCCCTGTGCTGTTGCAATCCTGGAATTTCCCCATTGTGGGACTAATAAAGGCTTATCTTATCTTATCTTATATATAGAACGCCGGGAACTTGCATTGAGACATTCAGAGATAAATTAGTCGAGCTGTACAATAATATTACTAGTAAGAAAATGGTTGTAATTTGTGAAGATTTCAATATTGATTTACTAAACCCATATCAACAAAATGTAATTACAGAGTTCATGAATTCTATGTACAGCATGAGTCTATATCCCACAATAACACATCCCAGTAGAATCACAGTTCACACTGCTACACTTATTGACAACCTGTTTGTTAATATTATTGATAAGAAAATAGAAAGTGGATTATTGATAAATGATATAAATGACCATTTACCAACTTTTGCACTTATCCATGGCCACACGGGGGCCAATACAGAAAAAATTTTAAAAGCGTTCAGATACAAATCACCAAATGCAATCAGTTCTTTTAAAGAAGACTTGCTGAAGCAAGACTGGACAAAAGTCTATGTATCAGATGTAAATGAAGCCTATGACACATTTATGAACATTGTAACCACTCTTTATGAAAAAAATTGTCCATTAGTAAAGAAAAAGCTTAAACATAAATTTGTCAATAAGCCATGGTTAACCAAAGAATTACAAAAGGCGTGTACAAAGAAAAATTTATTACATAAAGCTTTCCTAAAGAAAAGGACAAAAGAAGCAGAGCAGCGGTATAAAACATACAAAAATAAGTTAACATATATAATAAGATGTAGTAAAAGAGACTATTACAGTAAAGAACTGGAGTAAAACAGAGACAATATTAAAAATACATGGACAATACTTAACAATATTCTTGGAAATAAAAACAACAATACAAGCTACCCAACCAATTTTTAAAAAAATAATAAAACGACTCAGAGTGTGAATGCAGTTTCACCTGCAGATGAATTTAATAACTTTTTTGTTAACATTGGTCCTAATTTGGCTCAAGAAATACCCATTACGGCGCCTACAGGTGACACAATAAGCAAAAACACTGCTATAAAAGACTCCATTTTCATAAAGAACACAGACGAGAGAGAGGTCATTGAAACTGTTAAATCGTTTAAAAGTAAAACATTTACGGACTGTGATGGTATTGACATGCTCTTAGTCAAAACTATTATTTAATGCTTAGTGAAACCACTGACGTATATCTGTAACCTGTCTCTCCAAACAGGTATATTTCCCAATGCAATGAAAATAGCTAAAGTAATTCCGATATACAAGACGGGTGACAGAGGGGAATTCTCAAACTATAGACCAATTTCATTATTGCCGCAATTTTCCAAGATACTTGAAAAAATATTCTGTGAGAGAATTGACTTCATACTGAAGAATAATTTATTGTGTGAGTAGCAATATGGGTTCAGACACAACAAGACAATTGCATTTGCTCTAATGGAATTTATAGAAAAAATATCAAGTGCCGTTGAAAATAAAGAGTATTCAGCTGGGGTATTCCTGGATCTTAAAAAAACATTTTTTTAGATTTTAGATTAGATTCAACTTTATTGTCATTACACATGTATGAATACAAGGTAACGAAACACAGTTTAGCATCCAATCAGAAGTGCAAAGGACAGCAGTGCAGTATATACGGTAATTAACAGTATGTGCAAGTTAAGCAAATATATGCAAATATATGCAGCAGTGCAGAAAGTTAAGAGTACTGTTATGTGCAAATAATGTGCAATAAGTTAGATGTAGTTATGTAGTTATGCAGTTATGTACAGGTGAGGATGGTAAAAGATGATTGTAAGAGAGTCAGCGGGGAACTAAGTTCAATAACGTGACAGCTGTTGGAAAGAAACTGTTCCTAAACCTGCTGGTTCTAGTCCGAAGGCTTCTGAAACGCCTTCTGGAGGGGAGAAGCTGGAACAGTCCATGAGCAGGATGGTTGGAGTCCCTAAGAATGCTGCGTGCCTGGCGCAGACATCTTTTCCTGTAGACGTCCTCTATAGCTGGAAGTGGAGTCCCTGTGATGCGTTGGGCGGTTTTCACCACCCGCTGCAGCGCCTTGCGGTCAGCTACAGAGCAGCTCCCATACCAGAGTGTGATACAGTTGGTCAGGGTGCTCTCTATCACGCAGCGGTAGAAGTTGCCCAGGATGTCAGTTGACAGATGGTTCTTCTTCAATGTCCTCAAGAAGAAGAGGCGCTGATGGGCCTTCTTGATCAGGCTGGTGGTGTTAACTGACCAGGACAGGTCCTCCGAGATGTGGGTCCCCAGGAATTTGAAGCTGGGGACACGTTCAACAGCTATGCCATTGATATGGATGGGGTCATGTGTCTCTTCCCTCTCCTTCCTGTAATCCACTATGAGCTCCTTGGTTTTGCTGGTGTTAAGGAGCAGGTTATTGTCAGCGCACCAAGTAGCCAAGTGCTCTACCTCTGCCCTGTAATCTGACTCGTCGTTGTCCCTGATGAGTCCAATCACCGTGGTGTCATCTGCGAACTTTATGATGGAATTGGATCCAAACATAGGCCTGCAGTCATGGGTGTAGAGGGAGTAGAGGAATGGGCTGAGCACACAGCCCTGTGGTACACCAGTGGTACACCTGTTTATTTGATATAGTAGATCATAATTTATTATTAAAGAAACTACAAAATTGTGGTATTGGGGGAGTAGCACTATCCTGGTTAAGTAGCTACTTAAAGAACAGATATCAGTATGTACACTACCGTTCAAAAGTTTGGGGTCACTTAGAAATTTCCTTATTTTTGAAAGAAAAGCACTGTTTTTTTCAATGAAGATAACTTTAAACTAATCAGAAATACACTGTAATATCTAATACACATTGCTAATGTGGTAAATGACTATTCTAGCTGCAAATGTCTGGTTTTTGTTGCAATGTCTACATAGGTGTATAGAGGCCCATTTCCAGCAACTATCACTCCAGTGTTCTAATGGTACAATGTGTTTGCTCATTGTGTCAGAAGGCTAATGGATGATTAGAAAACCCTTGTGCATCATGTTAGCACAGTTGAAAACAGTTTAGCTGGTTAGAAAAGCAATAAAACTGACCTTCCTTTGAGCTGGTTGAGTATCTGGAAAAAAATATTATTTCAAATACAAATCATTGTTTCTAACCTTGTCAATGTCTTGACTATATTTTCTATTCATTTTACAACTCATGGTGGTAAATAAGTGTGACTTTTCATGGAAAACACAAAATAATTGTCTGGGTGACCCCAAACTTTTGAACGGTAGTGTATGTGTTGGTAACAAAAACTCACAGTTACTGAAGGTTACTTGTGGAGTCTCACAGGGTTCAGTTTTGGGGCCATTGTTATTCAATATGTAAGATATAAGATGGCTGACATTGAGGAAGCGTGGTCTGGTTTGAACTGAGCGGCGTCGCTCTGCTGTAGCATGACTAGCTTACGACAGACGTCCAGTTTAATTATCGTTTCAGTGTAAATTCACTAGGCCTCTAAGGATAATTAATATATCAACTTATCATATGAAAATTATTTTTTACACTTGTACAAAATGAGGAGGAAGAATATGAAGGCAGCTCATTTCAGTGTAAACAGCATTATATCATAAGTTCATTTTTTAAAATTATACTTAACACACTGATTTATCGAGGTAATTTTTATAACGTTTGTATACCACTGTTAATAGTCTCTCGGCGCCACACCAGTCGGCTGCCTTTTGCAACAGCGGCTCGATTCCGAGTTTTTTTTCCCCTTCCTCTCTCTTTTGATGCTCTGAGTGTTGCTATCCCTGTGCTGTTGCAATCCTGGAATTTCCCCGTTGTGGGACTAATAAAGGCTTATCTTATCTTAAATAATAATTTTTTCCTTCAAACTTTGCTTTCGTCAAAGAATCCTCCATTTGCAGCAATTACAGCATTGCAGACCTAACATGATTGCACAAGGGTTTTCTAATCATCCATTAGCCTTCTGACGCAATGAGCAAACACACTGTACCATTAGAACACTGGAGTGATAGTTGCTGGAAATGGGCCTCTATACACCTATGTAGATATTGCACCAAAAACCAGACATTTGCAGCTATAATAGTCATTTACCACATTAGCAATGTATATTAGATATTAGAGTGTATTTCTGATTAGTTTAAAGTTATCTTCATTGAAAAAAAGTGCTTTTCTTTCAAAAATAAGGAAATTTCTAAGTGACCCCAAACTTTTGAACAGTAGTGTATATAAATGATATATGTAAAGTTTCAGAAAAAATGGATTTAATATTTGCCGATGACACTAATCTATTATGCAGTGGAAGCAATTTGGAACAACTTCTGGATACACTCGGAAAGGAATTAGGAAAGCTTAAACTGTGGTTTGATTCAAACAAATTAATGCTCAATTTAAGTAAGACAAAATTTATAGTTTTTAACAACCATCACAACAACTTTAAATTAAATTAATTAAATCACCCTTTATTGTCATTCAACTGTACAACCAATCATGTACAGTAGAACGAGATTGTGTTTTACCTATCTACTGTGTTAATCACACACACCCCAAGTGCAGAATCAGAGGGCCGCTGCCATGCAAGGCGCCGCCACAAATTTCCCTCCTCCATTCCATTATTGCTGAGCACCAAGCTGGACGGCAGGAAGTTCCACTTTTATATGGTCTTTGGCATGACCCGGCCGGGATTTGAACCCCTGCCTCCCGGGTGTGGGGCAGATGCTCTACCAACTGAGCCACCACTCCGGTACTTACTATCTTTATATTAACTTAGTATCTAATTATATTAACTTAGTAACTAATATTAACTTAGTATCTGAACTCAGTGTAAATGGTGTAGAGATTGAAATAAATTTCTTGGAGTAATAATTGATAATAAACTGTGTTGGAAGTCACATATTAATTATATTAAAGGTAAAATATCTAAATCAATTGCAATACTACACAGAGTGAAATATTTGCTGAATCAACCCACACTATATACTTTGTATCATTTATTAATACTCCCATACATGACATATTGTACTGAACTATGGGGAAATACATATGAAACAAACATATACAGTGGGGCAAAAAAGTATTTAGTCAGCCACCAATTGTGCAAGTTCTCCCACTTAAAAGATGAGAGAGGTCTCCAATTTTCATCACAGGTATACCTCAACTATGAGAGACAAAATGAGAAAAAAAAAATCCAGAAAATCACATTGAAGGATTTTAATGAATTAATTGGTAAATTCCTCTGTAAAATAAGTATTTGGTCAATCCCAAAAGTTCATCTCAATACTTTGTTATATACCCTTTGTTGGCAATGACAGAGGTTAAATGTTTTCTGTAAGTCTTCACAAGGTTTTCACACACTGTTGCTGGTATTTTGGCCCATTCCTCCATGCAGATCTCCTCTAGAGCAGTGATGTTTTGGGACTGTCGCTGGGCAACACGGACTTTCAACTCCCTCCAAAGATTTTCTATGCGGTTGAGATCTGGAGACTGGCTAGGCCACTCCAGGACCTTGAAATGCTTCTTATGAAGCCACTCCTTCGTTGCCCGGGTGGTGTGTTTGGGATCATTGTCATGCTGAAAGACCCAGCCACGTTTCATCTTCAATGCCCTTGCTGATGGAAGGAGGTTTTCACTCAAAATCTCACGATACATGGCCCCATTCATTCTTTCCTTTACACGGATCAGTCGTCCTGGTCCCTTTGCAGAAAAACAGCCCCAAAGTATGATGTTTCCACACCCATGCTTCACAGTAGGTATGGTGTTCTTTCTTCTCCAAACAAGACAAGTTGAGTTTTCATCAAAAAGTTCTATTTTGGTTTCATCTGACCATATGACATTCTCCCAATCCTCTTCTGGATCATCCAAATGCTCTCTAGCAAACTTCAGACGGGCCTGGACATGTACTGGCTTAAGTAGGGGGACACGTCTGGCACTGCAGGATTTGAGTCCCTGGCGGCGTAGTGTGTTACTGATGTAGCCTTTGTTACTTTGGTCCCAGCTCTCTGCAGGTCATTCACTAGGTCCCCCCGTGTGGTTCTGGAATTTTTGCTCACCGTTCTCGTGATCATTTTGACCCCACGGGGTGAGATCTTGCGTGGAGCCCCAGATCGAGGGAGATTATCAGTGGTCTTGTATGTCTTCCATTTTCTCATAATTGCTCACACAGTTGATTTCTTCACACCAAGCTGCTTACCTATTGCAGATTCAGTCTTCCCAGCCTGGTGCAGGCCTACAATTTTGTTTGTGGTGTCCTTTGACAGCTCTTTGGTCTTGGCCATAGTGGAGTTTGGAGTCTGACTGTTTGAGGTTGTGGACAGGTGTCTTTTATACTGATAACGAGTTCAAACAGGTGCCATTAATACAGGTAACGAGTGGAGGACAGAGGAGCCTCTTAAAGAAGAAGTTACAGGTTTGTGAGAGCCAGAAATCTTGCTTTTTGTAGGTGACCAAATACTTATTTTACCGAGGAATTTACCAATTAATTCATTAAAAAATCCTTCAATGTGATTTTCTGGATTTTTTTTTTCTCATTTTGTCTCTCATAGTTGAGGTATACCTATGATGAAAATTGGAGACCTCTCTCATCTTTTAAGTGGGAGAACTTGCACAATTGGTGGCTGACTAAATACTTTTTTTGCCCCACTGTATCCAGTCTTTATGCTTCAGAAGAGAGCTATTAGAATAATAAACAAAGCTACTTACAGGGAACCAACAAACCCACTTTTTCTTAAATTAAAAGCTCTCAAGTTGAAAGATCTGGTTGACTTTAAAACTGCAGTAATAATGTTTAAAGTGAAGAATCCATCACTGCCCGCAAATATCCAAAAGTTATTCCAAATAAGGGAGAAACAATATCATTTCAGAAGAACATGTATATTTCAAAAACCTTCAGTGAGAACTACCACCAAGCAACACTGTGTTTCAGTGCAAGGAGTAAGATTATGGAACGATTTTGGACCTGAATTAAAATCATGTACAACGCTTGGACAATTTAAACAAAAACTAAAGGAAGAAATACTCCAAACATACTGTATATACAAGATGACATGTAAAATCACATAAGGATTGTCATATTCAATTCAATTCAATTCAACTTTATTTATATAGCGCCATTTCACAACAACAGTCATCTCATAGCACTATCAACTGAAGGGGGGACCCCCACAGTTGCAGAAAGACCCCAGCAATCAGGCGATCCCCTGTGAGCAAGCACTTGGCGACGGTGGAGAGGAAAAACTCCCTTTTAACAGGAAGAAACCTCCAGCAGAACCAGGCTCAGGGAGGGGCAGTCATCTGCTGCGACTGGCTGGGGGGTGACGGGATAGAGAAGAAGAAAAGAACAGACATGTAGAGAGCAAACAGCACGATGGGGACTCAATCTATGGGAGAGAACAAACAAATGTTAATGACCAGCAAAAAAAAAAAAATATTTCATAGAGAGTGAGGAAAGGAGTGAGGCCCAGTGCATTACTGGAGGTCCCCCGGCTGACTAAACCTATTAGCAGCATAACTAAGGGAGGGTTCAGAAACAGATGATCCCTCCCTAATTGTAGGCTATATCAAAAAGGTAGGTTTTAGCCCTATTCTTAAAAACAGAGATCGAGTCTGACTCCCAAATCCAGATTGGCAGCTGATTCCACAGGAGAGGAGCTTGATAACTGAAGGCTCTGCCTCCCATTGTACTTTTGGAGATTCTAGGTATTACAAGTAATCCTGCATTTTGGGAGCGTAGTGCTCTGTTAGGATGATACGGTAGTATCAGATCTTTTAAATAAAAAGGAGCCTGATTGTTTAAAGCTTTGTAAGTAAGAAGAAGGATTTTAAACTTAATTCTAAACTCTATGGGAAGCCAATGAAGGGAGGCCAGAACCGGAGAGATATGATCTCTCTTTCTAGTACCTGTTAAAACTCTTGCTGCAGCATTTTGGATCAGCTGAAGACTTTTTAAAGATGTTTTAGGACAGCCTGATAATAAAGAATTACAATAATCTAATCTCGAGCTAACAAAAGCGTGGATCAGCTTCTCAGCATCACTCTGAGACAAGATGCTCCTAATCTTGGCAATATTACGCAAATGATAGAAGGCAGTCTTAGAAACAAATTTAATATGTGAATTGAAGGACAAATCCTGATCAAAAATAACTCCAAGGTTCCTCACAGAGCTATTAAGAGAAAGAGTAACTGCATCCAAACTGAAAGTTTGATTTGGAAAGGAATTTCTAAGGTTTTTTGGACCAACAAGAATGACTTCAGTCTTATCTGAATTTAATAGCAGGAAATTACAAGTCATCCAAGCTTTGATTTCCTTAAGACAGGTTTCTAACTTGGCTAATTGATTAGTATCATCTGGCTTCATTGACAGGTATAATTGTGGGTCATCTGCATAACAATGAAAATGTATACAGTGCTTTCTAATAATGTTGCCTAACGGAAGCATATATAAACTAAAAAGAGTAGGGCCTAGCACAGATCCCTGTGGAACTCCATGACTAAGCTTTGAGCTGAAAGAAAACTCATCATTTACATGAACAAACTGGAACCTATCAGATAAATAAGATCTAAACCACTGCAACGAAGTTCCATTAAGTCCAACATAGTGTTCTAATCTATCAAGTAGAATATTATGATCAATAGTATCAAAAGCTGCACTAAGATCTAAAAGGACAAGTACAGAAACTAGTCCATTATCAGATGCAATGAGGAGGTCGTTAGTGACCTTCGCTTAGGCTGTTTCAGTACTATGATGGATTCTAAACCCAGATTGAAACTCTTCAAGTAAACCATTTCCCTGCAGGTGGTCAAATAATTGCGTAGCAACAACTCTTTCTAAGATTTTTGAAATGAAAGGGAGATTAGAGATTGGTCTATAGTTAGCTAAAGCTCCTGGATCTAGTGTTGGCTTTTTGAGTAAGGGTTTAATTACAGCTGTTTTAAAAGCCTGCGGTACATGGCCTAAAGTTAATGAAGAATTGATTATATGAAGAATAAAGCTACCAATAAGTGGGAAGACTTCTTTAAATAACCTGGTAGGAATAGGGTCTAAAAGACAAGTTGAAGGTTTGGATGAGGAAACTATTTTGTCTAACTCACAAAGGTCGATTGGAGTAAACTCATCAAGACAGACATCAATAGAAGGAGTTGTAATAGTTACAGTATTTAAGTTAACTGTGGGAAGAATCTGATTGATTTTATCTCTGATGGATGAAATTTTATTATTGAAAAAGTTCATAAAGTCCTGACTAGTAAGCTCTAAGGGGATGCTAGGATTGACAGAGTCCTGACTCTTTGTCAACCTGGCTACAGTACTGAAAAGAAACCTGGGATTATTCTTGTTCTCTTCTATTAATGCAGAGTAATAACTCGTTCTAGCTTTTCTAAGAGATTTTTTATAAATTAAAAGATGATTTCTCCAAGCTAAATAGATTTCATCTAAATTAGTAGAGCGCCATTTTCTTTCTAATTGACGAGTCTTCTGTTTTAAGGTATGAGTTTCTGTGTTGAACCAAGGAGTTAAAAATCTCTGATTAGACTTTTTCTTTTTTAAGGGGGCCACCAAGTCTAGAGCCTGATGCAGAGAAGCTGAAACACTATCCACCATGTTATCAATTACAGAAGGAGCAAGCTGTCTATAGCTTATTTCCGTTGTGTTGACACATGGCATAGAGGAAACAATCTGCATAAATTTGGAAACAGCATCATCTGAGAGGCATCTACTGTGATAATATTTTTCTTTAGGAGCCAAATAGTCAGAAATAGTAAAATCAAAGGTTAACAGACAATGGTCTGACAGTATAGGGTTATGAGGAGACACTACAAGATTTTCTATTTCTATGTCATATGTCAGAACAAGGTCCAATGTATGGTGGAGGTAATGAGTAGAATTTCCTACTTTCTGAGAAAACCCAATCGAGTCTAATATTGAATTAAAAGCCACATTAAGACAGTCACTATCTACATCCACATGTATATTAAAGTCCCCTACTATAATTATTCTATCAGATTTCAGCACTAAATCAGCTAAGAAATCAGCAAATTCGGATAAAAATTCTGAATAGGTTGATGGGGGACGATAAGCTATGGCAAATAAAATTGGGTTTAACCTGAAATTGCTAAAGTGCCCAACACTGAGGACCAGGCCCTCAAAGGAATTATAACATGTTTTTTGCTTTACATTAACTAGTAATTTGGAATGGTAAATTGTTGCTACTCCTCCTCCACGACCAGAACTTCTGGGATTTTGACAGTTTAAATAACCAGAGGGAGTTGATTCATTTAAACCAACATAATCCTCTTGCCCTAACCAATTCTCTGTAAGGGAAATTAAATCAATCTGATGATCAATTAACAGATCATGGACTAACAGAGACTTGGGAGTTAGAGACCTAATATTTAATAAACCACATTTAATTTTTAAATTATGAGGAGGAACAGAGGCCAAATCATTCATTTTAGAGGCTTTATGTTTAATTTGAGTTTTACCAATATTTTGCTTTATCACTTTGGGATGCTTATACATTATATTTTTATGTACTTTGGAGGGAGCAGACAACGATTCTCTGATGGGGAAGACAGGGGCTAAGCTGAGGGGTGGCGGATGAAGAGGAGCTGCAGAGAGGCATGTAAGACTGCGACTCTGCTTCCTGGTCCCAGCTCTGAGTAGTCATGGTTTTGGAAATTTGGATAAAAAAGATGCCAGATTGTTAGATAAATGAGAAGCACCATCCAAAGTGGGATGAATGCTGTCTCGTCTCAAAACAACAGGTTTTCCCCAAAAAGAGCTCCAATTGTCAATGTAGCCCACGTCATTTTTAGGACACCACACAGACAGCCAGCGGTTCAAGGATGACGAGCGACTAAACATGTCATCACTGGTCAGATTGGGGAGGGGCCCAGAGAATACTACAGTGGCTGACATCGTTTTTGCAAACTCACACACCGATTCTATGTTAAGTTTCGTGACTTCCGACTGCCGGAGACGGATGTCATTAATGCCGGCGTGAATAACAATTGTGGAGTATTTACAGTTACTTTTAGCCAGCATTTTCAAATTTGACTCGATGTCGCCTGCTCTGGCCCCAGGAATACATTTGACTATGGCCGCTGGAGTCTCTAGGTTCACGTTTCTGACTACAGAGTCGCCAATGATCAGAGTTTTTTCCTCAGCGGGTGTGTCGCTGAGCGGGGAAAAACGATTAGAAACGTGAACAGGTTGGTGGTGAACCGGGGCTTTGCGACTAGGCTTCCTTCTCACCGTCACCCACCCAGTCTCCTCGCTGCTGAGGAGAGCCGGGGAACCGCTGACAGGGGGACCTAAGCTAGCTAGCTCCGCTGCAGCTAATGGGCGTCCGTCGAGATTAACTGGCACAGACGGTGTTTCAATGCAGCGGAGCCGGGATTCCAAATCAGACAACCTCGCCTCGAGCGCCTCAAAAAGACAACATTTATTACATTTACCGTTATCACTAAAAGAGGCAGAGGTGTAGCTAAACATCTGACAGAGAGAGCACACCAGAGGAGGAGAGGAAAGAGAGGTAGTAGCCATAGCTAGTGGCTAGCTAGTGGCTGGAGAGCAAACCACACAGGCAGACAGCAAAACAGGAAGTGACGATACGTTACCACAAGGAAGTGACGATCATCTGGTACTTCCCCATATATCCAGTCTGTGTTGTGTTGTAGCTTAGTTTTTTGTCACATTTTGTCTTAGCTTTGTTCTGAATTGTAATCGCTCTTGTTTTGTTTTTCTTTTGAATTCTTGGATAGAATATGGGTGAGCAATATGTTTAAAGGAGCCACGCATGATCTGGATGAGTACACGGACACTGTGAACTCATATATCCACTTTTGTGAGCAGAGCATCCTTCCATCGCGCACCAGGGTGAGGTACTCTAATGATAAGCCCTGGTTCACTGCTAAGCTCAGACAGATCAGGAAGGAGAAGGAAGCAGCGCTGAAAAGTGGAGACAGGGGCTGCTACAGGGAGGTTAAATATCGGTTTAACAGAGAGATGAGGAGAGCTAAATCTGTGTATTCTGAGAGACTCCAGCAGCAGTTCACTGCTAATGACTCGGCTTCTGTGTGGAGAGGACTGAGGCAAATCACCAATTATCGGCCTCAGGCTCCTAAAGGTCAGGATGACAAAGCCCTTTGTCAAAGACTGTCCCAACACTATGCCCGTTTTGACACCTCGTCATCTGTGTCCAACTCCCCCCCTCCCTCCAGCTCCACAGCCTCCACGATCCCTACTTCATCAATGGCGCCCCCCCCCCCCTCCTCCCCCCCTGCCCTTGTCATCAGTGAGCAGGACGTGCTCAAACAGTTCTCCAGACTGAACCCGCGCAAGGCCCCCGGTCCGGACAGCGTGTCTCCCTCCACCCTGAGACACTGTGCGAAAGAGCTGGCTCCTGTCTTCACAGACATTTTTAACACCTCCCTTAAGCTATGCCACGTGCCGACCTGCCTCAAATCCTCCACCATCATCCCTGTCCCCAAGAAGCCACGGATCACTGGACTTAACGACTACAGACCTGTAGCGCTCACCTCTGTAGTCATGAAGTCCTTTGAGTGCCTGGTCCTGCCCCACCTCAAGTCCATCACCCCCCCCCCCCTCCTGGACCCGCTGCAGTTTGCCTACCGAGCCAACAGGTCTGTAGACGACGCAGTCAACCTGGCCCTCCACTCCATCCTGCAGCACCTGGACTCCCCGGGAACCTACGCCAGGATCCTGTTTGTGGACTTCAGCTCCGCATTCAACACCATCCGCCCCGCTCTGCTCCGGGACAAGCTGTCCCTGCTCAACGTGCCTGACTCCCTCTGCAGGTGGATCACCAACTTCCTGACGGACCGGAGGCAGCATGTGCGGCTGGGAAAGACTGTCTCAGACTCTGCTAGCATCAGCACCGGATCACCCCAGGGCTGTGTACTTTCCCCCCTACTCTTCTCCCTTTATACCAACTCCTGCACCTCCAGCCACCAGTCTGTCAAGTTGATCAAGTTTGCGGACGACACCACTCTCATCGGGCTCATCTCCAACGGCGACGAGTCCGCCTACAGGAGAGAGGTGGCCCAGCTGGCGTCCTCGTGCAACAACAACAACCTGCAGCTGAACGCTCTGAAGACAGTGGAGACGATTGTGGACTTCAGGAAAGTCACAACCCCTCTGCCCCCCCTCACCCTCACAGGCTCTCCCATCACCACTGCTGATTCCTTCCGCTTCCTAGGCACCACCATCACCAGGGACCTCAAGTGGGAGCCGACCATCAGCTCCCTCATCAAAAAGGCCCAGCAGAGGATGTTCTTCCTGCGGCAGCTGAGGAAGCTCAAGCTACCCACGAAACTGTGTTTCGTTACCTTGTATTCATACATGTGTAATGACAATAAAGTTGAATCTAATCTAATCTAATCTAAAGATGTTAGTGCAGTTCTACACAGCCATCATCGAGTCCATCCTCACCACCTCCATAACCGTGTGGTACGCAGGAGCCACTGCCAGGGACAGACTAAGGCTGCAGCGCGTCGTGCGCACTGCTGAGAAGGTGATCGGCTGCAAGCTCCCATCTCTCCAGGATCTGTACATCTCCAGGACCCGGAGGCGTGCTGGCTGGATCATAGCCGATCCCTCACACCCTGGTCACGTACTGTTTGCCCCTCTCCCCTCAGGTAGAAGACTTCGGTCCATCCAGACTAAAACCTCCCGTCACATGAACAGCTTCTTCCCCTCTGCCATCAGACTGCTGAACACTAAGTGACTTATTGACTCTCGTGCACTATGTACAGCAGCTCAACCAGACTCATGTCAATCATCACTGTTTTCTTCCTGCATTACCGACTGCACTATATGGTTCTCCACATTATCTGCTGCTCGCTAATATATTTAAACTGCTGACTAGTATTACTCACTCTTATTCTACACTTTATTGCATGTATAGTTTATTTCTTTTATTTTATCATGTTTAATGTTGCAGCATTGCACCGAGACAAATTCCTAGTTTGTGTACTACATGAACAATGGCAATAAATCTGATTCTGATTCTGATTCAATATAAGCTGCGGCTTCAGCCATCACCCATTTTGGATAATTTATGTGGAACTGTATAATCAGAGGAGTTATTGTCTAATTTGACCTTGTTGGATTTTCTTTCCCCCTTTGTTATATTATTCTGTTTCTTTTTTAATCTTTACTTTTAATCTATCCAAAATAAAGATTCATTCATTTATTCATCTGACAAAATAAATAAATAAATAAATAAATACATTAACAAGCAATTTATTTTACAGTTGATGTGCCAGTCATTTTCAATTATTCTGTACTTAATATTCACACAATCAAATAAATCTCAGTTCAGTCCCTTTTATATTAAGTGGAAATTGTGCTACTTTGGTTTTGGCACTTTACCTATAAATGCAAAGGATTTCAGTACTTTCCACAGTGGCAAGGTCCACTGTGGGGCGGCTGCTTTTCCTTTCCTCTTGCTTAGACGAACGACAGAAATGGATGGTGGTTAGTTCAAGCAAGTTCAACACATATACAGGTACATCTCAAAAAATTAGAATATCATGGATAAAGTTCAGTATTTTTGTCACACATTTCAGAAATTGAAACCCATATATTATATAGATTCATTACACAGACAGTGATATATTTCAAGTGTTTATTTATTTTAATTTTTATGATTATGGTTTACAGCCCATGAAAACCCCAAATTCAGTTTCTCAAAAAATTAGAATATTACATAAAATTAATTTTAAAAAGTAGTTTTTAACCAGCATTTCAACGGCCAACATTTTTATTTAAAAACTATTTTTTAAAATTAATTTTATGTAATATTATAATTTTTTGAGAAACTGAATTTGGGGTTTTCAGGGGCAATAAGCCATAATCATCAAAATTAAAATAAATAAACACTTGAAATATATCACTGTGTAATGAATCTATATAATATATGGATTTCACTTTCTGAAATGAAAAATATTGAACTTTTTCAAGACATTCTAATTTTTGGAGATGTACCTGTATTAGGGAAATACACTAGACTGATGTCGTCACCCTCAACCCCTCGGCACAGGCTACCACAAGCTCCAAATATCAAATCCCCTCATAACATCCCCCCCTTACAAAACATGAATACCGCCCCCCCCCACCCCCCCATAACACATACACGTACACACACACACACACACACACGATGTACCCCTTGGAACACGTAACAAAGACGTTTTTGTTTTGTTTTTTTTAACACAGAACAGTAAAACTAATCAACTAAATGGGCACCTGGGTAGACTACCAGGACACCCCCCCTCCCCCCGTGTTGGGGTAGATTATTCTGTTGCCCATTCCCAACACCACTGGCTAGTGCTACTGTCAGGACATAGCCATCCAGGTATTTGGACCTCTGACGCATCCTAGCCGAGTGGCATGCCCAGATGGCCCTCGTGGAGCATTGCCAGAATTCATGATCTCAGAGACACTGGGGTCAATGTGCAGTGTCCCCTTGTCCCACACACCATTCCAACAGCTCAGTTCATCCCTAAATCTGTGAAAAGGTGCCAGCTTGCCCTGGACTTTCATGGACCAACCCTCCCTGATGACTGAGCAGAGTTGTGACAATGTGAGGTCCCGTTCCGACTCTGTCCGGAGCTCCTAGAAGGATGCCATGTCCTGGAGGTGTCCGTGCAGCGTGTTGACCAGATCCACCTCCTTGGGGTTGTCACCGTTGTCGTCTGGTTACACAGTGTTAATCGTGGCACGGGACAGGAGGTCCACCACTACATTCTCTTTTCCAGGGGTGAACTGGGTAGTAAAGTTGTAGGCCCTCAGCCGCTCTGTTCACCTGTGGATCCATAGGGGCCTGTGTCCTGAGCCTGCCATCTCCAGTAGTGTTGTCAGCGCCCGGTGGTCCATCTGCAGGGTGAAGTGGCACCCGTAGAGATAGATGTGCCACCGCTCACATGCCCAAACACAGGCGAGCACCTCCCTCTCACCCACAGCATATTTCTGTTCAGCTGCTGAAAGAGATCTCAACGCGAACGCCACTGGGCGCTTGGTACCACCCTGCACCTGAGGCATATCCGCCCTCACCGCCGAACCAAATGTGTCACAGGTCAACAAAGTCGGCCATTTTGGATCAAAGTAGGCCAATACTGGAGGACAGGTGAGTTGAGACTTCAGCCTAGCGACCGCCGCTGAGCAGGCTGGGGTCCATTGCCATGGTGCATCCTGTTTCAGAAGAGCCTGGAGTGGTTCGATTGTCTCTGAATAATGGAGAATAAAACGTCCGTAAAAGTTCACCATGCCCAACAATGAGGAAATTTGTGCAGGTGTTGTGGGATCTGGAAGACGTAGGACCACCTCCACATTTGAGTGCAGGGGCCTCAGACCCTTGGCTGCCAGCTAGAATCCCACAAACTCGTTGGAGTCCATCGTAAAAATGCACTTTTCCCCATTCAGTGTGACACCGTGCTTCTGCAGCACTTCCATCACCTGTCCCAAACGACCATCGTGCTCTTCCCACAATGTGCCGTGGACCACGATGTTGTCTAGGTACACCACTACACCCTTGAGGCCTGTGGACATGTCATGTGACATGACATGCCATATGACATGTCATGTCATGTCATGTCATGACATGACATGTGGACATGACATTGTGGACATGATCTTCTGAAAGTAGCTAGGTGCTGAGTTCAGACCAAAAGGCATGCGGGTGTACCTGAAAATGCCCATGAGGGTCAAGAATGCTGTCAAGTTCCTGCTGGCTGGGTGAAGAGGCACCTGTAGGTAACCCCGGCGGAGATCCAGCTTTGTGAACACTTTTGATCCGCTGAATGTTGCAGTAAATTCTTCCATCATGGGGAGCGGATATTTGTTCAGAACAATCACCTTATTTACCATCTTAAGGTCGATACACAGCCGGATGCCGCCCGTCTTCTTCCTGGCCACCACGATGTTTGATATCCAGGATGAATTTTGACCCTCTCGATGATGCCAGCTTTAAGCAGTTTGTTCAGTTCCACCATGACATCATCCCACAGAGCGAGGGGAAGCCGCCGTAAAGGTTGAATTTTCGGTGTCACACTTGGATCGATGAGCGGGCAGTGGTTGAATGCCTTAATGCATCCAAGGCCCATGAACAATGCCGGCCAGTGGACATGTCATTCGGGGGACACTGTCAGTACCGTTGAGCCCTCTGGGTCCGTGATGGAGAAGCCCAGTTCACCCAGCATATCGATTCCCAGCAAGTCCCCCCCCCCCCCCCCCCCCCCCCCAGCACGAGACCTGAAAGGTGAATGCGGGAACAATCTTTAACCCAAATGTCACCAAGAAGCTGACCGTGCCCGCCATTTCAATTTCGGCGTGACCGTACCTAAACATTTTCACCGCCCCTGGGCTGATGGTTTTGTCTGGGAAAAGTCTTTTCAATGTAGCCATACTCAGTATGGACTTGCCAGCTCCCGAGTCCACCATAAACGGCACATCAACTCCGTCTAGCTGCAGGACGTACCCCTTTAATGGTCCCTTCTTTGCGCCAGCTACACACACCTGTGTCATGCTCTTGGGCTCCGCCACTGATGGTCTATTAGTGGTGGTGCAGGCCCTGGCCCAGTGATTAGAACGACCACGGATATAGCACTCCTTCCCTCTGGCGGAGCAGGTAGACGAGCCCACCCGATGACAAGTGTAACCCAGCTGAGAAAATGAACCTTTTTCTCAGATGTAAATTGTATTAATACAATTGTGTGATTTTATTTTGAAAACCGATTCTCTTGGGGAAGAGGAAGTGCGATCCTCGTCATCCAACTTTTGAATTTCCGGTTCATGGTCACGTTGGGTGATCTGGGTCTTTCTATTCGTTAAGAGTAATATTAGCCCCGCCTTCCAAGCAAAGAGCTGAGGCACTATGCTGGAAATCGTTTTTTTCACGATCTGCGAGCGGAGGAAAGGAACTGGAGGACGATCTGTCCTCACGTTGACACCTCTTCTTGTTGATGGGAGCACGAGCTTGAGAGGCCGTGAAGCGGTGACTTATGCTGTGTTCACCCTGAACCTCATTCTATTGTGTTCACCCTGAATCTCATCTTTGGCTAGGTTTTTTTTGGTTGCCGATCAAGAACCTTCTGGAACCTGGATTCTCTCCGAATGGAGATGGCGAGCCTGACCTGAGACTGAACCAAGATTGGACTGAGATCTAACCAAGATCTCGAGTGAAGAGCATCTTTCCTCTCTCCAGTGCCCAAGATTGGAAACCTGAGTCTGGAGATACGAGATATCCTGACTGGTCAAACGACTAACCCGAACGGACAAACACTGAACTCAGTGGGACATCTTCGGGGTTTTATTTCATGCCGGCTGTTGTTATATTTGTACAGTTGTAAATTATCTGTATATTTTGCTCACTTTATCACTGTAAATAATAACCATTATTGTTCATTTCTTGCCTCCAGCTATTTCATTCCACACTCACTTTAATTCCCTATTGTAACCCTTAGGAACCTAGCAACTGGTCTACACTTAATTATTCCCCTTACCTAATTAACATAAGGCAAGGGTTACACAAGGGAAGCCACAGCCATGGCACAGACCCCTAGGTCCCGCTCCTGCCTGTGCCACAGTCCGCCGCCTTTTGAGCGTTCACCCCAAAGTGTTAGCTATGTTGCTAGCGGCCAGACTTGGAGGGAAAACTTGGGCAGCTTTTTTTTTTTTTTTAGCTAGCACTGGCAGGCCTAGCTGGGCAGTGGACTCAATCTGACTAGTCAGTTCAATCACCTTCTCTAGTGCGAGGACATCCGCAAGTCAGTGTTAGCTTGTCTTTCAGCCACTCGTTGTTTGTACTGTGAGCAAGCTTGTCCCGGACTAGCTCCTCCTCAATCGGCCCAAAGGTGCACTCTCTTGTTAAGTTACGGAGTTCCATAATGAAGCACTGGGTGGACTCACCAGCTCACTGTCGACGGTTGAAGAATTTATATCTTTGTGCCGTGATGTTGGAATGGTCCCTAAAGAAGTAGTCCATTAAGTCCAAACCTTCCTTCAGTGAGCCCTTGCCACCCAGTGCGAAAAATATCAGTTGGCCCTCCTCACCGAGACAGTGAACGAGTAGGTTCCTCCTTCTCTCTTTGTCGGCGCCGCTCAGGCCAGCCGCGGCAACATACACTTCGAACATCTCCCACCAGTGGCACCATAGTATAGCTGGCATACCCGGAGACTGTAAAAATGGAGGTGGCGGTTTAATGCATGCTCCCATGGTTTATTCTCGTCACCAAAATGTTATGTCTGAATAACATGAGACTGGAGCCGTGTTGAACTGAACACCGAACAAACTATATTATGGAACACAGCACACTATATTCACTGGCCGTAGCGTGCCTGATGTCATCATCCTCAACCCCCCTGGCACAGGCTACGGCAAGCCCCAAATGCCAAATCCCCACACAACAGGCTGTAATTAAAAATGGTACCAATACAGTAGAGTAAAATATGTAAAATCTTGTTCTGTTTCTGATCAGTTTGGCATTTTAAAAGTTTACAAAAGTCCCTGCAGTCAGGGGTTTACCAAAAAATTTGTCCATACTGGAATTTGTTGACCCCCCTTCCCTGCATTTAAGGACCTGAGTTAGGTCTCTTAAATGACTGGTGACAAACCCCAATTCCAGTGAAGTTGGGATTGTAGTGTATAACTACAGGGGGTTAACTGGTGCCGGCATGGTGACGCAGCCATGTGGTGACGTCATCACTCCGGATCCCCATCTTATGGTCTCTTTCCCGGATGGCTCAACAATAGGCAATAGACCTGTACTGGATATTAGCAACTTGTATAATAAAATTCGTGTTCTTAGCAGACGCCACTCTCTGTGCATCATTCCGGTTTCCAGATATAACATTAGGCGATGAGACTTAAACCATGGTAGCATGCTCGAGGCCACCACAATCGTTTCTGGAGACCCCAGGCGAGCTGTTCAGCCCATGGCACCTCTGGTTTGACACGTTTAAAAATTATGTCGACGCGGTTGGCCTGAATGACGCTGACGATGAGAAGGTGAAGCGCATACTGGTTCTCAGTCTAGGTGAAGAAGGACGGCGGGTGCGCCGTACCTTGGGTCAAGCAGACTCATTCGGCGAATGTGTCACTCTGATGGAGAAATATTGCAGTGACATGAGAAATGTTACGGCTCGAAGATGGTATATTTTACATGGTCAAAACGAGGAGACATAGCCCGCTTTAATTTATAACATTTTCAAGAGCTGACTGATGTCTGTATTGAAATGACGGCGCTGCCATTAGCTGCAATGCTAACGTGTGCAACGATCTTTTATATTAACAATGAGACCTTTTTTGAGTCAGAGGGACTGATGGTTCATCAGATAAAAAGTTTCAAATCTAATCCTACTGTTCTCTGATTACTTTTTTCGCTGATAAAGTCTGGTGTCCACAGATCAATGCACAGACTGTTAGTGTAGCGATAACGTGTGCCATCGTCAGTTCAGCTCGTCAACTAGGCTGAGCAGAAAGTACCTCCTCAGTGGTGATTTATGCTAAATATTCTTTTCAAATGTAATAATTAGGTCATTTATGGGCAACAACTCATCAGTTAAGAAACAGCTTTCTTACATTTGAGGAGGACCCCTAATATTACTGCAGTCTTTAGGATGAAAAAAAGATATTTTTCTCCCTCTGGTAAAAACTGATCATTTTAACAGGAACCTGGATTTTACTTCCATCCAGATAAATGGATTAATTCAAGAAAATTCTTCAACTAATCCATTAACCCCTTGCACTCCGGGCAATTTTCCTAAAAATGCCAAAAAATAACGTGCCCAAAGTAAATCGAAAGCTGTTCTTCAACCCTTTGCAGCATCTTCATGGGGTTGGTCTCATTTAAAAGAAAACACTTTGAATTTTTTGGCAAAAAAACCCATAATCTCTCTACGTGCTCCGGCCACTGAGTTACAGTCATCTAAACATACTGAACTTGAAGAAAATAAATTTGGCCACGGTGTTTTTTTGGATACAAATGCTTGCAAATAACACACAGCTGTCCGATCCGGCTGGAAAATGCAACAGAAATGTAGAACCAAGTGTTATCAAGCTGAGATCCAAATTTGGTAACAATACCACAAAATGGTAACAAATTTTACACAGCTTTGTTCTCAGGTAGTTCCCAGGCGTTTTGGAACTGTGCCAAATTGTGCCAAATGGCACAGTTTGGAAAAACGTCTATAACTTTTGAATGATTCAATGTAGAATCTTCATTTTGGGCTCTAATGAAAGGTCACATTCAGGGCTGTGTCTGTGTGTGTGTGTGTGTGTGGGGGGGGTTACTTATTTGTACCCGTAGGTAGATTTGGTTTGCAGCCTGGTGACAAGCCACCGGCTGCCGGTCGCTGCGTGTGCGAGCGCCCTAAACCTACATGTTTTTGGTATGCGGGAGGAAACCGGAAAAATCCTGGAGTAAACCCACCCAACACGGGGAGAACATGCAAACTCCACACAGCTCACTGTTGGTCGGGGGCTGGGATCGAACCCACGATCTCATGATCCCCGCGATCCCCCGGCCCAAGGTAAACTGTGCTGCTGCAGTGCTAAACCACTGCGCCACCGTGCAGCCGTGCAACCCAGGGGGTTGTCCCCCCCCCTCGCTACAAAGGACGGAGTTCGGCCCTCGCTACATGACGGATTACACTTGTTGCATGTCTCCACAGCAACGCTGTCACAGCGGCTTCCCCCCCCCCTCGCTACTGTGTGTGTGTGTGTGGGGGGGGGTTGTTCCCCCCCCCCCTCGCTACAGAGGACGGCCATCGCTACATGACGGAATAGACTCATATGCTTCCCCCCGCAGACCGGGGGGCGTTCGGACCGTGAACGACCCCCCCCCCGCTCCTGTTCTGCAACGGGGGGGGGGGGGGGGCGGGTATGTTCATGGTCCGAACACGGCAAATGAACCGTTTGTCGCGGCGCACGCACTTCGTACTTCGTGCGTCGTACAGTTGTAATTTACAGATGGTCAAAAGTCATTTTTTGATTACAATTTTCAGGGATAAATAATAATTTAGCTTCTAATACCTTACCTCTTCACAGCAGCAGAGTCCTGGCGAACTTCTCTTCCCCATTGTCAGACGAACGCGACGCTGGTCCGCTCGTGGATCCCAGTCAAAACATAATTCCATTATTGCCGTTTTGGCGAATGATTTACGACTTTTGTCGTCGGCCTCCGTCGGTCTATGATGACGGAAGAGAATCCTAAACGTCTATTCTGCTGGAATGAGTGCAGGTCCCACTTGTGGGTGTTCTCCATGCTGCTGGATCTGTAGCAGGTTCGTCCAGCGTCCTTTTTTCTTCATCAGCTGCAACAGTAAATCTCTCTTCAACCAGCCCGAACTTCTGTGCTTCAATTGGCTCCTGCATTCACAGTAGGCGGGTCCTCCTTCCTAGGTTTTCATTCATTGGTTCTTCAAGGTTTCAGAAACCCAATTCAAGGCTCTTATTAGTCGAATGAGAGGTCAATCAGATGAACTAGTCTGTTTGCGGCCAATGACGTAGATAAAGCTAGACCGCTCATTGCCCGCTGAGAGGCGGCAAACAGGAGCTGACTTCCGGTTGTGGCAAGACGTGGTGTCGGATTCGAACGTCAGCACGGAAGGTGGCTTTGTGTTTCGTGATTTACCAAGGTTACAGTAAACTTCTGTGGTGGAATCAAGTCACAATGCTTGAGATATGTTGAGAACACCACCAGGCCAGGAGGCCCTAGACCAGCACTGGCATTTTGAAGCCTTTGGACACACTGAAAATTAGTAATTTGTTCACTTTGTGAAAATTATGTAGAAAAGTACACTTTTGGTGAGATTTTTAAAAAGCAATGCATTTCATATCGTCAAAATGCTTTTCTTAAACAATTTTGGCACGCTATTTCTGGGAAAATAGGCTACTTCATAAGTTTCAAACATTTTGTTTTTGCCCTAAAGCTGGCATTTTATAGCAAATTGTTCATGAAATTTCATTGTGAAATATATATTTCCTACAGTACTCCTGTACTGTAGTACTGCTGGCAACAGTACCGAATTAATTAGACACCCAGAGTCCCAGACTTGGCATGCCAGTTGGGAAGATGGCTGTGCAGGGAATCGAACCCGGGTCGCTGGCGTAGCAGCCCAGCATGCAAACCACAGCCGAAACACCAAGTCCCTGTACTACACCACCAAGTCCCTTGAGGTGAATTTTCTATCCCTCTTTACACTAAAACATAATTTGGAATTTTTGATTACTGCATGTGCTGCTTTTTAAGTCCAACTGAACAATTTGAATTGGAGAAAAATTGTTTAAAAAACAAAATTTCTTATTTGGCATTGGTTCGAATATTTTCTAGAGCCCATGAAACAGGGTAAGTGAAACACTAATGTTGCAGAAAGTATGAAATGTTTTTATTGACACAATCACTGCATCAGCACTCAGCAGTCATTCTGCATGTGTCATTGTGTGGTGGTCTCTGTTTGTTGTAGCCTCATGTAGGCAGAACATGTGAAGAGGCTAAATATGAAGGATATTGGAGACTCTGTGTTTGCTATTATATGAGTGTGATTGTCGTAGAAAGATGCCTTGAGCTTTGTTTTTATCTTTTTCAATCAGTTGGTGTGATGAAACAACACAAAGCGTGTCATCAAACACTGTTTGGAGACTTTGAAGTTAATGTGTTTTGAAAGGATCAAAGGGCGCGCCATTGCTTGTTTGTGAGGGCTAAACAACGCTGTGATTGCCGTGAAAACGTGCCTAGGGCAGAGATTTTATTGTCTGCTAACAGTAAAAGCCATAACATAACACATATTGTCCCATCAGTGAGGACAAGCAGGCCTTGAAGTTGGTGTATTCACACAGGATCAAATAGCGCGCTACAGCTTCTTGCCACTACCGGAAGTAAGCGCCGATTTGCCATGGCGACGCTGTTGTCCGCCAACCAGTGAGCGGTCTAGCTTTATGTATGTCTATGTTCGCGGCTGTGTCTGCAGCTTTTTTTTTCAGTGGCGCTTGGAGGCCACACCACCTTCATCACCACCATCAGTATCTCTATCATGCGTCATGCGTCCAAGCGCTCACGAGTGCACTCTCGTGCGCCCTCGTGCGCCCTAGGACGCAGAGACTTGCCCGCCCGCGGAACAACGGAGCGCAAGTGGTTAACAGGGTGACCCTGTTTACATGGTCAGGAGTAAACCGATTACTGGAGTAAACCGATGAAGGTAATAAATGGCTTATGGTGTTTACATGCACTGAGTAAACAGTTTATTGGGCAAATAACCAAGGTGTGTTATTCCGTTTTCTCATAAACCAATAATGGCCTTTAACTGATAAAGGTAATCAAATTACTGTATTTACATGACAGTTTGAATAATCGGGTTACTCCAGAAAGCTAATGATAATCAGTTTACTCCTGACCATGTAAACGGGGTCAATGACTCCATCAGAAATTTGTTGAATGAGAAAAATGTTGACATGTTCAATACTTTGTAGGAGAAGGTGCTCACTTACTGTCTGGGTGTGTGGTACGCCGGCTCCATGGCCGAGAACAGGAAGGCTGTGCAGTGGGTTATCAACACCACCCTAAAAATTATCGGCAGCCCTCTGCCCTCTCTGGAAGACATCTCCAGAGCCTCCTGTCTCAGAAGGATCAAGACCATCAAAGGAGACCCCTCACATCCTGCCCACCACCTGCTTGACCAGCTTGCTTCTGAACGATGGTTCACATCAATCAGGTCCCACACCTCCAGACTAACAAACAATTTCTTCCCCTGGGCCATCCGGACTACAAACAGTCAGAAGCCCCACCCCTCCCTCTGAACGCTCACATGCACAGAACTGAAGACCTTTTAATTACCACAATAACACACCTGTCTTTGCACTCTGCACTTTCATGTATATTGACCCATCCGTGAAACCACTACCATACCTATGCATATTTTCCATAATCCTTGGGCAATTTTGTTCTATCATGTGTTCAACTGTGTGTACATAGTTCCACCTGCAAAGCCACTACCATACCTGTGTATATTTCCATAATTCTGGGCTTGCGGCGGCATGAAATAAAGCGGCGTTGGTGTTGGTTTTAAGCAGGTTTTATTAAATCATACCACCGTCACGAGCTCCGCTCCCGGCGCCATGCATGCGCCCAGCGGCTCTCCAGAGGGACACAAAGTGCGTGTGTCCAGTAGCAGTTGAAGAATGAGAGTGAGAGAGTGAGCCTGGATTTCAGTGCAGTATATATACCCAACTCAAACAATACATCAAAGGGTATTCCCAACAGTTGGTATGATCAAACAGACTGCAGAACAGGCATGAGACATTTGCATTTGAGAGACATACATAACAATCGGCAGATTGCTAACCTCTGCTCCAGCTTGCAGGACAAAGAGGTTACAAGGCACATCTACATATTGATCTCAGTCTCTAGGTCACAGTAAGGACAGGACGCATGAACTCTATACATGAATGGCACATTACATCACAATACATGCATGGCACATTACATCTCAGTAGTGCAGCGGGAAAAACCAAGAGAAGAGAGCTGACTGTCCTTAATCTGTTGTGGGGGTTAACCGAACCGCCACAGGCTATTTTTATTTTCAGTCATGTGTTTAATCGTGTTGTGGTGACACTAGACACTGTGGGTGAACATTATCTCAGAATCAGAATCAGAATCAGAATCAGATTTATTGCCATTGTTCATGTAGTACACAAACTAGGAATTTGTCTCGGTGCAATGCTGCAACATTAAACATGATAAAATAAAGAAATAAACTATACATGCAATAAAGTGTAGAATAAGAGTGAGTAATACTGGTCAGCAGTTAAAATATATTAGCGAGGAAGCAGACAGAGGGGCTGAATAATGGACTGAGGGGGGTAGCCCCCCACAGGGGTAATTAGGCCAGACTATAAGGTGCCTTCGCCACCTGCTGCTTTAAGCTGCAGCGCAAGAAGGCGAATGTATTGTTATAAAGGTAACGTGTTATGATAATCGTGCCACACACTGGCTTTGTCAAACCCCATGCAATATGCGCCAGCCCCAGTCTCTACGCGAGGTCAATAAAGTTATATAAAGAGAATGCAGAGAGACTGGGGAGGCTCCTTGACAAAGACTCGGCCCCAGCGGCCACGCTGGGGCACACAGGCTGTACATTTATGTTAGAGGGTTTAATAAAGAATCTGTGTCGACCTACGCTCGTGCCTCGCCTCCACATCCTTCCCTTTTACCCGCTACAGTGTGTTCTATAACCATGTTTTATCTAACCCTTCTCTCTTACTTTATTGCGCAGTAGCCTGGTGGAGCACCCACAATTTCATTGTACTATACAACTGTACAATGACATTAAATCCGATTCTATCTTATTCTTATTTTCCCCGTGGCAATTTGTCATGTTACAGCAAGTAATTCTGCTCAAGTTCCACTTCTCCCTCCTCCTCTCACAACAGTGCTGCTGCTTCTTTCTCCCACCAGAAAACAACCTTAATGATGCATGTTTTTATAACTGTAATGGAGGGAAAAAAACTTCTTTCTTCAGAAAATTCCTTTTGCACATTCACACTTTCAAGCATTTATTGTTATAAATGCTTTATGACACTGACTTGTGAGGCAGTGGTCAGACTGTCCAATGTGTTCACCTCTCCAACACCCCAAACTGTTGCTCATGGAGAATGTCTTGCTCATGTTCCAGCTGAATGCCGAGAGCAGCAAGAAAGCAGGTCTGTTTCCAAGGGCATGAAACAGGGGAGCCAGATAAAGATGAACATTACAGCGTGTCTGGTGCAAGTCTGCCCTCTGCAGGTAAATAAATCGTTCTCGTTTCTCAAGCAGACTTTTTTTTTTTTTATTTAAGTTTTTGTAAAGGGTATACATGTCATTACAGCATTGCATTGTTTACATTTTCTTCACATATTCCCTTTTTTTTGTTTTTTGACAACATTGGAAAAAAATTATTACAACACCCTTTTTTAAGTGAAAGAAAAGAAAAATTAAAAAAAAAAACCCCCAAAAAAACAAAAGAGCAGAAAAATAAAAGAGCATCTGAGTAGCGTTGGAACAAAGAGAGGTGCCATTATTGAAATGGTGTTTGTGCAAGATTAGATCTGACGGAAGACACATATCCGTTCCAGGGTTGCCAAAAGTTCAAGAACCCATCCATGTTCTGTCTCAGTGTGAATGTCAACTTTTCCATCAAATAAATGTCCTGAATCACGTTAATCCAATCTTCAGGTGCAGGACAGTCTCTCGACATCCATTTTTTTGTTAGAGCTTTTTACTTGCCAATATTAAGATAAGATAAGATAAGATAAGATAAGATAAGATAAGCCTTTATTAGTCCCACAACGGGGAAATTCCAGGATTGCAACAGCACAGGGATAGCAACACTCAGAGCAACAATCAGAAGGCAAGAAAAAAAAAAGCAAGCAAGCAAGAGCAGCTAATATACATATGTACATATTACTATAAATATATATATATATATATATACACACAGACACAGTGTAGAGCATTGTAGCTGGATGGGATAAATATATGAGTATATAAACACACAGTACGGAGCATTGCAGCTAGATGGAATGAATATATAGATATATAAATATAAACATAAACATAAACACACCCAGTGCGGAGCATTGTAGCTAGATGGAATAAATATGTAAATGTATAAACACACACAGTGCAGAGCATTGTTGCTAGATGGGATGAAACAGCACAACCGTCTACTTAGTTATCCTACATGGTATGATTATGTGCCCATACAGATTCTCACCCTCTGTAGCTACCGGTATTTTCCTAGTTGTATGCCGGAGGGGACCATTGTGTAAGTCTATTGCATCTTTTGCATTCAAAAAAACTAATAGGTTGTTACGTCTTTTTGCTATCTCTGCGAGCAGCCCTGCTTAGGTTGTACAGTCTGACAGCCGTAGGTAGGAAGGACCTGCGAAACCTCTCGGTTGTGCACCTGGGATGATGTAGTCTGCTGCTAAATGAGCTCCTCAGTGCATTCAGTATGTCCTGCATAGGGTGGAACTCGGACTCCAGCAGAGATGACAGTTTAGCCACCGTTCTTCTCTCTCCTATCTCCTCCACTGGATCAAGGCGCTGCCCCAGGACGGAGCTAGCTTTCTTGATCAGTTTGTTCAGTCTCTTCCTATCGACTGCAGTAATGCCACTGCCCCAGCAGACCACTCCAAAAGTGATGGCTGATGCCACCACCGTGTCATAGAATGTCTTCAGCAGCGCCCCTTGTACACCAAAAGACCTGAGTCTCCTCAGTAGGAACAGCCTGCGCTGTCCCTTCTTGTAGAGTGCATCAGTATTGTGTGACCAGTCTAGTTTATTGTTCAGATGAACACCCAGGTGCTTGTAGGATGTCACCATCTCAATGTCTGTTCCCTGTATATTTACTGGTGCTGTGAGGGGTTGTCCTTGCCTGCGGCAGTCCACCACCAGCTCCTTAGTTTTCCTCGCGTTGATCTGGAGGCAGTTCCGATGGCACCAGTCCACGAAGTCCTGGATAAGCCCTCTGTACTCAGCTTCATCTCCATTGGAGATGAGGCCAACGATCGCAGAGTCATCAGAGAACTTCTGTAGATGGCAGTGTGTTGTGTTGTGTGAGAAGTCTGCAGTATAAAGAGTGAACAGGAAGGGAGCCAACACCATTCCCTGGGGGCCCCCCGTGCTACTGATGATCGTGTCGGACACACAGTCCCGGGTTCTCACAAACTGAGGCCGGTTCGTGAGGTAGTCCAGGATCCATGATGACAGGTGCTGGTCCACCCCTGCGCGCAGCAGCTTGTCCTTCAGGATCATCGGTTGGATGGTGTTGAAAGCACTGGAGAAGTCAAAGAACATGATCCTCACCACATTCCCGGGCTTCTCCAGGTGGGACAGAGAACGGTGAAGGAGGAAGATCACCGCATCCTCCACCCCAATGCCATGCTGGTAGGCGAACTGGAGTGGATCCATCGCTGGTTCCACCAGGGGGCGGAGGTGAGCAAGGAGCAGTCTCTCCAAGGTCTTCATCAAGTGGGACGTCAAGGCCACCGGTCTGTAGCTGTTCAGGTCTTTGGGGTGGGAAGTTTTTGGTACAGGTACCACACAAGATGTTTTCCACAGCTGTGGTACCCTCCCCAGCTTCAGGCTCAGGTTGAAGATGTACGTCACAATCCCACACAGCTGGTCTGCACAGGACTTGAGGAGCTTTGCGCTGATGCCGTCCGGTCCCGATGCCTTCCTCGCCTTGATCTTCCTCAGCTCCGTCCTCACCTGGGTCCTGGTCAGGGTCAGGATGGGGGGCTGTGTGTTGGGAGTGGGGAGGTGTTGGTGGAGTGGGGAGTGGGCAGCAGGACTTGATGTCTTTACAGGCAGCAGTGGTTGTTGTGCAGTCAGGGGGGAGGGCGGTTGGTCAAACCTATTGAAAAACAAATTCAGATTGTTCGCCCACTCCCTGCCCCCCGTGGCCTGGGGGGAGGTAGTCTGAAGCCCAGAGATGGTTTTGAGGTTTCTCCAGATCCCGCTGATGTCGCTCTGTTGCAGCTTGTCCTCCATCTTCCTCCTGAAGCTGTCCTTGCCTTCTCTGATCTTTCTCCTCAGCTCCCTCTGTACGGACTTCAGCATCTCCCTGTTCCCCGACCTGAAGATCTTCTTCTTCTCTCTCAGAAGTGTTTTAATCTCAGGGTTGATCCAGGGTTTGTTGTTTGAGCAACACTGTATGGTCTTGGTGGGAACGGATTTGTCCGCACAGAAGCTGAGGTAGTACGTGAAGGTGTGAATGAGGCCATCGATGTCCTCACCATGTGGATCGCAGAGCTGCTTCCAGGCGGTGGCTTCAAAACAGCCCTTTAGAGTGTCCATTGCCTCCTCAGACCATAACATCACTGTGCGCATGGCCGGGGGTTGTCTGTGCACTAGGGGTTTGTACACCGGCCGGAGATGAACCAAGTTGTGATCCGATCTCCCGAGTTGGGGGAGTTGTGATGAGGTGTACGCCTCCTTAGTGTTTGCGTAGAATAAGTCCAGTGTTTTATTGTCTCTAGTGTGGCATGTGACATACTGGGTAAACGTGGGTAGAATGGGAGATAGTGAAACATGGTTGAAATCGCCTGAGATGAGGAGAAGAGCATTTGGGTGTTCTGTCTGCAGCCTGCTGGTTACTGAATGGATGACATCATGCGCTGTCCCAGCGTTCGCCGTCGGATTTGCATAAACAACAATGCAGATCACGTGTGTGTTCTCTCGGGAGATATGTAGGCCGCATGCTAACAGCTAGCAACTCAATGTCTTTGCTGCAGTGACGTTGTTTAACAGTGATATGTCCCGGTCTGCACCAGTTGTTGTTAACATACATTATCATTCCACCGCCCCTTGCTTTGCCACTGTCTGGTGTTCGGTCTGCCCTTATCATGTGGAAACCCTCCAGCTCAATGTTAGCATCTGCTGCTAGTTCAGTTAGCCATGTCTCAGTAAACAAAAGGAGAGAGCACTCCCGGTATGTGCTATCGTAACGGCAGATAGCCGCTAGCTCATCTACCTTTCCCAGTATAGAGCGTACATTCCCCATAATAACGGATGGGAAGGTGGGTCTGTACCTTATACTCCTTGTCTGCCGTCTAACACCAGCCCGACAACCACGTCGTTTTCACCTTATTTCTCTCGGTACGTCGAGTTTTTTCGTCAGCACAGAGTGGCGATTAAGTGCAAGCAGCTGTTCCCTGCTGTACCGTCTCCTGCTGTAAACAGTGGCTCCGTCCGCCGGCTCGGGAGGCATTTTGGGGTGATCTGTGTGTCCGTGATGTATAAAGTGTGTAAAGAAAGAAAGAAAAAAACTCAGAATTGAGCCGCCGTTGCAAAAGGCAGCTGACTCGTGTGGCGCCGGGAGTTTTTTTTTTTTTTTTTTTTTTTTAAATTAAAATATAAAAAAAACCATAAATTAAATACATAAATTAAAACAGTGAATAAGTATTTTTCTCCTCGTCTTTCCAGTGATTCCGGTAGTAAACCCAAATACAAAGTTACAAAAGAAAAGGGAACTGTTACTTTGAATATTTTCCCCAATGTTGTCTGTACATTGGTCCAATATTGGTGGATAACTGGGCATGACCAAAACACATGAAAATGGTTTGCAGTCTTTTCACGACACAAGCGCCAACAATTCAACCCTTTACGAGTAAATTTGTTTAGTGCAGGTGTTCTGAAAAATCTTACCAAATTTTTCCATCCAAATTCTCTCCACAGCAGGGATGAAGTACTTTTCCATTGTTGTTTATTTAGCTTTTCCCATATTTCCAGTTGTAAAGTGAAATTCCCCTCTTTTTCCCATTTCTCTTTTATACTGTATATGATGTGTTGTCTCCTTTTAAATCTTGAAGACCATGGTATATTTTAGAAATGTATCTGATCCCTGGGATCCCTTTATATGCCATTAAGAAAACCTTCAGAACACCTGACTGGGCCCTTTCCAAGTCCTCCTTTTTAAGTATTTTGTTTATGTGGTGTCTAAGCTGAAAGAACCTGTAAAGGTCTTGACTGACTAGACCTTGTTTTGTCAAATCTTCAAAACTTCTTAAAGATTGCCCTTTAAAAAAATCATAATATTTTATCAGTCCGTTCTCTTTCCACTTTTTAAATCTAGTGTCTGTTTTATTAGGAGTAAAGTCCTGATCATAGAAAATCCTTTGCAATAATCGATAGGGTTCTTTAGTTTGATTCTCTCTGACTATCTTAACCCAAATTTTTAGCGGGGTCTCTATCCACGGGTTAGTGTTATTCAAAAGTTTAGGTAAGGCATTATTCCCTATTATCGCCTGTAGGGGAATGTCACTTGTTATTTGGCATTCTATCTCTTTCCATTGTGCAGTGTAGACTGGGTTACATATCTCTACTAAAGTTTTAATTTGCGCGGCTTTAAAATAGTCCCTGATATTTGGCAGCGCGAGCTCACCTTTGTCTTTGTTTAGCTGTAGGATTCTATATCTGATTCTTGGTCTCTTGCCCTGCCATATGAATCTTGAGATCCTTCTGTCCAGTTCTTGCCATGTTTTTTTGGGAGGTTCTACCGGTATTGTTTGGAAAAGGTATAGAAGACGTGGAAGTATATTCATTTTGACTGCTTCAGTTCTTTGTGCAGTACCCAAGAATGGTATCATATTCCATCTTGCTAGATCAGATTTTATTTTTGCCATCTGTGGATCATAGTTTAGTGTTATAATTTTGTTGAGTTGTTTCGGGATATTGACCCCCAGATATTTCATAGATTCCATCTCCCAGTTAGTTTTGAATTTGCTTAGTAAGTATTGATTTGGGTTATAGTTGAATGTTAAAATTTGGGTTTTATGCATGTTTAATTCGTACCCCGATAAATCTCCATACTCTGAAAAAACTAAGATTAGTTCTGGAAAAGAGGTGTCCGGCTGCCTCAGGTATATTAAAATGTCATCAGCAAAGAGTGCTATTTTATGTTCCTTCTGACCAAGTGTAATACCTTGAATTTTTTGATTCTGTCTTATCCATTGGCTTAGAGGTTCTATGAAGATTGCAAAGAGCAGTGGAGACAAGGAGCAGCCCTGATGACATCCTCTCTCCAGCTCAAAAGATGATGATAATTAATCCTTAGTTAATCCTTATTTTAGCTGTTGGTTTTTTTTTATATAATGCCTGGATCGTTCTAATGAAGTTGTTATGAAAACTGAAACTGGACAAGATTCTATATAGGAAAGACCAGTCAACCGAATCAAATGCTTTTTCAGCGTCTAATCCTAGTATGACTGCGTTTAAATTATATTTTTTTATATGATGAATTATGTGTAAAGTGCGTCTAATGTTATCTTGTGTCTGTCTTTGTCTTATAAAACCTGTTTAGTCTAAATGAATTAAGTCTGTCAGTATATTTTTTAACCTTTTGGCAAGGATAGCGGTAAAAAGTTTATAGTCCTGATTTAACACACTGATTGGTCTGTAGTTGGAGCAGTCTAGTTTATCCTTTTCAAGTTTAGGTATGACTGCAATGACCCCTTCTCTCCAGGAGGGGGGGGGATTTCCCCTGTGTGGAGGACATAGTTAAATGTTTTCAGGAGGAGAGGAGATAGTTGCTGTTTGAAGGTTTTGTACCACTCTGCTGTATAACCATCTGCTCCTGGGGATTTGTCAGCTTTAAGTTTCATAATTGCTTTTTCTAATTCTTTAGGTTGTATTTCTGCCAGTAGTTTTTTATTTTGTGACTCAGTAAGTTGGGGAAGACTTAATGTATTTAGGAAGGCTTCGGATGTGCCTTTGTGTTTTTTGAGGGAGTACAAGTTCTTGTAGTAATTCTTGAAGCTTTTAAGAATTTCCTGAATTCTAAATTTTATTTCCTTTGATACTGGGTCTCTGATTTTGTAGATTGCTCTCTCCGTTTGTTGTTTGCTCAATTTATAGGCTAGTAATTTTGCCGATTTGCTACCTGTTTCATAATACTTTTGTTTCAGAAATGTAAGTTTCTTCTGGATTTCTATTATGTAGATCTCGTTTATTTGTTTTTTTATTTCCTTAATTTTGAGCGAGTCATTAGAATGAGTGTTGTCTTTGTGCTCTTTTTCTAGTTTCTTAAGTTCTGACTTTAATGTGATTAGTTTTTCTTGTCTCAGTTTCTTTTGGAGTGCAAGTTTTGCGATAATCTTTCCCCTTATTACCGCTTTGCATGCGTCCCACAGTATTAAAGGGGATACTTCTCCATTTTCATTTTCTTCCAAATATCTGAGAACATCTGATTCCAATTCATCATTCAGTGGTCCTTTCAGCACATTTGAATTTAACCTCCAAGAAAATGTATTATTTGTGTATTTTTGGATATTTAAGTCCATATAGATCGGACTGTAGTCAGAGAGATCCATCAGTCCTATTTTACATGTTTTTACTCTTCCAATATCTCTATTAAACATAAAAAAATAGTCAATCCTTGAGTATGATGAATGTGGTGCTGAGTAAAATGTATAATCTTTTACACTGGGGTTGAATTCCCTCCACACATCACAGATTCCCATTTCTTTTAGTAGCATCCTAGTTTTTCTACTTTGAG
Source organism: Pholidichthys leucotaenia (assembly GCA_020510985.1). Classification (NCBI taxonomy): domain Eukaryota; kingdom Metazoa; phylum Chordata; class Actinopteri; order Cichliformes; family Pholidichthyidae; genus Pholidichthys; species Pholidichthys leucotaenia. The sequence goes on from CM035842.1 coordinate 9,169,328, forward strand.
TGTTATTTTGATGTGGAGAATTACCTGATGCATCCCAGTATGGTCTTAGATTGGTCTCCACCACATATCACTGAACCTTGGGCTTTAGTTATCATTAGGTCAAATACATTTTTAGAAAATTTCCAGTTAGCCCCTGGAGGTGCATATACATTCAGCAGGGTGATATCTTCTCCCTCTAGCCGACCAAGTACCATGCTAAATCTCCCTTCTTTATCTTTGTGTTCTGAATTTTTTTCAAATATAATTTTGGTTGAGATCAATGTCACTACCCACCTCCTCCTCCCTGACTTATATGAAGATGAAGAAATCAGTTTAAACCCTTGTCTATTAAGTTTAGTAAAAATATTATTCCTGCTTTGCCTTTTTTCATTTTGCCTAGAATCTTGGATCTTTTAACTGGATTCAGGATCCCTTTTACATTATATGAGATTATTTTGGCTGCACCCTGTTTCTCCATTGTATTGTCTTATTTAGTATAACAGTGTAGTGGCCCTCTTTTATGCTACTCAGAAACTGAAAGAACATTAAGAACATAAAAAAATCCATTAAGAACATAGTATATAAAACTTTAAAACAAAAAACTGTCAAAAGATCTTCCTGAACTGAAGTCTTTTTAGCCACCTTAGAAGAGCCTTGATGGTGTGTTGGCTCTGAGGGAAATTCCTCAAACTTTGTTACGTGTTGAGGGCCTTCTCTTACCCCTATAAGTTGTCCCATATTTTTAACGTGATTTTCAGATCCCAATCCGAACTTGTAATGATTTTTTTTTCTTTATGCCTATACCCTATGAAATTGTGTGCAACCTCCCACCACCATCACAGCAAACAATCACGTTAATACAGTATTTGTTAGTGTGGAGAGTTCATGTGGTTCATTGTCACATTTCTATTTTAACAAGTTTTTTTTTTTAAGACTTATTTGTTTCTAATATTATGACTGTTTCATGAAATGTTTTACCACTTCATATTTGCTGATTCTGCATCTCCTTTAATGTTTGTTACCTTGTAGGAGGAGGGTTGGATGTGCAGATTGACTAAAAATATCGTTATTCCCACCTGAAAGCGTCCAGTTTTTCCTTATAGCCCTGGCGCTGGGTTTCCCGCAGCTGGCCCGTGGATTTTGAGGGTCTCTGTGTGCACCACGTTTGAGCCTTGATTCTTTCGATTGGGTCTGCTGCGAGTTTATACACCGTTACCGGGAGCCCTCTTCTCGCCATATCCCTGGTTGCTTCTTCCGCAGAGTTGTAGAGACACGTCTCTTCCTCGTAAAAAACCCTCAGCTTTGCCGGAAATGGAGTTTGAAAGCGCAGTTTCTTCTCTCTTAGTACCTTTTTAGCATCATTGTATTCCCGACGCTTTTTAAGGACCTCCAGGGCGTAGTCATGCTCCACAAAAACTTTTCTTTCTTGGTGCATAAATCCTTTTTTCTGCCAAGCCAGTCTCAAAACCTCTTCTTTTGTTCTGAAGTTGGAAAACTTCACTTCCGCCGACGGCCTTGGGGCTAATGAACGGTGCACCCTTTCTATCTTCAAGTTGGTGGAATGGGGAATTTCCAACTTTTCTCTCAGTATGGTTTCCACGCATGCAGCCATTGTGGTGAAACCATCCTCGACTCCTTCTTTCAGACCATGAATTCTTATGTTGTCCCTTCTTAGTCTTCCTTCCAGGTCGGTTAGCTTAGCCTCCAGTCTTGTCTGTTGTTTAAAGGCCAAATGTCACGTAACAGGGTACTTTAAATATCTTGAATCTAGATATAAAAGGGAACCGATCCGTTCGGGTCTTGGTGCATATGCTTCAGTAACAACGGAATATTCGTTAATTTAAAACTGCCGCGCTTGGCCTGACACGGCCCCTGGAATCGCCTGGGGAAGAAGGCGGAAGTGACGAAATAGATTGTACCCTAGTTTGATGCTTGGGGTATTTCAATTGATTGTTTATATGGAGACTGGAAGGTTGAAGTGAGCAACAAGAAAGAAAAAATTGGATATTTCACCCATACCTTAAAACGGGACTATCAGGGACAGCTGGGTAATAAGGGACACTTCTCTGGGAAATGTTTTCATACCTGTCAAGTGAGACGTTTTCGCCGTACTTCAACACCGTAAAAAGCGGCTATAAGGGACGGCGGAGCAACAAGGGACACCTCTCTGGGAAATGCCCCAAATGCAACTCGTGTTGTTATTGTCAAATATTTTAAGGATTCATGGATATTTGACAATAACAACACAACTCAGTGTCCGGCGCAAAATAAAAAAAAAAGCAGAATTCTGTATTTGTAAGGCGATCTCGCTCTGTTCCGCAACAGATCAGCTGCACAGCTGAACGTGTTAAACCATTGTCCTAATGGCTTCTCATTGTAGTGAGAATAGCTCACGCTGAGCGATCTGCCCGCCCCGACAATCAGACTAATGATTGACTGCACACTTCTCATTGTAGTGATAATAGCTCACGCTGAGCGATCTGCCCGCCGCGGCCATCAGACTGATTGAGTCCACACTGTAGTGCGAATAGCTCAGGCTGAGCCATCTGCCAGCACCAGCTGTGGGTGATCACACACAGGACGTGCTCCTCAACACACTCAATTTTTTTTCCCGTATATTTTTCTTTTGGGCGTACAGAAATGGCAATACGTCCGTTTTTGCTAAAATTGCATTTTCCCCGTATTTTCCTTAAAATATTTGACAATAACAACACGAACTACATTTAAAACATTTCCCAGAAAAGTGTCCCCCACCACTCCGCCGTCCCCCACAGCCACGCTTGGCACCAAAATACGGCGAAAACGTCTCACTTGACAGGTATGCACCTCCATTTTCATATTGATCTGGTCAATTTCTTGACAGCAGCGGCTCTCCTCCACTGTAATAATAATGGCTTCCGAAAAATCAATATTTATGGGGCGCCCTCGACAGACCCCCTTCGGCTTGGCAATTCTGGAGGCGATTAATGTCCAGTTCTATGACATTTTCCACTGGTTCTGCTCTCTGGTCATCGTTGGAACTGTTGTCATCAGACAAAGCATCTGATTCCGTCTTGGACGGCTCGAACCTGTAAGGTTCTATGCCTCTGTCACTGTCTGAACCACTGACAAAAAAAAAAGACAAAAAAAAAAGACAAAACTAAACTAATTTGTTCACAATCGCTGTCACTTTCCGTCATAATTGTCCAGTGTTGATAAGTGTGAATGTGGATAGGCAGGGCAGCCAGGGTACAACTGGTGATGTCAAAAACATGGGCGTGGTCTGGACTGGCTGTCACAAGCCAGCAAGCAAGGTGGGGCCTTCACCTGGTGTATTTTGTGCAATTATGTAAATACAGGTGGGTGATATGGTCTCCGGTATGAATATTTGGTTTAAGCTATGTGTATTTTATCTAAATTTGTTGTCATTTAGAAAAAAAAATTACGTGACATTTGGCCTTTAAGTAATTCCAGCGTGGTTTCTTCCAGCCCTTTTATTCTTTCCTCTGCTTCCATGATTTGGTCCTCAGCCTGGTCCACTCTGTTGTTTGTCCTTTTTATTTCGTCTTTAAGTTCATGAAATTTGGCCCAACACTCTCGGCGAAATTCTCTTAATTCTTGAAGTATCGTTTTTAAGCTAGCCGTGTTGCTAGCCTCATTTTGCTCCTCTATTTCCGAGTGGTTATTGTCTTCGAGGTCAGTTTCTCCGGCCGATGCGTGTCTTGGCCTGGTAAATGTCGATCTCTTCTGTTTTCCTTTAGGCATAAAGGAAAACTGCATTTTGGGCCACCGCACGGTGGTGCAGTGGTTAGCACTGATGCCTTACAGCTAGAAGGTTCCTGGTTCAAATCCCCAGGTTGGCAGGGGTTGGAACCTTTCTGTGTGGAGTTTGCATGTTCTCCCTGTGCTGTGTGGGTTTACTCCGGGGGCTCTGGTTTCCTCCCACAATCCAAAGACATGTATGTTAGGTTAATTGGCTGTTCTAAATTGTCCCTAGATATCTGTTTCCTATAGGCCCTTAGAATAGAGGGTTAGTATTAGCGAAAGTGCTTTGAGTGGTCTTTGTGACTAGAAAAGCGCTATATAAGTGCAGGTTAGGTAGTTAGGTAGGCATAATGACTTTGTCTTTTGATTTTCACTCTTCCATAAATCCGTTAAATCTGATTTTCATGGTATTTTCATGGATGGGATCTGGGAGCTTCAGCGTTAAGCTGCTACCACCATGGTGTCCAGACCAGAAGTCCTTCTCAAGCAGACTTTTAAATTAATTTGTCAGTACTTCTATATGTATGAGCCTTCAGTTATCAAGCTCCTCTCCTGTGGAACCAGCTGCCAATCTGGATTGGGGAGTCAGACTCGATCTCTATTTTGAAGAATAGGGTTAAAACCTTCCTTTTTGATATAACCTACAATTAGGGAGGGATCATGTGTCTCTGAACCCTCCCTTAGTTATGCTGCTAATAGGTTTAGACAGCCGGGGGACCTCCAATAATGCACTGGGCTTCACTCCTTTCTTCACTCTCAATGAAATATTTTTCCTGGTCATTAACTTCTTCTTTTCTATCCCCTCACCCCCCCAGCCAGTCACAGCAGATGACTGCCCCTCCCTGAGCCTGGTTCCACTGGAGGTTTCTTCCTGCTAAAAGGGAGTTTTTCCTCTCCATCATCGCCAAGTGCTTGCTCACAGGGGATCACATGATTGCTGGGGTCTTTCTGCAGTTGTGGGGTTTCCCCCTACAGTTGAAAGTGCTATGAGATAACTGTTGTTGTGAAATGGCGCTACATAAATAAAGTTGAATTGAATTGAATATGTACAGGATGTACAGTAGAATTGAAATGACATTTCTCTCTCTTAGTGGTGTGCGCAATATATAAGACAAGACGGAATAAGGATGGAAAACAACAACAATTTATGTACAGTAATGCTACCGTATAGTGCAAATAACAGAAAGAACACAGCTATCCTTTCTACAGTAAACCGTAATACTGATAAACTGCAAGTTCAATATGGTAACAGGGGTGCAGACAATGCTCCCCTGTTACCACACTGAGCTCCCATCCAGGCTTATGAACCTTCAAAATAAGAGCAAGCGGCTTGCCAAATGATGAACTGATTGAAAATAGAAGTGCCATTGGAACTCATCTGGGTTTGTTCTTGTACATCATAAAAAGGTAAACCGATTCTTGATACCCACTTGTTGAGGACTCGGACAAAGAAGAAACAGACACCAGGTCAGAATCATTGGCAGCAGTGGAGCCTGACGAGAAAACTCAGAAGCAGCTGCAACTGGTTCTCCTCATCAAGAGCAAAGCAAGACCTCTCTAAAACTGATAATATACAGTAAAAACAAAAAAGAGGACTTGCCTTAACTCAAGCTCCACCTCCATCCAGGACTTCAGTGAATCAGGTTGGGGCGTGTCGAATCCAGTCGTCTTGGAGTCCATCCCCGACATGGCCACCTCAGACGGGGAGGAAGGGATAAACACCGGCAAGCAGTTACTGGCAGCAGTGGAGCCCGGCGAGGAGAACTTAGGAGCAGAGGGCATCTGCAATTGATTCTCCTCACCACGATCAAGACAAGATTTTTCTAGAACTGACAGTGTAGAGACAGAACAGAGTACTTTCCTTGGCTGGAGCTCCACTGCCGTCTAGGACTCTGGCGACTCTGCTGCAGCTGCCCTTGTAGCAGGCATGATGGCAGGTGAATTTGGCGGGACCCCAGTTGTGACGGCTGGTGCTGGTGGAATTCCAGGCGTGGCAGCTGACACTGGTGGGACCCCAGATGAAGCAGCTGAAGAAGGTGGAACCCCAGACGTGGTGGCTGATGCTGGGGTTCGCCTCACCGATGACGCCGGGTCCTGCAATGCCAGAGCCAGGGGACACTCACTTGTCGGCTCAGGCTCCGGGACACAGGAGGCACTCTTCTCCCATTCAGGACTTGGTGGCGGGGCTGAAACAGGACCCTCTGAAACCGCAGGCCCCTCCATTGTCCTGTGGCTCCCTCCCAGGATCGGCGGACACACAGGCAACACAGAGGAGAACATAGGAGAAGCACGTGAGGATAAACAAATAGCTGCAGCAGCAGGTGGTGAGGACTCAGCCAAACTAATGCTGAGTCCCCCCCACCGGAAATAAGGCAAGACAATTCATTAATGGGTGTTAGAGAATGAAAATGTACTTGCCTTAATTCCTGTGGTGTGGTTGTAGCTGCTGCAGAAGGCCCAGCTCAGTTTCTCTCCATCACAGCAGTGGGCGTGGGCACCAATGCAGAAAGTGGAGGAGACGGCCCTGCAGGCATGCTGATGGGCTGACACTCAGCAGCGGAAGGTGACGCCATGGAGGAAAAGGAAACAGCAGCGGCAGACAAGGAGGAGGAGGCTGACAAGACAGCCAAAGAGTGAAAATTCTGGAGTGATGAGGAGGCTGCTGCTGTGATTCCTTGAGGTCGTGAAGGAGCAGCTGCTGGGGGGGGGGGGGTCATCTGGTGAGATGGGTGGAACGCCGGAGTCAGGGGACACTCTGTCGTCGGCACAGACTCCACTCCACCCAGTGAATCTTCATCCAACTGCTGCACAAACTCAGGAAGGAGCCATGGCTTATACTCCAGCAACAGCTCTGCTTCCACTGCCAACACCCGCTGGCACTCCTCCAGCTCCTCAGCAGTGGGACCATCAGGAGGCACAAGGGCTGCATACCCGATTTGGCAGACGGCGGACTCATCCAGCGCTGGAGTGACAGCAGATGATACGGGCCACTGTTTAGGAGGAGAAGGCGGGGCTGCTGCTGGACAGCAGTGAGAGGCTGGAGACTTCCGTGCCCAGGGACGCTTCTTCGTCGGCACAGGTACGGATGGGGTAGATGTTTTTCTCAGCCCATGGAGCATGGATTATGGGTTGATGACTAAAGTGAAAAGGCCCATGAGTTCTAGATGGCTCCACAGGCTTGGGCACACTTCCAGTACCTGTGCCGCACCATCCAGGAATTCCCGGGCTGCTTCGGCACTGCGGGAGGCATGAGCCGCCGATATGATGCCCTCCAATACTCTGACAGCCCCACCCTCCACATCATTAAGCCCCCACTCACTATAGTCTGTGAACGCTGACATGCCAGTGGGGAAAAACAGATTTTAACCAAAAAAATAACGGGAGGGAAAAACAAAAGCAACCTCACAGCCCGCTGGGTCCACACTGGCAACGGTCTTCTGCCATAAATCACCCTTCCAGGGCAGGAAGAGGATCCAAACGCTTGAGGTGTGAGTTGCTAGTGATTTAATAAACACAAAAATACAAGACACAATACTTACAATGACTAGCAGAAACCGGAAAGTAATGGTGTACGAGAACACCAGGGAAAATGGGGCTCACGTCGGGAAACATGGGATAACAGCCTGGACGGGACTAGGCTGGGGCGCACGGGAGTGCCAGGAAAAGCAGGGAGAAAAGGACGGAGCACACCTGTTAAAACACTCAGAACATAGAGAGGTCCATCCATCCATTTTCTACCACTTTTCCGGAGGTCCGGGTCGCAGAGGCAGCAGTTCAAGCAGAGAAGCCCAGACCTCCCTCTCCCCAGCCACCTGCTCTAGCTCTTCAGAGAGGATACCAAGGCGTTCCCAGACCAGCTGGGAGACATTGTCTCTCCACCGAGTCCAGGGTCTGCCCCGGGGTCTCCTCCCAGTGGGATGTGCCTGAAACACCTCAAGTGGGAGGCGTCCAGGAGGCATCCTAATCAGATGCCCATACCACCTCAACTGACTCCTTTCAATGTTGAGGAGCAGCGGTTCTACTCTGAGCTTTTCCCAGATGACTGAGCTCCTCACCCTCTCTCTGAGGGTGAGTCCAGCAATCCTACAGACAAAGCTCATTTCAGCCGCTTGTATCCGCGATCTCGTTCTTTCGGTCATTACCCAAAGCTCGTGACCATAGGTGAAAGTAGGAACGTAGATTGACTGGTAAATCAACAGCTTTGCCTTAGAACTCAGCTCCCTCTTCACCACAACAGACTGGTACAACGTCCGCATCACTGCAGATGCTGCTCCGATCCGTCTGTCAGTCTCTCACTCCATTCTCCCCTCACCCGTGAATAAGACCCTGAGATACTTATACTCTTCCACTTGATACGTGGAATGTCACCTCACATAGAGAGGTTAAGACACAAAACTTACGTCTGGAATAGAGAAGACCGTTGCAACGGACTACATTGCCCCAGTCTTTAAATAGGGCACAGAGGAATCAACTACAGATGATACACAGGTGTGGATGACATGAGTGAGGCTAATCAGGCTGAACTAATGACAGCTGTGACAGCCCGCAAACTTGAGCTGAGAGGGGAAGAAACGCAAAAGTACTGTCATAATAAAAGTACAAGAGAGTAAGATACAAAGTGACTGACTATAAACATTACAAAATGAGAACAGACCAGAATGCAGACAAGGGAAATAACCCATTAGGTGAGAATGTGACAAATACAAAACCACGAGATGCAAATAATACAATATTCATATCAGAATACAAAAAGAGAACAAGAGGAAAAGATGAGGGTAGGCTCATGTCAAAACAGGTAAATAACTATATACAATACACAATAGGATGGCTCAGATCTATAACATAAATAAGCAAAACTATAGTAATCAACTCACAAACAAAAGGCCAACTCAAACATCATACATATCAAATACCACCCAGAAGTGAGGGAGATTATAGAAAATAAACAAACTAACAAAGAAGTGTCCACATCATGACAATGATGCTACATTGATTTACTGTCAAGATTTAAAGCGCCCCTAGTGGCACAGTGCAGCAACTGTGCCTGTCAGCTGAATCTAACATGCCAAACACTCCCCAGCTGTACTGAGGATTTGTACTGATCATGCCAGTTCAGAGGGTGGCAGACACACGTTGAAGGAATCATGGCTGACATGTAATACACCAAAGAAGAAGAAATCCTTCTTCTTCTTGTTCTTCTTTTTCTTCTTTGAGATTAGAAAACAAATATGGCTGCCATCCATCGCTATCATCGCAGACGGAGGAGCAAATTCAAGAGCATTTTTGCCAACTATGATTTATTTCAATTATGACTCATTTCATTCATTCATTTTACATTTTGTTACAACAGAGGAAGCACAATGCTCCCTCTGTTGTAACGAAACAGAGGGAGCATCAATTTTGTTTGTTTCGTTTGTTTCATTTTGTTTGTTTCGGAATACAAACAAAATTGACATGGGATAATCATAAGAGTTTCTAGATGTGGGAGAGAAAGCGCAAATGACCAACAGAATGCAAAATAACGACCACGACGGCTGAAAACGGACTGACCACGCAAGCGAGCGAGCCCCCTTCGCCAGCGGTAAGTGACAAATTTCTTTGTTTCTTTACATTGTACTGATTTTCTGGTTCATATACTTTGAAGATAAGATAACAGAATGCCCCTGTCCAAAAAACGGTGACAAAATACAGAACCATTCTTTGTGTAAATATGTCCAAAGTCCACTTTTGACTGAGTTATGTAATTCAGTATAGCTGCCGCAGCATTATGCAAATTAGATGCGCAAATTTACTCCTATCTGAAACTTTGGATCATATTCTACATCTTTCTAATTGACGTGAAGCCATTATCTCTTGCAACTTTTAAGTTATAGCCTTGGAAATCTGACATCTGATCTCAATATTTTCTTGACAAAAAATCTTTACCACTCTTGACCACTCGGGGTTATGGTGCCAAACGGCGCCTGTGACAGTTAAATTGTTAACATTAGCTTTGCTTGGCTTTTGGAGTTGTTCAGTCTAGCTGCATTAGAGCTCACCTCATTGAGGAGACACTAACAGACAGGCTGCCTGCGTTAACATAACTGTTGATCTGGGAAGTTTTAATCACTATTTTCCATAAATTCTATTCTAAACTTTGTTCACCCACCAACACGTGACCATATATATCATTCTGAGACACAATTTTAGCTTATTCGACAACCATTTATTTTCTTTAAAGAAGCATCCTTGGGCCACCATTCACTCATTCACAAATGTTTCTGCTCTGATGATGATTTAGTTCATTCATTCTTTTAGACAAATTTATGTTAATTGGCTCAGGCTCAATACCTGGGCGAGGAGCTAGCCTAGCCAGCTGCTAGCCCTCTTTAGCACATCTATAGCAGGAGTCCATGGGTGGATAAACCGTCACTCCATTTCAGTTCCAGAGCTCCAGAGCTCCAGACCATTTGTCTGTAGGCGAGTGTCAGTCTCATTTTCAAAGTAGTTTACTCTCCGTTGTTACCTCCGCCAAAGGGGGAGGTTATGTGATCATCGGCGTTGGTTTGTCTGTTTGTCTGTTTGTTTGTCTGTTTGTCTGTTTGTTTGTCTGTTTGTTAGCAAGATAACTCAAAAAGTTATGGACGGATTTTCATGAAATTTTTACAGATTGTCAGAAATGGGGTATCCTACAGATGATTAGATTTTGGTGCTGATCCGGATCACCATCCACAAGAAAACCGCCATTACGCAAAATGCCATTTTCGTGAATAACTACTAAACCACTAATCCTATCATTGTCAATCCAATTGTTGTGAATCCAATTGCTAGTCATATGTTTTCACGGTCAAGGAATCTGAAAACGTACACACAAACACTGTATGGGGGGAACTGTGGCGCTAAACCGCCATTACGAAAAATGCCATTTTCGTCAATAACTACTGAACCACTAATCCTATCATTGTGAATCCAATTGCTTGTCATATGTTTTCATGGTCAAGGAATCTGAAGACGTACACACAAACACTGTATGGGGGGAACTGTGGCCGCCAATGCGGAAAATGCCATTTTCGTGAATAACTACTGAACCACTAATCCTATCATTGTCAATCCAATTGCTAGTCATATGTTTTCATGGTCAAGGAATCTGAAAACGTACACACAAACACTGTATGGGAGGAACTGTGGCCGCCATTATGGAAAATGCCATTTTCATGAATAACTACTGAACCACTAATCCTATCATTGTCAATCCAATTGCTAGTCATATGTTTTCATGGTCAAGGAATCTGAAAACGTACACACAAACACTGTACGGGACGAACTGTGGCTGGCATTACGGAAAATGCCATTTTCGTGAATAACTACTGAACCACTGCTTGTCATATGTTTTCATGATCAAGGAATCTGAAGACTGTATGGGGGGAACTGTGGCGCTTGGCGGAGGTCTGCGCTCTCCGAGTGCTTTTCTAGTTGATATTTTTACTCTGGTGACAGAGGAATCTCAAGTCTGATTACTAGCTACCGCTACCAAATTCCTTGGATGCGACTGTGCAAATTTGCACATTTTCTACATGTTTACGTGAACTTTACATGTGTTTGTGCGGCATGAAAAATTAACTTCATGTCTGGTGTGAATGCACCATAAGACTTTTGCAAAGTGCTATATGTTAATTTAAAAAAATCAAATTTATGATGGAAAATTAGCTGTTATTGTTGATATCAGTTGTTGATTCTCCGTAGGATTGCTGGACTCACCCTCAGAGATAGGGTGAGGGGCTCAGTCATCCGGGAGAGGCTCAGAGTAGAACCGCTGCTCCTCCACATTGAAAGGAGTCAGTTGAGGTGGTACGGACATCTGATCAGGATGCCTCCTGGACGCCTCCCACTTGAGGTGTTTCAGGCACATCCCACTGGGAGGAGACCGCGGGGCAGACCCAGGACTCGGTGGAGAGACTATGTCTCCCAGCTGGTCTGGGAACACCTTGGTATCCTCTCTGAAGAACTGGAGCAGGTGGCTGGGGAGAGGGAAGTCTGGGCTTCTCTGCTTGAACTGCTGCCTCCGCGACCCGGACCTCCGGAAAAGCGGTAGAAGATGGATGGATGGATGGATGGATGTTGATATCAGCTAGTAGGATGGCCAGTCAATGGCTGACATGAAATCTTGACATCTCACACACACCATTTTTGGCACTAGTACATGTTGTGTGGGGATTTGGCCCTTGGGGCTTGCTGTAGCCAATGCCACGCAGTCGACATGGTGACGTCAGGTGGGCTACTGTCATGGCCACCAATCACCAATCACAGCACCTGTGTACGCACCTGCCTGTCATCTCCTGCAGCCCTATTTATTCCCATCAAGACCAGTGCTGGGCGTGGAGTCGCCTGATTCTTTCCGTGAATCACGCCACACCCTGCCTCTTTGCTTCCCTGCACTGAATTCTCCTGCCATCGGCTTCCAAGCCCAGCGGTACGACATCCGGGTCGGTTTCGCCCAGACCAACAACCAAGTAAGCATTATTGCTTCTAAACCTGTCCTTTCCCCTGTGCACAGGCAGAGCCCGCAACGGCGGACCTCCTTCTCCCTCCAGGCGGCGGACTTTTATTCCACCTCCAGCTAACCTGCCCGCAGACACTGTCTCCCTGGCTGCAGCTTCGGCGCCACATGAAGACGCTTCAATATCTGCTGACAGTAAGCACTATAACATCTGACGTGCTGCATAGGTGTACTGTAAGCTAACGGCCCTTGTCTCTTTACAGGGTTGCCAGTCTGTATGGTGCTCTGCCGGCCCAGCTGGAATACATGGATTGCACTACACAACATTACACCATATAACCGCATTCACGCACCCAATCACTCATGTTAACAAATAAAGTACGTTAATTCTGTTAACCCTGAGTCGTGTCTCTCGCCGCCTGTCCCCAGCAGAACGAAATTACGACATCATGGATAGGGAGCTGTTGGCAGTGAAACTGGCCCTGGAGGAGTGGCGGCACTGGTTGGAAGGAGCGTCACAGCCATTCATTGTCTGGACCGACCACAAGAACCTGGAGTACCCATCACCTGCCGCCCTGGGTCAAAGAACACCAAGCCCGACGCCCTGTCTCATCAGTTCGCCCCAGAGACAGCTGAGAAGGCCGAGCACCCCATCTTCCCTCCAGCATGTGTCATGGGCGCCCTCGCTTGGGGCATTCGGGATAAGGTTATAAGGGCGCAGTCTGACGAAGCTGACCCGGGGGGGGGGGGGTCCAGCGGGCAAATTATTTGTTCCCACAGCGGTCCGAGGGGAGGTCATCCAGTGGGGGCATACCTCCAAATTCGCCTGCCATTCGGGTAGGGCACGCACGGTGGCGCTCCTACAAAGGTCGGTTTGGTGGCCATCCCTCCAGAAGGACGTGGGGGAGTACATCCGTGCCTGTCCTGAGTGTGCTACTGGAAAGACATCCTCATCACCGCCGGCCGGGCTGCTCCACCCCCTCCTCGTCCCGGATAGACCATGGACCCACATGGCGCTGGATTTCGTCACAGGCCTCCCCACGTCCAATAACTTCACTACCATCCTCACGCTGGTGGACAGATTTTCCAAGGCGGATCATTTCATCCCTCTGTGGGGGTTACCGTTTGCCAAAGAGACAGCTGATCTGCTGGTTCAGCATGTAATTTGGCTGCATGGCATCCCTCACGACATAGTATTGGACCAAGGGCCCCAGTTTATCTCCAAGGTCTGGAAGGTCTTTTGCACCGCCTAGGGGCTATGGTGAGCCTGTCCTCCGGCTATCACCCGCAATCCAACGGGCAATGTGAACAAGCCAACCAGGAGGTGGAAGCAGCGCTGCGGTGTGTCACTGCTGCCAACCCATCATCATGGAGCACACACCTCCCTTGGATTGAATACGCCCATAACACAGCGGTGTCTTCGGCCACGGCATGTCCCCCTTCGAGGCGTCGTTGGGTTACAACCCCCCGCTGTTCCCTGAAGAGGAGGGGGACATTGCCATTCCATCGGTTCAGGCCCATCTAAGACGTTGTCGGCGGATTTGGAAGGTAGCCAGAACGGCATTGCAACGGACTGCTGAACGCAACACTGCGGTGGCGAATCGACGCAGGATTCCGGGCCCGGTTTATCAGGTGGGTCAGCAGGTATGGCTCTCTACTAAAAACGTCAACCTGAAGGCGGAACACAAGAAGACCGCCCAGCGGTTCATTGGCCCGTACCCTATATGTCGAATTATTAACCCAGTGGCTGTGCGTCTAACTCTCCCCCCCTCCCTCCGCATCTGTCCAACTTTTCATGTCTCTCAGGTTAAGCCTGTCTCCTCCAGCCCGTTGTGTTCCCCTCCCAGGTCTCCACCTCCACCGAGGGTGATCGACGGCAACCCGGCATGGCCTGTCTCTTCCATCCTGGACGTCCGCTGCCGGGGGCATGGCCTGCAGTACCTGGTGGACTGGGAGGGCTACGGGCCAGAGTGGAGGTCCTGGGTGCATCCCGCCCTCGTGCTCGACAAGCAGCTCATCAGGGACTTCCATCGGACACACCCGGGTAGGTTGGAACGCACACCGAGAGGCGTGCCGTAGGGGGGAGTACTGTCATGGGCGCCAATCACGGCACCTGTGTATGCACCTGCCTGTCATCTCCTGCGGCCCTATTTATTCCCATCAGGACCAGTGCTGGGTGTGGAGTCGCCTGATTCTTTCCGTGAATCACGCCACACCCTGCCTCTGTGCTTCCCTGCACTGAATTCCCCTGCCATCGGCTTCCAAGCCCAGTGGTACGACATCCGGGTCGGTTTTGCCCGGACCAACAACCAAGTAAGTGTTATTGCTTCTAAACCTGTCCTTTCCCCTGTGCACAGGCGGAGCCCGCAACGGCGGACCTCCTTCTCCCTCCAGGCAGTGGACTTTTATTCCACCTCCAGCTAACCTGCCTGCAGACACTGTCTCCCTGGCTGCAGCTTCGGCGCCACCTGAAGACGCTTCAACATCTGTTGACAGTAAGCACTATAGCATCTGACGTGCTGCATAGGTGTACTGTAAGGTAACGGCCCTTGTCTCTTTACAGGGTTACCAGTCTGTACGGTGCTCTGCTGGCCCAGCTGGAATACACGGATTGCACTACACAACATTACATCATATAACCGCATTCACGCACCCAATCACTCACGTTAACAAATAAAGTACGTTAATTGTGTTAACCCTGAGTCGTGTCTGTTCTGTGGGTCACCTGAACCATGTCAGCTACGGCCAGTATGCATATTGAACATGAATCTCAATAAAGTTCAGTTCATTGCTTGGTACAATATGGCTCACGTCTCGCATTATTAAGACATAACATTTGGCGACGTCAGATTAAACCATGGGGGCATGCGCAAGACCACCTCCTCCATTCTTGGAGTCTCCGGGTGTGCCAGCTACACCGTGGCACCGCTAGTTGGCGGTGTTCGATGAATACATCATTCAGGTTCAGGTTCAGGTTCAGGTTACTTTATTTCTACCCGTAGGTAGATTTGCTTTGCTGTTGGTGACATCCATATTTACAGGCCACTAATTACATTCAACATAGACACAAACACATCATTGTGGCTGGCTTGGGCGGCGCTGACGAAAAGAGACGGAAGAGCATGCCAATCCACTGCCTTGGTAAAGAGGGCCAATGTGTGTTTCACGTGCTGGGTAGCACCAACTCATTAAAGGAGTGTTTGGACATGGTGGACAATTTCTTTGTTGATCAGTGCAACATCACGGCACAAAGACACAGGTTCTTCGACTGCTGTCAACAAGCTGGTGAGTCCACTCAACACTTCCTTATGGAGCTCCGTAACCTAGATCTAATTTGCGATAAGCTAGCACATGGTACGAGCAAAAAGGAGCTAAAAGAAAAGCTAATGCTAACTAAGGATGTCTTCACGCTGAAGCAAGTAATAGAGATGACCAGCCAAATAGAGTCCGCTACCCAACTAGGTTTACAAGTACTCGCTAAAGAAAACCTTGCCACCAAAGCTTCCCCTCCACGTCAGGCCGCTAGCAATGCAGCTAACTCCTCGGGGCAGACCCCCAAAAGGTGGCGGACCATGGCACGGGTGGGAGCGGGAACTCAGGGACTGTGTGGCAGCTGTGGCTACTCTTGTCACTGGGTGGGCTCGTCCACTTGCCCCGCTAGAGGGAAGGAGTGCTACAACTGCGGCTGTGCTAATCACTGAGCTAGGGTTTGCACCACCGCCAACGAGCCCAAGGGCATGACGTTGGTGTGTATAGCGGGGGCTAAGAAGTGGTCGTTAAAGTGGTATGTTTTGCAGCTTGACGGAGTCGACGTGCCACTTATGGTGGACTCGGGCACTGGTAAATCCATACTGAGCATATCCACGATGAAAAGATTTTTCCCAAAGAAATCTATTAAGGCGGGTGCTGTGAACATGTTTGGCTACAGGCACACTAAGATTGGCATGGTGGGCACAGCCAGTTTCTTTGTAGCATATTGGTCAAAGACTATTCTCACGTTTACCTTCCAAGTTTCGCACCAGGGGGCTGACTTGTTGGGAGTTGACTTGTTGGGAGAGTTAGGATTCTCCATCACGCATCCAGCGGGCTCAATGGTGTTGAATGTGTCTCCCAGGTGGCAGGCTCGCTGACTGGAGTTTGCGGGCCTGGGTTGTGTGAAGGCTTTCAACCGCTGCCTGCTCATTGACCCGAACGTGACGCCCAAGATCCAACCACTACAGTGGCTCCCCCTCACCCTGTGGGACGACGTCATGGCAGAACTGAATAAATTGCTCAAGGCTGGCATTATCAAAAAGTAGATGCCTTTCTGTGGATCTCAAGCATCGTGGTGGCCAAGAAGAAGACGGGCGGTATTCGGCCGTGCATCGATCTCAGAATGGTCAATAAAGTGGTCATCCCGGATAAATACCCACTCCCCACGATGGAGGAATTCACCGCGATGTTCAGCGGTTCTACGGTGTTCACGAAGCTGGACCTCCGCCAAGGTTATCTGCAAGTGCCCCTCCACCCAGCCAGCTGTGACCTGATGGTGTTCGTGACCCACATGGTCGTTTTAAGGTACACCCGCATGCCTTTTGGTCTGAGCTTGGCGCCAAGCTGTTTTCAACAAATTATGTCTACGATCCTCGCCGACCTCAGAGGTGTGGTGGTGTACCTGGACAACATCGTGGTCCATGGTGTGTCATGGGAAGCACATGATGAACACTTGGGACGAGTAAGGGAGGTGCTGCTGGAGCACAAGGTAGATAGATAGATAGATAGATAGTTTATTTCGAACACAAAAATATACCAAATACAAGCAAATGGCAAATGCAATAAAGTAACATTATACACTGTTCGAAAGGGAGAAGGAAGAAGTGAACACTTATTAATTCCATCTCCTCTTTTCCATAGATACACCCGTGTGAATTTTATACAAATTACCACCTTTAAGACCCCAAGTAAACAATTTACTGTATTTTTTACAAATCAACATTAACACCCATCCATTCTAACATACAATGATGTCCATACAACAAAACCAGCCTCAAACAACACAGATATACACAGTGCTGTCCTACCCACCATCCCATAGTGTCCCATAATATCCCAGAGTGAACATAATGAATCGTACATATAACTACTACCCTTCTAACATATACCCTTTCAGCAAATGATGCTTATACCTCTTTTTGAATTGATTTCTGTTTGTACATAGTTTCAGTTCCGGCTCTAGACTGTTCCACAAATCCACCCCACAGACAGATATGCACATACTTTTCTTGGTAGTACGTATCTTGGGTTTTGTAAAGTTTAAGTCTCCCCTCAAATTATGATCATTGTCTCTTTTTTTAAATATTTTTTGTATATTAGTTGGTAGTTGATTATTAATTGCCCTGTACATTACTTGTGCTGTCTTAAATTTAACTAAATCGATGAACTTTATGACATGTGACTTTAAGAACAACGAATTGGTATGGTCTCTATATCCTGCATTGTTTATTATCCTTATAGCTCTTTTTTGTAATGTGCATATTGACTGTAGGTTGGTTTTGTAGGTGTTTCCCCAGACTTCTACACAGTAGTTAAGATAAGGTAAAAACAGTGAATTGTACAATAAGACCAATGATTTATAGTCCAAGAAGTGTCTCGTATTCCCCAGTATGCCTATACATTTTGCTAATTTGGCCCGGATGTGACTGATGTGAGGTTTCCAGCAGATTTTATTGTCAAGCGTCACCCCCAGAAACTTATTTTCCTGTACTGTTTCTATTCTGGTATCATCTATCGTTACCATTATTTCATGATTTATTTTATAATTTCCAAACAACATAATCTTTGGTTTTTTTAGATTTAGAGATAATTTATTTTTGTTGAACCACTGCGTTAATTTTTTCATTTCAGTTGTGACCACCTCTAAAACCTGCTGCAAATTCTCACCAGTGCAGAGGATATTTGTGTCATCCGCAAACAAAATAAATTTCAGAATTTTTGATACTTGGCATATGTCATTTATATATAAAATAAAGAGTTTGGGTCCCAAAACTGACCCCTGGGGCACACCACAAGTGATGTCCATGAAGGGTGATTTGTGCTCTCCAATTTGTACAAATTGTTGTCTGTTACTTAAATAACTTTCCACCCAACTCAGTCCTCCCCCTCTTATCCCATACCTTTCCAGTTTCCTTAGTAGTATTCTGTGGTCAATGGTGTCAAAAGCTTTCTTTAAATCTATGAATACTCCTACAGCAACATTTTTTTTATCTATACAACTAGTAATTTCTTCTATAAGTTCGATCAGTGCCAAAGATGTAGATTTATCTGCTCTAAAACCATACTGGCTATCTGTAAGGAGGTTGTGTTTTTCAGTGAAATCATCCAGTCTCTTAGTGAAGATTTTTTCAAGTATTTTGGAGAATTGTGAGAGTAAAGAGACTGGCCTGTAATTTGTGAAGCGATGACTGTCTCCTGTTTTGTATAGAGGTAATACTTTTGCTATTTTCATTTTGTCTGGAAATGTACCAGTTTGAAATGACAGGTTACAGATGTGGGTGAGTGGCTTAACAATTCCTTCAATTACTTTTTTCACTATTGTCATGTCAATTTCATTCCAGTCCGTTGATTTTTTGTTCTTAAATTTACTCACAGTCTCGATAATTTCCTTTTCAGTAACTGCACCCAAAAAGATTGTGTTTGGATTTCTATCTTCTATTTCCTTCACAGAACCACTGTAGTTTGTTTCTGGTGTCACTATTGATTTTGCTAATTCAGGACCAACGTTTACAAAAAATTTATTGAAACCACTGACCACATCTTCCATATTATTTATCAAATTGCCATTTTCGATAAAATATTCTGGATAATTTGCATTCTTAGGACGATTACTAATAATCCCATTGAGTACTTGCCATATTCCTTTTATGTTATTTTTGTTATCCTCTAGTATTCTGTTGTAATATTCTTTCTTACAGGTCCTCATTATAGTAGTAAGCTTATTTTTGTATCTTTTATACTTGATCTCAGCTTCCACCGTTCTGCATTTAATGAATTGTTTATATAATGTAAGGTCACACTGAAAGGGGAAAAGTGCATCTTTGCAGCAGGTTCCATTGAGTTTGTTGGGTTCCAGTTAGCGGCTGAGGGTCTGAGCCCCCTACACTTGAATGCAGAGGCAGTCCTACGTCTCTCCAACCCCACGATGTCTGCGCAAATCTCCTCATTTTTGGGCATGGTGAACTTCTACGGATGTTTCATTCCACATTATTAAGAGACTGTCAAACCTCTCCAAGCTCTCCTGAAGCAGGATACTCCATGGCAATGGACTCTGGCTTGCTCAGTGGCGGTCGCTAAACTGAAGTCTCAACTCCCCTCCCCACCAGTGTTGGCTCACTTTGATCCAAAATGGCACTTTTGTGACTTGTGACTCATCTGGTTCAGTGGTGGGGGTGGTTATGTCTCTTATGTTATGAGCGCCCAGTGGCGTTCGTGTCGAGGTCCCTTTCGCCAGCTGAGCAGCAGTACACCGTGTGTGAGAGAGAGGCGCTCACATGTGTTTGGGCATGCAAACGGTGGCATATCTACCTCTACGAACGCCATTTTACTCTGCGCACAGATCACCGAGTGCTGATGATGCTGCTGGAGACAACTGGTTTGGGACACAGGGCCCTGCGGATCCACAGGTGGACGGAACGGCTGTGGGCCTGCAACTTCACTACCCAGTTCACCCCGGCCAAGAGAACATAGTGGCGGACCTCCTGTCCCGTGCCATGACTAACACCGCACAACTGGACGACAGCAACTCCTTGGAGGCAGATCTGGTCAGCACGCTGCACGGACCCCTCCGGGACATGGTGTCTCTCCAGGAACTCCGGGTGGAGTCCGAACAGGACCTGACATTGTCGCAGCTGTGCTCTGTCATCAGGGAGGGTTGGCCCACGAAAGTGCAGGGTAATCTGGCACCTTTTCACAGGTTCAGGGACGAACTGAGTTGCTGGAAGGATGTGTGTGTGGCAAGAGGACACTGCACGCTGATTCCAGTGTCGCTGAGATCACGTGTCTTGGCTATGCTCCACGAGGGTCATATGGGGTGGTCAGGGTGAAACAACGCTGCAGGGATTTGGTTTGATGGCCTGGCATTGATAAGGACATTGAGACTATGGTTAAGAACTGTGTTCCATGTTTGGAAAGTGGGAAGACTGGCATGCCACCTCCTACGTCTCTGCGACCGTTACCGTACCTGGAGGGCCCTTGGCAGCATACCCAGTTGGACATTTGTGGTGAACTACACACGGCCCCCATGAACAGCCATTTCCTACTGGTGGTCTATGATCTGTTTTCCAAATGGCCAGAAGTGTTGTCCACTAACTCGGTCATGACGGATGTGGTCACCGGTTTCCTCTCGTCACTATTCACCAGGTGGGGGGTTCCGGATGCCATCACAATGGACAATGGCCCACAGTTCACCTCTGGGGCGTTTGAGGAGTTTTTGGGAGAAAGGGGCATGGAGCACATCAGAACCGCATTCTATCACCCACAGGCCAGTGGGTGTGGAACGTTTCAATAAGACTCTGAAAAATGGTCTGCGGACCCATCTGGCAGACGGCTTCACATTCTCTAATGCCCTTCAGAACACAGTCCTCCACTACAGGGTGACGGCCCATGCCATGACAGGGTGCTCCCCAGCAAAGGTCATGCTGGGGCGTGAGCTACATCTGCCCCTAGACCGACTGCGGCCCCCCTTCACCTGTCCTCCAGCGGACACAGATCCATCATGAGACCGGGTTGTCACCCAACAGAAGAAACTGAAAGGGCGTTTCGACAGTAAGCACAGGGCGAGGGCCCATGGACTCGATGTGTCAGATTGGGTCAGGATCAAGCACCCCAACTGCACGCATTAGCTGCAGCCTTTCTGGACTTGACCCCTGCAGATCGTGAAGTTGCTGGGCTCGGACACGTTAGGGCTCTCGGACGGGTCACGGTGGCATTCCAGCTGACTCAGGAAGTCGTTGCCAGCCCAGGGTCCGGGATGCTGCAGCGGATGTGACTGATGAGGGCTGGGACTTGCCTGAAAGGGGTGTTGGGGACACTCACGGGCAGCCGACGGAGCCTGGAGCAGGTCCTCCTCTGGTGAGGCGCCCGGCTAGGATGTACCAGAGGCCCAGACACCTTGATGAGTTTGCGGTTGAAGTAGCCTTAGCTGAAGCGTGTTGAGCAT
Source organism: Pholidichthys leucotaenia (assembly GCA_020510985.1). Lineage (NCBI taxonomy): Eukaryota > Metazoa > Chordata > Actinopteri > Cichliformes > Pholidichthyidae > Pholidichthys > Pholidichthys leucotaenia. Next base: position 9,190,720 of record CM035842.1, read on the forward strand.
GGGCGGCAGAATAATCTGCCCCAACATGGGAGGGTACCCTGGCAGTCTACCCAGGTGCCCATTTAGCTTATTAGTCCTGTTGTTCTGTGTGTTTAAAAAAAAAAAGAAAACAGTTTAAATATTGCATGTGTGTTCTGTGGGGTTTTTCATGCAAAACTTAATAGGGGGGGTGTTTTACATTGTGTCCTTCACATTTTCTAAAGGGGGGGGGGTGTTATGTGGGGATTTGGCCCTTGGGGCTTGCCATTGCCGACGCCAGGCAGGCAACATGGTGACGTCAGGTGGGCTATGGCCAGTATGTATCATCATCATCATCATCATCATCATCATCATCATCATAGCAGTCTGTCGTGGGCGACAATGACTATTTCATTTAGGTCTGATCAGATTCCTCCACATAGCTCTGTCCTTAGCCGCCTGCTGCCAGGAACTCCTGTCTATGTCCAACTTCTTCAAGTTTCTTTTTACATTGTCTTTAAATCTGAGCATTGGTCTACCCTGATTGCGTTTGCCCTCGCATAACTGTGAGTAGAGTAACTGCCGAGGGAGACACTGGTGGTCCATCCGCTCAACATGTCCGAGCCATCTCAGGTTCATCTGTATTAGCATGTCCTCTATTGATGGTAGACCAGGTCGTTTCAACACTTCTATGTTGGTTATCTTGTCTTTCCATGAGATGTTCATTATGGCTCGAAGGTGTCTCATCATGTACGCGTGGAATTTCTTCACCTGCACTCTGTACTCTGTAGACAGTCCAAGTTTCAGCACCGTACAATAGAGTAGCCAGTACTGTCGCTCTGTACACTTTGCATTTCACACGGATTGACACATGTCGATTGTTCCACAGTCTCTCCCTCAAGTTTCCAAACACAGCGCTCGCGCTTCCCATTCTGAGAGATAGTTCATCCTCCAGCCTAGCATTCTCTGAAACAGTACTCACTAGGTACTTGAAAGTTTTGCACTTGACTAGTGGCTCTGTACCAATGCTGATCTCTTCTGGTAGTGATGTTGATAATTGGAACTTTGGTGGTTGATAAAGGCACTCTTTCTTCTTGATGTTGATTTTGAGGTTGAATTGGCTAACTGCTCTTGCAAATTTCTCCACTAAAGATTGAATATCTTCCACGCTGTGTGCAACTAGAGCACTGTCGTCGGCAAAGAGCATTTCTCTTACTGTCTTTATCGAAGTCTTACTCTTGGCTTTAAATTGTGCTACATTGAACAAGTCTGCTTCTTTCCTTGCTTGAATGTATACTCCTTCTGAAGTGTCTTTGAAGGCCACCTCAAGCATGGTTGCCAGATATAGTGAGAAGAGTGTAGGTGCCAGCACACACCCTTGTTTCACCCCGTTGCTTATTGAAAAGTCTTTAGATACTGAACCACTCATTGCCACGTTTGCTTGCATACCTGTATGGAGTGCCTGGATCGGGCTGACAAACTTCTCTGTACAACCATGTTTCTTGAGTACCTGCCAAAGTCCTTGTCGCGAAACAGTATCGAAGGCTTTACTGAAGTCTATGAAGACTACATAAAGCGGCATGTTCTGTTCGATGCACTTTTCTTGAACCTGTTTCAAGCAGAAAATCATGTCCATTGTGCTTCTTCCACTTCTGAAGCCGCACTGGGTTTCCGGTAGTACATTCTGCAAGATGTGTTCACTGAGTCTGTTAAGTAGTACACGTGAGAGAATCTTACCAACAGTGGCTAGTAGTGATATATCTCAGTAATTTCCACAATCCTTCCTGTCACCTTTCTTGAACAAAGGCACAATACTTGCATCCTTCCAGTCTTGAGGTACTTTCTGGGCATCTCATATCTCTTGGATGAGCTTGTGCAGGCAGTTGGTCAGCTGAACACCACCAAATTTCCACACTTCTGCTGGAATTCCATCCCTTCCTGGAGCTTTACCATCCTGTGTTGTCCTGATAGCTTCCATTAGTTCTTGAAAATTTGGTGGTTCATCCAGACTTGATACAGCTGGTCACTGCACTAGAGCTTCTTTAGCCTCTTCAGTGAGATCTCCAGGGTTGTTTAGTAGTTGGTCAGAGTGGTCTGCAAATCTGTCCAGGATCTTGTCTTTCTCCTGCAAAACTGTTTCCTCATCCATAGCCTTTAGTTGGACCAATCCTCTTGGTTTAGGGCCGTAGATTTCTCTCAAACCTGTGAATAATGTTTTCATGTCCTTCCTGTCTACTGCAGTTTGAAGTTTTTCCGCTTTTTCATCCCACCAGTTGGACTTCATCTCTCTGGTGTACTTCTGTAGCTCACTCTGAGCCTTTGAGTATTTCTTCTTCTTCAACCTTGTGTTACACTGTAGGTTTTCCTGCCTAGCTATATTCCTCACTTCTAGCAGTTTCTTCAGGTGTTCATTATGCTCATCAAACTAATCTTGATGTTTCCTCTCAGGATAGCCTAATACATCACTCGCAGTCTGATACACCGTATCCTTCAGTGTTGCCCATTTCTCTTCTGTCATTCTCTGAGTTGTTGCTGTCCCAGTCTTTCAAATTTTCATCCATTTCCTGTATAAGTTCTTGCTGCTTCTTTTGGCCTTTCAGTGCACTCGTGTTTAGCTTCCGTGGTGGCTTCGCACCCGTCCTGCAGTTCTGTTTTCGTCTCCAAATCCTTAATCAAGATCTCAGCATAACATGATCAGTGCCACAGTCCGCGCCTCTCATTGCTCTGGTGTCCAATACATCCCTTATCTCTCTCTGCCTGACTATGATGTAGTCTAATAAGTGCCAGTGCTTGGATCTTGGGTGCACCCATGTCTTCTTGTGTGTGTCCTTGTGCTTAAATAGAGTGTTGGTTATCACAAGGTTGTACTCTGAACATAGTGCAAGTAGAAGTTTTCCATTAGCATTGCACTTGCCTACTCCATGACTGCCTAGCACATGGTTCCATTTCTCGGTGTCCGAACCAACTCTGGCATTAAAATCTCCAACGAGTATCAGCCTGTCATCAGTCGGTACATGCCTGATAGTCTCACGTAAATCACTGTAGAACTCTTCCTTCACCTCCTCTGTGTTGGTCATTGTTGGGGCATATACACTGATGAGTGTGGCATACATCTTCCGCTGTAGTAGGAGTCTCATAGTCATTATCCTGTCGTGGATTGGCACCGGTTCCTCATCAAGCATTGCTGCTATCTCCTTTCTAACTGCAAAGCCCACTCCTGCTTCTCTCCTTTCTTGAGTTGATCTCCCACTCCAAAAGAAGATGTACCCATGGTCTTCCAAGCTGTCATATCCAGGCAATCTTGTTTCACTAAGTGCAGCTATGTCTACATTGTACCTGTTCATTTCCAGGGCCACAAGCGCAGTCTGTCTTTCTGGGCGCTGTGATGTTGTTCTGTCCAACAGAGTGCGTACATTCCATTCTGCTACACACAAGGTTGCTGTTTTCCTCTTCTTTTGTCTTCCTGCACCTAGCTTACTTTTTGCTGCCTGTCGGAGTGTCAACAGATCAGCGCAGACCTTGTAAGCCTGGGTGGCGTCCGAGCCGGTATGAGTTGCTTTCTGATTGACCATTTCATGAAACTGCTTGCAAAGTATTTGAGTACTGCTAGCGTTTGCTGGACTAGCAGCACATTCTTGGCAGATAAAGGTAATATCAGCTGCAAGGACAAGCCAAGACAAACTGACTCCAGTATCTGTTGCAGTGACTGACCAGATGATAGGTTTGTTTATCTCTGCTCTTTGTGTAGTGCATGTCACAATGCACCGCCTGGCACAGTCCACCACAGACCTTGTGAGAGATGTGTTTATCTGCCAGGATGTCCAGTCTCACCCTATGTAACTGGGAGTGGTCCACCACAGATCTGTGACAGATATTGTTTTTAGTTCTGCCAGGATGCCCTTTTTCACTCTCCACACCCTCAGAAGGGCGGGGATGCCGGTTGAGTCGCCGACGGCCCGACCCATGAGACAGGTAGTACCGGTTTTCATGGTTATCCGGTAGCAAGCAAGCCAATGCCTGACCTGACAAAAAAAAAGGGGGGGATGTAAGTCTCAGTTAAAAGCTGCCAATTTCTGACCAAAAAAGTGCAGTTTTATGGGTAGAAAGCTGCAACTTTTGCAAAAAGACAATGTATAATGAGCATGAATCTCAGTAAAGTTCAGTTCATTGCTCGGTACAACATGGCTCATGTCTCGCATTACAGAGCTTTAAATAGTAAGCTAATCTAACGCTACGGTCACACTGCAGGTCTTAATGCTGAATTCCGATTGTTTTTTACTGATATCTGATTTTTTATGTGTGTGTGGGAGTTCACATTGTAATTTAAATGTGACCCCCATCAGACTCCAGTGTGAACAGTCTTCAGCTCTGAAGTGACCCGCATGCGCAGAAGAAAACGTAACGTCAGACACAGTGTTGTGTTTACTGAAAAAAATATGAACCCAGAATGATTGAGGGGGACAGAACTTCTTCACCCTGGTGCAGCACAACAAAATAAAATGTTAAAATCATTCAGAAATGATTGTGCACAAAATAAAGGAGACCAGCTTCATTCCTCTTTACACCAGATGACCGCTGTGATCAGCTCTGCTTTAACAGAATTGATTGATTAAACAGCTCTATTGAAAATGAGACCCCATGTATCAGTGGGATTACCTGTATAAATAAGGTTAATAATAAATAATCCTGGAGATTATATTAGGGCTCTCACCCTAAAAAAACATACCACAATACGCCACAATAGCAGCATAACACCAGTCCCACACAGGAAGGAGAAACCGCCAGAGACTCCCCTCTCCTGGACAGTGTTTTCGTATAACCCTGTCTGGCCATTCTGCTCCACAGTCATGTCGGTATTAACTTTACATATTACAGCGGCCAGGACTGTGTTGTTTACAGGGAAAAAGGAATTTGCAGCATCCAGTAAATGTGCTGTTACTTTTTAAAAAAATGGACCATTACTGTGCGCCTGCTTGTCTGACGGTTTCAGCCCCGAACTCTGCCCCCATCCCCGCAATTTTGAAGTTATTGTGCAGTCAGAGCCAACAAAATTACAATCCAGTGATAAAGGGAAGAAGATTGTGTTTTGTCTATAAATACCTGATACAATCGTGAGGCCAGGTGAACGTGCAAACTTCCAGTAGTAGCATTAAATAAAACATTACCCCCCCCCCCCCCCGTAGAAAAGTCCAAAATCAAACACACAAGACCCTCCCCAATTTAGGATCCGAATCACGCAGTAAGAAAACTAAAACTGAAATCACTAAATGGCCTACCACAATCAAACAACAAAACCTAAAATAGGGAGGACGGGTGGACTACCATCCTACCCCACATGGCAAGGTGGATTATTCTGCCACCTGTTGGTCTAAACCCAATGTTCATTTATAACTTAAAGTATTGCCGTGTTCCTAAACTACTAAAACACCCAAAACAATAACATTTTTTTTACATGCACAAACATATGAACATTAGAACTAATTAGCAAAAATTACATTACTGTCACTTGGAGAAGAGTAGAACCGGCTTGGGGGGCCTAGGGCAGCCCCTCAGCAGATGCGCCCCTGGAAAGCAGCAGGTTTCCAGAATAGTGGGTGATCTCATGGATAAAAGCGCCTCTCCTCATCACCACCGACTGCTGCTCTCGTCCAGCCCTGCCACCAGATGCCTCTCCCCGGACATGCCGCAGCTCGTTGGCATGCCTCGCCGAGCCATCAGACAGCTGGAAGTAAGCTGCACCCAGCTTAGCCATGATGCGTAGGTGTTCCACTGGCTGTCGATTGGCCCATATTCACCATGAACGTCCCTCTTCTTGAACTCTGACCAAGTTCATGACCCTAAGCGGGGATCTGCTTAGCCTGTTATGGTGCTGTGTGGCACGCGGTCTCTCTGTGCCTGTTGGTCTGGCCCCGTCCTCTTCTAAAGTCGTTGTAGCAGTTGCCATCGTAGCTGCTGATCCTCTATCCCTCTGCGGCCAAGCTCTGGAGGAATCGGGGGCTAGCACATTGCCGTCAGTCGCCAACGCAAGTGCCTCGCCACCATGCTCAGTACCCCTTTTTACCATTTAACGAGCGCCGGCACTGAGATCCTCCTGCGCCGAACCTGGATGAGGCTGGTCCTGCTTGACCGCCGTGGTGTCCGTTAGTCCTTCGTCCCACACAACGTCATCCTCTACCACTGGAACTGGAGGGTTCCACTGGCCACAATCAGACCATTCTTCCCAGCATCGTCTTTGATGGTGAAACCCAGTCTGTAGAACAAATCACAGACCATGATGTTGTCAACTCGGGCCGTCACGTGAAACGTGAAGTCAGCCATCATTGCAAACTTGTACCGAACCGTTAACTCCAATGTTCCAACTGTGCACAGCCTGCGACCTCCATAACCATAAAGCGGTGCTGGGTTAGCTTTTATCCTGTAGTGGGGAAAAAACTTCTTCGCCATAGCCCAATTCAGCAACAATCTCTCCGCCCCTGTGTCGAGCAGCAGTGGCACCTCCACGCCATCCAGTGTCACTGTGCAGAACGCGCACCTGTTGGTACTCGAGGACATCATGTGGATAGTTGTTGGGGGCAGGTGGTGTGATTTCTTCCATGGGCTCTCTGGCTCAGATACATGGCACACTCTAGCATAATGGTTCAAGTGTCCACACTTGCCACAACACTTCCCTCTAGCTGGACATTCCCTAGCCTTGTATTGGTGCTTCGCTGACCCACAATCCATGCACAGGGGTTTTCCGGGGGCAGACTTTCGGCTGGTAGTGTTGGTTTCCACGTTGTCATTGTCCAAGCTATACTCACTATCAGGGTCCGCTACTAATACTGTGGCAGTAGGCTCCAACTGCTGTTGTGACTGGCACCATTTTAGCCCTGAATGTAGCTTGTCTGCGGTCTCCATTTGGAGAGCTAGCTCGATAGCCCTCGCTAACATTGTCACTTGGCGCCGTGAGTAGCCTAGCTCATAAAGCAGTGCTGTTCGTGTGCTCCGCCAGGTCGTCACTTAACATTTTTTCCTCCAGTGACCCAAAACGACAGATCAGTGTGGACCTTATTAGCCCAGGTGACATCTGAGCCAGTATGGGCTGCTTTCTGACTGACCATTTCATGAAACTGCTTGCAAAGTATTTGAGTACCGCTAGCTTTTGCTGGACTAGCAGCACATTCTTGGCAGATAAAGGTATTATCAATGGCAAGGACAAGCCAAGACAAACTGACTCCAGTATCTGTTGCAGTTACTGACCAGATGATAGGTTTGTTTATCTCTGCTGTTTGTGTAGTGCATGTCACGATGCACCGACTGGCACAGTCCACCACAGACCTTGTGAGAGATGTGTTTATCTGCCCGGATGTCCAGTCTCACCCCGTGTAACTGGGAGTGGTCCACCACAGATCTGTGGCAGATATTGTTTTTACTTCTGCCAGGATGCCCAGTTTCACCCTCCATGCCCTCAGAAGGGCGGGGATGCCGGTTGAGTCGCCGATGGCCTTACCCATGAGACAGGTAGTACCGGTTTTCATGGTTATCCGGTAGCAAGGGGCTGCACGGTGGCGCAGTGGTTAGCACTGCGGCAGCACAGTTTACCCTTGGCCGGGGGATTGTGGGGATCGTGGGATCGTGGGTTCGATCCCAGCCCCCGACCAACAGTGATCTGTGTGGAGTTTGCATGTTCTCCCCGTGTTGCGTGGGTTTACTCCGGGATTTCTCCGGTTTCCTCCCACATGCCAAAAACATGCATGTTAGGTTAATTGGCTGTTCTAAATTGTCCCTAGATATCTGTTTCCTATAGGCCCTTAGAATAGAGGGTTAGTATTAATGAAAGCGCTTTGAGTGGTCTTTGTGACTAGAAAAGCGCTATATAAGTGCAGGTTAGTTAGTAGTTAGTTAGTTAGCAAGCAAGACAATGCTTTGTTGACATGCGCATGTTCTTGCAAAGCAAGATCCCAGAACCTGCAGCCCACCTGGTTCCCACACTGTCCAACTTGTACGACAAATGACTGCATCATGACAGCAGAAACGCACAAATTCACAGCACCAAACTAATCCATACCAAGCGTTAAGGTTTTCAACTCTCCATGAAAACAAGGTTTTTATTCTTTTAAACTGTTTTTGAACTCGCGCCTCAGCTGTGTTTGCCTTGGTCGCATGATGATCTGTTCACACTCCGACAGGCAGTGAAAAGCAACCTAGGAGCAGGAAGACAAAAGAAGAGGAAAACAGCAGCCTTGTGTGTAGCAGAATGGAATGTACACACTCTGTTGCACAGAACAACATCACAGCGCCCAAAAAGACAGACCTCGCTTGTGGCCCTGGAAATGAACAGGTACAATGTAGACATAGCTGCACTTAGTGAAACAAGATTTCCTGGATATGACAGCTTGACAACTCAAGAAAGGAGAGAAGCAGGAGTGGGCTTTGCAGTTAGAAAGGAGATAGCAGCAATGCTTGATGAGGAACCGGTGCCAATCAATGACAGGATAATGACTATGAGACTCCCACTACAGTGGAAGATGTATGCCACACTCAGTGTATATGCCCCAACAATGACCAACACAGAGGTTCAGGTTCAGGTTCAGGTTACTTTATTTGTACCCGTAGGTAGATTTGTTTTGCAGTCTGGTGACATCCATATTTACAAGCCACAAATTACAGTCAGCATAGACACAAACACAGGCACATATGAAGCTAACTATAAACATGATAAAAATACTCAAGGCTCCATCAATCAGGGTATAAAGACAAAGAGATGAGAGAAAAACCAGAGGTAAGAGAGAAGGGTCATATTAAAAGTTAAAAACTAGTCAAAGAGGTTAAAAACTCAAAGGTCTAAAACCCAATAAAATATTTAGAACCCAAGTAACATCCTACAAAAATAAGTAAATATAAAATGGAGTTAATAAATAGGTACCTAAATCATGTGCAATATATTGTTACAGCTTGTTCAACTCTTTGACAGCAGCAGGAACAAACCTGTTTTTGTAGTGCTGGGTTCTACTTTTTGGGACAGCAAACCTCCGTCTTGAGGGAAGAAGCTGAAAGTTGCAGTGCAAAGGGTGGGAGTCATCATTTAAAATGGAGGTAGCCATCCTCTGTACTTGTCTGGTGTACAGGGATGTCAGGCTCAGCTGTGACTCACCAAGCAAACGACTGGACCATCTAACTACCTGATCCAAGGATTTCCTCTGTTTCAGTTTTATCTGACCAAACCATGACACTAAAGAAAAGGATAAAACAGATTCAATAAAAGCCCGATAAAACATTGTCATTATGGTTCGGTCAATTTGGAAGCGTGCAAGTTTTCTCAAGCAATGCAAATGTTGCTGACCCTTTTTGCACACCCTTTCACAGTTCACTTCAAAGTTTAAATTACTATCAATAATCGTCCCAAGATATTTGTAGGATTGTACACATTCGGTGGTCTGGCCTTTTAGTACGGTGACTTTGTGCCTGGGATTTTTCCTCCTAAAGTCAATAATCATGTCTTTAGTTTTTGTCGTATTCAGCTGCAGGTAGGAATCCTCACACCAGTGAACAAAGTCATCAACTACTGGGCCGTGGCCACTCTCACCATCCTGGAGGAGACTGACAACAACTGAATCATCAGCATACTTTATAATGTGTCTGTTGTCATGTCTGCTCCGACACATGTTTGTGTACAGGATGAAGAGTAGTGGTGACAACACACACCCCTGAGGAGAGCCAGTAGAAGAGCACTTTAGGTCAGACAATGTACCATTGACCCTTACTCTCTGCGTCGTGTTGGTTAAGAAATCCAGAATCCAACCCACCAGATTATTGCTTAAATCAAATTGTTGCAGGAGCCTTTCAACTAAAATATGAGGTTGGATTGTATTAAAGGCGGAAGAAAAGTCCACAAATAAAAGTCTGGCGTGTGTCCCATTAAAATTCAGATGTTTAAAAAGCATGTTAAACAGAGTGACAGTGGCATCCTCCACTCCTCTGTGAGGCCTATAGGCAAACTGCAGAGGATCCAATGCATGCTCAGTCTGCTTTAGGACCTCACATCTGACCAGTTTTTCAAAAATTTTCATTAAAATAGAGGAAGTGAAGGAAGAGTTCTACAGTGATTTACATGAGACTATCAGGCATGTACCGACTGATGACAGGCTGATACTCGTTGGAGATTTTAATGCCAGAGTTGATTCGGACACTGAGAAATGGAAAGGAGTGCTAGGCAGTCATGGAGCACGCAAGTGCAATGCTAATGGAGAACTTCTACTTGCACTATGTTCAGAGTACAACCTTGTGATAACCAATACTCTATTTAAGCACAAGGACACACACAAGAAGACATGGATGCACCCAAGATCCAAGCACTGGCACTTGTTAGACTACATCATAGTCAGGCAGAGAGAGATAAGGGATGTATTGGACACCAGAGCATTGAGAGGTGTGGACTGTGGTACTGATCATGTTATGCTGAGATCTAGATTAAGGATTTGGAGATGAAAACAGCACTGCAGGACGGGTGCAAAGCCACCACGGAAGCTAAACACGAGTGCACTGAAAGGCCAAAAGAACTTATACAGGAAATGGATGTAAACTTGAAAGACTGGGACAGCAACAACTCAGAGAATGACATGATTGGCATCAGGTGTGCTGGCAATGGAGTAGGTGTGTGCGTTGCTGGCTCCTGCTATATTTTTTTTTTCAGTCTTACTTTTTAAACCCTACTTTGCTGTAAGCTGTCAACGTTTTGGACGTTTAATACGTGCGGAATCTGTTTTGAGTTGAGAAATATGTCCAAAACAAGAAAGCAGACTGAAAAGGAGGCAGCAGTGAACAATGCTAACACCAGCTTAGCTGAGGATGCTAATATAAGCCTTAACCCTGCACTTGTTGCCTTGCTTGAGCAACACAGAATGTCCATAGCTGCTGACTTTAAAGCTTCATTTGAACTTATTAAAGGTAAGCTGGACAAGATTCAAGCAGATGTGGCTAACCAGGAGCAACGCATTGGCGACCTTGAAAGCAACGCGGAGGACGTCAGCCACGTAACCCTTGAAGTTACGTGTGAGTCAATGCAGGAGGAGAACAAGCTTTTGAAAAACAAACTTTCTGACCTGGAGGGAAGAAGCAGGAGGCTGAATATTCGTCTGGTGGGTCTGCCGGAGTCCTTTGATGTGGGTCCACGGCCATCTGAATTTTTTTCTCGGCTGTTGGTGGACGTCTTTGGCACACAAACAATGCCATCTCCCCCAGAGCTGGATAGAGCCCACCGCAGCTTCACGCTCAAGCCGGGTCTGAACGGGAAGCCGCGCGCTGTCATTATTTGTTTCCACCGGTTTCGGACCAAAGACTTGGTGATGAGAGAAGCGTGGAGACGCCGTGGGACTTTGGAGTATCGTGGACATAAACTTCAGTTCTACGAGGATTATACCGCCGATGTTCAGAAGCAACGAGCTGAATATAAGGAAGTTATGTCCGAGTTGTACAAGAGTACAAGTTTTCGTCCTTCTCTTCTCTTCCCCGCCAGGCTCCAGATAATTCTTCCAGATGGCAAAAACCAGTGGCTGGCGTCCGTCTCGGAGGCCACTTGCTTCATGCAAACCATGGAGAGAAATCAGCGATTTTCACCCTGAACTGGACATTCCTGGGTTGACCAGCTACTACACTGGACTACTTGATTACTACTTCATTAAAGCTGCACTGACTGGACATTGATGCATTTTTAGATGTTCAAAAACAAGGTAAAGTTGGCTCCCTATACGTTGTTGTTTACTTAATTTTTTTTTTTTTAGGGTAAAATGTTCATACTATGCAGGATTGAAGCCAGCTGTATGGGAGTATTTTGTTAGGATGAGAATAGAGCAGGAGATGGAGCGGTTGCTGTTCTTTGCAACCAGCTGGAGTGTTGTTATAGGTTTGGTTGTTGATTTTTTTTTTTTTTTGTTATGGATTTATTAACACCCCCCTCACCCCCTCCCCTTTTTATTTATTTTTTTTACCTGTACCTCACCCTATTCTTTTTTGGGCTACACAACACAATATATAAATTTTACTCTTTGAATGAATAGTAATCTTACTTTGGTAAGCTGGAATGTGAAGGGGGTTGAACCATCCAATTAAACGAAAGAGTCATGTCACGTCTAAAGCAATTTAAGCCTGGGGTACTGTTTTTGCAGGAAACGCATTTGCAGGATTCCGACCACTTGCACTTGTCAAAATGTTGGTCAGGACAATTTTTTCATTCAAATTTTAAAGCTAAGGCCAGGGGCGCTGCTATTCTTATTGATCGAACTATCCCATTTATTCCCTCTAATGTTGTATTAGATAAAAATGGACGATTTGTAATAGTATCAGGTAAACTTGGCAATAAACATGTCACCTTGGCTAATCTGTATGCGCTGAATTTTGATGATGTAAACTTTTTTCGCAGCTTCTAGATTTAAATACTCATTCTCTAATTCTTGGGGGTGACTTTAATTTGTATATGGATCCGATCTTAGACCGCTCATCCTCAAAACCTGCTAGTCTTAATAAATCTGCAACTTATGTTAAGTCTTTTCTTGAGGAATATAGCCTTACAGACCCTTGGCGTTTTTTTACATCCTAACGGCAGGGACTATTCTTTTTTCTCTCACGTACACCATACTTATACCAGAATAGATTATTTTTTTGTTGACAATTTATTAATTAATAACCTTTGCTCTTGCAGTTATGATAGCATCTCGGTTTCTGATCATGCCCCTCTTGTACTTAAAATGATCCTCCATGGATGTGACTCCATGAGAAAGCATTGGAGACTGGATCCATTATTACTTACAGATGAAAAATTGGTTGCGAATATTTCTTCTAAAATTAATTTTTTTTTGAAAGAAAATAAAACTCCTGGTATGCCAAACAAAACGATATGGGAGGCCATGAAGGCATTTCTTAGGGGGGAATTTATCTCATTGGCAGCATTTAAAAGACAATCCATAATACAGGAACAGAAGGCTATTTTAAATCAAATCTTGGACATTGACAGACAATATGCTCAATCTCCATCACCCGCTCTGTACAAGGAACGTATGACATTACAAACTAAACTTAATTTACTTTCTACTCGACAAATTGAAGGTTGTTTAATAAGAAACAAGAGTGAATTTTATGAACATGGCGAAAAAAACGGTAAACTTCTAGCTAATCAACTGCATGGTATTAGAGCTAAGCAAATTATTACTGGAGTTAGGACAGATAAAGGAGAGGTGACATCTGACCAACAAGTGATTAATGATATTTTCAGGTCATTTTATTCCAAATTATATACCTCAGAATATACAACAAACTTAAAGGATTTGCAAAATTTTTTTGATTCTATTGATATCCCTTCGATTTCCTCAGAATCTCGGCAAATTCTAGAAGCTCCCATCACAAAAGAAGAAATTCAGCTGGCAATATCATCCATGCAATCAGGAAAATCTCCAGGACCTGATGGATTTTCCGCTGATTTTTTAAAAAAAATTCTCTGACGACCTTGCCCATTTCCTTTGTCAAGTTTTTACAGAGTCGCTTGACTCCGGTACACTTCCTCCTTCATGTTATCAGGCCTGTATCACTGTGTTGCTTAAAACAGACAAGGATCCTGTTGATTGTGCTTCTTACAGGCCTATTTCCTTGTTAAATACCGATGTTAAAATTTTGTCAAAGTTGTTAGCTTCAAGGTTGGAAAAGATTCTTCCTTTTATAATTTCACAGGACCAAACCGGTTTCATTAAAAATTGCCATTCTTTTTTTAACTTGCGGTGGTTGTTTAATATTATTTATACTCCTCACCACAACATACCTGAATGTCTTATTAGTTTGGACGCTGAAAAGGCATTCGATAGGGTTGAGTGGGAGTATTTGTTTTTTACTTTGGAGAGGTTCGGTTTTGGTCCTTCCTTCTGTTCCTGGATTAAACTTCTCTATGCTAGTCCTTTAGCTTCAGTGTTAACTAATTGTCGCTATTCTGACTATTTTAGACTTTACTGTGGTACGAGGCAAGGCTGTCCTTTGAGCCCGTTGCTCTTTGCCTTGGCAATTGAGCCGTTAGCTATTGCAATCCGTGGGAGCCGGGACTTTCTAGGCATTTGTAGGGGTGGCATCGAGCACAGGGTTTCACTTTATGCTGACGATCTTTTACTATTTCTCTCCAACCCACTTATTTCATTACCCGCTATACTCAACATTTTGGATAGTTTTAGTAGGTTTTCTGGTTATAAAATTAATCTTAATAAGAGTGAATTGTTTCCGATTATGAACAGGTCCTGTTCATAATTTTTATGGACAGGATTTCTAGGCGCAGCCAGGGAATGGAGGGTGTCATGATTGGTGACCACAGGATCTCATCTCTGTTGTTTGCAGATGATGTTGTCCTGTTGGCTTCATCCAGCAATGACCTACAGCTCTTGCTGGGACGGTTTGCCGCTGAGTGTGAAGCGGCTGGGATGAGAATCAGCACCTCCAAGTCCGAGTCCATGGTCCTCAGCCGGAAAAAGGTGGATTGTCCTCTCCGGGTTGGGGACAGGCTCCTGCCCCAAGTGGAGGAGTTTAAGTATCTTGGGGTCTTGTTCACGAGTGAGGGGAAAATGGAGCGAGAGATCGACAGACGGATTGGAGCAGCATCTGCAGTGATGCGGACGTTGTACCGGTCTGTTGTGGTGAAGAGGGAGCTTAGTTCTAAGGCAAAGCTGTCGATTTACCAGTCAATCTACGTTCCTACTCTCACCTATGGTCACGAGCTTTGGGTAATGACCGAAAGAACGAGATCGCGGATACAAGCGGCTGAAATGAGCTTTCTCCGTAGGATTGCTGGACTCACCCTCAGAGATAGGGTGAGGAGCTCAGTCATCCGGGAGAGGCTCAGAGTAGAACCGCTGCTCCTCCACATTGAAAGGAGTCAGTTGAGGTGGTATGGGCATCTGATTAGGATGCCTCCTGGACGCCTCCCACTTGAGGTGTTTCAGGCACGTCCCACTGGGAGGAGACCCCGGGGCAGACCCAGGACTCGGTGGAGAGACTATGTCTCCCAGCTAGTCTGGGAACGCCTTGGTATCCCCTCTGAAGAGCTGGAGCAGGTGGCTGGGGAGAGGGAAGTCTGGGCTTCTCTGCTTGAACTGCTGCCTCCGCGACCCGGACCTCCGGAAAAGCGGTAGAAGATGGATGGATGGATGGATGGATGGATGTTTCCGATTAATGAAAAGATTCGAGTTCAGGATCTTGAAAATTTTCCTTTCAAGGTTGTTATTGATCATTTTAATTATCTTGGGATATGTGTTACTAAACAACTTAATTACTTGTTTAAAAATAATTTTCTCTCCTTATTTGACCAGTGCAAGCTAATACTTTCCAAATGGTCCCCATTATCCTTGTCCTTAATTGGCAGAATCAATTCTGTAAAAATGATGTTACTTCCAAAGTTTTTATATTTGTTTCAATGTCTCCCCATTTTTATTCCTAAATCCTTTTTAAGTCTTTGGACTCTCTGATTACCCCATTTATTTGGAATGGTAAACATCCGAGATTGAGGAAAGTTTTTCTTCAAAGACCCAAATCAGTGGGTGGCATGGCTCTGCCTAACTTTCAATATTACTACTGGGCAGCAAATATCAGGTGCATGTTATATTGGAAACATTTCTATCTGGAACCCAAATCACCCATTTGGATCCTTATGGAGTCACATGTGGACAATCAAACCTCCCTACCGGCAGTTTTAGGTTCACCACTTCCCCTTGCTTTGTCTACACTGGGTAATAACAAAGTAGTTCGTCAGTCTCTTAGAATTTGGTCTCAATTCAGGAAAAATTTCGGTCTTCAGTTTTTCTCCATTAGAAGTCCAATTGCCGCAAATCATTTATTTACCCCATCAACTATTGATAGTGCATTTCATATATGGCACAGAAAAGGTTTAAAATCTTTTGCAGATTTATATTTTGATGGACAATTTGCAAGTTTTTCTCAACTTTCCACTAAATTTGACATCACTTCTACACATTTTTTCCGCTTCTTCCAGGTCAGACATTATGTGCAAATCATGACAAAACAATTCCCTCAAAAACCTTCTGATAATCCTCTAGATGATTTTTTTTTATTAGTTAAACCAACTTCTAAGGGGGTAATATCAGTTTTATATAATTTAATTTCAAATTTACAATCTTCTTCTCTGGCCGCTATTAAATTGAATTGGGAACAAGATCTTAATTTTACTTTTACTGATGAACTGTGGGGCTCTATTCTTGGCCAGGTTCACACTGCATCAATGTGTGCTCACCACGCTCTTATTCAATTTAAGATTGTACACCGGGTGCACCTGTCCAAGGTTAACACGTATTTACTCGGATATAGACCCAACTTGTGAAAAGTGTGGTAGCGCTCCTGGCACTTTGCTTCACATGTATTGGTCCTGCCCTTCATTGATGAATTTTTGGCATTCTGTTTTTATCACTATGTCTGAAGTCATGCAATATCAAATTAAACCTGATCCATTATGCGCCATTTTTGGTGTGGCTCCAGAACTTGTCTTGCCAAATTCCAAATTAAAAGTATTCAAATTTTCATTATTATTGGCTAGACGTGCTGTATTACTGAAGTGGAAAGACTCTTCGCCCCCTTCACATTTACAGTGGATAAAAGATATAATGTCCTCTTTGGATTTAGAAAAAATCAGATAACAGTTCGTGGCTCTGAAAACAAATTCTATAAATTATGGAGCCCGTTTCTTGATTTCTTTGAAAGACCCACGATTATAGTTTCTGAGTAGCTCATATCCCCTTTTCCCCACCCCCACCTCATACATACAACTTTTCTTTTTTTTTCTTTTGTATTTTTTATTATTATTGTTTATTTAAAGGTTTTTGTGTTTTGAAGCATCCACATTTATTAGTTTTAAATTTTAGTTTTGCACTGTTTGGTTAAAACAAAAATGAAAATTTCCAATACTTTGTATTGTATTGATACTTCAATTAATAATAATAAAAAGACCTTTGAAAGAAAGAGAATGACATGAAAATGAAATGGGCAACACTGAAGGATACGGTGTATCAGACTGCGAGTGATGCATTAGGCCACTCTGAGAGGAAACATCAAGATTGGTTTGATGAGCATGATGAACACCTGAAGAAACTACTAGAAGCGAGGAATACAGCTAGGCAGGAAAACCTACAGTGTAACACAAGGTCGAAGAAGAAGAAATACTCAAAGGCTCAGAGTGAGCTACAGAAGTACACTAGAAAGATTAATTCCAACTGGTGGGATGAAAAAGCAGAGGAACTTTAAACTGCAGCAGACAGGAAGGACATGAAAATGTTCTTCACAGGTTTGAGAGAAATCTACGGCCCTAAACCACGAGGATTGATCCAACTAAAGGCTATGGATGGTGAAACGGTTTTGCAGGAGAAAGGCAAGATCCTGGACAGATTTGCAGACCGCTTTGACCAACTACTAAACAACCCTGGAGATCTCACTGAAGAGGCTAAAGAAGCTCTAGTGCAGCGACCAGCTGTATCAAGTCTGGATGAACCACCAAATCTTGATGAACTAATGGCAGCTATAAGGACAACACAGGATGGTAAAGCTCCAGGAAGGGATGGAATTCCAGCAGAAGTGTGGAAATTTGGTGGTGTTCAGCTGACCAACTGCCTGCACAAGCTCATCCAAGAGATATGGGATGCCCAGAAAGTACCTCAAGACTGGAAGGATGCAAGTATTGTGCCTTTGTTCAAGAAAGGTGACAGGAAAGATTGTGGAAATTACTGAGGTATATCACTGCTAGCCACTGTTGGTAAGATTCTCTCATGTGTACTACTGAACAGACTCAATAAACACATCTCGCAGAAGATGGCTGTACAGAGAAGTTTGTCAGCCTGATTGAGGCACTCCATACAGGTATGCAAAGAAACGTGGCAATGAGTGGTTCAGTATCTAAAGACTTTTCAGTAAGCAACAGGGTGAAACAAGGGTGTGTGCTGGTGCCTACACTCTTCTCGCTATATCTGGCAGCCATGCTTGAGGTGGCCTTCAAAGACACTTCAGAAGGAGTATACATTCAAACAAGGAAAGAAGCAGACTTGTTCAATGTAGCACAGTTTAAAGCCAAGAGTAAGACGTCAATAAAGGTAGTCAGAAAAATGCTCTTTGCCAACAACAGTGCTGTAGTTGCACACAGTGCGGAAGATATGCAATCTTTAGTGGAGAAATTTGCAAGAACAGCTAGCCAATCCAGCCTCCAAATCAACATCAAGAAAACAGAGTGCTTTTATCAACCACCAAAGTTCCAGTTATCAACATCACTACAAGAAAAGATCAGCATTGGTACAGAGCCACAAGTCAAGTGCAAGACTTTCAAGTATCTAGGGAGTACTGTTTCAGAGAATGCTAGGCTGGAGGATGAACTATCTCTCAGAATGGGAAGAGCGAGCGCTGTGTTTGGAAACTTGAGGGAGAGACTGTGGAACAATCGACATTTGTCTATCCGTGTGAAATACAAAGTGTACAGAGCGACAGTACTGGCTACTCTATTGTACGGTGCTAAAACTTGGACTGTCTACAGAGTGCAGGTTAAGAAACTCCACGCATACATGATGAGACACCTTCGAGCCATAATGAACATCTCATGGAAAGACAAGATAACCAACATAGAAGTGCTGAAATGAGCTGGTCTACCATCAGTGGAGGAAATGCTAATACAAATGAACCTGAGATGGCTCAGACATGTTGAGAGGATGGACCACCAGCGGGCAGCACGGTGGTGCAGTGGTTAGCACTGTTGCCTTACAGCTAAAAGGTTCCTGGTTCAAATCCCCAGGCTGGCAGGGGTTGGAACCTTTCTGTATGGAGTTTGCATGTTCTCCCTGTGCTGTGTGGGTTTACTCCGGGGGCTCCGGTTTCCTCCCACAATCCAAAAACATGCATGTTAGGTTAATTGGTTGTTCTAAATTGTCCCTAGATATCTGTTTCCTATAGGCCCTTAGAATAGAGGGTTAGTACTAGTGAAAGCGCTTTGAGTGGTCTTTGTGACTAGAAAAGCGCTATATAAGTGCAGGTTAGTTAGTTAGTTAGTTAGTTAGCATCTCCCTCGGCAGTTACTCTATTCACAGTTATGTGAGGGCAAACGCAATCAGGGTAGACCAAGGCTCAGATTTAAAGACACTATAAAAAGAAACTTGAAGAAGCTGGATATAGACAGGAGTTCCTGCCAGCGGGAGGCTAAGGACAGAGCTGTGTGGAGGAATCTGAAACAGTCATTGTCACCCATGACAGACTGCTATGATGATGGTGACCCAAAATGACACCTCCTAGCTAATTGCCTCAAGTTGGCGACGAACTGGTGGACAAGCTCACCCGCACGTTGATGTCACTGCTGGAACTGAAATCTCCGGACAGTCTTGCTATCCGGGAAAATGGCTTGCTAGTAACTCGACGACATCCTCAAATGAGTCTGAAGCCCCGAGTGTGCGCAGGATACACTGGCCCTCAATCCCTAAATTGTGTACTAGGAGCGCACGTGCTCTTAAAGCTTATCTAGCTCACCCAGATCAAGTGCGACAATGTAATTCTGAAAGGCCGCAAACCATCTTGGCCAGGGCACAGGTGGCTTCCCCGGGAGCTCCAGGAAGAGGCGAAGTGGTGTAATACATGCCTCCATAGTTTGTCCTCATTGCCAAAATGTTGTGTCTATAAATACAACGATGAGGCCAGGTGAACATGCAAACTCAGCTTTTTTAATAATACTGGACACAGAACAGCTACCAGGCAGGGGCATTGGCAAAGAAGCCCTAAAATGGATGCCCCCTGGTATTTATAGGGCAGTGCAGTGGTGGAACCGGAAGTGGCTGCTGCTACACCGCACTTCACAGTAATAGCATTAAATATAACATTACAGATTTATTAAAAAGAGAGCACAAATCAGCTGTGTCTGCCATACTTGCTGCATCCTCCACCACAGAATTGTAGCATCTGTCTCACTTCATTGAGGCAAAAGTCAGATGAAATGCGACATGATCATTCAGACTGAGGTCGCTTTGGAAAATATCAGATACATATCCGAATTAGGACCACATATGAAAGTGGCCTCGGTCTGGTGTGGAAAAAATCTGATATGTGCTGTTTAGACCATCATTAAAAAAATCAGATATGGGTCACTTCTGTGTAAAAATTCAGAATTGAGCATTAAGACCTGCAGTGTGACCGTAGCCTAAGCAACCTCATTCCACCACATGTGCCATTTGATATCTTTATGTGTAATTTTTTCTTTATGACCATTCTCAGCTCCAGTAACAGAGTCAAGTTTGGGCCAAGTTGGGCTGCACGGTGGCGCAGTGGTTTAGCACTGTGGCAGCACAGTTTTACCCTCGGCCGGGGGATCGCGGGGATCATGAGATCGTGGGTTCGATCCCAGCCCCCGACCAACAGTGAGCTGTGTGGAGTTTGCATGTTCTCCCCGTGTTGCGCGGGTTTACTCCGGGGGCTCCGGTTTCCTCCCACAATCCAAAGACATGCATGTTAGGTTAATTGGTTGTTCTAAATTGTCCCTAGATATCTGTTTCCTATAGGCCCTTAGAATAGAGGGTTAGTATTAGTGAAAGCGCTTTGAGTGGTCTTTGTGACTAGAAAAGCACTATATAAGTGCAGGTTAGTTAGTTAGTTAGATTTCTCCGGTTTCCTCCCGCACACCAAAACATGTAGGTTTAGGGCACTCGCGCACGCAGCGACCAGCAGCCGGTGGCTTGTCACCAGACTGCAAACCAAGTCTACCTACGGGTACAAATAAGTAACAAAAAAAAAAAAAAAAGTTTACTAGCTCTCCATCTCACAGGTAAATGTTTCAGTCCTGAGAGGAATAACATCATAGAGATATCTGAACACAATTTAAGCTAGTTGGTGAGGAACCTGGCCACGCTCCACTGTCTCCTGTTCTTCAGGCTGGGCCCCGCTCCCGATACTCAGAGTTCAGACCAATCTGAAACCCCAAACACCCAGCTGAATTAATGACAGTTTCTTTATTTTGTTTTCCCTTGGTAATCTGGGAGAATGTTTGCGATCAGGAATTTGATCTTTCGGGGACCTGTTTATATCTTTTGTAAGAGTAACCTTGAAAAACTTTTCACTGATTTATCCCTATAATATAACCAATGATTGCAAAGAGAAGGACCCAAGGAACATAAACCACTTACTACTCCTGTGTGACTTTTAATATGCTGTCAACTTTATTAAAATTTAGCAGAGCACAACACAAGCACATAACTTGGAGTTATAGTCAAACTTGAATCAAATGATATCAATTACAAGAATATATCAATCACAACTCAAACAAGGAAAGAAATGAAATATTCTGAATCCCCTCATCAATTTCCATCCATCCATCTTCTACCGCTTTTTCAGATCCGGGTTGCAGAGGCAGCAGTTTAAGCAGAGAAGCCCAGACTTCCCTCTCCCCAGCCACCTGTTCCAGCTCTTCAGAGAGGATACCAAGACGTTCCCAGGACAGCTGGCAGATGTAGTCCTTCCAGAGAGTCCTGGGTCTGCCCAGGGGTCTCCTCCCAGTGGGACGTACCCAAAACACTTCAAGTGGGAGGCGTCCAGGAGGCATCCTGATCAGATGCCCAAACCACCTCAACTGGCTCCTTTCGATGTGGAGGAGCAACAATTCTAATCTGAGCCTCTCCCAATTGACTAAGCTCTTCACCCTATCTCTAAGGGTGAGTCCAGCAATCCTTCGAAGAAAGCTCATTTCAGCCGCTTGTATCTGCGATCTCATTCTTTCGGTCATTACCCTAAGCTCATGACCATAGGTGAGGGTAGGAACGTAGACTGACCGGTAAATTGACAGCTTTGCCTTAGAGCTTAGCTCCCTCTTCACCACAACGGACTGGTACAACATCCACATCACTGCAGATGCTGCTCCGATCCGTCTATCAATCTCTCGCTCCATTCTACCCTCACTCGTGAATAAGACCCTGAGATACTTAACCTCCTCCACTTGGGGCAGGAGCTTGTCCCCAATCCAGAGAGGACAATCCACCTTTTTCTGGCTGAGGACCATGGACTCGGACTTGGAGGTGCTGATTCTCATCCCAGCCGCTTCACTCTCAACAGTAAACCTGTAGGTCATTGCTGGATGAAGCCAACAGGACAACATCATCTGCAAACAACAGAGATGAGATCTTGTGGTCACCAAGCATGACACCCTCCATTCCCTGGCTGTGCCTAGAAATCCTGTCCATAAAATTGTGAACATGATCGGTGACAAAGGGCAGCACCTGGTGGAGTCCAACTCTCACTGGGAATGAGTCCGACTCAGTGTTGGCAATGCGAACCAAACTCTCACAACGGTCGTATAGAGACCGGATAGGTCGTAACAATAAGCACGATTCCCCATTCTTCTGAAGCACCCCTCCCCCCCCAACAAAAAACCATGAAGGATGAGGTTGAATGCCTTGTCCAAGTCCACAAAACACATTTAAACTGGTATGGCAAACTCCCACAAACCCTTGAGGATTCTCGGGAAGGTAAAGAGTTGGTCCGATGTGCCACGGCCAGGACAAAAACCACATTACTCCTCCTGAATCCGAGGTTCGCCCAACAGCCGGACTCTCCTCTCCAGCACCTTGGCAAAGACCTTCCCAGGGAGGCCGAGGAGTGTGATCCCTCCAAAGTTGGAGCACACCCCCCCAGTCACCTTTCTTGAAGAGAGGAACTACCACCCCGGTTTGCCATGCCAAAGGCACTGTTCCCAACCTCCACGCAATGTTGCAGAGGTGTGTCAACTATGACAGCCCTACAACATCCAGGGCCTTGAGGTACTCAGAACAAATTTTGTCCACTCCCGGGGCTTGGCCACGAAGGAGCTTTTTAACCACCTTGGCAACCTCAACCCCTGTGATGGGCAAGTCGTCCCCCTCGTCCACAAGCCCTGCTTCCTCTGTGGAAGGTGTATCAGTGGGATTGAGGAGATCCTCAAAGTCTTCCCTCCATCACCTGACGATATCCTCAGTCAAAGTCAGCAGTACCGCATCCGCACTATACACAGTGTGGACAGCAAGCTGCTTCCCCCTCCTGAGCTACCGGACAGTTTGACAGAATCTCTTCGAGGCCTCATCAATTTGTAGATTAAATGTCTGAAGGCCTGTGAAGTGAGAAAGGATGTTGAAATTCAGTCAGCCAGTAAGTTCTAGGAAATTCCAGCAGTGAAACTTCCCCTTGCGGCCTGACAAACAAGACTGTGGAGGCCCACTGTCGCCATAGCGATGGCGAGCTCTGGCTTGCTTCTCCCTCTTTGTCACCTTGAATGTAATTCTTCTTTCAGCTAGAGTTGTTAAAATTGAAGAGAGTAGACAATGATAGTATGGATCATTTCTGTCATGGCAAAGTCTGAATGGTCTGAGGAATCTTCTTCCAGCCGCTGATGGTGTTGAATTCTCAAGACTACCACAGAAATGAACAATTTAGGGGTTTCAGACCCACTTTATATAGTCTTCATACACCCTTTCTCAACATGCCACATGCCTTTATGATTGGCTGACCAAACCACTCCACTTGGTCTTCAGCCACTCAGATTCAGGGTGCTTTGACACCTACAGGCTTTAGTTCATTTCAATCGAACTCGAGTTTGTTTTCTCCATTAGTGCAGTTCGTTTTGTCTGATGAGAACACGGTAATCGCACTCAGGTGCGCACCAAAGAAACCGTACCAAAACCACCTGAAAGAGGTGGTCTCAATTTGAATCAAATGGTGAACTTTGGTGCGGTCCTGCAGGTGAGAAAGGGACCGTACTAAAACAGGACCAGTGGGAAACGGTAAAATATTTTATGCCACTGTACATACCTGATGGATCTTTGAAAATATCTGTGGCTGAGCATGTCACGGTTCTGGAGGATTAATGAACATTAACATGTTATTTTCCATCCGTAGCCACGCTTCACTTTCAAACTTTGCCAAAACAGGTATAACATAAGATAAGATAAGATAAGCCTTTATTAGTCCCACAACGGGGAAATTCCAGGATTGCAACAGCACAGGGATAGCAACACTCAGAGCAACAATCAGAAGGCAAGAAAAAAAAAACAAAAAAAAAAACAAGCAAGCAAGAGCAGCTAATATACATATGTACGTATTACTATAAAATATATATATATACACACACACACAGACACACAGTGCAGAGCATTGTAGCTGGATGGAATAAATATATGAATATATGAACACACAGTGCAGAGCATTGTAGCTAGATGGAATAAATATGTAAATATATAAACACCCACAGTACGGAGCATTGCAGCTAGGTGGAATAAATATGCAAGTATATAAACACACACAGTGCGGAGCAATGTAGCTAGATGGAATAATATGTAGATATATAAATATATAAACACACCCAGTGCTGAGCATTGTAGCTAGATGGAATAAATATGTAAATATATAAACACACACAGTGCAGAGCATTGTTGCTAGATGGAATGAAACAGCATAACCGTCTACTTAGTTATCCTACATGGTATGATTATGTGCCCATACATATTCTCACCCTCCATAGCGACCGGTAAGTTCCTAGTTGTATGCCGGAGGGGACCATTGTGTAAGTCTATTGCATCTTTTGCATTCAAAAAACTATTAGTTTGTTACGTCTTTTTGCTATCTCTGCGAGCAGCCCTGCTTAGGTTGTACAGTCTGACAGCCGTTGGTAGGAAGGACCTACGAAACCTCTCGGTTGTGCACCTGGGATGATGTAGTCTGCTGCTAAATGAGCTCCTCAGTGCATTCAGTATGTCCTGCATAGGGTGGAACTCGGACTCCAGCAGAGATGACAGTTTAGCCACCGTCCTTCTCTCTCCTATCTCCTCCATCGGATCAAGGCGCTGCCCCAGGACAGAGCTAGCTTTCTTAATCAGTTTGTTCAGTCTCTTCCTATCGGCTGCAGTAATGCCACTGCCCCAGCAGACCACTCCAAAAGTGATGGCTGATGCCACCACCGTGTCATAGAATGACTTCAGCAGCGCCCCTTGTACACCAAAAGACCTGAGTCTCCTCAGCAGGAACAGCCTGCGCTGTCCCTTCTTGTAGAGTGCATCAGTATTGTGTGACCAGTCTAGTTTATTGTTCAGATGAATACCCAGGTACTTATAGGATGTCACCATCTCGATGTCTGTTCCCTGTATATTTACTGGTACTGTGAGGGGCTGCCCATGCCTGCGGCAGTCCACCACCAGCTCCTTAGTTTTCCTCGCGTTGATCTGGAGGCAGTTCCGATGGCACCAGTCCACGAAGTCCTGGATAAGCCCTCTGTACTCAGCTTCATCTCCGTTGGAGATGAGGCCAACGATCGCAGAGTCATCAGAGAACTTCTGTAGATGGCAGTGTGTTGTGTTGTGTGAGAAGTCCGCAGTATAAAGAGTGAACAGGAAGGGAGCCAGCACCGTTCCCTGGGGGGCCCCCGTGCTACTGATGATCGTGTCGGACACACAGTCCCGGGTTCTCACAAACTGAGGCCGGTTCGTGAGGTAGTCCAGGATCCATGATGACAGGTGCTGGTCCACCCCTGCGCGCAGCAGCTTGTCCTTCAGGATCATCGGTTGGATGGTGTTGAAAGCACTGGAGAAGTCAAAGAACATGATCCTCACCATATTCCCGGGCTTCTCCAGGTGGGACAGAGAACGGTGAAGGAGGAAGATCACCGCATCCTCCACCCCAATGCCATGCTGGTAGGCGAACTGGAGTGGATCCATCGCTGGTTCCACCAGGGGGCGGAGGTGAGCAAGGAGCAGTCTCTCCAGGGTCTTCATCAAGTGGGACGTCAAGGCCACCGGTCTGTAGCTGTTCAGGTCTTTGGGGTGGGAAGTTTTTGGTACAGGTACCACACAAGATGTTTTCCACAGCTGTGGTACCCTCCCCAGTTTCAGGCTCATGTTGAAGATATACGTCACAATCCCACACAGCTGGTCTGTACAGGACTTGAGGAGCTTTGCGCTGATGCCGTCCGGTCCCGGCGCCTTCCTCGCCTTGATCTTCCTCAGCTCCGTCCTCACCTGGGTCCTGGTCAGGGTCAGGATGGGGGGCTGTGTGTTGGGAGTGGGGGGGTGTTGGTGGAGTGGGGAGTGGGCAGCAGGACTTGATTTCTTTAGAGGCAGCAGTGGTTGTTGTGCAGTCAGGGGGGAGGGCGGTTGGTCAAATCTATTGAAAAACAGATTCAGGTTGTTCGCCCACTCCCTGCCCCCTGTGGCCTGGGGGGAGGTATTCTGGAGCCCCGAGATGGTTTTGAGGTTTCTCCAGACCCCGCTGATGTCGCTCATATGCCATATGTAATAAACGATAACCTGGGCGATGAAAGCCCCCATAGATTATGCTACAATTTGTATTATTTTATCCCTAGAAATGCATAAATGAACAGTAGCCATCCTACTTCCTGTATTTACCGTTCCTGTTCTTGTGGCAAAAAATTCTGACCAATAAGAACAGAGAACATTCTGACGTAAGTCTCGTGGGATTTAATGTGATGCAGTTTGGTCCACTTGAATGTTTGCCTGTATGAAAGGGGACTGAATCAAGGAGAAAATGATACAAAGTAACAAACTTGTCAACTGATTCAGACCAAATTAAATAAATTTAGGTGTGAAAGCACCCTCAATTACTCAGATTTTTACCTTATATAGAACATGTTACTCAAGTTTTACTGTCTTAAACCACCTGACTTTCTTCCATAGCAAATTTTCTATTCTCACTTAAGTGTACAGTTTTAACCCAATCTCTGCTGTTTTCCTCAAGTCAGCAGTTTCTATTGCTCTGCAGCTGTCCAAACAATAACCACTTTTTCCTGTCAGCTATTTTAATCATATCAACCCTTTAACACAGTTTAACAGTGTCATATACACATGATTACAGAGTTACTTCAGTACATTGATTTTACAGTGATCTTCCAAATACATTTAATACAACATTAACATTCACACTGCTTTTTACTTCATTCACATTATATCACTGAATCTGAGTTCACATTGAAATACTGTGTGACTGTATATTTTTTCATATATTTCTGCAAAGTGTGGTTAGTCTGAGTAAATAACTGCATATATTCCTGTATATATTTGCATCCTTTTATAGAAACGTGGACAGACTGTAATTTACTGTACATACTCTGTTGTCATTGAATCCTTATTTAAATCCTCCACCTGAACAATGAGAGCAAGTTTTTAGCCAAAGTATGTGTTGTGCATACTTGGCCAGTAAAGCTGATTCTGATTCTGATTGTAAATGCTTACATGTTTCATTAATTTTACTGTGCTTTGTCCTACCAGTGTCTGTCCATTTTGATGTTGTTGTGATTGAAATGCTTTTGATGAACTTCAGATTGACCCCTTGGTCTCTCCTGTGTGGGGTGAAATGGGTAGCCCATATTTTTATCATATGGTTGAAATTGTTGGGCATGATGGTTCTCTGGCCAATGCCTCCATTTGACACGGCCACATCGTGAGGCCTCTTGACACCGTCTATCCATGGTTCTTCCTGTGACTGACAAAGCACACTACTCCACTCTTGGGTTTCAGCGTGCCAGAGTCCAGGATCTCAAAGGTCTGTCCTGGGACGAGGTTGAAATCAAACCTCTGCAGCAGCTTGGCCATTACTACCTTCGCCTCCATCTGCAAACACCACCACACCACCCACTGAGTTCAGTTTCTGACCAGGTATGCTGTTCGGCTTCTTTTATTATACTGACCTGAGCAAAGTTCTGTCCAAGACAGGAGCGGGGGCCAAGAGCAAAGGGGTAGTAGCAGTAATAAGGCCTTGTGAAACAGATAAGAAGAAGCTCAAAACACTGACACAAGGTTAAATTAAAATCTGTTATTTTCTGAAGAATTTGAGTCCTTACTTGGGAGCGTCTGGGTGAAATCTGTCTGGATCAAAGATGAGGGGGTCCTTGAAGAATTTGTCCATTCGACCAGTCACATAAGAGTTAAACTGAAAATCAAATTTATTTGATATTTTTATAGTTGTGAATAACTCTTGATTGTTGTGTTTTCATGTGTTTCTTTTTATGTAAAATACAATACTTAGTATATTTTCTTTATAACTAGACATACAGTATATGCCAAATGTAGTAACTTACTATAGCACTAAATCCTCCAGGAATACGGATGCCATCAATGACAAAATCTTCCAGAATATCACGGGATGTGCCTGGAGCTGTTGGGTAAAGTCTCAGAGTCTCTTTGAGCACCTGGGGGAAGGTCACAGTTTTGAAAAATAAGATAAGATAAGATAAGCCTTTATTAGTCCCACAATGGGGAAATTCCAGGATTGCAACAGCACAGGGATAGCAACACTCAGAGCAATAATTAAGAAGATATGGAAGATATAAATAAGAGCAGTGTGACATGATTGCTTGACCCAGGAGACAGACACTGACACGAGTAAGACCGTTTGACAATTATTTATTAAATCAATGTGTGTTGTGTGTGTGGCTGTGTGGGTGAGTGTGATGCTGGAGGACAGCTGGAGCTGAGCGAGTCCCGCTGCGACCTGGCAACCCTGGAAACACACAAGCGCAGGGGGATTAATGCAGCTCGCAGTAAGAAGATGTAACAAAGTGCGCTGCTTACTTGCAGGTGCCGCTGGGAGACTCTTGCCTGCTCCGTGGCTTAATGTGGCTAGGTGAGCGTGGGGCTTGATGCTGTGACGATGAGGAGGAGATCCGAGGAGGGGGAGGAGAAGCCCCGTTGCTAGTGTAGTAGTCTTAAGAATAAATATGTTCCTGCAGTAATGAACTTCCCAAAATGTCCGTGTTGTAAATATGTCAAGTGTTTCTGATGGGGCGATAATTAGTGTGACACATCTGGGAACTTCCTCACACGCTGGAAGCCTGGGAAGGGGTAAGTTGTGTGTAATTCCTCAGGGAACGAAATTGATTAATGTGATTGATTTACTGTAGTTTTCTTTAAGTTATTGTACTAATTTTGATTGTAAGATTTTCTGTTACATTTTCGTTTGCAATACCGATGTAAAATATTCAAAGTAGCGTCATAAATACCGATGATTGATGGCTAGTTAAGTAGGCGCTAACGAGTCCGTTGTTCTGTAGGAATGCCAGCACTTGTCCCCATTCCCGTGTCATGTGTAAATTGTCTGCCCCAATCTGTTTCAGGTATGTTAAAATGTTAAATGTACTGTTGTAAAAAATAGAAAAAACGATCAGTCATGTAACTCTGTCATGTAATGCTGTCATGTATTTGGTGCTAAACTTTTTCTTTGCTTGTGGTATACTGTAACTATACGATCTAAAGTTATGTAGTCCAAGTAGCTGTAAGCTATATTTCTCACACGCTGGAAGCCTGGGAAGGGGAATGCCAGCACTTGTCCCCATTCCCGTGTCATGTGTAAATTGTCTGCCCCAATCTGTTTCAGAAATAAACAGACTACTGACTGATCGAGATCCTGCCTGACGTCTACTTCTCTGCATCGGCCAAGATTTATTTTATTTTGTTATTTTAATGTAGCTGACTAGTTCGAGTCCGTTACATAAACTGGTGCCGTGACCTTTCAAGGATTCTTCTGATCAGCCACAGCTGATCTCCGGGGTCCAGCTGCCTGCTGAGTGGAGGTTCGCAAGGAGAGTCCAGTCTTCATCAACACAACGCATCCTTCAGTTATTTAAGGTTTTTGACAGAAGCTCATTCAGTATTATTTGGATTTGAATTTTATTTTATGTGTGTTATATCAGAGTAGCCTGTTTTGAAATTTCTATTTTGTGTTTATTACCATTTAATTGAGCTAGTTTTTAGTAATGGATGGTGATATGTCTCATAGCCTTTATTCTCACACCCCTGTAGCTGGGGCAGGTAGAGGCAGGGGTCTTTTTTTGTTGAGGGGTGGGGGAGTTAAACAGTTAACTTTCACTGACATGGTGGGAGAGGGTGGTACTATGCATACACACCCAGTGGGGGCTACTTATGTTGTACAGACACCACAGCCACATATCAGTGATGGGGAGGGGGATTTACCAGCACAGGCATGTGAGGTAGGGCCCGCATCCTCCACGCCCATGTTTCCTCCTGGTAGCAATGACCCCTCAGCTGAGCTGCGTGATCTAATTACTGAATTAGGGAATCGAATTGGAGATTCCATAGCCAGTCGGCTGTTACCTTCTACTCAGCCTGTCACACAGTCATGTGACCCAGTCTCTCCAATGGCGCCAGACAGGCATGAACAATCTAGTAACATCAGTGGCACTCTTGATCTCACCAATGTCAATGTGGTAGTCAAGTCAGATGTTCGTGAGCCTGCTGTGTTCAGAGGGGAGGGGTCTGATAAATGCTCAGTACAGGAATGGATAGAGCTGATGGAAATGTATTTACGCAAAAAGAAATTCCCCACTTCGGATCAAGTTGATGAGATCCTGAGTCATCTGATGGGAAAGGCCAAGAAAATAGTTAAAGTGGGAATAAGGAGTAGCTTAACCCCAGACCATGCAGTCCAGCCAGACATGATCTATGATATCCTGCGGAAGCATTTCAGTGAGTCCCCTGCATCATGCTTACCGTTGGCTGATTTTTATGCCACTCAGCCCAGTGTGGGTGAGAATCCAGTGGATTATTGGGTGCGCTTGAATACAGCAGCAGAGCAGGCAGATCGTCTCCTGAAAAAGCAAGGCAGGAAATTGGAGAACATGAATGCTGAAATATCCATGATGTTTATTAGGAACTGCAATGATCCTGAGCTGTCCAGTGTATTTAAGAGTAAACCTATGAGCAAGTGGTCTTTGACAGAGGTGCAGGAAGCGATCGATGAGTATCAGAGGGAGTTCCTGTCCAAGAGGAAGCCAGTGGAAGTTAAACTATCTAAGGTGACCGCGGCTGTCGCTTACTCCATGCCAGACGTTAAGGAGGAAGTGAGTGTTCGTGAGCCTAGTGCGTCTAGCCCGTCCAGATTCAGCGAGTCCTCCAGTGCGGAGGGGGGTGCGTTTGAGCGTGTCCTGTGTATGCTGGAGAGGGTGCTGGAGAAGACAAACCAGGCCACAGCACCGGGTGTTGCGCAACCAGCCCAGTGGGTTCGAGTCACTCCCTGCCGCGTCTGTGGCGACAGCACCCACTCTACAAGATTGCACTGCATGAGAGAAAAGCGATGCCTTGCTTGCTTTGAAACTGGACATCAAAAAAAGGACTGCTCCAAGCGCAGGACAGCAATGCCCAATACCACTGCGCCTGTTCAGGGAAACTAGGCCACCCACATGTGGGAGGGGACGATGTGGGTGCATTTAGTCAGTCCCTCAGTTTTGAAGATGATGTGCAATCTACTTATGAAGAAAAATGCAAGTGTGCTCCTGCTGGAAATAAGATTGTTTATCAAAATGTGCACAAATTAGCAAATTCCGATAGTCTCTTTTATACTGACGTCTCAGTGAAGAACCAAGTTTTGTTGCATGCATTAATTGACAGTGGGTCCATGGCCTGCACAATGAATGAAGAGGCCGAACAGAAACTACGTAGCGTGGGCTTATGTGCTGAGAGCATTACTGCAGACACAGGCATGGTACTGGTGGGGTGTGGTGGGGTTCAAGTGAAGCCGAAGTGCATTTATCAGCTGGAGATGACTGTGTATGGACAGCATGTGAGTGTTCCCACACTGGTCGTGCCAGGTCAGTGTGACGAAATGATCCTGGGCTCCAACGTGATAAAGCACTTGATTCATCACCTCAAACAAAACTCCAGTTACTGGAAAGTGATTGAGAAGCCTGAATCAACGAATGACCCAGGGGTTGAACATTTTCTTAACATGTTATCTGGAATTAACAGATGGAGGGGGAATGTGATTCCTGACATGATAGGTACAGCCAAGCTGACACAAGCCGTAACACTGCTGCCACATCATGAACACCTTGTGTGGGGTAGGGTCCCAGCCAACTCACCTGTTTCAGCAGGGAGCGCTATTCTCGTTGACGCTCCAAGTTCCAACACACACAAGAAGGGTATCATGGTGGGGAGGGCTGTCGCTACAATGTCAGGGGACAGATGGGTACCTATTAAAGTGATCAATCCAAGTGACAAACAAATTACATTGAAGCGAAACACTAAGTTAGCTGATGTGTTCCCGTGTGTTGCGTTGGAAGACCTGGATGTACCCACTTCCAAAACCCCCCCAAATGACCTTCTGGTGAACAGCCAGAGCCTACATGATGCTGACTCATCCTCCTCTACCCCTGATTTCAGTGATGCTCTGAATCGACTCGGATTGAGTGACCTCGACATTGATTCATGTGATGTTACAGATTATTGGAAAGGCCAGTTGTTCGACTTGATACGGAAATAGGAGAGCCTATTTTCTAGGAACAAGTTGGACTGCGGTGAGGCCACCGGTTTTGTTCATCGGATCCACCTGACTGATCCTCGGCCATTCAGACTCCCGTATCGACGTGTCCCACCTGGTCATTACCAAAAGCTGAGACAGGTGCTGTCTGAGATGGAGGAAAAAGAAATCATCCGTAAGTCTTCCAGTGAGTGGGCGTCACCTCTGGTACTCGTATGGAAGAAGAACGGTGATCTGAGGGTTTGTGTGGATTACAGATGGCTGAATTCCAGGACTATCAAAGATGCCCACCCATTGCCTCATCAGGCGGATTGCCTGGCTGCTCTTGGGGGGAGTGCATTCTTCAGCACCATGGACTTAACATCAGGATATTACAATATCCCCATGTGTGAAGAGGATAAGAAACTGACTGCCTTTACCACGCCCATGGGGCTGCATGAGTTCAATCGCATGCCTCAGGGGCTATGTAATGGGCCAGCCAGCTTTATGCGGCTCATGACAAACATCTTTGGCGACCAGAATTTTTTGACTCTGTTGTGTTATTTAGATGACCTCTTGGTTTTCGCGCCGAACAAAGGTGAGGCACTGAAGCGGCTCGATGTAGTGTTCAGCAGGCTAAGTGCGCACGGACTAAAGCTTGCGCCCAAAAAGTGCCATTTTCTTCAGCGCAGTGTGAAGTTTCTGGGCCATGTCGTTGACGAGAGTGGAGTAGCGACTGATCCGGAGAAAGTACAAGCAATTGCTGCCATGACTGAACAAGCACTAATGCATGAAGATGGCGTGACCCCATCCCCAAGAAAAATAAAGTCCTTTTTGGGCATGGTCATGTATTATCAGCGCTTCATTCAGAATTGCTCTAGCATTGCTAAGCCTCTCTTTGCCCTCACTGCAACGCCAAAGAAGAGTAAAGGCCAGACAAGGCATGTGGCTTTTAAGAAACTCAAGCCGAGTGACTGGACAAGTGACCAACAGAAATCTTTTGAGCAACTGAAGTTGGCCCTACTCGAGTCAGTCGTCTTAGCTCATCCAGATTTCAGCCGTCCCTTTATCCTGTCCACTGATGCGTCATTAGATGGGTTAGGGGCAGTCATCTCTCAAGTCCCGGAAGGGGAGAACAAGGCCCGTCCGATTGCTTTCGCAAGCAAGTCTCTGACGCAATCCCAGACCAAGTACCCAGCGCATCGTCTGGAGTTCTTGGCCCTTAAGTGGGCAGTCTGTGATAAATTTAGTCATTGGTTAAAAGGGCATGAGTTCACTGTCTGGACGGATAATAATCCATTGACATATATACTGACTAAGCCGAAGTTGGACGCATGCGAACAGAGATGGGTTGCGAAGTTAGCCCCGTACAACTTCAGTATCAAGTATATTCCTGGCAAGAAAAACATTGTGGCGGACGCCCTCAGCAGGCAGCCTTTCGTTCAGGGCTGTGTCAGCAAGAGGCTTGTGTCTGAGCCATATGGAGCGCTGCTGGAAGAAGCACAGCTGATTAAGGACAATATGATACAGGAAGTCTTTAGACTGAGTGCCAACCACCAGGGGGTCAGTTGTCTCTCGCAAGTCTCCAGGCTGGAGCGTTCCTCACTCGACAGCGAAACAGTGAAGGCCGTGTTCGAGGGTCATGCTGAGTGGGAGATGGGATCAGCTGAGAGAGCCTCGTGTTGGCTTGTCCAGGACGTGCAGCAGCTGGCTGCCTGTGGTCAGAACCCCTTACCTGTGTTTTCCATTCAGGAGTTGCAAGGCCAGCAACAGCAAGATGCCTGCCTCTCCAGAGTCATCTCTTTTGTGACACGCGGGAGACGACCGTCGCGAAGAGAAAGGCCTCACGAGACAGATGGCGTCTTGAGAATGTTGAAGCAGTGGGACAAACTCAAGATGTTAGATGGGCTACTGTACAGGGTGAGCAAAGATCCACTGACTGGCAAGAAAAGACACCAGTATGTTGTTCCAGCTTCATTGGTTCAGCGAGTGCTGCAAGGCATCCATGATGACGCAGGCCACCAGGGCCAGCAGAGAACTTTATACTTGGCAAGGCAGAGGTTCTTCTGGACTGACATGGAACGGGATGTCCGTGAATATGTGAAAACATGCAAGCGTTGTGTGGTCAGTAAGACTCCTGAACCGGAAGCCAGAGCGCCCCTCGAAAGCATTAAGACAACGAGCCCATTAGAACTTGTGTGCATTGATTTTTGGTCCACGGAGGACAGCAGTGGGAAAAGTGTGGATGTGCTAGTGGTCACTGACCATTTTACTAAAATGGCCCATGCCTACCCCTGCCGTGACCAATCTGCAAAACAAGTTGCCCGCCAGCTCTGGGACAAATACTTTTGTGTGTATGGGTTCCCTGACAGAATTCACTCAGACCAGGGTGCCAATTTTGAAAGTGAGCTGATCAGGGAATTGTTGCAAGTTGCTGGGGTCAAAAAGTCCCGAACTACTGCCTATCACCCCATGGGGAATGGGAACGTTGAACGGTTCAATAGAACTTTGGGCAGCATGATAAGAACCCTTCCCCCTAGAGCAAAGCAGAAATGGCCGCAGATGCTACAGACTCTAGCGTTTGCTTACAACTGCACTGCACACGAATCCACCGGTTACGCGCCATTCTTTTTAATGTATGGCAGAGTGCCACGTCTACCGGTGGATGTCATGTTTCAGAATGCTGTAAGGGACTGCGACACTGTGGACTATGACCAGTATGTTGCTAGGATGAGACAAGATCTGAAGGAGGCTCTGTCAGCTGCTCAGGCCAACGCTCTTTCAAGCCAGGAACGTCAAGCAGACTTGTACAATAGGAGAACTAAAGGACGTGACATTGTGGAAGGTGATCGAGTCTTGTTGGCAAACAAGGGTGAACGGGGGCGCAGGAAATTAGCAGACAAGTGGGGGTCCACCCCGTATGTCGTCGTCTCTGCCGACCCTAGGTGCCATACTTACCGTGTCAGGAACACAACCAATGGGCAAGAAAGGGTTGTTCACCGCAATCTGCTTCTCTTGGTCAACTTTCTGCCAATTGAAATGGACCGTGCTGCTCATGAAGTGACCCTGAGTGAGTCGTATGAGTCAGGTGATGATCTTGATTCACATGTTGCTGCATCAGAGATCGACAGGACTGCTTGGACAGCCAGTTGGGTGGCAAGGGCCTCTGCCTCCAATCAGCTACAAGAGGCTTCATGCACACAAGATTTTGACCTGCCCGTGCAGTTGAACACAGCGGAGACTGTTCAGTTGACCAATGATCTTTCAGAAATGCCCTGTCTATCTGCCAGTTTTTGTGGTGACCAAAGATCTGAAGTGTCCATGCCGCCTTCCAGCATTGGGAGTTCCCCTAGTAGTACAGTGGGCGCAGTGAGAACCAGGTTTGGGAGGGTAGTTAAACCAGTGAATCGGCTGATTCAGAACATGGCCCAACAGTATACTCAACGCTCAAACAGTTCAGTTCTTAGTTTGGCTAGGGCACTGATGCCGTAGGGGAAGACACACACACACACACACACACACACACACACACCACATAGGCCTTCTGTCCAGTTGAAGAATGACAGATTTGTTCTTTTTCTTTGTTTTTTCTTCTCTTTATTTTCTTTTCTCCAATTCATGTGAAGTCAACTGGTGGTATTTAGTCTGGTATGATATGGGTAGTGTATACGGCACTCCTGTAGCAAGTACACTATGGGGGGGGGGGTCTGCGCAGCCCTCCGTAGTCGCTTTCCCTTTGAATTGGGTGACATACATGTTGCAGTATACTGTGGGATATACTTATCCAGTGGTTTTTTGGTGGTTGACTTGTAGTGGTATTTTGGTGAAGTTCAGAGGGGAGTATGTAGTAGTCTTAAGAATAAATATGTTCCTGCAGTAATGAACTTCCCAAAATGTCCGTGTTGTAAATATGTCAAGTGTTTCTGATGGGGCGATAATTAGTGTGACACATCTGGGAACTTCCTCACACGCTGGAAGCCTGGGAAGGGGTAAGTTGTGTGTAATTCCTCAGGGAACGAAATTGATTAATGTGATTGATTTACTGTAGTTTTCTTTAAGTTATTGTACTAATTTTGATTGTAAGATTTTCTGTTACATTTTCGTTTGCAATACCGATGTAAAATATTCAAAGTAGCGTCATAAATACCGATGATTGATGGCTAGTTAAGTAGGCGCTAACGAGTCCATTGTTCTGTAGGAATGCCAGCACTTGTCCCCATTCCCGTGTCATGTGTAAATTGTCTGCCCCAATCTGTTTCAGGTATGTTAAAATGTTAAATGTACTGTTGTAAAAAATAGAAAAAACGATCAGTCATGTAACTCTGTCATGTAATGCTGTCATGTATTTGGTGCTAAACTTTTTCTTTGCTTGTGGTATACTGTAACTATACGATCTAAAGTTATGTAGTCCAAGTAGCTGTAAGCTATGTTTCTCACACGCTGGAAGCCTGGGAAGGGGAATGCCAGCACTTGTCCCCATTCCCGTGTCATGTGTAAATTGTCTGCCCCAATCTGTTTCAGAAATAAACAGACTACTGACTGATCGAGATCCTGCCTGACGTCTACTTCTCTGCATCGGCCAAGATTTATTTTATTTTGTTATTTTAATGTAGCTGACTAGTTCGAGTCCGTTACACTAGGGGAGACAAGTCCGCCACCAGGGAGGTCCACCTAAGGCCAGGGAAGAACACTCTGACAAGGTGAGTTATTCTGTGGCTTACGTGACGAGGCTTGACGATGATGCGTTGTGGATGCTCTGGCTAGAGCTCGAGTCCGTGACGCGTTGCGTGGTGAAGTAGACAGACGACTCCGTGCTGAGCAGTCAGTGACACCGGCTTTTAAGGTCTGCTGGTTATTGGCAGCAGGTGTGTGCGCAGCCGGGGCTGATGACGGCCCAGCGGCCGCCATGACACAGTGGATACACATACATACACATAAATATATAAATATATATACAAAGTGCGGAGCATTGTAGCAAGATAGAATAAACAGCATAACCGTCTACTTAGTTATCCTACATAGTATGAATATGTACCCATACATATTGTCATCCTCCGTAGTGACCAATATTGTCCTAGTTGTATACTGGAGGGGACCATTGTTTAAGTCTATTGCGTCTTTTGCATTCAATACTATTAGGTCGTCACGTTTTTTTGCTATCTCTGCGAGCAGCCCTGCTTAGGTTATACAGTCTGACAGCCGTAGGTGGAAGGACCTGCGAAACCTCTTGGTTGCGCACCTAGGATGATGTAGTCTGCTGCTAAATAAGCTACTCTTCTTGTGTAGGTAACAAAATATAATACAGAGAAACAAATCAGGAAAGTACTTTGTCCAAGTTTGGCATGTATCTGGAGGGGGACAGTAAAATGATGGTTTGATCTGTTTGAAATCTCTTCCAATAGTCATAAGTAGATGAATTGGAGGAGTATCTGTGGCCGGGTAAAGAGAGAAAAGAGATAGTGGCTCTTTAAAAAAAAAAGGTGTCAGACAGAGTTCTGTGCCAGCTCGCTGGGGGAGGAAAGCAGATAAGGAGAAGGAGCAGAGAGACAGGAATTTTTCATCGAGATTCACAATCTCAGCCCCTTAAGGACGAGATTGGCAGGACCAAGGTGTCGTTTGCCACTACTTGGAGAATAAGATATATGGCCAAGAAGAAGGAAGAAAATACTGGGTCAAAGCTTAGGTTTATTCATGGAAAGAATGACGCTGAGTTTCAACAAGCTAAAGCTCAAATTTCCTTTTATCATCATCATAGCAGTCTGTCATGGGCGACAATGACTGTTTCATTTAGGTCTGATCAGATTCCTCCACGCAGCTCTGTCCTTAGCCTTCCGCTCCTGTCTATATCCAACTTCTTCAAGATTCTTTTTACAGTGTCTTTAAATCTGAGCCTTGGTCTACCCTGATTGCGTTTGCCCTCACATAACTGTGAGTAGAGTAACTGCCGAGGGAGACGCTGGTGGTCCATCCTCTCAACATGTCCGAGCCATCTCAGGTTCATCTGTATTAGCATGTCCTCCATTGATGGTAGACCAGCTCGTTTCAACACTTCTACGTTGGTTATCTTGTCTTTCCATGAGATGTTCATTATGGCTTGAATGTGTCTCATCATGTACGCATGGAGTTTCTTCACCTGCACTCTGTAGACAGTCCGAGTTTCAGCACCGTACAATAGAGTAGCCAGTACTGTCGCTCTGTACACTTTGCATTTCACACAGATAGACACATGTCGATTGTTCCACAGTCTCTCCCTCAAGTTTCCAAACACAGTGCTCGCTCTTCCCATTCTGAGAGATAGTTACTGAAGATTATTCCAGTATTCATGACGAGAGTGGTATAACCCCAAAAGTCACAAGCAGTGCTGTTCATCAACTTTCCATTGAGTTGTGAATTAAATTTGGGGACAAAGAATCTCCTGGGACTCCCATGTCTACAAAGGTATTGAAGCTGAAAAGACCTTGACCCTTGTGTGTGAGTGGCTGGTCTCTGACTTGTAGCCAAACCGCAACAAGAAAGAAAAAAAACAGTGAAGTTGCCAACCATCTTTATCTTCTCCTTATAAAAATTATCTAGCCCACCCCGCTTCAGATTGATTGGTAAAGTAATTTCAAGTTATTTTACTCTTTTATATTCATGAAGTCAAAGTTGGTCTGTGATTGATTTAATGCTCATTCTAACTGTAAAAAGTTAAGTTGTTGAGTGCATAAAATCTATAGAGTTGTCAAGTGTATACCATGTATATCAGAGGAAGCAGGACAGGCACTTGGAGGAAGGTAGTTAAGAGTAGATAGACAAATACCTAGGCAGCTGTGGCATATTTAAAATATTGCAAAAAATACTCTCCTGTATAGCTCTTGTTCAAATAATAATCATATTACTTCAGCCTCAAAGAAGATGGGTTACTGTTAGTTTAAAAAGAAAATTAAATTTTTGATGAAAAATTGGCCCCGCCCACCAGCAGGGCTGTCTGACTCGGGGTTGTGGTGCGCCAGCCCTTGTCACCAGGCCGCCCCTTGGCCTCACTCCTAGGGCAGGTGCCTGGCTGTCCTGGGGTTTAGTGGCCTCAGGGAATTCATGCTGTGTGGCGGCTGTGGCTGGCCCAGAGATGGGGCGTGTTGTCTTGCTTGCTCATGGCCCCGGGGAGCATTGCTGCAGCCTGCTACCCTCTCTCTTTTTTTGTATGTTTCCTTGCAAACCACACACACTCTCTACACTAGGCCTATTCAATTAGCGGCCCTCGGGCCACATGCGGCCCAGAAGAAACCTCCTAGTGGCCCGCGGGCCCAGGCCATGCCAAGGAAATAAAAATTCAAGAAAAAAATATGAAGGAATGAGAGTTACATGGGGAATGACGGTCCGCAACCGCGTACACGAACAACATGCGTGACCGTCATCCATGCAGAGCTCAGAAGCGCCCTGCCCACATGACAGTTCGTCAGAGGCAGAGCAAACCTTCCAGGCAGTGTGTCTCCCTGGTGTTGCTGTTCGAGAGAAGCATGATTTTATTAAAGTACTTTAAACATGGAAAAAATCAGAAGAGGTATGTAAGCCGTGAAAGCATTTATGGTGGTTTTAAGCCGCTGGTAACAGGAACATGATTAGACTTCATATGCAGGGAAAGAGGCAAGAGTGACTGAATCGCTGAGGATTTACTTCACCAGCCATTACAATAACTTATGTTCATTATTATGTACCTGGCAAGTTAAGATGACCGAAATTCATGAAGTCAATGACTTTAATCCATCAGCAGCCTTCAGACAAACTAAACGTGCCAACATTTAGATTTCAAAATAAGGGAGGTTTTTCCTGCTGTCTGGTTGGTGAGGAGATTATGTCCACAAACCCGGAATGAGGCACAGAGAGTGGTGTCCTCTTTGAACGCGAACTTTATTACATGTGGTTCAGTAATATACAGTACACATCCACCATCATACTTAGCCAGCTGGGAAGAGCCCCTAAGATGGTGGCTCTCCCTTATACAGTGGGGCAAAAAAGTATTTAGTCAGCCACCAATTGTGCAAGTTCTCCCACTTAGAAGATGAGAGAGGTCTCCAATTTTCATCATAGGTATACCTCAACTATGAGAGACAAAATGAGAAAAAAAAATCCAGAAAATCACATTGAAGGATTTTTAATGAATTAATTGGTAAATTCCTCAGTAAAATAAGTATTTGGTCACCTACAAACAAGCAAGATTTCTGGCTCTCACAGACCTGTAACTTCTTCTTTAAGAGGCTCCTCTGTCCTCCACTCGTTACCTGTATTAATGGCACCTGTTTGAACTTGTTATCAGTATAAAAGACACCTGTCCACAACCTCAAACAGTCAGACTCCAAACTCCACTATGGCCAAGACCAAAGAGCTGTCAAAGGACACCAGAAACAAAATTGTAGACCTGCACCAGGCTGGGAAGACTGAATCTGCAATAGGTAAACCACTTGGTGTGAAGAAATCAACTGTGGGAGCAATTATTGGAAAATGGAAGACATACAAGACCACTGATAATCTCCCTCGATCTGGGGCTCCACGCAAGATCTCACCCCGTGGGGTCAAAATTGTCACAAGAACGGTGAGCAAAAATCCCAGAACCACATGGGGGGACCTAGTGAATGACCTGCAGAGAGCTGGGACCAAAGTAAAAAAGGCTACATCAGTAACACACTACGCCGCTGGGGACTCAAATCCTGCAGTGCCAGACGTGTCCCCCTGCTTAAGCCAGTACATATCCAGGCCCGTCTGAAGTTTGCTAGAGAGGATTTGGATGATCCAGAAGAGGATTGGGAGAATGTCATATGGTCAGATAAAACCAAAATAGAACTTTTTTGTAAAAACTCAACTTGTCTTGTTTGGAGGAGAAAGAACACCATACCTACTGTGAAGCATGGGAGTGGAAACATCATACTTTGGGGCTGTTTTTCTGCAAAGGGACCAGGACGACTGATCCGTGTAAAGGAAAGAATGAATGGGGCCATGTATCGTGAGATTTTGAGTGAAAACCTCCTTCCACCAGCAAGGGCATTGAAGATGAAATGTGGCTGGGTCTTTCAGCATGACAATGATCCCAAACACACCGCCCGGGCAATGAAGGAGTGGCTTCGTAAGAAGCATTTCAAGGTCCTGGAGTGGCCTAGCCAGTCTCCAGATCTCAACCCCATAGAAAATCTTTGGAGGGAGTTGAAAGTCTGTGTTGCCCAGCGACAGCCCCAAAACATCATTGTTCTAGAGGAGATCTGCATGGAGGAATGGGCCAAAATACCAGCAACAGTGTGTAAAAACCTTGTGAAAACTTACAGAAAACGTTTGACCTCTGTTATTGCGAACAAAGGGTATATAACAAAGTATTGAGATGAACTTTTGTTATTGACCAAATACTTATTTTACCGAGGAATTTACCAATTAATTCATTAAAAATCCTTCAATGTGATTTTCTGGATTTTTTTTCTTATTTTGTCTCTCATAGTTGAGGTATACCTATGATGAAAATTGGAGACCTCTGTCATCTTTTAAGTGGGAGAACTTGCACAATTGGTGGCTGACTAAATACTTTTTTACCCCACTGTATGTGGTTCGGCGTGATGACGTCGCCAGCCGGCTGCGTCATCATGCTGGTGCTTATTAACCCCTTGAGGTATCCCAATACCACATTCACTTCCCACTGAAAAAACAAAAACAAAAACAAAAACAGAACTCTTTAATAATCATAACCCTCCCCAATTTGGCATAAACAACAATATAACAACAATGCTAACTAGGGTTAGCGGGTGGACTGCCGCTCAACCCGACCTGGCTGAGTGGGTTATTCTGCCACTCGTTCGCCAGCAGTGCTCCTATCTAAGCAGTCACTTTTTTTCTTACAGTCTTCCATGGGGAAGGCGGTTCTGCTGGAGAGGTTTTGTAGCAGGCCCGTGGCGGTCTCATCTCTAGAGCGTTTAAGCGGGTCCATGGCGGCCGCTTCCCTGGAGCTGTCGGCCCCCCGAGAACAATCCTCATGACGCCAGAGCCCGGTTCCCACACTGCGGCAGCTGACTCCCATCAAGCCCCACCGCCTGGAGCTACCACCCGGACACACCGTAGTCTGTTCACGTGCCAAACCGAATCGTCCGTCAGCCAAAAACACATTGTCCTCAGCGGTGCCCCTTGTTTTGCTGGCTGCAGCCTGGTCTCCTATGGCGCAAACCCAAACCCAGTCCATGACGTGGAGAGGCGCCTTACTTTGTTTGCT
Organism: Pholidichthys leucotaenia; assembly: GCA_020510985.1. Classification (NCBI taxonomy): domain Eukaryota; kingdom Metazoa; phylum Chordata; class Actinopteri; order Cichliformes; family Pholidichthyidae; genus Pholidichthys; species Pholidichthys leucotaenia. The sequence goes on from CM035842.1 coordinate 9,233,147, forward strand.
GTGCTGCTGCGTTTTCGGCAGTTCCGTGCTCTCCTTCGGTTTGGCGCCGTCGTTACACTGTGGCAGTACAGCAGTCACCGTTGTTGCAGCGGACCCCTCACCCATTGCGTGTCAGTCATTGAAGCGGACTCTTCACCCGTCTGCGTGGTCGTAACCTCTGTGTCGTGTTTGCTTTCCGTGTCGTGTTCACCCACGATGCTGTGGTCACTCTCAGTACAGAATTCTCCCTTTTCACTGCGCTCACTCTCTGTGCTGTGCTGTTCAGCTGGCTTGTCGTTCTCAATGGGCATGGGCTCCCTCTCCTGCGGCTCCGATTCCACCGTTTTAGCTAGCGTGTAGCTTGTAGCGTGTTGCTTCTGTGTTTGGCGCCCATTTAGCTCCATGGCTAACTTCTCCGTTGCTACTAGCTGGGATGTTAGCTCCCCCGAGCTAGCTAGCATTGTGTCTTTTGGCACCGTTAGCATCTCAACCCACAGCTTCGTGCTACATGTGTGTTCGGCAAAGTAGCTAGTAAGAATTTCAACAACATCCATATATGACTCCGTCTCCCCTAACGTGTGGAAAATTCTCTGATCTTCTATGCCGAGTTTGCGAACAAGAAGTGCTTGTTTCCTTACTTTATCGAGTTTACCCAGGCCCAACGCTGCAATGTAAGTCTCGAACGCGGCCAGCCAACGAGGCCACCGGACTGCTGGTTCTCCTGGTTACTCAAGAAATGGCCGTAGTGGTGTTCCGCACACCTCCATGAGTTAATCCTCAGTCGCCAAATGTTATGTCCACAAATTCAGAATGAGTCACAGATAGTGGCGTCCTCTTTGAACACAAACTTTATTACATGTGGTTCAATAATATACAGTACACATCTACCATCATACTGAGCTAGCCAGGAAGAGGCCCTAAGATGGTGGTTCTCCCTTATATGTGGTTCGGCATGATGACGCAGCTGGCTGGTGACATCATCACGCTGATGCTGATTAACCCCTTGAGGTATCCCAATACCATAAATTTCTAAAAAACTATAAATATATAGAAATATTTTAACAGAAATAACCGAATCTTTGGTAATTTAAGTTAATTTATTTCATTAAATGTAATTTAATAAATATTTTTCTTTGAAATCAGAGTTAAATTATTTCTCTGTTCTGGCTGTGCAAAATTATAAGATAAGATAAGATAAGATAAGCCTTTATTAGTCCCACAATGGGGAAATTCCAGGATTGCAACAGCACAGGGATAGCAACACTCAGAGCAACAATCAGAAGGCAAGAAAAAACAAGAACAGCTAGTATACATATGTACATATTACTATAAATATATGTATATATAGACACACAGTGCGGAGCATTATGGTTGGTGAATGTGCAGCAGAAAGTCTAAGCTCTCTCTCCCTCCGCGGGTGCGGCGGGCCAGCTGGAAGTCTTTGGGCATAATGGTGACCCTCTTAGCTTGGATGGCGCACAGGTTGGTGTCCACGAAGAGAAGAGACCCACCAGGTAGGCCTCGATGGCCTCCTGCAGAGCCATGACGGCAAAGCTCAGGAAGCACAGGTCAGTCTTGAAGTCCTGGGCAATCTCCCTCACCAGGCGCTGGAAGGGCAGCTTACGGATGAGCAGCTCTGTGGATTTCTGGTAGCGACGGATCTCTCTCAGAGCCACGGGCCTGTAATGGTGAGGCTTCTTCACACCGCCGGTGGCTGGAGTGTAAATTGTATAAGGTAAAAAGTCAAATTTTTACCACAATGTTTCAAATTTATTGAAAAAACCCAGTAATTTTATTAAAAAATAGACAAAAATAGCCATAAAATAATCCACAAATGTATAATAAAGTCGTAAATGTACAAGAAAAGTCAATTTTACAAGGGGAAATTAGAAATTTGAGGAAAATGGTTTCAAATTTAGATAAATTCTCAAAGAAAAGTAGAAAACTATAAGAAAACTGCCGTCAGCAGTCGGCGGGTGCAGCCATCAGCTGCACCTGAGCTCACCTCGCCGGGCTCCACTTCCACCGGTGACCCTGACCCTGTGTCTCTGTCCCTTTTGTCTGAGCCTTTCCCCAGGGTCACCGAGGTTTGTCATACTTCGCCAGAGGACTCCGTGGGTTCAGTCTCACTGCCTGAGATCTTCGTGGGTCCAATTCCTGCCAAGGGTGTCGCAGGTGCTCCGTCCCAGCCCAGGGCCTCTGTGGATGCTGCTCCCCCTTTAGCTGAGTTTGTTGCGGGTGCTCTGTCCCAGCCCGGGACCTCCGTGGGTGCTGCTCCCCCTCTGGTTGAGTTCTTCGCAGGTGCTCTGGGCTGGGACTGCGGGTGCTGCTGTGCTCCAGTCCAGAGCCACCGCAGGTATTGCGATGTCCCAGTCCAGGACTACTGAGGGTGCTGCAGGGCGGTCTGAGGGCGTCGGGGCGTCGGGGTCTCCCCTGCCTGATGCCGTCGTGGTTCCCTCTCCTCTGCTCGAGGCTGTCGTGGTCCCCTCTTCTTTGCCCGAGGCTGTCGTGGTTCCCTCTCCTCCACCTGATGTCATCGTGGTTTCCCTTACTCCTCTGTCCTCTTCATTGCTGGTCTTCCTTGTGGGGCAGCCGACTTCTGGGTCACCCTTTCTTTTTAGGTGGCTAAAGAACTCCAGCAGACCACCTGACAGATTGTGCCGCTGGATTGGGTGGCCCACATTCTCCGGTAGGCCCCCCAATTCATTCCACTACGCCATCTGCCAGGTCTGGGACTTAAGCAGGCTGCCTGAACTGTGCAGCTCTCCGGTCCAGGGAGCCTAAGTGCCTGGGTTTTGAATGGGTGTGGGTCCTGAGTGGGGTTTTGTTTTTTTGGTCCCTTTGAGCCTGGTTCCCTCACTGCCCTCCCGGGTTGGGTCATTGTGTGTTACCTTGGGGTGTCTGGACTCCACCCCTAAGGAAGGGGGGCTCTGTCATGGGGCTGAGTGCGGTGTGTCACCGTGCTCCGGCTCTTAAATTATATCTGAGTATTTCCTGTATTTTTCCGGTGCTGTGTGTTATTTTCCTGTGTGATGGTTTAAGATTTGTTTAGTTGTCAGTTGTTCATTCATTCATTCATTCATTCATTCATTCATTCATCTTCTTCCGTTTAATCCTTTTCGGGTCACGGAGGGGCTGGAGCCTATCCCAGCATCTTTGGGTGAGAGGCAGGGTACACCCTGGACAGATCGCCAGTCCATCGCAGGGCCAACACAGAGAGACAGACAACCATTCACTCTCACAGTCATACCTAAGGACAATTTAGAATCCCCAGTTTGATGCCAATTAACCTAACTTGCATATTTTTGGCATGTGGGAGGAAACCGGAGAAATCCCGGAGTAAACCCATACAGACACAGGGAGAACATGCAAACTCCACACAGATCACTGTTGGTCGGGGGCTGGGATCGAACCCAGGATCCCCCGGCCAAGGGTGAGTTGGTGTGCTGCCGCAGTGCTAACCACTCCTCCACCGCGCCGCCCTTGTTAGTTATTCTGTTATGTTATTCATGTCATTATTATTATTATTATTATTATTATGTTAGTTTCTGTAGCTTAGTGTTTTTATGTTGTTCCTCTGTGATATGAGTTCTCCATCTCCTCTTCCAGACACTCCCACCTTGTCATCATCTCGCATTCAGTTAACTAGTTGTCCCAGCTGTGAGTTGTCTAGTAATTAGGTCAACCTGCCCACTCATGTGATCTAAACCTGCTATCACTTGCTATTATTTGTTTCTGGCCCTATTTAAGGACTGTTATTTCTCTCCCTCTTTGCTGGAGTCTGAAGAGTCTTGCGTCAGAACCCAATTCCTGTTCTGACATTTATCCCTGTGTTCATTCTGTCTACCCCTTTGTCATCTCAGTTCGTAAGTTTGCTTTGTGCACCATTTGGACTTTTGTGTTTGTGCACTGTTTGGACTTTTTTGTCCCTTCAATAAATATTACAAAAGACAGTTCAGTGCTTGGGTCTCCATTCCTGCCTCGAGGGGCAAATCATGACATCCACGAGTGCTCCACACTTCATTAATCCTCTGCATCCTGCCTTGCCTCAAGTTCTGTAAGTTATCCCTTGCTGTTATATTTTGTGTTTCTTTATTATTAAATGTGCAAACTCGCAGCTTGCAAAAGGGCACTTTATGACAGAAGGGTGCTGCCAATATAAGACACCAGCAGCTGTGGGTTTGCCCTTTTTCTTTTCCCTCCGTTATTATATTCCCCCTCCCCCTTTTTTTGGTAATTGGCTCCTGCTGAGATGTCAGCGAGCGGGAGATGGTACCCAATGAGCCTGGGGTGGGAGCTCTGCCAAGCCCTTATTGAAATAGAAGGACTTATTGCTACAGCTCGCTTATATTCCACCCCGAAAGACACTCTGTGGTACTTGGGTCTTGCAGAGGCAGCTGTGCAGTGTCATCCTCGGCTCATGGAGCATGCCGAGGGACAGGAGAGGATTTCCCTGGTGGTGGGTCTGCAGCGGCAGAATTGTGGAAGGGTGAGGAGTTTCGCCAACAAGCAGAGGTCTGAGCCGGTGAGGAGACATTCTTGGTCCTCGGTACCATCTGCTCCTCACCAGTAGCCAGCTCCAGTTCCTGCTCCGCCAGCCCCACAGCCACTCCACGAGAGGAGGCTGAGAAAATCATCTGCACCGAGGTCTGCCCCAACAAACCAGCATCCTCAGGCCCCGGCATCTCGCCTGTCTCTGCCTCCTCACCAGACGACCTCCGCCACTCCCGGGAAGACATCGTCTGTCCAGCAGCAGCAGCTACCATCAAGCCCAGGGAAATAAGGCAAGTATTTTTTCATTCTCCTACAAGTAAAAATGAAATGTCTTGCCTTATTCCCAGTGGTAAGGCTCAGCAGCAGCCCAATTTAGCTGAGTCCTCACTGCCTGTTGCTGTAAGTTGTCCCTCACCTGCTTCTCCCGTGTACTCTCCTATTTCCCCTGAACATCCGCCGGTCCTGAGAGAGAGTTGCTGGATGATGGAGAGGCCTGTGGCCCTGGAACGGCCTGTTTCAGCCCCACAGCCACATCCTGGATGGGAGAAGAGCAGCCCCTGTGCCCTAAAACTTGAGCCAACAGGAGAGTGTCCTCTGGTTTTAGCAGCACAGGACTCAGCACCATTGGTGAGACAACCTCCAGTGTCAGCCACCACGTCAGGAGATCCACCAGTGTCGGTCGCCATGCCTGGAGGTCCTTCAGCTGCACCCACCATCGCACCTGCTGCCGGGGTCACCGTAGCAGAGTCGCCGGTGTCCTGGACGGTGGTGAAGCTCGAGTCTAGGCAAGTACTCTGTTCTGTTTTAACACCTGCAGATCTACAGAAATCTTGTCTAGCTTGTGGTGAGGAGAATCAGCTGCAGATGTACTCTGCTCCTGAGTTCTCCTTGCTGGGCTCCACTGCTGCTGGTAATAATTTTCCAGTGTTTTTCCTCTTCCTTCTCATCTGAGGTAGCTAAGCCGGGGTTGGATCGCCAGATGACTGGATTCGAGACGTCCCAGCCCAATTTGCCGGAGTTCTGGACGGTGGTGGAGCTCAAGCTCAGTTAAGTTCTTTTTTTTTTTTTTGTTTTCACTTTAGCTGTCTTAGAGAGATCTTGCATAGCTCTTGGTAGGGAGGACCAGTTGCAGCCGCCAGCTACACCTTAGTTCTCCTTGCCAGGCTTCACTGCTGCCGGTGACTCTGACCTGGTATTTGTTTCCTCTCTGTCCGAGTCTTCTCCTGAGGTCACCAAGTGTCCTTCACCTCCATCTGAGGTCACCAACGGTCCTCCATCTCTTCCTGAGGTCGCCGTGGGTCTTCCTTCCCCGCCTTTGTCTGGTTCCCCGCTGATCAATCATCTTCTTCACCTGGTTTTGTAACGGGTCAGCCATTTTGTCTCATCTGGGTTCCTCACCGGTCCTCCACCGGAGGTCACCGTGGGTCCTCCGTCTCTGCCTGAGGTCGCCATGGGCCCTCTCCCTTCGCCTGAGGCTGCCAAAGGTCATCTCCCTTCGCCTGAGGTTGCCGAAGGTCATCTCTCTTCACCTGAGGTCACCAAAGGTCATCTGTTTTTGCCTTAGGTTGCTGTGGGTCATCAGCCTTCACCTGAGCTTGCCAGTGATCATCAGTCCCCCTCATCTAGTTCCCCCACTGAGCAGCCGTGCTCTTTGTCTGGTTCCCTCACTGGTCAGTCATCTCCTTCGCCTAGTTTTCTCGCTGGTCAGTCACCCTTCTCATCAGGTTTCCACCTCTCAGCTCCTGCAGTCCACAAAAGGCACTGGTTCCAGCTACCACCTCCAGGAGGGGGCGCATTGTGCCCTGCGGCCTGTTGGCTCAGGGATGCTGAGAGACCACCCGATGAACTACACCATCTGCTTGGATGGCTGTGGAATACTGGGAGGCCACCCAATGAACTATTCCATCTAGTCTCTGTTCCTGGTTATTATTATTATGTCTTTGATGTAATCTATACTTTACCATCCAGTTTAGTATCATAATTATTCACCTGTTTTGACATACACACGTGGACAAAATTGTTGGTACCTCTCTGTTAATGAAAGAAAAACCCACAATGGTCACAGAAATAACTTGAATCTGACAAAAGTGGTAATAAATAAAAAGTCTATGAAAATTAACCAATGAAAATCAGACAATGCTTTTGAATTGTGGTTCAACAGAATTATTTTAAATTTTTATTATTATTATTTATATAAAATTTATAAAATTTATTTTATTTATTTATTATTTATTTATTTATTTTTATTTAATTTATTAATTTTAAAATTTATTTATATAAAATTTAAATTTTTAAAAAACAAACTCAGGAAACAGCCTGGACAAAAATGATGGTACCCTTAACTTAATATTTTGTTGCACAACCTTTTGAGGCAATCACTGCAATCAGACAATTTTTGTAACTGTCAATGAGACTTCTGCATCTCTTAGCAGGTATTTTGGCCCACTCCTCATGAGCAAACTGCTCCAGTTGTCTCAGGTTTGAAGGGTGCCTTCTCCAGACGGCATGTTTCAGCTCCTTCCACAGATGTTCAATAGGATTTAGATCAGGGCTCACAGAAGGCCACTTTAGAATACAGTGATCCCTCGCTACTTCGCGCTTCACCTTTCGCGCCCTCAGTGCATCGCGGATTTTTCAGAAATATTCATCAAAAATTCAAAATTGAGAAATAATGGGCGGGCGCTAGCAGAAGGCAGGGAGACTACATTAGACCATCAGGTATCAACACTGAAAGCCCCACCTCTCTGTTCGCTGTTCTCGTGTTGGCTCGGCTCGGAAATCTCGCAAGCTGATTGGCCGAGACGTTTCACTCCGCAAGCTGATTGGCTGAGACGTTTCATCCACCTCCTCTCCCTGCCGAGCGCCCATGAAGGAAAGGAAGACCGCATTCATTGTTCTTTATCGCTCGTGTTACGTAGTCTCGCCGCGTGGAACTTTTCGCTGTTCTCTTGTGCCATTTTGTGCAAAATAGTCTTCCCGTCGAGCCACTACGCCGCCTCCTGCAGCTTCTCCAGCTCTATCGGAAGCTGCCCTCGATGATCCTGCGCTTCTAGCACCTGACGATGAGGCGTCACCTGAGGAGCAGTAAAGCTCTCATTAACCTGTGAAGTAAATCATCTTCATCTTGAGTTACGTATCTTGTTATTCAATTCAATTCAATTCAACTTTATTTATATACCGCCATTTCACAACAACAGTCATCTCATAGCACTATCAACTGTAGGGAGGAGCCCCACAGTTGCAGAAAGACCCCAGCAATCAGGCGATCCCCTGTGAGCAAGCACTTGGCGACGGTGGAGAGGAAAAACTCCCTTTTAACAGGAAGAAACCTCCAGCAGAACCAGGCTCAGGGAGGGGCAGTCATCTGCTGCGACTGGCTGGGGGGTGAGGGGACAGAGAAGAAGAAAAGAACAGACATGTAGAGAGCAAACAGCACGATGGGGACTCAATCTATGGGAGAGAACAAACAAATGTTAATGACCAGCAAAAAAAAATATTTCATAGAGAGTGAGGAAAGGAGTGAGGCCCAGTGCATTACTGGAGGTCCCCCGGCTGACTAAACCTATTAGCAGCATAACTAAGGGAGGGTTCAGAAACACATGATCCCTCCCTAATTGTAGGCTATATCAAAAAGGTAGGTTTTAGCCCTATTCTTAAAAACAGAGATCGAGTCTGACTCCCGAATCCAGATTGGCAGCTGATTCCACAGGAGAGGAGCTTGATAACTGAAGGCTCTGCCTCCCATTGTACTTTTGGAGATTCTAGGTATTACAAGTAAACCTGCATTTTGGGAGCGTAGTGCTCTGTTAGGATGATACGGTAGTATCAGATCTTTTAAATAAAAAGGAGCCTGATTGTTTAGAGCTTTGTAAGTAAGAAGAAGGATTTTAAACTTAATTCTAAACTCTATGGGAAGCCAATGAAGGGAGGCCAGAACCGGAGAGATATGATCTCTCTTTCTAGTACCTGTTAAAACTCTTGCTGCAGCATTTTGGATCAGCTGAAGACTTTTTAAAGATATTTTAGGACAGCCTGATAATAAAGAATTACAATAATCTAATCTCGAGCTAACAAAAGCGTGGATCAGCTTCTCAGCATCACTCTGAGACAAGATGCTCCTAATCTTGGCAATATTACGCAAATGATAGAAGGCAGTCTTAGAAACAAATTTAATATGTGAATTGAAGGACAAATCCTGATCAAAAATAACTCCAAGGTTCCTCACAGAGCTATTAAGAGAAAGAGTAACTGCATCCAAACTGAAAGTTTGATTTGGAAAGGAATTTCTCAGGTTTTTTGGACCAACAAGAATGACTTCAGTCTTATCTGAATTTAATAGCAGGAAATTACAAGTCATCCAAACTTTGATTTCCTTAAGACAGGCTTCTAACTTGGCTAATTGATTAGTATCATCTGGCTTCATTGACAGGTATAATTGTGTGTCATCTGCATAACAGTGAAAATGTATACAGTGCTTTCTAATAATGTTGCCTAACGGAAGCATATATAAACTAAAAAGAGTAGGGCCAAGCACAGATCCCTGTGGAACTCCATGACTAAGCTTTGAGCTGAGAGAAAACTCATCATTTACATGAACAAACTGGAACCTATCAGATAAATAAGATCTAAACCACTGCAACGAAGTTCCATTAAGTCCAACATAGTGTTCTAATCTATCAAGTAGAATATTATGATCAATAGTATCAAAAGCTGCACTAAGATCTAAAAGGACAAGTACAGAAACTAGTCCATTATCAGATGCAATGAGGAGGTCGTTAGTGACCTTCGCTAAGGCTGTTTCAGTGCTATGATGGATTCTAAACCCAGACTGAAACTCCTCAAATAAACCATTTCCCTGCAGGTGGTCAAATAATTGCGTAGCAACAACTCTTTCTAAGATTTTTGAAATGAAAGGGAGATTAGAGATTGGTCTATAGTTAGCTAAAGCTCCTGGATCTAGCGTTGGCTTTTTGAGTAAGGGTTTAATTACAGCCATTTTAAAAGCCTGCGGTACATGGCCTAAAGTTAATGAAGAATTGATTATATGAAGAATAAAGCTACCAATAAGTGGGAAGACTTCTTTAAATAACCTGGTAGGAATAGGGTCTAAAAGACAAGTTGAAGGTTTGGATGAGGAAACTATTTTGTCTAACTCACAAAGGTCGATTGGAGTAAACTCATCAAGACAGACATCAATAGAAGGAGTTGTAGTAGTTACAGTATTTAAGTTAACTGTGGGAAGAATCTGATTGATTTTATCTCTGATGGATGAAATTTTATTATTGAAAAAGTTCATAAAGTCCTGACTAGTAAGCTCTAAGGGGATGCTAGGATTGACAGAGTCCTGACTCTTTGTCAACCTGGCTACAGTACTGAAAAGAAACCTGGGATTATTCTTGTTCTCTTCTATTAATGCAGAGTAATAACTCGTTCTAGCTTTTCTAAGAGATTTTTTATAAATTAAAAGATGATTTCTCCAAGCTAAATAGATTTCATCTAAATTAGTAGAGCGCCATTTTCTTTCTAATTGACGAGTCTTCTGTTTTAAGCTACGAGTTTCTGTGTTGAACCAAGGAGTTAAAAATCTCTGATTAGACTTTTTCTTTTTTAAGGGGGCCACCAAGTCTAGAGCCTGATGCAGAGAAGCTGAAACACTATCCACCATGTTATCAATTACAGAAGGAGCAAGCTGTCTATAGCTTATTTCCGTTGTGTTGACACATGGAAGAGTGTTGCTTATAAGAATAAAAGAGTTCTAAAAACATATTTATGTACACTTTATTTACATCTACGTATGTATGTACACGTACACACACACACACACGTATCATATGAGAGAGAGAGAGTGAGAGAATGAACGTACGTATTATTTATGAATGACGTCATTAGGGGTGACGCTACTTCGCGGTTTTTCACTTTTCGCGGTCGGTTCTGGAACCCATTAACCGCGATAAGTGAGGGATCACTGTAGTCCAATGTTTTGCTCTTAGCCATTCTTGGGTGTTTTTAGCTGTGTGTTTTGGGTCATTATCCTGTTGCAAGACCCATGACCTGTGACTGAGACCAAGCTGTCTGACACTGGGCAGCACATTTCTCTCCAGAATACCTTGATAGTCTTGAGATTTCATTGTACCCTGCACAGATTCAAGACACCCTGTGCCAGATGCAGCAAAGCAGCCCCAGAACATAACAGAACCTCCTCCATGTTTCACAGTAGGGACAGTGTTCTTTTCTTGGTATGCCTCATTTTTGCGTCTGTGAACATAGAGCTGATGTGCCTTGCCAAAAAGTTCCAGTTTTGTTTCGTCTGTCCATAGGACATTCTCCCAGAAGCTTTGTGGCTTGTCAACATGCAGTTTGGCAAATTCCAGTCTGGCTTTTATATGATTTGTTTTCAACAGTGGTGTCCTCCTTGGCCGTCTCCCATGAAGTCCACTTTGGCTCAAACAACGACGGATGGTGCGATCTGACACTGATAAACCTTGACCTTGGAGTTCACCATGAATGTGTTTAGAGGTTGTTTTGGGCTCTTTTGTTACCATTCGTATTATCCGTCTCTTCCATTTTTCATCAAGTTTCCTCCTGCGGCCACGTCCAGGGAGGTTGGCTACAGTCCCGTGGATCTTAAATTTCTGAATAATATGTGCAGCTGTAGTCACAGGAACATCGAGCTGCTTGGAGATGGTCTTATAGCCTTTACCTTTAACATGCTTGTCTATAATTTTCTTTCTAATCTCCTGAGACAACTCTCTCCTTTGCTTCCTCTGGTCCATGTTTAGTGTGGTACACACCATGTCACCAAACAGCAAAGTGACTACTTGTCACCTTTTAAATAGGCTGACTGACTGATTACAAGTTTGTAGACACCTGTGATGTTAATTAGAGGACACATCTTGGTTGAGCATGTCCCTATGGTCACATTATTTTCAATCTTTTCTAGGGGTACCATCATTTTTGTCCAGGCCTGTTTCATGAGTTTGTTTTTTAAAGTAATTCTTTAAAGGCCAAAGGCTATGGTGCCATTTTCTTGCTCTTCGTGTGTGAAGAGACCATCGGACAGCGGAAAGCGGGGCCGGCTCGGTGGATCTGACAGGTCTGCTGGGCTGTCCCCGCCTACAAAAGTCAGCTGATAAAATGACACCTGGCAGCAATCAGCAGCAATCAGCAGCAATCAGCTGACGAAGGCTGCAGTGAACAGTCGAAACATGTAAAGAAGGTAAAAACATCTCCTTTCTATTTTTGTCTTTAATAAGAACAAAAGGTAAAAAAGGAGGCCAAATCTGAACATTGAGGGCATGACTGGCAAAGACTAACATTGTGAGCGCCGTCGCTCTATTGTAAGCATTTGTTTTTTATTGATGCAAGAAGATTATTTATTATTATTATGCCGAAACAATGGCATTTTTTGACCCTCTGAACATAAACCAAAATGCAATTTTTTTTTTCCACACACACCTCAGACCCGGTGAAAAAATTTTATAAACTGGAAAAAATATGTGCCCCATGCTGAAAATGTATCCAATTCAATTCAATTCAATTCAATTCAACTTTATTTATATAGTGCCATTTCACAACAACAGTCATCTCATAGCACTAAATGTATCCAGCATATGGTTGATACATCCCACATTTGTGGAGCAAAGTTTGTAGGGCCTTCCTCCATTTTTTTTGTCCCTTTGCAGTCTGTACCAGTCAGAACACTGGAGGACGAGGATCCAATCAGCTGATTGCTTGAACCACAGAGTTCAACTGTTTTCCATGATAAATCATCAGGGCAAAAGCACACTCCATGCATTATCTTTTTTTTTTTTCACTTTATTGAAAATAACTTTTTTTATTGCCATCACTTAGCCTGCCTTTGAGCCAGGTTGTGTCTGGCCGCTGCTTCTCCCAGCATGTTCTGTGTTGATTTGTCAGACCCGGTCCCTTTCAGTGTTGCCCATTTGTCAGTAAATATTTAAATAAAAATTATTTATTTCGTTGAACGTTTTTGTGTCCAGTTTGTGGACATATATGATATGCAGTTGATCTGGGGCATTCTGCTCTACAATTATTAACTTTATTTTTTAGATAGCCATGCGAGCACACCGAGAGGAGCGCCATTGGTGACGGCAAGTCATGGTCCTGCAAAGGGACTCCCGTCTACTGCTGACTGGGCAGGCTGGGCTTGCTTCAATGCAAAGGACCACGTTCCGCCCACTGTGTTGGAGAAGGCAGACCCCGGGTCCCTGCTGACATTCCCCAAATTATCCTTTAGACATACGTAATCACGGCAACATTACAGTATAATTTTATTTAAGCATTACAGTACATCTACACCATTCTTTCTTTCTTGTTAATCTTGTCACTTTTCACTTTCTTGTTTTGTCCAAGGAACACTGTGGTGACTGACTGGTCGGCATGCCGTGTATTATCCAATCAGCATGGTCGTGACATTGTGTATTATTCAATCAGCATTGCCGTGATGGCTGCATATTATTCAATTAGGACGGAGTCAATCCGATACCCCGCACACACTAAAGGGCATGAAGAGACACAGAGTGGTGACAGAGCGGTGGCTAAACTTTAATTGATAAAAATTGCATATTTTGACTGAACAACTCCATACTCAGGGATGCACACCCTCGTAACCTCAGCAAAGCTCTTATAAAATCTGAGGCCAGTCTGACGAACGGTTCAAGAGATAGGCGTAGAACAGACACACACACAGATGCACACACACACACACACACACACACACACACACACACACACACACACACACACACACACACACACACACACACAGATTTTGTGCATTTATAGAAAGAAGATCCCAGCACATACCATTTCTTCATGAGCTCCAGAGCTGCATGATTTCAAAACACGCCACTGAAATAGCAGTAATGTGCCTGTGACGATAGACCTCCTTTTTCCTGATCAAAAGTGGATTGTCATGACGTGCACCATAATAGTAATGCACATTAGATTGCACGCCACCACACCTCTTTGAAATGGGCCTCCGCCTGTCAGTGCATAGTGGGTGCACTGTCTACTAGTAATTAGATGGTGTGATGCAAAGTGTAAAAAACAGACAATGCGCTGACAGAAACTGACAAAAACACTGGCGTACGGCGGAAAGTCTGGGGGAAAGTCCACGGATGATCGTCAAAATAGGGCCCTTGATGTTTTTTTTTTTTTTTTTTTTTTTTTTCAAGATGGCGACCGGGATGGTCACACTTTTTCAACGCTGAGACAAAGTCGTTGATTTCTTCCCATTAAAAGAACCTAATCAACAGCGATCGGCGCTCGTGACGGACCCCACGGGCTGAATTTCCACCCCTGTCAGAATCCCGTCGGAATGCCCCTTTAATCGGGTAGAACCGCTGCGCTCTATCTGAAGCTTCTGCCAAGCTAATACTGGTTAGCTTAACACTAGCCCCTGTGCGTCACCTAACTCCGACACGAAGCGGCTCAGTCCCCGGTGAGGGCTTAACCGGACGAACCTACCGAGGCGGCGATTGGGAGCTCGAGCGCGGCGTTGGTGAGAGACGGGGGCCACCTGGATTCAGCAGGACAGTGGCCTGAATCGGAGCCCAATTTGCGAGGCCCAGCCGAGGAACTACCAGACTGACGGCGGTCGGTGACGGGGCCTAGCGGAAGAGCCACCCAGCCAGACGACAGCGAGCGACGGTGATCGGCCACCGATCGGCGGAGGTGATCGGTGGATTAGAGCTATGCCGGCGGAGTGCGACATAACTGGCGGTGACGGGGCCCAGCGGAGGAGCCACCCAGCCAGACGGCGACGAGTGGCTGTGATCGGTGGATTCCGGCTGCGCTGGCGGTGTGCGACATAACTGGCCAGGTAGACGGAGGCAGGCGCCGGCGATAGCCTAGCCGGATTCTCTGTTTATTTCTATCCACAGGCCAGTAAAATGCCACCCAAAAAAGAGGAAATGGAAGAAATTAAAAAATCTCTGAACTTTGTGTTAGAAGAATTGGCCAAAATGACTAACCAACAGGCCAAAATAATAAATCTAATACAAGAGGTACAAGCCCTACATTCAATAATAAAAGAAAAAGACCAAAAAATTATGGACCTGGAGCAACACGGGCGTCTTTTGGAGCAACGCGTCGAGGATCTTGAACAAGGTTCTCGCATTGATGACCTAGTTATAAGTGGACTAGACATCAGATATCAGTCGTACGCCCATGCCGCAACAGGACTGAGTGGTGAACATGCTTCCATAAGTGAATCAATGTCCCTAGAAAACCAAGTGCTTCAGTTCCTTAATGATAAAGACATTAAGGTAGAAGCCAATGCGATCTCAGCCTGTTATGCTTTACCGAAGAAAGATAACAAAACAAAGAAATCAATTGTGATGCGCTTTGTGAACAGGAGGGTGAAAAATGACATACTGAGGCAGGCCAAAAAACTAAAGGAAACTCAAGTTTACCTAAATGAACAGAATCAGAAATCAGAATCAGAATCAGAAAAGGATTTATTGCCAAGTACATTAACAGAACACTGATAACATACGAGAGAATTTGACTTGACACAGTAATGACCTGCATTTCCGTGCCGCGGCGCATCTGAAACGCGCCTATCAGCAGGAGGATACAGGAAGCATAAAGATAATACAATGGGAAGGAGCAAAAAAATCATTGATTCAAAATACTGGTTACATACTTAATCAATATTAAGAGTTCAAGGAAAAAAAAAGCTCTCATGCACATACATTCGCTACACTCAGAATTTCACAAGACACAAGAGAGCAGTGTACAGTATATCTTTATTCAGTTCATGAATCAATGTGTGTGCGGTGTTGAGCAGTGTTGATGATAATAAGAGAGACCCAAGGACCCTTGGCAGAAGATGTTTTGTCTGTCTGGCGCCCAGTCTTATCTGGCGCTGCAGCTGGCTGTCCAAGGCCTTGTGCTCATGATTTTGAAAAAACACAGTCTGCAGACAGCCAGGAGGAATTTTCATGGGGAATAATAATGCCAAATAGGACTGATCACAGAGAAGACTTGTATTTCTTCTGTAGATTCAGTACATTAATCCTTCATTGCGCAGCTTTGAATTCGTCGTGGTAAGACCTGAGCGAACCCATGATGTAATCCACCTTACGAGACAGTTCTCCAGTAGTCGCTATCAGGGTCTTCTCCAGTTTTTCAATTTGTTGGATGCACCTCGCCTGGCCAGCATTTTGATAGGTTGAATCCATCTTCAGCAATTTGCGGTAAACCAAGACAATTCCCGTCCCAATCAGAATTATCCCAATCACCAAGATTACGAAGATAAACAAATCTTCAATATCTTCGATAGAGAGATTAGAGAGACACAGCATTTTCCAATTACCTGTGTCACATAAATAGCCCACTGGAGCTATTTAGCCCACCTGACAAAAAAAAAAACGCTGAATTAGCACGGCAGGCACGGATGCTAAAAAAACAAAATAGGATACAGTCAACCTGGACAAGAAATTGTAGAATTTGGATTAAACTAAATGGAACACCTGAGCAAGCAAAAAGTATAATGATCAGAGATGCTACTGACTTAGATAAATACAAATGAACACTGTCTATGAAACACAGAGTGAGGAAACTCAAACTCTAAAAATATGCCACTTTGCTGAACATAAACCACAAGAGATGGAGAATGATATTGATCCCGATAACCACTTTTTCAATAATATTCATAACCACTGTGAATATTACACTGAAAAGCAATTCAAAAGTCAAGTGCAATTAGATGGTAAACTGTCAATAATACACTTCAATAGCAGAAGTCTTAACAAAAACTTCTCACAGATTCAGGACTATTTAAAACAGCTAAACAGAAAATTCACAGCTATTGCAGTCTCGGAAACCTGGCTTAATGCAGACCAGGCTCCCCTGATGGCAATAGAGGGATATCAGATGTTTCATATTAACAGATCTCAAAAAAAGGGTGGTGGTGTTGCACTGTATGTTGATGACCTATATAGATGTAAGCTTGTAAATGAAATGTCCTCAGCACTACCAGGGATTTTGGAATGTGTTACTGTTGAGATTGACCTAGACAAAACAAAAAATCTAATCATAAGCTGCATATACAGAACGCCGGGAACTTGCATTGAGACATTCAGAGATAAATTAGTCGAGCTGTACAATAATATTACTAGTAAGAAAATGGTAGCAATTTGTGGAGATTTCAATATTGACCTACTTAATCCACATCAACAAAATGTAGTTACAGAGTTCATGAACTCTATGTACAGCATGAGTCTATATCCCACAATAACACATCCCAGTAGAATCACAGTTCACTCTGCTACACTTATTGACAACCTGTTTGTCAATGTTCTCGATAAGAAAATAGAAAGTGGATTATTGATAAATGATATAAGCGACCACTTGCCAATCTTTGCACTTATCCATGGCCACACGGGGCCCAACCCAGAAAAAATCTCAAAATCGTTCAGACACAAATCACCAAACGCAATCAGTTCTTTTAAAGAGGACTTGCTGAAGCAAGACTGGACAGAAGTCTATGTATCAGATGTAAATGAAGCCTATGACACATTTATAAACATTGTAACCACTCTTTATGAAAAAAACTGCCCATTAGTTAAAAAAAAGCTTAAACACAAATTTGCTGACAAACCATGGTTAACCAAAGGACTACAAAAGGCGTGTAAAAAGAAAAATTTATTATATAAAGCTTTCATAAAGAAAAGGACAAAAGAAGCAGAGCAACGGTATAAAACATACAAAAATAAGTTAACATATATAATAAGATGTAGTAAAAGAGACTATTACAGTAAAGAACTGGAAAAAAAAACAAAGACAATATTAAAAATACATGGACAATAATCAACAGTATCCTTGGAAATAAAAGCAGAAATACTAGCTACCCAACTAATATTCCAAAAAATAATAAATCGACTCCGAATGTGAATATAGCTTCACCTGCAGATGAATTTAATAATTTTTTTGTTAACATTGGACCTAAACTGGCCCGAGAAATACCCACTACGGCGCCTACAGGTGATACAATATGCAATAACACTGCTGTAAAAGATTCCATCTTCATAAAGAACACAGACGAGAGGTCATTGAAATTGTTAAATCGTTCAAAAGTAAAACATCTACTGACTGCGATGGTATTGACATGCTACTAGTCAAAACTGTTATCGAATGCATAGTGAAACCACTGACGTATATCTGTAACCTGTCTCTCCAATCAGGTATATTTCCCAATGCAATGAAAATAGCTAAAGTAATTCCGATTTACAAGACAGGCGACAGAGGGGAACTCTCCAACTACAGACCAATTTCACTATTACCGCAATTTTCCAAGATACTTGAAAAAATATTCTATGAGAGAATTGACAACTTCATACTGAAGAATGATTTATTGTGTGAGCAGCAATATGGGTTCAGACACAAAAGGACAACAGCATATGCCTTAATGGAATTTACAGAAAAAATATCAACAGCCATTGAAAATAAAGAGTATTCAGTTGGAGTATTCCTGGATCTTAAAAAAGCATTTGATACAGTAGATCACAATCTATTATTAAAGAAACTACAAAATTGTGGTATTAGAGGGGTAGCATTGTCCTGGTTAAGTAGTTACTTAAAGAATAGATATCAGTTTGCATGTGTTAACAGCAAAAACTCAGAGTTACTGAAGGTCACCTGTGGAGTCCCACAGGGTTCAGTTTTGGGACCATTATTATTCAATATGTATATAAATGATATATGTAAAGTTTCAGAAAAAATGGACTTAATATTGTTTGCTGATGACACTAATCTGCTATGCAGTGGAAACAATTTGGAACAACTTCTGGATACACTCGGAAAGGAATTAGGAAAGCTGAAACTGTGGTTTGATTCAAACAAATTAACGCTCAATTTAAGCAAGACAAAATTTATAGTCTTTAACAACCATCACAACTACCCAGTACCCAAACTCAGTGTAAATGGTGTAGAGATTGAAAGGGTATCCGAAACTAAATTCCTTGAAGTAATAATTGATAACAAACTGTGTTGAAGCCACATATTAATTATATAAAAGGTAAAGTATCCAAATCAATTGCAATATTACACAGAGTGAAAAATTTGCTGAATCAACCCACACTATACACCTTGTACCATTCATTAATACTCCCATACATGACATATTGTAATGAAGTATGGGGAAATACATATAAAACAAACATATATCCACTCTTTATGCTTCAAAAGAGAGCTATTAGAATAATCAACAAAGCAGCTTACAGGGAACCAACAAACCCACTTTTTCTTAAACAAAAAACTCTCAAGTTGAAAGATCTGATTGACTTTAAAACCGCAATAATAATGTTCAAAGTGAAGAATCTATCACTGCCCGCAAATATCCAAAAGTTGTTCCAAACAAGGGAGAAACGATATCACTTCAGAGGAACATGTATATTTCAAAAGCCTTCAGTGAGAACAACCACCAAGCAACACTGTATTTCAGTGCAAGGTGTCAGATTATGGAACAATTTTGGACCTGAATTAAAATCATGTACAAAGTTTGGACAATTTAAACAAAAACTAAAGGAAGAAATACTCCAAACATATTTACAAGATGACATGTAAACTCACATAAGGATTGACATTTCCAGCCTGTGTTGTGTTGTAGCTTAGTTTTTTTTCTTTTTTTCTTTTTTTCTCTGTGACACTATGTCTTAGATTTGTTTTTGAATAGTAACCGCTTAACTTAGACTAGCTCAGTTTTCTTTTTCTCTCAGTCACATTTTGTCTTAGCCTTGTTTTAAATTGTAATCGCTCTTGTCTTGTTTTCTCTTTTTTCTCCTTTGAATTCTTGGATGGAATATGGGTGGGCAATATAAGCTGCGGCTTCAGCCATCACCCATTTCGGATAACTCACGTGGAATTGTATAGTAGAAGGAGTCTTTGTCTAATTTGACCTTGTTGTTATATTATACAGTTTCTTTTAACCTGTAATGTACTATCCGAAATAAATAAAATTCATTCATTCATTCATTCATTCATTCATTCATTCTTGGTTCTCTTGTCAATAAAATTGTGTTTTATGAGATTTGCAAACTGTTGTGTTTTTATTCAGATTTCACAAAATGTCATAACCTTTTTTGAAATGAAGTTGTACCACTCAGTAAAATGCGTTCACTGTACCTCATTCATTGACAAGCCTACCCAGTCTGCTGAAGTAGCCAACTCTTCTTCAGTCTTTAAGCAAGCAGTCGTTGATATCAAATGGGATTCACCAACATAACAGCTTATTTTGTGGCTCAAATGTTTTCAGGAACACTTGTTTGCTGCTTTCTTTTCAAGATATCCCAAAAAGTTTATTGCCAAGGGAGCATGATAAGATAAGATAAGATAAGATAAAACATTATTAGTCCCACAATGGGAAAATTCCATGTTTGACTGATTTTTGATTACTAAAAAGCTTGCCTAAGGTTTTACATGGTTTAGTACTGGGTTAGCTACCTCAGTGGAGTCATATTGCATTGCTCAATCAATCACTTGTTATAACTGTCTTGATTACATAGCCATGAATGCCTGAGGGCCTGCACTGAGCCCCAATATAAGCAATAATTTAAAATTTTGAATGATCCAACGGTGCTTGAGTCCAAGACTAAAAAGATTGTGTTAGAAGTGAACCCTTAAGCCAACATTTTCATACACACCTGTGACAGGTAGCTCAGTTTCCCCAGGTCATCATAGCTTATGTCACGTTTCATCCCAATGACATCATCCACTTCTTTCTTTGCTCTAAGAAATATAAACATAATATAAGCAGGCTGTAAAAGTATTATACTGTAAATCATTGCACATAAAATTTACTTACTTCTCCAGTATATCAGGATGTCGTGCAAGTTCCATGATACAGAAAGCAAGCTGATTGGCCGTTGTTTCTTGCCCTACAGTATCACAAATTTGGCAAAACAGAACTAGATCATTATTGTATATACAGAGAACATATCTGAGAGGTTGTGTTTCTTATATCTGCATTTTAAAAAAGTGGTCTTAAAAATGTGTGGAAATTTTGCCAAATAAAAATGTGATAAAATATGGCAATACAATGATACAAGCCTTTAGTTCCACTTGATTTTGACTAGGCGAGCTGAAAAGCGGGTAGCAAACAGACAGACAGATACACACAGATATGCATGTAGTGATTATGGTATGCCAATGTACGTCGTTTTGCACCAAGGTATAATTAATGTAACCAAGCAGCCCCCAGTACGGAAAAAATAGGACATTGGAAGAAAAATAATGTGATGTAACTGTCAGAGCGTGGACTGGGTCCCAGGTCCTCACTTTCATTTATTGTTGACTTTCTTGATTTTCTCCCCACCTGCGCTGTGTTGTCTTGATTGTCCCCTTGTCTATTTAAGTTCTGTTCCACCTCGGTTCTGCTCAGGTTCCTGTAATCATGTTGGCGTGATTACATGCTTCTGCCTTGTCCATCCTGTATTCTGCCTGATCTGCCATTTTTTTGTCAGTCTTTTATTCCAGCTTCTGAGCTGAGCTTTATTTTCTGTTTGAGCCCTCGAACTGCATCTGGGCGACCAGCTCTCAATAAATTCATTTAAATTCATGTCCTGCATTTGGGTCCAATTTCTACCGCAACTGTGACAGTAACATACAGTAAGCTTTAAGAATCAGATGTTGCAGTTGTAGGAGTTATTAGTGTTTTAATATTGAAATTGCAGCATATTTAAGCACAAAACTTACTTTGAAAGGGTTTTTGGCTTTCCTCAGCTGTTGTGGTCCACCATGTTTTAGAGGTGATGAGTGTGGGACTTGTAGTTTTTACCAATGAGAAAAATAACGTGAGACAACAAACTTTAAAGAGGACATGAAACACTCCATGTAAGATTCAAGACTCAAAGATTTTATTGTCAATACTACTATACATGCAGGACATACAGGAGAACTGAAATGGTGTCTCTCTCTCTTCATTGGTGTGCAGTAATGCAACCCGTAGTGCAAATGGCGACAAGAGAGACCCAGACCTCCCATAGTGCAAATAGAGATAAACGATTAACAATGATAAAACCCAGCAACCATATATACAGACAACTAGAGATGAATACCCGTAGTTGCAGT
Organism: Pholidichthys leucotaenia; assembly: GCA_020510985.1. Taxonomy (NCBI): domain Eukaryota; kingdom Metazoa; phylum Chordata; class Actinopteri; order Cichliformes; family Pholidichthyidae; genus Pholidichthys; species Pholidichthys leucotaenia. Next base: position 9,254,714 of record CM035842.1, read on the forward strand.
TCAATGCGGTAGTGTAGGTGCAGATAGGACTGCACGTGATCAGTATTGCAGTGAGAGACAGACAGCAGCAGATATGGCATTTGTGCAAATGGTTGCGGTTAATGTGCAGAGACATACAGCAGCAAAAGTATTACTGTTGGTGTGCCAGTATTTCTGTGCCAACAGCTGAGGTAGTTATTGTGTGGGTGATTGTGTTCCCGTCCGGGGGGGAGGAAGTGCACAGAGTTCAGGGTTCTGATGACCTGATAAATGAAACTGTTAAGCAGTCTTGTGGAGTAGGCCCGGAGGCTTCGGTACCTTTTCCCCGAGGGCAGGGGGCTGAAGAGGAAGTGTGAGGGGTGGGAGGTGTCGCCTGTGATGCTGATGGCTCTGCAGGTGAGGCGGGTGAAGTAAATGTCTAAGACAGGGGGCAGAGGGGCATCGATGATCTTGCTGGCTGCTTTCACTGTGCGTTGTAGTGTCTTCTGGCAGGCGGCAGTGCAGCTTCCAAACCACACCATGATGCAGCTGGTGAGGATGCTCTCAGTGGTGTTCTGGTAGAGAGAACACATGATGGGGTGGGACTCGTGCTCTCCTCAGTTTGCGGAGGAAATGGAGGCAAGTTTGAGCCTTCTTGGCCAGTGATGTGATGTTGTTGGTCCAGGTAAGGTCCTCAGAGATGTGCATCCCCAGGAACTTGGTGCTGCTCACCCTCTCCACAGCTGCACCATCGATGATCAGAGCGGGGTGCTGTGTGTGACCCCTCCTGAAGTCGACCACAATCTCCTTGGTTTTTCCCACGTTCAGGAAGAGGTTATTGTCTTTGCATCACTGGACCACTTGGCTCACCTCATTTCTGCAGTTGGCCTCCTCGTTGTTGGTGATAAGGCTCACCACCGTCATGTCGTCCGCAAACTTGATGACGTGGTTGGTGTTGCAGGCTGGTACGCAGTCATGGGTCAGCAGGGTGAAGAGCAGCGGGCTGAGCACACACCCTTGTGGGGCCCCTGTGCTCAGTGTAATGGTCTGGGAGATGTTGCTGCCAACCTGCATGTTCTGTGGCCTCCCTGTGAGAAAGTCCAGCACTCAGTTACAGAGAGAGGTTTTGAGTCCCAAGTGTTTGAGTTTTTCTATCAGGTGCTGCGGGATGATTGTGTTGAATGCTGAGGTGAAGTCCAAGAACAGTATTTGCACGTATTATATAGTGTTGTTAACAGTAATGCTAATGTAGCACAGAAATGATCAAACTGGATAGCGCTTTAGTTTTGACAACGTAATTATGACACTTTAGTTCAGATTGTAAGGACTTTGATTGCCGTTAGTTGTGTGGTTTTTGTAAATATGCTGAATCACACTTTTATGGTCTCTTTATGTCCATCCGTTTTAGCTGCGCATGCTTTAAAAAAAAAAACAGTTGTCGCTATTAGGCTCCTGCAGCCATTTATATATTTAGAGTAAGAGGTTATAATAAAGCTCCAGACCTGTCATCAGACCTGCGACCGTAAGTCTTGGACACTCGGGTAAAGAGAGGTGCAGAGCCTTCAACTGATAACCACCTGGCGGTGAATTGGATCCGATGGCAGGGGAGGACGCCATTCAGACCTGGTGGACCCAAATTGTATAGTGAGGGTGTGCTGGGAACATCTGGCTGATGCCCCTGTCCGGGAGGTCTTTAACTCCCACTTCCGGAAGAACTTCAACCACATTCCAAGGGAGTCTGGAGACAAGGAGTCTGAATGGGCCATGTTCTCCACCTCCATTGTTGAAGTGGCTGCTCAGAGCTGCGGCCACAAGGTCATCGGTGCATCTTGCGGTGGCACCCCCCCCCCCCAAGTGGTGGACACCAGTGGTGGTGGTGGTGGTGGGGGGGCATTAAGCTGAAGAAGGAGTCCTATCAAGCTTGGTTGGCTTGTGGGACTCTCGAAGTAGGACTCCCGAAAGTGTACAACCGTTGTCCTGTAGTATCATCCAGTGATGATCCAGTTGTAATTGTCACAATTACCCTTCAGGGCGGGATAAAAGGCTCCATACACAGGCTGTGAGTTTGTGAATTTATTAGAAAAAACACAGAGCTACAAAAACTCGTGAACAAAGAGAAATACAGGCAAGAAAAACAGCAAAAGCTAAGGCGAGGGGGATCGCCGGATAAATCTGGAGATAAAGTTAGGAACACACGTAGGAGAAATACAAAGAACTTACGTGTATAAGAAGTGAGGTGAAAGTAGGGTGCTGCCCGGACAAAAGTGCGCAGCCCCTTAAATAAGGCTAGACACAAAAATAAAGTGGTAACAGGTGTAAACCTGAGCAGGTAGGAGAAAACAAAGAAGCAATTTGGACCAGCTGGGAATGATGAGAAAGAAGGGAGCAATCGGAGTTGACAGCTGACAGGGCCACGCCCACGCCGAGCGAAACCCCAGAAACCCACTGACAGCTGTCAACCCCGAGAGAGAGAACACAACAGAATACCAATATAATAAAATGGCAGAGAATGAAGACCTGTAACCTCAAAAAAATGTAACAAACAAACTGCAATGAGCATAGATGGGGAAAAAAAATCATACACAGAAACAATATAGAATAAATGACAACTTAGTACAAATATGAGAAAAAAAAGGCAAACAGTCTGAGCCCGGTGGAATCCCCCTGCACTCAGAAAGTGACCCCCCCCCCACAGGGGTGGAGCCTAGACACCCCGGGGTAACATCAAAAGAAAACAACCCCCCCCCCACAGAAATCCCACCCCAACAAGAAAAACAACCCCACGCTGGGTGGGAGGAGGGGGACCCAGGCATGGAGGGACAATCCATCCATCCATCTTCTTCCGCTTAATCCTTGTCGGGTCACGGGGGCCTGGAGCTATCCCAGCATCTTTGGGCGAGAGGCAGGGTACACCCTGGACAGATCGCCAGTCCATCGCAGGGCCAACACAGAGAGACAGACAACCATTTACTCTCACAGTTTTACCTAAGGACAATTTAGATGGAGGGACCGAACCAAACAGAAAGGAACAACAAAAAACCCTCAGGATAGCTTTCCAGGAAGGCCCATGCTGAAGGGACACAAAACAAAACCCGCTCAGGACCAACACAGAACTAGGCACCTAGGCCCCCCTAGACCAAAGAACAAGCAGTTCAGGTGGTCGGCTGAAGTTCCAGGCCTGACAGACGGAGAGGTGGGAAGAGTCGGGTGATCTGCCAAAGAATGCAAACCACCCAACCTAACGGCAACGCCAGTCAGGCGGTCGGCCAGAGTTCTTGAGCCACCACCACAAAGATGGTGGTCCAGGGGGCAGCCACCCAACTGGGATGACCAGAGGAGAGGAAGCGTGAAGAGTAGAGGGAGCCCCGATGATGTCAGGCAGAGGACAATGCACTACAATGATGACTGGCAGAGGAAGGGGAACCATGACGGCGTCTGGCAGAGGATGGGGAACCACAGCAGCGTCTAGCAGAGGCAGGAGAACCATGACGGTGTCTGGCAGAGAATGGGGGACCACGACGGGGTCTGGCAGAGGAGGGGGAACCACGACGGAGCCAGGCAGAGGATGGGGGACAACTGTGGTGTCTGGCTAGGGAGTGGGGACCATGACGCCCACGGACTATCCAGCTGAACCCTCGGTGGCTCCAGACTGGTGCAAAGTTGCACCCGCAGTGGTCCCGGATTGGGACAAGGTTACACCTGCGGAGGCTCTAGGCTGGAGAGAAGCAGCACCCGCGATTGCTCCGGACTGGAGCAATGCTGCACCCGCAGTGGCTCCGGGCTGAAGCTGAGCTGCACCCGCAGTGGATCTGGGCAGGAGCGGAGCTGCACCCGCGGTGGCTCCAGGCAGGAGCGGAGCTGCACCCACGGTGGCTCCGGGCTGGAGTGGAGCTGAATCCACGGTGGGCTCGGACTGGGCCAATGCTGCACTCTTGGAGGCCCCAGGCTGGGATGGAGTACCCACAACGACCTCAGCAGGAAAGGAAGCAGCACCCACAGATGACCCAGACTGGGCCGGAGCGCCTGCGATGACCTCGGCGGGAGGAGCTGGACCCACAATGCTTTTGGGCGGGGAGCCTGGACCCACAGAGACACCTGGCACAGGTGGGATCTCCTCGGTGACCCTGGGGAATAACTCGGACAGGACAAGCACAGAAGCATGGTCAGGGTCACCGGCAGCAGCAGAGCCTGGCGAGGTGAGCTCAGGTGCAGCTGACGGCTGCACCTCGCTCTCTTCACCAAGAGCCAGACAAGATTTCTCCAAAACAGACACAAGAAAAATGAAGGAGAGCACTTGCCTGAGCTCGAGCTCCACCGCTGTCCAGGACTCCGTCGACCCAAGTGATGGTGTCTCGGGCCTGGCCCTCTGGAGATCCAGCTCAAACTCTGCTGTGGCGGCCCCTGCAGCAGGCATGGTGGTCAATGCAGTCCTAGGACCCCTCAGCAATGTGGCCCATGAAGGTGGCTCGCCCTGCGTGGTGACAGGAAGTGTCGTCACTGGCGCTGCATCCCACTTGGCTGAAGCCCGGGGACTCTCCTTAGTTGGCGCAGGTGTCAGCTTGGGTTCAGCACTTTCCCGCTGTCCATAACATGGCTGTGGGGCTGCAACCAGGTCCTCCATAGCCGCAGGCTCCTCCATCAACCGGCGGCTCTGTTCCGGGGCCGTTGGACACTCAGGGGTGATAGGAGGAGACACAGAGATGAAAAATTATTACCTGCAACAGGCAGTGAGGACTCAGGGGACTGCAAACCCCGAGTCTCACTACCGGGAATCAGGCAAGACATATCATCAAAATGAAGTGCAATGAAATGACGCTTGCCTGTTTTCCCAAGGTTCGATGTTGCCTGTTGCAGCATGTATAGTGTCATCCCTCTCTGTGGCTAGGGCGGAGATAGGCCCCTCAGAGGATCGTGGAGGAGCAGCTCCAGTGGATGTGGAGGCAGATGGAGCTGGGGGAAGCAAAGTCCACCTCTCGACAGCGGAAGAGTGTGCTGGGGAGAAACAGAGAACAGCAGCTGCGGAGAGGGGAGGAGCTGACAATTCAGCTGGAGATGAAAAGCATAAAGTGCGCACTGCTGAGGAAGGCTTCTACCTTGGCGAGGGGGGAATTTGCCGTCCAAGAGGCGGGAGTATTCCTCCGGTGGTCCGGAGCTAGATGACACAGGTGTTGTGGAGTTGAAGCAGCGGGAGCAGGAGCGGGAGCACTGGAGGCGAGGCAGGGCGTTTTCCGTGACGCACGTCTCCATGTAGTCTCCGGATTCCCTGGAGGCGGCCCCCACGCCAGCCCGGGGAAGGACTGTTGTAATGCGGAGAGTGTGGCCAACAAATCAACGAACTGGGCATGCCTCCATAACCCAGGATGCGCTTCGATGATGGTGGTTGCCAAATCCACCTTCTCCAAGATCTTTTTAGGACTCCGGGAGGTGAGGGCTTCATCTACGAAGCCCTGGATGAATTTGGCGGCCCACTCCTCCTCCACGCTCAGGGAACCCGCTGTTGATCACCCCTTGGTCACCAGACGCCGGCGAGCTGGGGACATGTTGAACTCCACAAAAATAGGTCAGTGAGAGAAAAAAAGAAACCAAAAAAAAAGGCAAAACTCACAGCTGCTGGTGCCCACACTGGCACCCTTCTGTCACAGTTACCCTTCAGGGCAGGATAAAAGGCTCCACGCGCAGGCTGTGAATTTGCAAATTTATTAGAAAAAACACAGAGCTACAAAAACTCGTGAACAGGGAGAAATACAGGCAAGCAAAATAGCAAAAGCTAAGGCAAGGGGGATTGCCAGTTAAACCTGGAGATAAAGTTAGGAGCACACGTAGGAGAAGTACAAAAAACTTATGCATTTTAGAAGCAAGGTGAAAGTAGGGTGTTGCCCGGACAAAAGTGTGCAGCCCCTTAAATAAGGCTAGACACAAAAATAAAGTAAATGGTAACAGGTGTGGTAAACCTGAGCAGGTAGGAGAAAACAAAGAAGCAATTTAGACCAGCTGGGAATGATGAGAAAGAAGGGAGTAATCGGAGCTGACAGCTGACAGGGCCATGCCCACGCAGAGCGAAACCCCAGAAACCCACTGACAGCTGTCAACCCCGACAGAGAGAACACAATAGAATACCAATATAATAAGATGGCAGAGAATGAAGACCTGTAACCTCAAAAAATGTAACAAACAAGCCACAGTGAACATAGACGGGAAAATAAATCATAGACGGAAACAAAACAGAATAAATGACAACTCAGTACAAATATGAGAAAAAAAAGGCATACAATCTGAGCCCGGTGAAATTCCCCCATGCTCAGAGCATGACAGTAGTGTGGTGAATATAGAGGAAAAACACAGAAAACACAGGTTTTGCCTTAGAATGAGAGGCGGAGAAACACATGCCAGCATCCTCTCAAACCGGAAGTGGAGATAAGAACAATAAGATGAAGAACAAGGACTATTTTCTTCATTTCCGTGAGCACACAGAGAAAGAAGTAACTTTATTCGTGTCTGCCTTTCTTCAGTTCCTGCCAGGATATCAGCTTTGCGTTCATCTAAACAGACCCAGGTTTCACGCTGAGTGTAAACTAATTACAAGACTATATTATCATTACAGATGCTATCATTTTTTTTTTTTTGGACTTATTTTGTACCCGTAGGTAGATTTGTTCTGCAGTCCGGTGACAAGCCACCAGCTGCCGGTCGCTGCGTGCGCAAGCGCCCCATATCCCTAACCTGCATGTTTTTGGCATGTGGGAGGAAACCGGAGAAATCCCGGAGTAAACCCACGCAACACGGGGAGAACATGCAAACTCCACACAGATCACTGTTGGCCGGGGGCAGGGATCGAACCCACGATCTCATGATCCCCGCGATCCCCCGGCCGAAGGTAAACTGTGCTGCCGCAGTGCTAACCACTGTGCCACCGAGCATCATTGTGCCATTCTGTAACATTTTTGATTGATAGGGTGCCGCATGATTTTTTTTTTCAAGTGAAAAGGGTTCCTTGGCTCAAAAGAGGTTGAAAACACTGCCCTAAACTTTTTTTTCTTCTTCCCCTTGTCCTGTCAAGCAGCTAGGTGAGCAGAACAGAAATCTGCTTCCCTTATTGTGCCAAACAGATTTACTTTGCCAAAAGGAGCTTTATACAGTACATATGTAGTGTATATTATTTATGAACTCCTCTTGTAATAACGTTTAATACTTCATTTAAATTGTTGTACCCATGAAGGACCCGACACGGGGAAAATGGGAAAAGGAGGGGTGGGGAAGTGAAAAGAAAAGGGAGAGGAACAGACAAAGAAGACAAACGGACTCACACAACTGAAACAAACAGAAGACAAACTGTTTCTTCTACTGAAAAGGTCTCATCATGAGTCTGTTTCTGTACCTGTTAAAGGAGAGACATGCGTGTGCGTGTGTATGAGAGTGTGTGCAAAATAAGTGTGTGTGTGAGTAGCTTGCCAGGAAACAAACGAAGAGGGTGGCAGGTCACAACAACCCCCCCACACACACACACCCACACACACACACTGGAAACCTCGAGCAAGCAAGACAGCATCACCAACCCCCACAGAGCAGAAATGTCCTGAGGCCAACAAGGCTCAGGACAGCCAGGCATCCGTCCCAGGAAGGATGCCTGGCATGGCGCACCCCCACCACCCAAACTAGGGGGCCCCAGCAGGGCCAATGCCAGCCCCGGGCCCCAGGCGCTGGAAGGCCAGTGACCCCTCCTCCTCCCCTCGTGCCGGAGACTGGCCAGCGCCCCCGGTGCGAGCCCCCCCAAACACCCCTACAGCGGGCCCGCCTCCACCCCAGTGCCGCCGACATACACCCCAGGAACCCCCACGCCCCCGAGCTCAAAGAAGGCAGCAGCAAGGCACAGGAGCCTCACGAGGGGCCAGCCTTCCCCGTCCAAGGGAGACCACGCAGCCAGGAGGCACCAGGAGGTGCCACCCCCTCAATCCAGCACCCCCAACCAGCACACACACCCATTCCCACACACTCACACCCTCATGCTCTCATACACACCCACTCACACTCACACGCACTCACTCACTGTCACTCACCCTCTCCCCCACACAATCCCACACTTGCACTCCCAGACCCACCCACTCTCATCCACTCCCACTTGCCCTCAGAGTCACCTGCACCCACTCACGCTCATACACACACTTTCACTCGTGCTCCAACTCACTCACATTCACTCGTGCTCTCCCCCACACACTCACCCACACTCATTCACCCTTATTACTTGGGGTAGCCGCGGCGCAGATGCAGTGGGCATGAACGTGCACCAACGCCCAGCAGTGGCCAGGGAGACGCTAGCGCGGACCAGCAACCACACCCCCGCCAACCCACCGAAGCAGACCCCCCCACCCCCCAACACCCACCTGGAGCAACTGATCAACGGACCACCACAAGCACTCCGAGATGCCACCCGACACGCAAAACATCACACAAATCCGACCCACCACCACCACCACCACCACCATCCCCATTCATCACTCCCTCACTCTCACTTACTCACTTGTTCACTCTCTCACTCCCTTGCTTGCACCTATTCATTCAGCAGCACTCGGGGATGTTGACAACACGATGGGCCCCAGGTCACCAACCAGGCCCCCAGGCCCCTGGCAGAAGGAGGGCAGCAGTGGTGGGGGAAGACCCCCACCCTCCATCCCCCATGCACAAATCTTTATGGGTGAGTGTTAGTTATGTGGTGTGACTGTGTGCAGGTATGTGAACTACCAAAGTGCTGTTGAAATTGGGGGAATGGTGTGTTAGAACACTGCTAGTCACTGCTATAGGCAGTGGGGCTCCTATCCCCCTAAACCCTCAGTGTCTACAGTGCAATTAAAACTGCGAGGGTGGCCCCACTGCGCAGTAGAAGGAGGGATCCTCTTCTCCGACACAGTACGACACACCCCCACCCCAAAACCCTAAGTGTATGATGTATGTTTCACCCAGAATTGGGAGGAAGGGGGGGAGAGGTAAGGCTGGGAGGGAGGTGGTCCAAAAGAGAGCCCATCCCCCCCCAGAAGCCAGCTCCCAAACTGGCTCTGGAGGCCACCCACTGCCCCAGATCCCATTCCAGGGCGAGGGCCACCAGGCCAAGCAGCCTAGGACTCGCCAGCATCGCACCCCGGCGCTCCCCAGCACCACAGGCATGATGAAGCAGCCACACTCAGGCTTCCGATGGAAATGCGGCCGCCAACCCACACCAATGGCCCTCCTGGCCACCCCCAAGCACCCACACACACCCGAGCCCGGCGCCATGGACACAGGAGGCAAAGTGGCAAAGCACCGCGCCCCATGACACAACAGTAGCTTATTTTGAGCATTTCCTACAGTACATCACAAACAGAAACATCAGAGACTCACCTGCAATAAAGAACGTCACAAAATTATCCAACATGAACTCTTCATCTTCTTTGGTCATGTTTTCCTCTGCAGTGAAATGGACAAGAAATAAATATTGAGTTTGTCCTTGTTAGCTGTAAACACAATCCACATTCAACATGATAAGGTGTGCACTTTTAGGAAGCACAAGCAGTAAAGCTACTTATTAAAACAACAAAGAATTTGGTGACGGTTCAACTAATTCTAGATTACCACTGGAGAGCAAATGTAGGACCAGGATATTAGGGGTGGGACAAAAAAATCAATTTGGTGATGGATCGCGATACTTGACACTAACGACGATCCACTGTTCTCTAAACGCATGGATCGATCTTTTATTAAGGCTGCACGGTGGCGCAGTGGTTAGCACTGCGGCAGCACAGTTTACCCTTGGCCGGGGAATTGTGGGGATCGTGGGATCGTGGGTTCGATCCCAGCCCCCGACCAACAGTGATCTGTGTGGAGTTTGCATGTTCTCCCCGTGTTCCGTGGGTTTACTCCGGGATTTCTCCGGTTTCCTCCCACATGCCAAAGACATGCATGTTAGGTTAATTGGCTGTTCTAAATTGTCCCTAGATATCTGTTTCCTATAGGCCCTTAGAATAGAGGGTTAGTATTAATGAAAGCGCTTTGAGTGGTCTTTGTGACTAGAAAAGCGCTATATAAGTGCAGGTTAGTTAGTTAGTTAGTTAATTAATTATATATATTCGTGTAAACGTTGCATACTCTCTTGGGTATTCAACCAATTGCATTTTCAGTCCTCCAGATGTCGGAAAGCAAGCACCCAGTCTAGTGAAGTCATAGCTTGTCTTGATGAGATTTGCAGCCAGCTTTGAAAGTTAGCAAGCAGTTAGCTCAAATGTCAGGGTTTTTGGATTTTGTAACAAAGATGAAAGGAAAGACCTTGACATGATACACAACCCGCAAGAAGCACTGCACAAAAAAAACCCAAAAACAACAAGCAGCATTAACAGCTAAGCTAAAAACACACCAGCATGGAGCTTGCGAGCAGCGCTCAGAGAAAATGAAAGGAATATTTATTTATAGATTCGATTCCCACATCACTTTTTAAAACACTTTATGGATTCTTCGAACATGAGATTTTAAATATTTTAAATTGCTCTCTTCACACTGGTGTTTTCCCTGTTGCCTATAAAATGGCTGTGGTGAAGCCCCTTTTGAAGAAGAGTAATTTAGATCCTGAAATTCTCAGTAACTATTGACCTGCATCCAACTTACCGTTTTTAAGTAGTTTTTTTTTTTTAAATCATTTTTATCCAGTTAAACAATTTTCTTATTGATTCTCATTTTTGAAAAAATTCAGTTGGGTTTTAGGACAAACCACAGTACCAAGACAGCCCTTTCAAAAATCATTAATGATATCAGGTGTAACATGGACTCCCACAAACTGTCAGTCCTCGTGCTGCTGGATCTCAGCGTTGCCATTGATACAGTAGATCACTACATTTTATTAAGCAGACTCAAACTCCTGGTGGGCCTCTCAGGTACCGTTCTTGAATGGTTTCATTCCTATTTCACAGATAGTCACTACAGTGGTGTGAAAAGTGTTTGCCCCCTTCCTGATTTCTCATTTTTTTGTTTGTCACACTTAAATGTTTCAGATCATCAAATTTAAATATCAGCCAAAGATAACACAAGTAAACACAAAATGCAGTTTTTAAATGAAGGGGTTTATTATTAAGGGTAATAAAATCTAATCCTATATGGCCCTGTGTGGAAAACGTAATCCCCCCCACCATTAAAACATAAATTAACTGTGGTTTATCACATCTTTGGAAAGCTGAGTTCAATTTCTCTAGCCACACCCAGGCCTGATTACTGCCACACCTGCTCTCAATCAAGAAATCACTTCAATAGGACCTGCCTGACAAAGTGAAGTAGACCAAAAGATCCTCAAAAGCTAGACATCATGCTGCGATCCAAAGAAATTCAGGAACAAATGAGAAACAAAGTAACTGAGATCTATCAGTCTGGAAAAGGTTATAAAGCCATTTCTAAAGCTTTGGGACTCCACCGAACCACAGTGAGACCTATTATCCACAAATGGTGAAAACATGAAACAGTGGTGAACCTTCCCAGGAATGGCTGGCTGACCAAAATTACCCTAAGAGCATGGCGACGACTCACCTAAGAGGTCACAAAAGACCCCACAACAACATCCAAAGAACTGCAGGCCTCACTTGCCTCAGTTAAGGTCAGTGTTCATGACTCCACCATAAGAAAGAAACTGGGCAAAAATGGCCTGCATGGCAGAGTTCCAATACGAAAACCGCTGCTGAGCAAAAAGAACACAAAGGCTCATCTCAGTTTTGCCAGAAAACTCTTGATGATCCCCAAGACTTTTGGGAAAATACTCTGTGGACTGACGAGACAAAAGCTGGGCTTTTTGGAAGGTGTGTGTCCTATTACATCCGGCATAAAAGTAACACAGTATTTCAGAAAAGGAACATCATACCAGCAGTAAAATATGGTGGTGGTAGTGTGATGGTCTTGGGCTGTTTTGCTGCTTCAGGACTTGGAAGACTTGCTGTGGTAAATGGAACCATGAATTCTGCTGTCTACTACAAAATCTTGAAGGAGAATGTCCGGCCATATGTTTGTGACCTCAAGCTGAAGCGCACTTGGGTTCTGCAGCAGGACAATGATCCAAAACACACCAGTGTGTCCACCTCTCAATAGCTTAAGAAAAACAAAATGAAGACTTTGGAGTGGCCTAGTCAAAGTCCTGATCTGAACCTGATTGAGATGCTGTGGCATGACCTTAAAAAGTTGGTTCATACTCGGAAACCCTCCAGTGTGGCTGAATTACAACAACTCTGCAAAGACGAGTGGCCCAAAATTCCTCCACAACGCTGTATAAGACTCCTAATAAACGCCTCCATTTAAAAACTGCATTTTGTGTTTACTTGTGTTATCTTTGTCTAATGTTTAAATTTGTTTGATGATCTGAAACATTTAAGTGTGACAAACATACAAAAAATGAGAAATCAGGAAGGGGGCAAACATTTTTCACACCACTGTATTTTGTAAGTATGGATACACAAAATCAAGTGTGGGGTACCTCAAGGTTTAATTTTAGGCCCAAAAGTTTTTAATCTTTATATGTTATTACTTGGGGATGTTATCAGGAGACATGCCATCAATTTTCATAGGTATGCTGATGATACACAACTGTACATTGCCATGCCTCCTGATGACACAAAACCAATTAATGCCCTTTTGAACTGTATTTTAGATATAAAGTCATGGATGGCAGAGAACTTCCTACAGCTCAACCAGGACAAAACAGAACAAGAGAGAGAAACTTTTACCCAAATTATTAGGTTTAAAACCTAAACATTTTGTCAAGAACCTGGGCGTTCTTCTAGACTCCGACTTTAATTTTTGCTTTTTAATGTTAATTTTTTTCTTTTAATTTTTAATGGTTTGCGCTCTGATTCCTGCTACGTGTTGGACACTTGCACAGAGAAGAAATGGCAGAAGTAGCACCAGCCGCTGCTCCGGCTAAACCAGCAAAGAAAAAGGCATCCAAGCCCAAGAAGGCTGGACCCAGCGTTGGAGAGCTGATCGTTAAAACAGTGACAGCTTCCAAAGAGAAGAAGGGCATGTCGCTGTCCACCATCAAGAAGGCTCTGGCTGCCAGGGGCTACGATGTGGACAAGAACAAGTCCCGCGTTAACACTGCTGTCAAGAGCTTGGTCAACAAGGGAACCCTCAGCCAGACCAAGGGAACTGGGGCTTCTGGATCCTTCAAGGTGGCAAAGGCAGAGAGCAAGGCCAAGAAGGCCGCAAAGAAAGGCCCTGCTAAAGCAAAGAAAGCCGCCACCAAGAAACCAGCAGCGGCTAAAAAGCCCAAAGCAGTAGGAGCCAAGAAGGCTGCAGCTGCTAAGAAGTCCCCGAAGAAGGTGAAGAAACCAGCAGCGGCCAAGAAGGCACCAAAGAGCCACAAGAAAGCTGCCAAGAGCCCCAAGAAAGTGGCCAAGAAGGCCCCTGCTGCCAAGAAAGCTGCGCCAAAGAAAGCAGCTAAAGCTAAGAAGGCAGCCCCCAAGAAGAAGTGAGCTGTCATGGCTGACAATCACATGGAAACACCCGGGCTAACGGAGAAACTCGACATGCCGAGGAACTGTGGCGAAAACGACGCGGGTACCGGGCTGGAGTTTAGGCGGCGTGCAAGAAATATAAGACAGAATAATAAAGAGCGATGGCAAGAACCAAGCAGACCGCCCTTAAATCTACTGGAGGAAAAAGCCCCCCAGGAAGCAACTAGTCACCAAGGCTGCTCGGATAAAGCGCTCCGGCCACCGGCGGAGTGAAGAAGCCTCACCATTACAGGCCCGGTACCGTGGCTCTGAGAGAGATCCGTCGCTACCAGAAATCCACGGAGCTGCTCATCCGTAGGCTGCCCTTCCAGCGCCTGGTGAGGGAGATCGCTCAGGACTTCAAGACCGACCTGCGCTTCCAGAGCTCCGCCGTCATGGCTCTGCAGGAGACCAGCGAGGCCTGCCTGGTGGGTCTCTTCGTGTATACCAACCTGTGCGCCATCCATGCCAAGAGGGTCACCACCATCATGCCCAAAGACATCCAGCTGGCCCGCCGCACTCGCGGAGGGAGAGAGAGCTTAGACTTTCTGCTGCACATTCACCAACCACAATGCTCCGCACTGTGTGTCTATATATATATATATATATATATATATATATATATATATATATAGTAATATGTACATATGTTTACTAGCTGTTCTTGTTTATTTTCTTGCCTTCTGATTGTTGCTCTGAGTGTTGCTATCCCTGTGCTGTTGCAATCCTGGAATTTCCCCATTGTGGGACTAATAAAGGCTTATCTTATCTTATATTATCTTAATTTTATCTCACGCATTAAAAATAGAACAAAAATTGGATTTTACCATCTTAGGAATATAGCCAGAGTCCGCTTTTTCCTCTCTCTTGCCAGCACGGAGGTCTTGATGCATGCACATATTACTAGTCGTATAGACTATTGTAATGCCCTTCTCCCTGGTCTTCCCCAAAAAAGGATATCACAGCTCCCACATCTCCAACTGCTCCAAAATTTAGCAGCATTAGTGTTGACGAGGACCAGGGGACGGGCACCTATTACACCAGTTTTAAAATTGCTGCATTGGCTCCCCATGTGTTTTAGGATCGATTTTAGAAGTTTTTAAATGCCTCAGTGTTCTTGGCCTTCTTACCTATCTGAGCTGCTTTTATCTTATGAGCCTTCACGGACCCTGAGGTCCTCTGGTACTGGCCCTTTTAATGGTTCCCAAAGTCAAGACCAAGACCTTTGGTGAAGCCTCCTTTCACTATTATGGTCCTCGTCTGTGGAACAGCCTGCCAGAGAGCCTCAGGGCTGCAGAGTCAATAGATGCTTTTAAGAACAGGCTCAAGACCCACCTTTTAAATTTGGCTTTTAACAAACCTGTTTAGCTATTACTAAAGTAGTCATTTATGTTCCATTGTTTTATGTTCTTCTTGGCACCATTTGTTTTGAGATTTTCTCATCTTTTATTATTGATGCATTTTCAGTTCAGTTTTTTAAGTATGGGTTTCTAGTTCCTCTTGTTTTATGTGTTCTTTGTTTCACTTTGTACCTTTTTAACTTGGCTTTTAACAATCCTGTTTAACAATTACTGAAGTAGTCATTTATGTTCCATTGTTTTATGTTCTTCTTAGCTCCATTTGCTTTTAGATTTTCTCATCTCTTTATTTTGATTTGTTTTTACCTCAGTTTATAAGTATGGGTTTTTAGTTCCCTTTGTTTTCCGTGTTCTTAGTTTTATCTTGTATTTTGTGTTTTAGCTCCAGTGTTTCCTTGGTGGAGACCCTCATGCATACTGCTTGGCCCATCTGCAGGGGTGTTGGTCTTGTGGGTCACTCTAGCTTGGGTGGGTGGGGGCTTCATGCCATTGCCTACAGCTGTGGTGCGGGCCCTGGCCTGCCCTGGTTGGGGTGGCCTCTGTGGCATGCCCTATGGCTATGGGCTGTGTGATCTCCTGGCATGGGGGCTCCACAGGATGGTTGCTCCTTCACATGGTGCCCCGGTGCTGAACAATGTCTCTTTTATTTTAAATGTGTGTAAGAGAAGAAGGGGATGGTGTATGTGTGTGTTTTGTGGGTATGTTTATGGGAGGGTTGGAAGGGGTGGGATGTATCGTGTAAATACATGTAACTAAACTTGCCTACTGTTTTTATCTATGTAAAAAACTTTGCGTAGCATCCAATGTTTGAAAAGTGCTATATAAATAAAGTTTGATTGATTTATGAAGCGCTTTTCACAGAGATATAGTCACAAAGCACTGTAAAACAAAAAAAACACAATAAAAGGAATTTGATAGATAAAAAATAATTTTAAAAATACAAAAACAAGTTAAAACACAAGATTAAATTAATTAAAAAATATCACCATTAAAAAGCAGTTGAATTGAAACTCAACAGAAATCCTCCTTAAACAAAAAAGTGTCATGGCCGCCAATTTGGCGCACATACGCACACACCTGTCTGCTGTTTGGCTCTGCCTATATATTCTGTGAGACCTAGGGATCAGCGCGGAGTCGTCTGCTTCCTTCCTGAGGAATCTGAACTCACCAAACTCTACACTGAGCTTCCAGCCTCATCATCCTCCAGCGCTTCTGCTCGCCAAGGGTCTCCTAACCATCCGGCAGCCAAGTAAGCCTGAACCTTTCCTCTCACCTATCTTCTACCCCTGTGCACAGGCGGTGTCTTCCCAGCGGCGGACTCCCTTCCACCTGGCGGCGAACTCCCTTGCCTCGTTCACCTGCCTGCTACATCTCCAATGGTGCGACTGGCACTGTCCTCCTGGCCTGGGCCGATGTGCCAACCTGTGTGCTTCTCCAACTCAGCAGAAAGTAAGGACAGTTCTATCTGGCACTTCTCCTGTCAGGATTGCTCCTAATTGTCTCTCTGCTCTGTCCTTAGGGTTGCCAGGTTGTACGGTGCTCTGCTCGCCCCAAGCTGATTCATCTATGCACTACACTCACTCCAGACATTCACACACGCATCCATACAGTCACACTATTGTTAATAAAAGGTTAATTGTGCTTCCTGAGTTGTGTCTGCTTCTTGGGTCTGTACCATGTTAAAAAGTTTTCAGCTGCTTTTTAAACAAGTCCACAGAGTCAGATAAACGTAGCTGGAGTGGGAATCTTCCAAACAACACTGTCCACCGCCCTCTGTGTGTGCAGAGATGTGTCACCGTGGGAAATGAAGCCCCAAGAATACTTTATTATATGAAAGAGATGTCAACAGTTTTACTTTGGGAAATGATTTGAGGTTGAATAAGTTGAAAAAACTTTAAAAGTTATGGTATCGAGATACTTGAGATTGCAATATCGTGATTATCAATGTAATGTAATGTAATGTTCTGTAATTTCCCAGTTTGGGATCAATAAAGTGCATCCATCTCTCTATTGTTGAATCATGAAAGGATCGCACTGTGACCCAAGTATCGCGATCCGAATTGAATCGTGAGGTCCCTTGCGATTCCCACCCCTACAGGATATCCACTGCACCTACAGTTGTGTTCAGAAGTTAACATACCCTGGCGGAATTTATGATTTTTGGACATTTTTCAGAAAATATGAATGATAATACAAAAACCTTTCTTTCACTCATAGTTAGTGGCTGGGTGAAGCCATTTATTGTCAAACAATTGTGTTTGTGCTTTTTAAATCATAATGACAACAGAAACTACCCAAATGACCCTTATCAAAAGTTTACATACCCTAGTTCTTAATACCATGTACTGCCGTCTTTAACATCAATGACAGCTTGAAGTCTATTGTGGTAGTTGTGGATGAGGCCCTTTATTTTCTCAGATGGTAAAGCGGCCCATTCTTCTTGGCAAAAAGCCTCTAGTTCCTATAAATTCTTGGGCTGTCTTTCATGAACTGCATGTTTGAGATCTCCCCAAAGTGGCTCAATGATATTGAGGTCAGGAGACTGAGATGGCCACTCCAGAACTTTTGATTTTTTTTTTTTTTTTTGATTGGCGCTATCCCTTCACCATTCACACACACATTCACACCTAGGGCCACTTTAGAGTCTCCAATTAACCTAACCTGCATGTTTTTTGGCCTGTGGGAGGAAACCGGAGAACTCCCGGAGTAAACCCACGCAGACACGGGGTGAACATTCAAACTCCACACAGATCACTGTTGGTTAGGGGCTGGGATCGAACCCGGGATCCCATGGCCAAGGGTGAGTTGCTGTGCTGCCACAGTGCTAACCACTGCTCCACCGCACCACCCAACTTTCACCTTTTTCTGCTGTAGCCAATGACAGCTTGACTTGGCCTTGTGTTCTGGATCATTGTCATGTTGGAATGTCCAAGTGTGTCCCATGCACAGCATTTGGGCTGATGAGTGCAAATTTTCTTCCAGCACTTTCTGATGACATGCTGTATTCATCTTGCCATCAATTGTGACCAAGGTCCCTGTGCCTCCGTAACTCACCCCCCCCCCCCCACAAAACATCAGCGATCCACCTCTGTTTCACAGTAGGGATGGTGGACTGTTCATCACTGGCCTTGTTGACTCCCCTCCAAATGTAGCATTTATGGTTGTGGCTAAAAAGTTTAATTTTGGTCTCATCACTCCAAATAACTTTGTTCCAGGAGTTTTTTTTTGTTTTTTTTTTTTTTTTGTTACTTATTTGTACCCGTAGGTAGACTTGGTTTGCAGTCTGGTGACAAGCCACTGGCTGCTGGTCGCTGCGTGCGTGAGCGCCCTAAACCTACATGTTTTTGGTGTGCGGGAGGAAACCGGAGAAATCCCGGAGTAAACCCACGCAACACGGGGAGAACATGCAAACTCCACACAGCTCACTGTTGGTCGGGGGCTGGGATCGAACCCACGATCTCATGATCCCCGCGATCCCCCAGCCGAGGGTAAAACTGTGCTGCCACAGTGCTAAACCACTGCGCCACCGTGCAGCCCAGTTTTGAGGC
Source organism: Pholidichthys leucotaenia (assembly GCA_020510985.1). Lineage (NCBI taxonomy): Eukaryota > Metazoa > Chordata > Actinopteri > Cichliformes > Pholidichthyidae > Pholidichthys > Pholidichthys leucotaenia. The sequence goes on from CM035842.1 coordinate 9,273,065, forward strand.
TTGTCTCTGTGCTGTTTGGTGTGTTGTAAGCGGGCTGCTTTGTGGCATTGGCGTAGTAGTGGCTTTCTTCTGGCAACTCGACCACGCAGCCCTTTTTTGTTTTTGAAGTGCCTTATTGTGCATCTTTAAACACAAGATCTTGGTTACCTTTAGTAGCCTTTTAAACCCATGTGTGTCAACTTGTGTGTATGTAATCAGGCCAAAACCTCCAGGGTATGTAAACTTTTGATCAGGGTCATTTGGGTAGTTTCTGTTGTTGTTATGATTTAAAAAGAGGAAACACAATTGTTTGATAATAAATGGCTTCACCCAACTACTACCTATGAGTGAAAGAAAAGTTTTTGTATTACCATTCATATTCCCTGAAAAATGGCCCCAAAAAAAGTCACAAATTCCGCCAGGGTATGTAAACTTATGAGCACAACTGTATATGCAGAGACTGAGACATTTAAACCCATATCAGAAAAACACACTGCATATGAGCACTGTTCATTAAAGATTTTCTCCTGACTCTTGTCCCCTGGACTGAGAGGAACCAAATGGCACAGATATTAGTCTTTCCCATTCCCAGGTGACCACAGTGCGCTATTGATGAAGACACTAGCCAGAAAGTGGATGCCACCATTTTGGAGGATCATCATATAACCGTTGACCAACTAGCCCAAGATAATAAGATCACTGTAGAAAAAAATCATCCATGACCATTTGCACGATGGATTCCTTGATTGTTCACACCTTTCCAGAAACAGGAACAAGTCACATGCTCCCAGGCTCTTTTGGCCATGTGCCAAGAAAACCAAGAGATCTTTTGCGAGAAACTAATCATGCAAGATGAAACATGGGTCTGTCACGATGATCTAGAAACTAAAGCCAAACAATGGAAGCACTGACTCACCGCCTCTGCATAAGACATGTGTCCAACCCTCAGCAGGCAAGGTCATGCTCGCAGTCTTTTGGGACCAGCATGGAGTATTGATGATGGATTTTCTGGCAAACCATAGCGTAACTACCAGGACTTATGACGCTTTACTGCCGCAGAAATTGCAGAAGGCCATCAAAACTGAGAGAAGTGACATGCTGACCAAAGGTGTCTGCCTCCTGCAAGACAACACCCTGGTTCACAACTTGCATGTTGCACAGACAGAAGCATGGTGAAAAAGCTGTGAAATCCTTTGTAGCATCAACTCACTTAGCTAAAATCTATAAAATTACTCTCCCCTCCAAGAAACTGTTTCACCCAAAAGCCTGGTCAAGGATTGTTCTTCTTCATCTAAGGACTCCCGGTTTGAAACACATTCCATGGAAAGTTATGCAAGATGAGGATCCCCTCTCGTGCAAGGAACGGATTAGTTTGACATCATAAATCCCTGAAGCTTCCTCCCATCCGACAGTCTATGCCTCTATAACTCTTTGACATATTGTAGATGCCCATAAAACTCTGAACTGCATGTTATGGTCACTAAGAATTATCCACAGCTTCACACTACCCCCTGGTGGACGACTCTGGAATATGTTTGCTCTTTTATCAACTCAGAGACATATGTGGATTTACTCAACCTGGGAACTTTGTTGTTTCTACTGAAATAATTCTTTACTCCTCAAGACTGTTTTTCCAGGAACACTGTTCAGAACACTGAGAAGATGACTGGCTTGTGTGGACAAGAACGGGTTTGGAATGTTCATTAATCCGTGATTTAAATGTGTGCATGTTTTACAAAAATGCTTGAATGAGCCTTTTATTCTGCTGCATGTTAATTATAAGTACAAGTTTATAAAAGTGCATGAATCACTGAAGTAGCTTAGATTTTATACGGAGTATATTAATGAATTTTCAGTCTATTAAGATATGTGTTTATCCTCTGAGGAAAGTTTACTCAGGTCACCTGACTGGCTCAGCTAATCACCAGTCAAAGTCTCTGTTGGGCCACGGCCCTTTCATTTTATTGGTCGGTTACAAAGGACTGGCTTCTGATTGGCCCAACGTTCATTCAGCCTGCCCACGGTGAAAGACTATTGGTTTACTTTCATGTCAGTCACAGTCTCCCCACAAAACTCACTGAGTTTTAAGAGGAGAACGGCCATACTTGTTTTAGTGTAAGGAGAAAACATGGTTGCTATTGTCTTGTGAAAGTCTGTGTGCGTTCTGCTTTTAATGTCTTTTCCTCTAAATGTCTGGGAATTACTTTTCCTTTGAGCTTAACTTTTATGGAGTCAAACTCCTGTTCACAGGCGTTTTTCTATTTTTATTCTGTTAAACCTTTTTCCATAAATCCACCGTGCTTGTGTGTTAGAAGACTGACTGACGTATCGCTCTCTCACTGCAAGCTATTTTTGCCAAACCCACAACGTCAGAAGAACTCCAGTCATTTTGTGGTTTTAATTTTTATTAATCTTGTCTCTGATCCTGTAATTATGATCAGACTGAGCTATATTCAATTTAATCGGATCTGAGGGGGAGCCGCTGAACGACCTAGACCCTCTCGTGTTGTCTGCCTGGCGTGCGGCATCAGCGGCCAAAGAAGAAGACAAAGGAGCCTTATTATCGCCATCAAAACTTCAGCTAGTGACTGTGAACTTTGCCCGAATATCTGCTGGCAAGATAATCTGGTTCTGGTACCATCTTCAAACTAAACTTCAGCTAAGGACCCAGTGAAGCAGACCTCCCATAAATCTACCGGAGGAAAAGCCCCAGGATGCTGCTGACCACCCAAGGTTGACCGGGAAAGCACTCCGACCACTGACGGACCGAGGGAGACCCCATGCACCATCATCCATGTGAGCCTGGTCTTTTTGTTTCATCTGCTGAGTGATGTCCATCGCCTTAAGCGTATGCCATAATTTGTCTCATGTTTAAAACTAGTTCATAATTCTGATCGGAGATATGGGATTAGAGAGAATTAATAATCTTCCTTTTCATTAAGATTCTGTTTTATTTTGGAGTACTTCAGAATTTAACTTTCACATAATTAGTTAGAATTTTCTTCATAAATTGGCATCCACTTTTCTACATATTTGTGTTCCAGTTAATTCAGACTTCCAGTTTATCACCGTTATAAACTCATACTAAAGCTTCTTGGTTCCACAAATGTGTTTACACTCTGTTGCTCAAATCAGTGACGAAATGGATGTCATGCCTAATGTTGATCATTTCATCTGCTCACAAATCATTTGAATGTAATGTCATTTAATCAGAGTGTCATTAATAAAACTGTAAACCGTATATTGAAGCTGTCAGTGAATTCTTTCCTGTGTTTGTTGATGAAGTCACCCAGTAGAATTCATGAATATTTGAGACTGATTGATTGAAGATGCATCCTCATGGATCGTCACCTTATCGTGGTGGGGGGGTTTGCGTGCCCCAGTGATCCCAGGAGCTATGTTGTCCGGGGGCAATTTGCCTCTGATAGGGTCTCCCAAGACAAACTGGTCCTGGGTGAAGGGCCAGACTAAGAACGATCCAACAGACTCTCATGATAAATTGTATATCAAGGATTCAGTGTACCCCGCCCGGTATGGGGTTACCGGGGCCCCACCCTGGAGCCAGGCCTGGGGGAGGGGCTCGAAGGCTAGCGTCTGGTGGCCGGGTTTCCACCCATGGGACCCGGCCGGGCTCAGCCCGAAGGAGTTACATGGGTCCGCCCTCCAGTGGGTTCACCACCTGCAGGAGGGATCATGGAGGTCCGGTGCTATGTGGATTAGGTGGTGGTCAAAGGCGGAGACCTTGGCGGACTGATCCCAAGCTTTCCAAACTGGCTTTTGGTACGTGGAATGTCACCTCTCTGGTGGGGAAGGAGCCTGAGCTGGTGTACGAGGTTGAGCGATACCGGCTAGATATAGTCGGCCTCACCTCAACACACAGCTCCGGTTCCGGAACCAGTCTCCTGGAGAGGGGCTGGAGCTTGGCCTTTTCTGGAGTTGCCCCAGGCGAGAGGCGACGAGCAGGAGTGGGTATTCTTGTATCGCCCCACCTTGCTGCCTCTATATTGGAGTTTTCCCCGGTGGACGAAAGGGTTGCTTCCCTGCGCCTTCGGGTTGGGAAACGGGTCCTGACCATCATTTGTGCCTATGCACCAAATGATGTTTCAGAGTACCCACCCTTTTTGGAGTCTGTGACTGGGGTGCTGGAGGGTACTCCTCCTGGAGACTCCATTGTCCTACTGGGGGACTTCAATGCGCACGTGGGCAACGACAGTGAACCTGGAGGGGGGTGATTGGGAGGAACGGCCTGCCCGATCTGAACCCGAGTGGTGTTCAGTTATTGGACTTCTGTGCTAACCACAGTCTGTCCATAACGAACACCATGTTCAAGCATAAGGGTGTCCATATGTGCACCTGGCACCAGGACACCCTAGGTTGCAGGTCGATGATCGATTTTGTTATCGTATCATCAGACCTGCGACCGTATGTCTTGGACACCCGAGTAAAGAGAGGTGCAGAGCTGTCAACTGATCACCACCTGGTGGTGAGTTGGATCCGATGGCAGGGGAGGAAGCTATTCAGACCTGGTAGACCCAAACGTATAGTGAGGGTGTGCTGGGAGCGTCTGGCTGAGGCCCCTGTCCGAGAGGTCTTCAACTCCCACCTCCGGAAGAACTTCAACCACATTCCGAGGGAGTCTGGAGACATGGAGTCTGAATGGGCCATGTTCTCCACCTCTGTTGTTGAAGCGGCGGCCCAGAGCTGCGGCCACAAGGTGGTCGGTGCATCTCGTGGTGGCAACCCCCGAACCAAGTGGTGGACACCAGTGGTGAGGGGGGCCATTAAGCTGAAGAAGGAGTCCTATCAAGCTTGGTTGGCTTGTGGGACTCCCGAAGCAGCTGAGGTGTACCGGCAGGCCAAGCGGAGTGCAGCTCGGGTGGTTGCTGAAGCAAAAACGCGGGTATGGGAGGAGTTCGGTGAGGCCATGGAACAAGACTTTTGGTCGGCTTCAAAGAGATTCTGGCAAACTGTTCGGCGGCTCAGGAGGGGAAAGCAGCTCCCCGTCCACACTGTGTATGGTGCGGATGGGACACTGTTGACTTCAACTGGGGATATCGTCGGGCGGTGGAAGGAATACTTCGAGGATCTCTTCAATCCCATTGATACGCCTTCCACAGAGGAAGCAGGGTTTGGGGACGAGGGAGATGACTCGCCTATCACAGGGGCTGAGGTCGCCAAGGTGGTTAAAAATCTCCTTGGTGGCCGGGCCCCGGGCGTGGACGAGATTCGCCCTGAGTACCTCAAGGCCCTGGATGTTGTTGGGTTGTCATGGTTGACACGCCTCTGCAACATTGCGTGGAGGTCGGGGGCAGTGCCTTTGGCATGGCAAACCGGGGTGGTGGTTCCTCTCTTCAAAAAAGGGGACCGGAGGGTGTGCTCCAACTTTAGAGGGATCACACTCCTCAGCATCCCTGGGAAGGTCTATGCCAAGGTACTGGAGAGGAGAGTCCGGCCGTTGGTCGAACCTCGGATTCAGGAGGAGCAATGTGGTTTTCGTCCTGGCCGTGGCACATCGGACCAGCTCTTTACCCTCTCGAGAATTCTTGAGGGTTCGTGGGAGTTTGCCCAACCAGTTTACATGTGTTTTGTGGACTTGGAGAAGGCATTTGACCGCATCCCTCGTGGATTTTTGTGGGGGGTGCTTCGGGAGTATGGGGTATCGGGCTTGTTGTTACGAGCTATTCGGTCTCTGTACGACCGTTGTGAGAGTTTGGTTCGTATTGCCAACACTCGGTCGGAGTCATTCCCGGTGAGAGTTGGACTCCGCCAGGGCTGCCCTTTGTCACCGATCCTGTTCATAATTTTTATGGACAGGATTTCTAGGCGCAGCCAGGGAATGGAGGGTGTCATGCTTGGTGACCACAGGATCTCATCTCTGTTGTTTGCAGATGATGTCCTGTTGGCTTCATCCAGCAATGACCTACAGCTCTTGCTGGGACGGTTTGCCGCTGAGTGTGAAGTGGCTGGGATGAGAATCAGCACCTCCAAGTCCGAGTCCATGGTCCTCAGCCGGAAAAAGGTGGATTGTCCTCTCCGGGTTGGGGACAGGCTCCTGCCCCAAGTGGAGGAGTTTAAGTATCTTGGGGTCTTGTTCACGAGTGAGGGGAAAATGGAGCGAGAGATCGACAGATGGATTGGAGCAGCATCTGCAGTGATGCGGACGTTGTACCGGTCTGTTGTGGTGAAGAGGGAGCTTAGTTCTAAGGCAAAGCTGTCGATTTACCAGTCAATCTACGTTCCTACTCTCACCTATGGTCACGAGCTTTGGGTAATGACCGAAAGAACGAGATCGCGGATACAAGCAGCTGAAATGAGCTTTCTCTGTAGGATTGCTGGACTCACCCTCAGAGATAGGGTGAGGAGCTCAGTCATCCGGGAGAGGCTCAGAGTAGAACCACTGCTCCTCCACATTGAAAGGAGTCAGTTGAGGTGGTATGGGCATCTGATTAGGATGCCTCCTGGACGCCTCCCACTTGAGGTGTTTCAGGTACATCCCACTGGGAGGAGACCCCTTGGCAGACCCAGAACTCGCTGGAGAGACTATGTCTCCCAGCTGGTCTGGGAACGCCTTGGTATCCTCTCTGAAGAGCTGGAGCAGGTGGCTGGGGAGAGGGAAGTCTGGGCTTCTCTGCTTGAACTGCTGCCTCCGTGACCCGGACCTCCGGAAAAGCGGTAGAAGATGGATGGATGGATGGATGGATGATTGAAGATGTAAAGATTAGTTATTAATAAATTGTCCACAATTGTGAACTGGTGCCCCTTTTTGAGTGTTTAACTGTTGTTTTGTGAGTGTTTGTGGTGACTGATCAAACCCATATTTCCACAAACACCTCCTAGGTCTAAATTAAATAATCTTTGTACCTTATAATTAAATAACGCTACACCTTCCTCACCTGCCTTACTCTCCTGACCTCACACCATGAGGGCAAGCATGACAATGAAATACTGATTTCAGAAGTGAAGTCATGGCTTGTGGTGCAACCTGCAGACTTCTACAGGTGAGGTCTCCACAGCTGCATATAGCGATGGGAGAAGTGTGTGACCCATGGTAAGTTTTAGGTAAGTTTATTTATTCATAAAAGGGACAGTGCATATTAATGAACATAAGACATGTAAATAGGAAGCTTGGGATCAGGCCGCCAAGGTCTCCACCTTTGACCGCCACCTGATCCACATAGCACCAGACCCTCATTGTCGCTCCTGCAGGTGGTGAGCCCACTGGAGGGTGGACCCATGTAACTCCTTGTGGATGAGCCTGGCAGGATCCCATGGGTGGAAACCCAGCCACCAGGCGCTAGCCATCAAGCCCCTCTCCCAGGTCTGGTTCC